>OX451363.1:2151177-4551177 GCA_949629185.1 Apamea crenata | reverse complement strand
AAAGGTAAAGAAAACATCGTGAGGACACCGACATGTATTGGAACAAAAAATTCTAAGATATGTGACCTCTACCAACCCGCACTGGGCCCGCGTAGTGAAATTGCAGCCCACGACTACTCTCAAGAAGAGGAGGCCGGTGTCCCAGCAGTGGGGACATTAAGTATAGGCTGATTATGTATGGGCTAAGAATTTCTTGATAGCTGGCTTTGCGGCGATGGCCAACTCTGGCAGCCATGATACAGCTTACCCTTATAGTATGGTTGTCACCGTTAACCTAATCACCATTACTGTGTACAATGTTTTATTAAGATTATAATATTGTATATCTGTGACTTTTCTTTTGTCCAAATACTCTCATTAATAAGAAAAAAAACGTGTGGGGTCAGGCAGGAACGAAGTTCAAAACGAAAATCAATGATGGCGACGAAAACCATGAAAACAACACCCAAAAATTTGAAAATTTTCGTAATCGCTATCTTGGATTTTAAATTTTGACCTCACCATTGGCTTCAGCACCTTCGAAAACCATGAAAACTCTCTCTCTTTCTATTATAATATAATAAACAGTCGCGTTCGCACCACAAGCTCCGTTAAAGAATTTCGTTCCAAAAAAATCGCTAATTCTAAATCTTAGAGCCTTGAACGATTTTAAAAAGACTTAAATGAAGAACAGGATTCGACTAGTTTTGTATTTGTCTTCTTTAAAGGTACACATAACCTCGTGTTACTTATTCCCATTACGAAAGTTTTCTCATTTTCTTCTACTTAAATCAGTCCCACCTTGTTTTAGTAGAATTCGCAGTTATTCCATTCGAACATGAATCAGAACTTTTGGTCTATTTTCACTCAAAGTCCATTAGAAAACTTTCGAAAGACAGAGAGATCGGATTAACGGAAGTCCACATTAATATTCCGGGGCTAAGCTGAACCTAACTGACTAAATCGAAAGCTAGCGATGTAAGCCTCGGTGGTTGGCCAACTCAGCGAAATCCACCTATAGGAAGATTAATTGAATTAACCCCAGTCAGAACTGATGCAGTGCAGATGGGTGTAAATTTGGATTCAATTTAATAGTTAATATTGATTGAGAGTAAAAGTATGAACTTTGTTAGAGCAGAACGAAAATTGAATTTCGATTCATGCGTATGTGTTAGTTTTGAATTTGTGATCGAAACTCATATTTTCAAGAGGTATTATTGTTTATGTATAGCATAGTCAGTATGTAGTGTTCCCACTGCTGAGACACAGGCCTGTCTGAGAGAGGGAGTGGGGTATAATCTACCACGCGGGCCCAGTGCGGGTTAATTAGATACCACATGTTTTCGAAGTTTTGGTTCTAAGACATGCCGTTTCCTCTCGATGTTTTCTTTCGCCGAATTTATTTAAGATAAGAATATTTTTTTTTAATACCAAACAGGAAGAGGTATTTAATATTGAAGTAATCAAGAATTGAATTTAATTAAATTCAACTTGCTTGAATAAAATAAACATTAAGTTCGTAATGTCAAAAACACTAAAAAAGGGAAGTATCTCTTCCAAATATTGAATTTATGACCAACTTATACTATGCTTGTCTACCTACATAGTGTGCATTTAATGCATGTTTTAAATGTCTTCTCATTTAGTTGAAGAATATCGAGTGGTATTTTATTATAACATTTTACACAGTAACCCATAAAAGAAGTTTTCACTTGAAGCGCGGTTGATCTAATTTGTTCCTATTTCTAGTCTTATAATTATGCCTGTCACTTATCATACATTACGTTCTCACATTTAGAAGCAACAAGAATAATGTACCCAGGTTTTTGTAATAATCTTGATTTAAAAGAGTGTCTTTGGAGTTTATTCCCCGTTCTTCTCCATTGAGATCTACGTTTTGGAATAGGCAACTAGCTTCAACTTTCTGACTAACTGACCGACTATTTGACAATTCAAGTGCCTGTAAATTGTTTAATAGAAATAAATGTTTTGAGTTTGAGTTCAGTGTCCTCGTGTTCAACCTTCAGTTTTCGTTTTATAATTTCCTTATTGAAATCTCTAAGCTCCTAATTTCAGTTAACATTAAAAAATAAAAACTCATCAAGTCAATATTGAGGTCAGAATATTTCCCCAATAAGGAAAAACTCAAAAGTTGCCCCTACACTTTTGATCATAAGAACTAATATTGGGTGGATCCATAAAAGTCAGTCAACAGGGCCGGCCCAACGAATCCAATCAATGAAGAGATTAATGAAATTAGTCTGGCACCGAAGCTGACTCCGTTAAACTTGGCTGCGGTGATCTTCGCAACTAACTAATGTTGTTTGCTAAATGAAATAGCGGACGTTTGTCTTTTAAACATGGAGAAGGGAAATTAGTTCGTATCCGATTCCTGTTTCCAATAATGATCTTGTATGTATTTTTTTTAACCAGTGCGCTATCTGTAACCATGAAAAAAAATTTTTATTTCAATTACAATGGGCATTTAGATACATGTTTTTTGGAGATCTTCTTTTAAGCAAGGAATTGCTTGCATCAGGAGTCTCCGCTTATCATTAATTACTATGCAATTGAAATGTATACAAAGTAAACAAGTAAGACTAAAAATAAAATTAAAATAAAATAAAAGCGGTAAATTAACATTATACAAAGGCACTGCAATAGAATGAGCGTTGTATAGAAAAAAGGCCAAGTCGCGCGAGTACGTGTGGTGCGTGTGGTACGAGTGAGTATGTTGGTGTGTAAGTGAGCGAGTGTGGGTGTGGGTGTAAGTGTGAGTAGTGAGGTTGTATAGTGTGTGAGTTATAATAGGCGATGTTTAGTTCATTTATCTTGAATGAATATCCTGATTAGTAGGTGTAAGCGTACACTAAATAAAATTGAAGGTTTTTGGCCGTTGGCTAGCCCTACAACGATGTCTTGGGATCGAAAGAAGCGAAATAAGACGTCTTCTTTCACTAACCATGCGGAAAAAATGACCCGAGTGTAGCAACTTTGGTTATTGTAAAGTAGATACAATAGACTCAATATCGTCATAGGATTTAGTTTTAAGCCACTCGGTTACAACCTTTTTATGATTGAACATGAATTCAGCATATTTGATTCTAGACCATAGTAGGTTATCAAAAAAAAAAAAAAAACATGTTTTATAGAAAAGTGCAATACCTACACGGTCAAAATGATAGAACACCTATGTACCTTTTATTGTATTTTTTATAACCAACGAACAATTTCTTCCCTAGGGGGTCTAGAATCCTAGTGGTCAGTCGAGTCACGTCGGTGTCTTTGGTTTTTTTGTATTTCAGTTTTCGCCACCGACTTCCGAAATTAAAGTTATTTCACTTTGTAGTGTTTTATGGAAGTCGGTTGTTTTTTTTTTTTTTTTGTAAAAAAGTTTTTATTTTTCACTTTATTGTTGAGATAATTTTTTCGATTTTTGTAGTTTTTTTGTTGATGTTTCAAAAACCGCTTGTCCGATTCGATAAAATTTTCATGAAACCATTTGGAAAGGATACCTTTTCCAACAAAAAAGAATTATTCAAATCGGCTGGCAAGCGACGGAGTTGTGCGCGAACAAACATAAAAAAAAATACAAACATCCGAATTGAGAACCTCCTCCTTTTTTTAGAAGTCGGTTAAAAATGTTATTCACTAGAAGGAAGCTTATAATACGAAGTAGCTTTCTAATGGAAAAATAACTTCAAATTGTCAAACGACTTTAACAGGGGCTTTCGACAGATAACATTACAAAATAAAGTGGTTGGAAATTGTCTTTTAAGCATACAATCAATCTTCTTATAATTTTTTTTTGAAGCACCTTTTATCAATATTAAAGTTAACCTTGGTATATCTAGATGACGTAACCAATGATTTATATATATAATTTTCTATCTAGATTTATCTATACTAATAATAAAGCTGAAGAGTTTGTATGTTGTTTGAACGCGCATATCTAAGAAACTACCAGTAGGATTTGAAAAAATATTTTTGCATCTGATAGCAGTGTTTTTCAACGTTTGGGTCGCGATCTCCTAGGGGGTCGCCAAGCCTCTTTAATGGGGCCGCCGTTTCTTCAAAATTATAGGAGGTTCCAAATGGAATCAAAAACTTCAAAGCTACAGTGGTTGACTGTGGGAATTCTATTTTTATGTTTAACCAAAAGGTACTCAGGGTGACAGACTTCAATTCCAAGTTAGAAGCAGCGGAGGGAAGGGGGTCATGAAATATTTTCCGTACTAAGGGGGCCACGCCATGAAAAAGGTTGAAAAATACATAGCAAAATGTTTGAGGAAGGTAGCAAGAAGAAAGAAGGTAGCTTTAACGTCATCCCAGGACCCTTATGAGCCAGGCAAAAAGAAAAAAGGTCAGAAAGAACGCTAAGCGAAAACGAAGTAATAGTGCGGGCAAGCGATACGATGTGATGCGATGGGTCAGGGAAATTTAACACGAACGAAGTCGCGTACGCTAGTCAAATAATATGAATAATATACAAAGTTGATACGACAGAGGGGCTTTCCTTTAAACTGCCTATACTAGGTACCATTTTCAAGCTCTGTACCAAAAATCAATTAAATAGGAGCAGTAGTTTAGTCGCAAATTATTTTTTAAGTTTTTGCTCCGTTTGAACACGATGTATCTTTCCTAACAGCTGATTATGTCTAAGCATAGGTCATGCACCTTAAAACGACAAAGACGTTGCCACTTTGTTACCTAGGTATTTATGGTCAGTCGAATTTATTTACAAAGGGTGGTTGTGTTTTATTCTGATTTGTAAGCTATTTACTTTGTTTGAAAAAAACATTTTCCCATTTTTGGCGCTTTTTATTTTTATACCGTATCGAATTAATATTAAACACGTATAGTATACGTAGTGTAATTTAATGCCCCTCTGTCATATCAACTCTGTAGATAAACAGTTTAGTGCCAACGCCGTACATATAATTTGCCTATTCGTATTCCACTTAGACACCTCAAGAGGAACTTCGGCAGTTTAAATTAGAAAACGAAGGCGTGACTACTGTTTAAAGTTGAAATGGGCTCTAAGATTGTTTAGCAACAATTCCCAAACACATTAGTGGCAATCGATGGTACCACTTAGTAAAACTACTGTGGAACTTATGTAGCGTTTACATAAGTTCGCCTACCATCCCCGAACTTCCGAGAGCTGTTTGTAATGACTTCTACCGCTGATGGCGCTTAAATTCGAGTTTGATTATATTTTTATCTACTTAGATCCTTTTGGATGAAATTCTACTTTGCTCTAGGATATTATATATCTTTCGATATTGTTTTGGGCCCTATGGAGTATCTCATTACTATCGACAGAAAGTCATCTACAATATAGCCGGCTTCGGACATTTACATAATTATTAGAAAATCAGTAACATTGCATTGCATTGTATTCTAGACAAAATCAAACTGGTTGCTAATTTTTTATGACTTTTTTTTAACAAAATTCTAATACGAAATGAATTAATATAAAATAAAAATATAATGTCCTAGCCTAACTAAAAATATATATATAAAAAAAAAACTAAAATATTGCGTCGAAATATTCCTCCGCATCGCTTTCGATTAGTAATGTACCCAAGAGACTGGCCGCATTGCCGCGTTGGCAATACTTATCCTCTGGCCAAGGTAAAAGCTAGCCCTTGGGTCACGGGAAGCGTCAACCAGCCGTTTAGAGAATGTCATTGAACAAGCCATGAGCACTTACCCTATGGCCCGAGGGTTTCAACCCCACTCAGCTTGAAAATATAATTTCCGATAAGGTTATTATACTTTCGCCGTTTGAGGTTTTATGCAGCCGCAACAGCAGCGCCAGCACAGCACACCGAGGCAGGAAGATGGGATGTCACAAGAGTATTGACACACGTTGCGTCTCGCACTACAGTACAGGCCTACCCACCTCCTTTTTTATAACGTTCTGTACATTCTGTGATTACTTTAACTCACTCACTGACTTACTTTGTTTCCTGTAACTTGTTCCAAATTAACGTTTATAACGTTTATTTATGACGACAGGGTTGGCGCAGTGGTTAAGCGATTGACTGCTGCGCTGCGTGTCGCGGGTTCGATTCCCGCACGGAACAAATATTTGTATGACCTACATGTATTTGTTCCGAGTCTGGGTGTTTTTCTATCTATAATATGTATGTATTTACAACAAAAAAATTGTATATAAGTAGTTTATCAGCCATCTTGTTACCATAACACAAGCATTAGGTTGCTTAGCTTGGGACAAATGGTACTGTGTGAAATGTCCAGGGATTTATTATTATTATTATTTATTATTACTTATTACTAGAGCTATTATTTGTGAAAATATCAAGAAAGTCGTCTACTTTAACAATATTTGTAAATCTATCACATGATTTATTGTTCTTTTTATCATACTGACTCTTCTAACATACTAAAGTTTACGAAACACGAGGAAAAAGATCGACAGCTCCCTGTTACTAAAACCGTATTACAATTTGATGCACATGATCTGTCATAGTGAATATTTTGCCTTAAATCCCCATTCATTCGTCTGTGACCAAAGAGAAAGATGTCGCCCTATCGTCATTCTCAAGTCACTACACACATTCGGAACTTATTATTAACGTGTGACTTTCCCTATAGTTCTTTTTCTTTTACTTTTGATACAGGACGCAGTTGTATAAGGAAAATACGTTTGTATAATATACTTACTTTCTTAGTATCGAGTTTCCTGACAGTTATTCTCAGAATCTATTATTATTTGAACAGGCTCTCAAAGAAGATTTATGTTGAAAGTATTTTTCCTTTAAACATATTTATAACCTCAAAGTTAATAAATCTGACCTTTTAAAATCAAAGTCGGTTCTTATACTAAGGAAAAAACGCTAAATAACGATTACATTTTTATAGTGGAAAACAAAACGGATAAATAATCTGGTTGAACATACAGGATGAGGATGATGATGAACAATCCAGTTACAGAAAGCCTCCCTATCCTGATAAGATAGGGAAGAAAGAGCAACACAACGCAAAATTCACGTAACAAAAGAAGATGAATATTGAGTGGATATAAAAAAGAAACTTTGACAGGGCATCTCTATCAATCACTCTATACCGTAAAAGAAGGCACTTAGTACAGTACTTTTTTGTCTCTGGCTTATTCCCTGTGATCAATCTTGAAATATAGATTGATCGGTTTCTGTGTTCTTCGAAAAAAGCTGTGCTTCTTTCGCCTTTTGTATATTTTTACCAAAAGTTTTTTATTGATATCTATTTTTTTCGAGGTATCTTTTTTACGGACTGGTACATGTTTGCTACAGTAATTGTAGGTACGGTCCCCAAAGGAGATAAGGGTAGTCGGATATAGTTGAATTTTAGTGAGAAATCGACGGATGTTTTCGAATAAAATTTAATTTAATTAATTAATAGAAAACAAGTACTATAATAATTATGTTATGTATGTATCACTGTACCATTAAGCATAGGAGACCGGGACTGCTTCTCCTTAACACAGGTTATTTTGTAACCTAGCTAGGAGAACAGTGTTTCACCCAATCGATCGTAGACTACCTAACATATTCTGTAAGAACCTTGCTATGACCATATACATACTACAATCTGTCTGTTTGAGTAAATAAATGCACAAATATTATAGAAAACGAACAGTTCATTTATCAAATTAAAGTTCATTCTGCGGGGCAACGTTCTGTCAGCCTTTACCCTTTATTCGAAAATATCCATCGGTTTCTTTCTAAACTTCAACTATATCGGACGACCCTAGTTACTTATCTCCTTTTGGTGACTATACGTCATGTAGTAATCTTATTCTAGTGAGTCTTCATTTCTAGGATGTGGGGTATTATAACTTTTGCTTGAAGATAAGATTGCGCAGTATAATTTTATTAGTGCACGCTCACGACTGCTGAAGCAATCTAGCTTGCTCTGAGCTTCTAAGAACTCAGAATTATGTTCATGTAAGTACGGTAAAATATATTTTTTTTTATACTTATGACATTTTTCCACCACACACATATAAAATGTGTTTTATGATCAATTTTTAGTTTATCCAATGATTATTTTTTCAACTAATAGTTAATTATTTGACCATTAGCAAAGATTATTATATCATTAGATAAACTAAATATTCATCAAGAAACACATTTTGCAAAAATTTAACCATTAGTTACTATTTTTATTTTTAACAATTGGTTGAGTTTAACTACGGATCAAAAAACCGGTCCTTAATATCCTTTTATTTTCTTATCGATATTAATATTTGTATCTTTATCCAAAACATTAAAATCTGAATGAAGCTTTTCTCTTCAAACCAGATCGAATTAAAAATAAAATACGCTCCAACTCCGTACAGAAACTCGAATTGATATCAACTTCTGTTTTTATACGGCTCAGTTGCTTGCCAACTACGGAACAGACTAGATCAGGATGTAAAGTTGAAAACTTTTCTACGAGACTCGGCAATAAAACACATTTATAGTTGTTTTATGAGGAAAATCTGCGTTTTATACCGTCGCGTCATCGTTCTGCTTTGTTATTGTTATTGAGATCATATTTTTTGAGGTTAATACCGTGCTTATGATGTTGTCGAATAATAAATTGAAGTTGATGGTACGTGGGAGTAGGATAATTATGTTTTTCAAAGAGTTCTTTAGAGAGATTGGTTCTAAGAATAGCTTATTTTCTTGGTAACTTTCCATCTTGGTTTTCCTCACAGCATATTTAAATGGGTGGAGGAGTTCGCTTGAACAATGATAACCATAATCTTAAAGATGATAAATTGTTCTCTAAAGAGTTCATGGAATAAGTTCCATGAAATCTTTAGGTACAGACGCCATCACATCAAGCTACTACAATCTGTCAAAAATCTTTAATAGATTTTCAACTTTATCGCTAAGGCATTAGGTTCAAGGTTGATTGGGAAAATTTGACAGTTTCGGGTAGCTTGATGTGCTGGTGTCTGTATCTACTCCCACATCGCTTCAATCACAAAAAAATCATGTTATAATGCTCTGTCATTCCTAAGGTGTAATGTTTAAATGATTAGGAAGTCACACGGCTATCAGCACCGGCTTGAACACCTCCATTTTTTTGTTAAGTTGGTTTACGATGTCCCACTGCTGAATAAAGGCCTCCCCCAAATCCTTCCAAGCATCATTTTCTAGAGCCATCTCGATCGAATCCTTTACAAGTTGTTAACACAATTGGCGCGAACGAACACGATCTCTTCGATTCTCTTCAGTTAAGCCAGAGCTTCATTTATTATTTAAATCACGTTACAAGGAAAACATAATTAACTCTAATAACCTTGCAATACAAGTCTTTAAGGCTTCATAAAATTCCTTTCACGGAGCAAGTCAAAATCTCAATCAGTGTTCCTTGTTCCCAAGAAAACGGCTTAACTTGAATTTAATGAATATTTCATGTGATAATTAATTGCTTTCACATGTTGGAAGTCAGGTGGCGTAGATAACCGCAACGCATAAGGAAGGAAAGTTCCTTTGCGACTACGAGTACTTTGGTGTTGCGGTTTTTAGTTCGGGCTTAGTGTTCAAGAATGTTTACGTTATAAGGCCCGTTGTTCATGGCACGGTTTTGTTTACGGTACAGCATACAGAATAATGGTGTCAGCTATTGTTTATGAGACGGCAAACCACCGGACGTCGCATACGGCGACCGTGCCGTGCTGTAGCGCCGCCGCGGCTGTCATAAAGCTTCCTTAGTGATCCATACAACACTGACGACCGTACCTGCACACGGTGAATAAGCCGTAGTTTTTCACGGCAAAAAATCCTGTGGGTAATCATCAAATGACCCCTCCCGCTCTGGGTGGAGCGGAAGGGAGTGTCAGACTCTTACTGACTAAAACCCACCCGAGTTCCTTCCTTAGCCCTTTCTGTTCCAGGGCAGCGGTAACCCTTTCGGACGATCCCGCTACCCTGGCAGGCTTCGGCCTTATCGGGCCCCTTCCTCTGCTTACTTTTCTTTGAGGCGCGCGTGGAACACAACGCGCCGTCCGGCACGGGGTACAATGGGCCTTACTCTTTGTTTTCGTAATTGCTTACTAAGGCCTGATTTTATTTTCATTTTAGATTTTAAGTAAACTCCTACCAGATCTAGCTGTCAGCTTTACCTTTTTCGGTTTCGTCATAATTTGTTTTTGAAGTTAATGCTTCTTTAGGCGCACTTGGCGCTCTTTCGGAACACGGAACCAAACTGTACCGTCACGCTCGGGTCGGTGTTGTCGATCGGATATATTCGGTTCCAGTCATTCGGTGACACTAAATCTGAGGGGTAATTCTCGTAATTTTAAGAACGTTCACAGTTTAATCTCAGTCTCATCTGTCAAAAAATACTTCTAATTTCCCTACATTTTGATAAGTTTTTGACATTTGTTTGTCGCCGAGATGAGACTGCGACTAGATTTTTAACGTTTTGATTTACGAGAATTGGCCTTCAGTATAGTCGGCTTCAGTCAGTTGGTGACACTGAATCAAGTATACTCTGCTCAAGTCGGTCGGTGACAGTGAATCGCGTATACTCAGCTCTTGTCGTAAATTTTCACTTATATCGTGTGGTTATCAGTACACTAGTGGTATCAGTGGTTATGAGACCTACACACCCTCTTTTTTTTCTCTCGACTGTTTTAAACTTGACTTAAATAATAAATAAATAAATCCCTGGACATTTCACACAGCACTTGACTGTGTCTATAAACTCAATATAAACAACCAAATCGATTTTCAACAATTTATTAATTAAAATCAAACCTATAAGATCCTATATTAAACAAACACCACCAAACAAAAATATTCTAGTTCCAACATTAAATTATAAGCAAAACCTAGACCTAGATACCCATTCTTAATAAGATGGGATGGTTCGTAAAATAAACAGCATCAACTTTCTACTTATGACGAGAGACGAGTAAACAACTACATAAATACTGCAAATGTATATAAAAGAGGCTTGGAGCACATAAACAAGTGTAATAAGAAGGAATAATGTCATTAGGAGCACTTCAAAAAGTATTCATAAGGACTTTTATAATAGAAGGAGAATGAACGAAGAATGGAAGGGAAGGCATTAAAAGTCACGGTTTAAACACGACTCCGTTAATAGTAGTACTTTATCTTTTTTTTTTTTAGTTTTGGTTCTGAATGTTTTGTGTTTCGTTACATGACGTAAGTTTTATAAAATATCAACGATAGACGTTGATTACAGATACTCCAAACTAAATGACAAGCGGAGTTTTGGGGCACGTCTACATACATGGCAAAAAAAAAATACTATACTCTTATCTCTCAAAATACAGTGCTATGTGGTGAATCCTGGGTGATATCATAGTAAGTTATTATAGGTAATTTTTTGTATTTATTACTTGATGTCCTTTTGAACTTCGTACCACTTGAGATTGATACAAAATTTAGATTTTTTCGGCTGTTCCAATAGGTTTTTCCCAATTTTCGTTTTTCTTAAACCATTCCAGTACTGAGGCGAACAATACAAAAAATAATGGGTCGAGTTATTTTCGAGTTCTTGCGAGACTAACGCATGGCAATTGATTTTTATTTATACAGGGTGGCAGGGAAACGCTTCCGAAAACGAAGACAGGTGATAGGGCTACTGATTCTCGATACGATACCATAAAAAAATGAGAAAAAAAAATGAACAATTTTACCTATTTTTTTTAGCATTTTTCGTACACTATGCTGTGAGAACAGTTAAATTAAACCATTATTTGCTATTAAACACATTTTTTTTCTTTACAACTCTAACAAGCAATGTATTCGTAAATAAATATCATCTGACGCTTGCGCGTGACCTCAAGTTCAAAGTGCGCGCGCGCTCGACAGCTGTGCGGCTGACGACCCCAAGTCCACGTGACGCGCGAAAATAATCAATTTCAGGCGAAAGGTTAGTGGTATCCGTTTGCATAAAGGTTGTATATAATCTACGTTCTGGCTTCGGAAGCGTTCTCCTGACACCCTGTATAGAAGAGGGCTTATATAACTTGTTGTTTTAGTAGCTATTGAGTATAGTAATCATTTGTCAAAAAACCATCATTATTACGAGTATATTATTGTTTATTTTTATTATTCATTATCTTTTATCATTTTTTTTATTATTTTATTTCTGCAAGTAGGTTTGTACAAACACTTGTACACGTCAACAATATTTAAAAAACTAAATGAGGTCGACGTTTCATAACTGAATACTCCGAGAAGAAAGGCCGAAACAAACTCAGAGGTCAGTCTCTTTTAAAGTCCAGACATAGTTTTGGTCAGACCATGTAAGGACTATATACATTGGTATCTGAAATAGTTTTTTGAATAAAGAACCACACAGATTTGGGGACCTATCCAGTCAGTGCACGCATTTGTCAGTAATCGTGTAGCTCAGCTCAGAACTTAAGGAGCTTAACTCTATAGATACAGTTCTCATCGCATAGCTTTGATATTGATCATTATAATAATTAATATTAACGTAGGTACGTTCGTCCCATTAGCAAGATTAGCCCATAATATCCAAATCACTCTCACAGGATGATGTAGTAGCTGAATCACTTAATTCTTCCTCTTAAGATTACCATATAATTATATCATGATTATAAGTATGACGGCACGGTTGGCGCAGTGGTTAAGCGATTGACTGCTGCGCTGCGTGTCGCGGGTTCGATTCCCGCACGGAACAAATATTTGTATGACCTATATGTATTTGTTCCGAGTCTGGGTGCTTTTCTATCTATAATATGTATGTATTTACAAAAAAAAAATGTATATAAGTAGTTTATCAGCCATCTTGTTACCATAACACAAGCATTAGGTTGCTTAGCTTGGGACAAATGGTGCTGTGTGAAATGTCCAGGGATATTATTATTATTATTATAAGCAACTAAACGATTTATACTTCGTAAACGATGAGCTCTAACAATAATTTTAGACGCCCTATACAAAAAAAGTCATGAAAACTCCCTTCCCCTCTCGGAGGTCTTGTGCGTAAATACTTCTAAGGGAATTTCAATCTCATTAAAGCTGACGACAGTTTACGAACTCTTACAAAACTTTGCCTGTGTATTTTATTTAAAGTTTGGCCCTTAAATACTTTCGAAAAAAGGATTGGCAGAAAACTCGACACGAGCGTAACTTGGCCCTTGATTAAATTCATTGTTTAATTAGGATTGTGAGTAAGTGAACTCTAATTGCCTCGAAATTAGCACTGAGGTTGTTGTGGGTGCAAAAAGGCTAACCTACATGTCACAAGAGCAAATAAGGTTAGCTAATTAGCATAATTGTTAAATGCCACTTATTTTTGATCAAAGAGTTCAGCCGAGCAAGCAGGGGCTAAAAATTTTCTGAACAGTGAACCGAATTAGCCTCAATTTAGGTCGAAAGGTCTGAAGGTCAGTAAACAGGGTTTCAAAGAGAGCCTTTATGCTGGAGTGCTCCCGGTTTTTGGCTCGTTTGTAATTATAATTAGCTTTTTTGATGTCACATAATTATGTTTACATTCAAGTATAAAATTAAAGCTCAAAGCAAAGCGTTATCGGTTCACGAATTAAGCATATAGTTTAGGTAGGTACTCTTAAGCCAAATACATAAGAAATCTGATTTTCAATTCAGTCATTCATAAACATACAGTATACACATTAAGCAGTTACTTAGTTACTTAAAAAATCCGATAAATCCATAGCTGAAAAGAACGTGGAAATACATACGACATACAATATACAAGATATACCCACCCGAACCCAAGTACATGTACCCAAATATGAAATTCATTGGAGCGTAAACTAATCGCTGATCCACCGAATTGTGAATGTTATTATTTAAAAACCTTCCCTTTACATCAGAATATAAGCATGTTTCAGATAGGGTTACCATCCGTGTGGACTTGCCCGAACATGTCCGGCTTATTGGCCCCCATCCGGACATGTCCTGCCATAGTCCGCGCTTTTAACTAACCAAAGCGATTTTTTGTCGACTGCTCACCACGCTAAAGACGGGTTGACAATTTTAGACTTGTATTAACTATAATATGTCCAGCACACTAATTGCGTAAAACACTAATAAACACTCTGAATAATATTGAAGGATAATTGCCAATCCATTGCTTCATATGTTCGAACAAAAAAATCTGAAACCACTTAAATAACGCGATGAATGTGGTTGCACTGTCAAAATGAAAGCCATTTCTATTGTTCGTGTGTTACGCAATCACTTTTTTCTTTCACGGTTTTTCTTCACTGATGTCAGTAATGGTCAAGATTAACCCAGAAAGTACATCAGTTGAAAAGTCACATTGGTACTTGTCTTGATTTTAACCCTCCCTAATAGGTATCCAGACTTTTTTGCAAATGTCCGGCTTTTTGTCAGGACTTCGTCTTTAGAAATGGTAACCCTGGTTTCTAGGGACACGATAAAGGAACAATAGAAAACAAATGAGGTGTAAGTTATTCACTGCTCGGTGCGTAATGGGCCGGGGTGGGTCCGATCAGCGAAAAGGAAGGGATATACGCCTTTTAATCTAAATTTATATTTTCCGGGAAAATAGGTAAATAAAATTATTAGCAATGTATTGGTTGGAGAGAGAAACGGTAATGTTAACGGTGAATTAAGACATACTTCTTCGGAAGTTGAACCAGAGTCTTCGAAAGGTGACAAGTGATGAAAGAAGGCAATTAAAAAAACGTATGCGGTCGGAGAACCACCAACTGGAACAGGGTTTCTTACACGATACTCGTGTGCGCAATATAATAGAGATAAACAGAGAAATTTTAATAACGAACGATTTTTAATACAGAGCCTTTAGTATAAGTTTATAGAAGCTCTCATAAATTTGCCGCCATCTTAGATTATCATTTTGACCTGACTATTGGATTTAGCACCCTCAAAAACCATGAAAAGGAATAATCTTAAAATTTTCGCAGCCGCCATCTTGGATTTTCATTTGGCGTCACTGTTGGTTTCATCATCATCGAAAATCATGAAAACTAGACCCATGACAAGAATTTTGAACATTTTCGCAGCCGCTTTCTTGAATTACAGTTTCGAGCTCCCATCGGCTTTATCACCCTCAAAAACCATGAAAATAACAGCAATTTTTTTTATAGCTCACGACAACGGAGCGGGTTTCAGAACCATACTGAATGGTAACGGTAATGATAGGTTGCACGTCGATGTGCCATCCTGTATATAAACTATATGTCATCGAATAAATTATAACCTTACAAGAATCTTAACTACCTATTTCTCTTAACAAAGACATGAAATAACTGAAAGAAGCATCTGAACTGAGCGAGATTTCATATCTCAGTTAAGCCAGTCGTCTGCGAGTACTTGGTTTTGTCTCAGGCGATTATTATGCAACTTAAATTGAAGTTTGAGTTACTTTAACTTGGACGGGAGATTACCCATGCGATGAAGCGAGGAGAGAAGTAGCTGGTTTATATTATGAATTAAGAATTTGATAAGATATTTTGTTAATAAGATGGTTTTTTTATTGAAAATAATCTGAGCTTATTATTGATAGATCTTGATTAACATCAAGATATATACCAAAAAAAAAACAAACGACTTCCATAAAAACACTACAAAGTGAAAAATAACTTTAATTTCGGAAGTCGGTGTCTTTGGTTTTTGTATTTCGTTTTTCGCCACCGACTTCCAAAATTAAAGTTATTTTTCACTTTGTAGTGTTTTTATGGAAATCGGTTGTTTTTTTTTTTTAAAAAAGAATTTATTTTTCACTTTTTTGTTGTGATAATTTTTTAGATTTTTGTTGATTTTTAAAAACCGCCTGTCCGATTTTGATAACTTTTTTATGGGACCATTTGGAAAGTATACCCTTTCCAACAAAAAAATAATTTTTCAAATTGGTTGGCAAGCGACGGAGTTATGCGCGAACATACATAAAAAAAAACCGAATTGAGAACTTCCTCCTTTTTTAGAAGTCGGTTAAAAATATCTTATCAAATTCTTAATTCATAATATAAACCAGCTACTTCTCTTCATCTTAACAGATGTCGTATGAAAGATAATTAATTCTAATCAAATATTTAGATTACCACCCATGCCCATGCCAGTGCCCATGTGGGCATTTATAAAACGTCAGAAGCTAGGTGCACGGTTCCAATTGGTCGTTTCCTATGGAGAAGAGACGGCAAAAAAACTCCACGGTTACTATTTTTAAAATAATTGTCAATTACAATATTATCAAATTAAAGTGTTAAAGGGTATGGGAAGATAGTGTAGGCCTGTCCACAAGTACCAGGTACTTAATAAAATAGAATACCAGAAGGTCAATTCTCGTAATATAAAATGTTCAAAATCTAGTCGCAGTCTCAACTCGGAGACAAACAAATGTCAAAATGTAGGGAAATTAGAAGTACTTTTTGACAGATTGAGACTGAGATCAGACTGTGGACGTTCTTAAAATTACGAGAATTGCCCCTCTGGTTTACAAATCTACAGTCTACAAGGCCTAATTAGAACGAGGTGTGGGAGGTGTAGGATCGAGGTGTGTGAGGCTAAGTCGAATATTACGCAAGTTTTTTTTTTGTTTTGACTATTATAGTTTTAGTACCTAATAGGTAAATAATATATATTATTACTCATTATTTTGTCCTGTGGTTTATAATTAGGTATGTGTGACTTGTGCTCTTACTAGTATGTATTACCATCATCATCTGCCCAGCTTTTCCCCAACTACGTTGGGGTCGGCTTCCAGTTTCAGATGCAGCTGAATACCAGTATTTTACATGAAACAACTGCCTATCTGACCTCCACAACCCAGTTACTGAGTAATACGATACCCCTTAGCAAGACTGGTTGCTCTTACTACAATTTAATTAGGGATGTTAAAAATCATACGGGAATTCTTAAAAAAAGACCTTCAAAAGTGTTATTATTAAATGAAAATAATCATGGTTATTAAACAATTAAGCAAAACTTTATTAACGAAAAAATATAATACTAGCAATGACCACAGAGTAGAGAGTTTTTTTAATCATAGACCTTATTGATAAGGTCAAGTACAGATTATAGAAAGCGCAATTACAACAAACAGTAGTCATGTTTTTTTTTTATACCATTTATGTACACGTACATATATTAAACAGACAAGAAAAAAACAGAACAACAGATTCCTTACACACACACACACAACAAAACACAGAACAGATTTCTTATGAAATAAGCATCAGCTTATTTCATAAGAAATCTGTTCCAGCATACCTGCGATAGAGCAATAGATAGAGAGACGTAGACAGCGTGTGAAAGAGTAAAGAAGACAAAAAATAATACATAAAATCATAAACAATTTACTTATTAAAACTAAACAAATATTACTAATGCACTTACATACATACTTAAACATACATACATTCATCATATAGGAAAATGCTCTGCAGTTTCGTGTACCTACATACTATATAATTGAGTGGCATTCTAAAGCTTCTTACTAAGGAACTCGGGAGAGAACTCTCTTGTAAAGTCTCTCCATTTCACGCTACCTTAAGATAAATACAAGCTTACTAAACTTGAGAAATAATATCTTCTATTTGAATTTACATCTTAGACTTTGCAATTTTCATCTTGGTCCATTAGCTAAGTCATATTTATCACAGGATTTAAAGTTCGTTATGATGATAGTGTTATATAAAGTCACGAGCAAAAGTATGTATACACTCGGCTTTATTCAAAAGCGATTTACTCCTTTATTTTTGAACGACATTTTATGTTATTACGAACATAGCATTTTCGAATCCATAGGTTTATGTAATATGTCGTATTTCAACGTTGCATTCATTATTTCACGAAAAAATCGCAATTGAAAGTTGCCAAGTGTTGACATATTCATCAATTCATCAATAAATTTTTTATCAATTTGACATACTGCGAGTACGTTCATTTGCCGTGTTATATCTATTTCATATTAATTTCTTGTCAAATAATCACAGTTGTAATAGGCAAGTTTCCAAAAAAAAATAATTGACTAATTAGAATTTTTTCTAATTGACTAATCGTCAGTTAGATTATAAAAAAAAATAATATTATATAAAAAATGATGAAGATATCGCCCGTTAAAGTTCCTCGTGACGTCACTTGCTTGCGACACTTTTGCAAGCAAATGACGTCCCGACCTCCCACCCCCAAATTTTGACGCGCTTTATCTTTGTCATTTTTTGTTTGATTGACAAAAGAAAAAATACGTGTCCATTATTTTTCGATAATCTAACTGACGGACTAAATACCTATAATAATTATTTTTTTACCCAGGAAACTACCCTATTTTAATATACGACCAATTTAAGGAGGTTGGTTGTCAATTTGATATACAATTATTATTCTTGACTTTACGTACCAATGTACCCTTTTGCTGTTGTAGAAATTTTTGGTATATTAGTTTTCACCATTTCATCATCATTGTCATCTGCCTAGCCTTTTCCTAATTATGTTGGGGTTGGCTTCCGGTCTAACCGGATGGAGCTGAATATCAGTATTTTATATGGAGCGAATATCAGAGGGGTAATTCTCGTAATTTTAAGAACGATCACAGTCTGATCTCAGTCTCAATCTTTTAAAAATACTTCTAAATTCCCTACATTTTGACAAGTTTTTGACATTTGTTTGTCGCCGAGATGAGACTGCGACTAGATTTGTTGCCCTGTTGTTACCATTTATAAAGTCAAATATAAATCCAATGTAACCATTGGAGTTCAATTTCATCACACTGAAAGTCTTCTATCCATCGTTGTACGTAATCACACCGAAGCCATCCATCGGTCAGTTTTTCGACGTTGCTTTCCCATGTCGGAAAAAACCTATTAGATTTTCACTTCATTTACTTTTCTATCTTCGTATAAAGGCACATCGACTCCCCCATGCGCCACAATAAGTTTTATGTACCAGTGCAGGGTTGCAGGGTATTTTTTCAATTAGCCCCGACTGACCATTGTGAGTCAGACGTCCCCGCGCCAAACAGATTTCTTTTGAAGTCGGTTTCCAGTAAATTTGGCACAGACCCTTTTGACTTGCGTTCTGGTGCAAGTCAGAAGAGATAACTTCAATTTCTAACTATTACACAAATAGTTTATTACTCGAAACTTGTTTTGTACTAGTTTTCGGTTGTATTTGCCAGTACTGAATATTATTTCTACTTGAATTAATTTTACTAAGAGATATGATAGCCTAAAAAAAATATCGATGTCAAGCACATCATCCCTTATTGCTTACTATCAGGTCAAAAGCGAGCCTACCAAAAACTACAAATCAATATAAGTTAAGTGCATGCCAATGTCATGCCAAAAACGGTGAAGGAAAACATCGTGAAGAAACTGGCATATCCTAGAACCAAAAATTCGAAGACATGTGACATCTACCAACCTGCACTGGGTCCGCGTGGTGCATGACGGCCCACTCCCTCTCACCGAGAGGAGGCCTGTGTCCCAGTAGTAGGAACATTACAGACTGATTATGCACGCCAATGTAGGCCTATTATTTCGGTAATATCAATTAAAGAAAGATGCTGCTATAAGAAAATTTTCCTTGAATCAGAAAATACAAATTCACATGAAATAAAGAACATAGAGACAGATATTAATTTTATTATAAGTTATCAATTAGAAGTCAAGTCGATTCACGACCAAATCTTACTCACAATAAATTAATAAGAAGCCTTTGTCTCAAAGTTCAAATAAAAATCAATTCAATTCGTATCAATAAAAATATATCAATTCTGTGGGACAAATACATTACGTCAATCACAGAAAAAAAAAACTTAAGCCTATTACCGCTCAAGCGTATTACTTGTGTCAAAGGCCTTTAAGAGACGTAAAAGCCTTTTTTCTATTAAATTGTAATAATTATAGCCAGTCTAGTGGAAATTATTGCAGGAAATATAATTTTATGTTCTTCGTTTAGATAGAGTTGTATAAAGCTTCATGGTAAGCATAAGTAACGCGACGTAAAACGTAAGTAAGTAATAACAGCCGCACGGGTCGGTGGATCAGGTTAAACTACGTGGGCCGCGGTTGGTCTATGGATGGGTGACCGTCTTAACATATCAAGACCCCTCCGTGCCTCGGAAACCACGTTAAGCCGTTGGTCCCGGTGGTCATTCGTGAATATTTAGCAGTCCTTACGGGTTGTCAGAAGCTCGAAAGTCTGAAAACCAGTCGAACTTACCACCAAGGGTTCCCGTGAGATAATTTCCAACATCCACGCGGGCGAAACCGCGGGTAAAAACTAGCGTCCAATAAAGCAAAGTAATAAAAATAACACAAATAAAATACTAAGTTCAGTTTTATCATTTCAAATCCAATAATAAAATGTTCACAAGAGTTTATTTGACTTCTATATTTACTTAACAACGTCTAAATATACACATCTCAATTTCACATAGAATAACTGAAATTCAATATTATATTATATAAAATAAAATAAGACGCAATAAAATTCTGTATCGGCGGCTACCACGCTACTCAAGGGGCTCAATATTTTACGACATTGGTTCTAAAAAGGGTTCTCAATGCCAATAAATGGACTATGCCTATATTTTTATAGATTTTCGTATTAAACGTTTCTTATTTCACACGTACTGTAGTAAATTGTCATATTATTTTTATGAGAGGCTTTTTCTGTGAGGGCATTATCATGAATTTTTATTTGGGCTTAATAAAATTATTTTCCGTCAGGCGCTTCTGAGTTTACGACAGAGCCATCTTGTGTCGCTTAAAAGAACTGATAGTTTTATATGGCAGTGTATGGAAAAATTACATTCTAGCTATTCTATAGCATTAGAAGTTATAAGCAGATAACATGAAGATACAACAGGAAAGATATAGGGCATAACCGTTATAATGTTCTAACTTTATAGGGACTTACGAGTAAATTGTTCTCACATATAGAAGCAACAAGAATAATGAAGCCAGAATTTTGTAATATCTTGATTTAAAAGGAGTGTCCTTGGAGTTTCTTGCCCGTTCTTCTCCATACAAATCTACGTTTTGAAATGGGCAACTCAACTTTCTGACTAAGTGACCAACTCCTTGTCAATTCAAAAGTGCCTGTGCCTAAATGATGTAATTGAAGTAAACGCTAGCTTGGCAAAGATAGTCTAAAGAATTTATTTCAATAGCAAAACTGCTACCTACACTATAAACTAATACTAGACAGAATTTTGGACGACGTTCACAAAAATAAAAGGAGTAATCATTCCAAATAAGTACATTTATATTCTGGTGTAAGAGAAACTACAAGTTCTTGGCACAGTTTTTGTATGAATCATATTTCGCAAAACAGGGCGGATGCATTGCATATGAACCCATATTTTACGTACACATTACAGGAAAACTGGATATTTGAACTTCTATGAATTATGATTGCACAATATTATACAAAAATTCACTTGAATTTCACAATATTGTGTTATTGTTGCAAAAATTGTGTAATTGTTGCGTAATACTATATTCTCTTTGTACAGTTTATATATATATTTTTATTATGTTGGTTTTTTTCTTAATTGTCAAACTAATTATAAGGAGTTCTTCCTCCACGTTAAAATTCAGGCTTTAATACAACTTGTTTGAGCCCTTATTCCTTTCAAGCCTATATTTCTTCTTATCAGATACTACCGGATATTAAAAAGGCTATACGAGACTGAATGAACTAAATTAATTTCTCAGACAAACATTTCTGTATTAATACTGAAGTCTTACAAATGTTAGTAATCAAATAAAGAATCTCAATTTATCAACTTATAACTTTACGCTTTAGCTGCAGAGTTCAAATTCGTATAACGTTTATAGTACCTACTATTATCAATACCGATAGAAGTCGGCACTTAACGATGACTCACGTAGAATAAAGGTATATAAAGCCTCTCAACGACTGTTACGTGCCATAAACTAGTCGACGGCTTTTGCTGATAGTCCTACAGTTTTTTCCTCAAAATGCGAGTAAAGTGCCAACGTTTTGGGCCAGAAATGTGCCATTTTTCCGGTCTCGGTAATGAAAAACAAGAACTGGTGAGGATGTTTGTGGAGTATTTGCAATCGGACCAACACGGACGTAAAAAGCATGGACACCGTCATTATGGGAAGTTTGGACGTGTTTTTGGAAGACATGGGTTTGGAAAACATCACGGCCATGGAATGCATCATGGACGGCATGGCCATCATGGACCACATGGCCATCATGGACCACATGGCCATCATGGACCGTATGGCCACCACGGGCCACACGGCCATCGTGGTCCACACGAACACCGTGGACCACACTGCCATCGTGGTCGTCACGGCCTGCATGGTCCAGACAATGGAAAATTCTGGGCACAATGGACTATTGACCTAACCTGCGATGAATCAAGCGACAGTTCTGACAATGCCATTGAATCTGGTCGCAATCCATCGCCACCTCCAAATGAGACAGCGCCTGCCAATCGGGAACAAGAAGCTGGAACTAAGAAAAACAATTGTAAGTGTTCCCGATTTGGACGACATGGTGGGCGATTTGGACGAAAACAACTTCAAAAAAGAAACCAAGTTGCTGAAAATTCTTGCCAAACTGATGAGAATATGGAAGAACCACAAGATAATTTGACAGTAATGGTGGAAAAAATCAACATTGAAAACGCTGAATGAAACAATTGAAGGTCGTTAAGACAATGGAACGCACTTGAGAGAGCAGTGACACCAGGGTTTTTACCTTAAGATAATGATGCTATTTTGTGGTGTAGGTATTTTTTTTTATTTTTTTATCTTAGAATCAGATGATGAATGACGCGTCGAGCGCCTTTTAAGATCCCCCTATTTATCTTAATTTTCTTGATGGATCGCATTTTAATTTTTAATCTTTGTAATGGTAGCATTGTTTTGGTTTTATCCTTGATACAATTAATATAATTTAAGTTTTAGCGTCAATTATTCGTAATTATGTAATCATTTAACTTTTTGTCTAGTATCTTTCGATGAGGGTTTTAGACGTTATTAATTAATGTATTTGTTTAACCTTTATGTTTATTTTTATTTTTAGCGCACTTAATATAATATCATTCTATAATGACGATGAAAGCAATTTGGGATTGCAATGGAAAGATAAATGCTTTGCAAAACAAGGAATTTAACATCAATATGATGTAATTGCAAAAGAAAGTATCAAAGCAGTAAAGTTTATGACGGTGGTAACAAATGGTATATTCAATATAAATACAATGATATGAAATTAACAATACTACAGATATGATCACACAGTGAGAAAATAAACAGTAATAACAAAAAAAATGTCAGGTAAGGTGAAAAATTATTTTCCTAATAAATGTATCCTTTACACAGATGAACATGGAGTTTTATTTTAAAGAAGTGAATGTGGAGTTGCTTTTATATCTATACATAATATGCTTTACACAGGAGTAAACAAGCGTTTTTGAACTCCTGGTATTATCTAAACCAGTAATAATACGTCGTTGACTCGACTCCCATAAAGAATATAATTATTATGTATATACTCCCTTATACTCCCTGAAAGTCGACCCCAACACAGTTGGGAAAAGGCTAGGCAAATGATGATGATAGTAATACGTTGTTGACTCGACTCCCTTATTGATCTAGTTGTCGGACGCCCTACTGCTCAGCATGAGGTCCTGGGTACGGTTCCCGGGTCGGGTAAAGTGGAATTGATCAGGAATGTCTCAGTAACAGCTCGGAGTCTGCATTAGTGCCCGGTTGATGCCCCCTATAACATGGGACCTCATTATAACTAGTGAAATGAGGTTGTACTTTACGGACATCTCTGCCTTACCCTTCGGGGAATACAGGCATGATATTCTGTAGTAATTATTAAGTGGCATAAATGAAATAGAATAGAATAGTCTTTATTATGTAGGTACACCATATAAATTACATAACAAGTATACAGGGTTACTGGTAACTCGACGTATTCCTTGCAGGACGTCATATTAGGATGAAAATGCAACAAATTAAGCCACCAAATGTTCTACCGAAGTTCAGTAGTTTTTGAATTACTAAGATTTTTTGTTTTTTTTATGAAAAATCCGAGATTAAATTATTTAAAGCCAATTTGAAAATTATCTACGGAGCGACTTTACTGAAATTTCTGTTATTATCATAGTTGATGCCGTAGCAAATGTTTGTTAGTAATTAAAAGTTCAAAAATGCCTAAAACCTTGGGAAATATCACTAATCAAACATTGTTTTTTTTTGTAATTTTTCCATTACTTCATCAAAAATGTATATACCTACATTTTACAAAGGGTGACACAATGGGTGGTCTTATAGCTAAGAGCGATCTTTTAAAGACAACCTTTTGATGGATTCAAATTAAATAGTAAGTATGAAGTCAACGGAATATTCTAAGCGACGTTGCAACATTTTATAGAAAGTGATGCAGCTTCTATAAAATGCTCTATTTAGCTCACTACATCGCTGAAGTCAGTCTCGTACAAGCAGTACAATTTAAGTATACTACACCATTACGAGTTCAGTTTAAAAGCCAAGTTTAAAATTCTAATGCAAGATGTAGTCTATATAGTGTATACTATACGGTAACCTACAGCCAATGGGACTGACTCAGAGGGTCAATTTAGTAATGGTATTTTTAGTACTCTACTTACCTCAAAAGATCGTCAACCCGTCTTGAGCAAGCGTGGTGAACAGTGCTCGAGGATTTTGTCCTGCAGTGGGACAATGATAGACTGGTATAACTAACTTACCCCAAAACACTTACGTTACTGACGAAAAGTGGGAGTACTTTAGCATCTCTGCCCACCCCTTACAGTTGTGATGTTACTTTCTCCAGTAATGGAAACAAGTATAATAATGCAGTTGGATGGAATATCAATATGCTAAGAAGCCACCAAATATTGGCCAATATTGGCTTTGCACTTCTTAGCTATGATGTATATAAGTCTCGAAGCAAATAATGAAATGTCAAAATTGTAGGTAAATAAATTATCTCTGCCCATCCCTTCAGAAAATACAGGCAATATCAATACACATCATCATCTGCCTAGCCTTTTCCCAACTATGTTGGGGTCCGCTTCCAGTCTAACCGGATGGAACTGAATACCAGTATTTTACATGGAGCACTGCCTACCTGACCTCCACAACCCAGTCACTGGGTAATACGATACCCCTTGGTAAGACTGGTTGTCAGACTTTCGGGGTTTTGACTACCCGTGACGATTGTCAAAGATCCGGCAATGACAGCTGGGACCAACGGCTTAACGTGCTTTCCGAGGCACGGAAGGATCTCGGTATGTAAAGATGGTCACCCATCCACATTAACCTCATTGATCGACCTGTGTGGCTGTTATTATTTAGCCACGGGAGTGTGTTGGTTAGGAGGGGCGTAACCAATACACTCCCAATCAACAAACATAATACGGCTTATTTATTATCTAAATCATGATTGAGATATGAAAAATCAATATTGTACTACAAAGGGTAAACAAATGGGCGGTGAGTAATGGGTAGCTCACCGTCCGATCAGGACCAGGCCCGTGCCGGACGGCGCGTTGTGTTCCACGCGCGCCTCAAAGAGATGTCAGCGGACGGGGCCCGATAGGGCCGAAGCCTGCCAGGGCGGCGGGATCGTCCGAAAGGGTTACCACTGCCCTGGAACAGAAAGGGCTAAGGAAGGAACACGGGTGGGTTTTAGTCAGTAAGAGCCTGACACTCCCTTCCGCTCCACCCAGAGCGGGAGGGGGGGTCATTTGATGATTTCCCATCAAAAAAAAAAAAGGGTAAACAAATAGCTAATACACTGGTAGAGATAAGATAAAATACTATAGCACTATGTATAATAGTATTAAACTATGCTGCGTATCTGCAATGGCACATTGAATCAAATATTTCACGATGAAGTTCTTATTACAATAAACAAAACTGAGGTCACTGATTCTGGAATCTCTCTGGAAATTGTAAGATGGTTCGACTTGTTAACCATTTTCTATTTTGTTTATAAGATACGTCGTACTTGTTGTCAGGCCTACACTGTCCTCGCATACGTATTAACAGTGTAATTTGATAACATTACTGTCAATTATTTTTAAAATAGTAACCGTGGAGTTTTTTGCCCGCTCTTCTCCATAGGAAACAACCAATTGGAACTGTCTACCTAGCTTCAGACGTTTCATAAGGCCATGTCGGTTTATGTGTAATAAAATATGTTGAATTTGAATTCCCAATTTAAATATGTATAGATAGCAGTTTACTATAGAGTTGCATCTCCAATCTTAGACCTTACTTATCTACAGAGCCATATATGTCTTTGATATACATAATATAAGAATACTTATCAGATAATAATATTTTGAAGAGGTTAAAGTTAGTTTGTATGTAGGGGGTAATTTCCAAAATTCTTTTACACATAGAAATCTACGCTATTGCCGAGGGCCAGCATCTACCCGCGTGTTTTATGTTAAAACATGCGGGTAGATGCTATGTTCTATAAAGATGATGAAAGTCTGCGATTGATTAAAATTAACACATGAAAGAAAAACATACATACTATTTATACACACTAAGTACTTACGGCATTTCAAGTTTGCGATGCACTCGTGTTGTGCGGGAAGGCTATGCAATGCAAGATGAGTGTATACCTAACTACAAATGTACTTATAGCTTGATATAAGGTGGTCGTGTCCACATATAATAACTATGTAGGTAAACATGCGATCAAAATGCAAATGTTGATTGTATTAGCATTTATTGATAGTACTGTTTGTGCAACCAAGGCCTTATCATTTGTGATCCGTCAATTACTGCATCCGTTTGTTTGTTACAATGGACGATTGTGTATGATGGTTTACATTTCTATGATCATTGTAAATGTAACCCGGTGTCTGTAAAATCAAAACTATTGTATAAAATCGTTTTTTTTATTAGAATACTAACCTATAATATTATAAATACGAAAGTGAGTTTTTTTTTTGTTTATTTGGTACGCTTTTACGCTACAAAGGTTGAACAGATTTGGATGAAATTTGGTTCAGAGATAATTTATAACCTGGATTTAACACATAGGATACTTTTTATCCCGGTAGTACAGTCAACAGCAAAAGTAGATGATCAAAATCAGAAATTTAATACTAATGAACGGAGTTTGCGTCAGAACTGTGTGGTGTCGAAGTGATTCAAAAGTATGTCAGACTCAGTGTCATACTTTTGAATCACTTCGACGCTACACAGTTCTGACGCGAACTCCGTTAATTAGTATTGAATTTCTGATTTTGATCATCTACTTTTGCTGTTGACTGTACGTTCCATGCATACAAGACGGTATGCATGGAACGACTCTTCACGACACGTTTTGCACCATTTCTGAGTAGTAATAAATTTATTTTGATTTGTCTGGGAAGTTTGAATTCGTCTTTTATAAAAACCATCTCTAAAGAAAAACTTCAAGAATCTGAAGTTTTCATTTTGTTAAAAAATCTACAAATTCAGAATGAATTCAGCTTAGTTGCTAACTTTGCAGATGTTTTTCGTATCTTCAATGTCTGTCCCAGTTTTTAGTGATTTGCCTAAATTTTCGTTGTTTTGTTTTTTTAAGAATTTTTCATACGACATTGATGAAATATTAAGGACACTAGTCTGCATACACACGAGCGGCCTGTTACTCGTATATTTGAGCACCGTACTCAAAGGTACGAGCGACAAGTTGTCGACGGCAGCCGCCGACACGCATCGACAATCGCCTCTGTCATCGACGCGTATCGTTCGTGTATATATTATGAATACACTAACATATTTATGGTTTTGGTGCCGGGCACTTCTAATAAAATGAGATATAAAATGATCTAATTTAAAAGATGCAATTAATTTTATCACAAAACGGTGAAGGAAAACATCTTACAGAAACCGGTATTTCTTAGAACCACAAAGACGTTATTATCCTCATTACTGTCGAATCCATCTCACAAAGAGGAGGGTTGAGTCCCAGCAGTGGGGCCATTAGATTATAGATTGGATGACTACACAACAAAAAAAAATACCGACTTCACCGGAGTAAGCTATACTAAAAATACCATCCACCATAACATTGCTCTTTCATTTGTTTCAGGCGGAGTTAGTAGCAGTCGAAGGAAAGGAGATAGAAACCCACTATGTCCTAGCTCGCGAAAGGATCCGTCGATGGAACTCCACCTCCAAATGCTACCTACTAGTGGAAAACTTGCCAACACCTCTGCAGGTAGTTATTAATAGTTGTACTAAACGTAACAAGTTTGGTTCTAAGTTAAGTAGTTTATGAACCAGGTTTCTGGAGTAAGTTTTGCGCCTAGACTGCGTAGTTTACGTTTGCGTTTCGAAGAGTGTAAACAGAAGTTGCCAACGGGATCCTGTTACTAACTCTACAGTATTATTGTTTAGTCGACTTTGTTATCTATATGACACTAGCGTAAGGCCAATTTTCCAATACTTACTCTGTACCACTAGCTTCTTTTGTAGGCAGTCACAGTGTCGATTATATTATGTTAAGGCAAATGATTTATTACAATAATCTTTTAGTGGAAAATGGGTCTCAAAGAACACAAGGTTTTTCGACAAAAACTCGAAAGTAAGTAGAATTAGCTCATAAAATGGGCTAAGCTTCTAGTTCAGATGCGGCTCACTGTCAGTGGGTATTATATTTTAACAACTATTTGCGTTATTCTGTATAGTTTGATGTGTAATATCCCTTTTTGACTTACAGCCTTTCAAGCCAAGCGCCAATTCCTATCCTTACAAAAAATTTACGCTAATAACTTCTAATTATTTTGTCACCACTGAGCAACCGCTGCCGACAACCCAGGGCAACGGTTGCTTCGTGGTCACCAGCGGTTGCGGCCGTGCATTTATTTTTCAGATGCAGCAGAATATCACAATTTTACATGAATTATATCCTATGCTTTGACCAATCTGACGATCAATATTCTGAACATTTTGTTAGACTTTCAGGTTTCTCTACATATATACCCATTCATCAGCCGTTCAAGGCACGAATTTTACCATCACGTATCCTCTAAAAAAGTAACTTCAATATCCCCATTTTAACTTGTCATTTGTCACAAAACTGACCATTAATTCCATCAGGCGGGCGGCATAGCGAGTGCAAGCGTGTGGTCGTCGTGCGGTTGTCGGCAGCGGTTGCTAGCCGCGGTCACCAGCGGCGGCCGGGCCGTGCATTGGGCTGCCGTGCCCGCACCGCCGGCGAACGATTCGGATCTCTGCCGGTTTAATTATACGTGAGTAATTTGATGTTTTTATAGAGTTTTTTATGTGTATAAAGTTGAATTTTTGCGGGAGGCTTAAGTATCACGGATTTATCTTTAATGTGGCCTACTCTAAGGCTCTTTCAAATGAACTGAGATTAGTCCAATGGAATTAGAATAGAGGAAATAAGAAAGAAATGTGAAGTAGAATATGTGTGAAAGCTGGTAAGACAACGTCGATTTAAACATCATAAAACTTTAAAAACGATCATCTCAAGGGACCTCCGCGCTGCCACTGACAACGTCGTGGAAGTGACAAAATTTTGAACCAGCAAGATATAAAATTCAATCGTGCCAACGAGACGAAGAAGAATCGGGTCTGTCCCACTTAGTCCCATTGACCCAGTCCCATGATGGCAAAAAATCTTATGTTTTATAAATGCAGCATCTAACAAGACATTGATTTATGACTAGTAAATAAAAATAGCCCGTTTCATAAAACGAACTAAAGAAAACTTTCATGGACATGGACAATGGTACATACCATTCAGACGTACCTAGCTAACCCGTAAGAGCAGTATTTTAAGGGTCGCATATTGGTAATGTAAAGTGAAGTGAACAAGCACGGATCAAGTAAATGTAAACAAACATCTTCATATTATGTAAACATATTTAAAGTGCAAATAAAACCACTTTTTATTACCAAAAATGTGTTAGCTAGGTTCCATCAAATTCGAATGAACGCAATATAAACATATTTTTCTCGAAGATTTTTTTTTAAAACAAAGCTTTATTTCTCATCCTGCCCTTAATACGGGAATAATAAACAAGAAACCACAGTTTTACTGTTTGTAAGTTTACTTGCTACTAAACGAAATTAAATAACGGTTTATTTTAACTTTAACTTTCAATTTGACTGCATTTCAATTCCTTTACAACGTCCTCGTAAAAGTGAAATAACCTATAAATTTGGTTTTATTTCTACGATACTCATTTAATGTAGGTACCTACAGTCCTCAATTCCAATCTCGGTCGGTAGTTGTTCTTCGGAAAACTCATTTGGCTGTTCTATCAGAGATCTTTTGAATATAGGATCTTGGAGATTTGCGATGTCCTTGCATACAACCGATCTTGTCTCTTTAGAAATAGTTTAGATAAATCTCAGAAGGGCTTTGATAAAGGGTCTCCAAGTGGTTTATTGCTTCAATAGGACGTTAATAATATTGAAATAAGTTGCTCGAAAGTTAATGCTACTTAAATCAGATGCTTTGTACTTTTATTTACATAAGGGCTGATTTTACCAACGCCAGATAATTTTATCGGAGGAATAATTTTGAATTTCTGACAGTTCTTCCATACAAAATCTCTCAGACGTCCATTTCATTCCACGAATAAAAATGATCTGTCGATTGGGGAAATTAGCCCTACAACAAATTAATTAAAATTTAAAACAAAAGAGAAAGAAAAATACATGCTTTAATCATAGCACTATACGCTGGGCATTTCTAAAATCCAAGTACCTAAAAGAAAAGAGAGTGCAGAACCGATTTGCATAAAGTAACAAAAACACACCTTCATTTTCCACATAATAATCCATTTTCAGAACAATCCATTTCTTAACCCACCAAAAAAAAAATCCATCCGACACTATTACCTTAATATCCATTCTATTAGCCATAATTATGGGAGCAGTGCAATAAGTTATCCATAAACATTTAATTCGCGTGGCTTTCGATAATTAGCCACAGAAAAATCCATTAAAAACCTTATGGCCGCATCGTTAAAAGGACTGATAAAGTTCAGGCAATTAAAGAGATGAAGTGTTTTCTCGATGAGCTTAATATTATGCAATGAAAATAGGTTAAGTATTTACTGAGGTCAGTATTCGGTTGGCTGAGTGCTTTTAGTAAAATATTGTTTGTGGTTTAATTCTACTAAATGTTTCTTCATGTAAGAGTGCTTAATCCTACTCCTATACTGCCCGTGGGGTAATTGTGTAGCACACTAACAGTACCAATGGGTTTCATTTTGACAGTTCAACAACATTTATTGCCTTATTTACGTTGTTGAACAGACAAATTTTTTGAACATGTGAAGCAATGGATTAGCAAATGAAATATCCTTCAAAATCAGTAACATTGTGATTGATTGTGTGTTACGCAATTCGGGATGGATATTTTTTATGGTTTAATTCAAATAAATGGTCTTTATATAGGACTCCATAATCCTTTTTCTAAACAAAATACACATAGTTAATCTTAAATACTGAATTGAAAGGTATCAAGTAATTTTTAGGGTTTTTGACCATACTTTTATCCCGAGCCCAAATGCTTGATGTTTTTGTGGCTTATTAGTCGATTCACAATTTACTCGCCCAAAACGGCCGAGATTTTTTTTTTTTGCGAATTGATTAATAAGCCGTTTTTGTCTCGTATCGGTAATTAAAAGACAGGCCAGCCAGCATTGTTTTATAAAAGGCTGACTTCTCAGGACACACTGTACGTATTTAAATAATTATGTATTCTTACCATCATTTTTCTTTGAAAGTACTTTCAACATCTTCACGAAATAAAGCCCCATTTTCCATCTATCACACTGTGCAGACACCGTGTCCAATTGATTTAAACATTTTAAAACAGACCGTCTCGAAAATTAAACACAGTGTTTTCCGTGTAATGGAATTAGAAATACAATAAAAACAGCGTCCGAGAGAAGAGACGGTTATTCTACGTGATTTATATGCATTTTGGGAATAGCCCGGGCAGGATATTTAAATGCTGACCCCATTTTTTTAAGTAGCTAAAAGCGAAATAAGGTTTTATTTGAATACGGGTCTTTTGTGCCAGTTCGTGCATTTCTTTTAAAAGCGCTGTGTTCTTTTAATATTGTAAGTATAGACACTACATAATAAGCTACTCTGCTATCTTATAGCGCAGAATAATGTTGACAGGGGGCGCTGTTGGTAAATATTTGTGCAATTGTTTTATGAAATATCACTTTGTATTAAAAAACCGACCAAATGCGAGTTGGACTCGCGCACCGAGGGTTCCGTACAATTTAAAATTATTAAAAATATTTTTATTATATGATGTAACAAAAAATTTACGGTTTTCGCCATTTTTCCTTTATATGTGCCATAATACGTTGCTTTGTACTAAATTTCAAGATTCTGAGTTCACGGGAAGTACCATATAGGTTTTAATTCCCTTGCTTGTTGCGCCACTTCTTCTTCCCAGCGATAGCACTAGGAAGTGGTGAAGGGCGGGCGTTTTTGGGGGACTGTCTTTTGTAATTTTGACGTTCAAAAAGTGCTGATTCTCAGCCTAATTTGAATAAATGACTTTTGATTTTGATTTTGATTTGATTTTGCGAGTGTCGAAAGTTTGCGGCATAAACGGCTGTATCTTTTTATTTCGTTGGCTTAGAAGTTTGATTTTTTCACAGCCCCAAGGGTCAGTACACCTGAGTATTTGATATGAATTCCAGCTTGATACCTCCACGCATTCCTGAGAAAAACGTTCTTGACAGACAGACAGACGGACGGTCGAACGGACAACAAAGTGATCCTATAAGGATTCCATTTTTTCCTTTCGAGATACGGAGCCCTAAATAACAAGATGGCAGCGTTAGTTCTTATTTTGGCCACAATAACATTGTAGCGCTATTTATCATCATTATCATTCCAGCCGAAAGACCGCCCCAAGCACCGCCACTTCGACCGGTTCTATGTTTCTCACGCTATTTATACTGAATCCTTATTGTCTCTTTCAATGGAACTTGCCAGTGCGGTGGCCTGAGACTTGGAAAAGATCATAGGATAGCTTGACAGGCCTATTAAGGTGAAACTTGAATCACGGGCCAATTATTGTGCACGTCTTTCTAAATGTGGTTCTTACACATCCACAAAATAATCTTATGTAATAAATAATTCAGAGAGCAGTGGTGGCACAGTGTGCAGTGGTAACGGCGAATTACGGTCGTAGATTCGACCCTAGATTGGCGTTTTACTTGTAACATAATGTACATACTCACAGTTACTTTCATTCATTCCTCCAGATCAGAATAAGCATTCCTTTACCGTTAGGTGCTGATCTGATTATTTCTCACGACACCAGGACACGTTTTATCCACACTTAGTACACAGACAAACTTTAACATATGACTTCAACGATTCAGTGTCAACCATGGGTTGGTAGGTAATTTCGTCCACATTGATTCATATCATTTTTCCTTTAAACACTTTACTTTTATTACATAATAACTATAGATTTTATTGTATTTTAATAATATTTATTTTATTATGACAGTTCTGGCATTTGATGTTTGAAACGTCATGGTAACGTTTGCTTTTAAATCCTTAGCTGCCAGCATCAAATGCTTAACTGCCAGGTTTAAACATATATATACGTAGCCTAAGAAATAACACTGCTCGCATTCATATTTCAAATTCATATTTTCTACATGTTGTTGTTCTACGAGTTTTCCTTATTGATCCACGCAATGCAGTGGGCAGTTCGAGTTTCGCCTCTAAAGCGAACACTAAGGTTAAGGCCTGATACTCCAGAGCCGCCTGTCTGCTCCAGAGCCACCTTACTACACCTCCGTGCTCCGTCCTCAAGGCTACGGATCTGAACCTGTTGGGCCGAATCTCATCGGAGGCCTGCCTTACCTGGAGGGTGCGTCCTCGCCGTACCTCTTCCTCCTGCTGCTGTGCTGCGACCGGCCTAGCTGCGTGGGCCCTCCTACGAGTGCCCTCCGTGCCGCACTCGCATCAACTTCTGAGGGCCGCCTTACCTGGTGGGCTGTCAGCGCCCGCCGTGCCTCTTCCTCCTGCTGCCGTGCGGCGACCTGCTTTGCTGCGTGGGCCCTCCTGCGGGTGCCCTCCGTGCCGCGCACGCACCTGCCCTCATCTGTACCTGCATCTGTACTCGGACTTCTGTACCCGCATCTGTTGCCAGCAACTGCTCCACCTCAGCCTCCTCAGCCTCCAATCACTTATCGTCATCGCTACACCCCACCTCCACATATTACACTACACTCCTCAACCCATCTCCATTTTTAAAACTGTTTATAAAATTTTTAATTGTTCTCTACCTCCCTCTCTTTAATTTCATCACCCCTTACTTAGTTTTTCTTGTCGCTACACGACATACTTTGTGTAAATTTTTGCATCAACACTGCTCTCAAAATGGTGAAGGAAAACATCGTGACACATGTGACATCTACCAACCCGCACTGGGCCCGCGTGGTACATTTTTACCTACTCCGTCTCGTTGAGAGGAGGCCTGTGTCCCAGTAGTGGGTTGATTATGTAAATAATTCAGAACTATGCGTTCATGATGAAAATATAAGCTGTCAATGAAACACCCAAATACTTAAAAGCTGTCAAACCACACACTCAAACAACAATAGGTCATACATCACAAAAGCGAACCTGTATCTATTGTTTCCTACTACCATAAAATTTTCACGTGCATTTATAAATTTTATGCTGTTAAAAACATTTCCCGGTAACAAAAGCCTATTTGATAACTTAATACGTCATAATATAAATATACAGGCAAAGCTTTTCGAACAATTCACTCAAAGCGCGCGGAAATAAATGAATGTTTTGGTGATCTACAAAATAAAAGCGAACGAACGAATGAATGAATGAATAAAAAATATCGTTCAATGTGTCCGTGTTGGGTTGGAAACGAGATTATGCCTGGTTTGATGAATGAGCCTCTGGGGTCACTCCGACATTGTACCAATTTTCCTATGTACCCATGCTTTTAGGTTGAATTAAAATTTACATAAAAATTAAGGCCAATTGCTGTGTACTGAAATAGTATACAAATTAGTCTGGCTCCATTTAGATGTAGTCGTGTTTTTGCGAGAAATTCAGACACAGACGTCTAGATTTTTTGTGGGTAGTACAGTCAACAGCAAAAGTAGATGATCAAAATCAGAAATTCAATACTAATTAACGGAGTTCGCGTCAGAACTGTGTGGCGTCGAAGTGATTCAAAAGTATGATACTGAGTCTGACATACTTTTGAATCATTTCGACGCCACACAGTTCTGACGCAAACTCCGTTTATTAGTATTAAATTTCTGATTTTGATCATCTACTTTTGCTGTTGACTGTACATTATAAAATAATTTTATATACGACGAATTTTATAACGAATTATAGAAGCCATTTCATATTGAAATGCAATAATGTATTTACATATTCAGGCTAAGTACTTACCTACAGAACTATTCAGTAATAATAACAGGATAAGAGTTTCAATAAATTATGTGGCTTTAAAATAGTTAGTTACTGCAAACTAAACATATATTAATTTGATTTTCTGGATAGGTAATTGAATATCGATACTTCGTGGTAAAAATACTCTGGACATACTAGGCGTAGAACGAAGACCATGAATTCAGTACATGATTCTAAATCCACAAGCGTAGAAATATTAAGTTGGTTATCAAAAAAAAGTCTACCTTGTCATGGAAGAGTGAACCTACGCGGTCAAAATGCACTGAACAGCATTTTTTATTTTTTATTAGCCTACGAAAATTTTCAACGCAGAGGTGTTCAGAATCATGTACTGAATCCATGGTAACAGGCTGTGCATCGATGCCCTTGCCACCCTGTCCAATATAAGTATTTAAGGTCAAAATGACTCTTCTAGATTACATTATACTATCTCACAAAGGTCAAAGGTCAAACAGGTGAAGGTCGCTTTGTTAACACAGCGATCAATAGAGCCAATACACTTAAAGATACCTTTTCATCTCGCGTTAAGAGACTTACGAAGAGCTCATACGCGTGACGTCACTTGAATACGTCTGGCGCACCCAGAACAACCAATCGACCTTCTACCAACTTTACTGGCAAATCACTACAGATGTACAGGCCGCGAAATTATTTTTTAAACACACAAACTGATACACTACGTCAATTTTTCGTATATAGGTCCATTTGATATTACTAGAATAGAATAGAATACTCTTTATTGTACACCATACAAGTTACAGAACATAAATACAATATATAAAATTTTACAAAGGGTGACACAATGGGCGGTTACTAACCCGCACTGAGACCCTAGTTTGGATTACCCACTCCCTCTCTAAAAGTGGGGAGGCCTGTGTCCCAGCAGTGGGATCATTATAGGCTGATTATGTGGGCATTTCTGTGATTTGAATATTTTGAATAGGTATACGGACAATTTATATTGGTAATCAATTTGCTTGCAAATTTATTTGTCTGACTGACAGGTTCTTCAACCCTGTTCAATGCTGATTGTAGGTCTCAATAATAGCATGTTATGAATACTACAGCTTAGAAAATAAAGCTGTACAATTCAGAAGATAGAATTGAAAAAATAAACATAAGTAAGAAAGTTCTGAAACTTTGCAGTTTTTAACTTTGTATAGGTCAAAGTTAAGGTAACTTCCAGGGATTTGTTTATTAGAAAATAAAGTTCAGCAAGGTTAAGACAAGGTCGTGCAATGTTTGGAATCATTATTCAAGTGCCTTGGGCTGTGCTGGGGCGGCTGCTGCAGGTGCGGGAAATCTCAAACAGCGCAAATACTCCAATCTCTTTGGAAGTTACATGTTCGAGCCATTTGGGGTTGAAACACTAGGGCCATGGGGTCCGAGTGCACACTTAGTACTTCGAGACATCGCCAAGCGATTGGTTGACTCTTCACGTGACCAGAGCCCTATTGACAGCGATGCGGACGTATTTTTTGATGGCCTTTGATTATTTACTCTCCTTTTTATATACTTGTACATATTATTATTTTAAGACGGTTAGCGTTTTAGTATGTGTGTAAATGTTAGATAGCTGATTAAATAAAGATAGTGGCTTGTTATGATGATTCCAAATACAGCCTGCAGGTATTCTTCATAATTATTTTGCCAAAATTCCAGGGCACAATTTCAAGATCCGGACTGGTACTGAGAATTTTGTATTGTGAAAATGCACCCACCACCAATGCCATAACGCACCTTCGTGGGCATTTCAGACTTTCAAAGGGACAGTAGTTGACCCAGAGGAAATTATATATACTCTCTTATGACTATACAAGGTGGCCCATCGACGCGCAAACTGTATTCAGCACAAGATTCTAGACGTAGCGTAGAAATTTTTCATCGGTTATCAAAAAAACAAATAGCCGTTTAATACAAAAGTGCAATACCTACGCAGTCAAAATGTATGGAAGAGCATTTTTTTTTAAATTAAGTGTAATCGTGGCAATAGCTGTTTCAGATTCGACACAGATGGCAAGTAAAAAGAAATTGAGGGCTCTAGAAAAAAAAAACTCTCAATGGCAAAATAAGTTCAAAAACCTATGATCTAGAGTTTTATTTTATATATTCTTTCCGTTATATTTTATCATACTTAACCTGTTCACAAATGCACCAGATCATTTGTCGGTAAACTACAAATTGTACCGGAACTCTAGGCGAAATGTTGCGTATCCAAGCGAATACCGGGAACATGACATTGATTGTTGCGTTGTCGCGGCGCAACACTGAGCTTTATTAATTGAAAACCTATACTCGGTGTATGGTGGGTGATGTATTAGGTTACTGGCGAATTTAGTTTGTGATGTAATGGGATATGGGGAGTGTTTTGGGACACAGAATTGGTTTGGTGATGTTGTTTACGAAAAGAGATGTTCTACAAATATAAAAAATAAATAAAAGTATTTATTCGACACTTAAAAATACATGTTACAAGCCAATCACAATAAGAAAGCACACGAGCGTATTGCCACAAATCAGCACCCCAATTTCGTAACACACGATCAATCGGAATCGGTTTCATTTTGACAGTTCAACAACATTCATTGCGTTATTTGCGTTGTTGAGCAGACACATGACACATTTTTTGAACATAATATGAAGCAATGGATTAGCAATATCCTTCAAAATGATACAGATTGAGATTGATTGTGTGTTACGCAATTAGGGTCCTAATCCCCCAAACTAGGCCTGGACCTGTAGGGGTCAGCGTTCAGCCATGGGTTCTATTTTCAATCTGACAGCATTGAGAGTGTCGCTGCAGAGTTGACAGCCAAGGTTATTGCCATTTGGTTATGTATAGGTAAAAATTAAATATAAGAATTACAATTAAAATTAGAGTTAAAAATAAAATCAAAGAAATAAAATATTGAGGTCAGATGAAAATTGAGGTTTAAGTAGGTATCATTTCCGAGGGATATTTTGGAAGCCATAACTACGTAGACCTAGAAAGCCACCCGTAAAATTACACGAGGAGAAAATAGATATTTTCTTTACGATTAAAGAAAATACCTATTTTTTTTTTCAGCCTATGATGTTCCCACTGCTGGAACACAGGCCTCCTCCCATCAAGCGGGAGTGGGCTGTAATCTACCACGCAGGCCCAGTGCGGGTTCGTAGATGTCCCATGTCTTCGAAATTTTGATTCAAGGACACGCCGTTTTCCTCACGATGTTTTCCTTCACCGTTTTGAGCGCAGTGGTAATGAAATAATTTACACAAAGTAAAGCGCCTGTCTGGGTTCGAACCTACGACCTACAACTCGTAAGCCGCGCCCGTAACCTTGGGTCACTACTGCTCTCTATATAAATCATGATAGAATAGAAACTAGTCAGTAATAAAAATCTCATGAAAAAGTTTTGAGGTCAAAGGGGCAACTCTCGTAATTTTAAGAACGTTCACGCTCTGATCTCAGTCTCAATCTGTCAAAAATTACTTCTAATTTCCCTACATTTTGACAAGTTTTTGACATTTTTTTATCGCCGAGAGGAGACTGCGACTAGATTTTGAACGTTTTAAATTACGAGAATTGGCCTTCAGATGAAAATCGAAATTTACTTTAATCTCGATTTTCATCTGACATCAATACTTTTTGGTATAATTTTGCGAGGGATATTTTAGAAGCCAGAACAGCGTAGACCTAGAGAGCCACTCGTAAAATTACATGAGGAGAAAATAGATAGATATTTTCTCTATGATGCTTTTAAGAACTTCCAATCAGCTTAAAAGCTTGGGCTGGATTCAGGAATTGCGATGTTCAGATTAATGTTTAAATTATAACGTAGATGTGTGGAATTTTGTACTACGACCTAGTTTTATTTACTACCGCTAGAAATTCATAGGTGGATAAAATGTTGGCCTTTTTCGGTGACCTCTTTCTCTTTCCGTTTTACACTTCAACGAGTAACTTCTGAAAACCGATAAATAGGTAACTACACATAAGGCCCCTTGGTACACGGCACGGTTTATTTACGATACGGCGTATAAACCGCGCCGTTGAAAAAAGCGTGTCTGTCAACAGGCTTCTATAGTGATCCATACAACACTGACGAACCGTGCCTACACACGGCGAATAAACCATAGTTTTTCAAAAACTTGTGTGGAACAAAAGGCCTGTCAATGTACCTTTTAATATTAGTGCATTTTAATAATAACAATAACAGTGCAGTTTTTTTATTTTAAAATCGGCTATTGTGATCCTTTTTTATTTTTTTTGGGTGGGAAATCATCAAATGGCCTCTCTCCACTCTGGGCTGAGCGGAAGGGCGTGTCAGACTTTTACTGACTAAAACCCACCCGTTTTCCTTCAGTTGCCTGTGGTGCCAGGGACCACGGTATCTCTTTCGAACAACCCGCGGCACTGGCAGGCATCGGCCCTTGCAGACCCCGTCAGTTCGTGCTGACATCTCTTTGAGGCGCGCGTGGAACACAACGCGCCGTCGACCCGGGCCTGGTCCTTACCGGGTGGCGAGCTCCCCATTGCTCGCCGCCTGCAAGCCCGGGCTATTGTGATCCTTAGAAAGTCTTCCTTGAAATCGAACATTAAATTTACTCCATAATAACCCATCTTATTGAATCAGCCGATATAATTTTACAGAGACAATTAAAAAACCGTTACGTCCCGCGTGGATCCGCGTTCGAAAAGTTTTCATAATACACCTTTCATTCGTGAGACAAGGGTTGGACCTTAAAATTACAACACGCTCATAAAAACTTCAGTTTCCCAACTCCATTACACCAAAACATTATCTGTTTGACCAAAAAACTCCAATCCCACAGAGTAGATCAGATAAAAATGCAGTAATAATCCAGCTAGCTGACAGTTTAGGTGATGTATAGCACCCTGTAGCACACATATCTTGAATTATGTCTGTTTTATCAAAGAAAATACGTGATGGTTTCTTTATGCAAAAACAGAAATGGTTTTTGAAAAGACAAATGAATGTGTAACTTTTAAAGGACCGTGAGTAGGTAAGGATAAACAAATAAAGAAACTTCATACCAAAATTAAGCGCAATTGCTGAGAAAGTGATACTTATACAAACTACCCTGTATCTGAGAAATCAGTTTTTACGAAACGCATCTTTCTTGCAATCGAGTCTTTTCATGCCATGGAAAGTGATGGAACGATTAGTCGCAAGCGCTTGATCAGCATATCCTAATTGCGTAACACACTTTCAATCACAATTTGAATTATTTTGAAGAATAAGGCTGCGTGTCCACGGCAAGAAAAATCGCCGGGTCCATGCAAGAATTCGAATGTGCGCTGCACAAGACAAAAATCTTTGTAGATAAGATGTTTGTCTTGTGCAACGCCGACGCTGTGTACACTAGTCGTGTGTAGAAACGACACGAATTCTTGCATAGACCCGGCGATTTTTCTTGCCGTTGACACGCGGCCTTATGCTAATCCATTGTTTCTTATGTTCGAAAAATTTGTCTGTTGAGCAGACAAATTGTAAATAACGCAATGAATATTGTTGAACTGTCAAAATTAAACCCATTACTAATGTTAGTGTGTTACGCAATTATCCCGCTGGTTCTTAATTATTAATAAGACTAATAAGCAATTGCAATCTAATATTTTTTTGCGTGATAAATATTTTATAATTATAGTCTGATATTAACAATATTAAACTTTGTTCATGTGTCATTGTCACTATTACTTCCCCCTTTTCATGCCAAGCGATTTGTCGCAGGCGTTTGACCAGGTTAATAATGTAATTGAGAGGAAAACTTCTCAGCAATATTCGCATATTCGATTTTCCAGTTTTATTTAGAACAAAATACGTGATTAAATTCATATATAACACCAATACTTGTTTACGAGCTGATAGAGGGTTGGAAGTTTAAAATTAATTTAAGTTAAACGGACGCGGTGGCCCGTTACAGGCGGTAATAGCATAAGTTCCGATGGGCTCCGAACATTGAGTAATGTCACCTTGCTGTGACCAACTTGATTGTTTTAGTTTAACATACAAGTGGTTTCTATATTGATATCGGTATTTTGGTCTTGGACGGACGACCTAAAGACGGTGGCTGGGACAGACTGGATGCGGAAGGCGGAGGAGAGGGTGTTGTGGCGCGGCCTGGGAGAGGCCTATGTCCAGCAGTGGACTGCAATAGGCTGAGTTGATTGATTTGGTTTTAGTGGGACTTCATTCCTTGAAAACATAGGTTTTTTTACTAAACATAATAAAAATATAGCTGATTCTGCTAGAAAGAAAGAAAGAAAATGCATTTATTTGCGGCAAACATGACGCATAAAAAGACACAAAAAAAAAAACAGCATCAATCATCAGCTCATGTTCTGTTATTCAACAAGATGTTTATCTGATAAAGACATACCCTGCGACCAAAACTGAAAGCCACTAGTACGCAATCGACGCTATCGTTTGTATGAATTTTGACGTACAGACGCCAGCACATCAAGCTACGACAATCTGTCAAATTTATTTAATAGATTTTCAACTTTATCGCTAATGCATTAAGGTTCAAGGTTGATTGGGAAAATTTGACAGTTTTGGGTAGCTTGACCTGCTGGCGTCAAGCAAAGACGACTTGATTGATCGCCCGACTATGTTAGGCCCAATTTATACCGCCGCGGAACGGAGTGGAATCGAGTTTTCGTACATAGCAAAATGAACTTTATGTCAAAGGTCCAACGTACAAACTAGATACGAGCTTATTACCGCGAGAATTCTCCAGAAAATGCGCGACCTGTGCGTATGAGTGTATCTAATTAGCGCGTTACACTTTTGACATAAAGTTCATTATGATTTGTACCAAAAAAAATCGCTTCCATTCCGTTCCACGGCAGTGTAAATTGAGCCTTATTCTAACTAATATTATATATGCCAAAGTGAGTTTAGTTTTTTAGTTAAGTTTTAAGTATCTAGTAAAGGTGACTAATTATCTGTTTACTGTAGGCCACAAATACGGCAATGCAAAGACAGTGGCGCCGATTCCCTTGTTCACAAACTAAACTAAATTTAATTTCAGTGCATCTGTTTCTTTCTATTTCATTAAGAAAAGGACAGAAGATAAATATTAATTTAGTCCTGTCTAATTAAGATACTCGATATACGTTTAGACGTGATTAAAAACATGGTTACTAAAAAACGTGAATTAACGTCAGGCGCTGACTAATTTGGCAGGACTAAACTAATATGTATCTTCTGTCAATTTCTTAATGAAATAGAAAGAAAAAAAAGAACTGCACTTAAATTTAGTTTAGTTTGTGAACAAAGGAATGTCGGCGCCAATACCTAACTACTTAAAGAAACAATTAAATAAAATAGAACAGTTGGATTACAATAGATAAATAATGCTTGTTTGTAACTAGCCCTGCGGTTTTACCCGCATACGTCGATTCTGTCGAAATATCCGGATAGAAAGTACCCTATGTCCTAATTCGGGTGATGGTGTACCCATGTGCCAAATTTCATTCAAATCCGTTGAGCCGTTTAAGCGTAAAAGCGTAACAAATAAGCATACTGTAAATAATAAAATCTTTTCTCTTTATAATACTAGCTTCAGCCCGCGACTTTGTCCGCGTGAAGCGACATTCTTAATTTCTTTTCCGTAAGAACCTTCTACAAATTATTAGAAATCTTAAAAAAAAATATGTATGAAATCGGTAAATTCGTTCTCAAGTTGGCGTGACCAAGGGAAATAGGGATCCATTTTTATATAGATAGGGAAGTTTAGCTAAAGTACTTAAATTAACTAAACTTGTGCTCGATAAATTACCTCAAAATAGGTGTTCAAATTAACACTCCCAAAAATACAAGCTTTGACCAAATTCTACAGCTGAACACAAAAACACATCAGTACACAAAGAAGAAAATCCTTTGAAATATGTATTTCAATGTACATCCGCATCCCAGGACACATTAAGAACATTAGCATCAAATGAATAAACATGCATGGAATATTACGGAGGAAACGCGATAAAGCGTAGAAAAGAATGGTGTACTTAATCTGTTATTATACATATATAATGGAGACATTAGAATTTTTATAATACTCGAACAAAAACATTAGGCTTATGAGTTGCTTGTTTTAACAAATTATTTATGATATATGTTTCTGTTACGTTTTAAGAACAAAGGATGATACATTGTATAGTAGATTTCTGGTAAAATACGGTTTAACCCTTCAAAGCAAGAGTGGACAGTAGCGCTACTATGTAAAATACTCGCCGTGAAAAATTTGTTGAAGTGAGCTTGAAGTGAGTTGTACCATACCTATCTGATGCTAGGGATTGACACTATTGGCAGCTCACTCTAATCACACATCACCTAAGTTTTCATTGTTATATTTTTACAGAATAGCAATACTGGCATCTTTTGGGCACGCTCGTTTCTTCATAGACCTTATCCATCGCTTTCTATAAAGCGTGGGAGGTCAAAAGCAGGCCCATTAAGCAAAAAAAATTGTTGTTGTTGTTGCAAGGGTCCATTCTTGGGCCAAGTGTGTCTACTCGTACGTTTTAAAGTCTTAAATTGTGCATCGTCTCAGGCAATAACCACAAACGTTCAAGAATTGAATCTATTTCCGATCTTACATTAAGAACCATATTTTAAGCAAAACGCCTACGAAGTTTAACAAAGCAAAAACCTTTGAATAAACGTCAAAGGTTTTTTAGGTGCCACTATTTCTACTGTACCTAACCTATTTGTGAAAAGAAATTGGAACACACAGAAAACAAGGTACCCAGAAAAAAACCTTCCTAGTCCAAGTACAAGCATTCTTGAAAGATGTATTACATGACTAGCTGCGCCCCGCGGTGTCACCCGCATAAGTTGCGATCCCGTGGGAATATCGGGATGAAAAGTATCTTATGTGTTAATCCTGGTTATAAACTATCTGTGTGCCAAATTTCATCCAAATCCCTTCAGTCGTTTTTGCGTGAAAGAATAACAAACATCCATCCATACAAACTTTCACGTTTATAATACATATTAGTAGGATTTATATCACCCAGTAAAATTAATGGGGTCACTTCGCCGTGACGTTATCTGTCTTTATAATTCAGATATGATGAAGTTAGGACATTTATACCGGCTATAAACGGGTTCTCGACGTCGTAACAATGTTATGCAATGCCAAAGATTTTACTATAGTCTGGAATACTGTGTAACTTAAAGCCCAGTCCCTTTTTGGGTTAAGCTGAGCTTTGGGCTCAGATACCCAAGCTTGACATGGACAAGAATGATGTGTGTCAGAATTTTTGTTGCTTGGATTCAGATATTAAAGAAAAATGGTTTTGTTAGTGTAACTAAAGTCATTAAAGAAAGAAATATTATGGTAGGACTTTCACGATCGACGTAAAACCATGAGTAAGTAATTGCAATGTAACCCTTATGTCGGTAAGGAAAGAGATAACAATGAATTAGAATGAGATACCAAAGAATTAGAATGAGTTAACGGTGAATTAGAACGATATGAGAGTGAATTAAAATGAGATAACAGAGAATTAGAATGAGATAACGGTGAATTAGAATGAGATAACGGTAAATCAGAATGAGTTAACGGTGAATTAGAACGATATGAGAGTGAATTAAAATGAGATAACAGAGAATTAGAATGACATAACGGTGAATTAGAATGAGGTAACAGTGAATCAGAATGAGATAACGGTGAATTAGAATGAGATACAAAATAATTAGAATGATATAATAGTGAATTGGAATGATATAACAGTGAATTAGAATGATAAAAAAGTGAATTAGAATGACAAAAAAGTGAATTGTAATGAGATAACAGTGAATAAGAATGAGATAACTGTTACATTGCAATGACTTACTGATGTGGTTTTATGATATTCAAATCTGATCGTGAATGCGCTGCTTAACTATTACAAGATTGGGGGAGTTTCGGTTGACTGTAGACAATAATTATTTTAACAGTTCATGAAAAGAAAATTACAGGGAAAAAAATGGCAGCCTGCCGTGAATAAGTACTTAACGTTCTTAAAGGTTAAATGACTGAAAAATACACATGATTAAACGAAATCAACTGCAGATAAATAATGTTCACGTCATGTCTAGAGTTGATTTGCTCAATTTACTCCCAATTTAAAATTTAATACATGGACGGGACTGAATCGAGTTTCCAAATAAATTGAAAGAAAATGTCCGGATCAAAGGGTATCAAAAGCAATTTATAACAGCAAATTGTTCAATTGTTCACTTATTGAAAAAACAACGGCTTTAAATGTCCGTTGCGTATATTGTATATTGGAATTCCTGTCGTTATGCACTTTGGGTTCGGGATGATACAAATTAATGACTTGGTGCGAGTAATTGATCGAATAATTGAGATTTTAATCAGATGTTCCTTCATCTGATTAAAATCTCGATTAAGAAAACCAGTGATCTTCTATATCTATAAATTTTACAAACCAGCTGTTGCCCGTGACTTCGTCTGCGATCCAGGATGAAAATAAGCCTATGTCCTTCTCCAGGTCATGGTCTACCCACGTGCCAAATTTCATCTTAATCCGTTCAGCCGTTTTAGCGTGAAAGCGTAATAAACAAACAAACCTACTTTCGCATTTATAATATAAGGATTAAAGTTACTTTTCTTATCTGTCTGTATCACTGCGTTGTTCTTCTAAACTACACAACCAATTTTGTTCCCGTTTCTTTACCATCATGTAGAGAATTTATCCAGATGCTTTATGTTTATAGTAAAGTTATCATCTGCCTAGTTGGGGTCGGCTTCCAGTCTAACCGGATGCAGTTGAATACCAGTATTTTCCATGGAGTGACTTGGCCATCTAACCTCCACAACCCCTTAATACGATACCCCTTGGTAAGACTGGTTGGCAGACTTTAGGCTCCTGGCGACCCGTAAAGACTGACGAAGAGCCACGAATGACAGCCGGGACCAACGGCTTAACGTGCTTTCCGAGGCACGGAAGGGTCTCGGTATGTAAAGATGATCACCCATACACGAACCGACCGCGGCAAGCGTAGCTTAACCTTCGATCGACTCGGGCAGCATCCTCTGTGTTACTTTAATACTATACAATTAAAGTACATAATTATAGTTAAGAGATCTCGTTGTTTTGCGAAGTCGTAAAACCCGGGCGAAGCAGGGGCGGGTCGCTAGTGATTAATAAAAAGCAATGATTCTATTACCACTACGTAATTATAAGAAAGAGTAAACAGAGTTCCTTTCAAATAACTACTTTTTTATTACAAAAAATGTTTTCAAAAAAGTTTTGTGCGGTCATATATCAATGATTCCGCTGTTTATATTTTATAGCTCCGTCCCTGAATGGATGTCAATCGCGTAGGAAACCATTTTAAAGCCTTTATATTTTGGAATTCTGTTATTGAAAATTCCAGAATTTTCATTTCATTTACTATTGAGTGTAAATGAGCACGTGTACCACGGAAACCTTTTGATATTTACAAATCCGAAATCGAATTTCAGTTTTTCTTTGAATAATAATGAAAGCTGATTTTTTAAAAATTGATGAAAGTTTATTTACCTTCCAATATAATATTTTTATGTTGAATAACACGAGTACTATTTGCATTTTTTATACTAACTAGTGATCCGCCCCTGCTTTGTACGGTTTTTACGACTTTACAGAACATCGAGATTTTTTTATTATAGGTACCTATATCAGTTTAGTAATAGTGTACTATACATAATATGAACCTTCCGGATTAACTTCTCTATGATGTTGAAAACCGTATTTAAATCCATTACGTTTAGAAAAAGAACGTGGTCACTCAGACACGAAAAGCGATTTTAATTTATATTACGTACCAACGCCCGCGGTTTCATCCGCATAAGTTTCGATTCCGTGGGAATATCGAAATAACAAGTATCCTATATGTTAATCCTGGTTATAAACCATCTGTGTGCCTTCATCAAAATCCGTTCAGAAAGAGTAACAAACATCCATCCATCCATCCATACAAACTTTCACATTTATAATATTATAGTAGGAATGAATAGGTAATAATTGCATTTCATATTGGTATCCACAAATGAAATCAAACGTAGGTATATTATTTCCGAAAAAGCTTTTTAGTTGGTTTGTTTTGGAAACATAAAAATCTTATACCTCGTCTCTATAAAAATAAATGTCATCTAAATCCAATACAAAGACCTTGTACAGACAAAGGGTAATAAACGTAGCCCACAATGGGTCTAGACACCACGACATAAACCCATAAATTCGTTAGTCTTAGCACTAAATGCTTTTAGGTCAACTACCAATGTTATAAATGGACATCGCATAAAACCAATCGACCAATAAACATCCCGTGGACCAAACAACTCGAATACTCGAACATTCTAGTGTTGGGAAAAACAGGCCAAGATTTATCGCGACAAATATTGGTATTGTCGGCAGAAATTTTTGATTTGTGTGTGTTGAGTCTGACAAGTAAGATCGGGGAAACAAAAGGCCTTTCGTTCTCCTTTCGTTTATAGCCAGGCCGGAGTACACGTAGCCGGCATTTGTTTCGTTTACATAACCGCTTCGGAGTCGATAAAAACGTCAGGGGAATTTTTAGTTCTGCTTTTCGCTTGGTGCTGCCTTTGTTTGATCGTGAATTCTGATCATATTTTTTCATAAATGCTGTTTTTTTTTCATAAAAAAAAATCCAAAAACGAAGTAATGCTAACTTTTATTTCTAATATATTTAAAAATTATACTACTGGCATAATATTCATGATGGAAAAACCAGCTTAAGTGTAAGATGATTCTTTGTTTAAATTGACTTTTGACGGCGCGGTTGGCGCAGTGGTTAAGCGATTGACTGCTGCGCTGCGTGTCGCGGGTTCGATTCCCGCACGGAACAAATATTTGTATGACCTACATGTATTTGTTCCGAGTCTGGGTGTTTTTCTATCTATAATATGTATGTACTTACAAAAAAAAAATTGTATATAAGTAGTTTATCAGCCATCTTGTTACCATAACACAAGCATTAGGTTGCTTAGCTTGGGACAAAATGGTGCTGTGTGAAATGTCCAGGGATATTATTATTATTACTTTTATTTCAACTTACATCCATCCAACACCATAACCATATCCATATAACATTACTGTACTGCTGACAAAAGGAGCATCGCAAGATAGCACCTACAATATTTCATTAATCGTCAAACCACAATTTATGTAACACCCTTTCAAAAAGTTTTAACAGAGTTATTTTATTCAAGCACAATCAAAAGCAATTTTGCAAATAAATTACACCGAAACCAAAGAAAAGAAACGTAGGTAAAACTAACTATGTAGAAGAAATTACTCCACCGTTGCTATGGAAACTAAAACCAACTATTACTGAGGTAAAGCCAGTAGGGTAGAAAGGAAACTGAATTTCCTACCTACATATAAATATGACACAAACGGCGTTTCCACGAAAAACACCCGTGCAAAAGGTATCAAAAGATTTTTCTGGGAATCCGTATAACCGTAGGAGCAATGATATATCGCTCGCAGGTGTACTTTATGGACCCAGAAACTGCTTTACTGTTAAATTTTAAATGTTTTTTACTTCAACACACTGTGGCAAGTATGATTTAGTGTCTACTTTGCTGGCTATTTGAGAAGTTGCTTCAGCAGACATTAAGTTTGTGGCGAAAACTTTTATTACTTATATTTCTTCTGCCCGATTTTGTGCACGTGAAATTTCTTGTTACCCAGACCCACCCAGTCGCATAACATAGCCTGCCCGCGCTATTTGTTCGTTTTCGCGTTCATTTTTACTTTTTTTTTTTGCTCATCTCCTAAGATGCCTACATAATCAGCCTGTATTTTCCCACTGCTGGGACACAGGCCTCCTCTCTTGTGTGAGGGAGTGAACTGTAATCTAACACGCAGGCCCAGTGCGGATTGGTAGATGTCACATGTCTTGAATTTTTGGTTCAAGGACATGGCGGTTTCCTCACGACGTTTTCCTTCACCTAAGAGGCCTAACATAATGGTAAATAGCTTATAGCCTTCCTCATGAATTGGGCTATCAAATGCAAAAAGGATTTGCAAATCCGACTGGATCCACAGATTAAATAAACAAACTCTTCAGTTTTATTTTTAATAAATTGTATTTCTCATAGTACGAGTACGTTACAAAGTAATAATATTTGATTGCTACTGAAATCTTCAAACCAATCAAAATTAAATGAGCCTTGCAAGTTTGGTCCTATATTTTTAAATGAACCTTATTATATAGGATTGTTCTCATATTTCAGAAGTCATTTTCGGGCCGTCTAGGGAAGTGTCAAATCGTCACTTATATATACTTCAATTCGAAAAAGAGTGGGACCGCGTAAAAATGACAGTGTACAGCTGCCATTTCTTATTCGAATTTGAAATTACGTCTTTGTTGTTAACAAAAATAAGATGATAATTACTCATCTTTATTGAAGTTAAACATTTCCGCTAACCAATCAACTACGGTTTTAGAACGTCCCAATATAAAATTACCTAGTTCTAAAAAACTGTCCTTTTTCAGGTTCCCGGTGACAGCAGACATGGCGCCTGTCAGTTCACTGCTCGTCTATTACGTCACGGAAGCCGGTGAGCCTGTCAGTGACGTCGCCAGTTTCCACGTACGACTGCTGCATAAAGAGGTAACAAGGACTTTTTAGTATGTGTGTGTGATTTTTTGTGACTTGTTTATGTACTTGTGTATACATTTTATCGTAAAACATAACATCATGCCTGTAATACCCGAAGGGTTAGGCAAAATTGTACCTATAGCACCACCCACATTTCACTAGTTAACATTATACGCACATACAGCCTCACCTGCGCACACACACAGCCTCACACGCACACACACACGTAGTACATTTTATGACTGTGAAAAGTAAAATAATCATTAGTCAGTTGTGTGATTCGATAGTTTTGTCGCAATCATTTATTTGCTTTCGTTCTCTCTTTGAGTAACTCACAGAACAGAAAAAAACAGTAGAGAAACTAGTTTAACATTATATGCATTGCTATTGACAAAAATATTAAGAAAGCATTAGACATTTGCCATACGGTCCTTTGTACAGGGCACAGTTTCTTTACGGTACGGCGTATAAACTGCGCCGCCGCCATAGAAAAAAATGTGTCCGTCAACTAGCTTCCATAGTGATCCAACACGGACGGCCATGCCTACACACGGCGTATAAACCGCGCTGTAGAAAAAACGTGTCCGTGAACACGCTATAGTGATACATACAACACTTACGACCGTACCTACGGCGAATAAACAGTAGTTCTGCACGCCAAGAAAAACGTTTGTATACAAAGAGTTTTAGATTTTTGACGAACACAAACACGATCATTTATCGTATTTCAAGATGATCTAGCAGATATTTCTTAGTGGTACATACACATAGAATGGATTATTGGAGCCCGGCCCCTGAGTGGCTTAAATGAACATTGGACATATAGGATATATTCAAAGTCACGACCAAAAGCTACTATTGAGCACGAACAGGAAACGCATACATCAAAATATCCCATTCCCATTTTCTATTTTCCTGAACAAACAAACCTGTTTCTAGTTAATAGATTCAGATACACGTCGTGTTAAGCTGAATTAACATACTTTGTTTGTCCTACTTGAGCTTTATTTAGTTAAAACGTACACACAAAACAGGGGGTAAAAAACTTTGGCACTCCTACATTATGTTTACTCTGCAAATTGTTGGCCTGTGCTAATATTTAATTATTTAAAGAAAAATATGTCACTTTCTATGTAGTTGTTTTTATTTTATTTTAGATTATTATTATTATTTTAAAAATATCTTTGACGTAATTATCTCGAGACCCTGGGGTACCGGACCTTTGGAAGGTGTTTAAAAAAAATGAGGCATCAACTATTTCATTATTCTTTTACACTAGCTACGCTCTTCGGTTTCACCCGCATAAGTCTGGATCCCGTGGGAATATCAGGATAAAAAGCATCACATGTCCTAATCCGGTTATTGTCCACCCATGTGCCAAATTTCATTCAAACCCGTTCGGCTGTTTTAGCATGAAAGCGTAAGAAACAAATATACAAAAAATCTAATATTTTCTCTTTTTTATGTATTAGTTAAGATAGTATGTTCTTAGGTACTGAAATCCAGTAGTGCACCTAGTAGGTATAATAACTATAAGTACCCAATAGAAAATTATGAAATGTTAACATCTGATTTTTGAAAAGTTTAAAATCTTTAACACTTTTATTAATAGAAGTTTTAATTGTAAATAGTTGTAGATGTCTGCAACGATAATATTTACTATATAATGGGGAGACCACAATACGACAATAATTGAAAACACTGGAAATACTAACGTCTAAGAGTAATTTGGAACTATCAAATAAATCTAAGCAGCGAAATTAAAAAAAGTTTTTTTTAAACTAACTATACCTACCCTGTCCATTGAGTTAACCGTTTCTTGACAGCTGTCTTATAACCCAGATTACGTAAAAGTTAAATTTAAAATGTATAATAAAATAAATATATAAACTGACTTATCTTATTTATGGCTTCTTGCAGACATTATAATACCGTACGTGTATCAATCAATGCATTGTGTGTTGCTGCAATCACTAGTCTCATCTGTCAAAAAACGGTTTACCTAATGGACAGGATATAAATAGCTGTAGTGACTAAACTATTGGATATATTTGATTGAAATTTCGTATGCAGAGTGGGAACGTCAATAGATATACGCAGTTTAAATTACTGTCGTAATGTCATCTCCATCTTGTATAAGTCCTTTACTGGACTTAAGTGTCTCGACTGAGCTTGCTACACTTTGCCAACGCCCCGTGCCCAGGTATTTTCATTAGACACTCCGTCCATCTGTCTGAAGGACGTTCTGGACGTTCAGGTTGTGGTCGCCATCTATTGTAGGTCTCTGTACCAATAGCAGTCAATTGTTCGAGAAACATTAATACTGAAACTTACTATGCATTGTTTATAACCTAGTTCGTAGTACCACTAATAGTAGGTATAAAATCTTGGAAAACTAATAGCGTTCTTATCAATACTAACAATGGGCTCATTGCCAGATTTTATGAATTAGTGGAAATTAACGTTTGCATCTTAACTATGAATGAAAATGCGTTTACTAAAACCGGTGCCTCAATTTCAGTAACAAATAAAATCACTCAAATATAAAATTCTACATACATAACATAAACTCACGCCGTCTTCCCATGGGGGTAAGCAGAAACTACAGAACGACACATGCTACGATCCGTACATAGACCTTTTGCCTCGTTTACATTCATACATATGAAGGGCAATTCTCGTAATTTTAAGAACGTTCACAGTCTGATCTCAGTCTCAATCTGTCAAAAAATACTTCTAATTTCCCTACATTTTGACAAGTTTTTGACATTCGTTTGTCGCCGAGATGAGACTGCGACTAGATTTTGAACGTTTTAAGTTACGAGAATTGGGCTTCTGCTCATTTGCGCCCGTTGCGAGTACTATGCACCTAACCTTTCTAAAGAACATCACCTAAAAGGTCACTATATGTCATTCTAGGTCCCCACCCGGCGCTTGCACCCACATTTGCCTTGAAAATACCTTTTGTTAATCGCCTTTCATGCATCCTCTCAACATCACCAAACGATCTAAGCTAAGTCTTTTCAATATTTGTCACTACATTTTCTCTTAAACCGTAGCTTTGCCTACCGTTACAATTCTTTTAATATTTTACATCCAGACCACATTGCCGAATATTCACTCAATAAATTATTACTACCCAATAAACGTACATGGTTCATAATAATGATTAATCAGGGCATATGTACCTTTGATCAGTCAATTGGCGTGAAATTGAAATACCGTTTGCCAAGCTTAATTAGTAGGCAAATTGTTGATTTTGTGTACCAACCCTCGCCCTCATTCGAGAAAACTTTTCAGCATAATTTTTATAGCTCTTGGGTTTTTTTAGGGTTCCGTACCTCGAAAGAGGAAAAAACGGAACCCTTATGTGATCACTTTGTTGTCCGGCCATCTGTCTGCCAAGACCCTTTTTCTCAGGAACGCGTGGCGGTATCAAGCTGGAATTTATATCAAATACTCAGGTCTACTGACCCTTAGAGCTATGATAAAATCAAACTTCTAAGCCAACGCGATCAAAAGATCAGCCGACTGAACAGCCGTTTATGCCGCAAATTTTCGACACTCGCAAGGGAATCAAAACCTACAGGGTATTTCCCGTGAACTCAGAATCTTGAAATTTGGTAACAAAGCAAGCGTCAAGCGTCAAGCGTCTTATAGATCCACAGATAAAGGAAAAATTGCGAAAACCGTAAATTTTTAGTTACATCATAATAAACATATTTTTAATAATTTTAAATTGTACGGAAACCTTGGTGCGCGAGTCCGACTCGCACTTGGCCGGTTTTTTTAATTGTAATTAACTAGTATACTAAGCTTTGAACTTGAGAGCAGTTGTGGCCCAGTGGTATTGGCCGCGACTTACGAGTTGTAAGTCGTAGGTTCCAACCCAGAAAGGCGTTTTACTTTTTGTAAATTATTTCATCAGTACTGCTCTCAAACCGTGAAGGAAAATATCGTTAGGAAACCGGCAAATCCTGGAGCCAAAAAATCGAAAACATATGACATCTACCGACCCGCACTGGGCCCGCGTGGTGGAATATGGCCTACTCTCTCTCTCATTGAAAGGAGGGCTGTGTCCCAGCAGTGGGAACATTATAGGCTGATTGTGACGATCCTATGTGGGACATAAAATTATCAATGGGCCTATGGGGATATAATTGTTGGCTGCGTCAAAGATACTAAAATTAGCTTTTAAATATGGTTAAGACATCATATTATTATCCAATTTTGATTATCAACATTTTATGACGGAATATTTCAAGCCCAAGAAATTAATTAATTCATGATTTAATGTTTCAAACAATTAATTAGGTTTCTGCTGGCACTTAAATTAAATTTAAAGTTAAAGTCAAATTATTACGCGATAAAAATAATGTAGAATATTACGTTCAAGTAGTTCGAAGAAATTAATTAGCATTTTCCACGAAATTCACGCGAACTAGATGAATTTCGATCTTTGTAATATAATTAATTAAAACCTTAAATAATTAAATTTAGTATAATAGTAAGTGAAGCTAAACTGAAAATTGCTCATAAGAATGTTCCAGTTTCGTCTTTTTCAAACTTTGCATTAGCTATACTTGAAAATTAATTACAAGATGTTTAAATTCTTCATATTTTCACATTTCTACTGTGTACTCACACTACTTTTTAAATTTATATTAGATTTTTATGAACAGTCCCGAGTTCATACAACCCTAATCTCTTCAGGGCGAGAGTGAATAGGCTTCTTCTGGGCAAGCTCGTTCCACCGTAGATCTCATCCCTGCCTCTGGGCTGGATTGAGGTCAAGAGTGAGCCCATTGTCAATAAAAAAAAAAAAACAGACAGCTAAACTCTCATTACAAATTAAACTTCGCTTGGCAAGTTCGTTTAAATTTTAAGTAGTTATTTTTCAAATGTTCTAGACTAGAACCGAAGTGGTTTATTCCTCGTATTTTAAATATTTTCGACCTTCAGTATTTTTCCACTATAATGGCGTGTAACTGATGTACAAAGAACCAACAGCGAACAACTGTAAAATATTTTAATTCGTACAAGCGTAGCGCTCGTCCTTTGCACGGGACGTCACTTCCTGTTGTGCGTGTGACAGCCCTTTTTGTACCCAACACCCTTTGTTTGGTGGCAAATTTAATTAAATTGAACTTTTCGCAATACGATACAAAGAATGAACGGATGTACGATATTATGTGGGGAAATGGGAGTTATTGGACTTTAATTAATTTGTTTGATAGCACTTAATGTAGGTACTTTTTATTTGACAAGGGGCAATTTTAAATTTTACCACACTCAAATAAAAAAAAAATCTTATAAAGGTTCCGTTTTTCCTTGTGAGGTACAGAACCCTAAAAGCATAAATTGAGTGATGTTGATTATTGATAGAATGCTTTTGTAATGCCTAACATGCTATGGAGATAATCCAGTCCAGTTTTGTTCCATACAACAATCTCGGAATTATGCATAATCAGCCTTTAATGTTTTTACTATTGGGACACAGGCCTACTCTCTGTGAGACACAGTCGGTCATAAACCACCACGCGGGCCCAGTGCGAGTTGACGGATGTCACATGTCTTCGAATTTCTTGATCTAGGACATGCCGGTTTCCTCACGACGTTTTCCTTCATCGTTTTGATAGCAGTGGTAATGAAATAATTTACACAAAGTAAGTGCCTGCTTAGGTTCGAAACCACGACCTACAAACCGGAATTATGAGCTGTGATTAATTACATTTCCGGAATGTCACACTTTAATCACTGTGTTGTAACGTTTAATGTCAAGCAATTGTTACATTTCTATTAGAAATTTATCACCACGCAGCTCGCAGACTGAATTATAAATCCTTAAGGAAGTAGCCATTTGAACTTTAATAGTACCCTTCGGTGCACTTATTCAACATTTCCTCGTGACAAAGTTTTTTAATACCCATTAAAGAATTTTGTCGACCCCTTCAATTGTTTTTAAAGGACACTTTTTATAGAATGATGAAATATTGACCACAAGACATGCATAATACGTATCTATAGTTACTGGTTACTTGCTGACTTCCAGCTCTTTTGATCCAGGGCTAAAGTGGACCACTGGTTGTTTGTTTTGTCCAGCTCGTCTCACCATCTTCTATGGAGTCTGCCGCGACGCCTTTTAGCTCTGTCAGGGCTCCACGTATTGGTTATTTTGGATAATTATAGTTAAAGTATGCAATTTCGATGACCATATTTTTCCACCACTCTTTTTAATTTCTCTCAAAAGTTGGCGTAAATTCGTGACAAGCAGGCTCATAGTTTTGTTCCGAATGATTGATAGCTGACACGGCTACGTATAATTTGCATTTCAAACTCATTTAAATCATTTAAAATTGAAACGATTCTTTGTAAATGTTGAAAAACATAATACAACTATTTTTATTTCTTTTACCTACGACGAGATGACTATATGATTTTTCCAAAGCAATTCAAGTCAGATTCACAAATTCTATTAAATATAAAAACATTCATCTTTCCATATTCCCCGTCGCTTTCTGATCACAATTATAACGTCCAGTAATAACACAGCGTTTAATCAACGAACTCTAATGAAAGGCAATTCGTTGTCTGTTAAAGGACGCAATCAAGAACGCCTGTAATTTCCAGTGTACCCTGATATCGCTCGGATGCATATACGTACCTATTGGGTAGTGTTAACTGGGTCTTGGACATTAAATTTATTGCTACAGTAACTTTCGGCAATAGGTGTGTGCGTGTGCCTTACACCCGAAGTACGTTTTAAGCTCTTGTGGTTTGGTGATTTAGATTGTTTTCTTTTAAAAAATAGGGATTTTATACTGAATGGCACCAGTCTTGTTCCCTTGTTATTTTGAGCCAAATGTATTACTCTTTTATCTATTCTTCCCTGTCAGCCGTCATCATTCACGTCCTTTTCATTTTCTTCTTATTAAAGTTCATTACGTCTGTGGAGATTCACAGATGATCCCGCCCTGTGTGAGGGTAAATGTGGTGCTGTTCCACAAACAATGGGACACTTAATATCTTGTCGAGCCTGTCCTGTTGTCTGCTCATTACAGGAACTTATGGACGCCACTGAAGGTGCCAAATCTTTAGCCATATTCTGGACTGACTCTATTATTACTCTCGGTGGTCGTTATTAATTCTTCCTTCAAAAGCTCTAATTATGTGTAAATTGTCACCAGGTGGCGGTAGCTATAGAAGAACGACGATGGTGGTATCCCAGAGCGGCATTGCAGCTGCGAGTCCTCGCACCACCAGACTCCACCATGTGCTTGATAGGAGCTCGAGCTCCACCTGATGCGAGATTCGATCCTCACCAAACGTAAGTAGATTTTATGATTTTACGAAAAAGGGTCTGACAACCAGTCTTACGTAAGGGAGGAAAGTACCTTAAGCCGTTGGTCCCGGCTGGCATACGTGGATCTTTGACAGTCGTTACGGGTAGTCAGAAGCCCGAAATCCTGATAACCAGTCTTACCAAGGGGTATCGTATTATCCAGCAACTGGGTTGTGGAGGTCAGATAGGCAGTCGCTCCATGTAAAATACTGGTATTCAGCTGCATCGTGTTAGACTGGAAGCTGACCCCAACATAGTTGGTAAAAGGCTAGGCAGATGATGACATTGATAATGAGCGAGTCTGATTCGACAGTCTAACTGACTGAATGATGATACTCTTAAAAAAAAAACGTGTGCGGCTGGGGGACCCCCTTCTGCAACGAAGTTTCGTACGTGATACTCGCACGCACACACACATACTCGTATATAATAGAAAGAGAGAAAAAGTCACAAGGACGGGCACAACGCTATTTCGTTACGTGACGATTTCTACCAGTCAATTCCAACCGCATTGAAGAACTTCGTTCCAAAAAAAAATTTCTTCCACTTTGTACTTACAACATTGTCCGGTATCTCGGCTTCCTTTTTCACGAGCAATGAATACATAATAACGTTAGAGGAAGGACAACCTCAACAACATCGTTTAATAAACTTCACCGTCACCTGTCAGCTACATCATTAGCTCTTAACTAAGGAGAAGAAAATTTTAATTTCCGCAATCCCCTGATAGTCTTATAAAGTTGTGCGGGAGAACGGAAAAACTTATAATTTCCCAGTCCATGCCACCGACAGCTTGTAGTTATGCGAATAGGAACTCGTTATTGGTCGAGATATCGAATAACACTACCACAGCGTATAATAACTGCGTTCTGGGAAAAGCGAGTTAAGCGATGCAGCGGATTGTGTGTTGAGCCAAGGGAGTGACGTCATAGCGGCGGACGGTGAAGCATTTGAAATTGGATTTCTACTGCAAATAGTTACTGTATTTTCTTCTTTGAAGTTATTTCTCGGGCTGTTGTTAGGCAAGGCTTTGTGTGAAGGAATTCCATTCAGCAGTTGAGAATGAGACTGTGGTGAATCGGAAAACTAATAACGCGTGTCGCGGGTTCGATGTGTTTTTCTATCTATAATATGTATGTATTTACAAAAAAAAAAAAAAAAATGTATATAAGTAGTTTATCAGCCATCTTGTTACCATAACACAAGCATTAGGTTGCTTAGCTTGGGACAAATGAATGATGTGTGAAATGTCCAGGGAATATAATTACGCTGTAGATAAATGCAATATTCAAAAGAGCTAAGAAGTTTTTCGAAAACATATCATCAAAATACAAAAAAGCTTTTAAAGTCGGTATACTCTAGGTTCAGACGAAAGACCATTAAAGAAAACGTAATTGAGTTTCAACTGCAACATCGTCTCTAACTTGATTTTCATGTGTCACATCAGTCTCGCGTAGACGCAGACCCCTCAGTTCGAATCTTCTAAAATGAAATAATCCGACAATTTAATTTTATAAAATTGAATGAGAGTAAATTGTCTGGCAATTTAATTTGGTTGAATCTCTAGGGTTTAACGGATGAAAAATGAACGGGTATCTTTATAATAATGTAGAAAAAGTCTGTAAGTTATGTGTGCTTACAATGTCTCGAAATTATATTAAGGATATCTAAAGTACGGTTTACTGACAAAAAATCGGCTAAGGTATTCCTAAAGCAGACAAAGTGGTATGAGTTTATTATAAACGTTCTTTTCCTCTCTTCTATCATCTCAATCGGTCGCGCTTTCTTCCTCATTGTCAGTGATCATTTTTTCTACAGCCTCATCTACTTTTTTATCTTTGTCTCTATTTCTTTCTTTCACATTCCTTCTTTCTTCTATCTCTTTTTTTTTTCTTCCCGTGTAGAATCGACCTTAAATATTTTCGTACTTCTCTTGATTTTAATTTTTCATACGACACTTTTTTGATTCTTGACATTTCTCCTTCATTTCACCTTTGAAAAGCGTACTAGGGGCCGAAGCCAACTTGCAGAGTCCTGTAAGGTGTTTTTAATTAAATGAGGCACCAACCGGTGATTATCCCTGCTCGCACTATGCAAGTAAACCCAAGGACAACCTCCGGTTGATGTGGGTCTATTGCATATATACATTTATGGACACTTTTTTATTACCTATTAATAAAATATTCATAGCTCCAATCCTTTAACTTACACCACGTCTGATAACGAACAAAGAAGGAAGCGCCGGACTTTGATAACGGAAAACTCATTTTGCTGGAGTTTATTGTTTAGCAATTAAGCAACATCGTTGTTGCTATACAAACTTCTGTCTTCAATTCAAAACAAAGTTGTAGCACAATGTTGTTGTTAGTAAACAAGGTGCCGATTATTATTAGTTTGAGCAACAAGTATTATACATTATAGTTTACTAGGGGTTAGTTTTGCTTCGTTGTAAGTCTACGGGCCCTTAATACAATGTATTCTAGTACCTATAGCCCCTACCCAGGTACTGGAGTAAAATAAATATTTTAAGAGAAACATCTCTAAGTGGTAAAAAAGCCTAATAACAAATTTAAAAAAATATTATAATTTTAAAATTGCTTGTAACTTTTTGCATACAACCTTTACTCCGCTTCAATGACAGTAAATACTACGTAGAAACTAGCGTAGTGGATGTGAAAAAATAAGTAGGAGTCAGTATTTACATATTAAGAAGTAATTTAAATTATTAAATTTTATACCTTAATTTTTTTTTTAACCACCTAGGTGTATATAAATCCCTGGACATTTCACACAGCACCATTTGTCCCAAGCTAAGCAACCTAATGCTTGTGTTATGGTAACAAGATGGCTGATAAGCTACTTATATACAATTTTTTTTTTTTTGTAAATACATATTATATATCTCTTAAAATATCGTGAATAGATTGACCTTGTAATAAAGATTCGGTAAACGTCATGCATCGAATTATTTTTATTTATACTTTCTATACAGTAAGTAGCTGTTAGTGAACTTACACCATTTTCAAAAAGGATTTCTCATTTATATTCATTTTCTATTCTACACAGTGCTTGTCAGTCGCTTCATTCTGGCAGACATCACCACAAATTGCACACAGCGGAATTCTAAACCAAATACGAATGCATACATCATGGAAATAAATTACCCTTGTCATTACCTCACATGGCCATATGAGGCAGAATTGCGTTCAAAATATGCTGCTAACGTTCAAACAATTCGCGTACTTGTTCAAGGACGTCAATCAAACATCGTGACAATACCAAACGCGCTCAAAGCGAAATACATCATTTATCGTCACACGATTCATCTTCCTGTGTGGAAACACACCGAAGGATATCGTTTGCGTGCTCCTGACAGTCTACACCATTATCATTCGATAATGTTTTGTTTAACGATTAGCAAGGTTTTATTTATGGTTCGAAGTTTTATTGTTGATGTAAATGCATTGGAGGTTCTGAGAGCATAACACAGATTCTTTTATGGGTGTTATTCAGATTCTGCCTTTTCCCAAATATCTTAAGGTTGGCTTCGAGTCTAACCAGATGCAGCTGAATACCAATACTTTTTTTTATTAAACTTTGCCCCACACTAGGAATTATGTGTGCTTTTTATCGTGAGTGCGCTTACAAACATTTAAACTCACACACACAAATAGCCAGACCCGGAACAATTACCTGTAGGCAATACAAATATTTGTTCCGTGTGGGAATCGAACCTGCGACACGCAGCGCAGCAGTCGATTGCTCAGCCACTGCGCCAACCGTGTCGTCAACTTTACATAGAGTGACTGGCTATCTGATGAAAAATAAATCACGAGTTGAATAATTTACGAAGTGTTGGGCCGTTTTTTGGCAAAAGAATTGGCATTGCCATTCATCGTGGCAATGCGGCTAGTCTTCGGATGACAGGGATGCGGACGAGAACTTCGACGCCTAAGCGTCCTTTTTTTTGTATTTATCTGTAAAGTTAGTTAGTCATTTAATTTGGTACCTAGTGTAAACAGTTTGTTATCTATACATACAATTAAATTAGTATTTTTAGTTACGAAGAAATCTATTTTTGTCTAAGCGACTTTAGATACGGTATTTTCAAGTTACTCTTGCCTTGATCCCCAAAAACTCTATTATGATCAATAGTCTAGAATTGCGGCATTTCGTTTTCTTCAGAAACCCTACGATTTCTTTCCCGTTTCCCCAGCGAGTGCGTCGCAAACTTTTCCCCGTATTTCCAACTTCCCGCTTTCACAGCTGAGCCAAGGATTATGTCACACGATTCATCTTTCAGCCGGTTTGTCGAAGGAAATATCTGCTGCCTTTTCATCTGGCTAAATGTACGCGTATGAGCAGTTTCCGTTGTTATTGAGACGTAGAGATAGACATTCGTTTCATCAATGTTACTCGTGTATCTTTTTTTGCTTTGTAATGTTAAGTTATTTTTTTCCGTGTTTTTTAGAGTATAGTATTTAATGATGGCGGTTTGATTTGTTACGTATTATAATCGTATCCTTCACGGAAATGATATGTAAAGACGTATATCTTTAGAAATCTTTTCGATTTTTCAAAAAATATACTTTTCAAGATTGCCAAGATTTATATCTGCTTCCTAATGACCATGATGATATTTCGCCTTCGCCTAAGTTTGCAGTATGTGTTACCATTAATTCTAACACACATAATATTTTTAGGTTTTGGATACGGAGATACTTGTAGATCACTTCTATAAGTAATATTATGGTGTTTTTTTAATCAACGTGTTGCTTTATTTATCCAGACTCATAATTATTATTATAAGGAATACTTTTATTTATCTACCAGGACCCCAGAACACGAAGAAGCACCAGGCCCTGAGTTTGTATCCGCGGGCGTCTCGCTCTTCGTCGGCGGTGGTGCGTGCGGAGGTGGCGTGCTATATCGGCAGAGAACCGCGCCAGCTCCTCACGCCCCTGCGCACCTGGTACCTCCGGCGACGCATGACCGACTTTGGATGTGGAAGTGCTTTAACTACACGTAAGTACATATTTTCTAATGGTCTAAGCAAAGAAGATAATCAGGCAGGATCAGAAGGCCAATTCCCGTAATCAAAAACGTTTAAAATCTACAATCAATGTCAATCAATGTTGAACACGCCAATCGTGGAATAATTTTGACTGTAGCGCTAAAAATGTAGGGTATACCTAATCCTAGGAAAACATGATACATTGTTGCCTCTGTTCAAAAATTCTTTAAACTCTCACTTTGTTAAAACTTTTAACATAAATACCTCATGTTCGATTAAGTTTTAAATTATTTGATTAGAATTAGTAACTTTAACAACTAATTAAGCTTCAATAGAATTCCATTTCAAAACAACTTTTACCAAATCTTTTGAGAATTTTCCCTAAATACATTTTCTTTTGCTACTGAAATATTAGGTACTTTTATTATAATAAGCTTGTTACATAATCCTTAAATCTCTTGAATAGGTAATCCTTCTAAGAATATACTAAAAGGTTTGATCTTTTACGAAATATTAAATTAGACGGAGTAAGAATGCTTTGGTAATTTTGTTTCGTTTAAAGTGGTTTTGTGTTTTGTTTTTATTGCTCCTTTTTTCCCCTGGCTATGACCTCAGGGGCAACACCCGCATGTTTGAGAATGGTTGCAGTCTAATCTCAGTCTAAATCTGTGAAAAACAGCTCTAATTTTAATACATTTTTGAGAAGTTTTTCGACTTTGATTGTCGCTGAGATGAGATTGCGACTAGATTTTAATTGTTTTTAAATGCGGAACATTGCTACAAACCGTTGTTACCTTTTTCAAACATCGCTTAGCATAATTAGCTTATGATGTTGTGGGCCTGTCTCCCACTGTTGGGACACAACCCTCCTCTCTGTAAGAGGGAGTGGGCCGTAATCCACCATGCGGGCCCAGTGCGTGTTGGTGGATAGTGCGGGTCGGCGAATGGTACATAGCTTAAAATACCCTTATTATTTAAAGAACGTAGGCACTGTACTGGCGCATTAATTTATATTAATTATTTATATTAATTTTTGATAATAGATTTTAGTCCCCGGATCTTTACAGACATACCTACTCATAATTAGTGAAGAGGGAAGCATTGTAAGCAGCACCCTAATTTGTAAAGATTAACACACTTTCAATTATAACCCAAGAGTTTTAAAGGAAATTCCTAATCCATTGCGTAATAAGTAAAAAAATTAGTTTGCTCAACATCGTAAATAACGCAATGAACGTGACTGAACTGTCAAAATGAAATTCATTGCGATCAGTTACCATTATATGTGTGTTACGCAATACCTCACAGTTCTCTGTTGCTATGCCGCCATTAAAAATCAGTGCCTCATAAACTACCTATATAAAAATAGTATTAACTTTATGAAATTACACTCATTATTCTGTAAGTAGGATATCGGAATCGCTTTTACACTCAACATTATTAAAAAAAAAATAAGTTAAGATGAGGCCGTCCCCCGAAACAAACTTAGACGTCATCTTGTTCAGATTGGTCACGAAAATCTCACAAAAGCAAAAGGCAGTAGGTAAAAAACCACACTCCAGGAATAGCTAACTAATTTACCTACATCTCACAAGGGATTCACAGAGAACAAGAAACACCTGAGCTAATATTCCCATTCACGGTCTGTTCAATATGGGTAGAAGGCCGCAGCCCACAAACTTAGTTTCATCCCAATTCCGAAGAGGAAAAATCGCACGAAAACCTCCACCAACAAAGTCTTGGTAGTAATAAATAAGTCAACTCACATAAATCGAATTCGCTGATTCATCTGTTGGCGAGCAAAAGTTATGCGAACCAATGACGAATTGCTGATGTAGCTGATCAGAAAATGTTAGGATTTATGATAAAGGAATGTTTTTGCTAAGATTTGCGGAAGTTGGAACTACAAATATTACCGAGGTATTCCACCCACGGCCGCGAATTACGGTTTTTTTTTTTTTTTTTTTTTTTTTTTTCTTTATTTATTTAGGGACATTTATAATCGCAATGCGTATGTCAGTCCCATCGTACCCTAAATACACATTTCTCAAATTTGGGCCATGAACCTAAACAGCCTCTTCGCATCATCGCCATTTGGTTGAGCCAGGATTTTATGAAATGTGCCTACTTCAAGTCTGTTCAACCTCAAGACCCTGAACAAATCATGTCTACCAGTCTCGTATCGAACACAGTCCATCAATAAGTGGTGTAAGTCTTCAACCACTCCGCACTCCAAACAGTTAGGCGAGTTCGTTTTCCTCATCATGAACGCAAACTTATTACATGGAATGTGTCCAGATCTGAGTCTATGAGCCGTAACAACTAATTTTCGACTTAAATTACTATTTACAAACCAGGGTACACGAAAAGGCTGACTCTGCATGGTTTTATACCAAATCCCTTTGTCTAAAGAACGCTTGTCAAAATATTCATTCCAGTCATCATAACACTTTTTTTTAAATTTAGGTAAAACCTCTGAATAGTCCAAAATTATATTAGTTTCTTTTCCATTTTTAGCTGCATATTTTGCCAGCATGTCAGCCCTTTCATTGCCCTGTAATCCAATATGCGATGGAACCCATTGCAATCTCAATGTAACACCTTTATGCATTAATTCATCTATCTTAGATAGAATAACATAAGCTAGCGAAACACCTCTGAGGCCAGAGGCGCATCGAGCTAAATGTTGTAAGGAACTTTTGCTGTCTGTGCAAATAACAATATTTTTATGTTGACTACTGGTACAGAACGTAAGTGCTTCAGAGATTGCAATAAGCTCCAACGTCATTATGGACGCTTTCTTATCTATTTTAAAGCAATTACTTTGACAATTTATTGGTTCACTAGGCACATAAAAGGCTGCTCCACGACCTTCTATACTCTTCGACCCATCTGTAAATATACTAAGCCATTCATTGTACTTCAAATGCAACTCTCTAATAACTTCAAATTTTAATAAATCACTATTATAGCATTGCTTAGATAATTTCACTACATCTAAGTCCCATTTAATTACTTCTTGAATATTAATGTTGGTCATCCATGTCCTCAGAGTAAACATCAGCAAGGGATTTGATGATGCTATATGATCTACTTTCACTTCATTATATAAAGAAATTAGTAGAGGAATCTTTTTATTTCTCCAATAACTATTCTGACGAAGATCGTGAAGCTCCCCTAACAAATTATTGGTAACATTATTTTCTATCGACTTAGATTTTAAACAGAACTTATAACCTAAATATTTTCTTCGTAAATACAGCGGAACTACACAGAGCTCACTTTCCATAACGTGGATAGGTGTAGTCTTGATAAAACCTCCTATTATTCTCAAAGCCTGGTTTTGAATTTTATTTAGTTTGTCTAAGTGACAATGTGCACTCACATCATATAAAAAGCTGCTGTAGTCTATGCGACTTCTGATCAAGGCTATGTAAATATGTCTCAAATGTTTAGGGTGCAGGCCCCATGCATTGCCAGCTAGGACTTTGAGTAAACTTAGATTCCTTTGTACTTTTTCGGCTATCATATTGATGTGTTTACTCCAACGCAATGACCTGTCTAACCACACTCCCAAATACTTGTAATTATCTACTAACTGTAAACTATGTCCATTTATGTTTAAATCTATTTCTAATTTTCTGAACCCCCTAGTGAAAATACATACTTTAGACTTAGTTGCCGATAATTCTAGACCCATATCATCCAAAATATTACAAAATGTATTTAATGCTATTTGAAATTCATGTTCACTTTGACTAAGATTTCTAGAAGAACCATACAAAACAAAATCATCCGCGTATTGACACATACTCACATTTTTTATTTTATGGAAACAAGTCATTGTGACCACATTAAAAAGAAGGGGAGAAATTGGGTCTCCTTGTGCCAAACCTCTATCAGTATACCTTATAAAATAATTATGCTGATCAGTCTCATCTTTCATCATAAGGTGCCTTTCACTTAGGAAGCTCCATAGATATTGACATATTTTTTGCCCAACTCCTATTTCATCTAGAGTATTAATCAGTACGCCTACTGATACATTATTATAAACGTTTGAAATATCTAAAAAACAAGCTATAGTTGGAATCTTATGGGAAAATCCTACATAAATCTGGCTTACTAATTTAACCAGACAATCCTGACATGACTGCCCTCTTCTAAATCCGGAGGTGTACGGAGATAACAATTTATTTTTCTCTATGTACCATTCAAGTCGTTTCGTCTACATTGAGTGGAAAATTTTACATACACAAGATATTAAGGAAATTGGTCGTAGTTTAAGATTATTATTAGGGCCCTTTTTAGGAATGGGCGTCACCAGTATGTCGCGCCATTGGTTGGGAATATCCCCCGTACTAAAGATATTATTATATAATTTTAATAAGTACAGCTGACTGACAGGTGAAAGATGAAAGATAAGTGAATATGTTATACCATCGTTGCCTGGTGCTGTGTCTTTTCGCTTAAAGCAATGAGTCATTTCTTGTATAGTGAAACTGTTATCTAATTCTGTATTATTTGATTTAAAACTGTGATAGGGCTGTCGACACGTATAATCGGGAGCAAGATTGCAAAGTAACTCGAGTTTTTGTTCATTGGCAACATATGAACGTGATGAATGAATTCCCTTAACCCAGCCCATACGTTTCCACATATCGGAGCTAGATGTTTGTTCATCAATGCTGCTACAATATGTTTGCCAATCATTTGTTCTAGACTGATGTATAGCCGTTTTCGCAGTTTCTGCTATTCGTTCAAGGACGGTTAGATTATCGGGTGTAGGGTTGTTTCTAAAATTTTTCAAGGCCAATCTTCGTTGTGCAACAAGATGAGAAAGCTTTGGATTCCAATAAGGCTTAGGTCGAAATCCGTTACTTGTTTTATCGCATACCTTTATCAGAGGTATGAACTGGTCTGCGGCTTTCTCCATCTGCCTAATAAAGTGGTCATACATGGATTGTACAGTGACGGTTTCTACAGGTTGGAGCAAATAATTCTCTAAACACTTAGTATACTCTAACCATTTTGCTAACTTAAAATTCCGTTTTTTGGTATTATAAACAGAGTGTGCTTTACTACTGTATTTATATGCGATCTTAACACACAAATGATCGCTCCCTAAACACTCATTCATAACATTCCAATTTAATAAATGCGACAAGTCGGTAGAAACAAATGTCACATCGGGTGAACTTCGTTGTATAATACTATCGACAGAACTAATTCTTGTTACGCTACCGTCATTAAGAGAAATGAAGCCATTATCTAACGCGGAGTCATAGATTTGTATACCTCTCGCGTCAGCCTTACACGACCAAGTAGCGTGATGGCCGTTAAAATCTCCTGCTACAATACATTTGCTGGGAACTAATGAGAATACTTGTTCCCAATCGGATATACTTGTACGTACCGATGACGGACAGTATATCAGTACGATATTTTTAATTTGGTTACAGTTCAAAAGTTTAATTGACATTATTTCTATTCCCGAATTATTAATATTAACAAAATTTGGTTGTACTTTAATCGACTTGTGTGAAATTATAGCTATTCCTCCGTATCCGTCGATCCTGTCATTTCTAAAGATATTATAGCCACTTATGTTTATATGCGATTCCGGTTGTAACCATGTTTCGGATATTAACGCAATGTGTATTTTATCTTGTTGCAATAGAAGTTCTAATTCATTACGTTTAGGTCGCAAGCTTCGTGCATTCCACTGTATTATATTGAGTGAAACCATATTATTAGATTCATTAGCCATTATTAAACATAGACACAAAATTTTTCCATAGATCACCTCCATTCAGAACCGTAAAAAACCACTGACCACATATTTCTATAAACAAGTTAGCTAGTTGTTTAAATTTAGCGAACCAATTACCCTCAGATAACCATACTTCTCGGATTCTTTTATAAATACTATACATACTAAAGGTTTTTTTTAATTCCTCAGAACCTGGGTTCTTTTCCTTCTCAAGATTTGAAGTTTGTTGCCGACCATTGGCAGTTTCTTCCGGATTTTTTCCTTGTTGGCGTGGATGTCGTGTTGTCGTGTTTACCTCTTGAGTCACTCCTTCCCGTTGCCTATTTTGAAGTACCCTCTTTTTTTGAGGATGTTTTTGTTGATCTTCTATCTCCATCTGATTGACTTCTCTTTCATTATGAACGAGAGCTTCTGTGACAAGTACATTCCGGTACGATGTCTGAAGTCTATCTTGCGCTGACTCATCTCGCGAGTTGACAACCGATTGTTGAGTGCTCTCTTGTATATAATTGTGGTGTCTATCATCGTTCAATTTTTGTGTTTCTTTGTTTTCCAAATATAGTTCAAGTCCCTTCCGATAATTACAGCTATTCTCCATCATAATGATTCTAACTTTCTTTTCTTTTAAGAAAACGGGACATTTTTTGAATAAGGCCATATGTGGTCCTTTACAATTTACACATATTATGTATTTTTCAGTCTCACAATTTGGGTGATCATTACCACATTTCGGACATACTTGTTTCTTAATTGGACACGACTTTGACAGATGACCAAATCTCCAACAAACTGAACATTGGGACACTGGGAATGTGTAAGGTTCCACTTTAAATCTACAGCCGTAACCATATACATACGGCGGTAAAATGTTACCCTTAAAGCAAATTCTGATCGTTTCAGAAGCTACCCATTCTCCATTTTCAGATTGTCTTTTTAGTCGTCTTACTGATATGACGTCGTACTCACATGTAACGTTCTCTAAAATTTCCTTCTCTTCCATTTCTAAATCCACTTGTTTAAGGATTCCGTAACAAAGGTTAGCCTCGTCAGTCATCTGTACTCTGTATCCTAGATCCGTCAGCTTGTCACAACTTAGTAACTTCGATGCATCTTCCTTGTTATTGAAGTAAATTAAGACCTTAAACGCATTCTTATATACGATTCTCGATACATTTTCAATATTTTGTGAACGTAAAAGTTTTGCCATCCCAAATTGTTTTGGTAATATTTCTTTTCCTGTGACTGATACGATTACCTTAGACTTTCCGGCCTCATCGTTATTCACATTTCTTTTGTCACTAGTTGAATTTTGTCGATTAGCCTTTTTATGTCCCCTTCTTGCTGTCACAAATCCGTCTTCTTCTATTATCTCTTCTTCATCTTGTCTACCTCTCTTCTCTGCAAGTCGTTGCTCCCTTTCATTTCTTTTATTCGTCTCCTCAGTTGAAGTTGTATCAAGTTGTTGTTCGCCCTTTTCATTCGTGCTCCTCTCATTAGTCGAAATACTATTAAGTTGTTGTTCACATTCAATTATTGGTTCCTCCTCCATTATTTCAGCGCCACTAGAGGCCAAATTATCATCAAATTCATCCATTTTTAATTATCACAATGAACATTGTAATGTACATATGAATATATTATGTATGAAAACAACGCGATAGTAAAATGCGGTCCAAGCGTACGTGCATGCGCCTCGACTGCTCACGCGTCACTCGAATTACGGTTTGTAGGTCGTAGGTTCGAACCCAGACAGGCGCTTTACTTTGTGTAAATTATTTAATCACCACTGCTCTCAAAACGGTAAAGGAAAACATCGCGAGGAAACCGGCATGTCCTAGAACCAAAAATACGAAGACATGTGACATCTACCAACCCACACTGGGCCCGCGTGGTGGATTACGACCCACTCCCTCTCACCGAGAGGAGGCGTGTGTCCCAGCAGTGGGATCATCATAGGCTGATTATGTATTCCTCTCAGAGCACTGATTTCAACCGCACTTGTACGAACCGCACCTGAGCACTTCCACTAACCGCACTGAAACAAAATTTTGTAACATGCGGTTCGATGTAACAGTTTATCAATATTACATTCAGTCCCAGAACAGCACCTAAGTACGTCAAATATTTTTTAAGTGATGGCTTCTGCTTGGGTGGTGGTAGAGGAAGATACTTAATACTACTTCGTTAGGACCCTAGATATTCTAGAACATATACAGGGTTATTTGTAAAACACCAGCAACCTCTTAAGAGGTCATTGTACTCATCATTATGAACAACTTTTACTATAGGACCAAACCGGAAATCGCGAAAAAATAATCAGCTGCTCTCTACATTTTGACGAGTTATGCGAACGTAAATGTAGGGAACAGCTGATTTTTTTTTCGCGATTTCAGTTTTGGTCCCATAGTAAAAATTGTTCATAATGATGAGTACAATGACCTCTTGAGAGGTTGTTGGTGTTTTACAAACAATCCTGTATAACATATCCTAGAACCGAACATTCCAAAAAGGCCTGTATCATACTGGGATGCCTCGTATATAACTCGTTAGAGGCAAGGCGAGCAAAAGACCAGCTAACCATAGCCTGTAAGACACTCCGTGGGACTATTGACGCGCCTGACCCGCACGCTATGCTGGCTAATTTCTTTGTCCCAGACAATTACTGCCGCGGCAAAAAGCACAGGCAGTTTGCTGTGGTTCCATGTCGCACCGTTGCGCATGCTAAGTCACTAGTACTACGTACTGTGGTCGCTCTTAATGATCTCTTGGTCTCCAATCCAACAAACGATCTGTTTACAGACGAATGGACGTAGATGTTATCGGAATATCAGAAGTACTGTGAGAGGGATTTATGAAAGTGTTGTTAACTTTTTACCTGAACTTTATTATTTTATATTTTCTCTTTTACCACCCAAAACCAAAACACGTCAGTGTAAACAATAGCTTATTTGTGTATTATAAATTTATGATGTATGTAATATGCCTCGACCATTCACTATCTAACAGAGGCTGTCAAATGTATCATATGGGACCATTATAAGTCATGAGTAGACAGCAAGACAAACGGCCGTCTTGTCTGGCGTCCGGTCGTCATGCGGCCATCCGACGGAGACAAAGCGATGGCTCCTTATTTTTACTTTATGCCTTAGAGATTTGCGTAGCCCTTGAGCCACGGAATGAAACAGATCGTTTGTTTCAGGATTAACGTGACAAATTATGTTTTGATATTGAATTTTAGGTATTTTTTGAAAGGTTGTCTTTAAAAGATCGCTTTTAGCGACAAGGCCGCCCATTGACCGCCCAAATTTTACAAAGGGTAAACGTTTTAAAGGGGGTTTGCGAAATTTCAACATTCAAATCTGTAATATTTATTGTGTACATACATAAAATAAAGAGTATTTCTATTATGTTCTATTTAGATTCTTTTTTTAAATTTACTAGATATTCAACTGTTTCTTTTCGTACAAGCCGTGTGCCAGATGGAACTTCCCAAACAAGGAACTTCCATAAAACTTTCATAATCTATTTAATACATTTAGGGGATGAATGTGCCAAAATCCTGTGTTATTTAGGGCTCACGATCGTTATAAAAGAAACTCTTTTGCAAGTTTCTAGAACCAGCGGTTTATACTGCATTGTTAGTCAGGGAATTTAGGGTTTTTATTAAGTGTTCTATCTCGTATAGGGTCGTAGCATTATGCTGTTCTATGGGCGTTTTGCGTGGATGTGAGGCGGTCCCCATCTTGTTTTTTTGTGTTTGTGTTCTCTCTCTGCGCCATGTTTCCCGCAAATAAACGTCTTTTATTTTATTTTTTTAGATTGTCTCCGCTCCTCTCCCAGATCTTCGTTACCTTTCTAAACAAATTGATCGGGAGCGTGTTAGGTTTCATTAGACCAGTAACTGTAGGTATTGCTAACACAAAGGTGAATGCACCTGCTGCCCATAGTGTTCATTCACCTGAAAGTCTGTTCGTAGCAGCCGTATTAACATTCAAACGATACTCCACTATCGATTTCTCCATATTACTGACTAGGTAGGTAATGATAATGTAGACACGATCTTTCCAAATATTAAATTAGAAAATTATAAAGATATATTTACAAACAATAAAAAGATGGAGATGGATTGAAGAGTGGTGTGTAGTATGTGGAGGTGGGGTGTATTGATGATGATGAGTGATAGGAGGCTGAGGAGGCTGAGGTGGAGCATGTTACGATAACCGGTGGTGGTAAATAACAACAGCCGCACTTGTCGATCGAAGGTTAAGCTTCGCTTGCCGCGGTCAGTTCGTGGATGGGTGACCATCCATTACATATCGACCCCTCCGTGCCTCGGAAAGCACTTTAAGCCGTTGGTCCCGGCTGTCATTCAAAGATCTTTGGCAGTCGTTACGGGTCGTCAGAAGCCCGAAATTCTGACAACACGTTAGCTAGTAACTGAGTCGTGGAGGTCAGAAAGGCAGTCGCTCTATGTAAGACACTGGTAATCAGCTGCATTCGGTTCTATTGAAGCCAACCCCAACGTAGTTCGGTAGACTAGATAGATTTTGAACCGAGTAGCATACATTTTGCTGGTCTTAATTAATCATTAATATACAAGTAACGTAAGCAACAACCAAATTATAACTGACCATAGAGCAGCATTTCAACAACAAAAGTAAATATCCGATGCCATCACTGACCAAAAGTATGTTCAGTCATTAATCACAGCTTTGCTTTTCATATTAAATTAGTTCCCGACATCGTTTTTCGATAAAATCATTTCATTATTCAGTTTAATTAACATACATAAGCAGGTTACATGTTGTGTAATAAATTCAGTGTTACGAAATTGAAAAGCTTTTGTGTTTGCAACGTGTAAACATGGTACTAGCATGAAATAATTAACGATATTTGTGGACTAAAATTCTATGTGCAATTGGAGGTATTTAATTGTTAATTAAGAATTATGTATAACCTATGGTTAACGTGCTTTGTAAATTACTTTATTGCAAAAGTAATGAAGCTTATAAACGTATCGATCAACGATATTTCATACTCGTTCATTAGGTCATGTTTGTGTTGTTTGCTTTCGCGACACAGGGGTTTATCGCAACAGATCCAACATCTATGCTATATGCTGAGTTTGAGTTTTTTTTTTTTTAATTTTTATGTTTTTACATATCTCGGGACCATGGGGTCCCGGTACTTTGGAAGGCGTACGAGGGGCCGAAGCCAACTCGCAGAGACCCCTTAGGAAATTTTAATAAAATGCTGCACCATTTTTTTAATTACTATTGAGGTATCCTATCAATGTCAATAAAAAAAAATGAAATGCTAATGATATCTCCTATCCATTAGGATTAGGATACATAAAACAATGAAATTAAGAATCACTAACTGCGCCCCGCAGTTTCACCCGCAAAAGTCTTGATCCCGTGGGAATATCGGGACATAAAGTATCCCATGCCCTAATTCAGGTCATAGTACCCTTGTGCCAAATTTCATCCAAATCCGTTCATCCGTTTTCTTCAAACAATCAAATCTTATATCCTTATAATATTAGCTGATTGGTTCGTTGTTTAGTTGATTGGTTGTTTTTTTATTAATAATAATTAATATAAACGCCTTACAAATTATCCATTGGTTATTGTTCAATAGTTCTGTCTATGATCAAATAATTTGTTGAACCAAGTAGGTAATAACATATTCTTAAAAACATTTTTCTTCAACAGGAGCCAGCTCTCAACCGACGGTGTAACCATCTCAGCACCTTCTGAGGCCGGTCGCTGGTCTCTCTGGGCCCTATCCCTCTCCAACCACGGTCTGCGGTTCTCAGCACCACGCACCATCAATGTCTTCCGACCGATACAACTGGACTTCTCTCTACCACCAGCCCTGAAGGTTGGAGAGACGGTTGAAGTGGATGTCAAGATTACCAACAATATCAACAACTGTATGGATGTAAGTATTTATTTACCATTTATGCGCACACATTGATAAACAGACAAAGACGAAAGGAACAGAAAAATACGTACAACGGTGATGCTTATTTCTAAAGAAATCTCTTCCAGCATACCTTCGATAGGAAAGTGAATAAAAAAGAGAAGTATCCACTTTTCTGATTATTTCTTTCCTTTACACCGTGTATCAGAAATGTGTGGTCATGTTAAAAAAAAATCAGCTGTCTGTGAATTTGTGTATGGGACAGTTGATTATTTTTTCGCGATTACGATGCCGGTTCCATGGCAAAAATTGTTCAGTTTGATGATTTGTTGCACACCCTTAAATATACAGCAGTGTACTTTACAACTAACCTCCTATTCCCCTCTATTCTATAATCGAAAATCTTAAGAGCTGAAGATAATCAGTAGTTTTAAACGTGAATTAATCATCTTTACAAAAATAGCACAATATGGTGGTAAAAGGTTAGCATTCAGCAAAGGTTGAAGCAAAGTTGATTAACAATATTTTTTCAATGATCATCAATAATATTTTTTCGAGCAACTTGTCCACCATAACTAATTCATGTAGTTTGTGACGATGGATATCCTATCATTGCAGTTTGTTTCCTTTTCACCCGTGTGCAGCACATACCAAAATAAGAATAATGTTTTAATATAATTCTAAAATTACATACCTGAACAAAAAGCTCTAATTCACCTTATAAATGAACACAAAAAATAACTAGTTCATTTGTGTTGGCAAAAATACAGACGCTATAGCCAATTGATTGTATTGCATTGCCGATAGGCAGTTCTGGCTAAATCGATCGTAAGGACGCGCTCATACGGAACGAACCGTATTCAGCTAAGCTAGGGTTGCGCTCAGTTGGATTAGGTTCATCAGTTTCACACGACTTCATTTAGATAAATTAGTTCAAGGTACCTACTCGTAAATAGAAACAGAATGATGTACTTTATTGTAGCAGAGAACAAAAGACGATATTTTACTGTCAAGTGTGAGAGATTCTTGTCGCAAGTCAGCAAAAATATTACAACCTTAAAACATAACTACAGTAATGTAACAGAAACACGCCAATATGAACACAAATCTATTATTTTTTAATCAGAATAGGACTATTATGGATCCATTAACAAGGTAACCTCCCCATACACAGTTGTAATCGAAAAGAGAACTAATGAACATAACGAAAATAATTTAAAAAAAATACACTTATTAGGACACAAACACACATGAAGGGAAAATAATGTTCACAATACGCCAACGAAACACCCACGTTACATACTTCAAGTAACGCGTCAACAAACATCTATATATATAAAATTCAAAGTCCTGACTGACTGACTGACTGACTGACTGAGACATCAACGCACAGCCTAAACCGCTGGTCCTAGAGATATGAAATTTGGAGGGTGTATTCTTCGTGAAGAGTAGGTATCCACTAAGAAAGGGTTTTTCGAAATTCTACCCCTAAGAGGGTGAAATGGGGGGATTTTGTTTGTATGAAAAATCTTATTCCTTGAGTTAATAAACTTGAAACTTGGCACGAATACTTATCTAAGTATATTATGAAGTTGCGCATTTTTTGTTTTTATAAACTACCCCCTAAAGGGGGGTTGGGAGGTTTCAAAGTTTGTATGGAAGAATTGTAGCGCGCGGTCCGATTTAATCGAAACTCAGTATTTATACCTAAAATTGAAAGAAAAGAATAATGTGTATCAGGGTTTTTCGAAAATCTACCCCTGATGGCCTGATAAGGGGTAGTCAATTTTACCTGGGAGGATTTTACAGTGTGGCTTGATTATCTCGAAAATTGGTATAATCTAATCTTTGAGTCAAGTTATGAACACATCCCAAATGATTTTTCAAAATTCCACCCCTGTGGGGGTGAAAAGCGGGGATACAGTTTATATGAAAAATCTTATTCGTTAGGTTAATAAATCTTGAAAATTGGCATGAATACTCGCCTAAGTAAGCAATAAAGTTTATCATTATTAGTTTTTCAAAACTACCCCCCAAAGGGGGGTGTTAAAGTTTGTGTGGAAGAATTTGAACGCGCGGTCCGATTAACTCGAAACTCAGTGTTTATACTTAAGGCCAAAAATAAAGAATAACATGTATCAGGATTTTTTGAAAATCTACCCCTAACGGGTTGAAAAGGGGTAGTTAATTTTACAGGAGAGGATTACAATAAGTGTCTTGATTAATTAGAAAATTGGTATAAATAATCTTTGAGTCAAGTTATGAATATATCCCAAACGATTTTTATAACTTCCGACATCCACGCGGGCGAAGCCGCGGGCAGAAGCTAGTATAGTTACATAATCAGTATATAATGCTCCCAGTGCTGGAAAACAGGTTTCTTCTCGGTGAGAGGAAGTGGTCTCAATGCGGGTTAGTAGATGTCCTCGATTTTTTGGTTCTAGGACATGCCAGTTTTCTCACGATGTTTTCCTTCACCGTTTTGAGAGCAGCGACGACGAAATTATTTACACAAACCATTATGTACAGACGCCAGCAGGTCAAGACACCCGAAACTGTCAAATTTTCCCAATCAATCTTGAAACTTAATGTTTTAGCGGTAAAGTTGAAAAAATATTAAAGAAATTTGACAGATTGTAGTAGCTTGATGTGCTGGCGTCTGTACACAACACACCAGTGAAACACCCACGTAAAATAACGCGTCAACAAACATAGATACTGTGATGGTAATTAATCTTCTCGACGGACAAGAGTAAAACAGAAACAGTTTTCGAAATAATTATAAAACAGAATCAATCTCCACTTTCGAAAACAAACCGTACCATTGACAGATCGGTCATCAATACTGCCCGAAAAAAGGTTCCCACAAATATCTGCAAATAATAAACAGATATTTAAAATCCTCAATACAAACAAGGCCTTTAAATATCTGCGAAAACCGTTACAGAAACAAAATGTTTGTTTAGGTCCGAATCATTAACAAATACGACTAATTAATATATTCCTTCATATGACTATCAAAAGCATTCAAGTTTGGGGAAAAACAAACATTTAAATCGTTAGATAGGCTCTATCACGTCAAAAGATAGTCGCATTTCTGTTTAGTTTTGACAAGTGACACATAGTGACGCAGTGACTTGATTTGATTGTCGTGGAAACGCTGTGAGCTCACTCTTCTCAATGTGGGCGCTTTTTCGCGTGACTAAGTACGATGAGGGTAAATTTAACGATTTAAATCTTTGGGGAAAAATAACAGTTTCGTATGAGTAATCAATTGCTTCCGTTTGATGATTATTTTGTATCAATATGAAAACTATTTAGAACCGAATATAGAAACATTGGTCAAAACCCATGAAACCCTCATTGACTTTTTTCAACTAAATCCTACATGCCACCCAGTATTAATTGCAGATGTACACAACAACATTTAACATTTTTATGCTTGAGTACGAAAATTTTGTATTTTGTGTAGCCAAATATTATTACCTAAATATCATGTGAAAGCCATCAAGTAATTAGATATGTTTGAGGTGTTTCTATAAAGGTTAGGTCAAAAGGTACCAAGATACGTCGATATCTGAGGGGCAATTCTTGTAATTTCAAGAACGTTCACAACACAGTCTGATCTCAATCTGTCAAAAATACCTCTAATTTCCCTACATTTTGACAAGTATTTGACATTTGTTTGTCGCCGAGATGAGACTGCGACTAGATTTTGAACGTTTTAAATTACGAGAATTGCATCCCATCGCATTGCATCACCTACTTGCGTTATTATCTATTTTGTTTGCGCTTAGTGTACCTACTTTGTTTTTTTTTTGTTGTTGCTCGGCACCTTAGGGTCTTAACGTGTTGTTAAGTAGCGTATAAACTTCCTCAAAAATTAGACTATCAAATGCTAAAAGAATTTTTCAAATCCGACTGACAGTTCTAGAGATTAACGCATATTATATTACGGTATTCAGCTGCATCCGGTTAGACTGGAAGCTGACCCCAACATAGTTAGGAAGAGGCTAGGCAGCGCGTCCAAGCAAACAAACAATCTATTCAGCTTTATTAAGTATTATACAGGGTTAATTTTCAAAGACCAGCCAAATTTAAGGGTGTGGTACAGACCATCAGACTGAACAATTTTCTCCATGGGACCAACATCGTAATCGCGAATAAAAATTCAGCCGTCTCATACGTTTAGGTCTAGTAGGTATTGAAGTTTTCTATGGGGCAGTTGATAAATTTTTCGCGATTACGATATTGGTCCCATAGAGAAAGTTGTTCAGTTGGATGGTCTGTACCACACCCTTAAATTTGGCTGGTCTTTGAAAATTAACCCTGTATAATATGTATGTCTTAGTATACATTAATTAATACCTACAACAGAAAACACACAAACCTACTATTAAAAGCCGATCCTTAGAGAAACTTGAAGTAAATTACCTAGTATTTAGTTCGATATAACGTCGTAGGTATTACCTCGACTTAGTCTTTGTAAGCTTTTTAGCCTATCAATACAAACAACCCAAGTGGCTTTGGAATTAATTCCGTTCTTACACGAATACATACGGACTTTAGTTAACAAGCTTGTGGTTAATTAGTATTATAATTAAGGTGGTGCACATTTTCGTAATTACACAAATAATTATTGTTAATGTAATGGCGTAATGTTGCTTGCCTCTCGGTCTTCTACAGACTGTTCTTCGGAGAGTGTGCGCAGGAGCTCCACGACCTGATCCCACTAACGCCTTTTTACCACCGGACTACCAGACGTACGGCAGGGTACCATCCACACGTGGTTGATATCTCAATCAGTCGCACTCAGCGCTTCTCCTCCACATTTATTATGCGCACAGCCGAAGTGTGGAACTCTCTGCCAGCGTCTGTGTTCCCTTCCACATTTAACCCGTCTGCCTTCAAAGCGGTAGAAATACATCGAAATGAACAAAGATAACTCGAACATACAGAACCGCCATCCATTTCCACAAACATTGGTAGGTAACTCCATCGTAACTTCGAACAATCTGCGCTTTTCAAACAGCGCTACCGTACACTGACGCTCCCACGCGCTGATTTGAGTTTGAAGCGCTTAAAGCGGGTAGATTGCCTAATCGCTCCATTTGCCGGGATCCGCGTCTGAATCGTCGGGATCATCCCCGGAATCCCTAATCGGGATTCGATGAGCGACGCCGATGGCAAACAAATCGGTATCACATGTGGCTATCGCCTAGTTTGGGTTCAGTAGGGTTTATCGAGTGAGCTATATGGTTTTTATGCGCCGATGTTATCTAAATGGGTGTGGACATGATGGTAGATAGTGTAGGTACAGTCAACCTCAAAAACATATCTACATCGACAAGAATTCATTTGATTTTCTACAATTATTATTATTAAAACAATTATTATTATTTGTGTTCTGTATCAATGTGTTATATATGTGTGCAATTAAGTACCTAATGTGTGTTTCATGGCTACACTTTGATTCAATATTGAACAACAAACAATGATACATACAAACACACACAAAGATTAAAGAAAATTGAATGCATTCTTGTCGATAAATACCATATTTTTGAAGATGACTGCACCTAGTTTCAAGCCGCTATGAATGAAATGATACGAGTACAAATATTGCTGACTATTTTACGCAATCATTAGGTACCAATCGTTCATTGAAGACACATAGAAACCCAGCGGTTTCTATGTGTCTTCAATGAACGAATTATTCTGTTTTAAGTACTTCAATACAAATCAGCATTTGTTTTGAAGTACTTTAAAAAGAATATTTCGTAAGTTATTCGTTATAGCGAAAACCTTTATTAACGGTTATTTAGAAAAGCAGCCAACGATAAACTCGGAAAAACAAACAATGAAACACAAGAACGTCAGCAATTACAGAACACCCTTAGTTATCCAAATTCCTTTGTGTCATAACATAAACAAATTCATTACAATTCATACAATTATAACAGATGAAGCAACATTCAAAGCTACACTCGAAAAGCGTAAATTGAACGATAAATCACGAACGACACTCTTAAATTAAAATATTCACGGTACAAGATAAAGTAAATACTGTCTATGTACTATCTGGGGGGGATCCATTTGGGGATAATTGTGCACCCCACTACGACCCCTTGCCACCCCTTTATCCCACCTCTATTGGCCCAAATATCTGACGAATCAACACTACAAATCACACTTTGAGACTGATATTCTTTGTGACCATGGGTTTGCTCGGCTGTGGACAAGTCCAGTATTTAGTTGTATAGTGGAAATATTTTTTTAAATTCTATTTTCTAATTTCCGCGACCGAAATACTTTTAGGTATCTAAAAGTATTTCAAAATCAGAGTTATGCTAAATCAGAGTTTTGTATTTTCTAGTAAAAAATTACAAGTTTTTAAATAAAGCCTATGAGGTTTTGAAATGAATTCTCGAGATATTTCTCTACAAATATCTTTTTACTACCCAGATTTCCATTTTGGATTTACGCATTGTTCTAAATTGAGGTTCAGCAATGGTACCATTAGCTCTATTATAATATTCATAAGAATTGGTAAAGTAATACTTTGATACTAAATCTCAAAATAGAAACCTCCATTTTTAGTCAGGCAAATCATTAGTGGGATTCTTCTGGCCTCAACTTGTTTTATTAAATGACTTTTGCTTTTATTTTACTTGCTCGTTAGTCGTATTTTTGTTTAAGGCTCCATATTTCTTTTTTGTTTCCAAAATTATCGTTGGCAGTATTTCATTTCTGATTTTCAATAAAATGTGACCTAGTTTCGTGTGACAATGAATTGAATTACAACTTCATTATTGAAACCGCAATTAATTATAGGTATCAAGTTCTGATTATGATTCACTTTACAATCCTTCATTAATGTTTCCGCGAAATGTTCTTAAGCGAATGAATTTTACTCTGATTATGAAAATAAAGCATTTGATAACAAATGAGAGAGGTCTGAATATGTTACTACTTATAAATCTGCTGCTGGGGAGTTTGTTGCGCCACTTCTTTTTCCCAGTGAAAGCACTAGGACGTGCTGAAGGGCGGGCGTTTTGTCTTTTGTAATTTTGACGTTCGAAAAGTGCTGATTAGTGCTGATTCTCAACCTAATTTGAATAAATGACTATATTTTTTTCAAAATCATATTTTGAGAAAAGTCTTCTGAGAATCAAACGCCTGGTTACCGCTTTAATAACAACGCTTCAGTCGCTATTGACTTTGCACCTCGGGGACAACTCTAGGAGGCGACACCTCGAGAAATTCCATTTCAGCTAATATCATATCGATTATATCGAAAATATAACACTCCTCTGCTTCTACGGGAAAGAAAAACATGGACTTATTGCTTTTACTTTGTTTGGTTTTATCGTTGTACCTCTTCTTTTAATACTGGGACGTGAAAGTTTCAACAGTGGCAATATAATTTCTTCAAATAACTTGTGTCTAGTTGTTTTATTTTTTCATCATTCATACAAAGGTTGGCTTTTAAAATGTTTCAAGAACAGCACTTCAATGAATAATTTATTATCTACCTACCAGAATAATTTTTACCATTCAAAGGCTTATGGAGATATCAGCCAGCCATCTTAACTGGGGTCTACTCCGAAGTGCAAAGTGCGAATGTTCGGATCGGACCGACACATGGCCGAAGCGAATATTATTGAAAAATGCGAAAAAAGTTCGGATCGGCTCAGTTGGGTCGGGACCATAGTCAATATTCGAAAGAGTGTAGGAGTGTAGGATCGGAACCGACCGAACCAAATAGTAACTTCGTAACAGGAAACGGCCGAACATTCGGCCGATATTAATTCGGAGTAGACCCCCAGGTTTCTGGAGTACGACAGGTACCTAGGCGTTACTGGAAATCTAGGATTCTATGTGCCAGGTTATCAGATGCATATTATATCGTAGTAGTAGTAAATTATCTTCTGCTAATTTACAATAACAAAATACAATGAAAATCTTGCAATTTTCCTCGATAGAATTTCGCACAATCATATGGAAGGATCCCATCTTTACACTATTAATTTCTTATTTCTCAGGTAACAGCACTCCTAGCCCTAAGCGCGGGCGCAGCATTCGCCAGCACGGGAGCGCTATATGTCACTGAGAGACTGCGACTCGGACCCCGCGGGGGAACACAGTTGGTGGTCAGAGTTGCTGTCAACACACCCGGCAGGAAAAATATTACTGGTATGTGTATGTAATTTTATAGATAGGTAAATAGTTGCATACCTATTATTGTGTACATTAAGTATTTTCTAATTGAACAGACAGCTGCTGTGGAGTTTGTTGCGCCACTTCTTCTTCCCAGCGAAAGCACTAGGAAGTGGTGAAGAGCGGGCGTTTTCGGGGACTGTCTTTTGTAATTTTGACGTTCGGAAAGTGCTGATTCTCAGACTAATTGGAAAAAATTACTTATGATTTTGATTTTGAACAATATTGTTTTGCGACTGAAATGGTTATGGTGAAGGAATTTTTGTTTTAGTCATAATGTATATGGTTATACAAGTATAAGAGAGTTGGCTATAAGAGTAGGGGAAGACCAAAGAAACGATTGACGGACTGTGTGAATAGAAAGGGGGTTACTACCAAGATGGCGGCTAATAGAGGAGTATGGAAGAAAAAGACATGTTGCGCCGACCCCAAATAAATTGGGATACGGGCAGGAGAATGATGATGATGTACATTTTCTCCAATGTTTTTAAAGTTTATGTTAGTATTACAAAATAAATATGAAGCTAAGTATATTCACGTGCATACCTAGCCTTGGGCAACAATGGAACTGCGCCTTAATTCTCTTTTGTGGCTTCAAAGAGTACACTAATAAATCATCTTTCCTATAGCCATACCTTTTTATAACTGGCTGGTACCAAGTATTACTTTCTTACTTGTATCGTTCTCCTCTTTAAAACGAATTGATATATAATCCACAACAACATCCATCGTAGGAAAATTGAAACCTTAAATCTCATCAGCGTCAGTTCTGTCAATTTTAAGATTTATTAATAGCTATACGAATACTTAATTAATGACGAAGAACGTCAAGATTTTACCAGAAATTTATTCCGAACCTCAACTCTGTCGATGAAATCTGTTGAGTAAAATATTTTAATGAAGTTGTGAAGGAGAATTCTTAAACCGGAATTTTACGTAATTGTGAAATTAAAGACACCCCCCCCCCCCCCTGCCCCAATTTGTGAGCGCTGATCGCAAACTTTGGTCAACTTTCAGTTTGTTGGAAATTAATACGGCTGTAGAGTGATATGGTTATGTTTTTTACACGTGTTGGTATAGAAATAGATATAAATACTGGATACAATTTTAACCAGTGCGCAACCTGTAAGCATGATATGAGCACAATCATGATTCTAGACCTCTAGTGTAGAAATTTTTCGCTGGTTATCAAAAAAAGTATCTGCTGTTTCATAGAAGTGTATGTAATGTAAGTGTGTGTAATACCTACGGGGTCAAAATACTCAATACTCAAATCTTTATTGCATTCCATATGTGTTACATAGATGGTATTTACAATGTTAAAGATCAATATGGACCCTGCCGGGCACAGCAAAAATTAGGAGGGAAGAAGAGGGCTAAGTTGCAATTCAAATAATTAAATATTATTAGATTTGCTTAATTGGGTGTATAATTATGTATTTATATATTATTAGGTTTGTGTGTACAGGTATATTAGTTATTTTATATATTGCGTAAGAATAGTGTATGGAACAACATTATTTTTTTAATATAACCGATGACAAATTTCTACGTTAAGGGGTGCATTCTTAAATGAAAAGAATGTGAAATATTTGTTGGTTTATTGTGTACTAGCTTCTGCCCGCGGCTTCGCCCGCGTGGATGTCGGAAGTTATAAAAATCGTTTGGGATATATTCATAACTTGACTCAAAGATTATTTATACCAATTTTCTAATTAATCAAGACACTTATTGTAATCCTCTCCTGTAAAATTAACTACCCCTTTTCAACCCGTTAGGGGTAGATTTTCAAAAAATCCCGATACATGTTATTCTTTATTTTTGGCCTTAAGTATAAACACTGAGTTTCGAGTTAATCGGACCGCGCGTTCAAATACTTCCACACAAACTTTAACACCCCCCTTCGGGGGGTAGTTTTGAAAAACTAATAATGATAAACTTTATTGCTTACTTAGGCGAGTATTCATGCCAATTTTCAAGATTTATTAACCTAACGAATAAGATTTTTCATATAAACTGTATCCCCGCTTTTCACCCCCACAGGGGTGGAATTTTGAAAAATCATTTGGGATGTGTTCATAACTTGACTCAAAGATTAGATTATACCAATTTTCGAGATAATCAAGCCACACTGTAAAATCCTCCCAGGTAAAATTGACTACCCCTTATCAGGCCATCAGGGGTAGATTTTCGAAAAACCCTGATACACATTATTCTTTTCTTTCAATTTTAGGTATAAATACTGAGTTTCGATTAAATCGGACCGCGCGCTACAATTCTTCCATACAAACTTTGAAACCTCCCAACCCCCCTTTAGGGGGTAGTTTATAAAAACAAAAAATGCGCAACTTCATAATATACTTAGATAAGTATTCGTGCCAAGTTTCAAGTTTATTAACTCAAGGAATAAGATTTTTCATACAAACAAAATCCCCCCATTTCACCCTCTTAGGGGTAGAATTTCGAAAAACCCTTTCTTAGTGGATACCTACTCTTCACGAAGAATACACCCTCCAAATTTCATATCTCTAGGACCAGCGGTTTAGGCTGTGCGTTGATGTCTCAGTCAGTCAGTCAGTCAGTCAGTCAGTCAGTCAGTCAGGACTTTGAATTTTATATATATAGATTCTGATATAATTATGATGAATAATTTAATTCAAATCCAACTGTGCTGCTGGGGAGTTTATTGCACCACTTCTTCTTCCCAGCTAAAGCACTAGGAAGTGGTGAGGGGCGGGCGTTTTTACTTAAGTAATTTTGACGTAAAAAAAATGCTGTTTCTCAGCCTAATTTGAATAAACTTTGATTGTAAGAGTGTGAACTACTGACCATTCAGTAAAACTACATGGAATTCATATATTAGAAGCAAGAATATTGTCTTTTAGTCAATGTAAACGCATCTACCTAGAGTCCATGCCCTTAGCTTCTTAAGCATTATACATTATACACAATAGAATTGCCTTCATTTTTGGCAAGAACCTATGTATATTCAGTCCTCCCTGGGTCCTCACTGGGTGTACTTATCAAATTAGCGAAATCTTTCCAGCCATCTTTAATTGAAACCAACTTTCTGCGTACACAGTTTTGCGCAGATCAGCAAAGTAGAATTATTTTTCTTCATAGTTGGGAGAAATAACTTGGACGATCTACACTTTATCTTTATGGGATTTTTCTCTTGCACAGTTTGCTGTTTCTAGTGAATTCGACTTCGTAGTTTGAATCCGTCCATCTCTCTTTGGATTTAGAAGATAAGAAAATGTCAGCATTTTTTGAAAAACAAATGTAGCTGTGGAGACTGAAAAATCTAAAATACTAGGTGTATTTTTTGGATTTGTAAAAACTGCAGCGTTTTGTCATGAATTTTCTTGAGACGCTCATTATGTTCATGTTGACGAGACAGACTTCAACATTACTAAGCATACAACGAAATTTTTGTAAAGAACATTTAACGAGATCTGTGGTGACAAACACTTTATCTTGATACTTGATGTTATTTCTTGATCTCCTCTAACTCAAATCCCTCTTGTATCTACAGAAGAGAAGGTAGATTACGTAATCTACCCTTAAAAGTTCGCAATGCCTGTAATTCCCACATGATTACTTTTTTTTTTACTTAACATAAATGGACCGCTAACGCACCCATTACTCCTATCAAAGGATTTGAATAGGTAATCTAAATCCTTTCATTCACTAATTAAAACACCTCTCAACATGGCAGACAATTTATTCAAGCACTTACCCCAGGTCAGAATTATTCAGCCACCATACTGGCAGAGCTTCTGTTGGAACTAATTCCAGAACATAATCTATGGTTGTTTTTACACCAGGCTAAGCTACGTGACGATAGATGGGTATGTTATCTATTGCAGTATCGTAATTTTAGTCTAGGAACATCTTTTTCACTTATGATTTTCTAATGAATGTAAAGAAAATATTGTAATAGAACATTACAACTTGACTTAATATCACCATTATTAATACTACTTAAGTCACACGTATCGAATACTATTTTATAACACTCTATGCCCTAAACCCGCACTTATGTCATGCTTTTCTGTGTGAAAATTGACTACTTAAGTCACATAATATATAAGCGTGACTTAAGTACGGGTTTAGGTCACAGAGTGCTATAAAACCGTTTATTTTCTTAAAGAGTAACTTTATTTCTACATTTGAAAGCGGCAACTAGAATCAATTCGTCTTGTAATCTGTGACGTTTAAAAGTGCCTTTGATCGATACATACGATGATTTTGACTGTACAACCAATGGGATCATTTAATTTTCAAGCTCTGGTAGGACAGGTTTCAATGCAGCTAAGTTTTCTTAAACACTCATTATAGTGAGGGGTGTAGCTAAGGATGCAAGCTAAAATTACATACCGACTATGTAGCTATGTAAAATGCGGATCAGCAACCGTGTTGTAAAGTATTAAGATATCATGATTCCAGTCTGAAAAAAGGGATGATGCTATACCTCATGTGAAGCTACGTCTCTCTCTACTAGCACTGTAACTGTAATACGTCACCAAAGCTGAGTAGACGACGAACTACATATTTATTTTCCTCGCTCAGCTATCTTGCGCAAAGCGCATTTTCATATCACACATCTTATCTCTGCTCTATTTGCCTATACACCACTTAGTCCTGGAGGAAATAGAAACAATAGTTTCATAGCGTAACTTCACCCATTAGCTACCTCCCACATCACTACTGGAAAGCAACCTAATTCCTTACCACAATCCAAATCCCTTCCCACTGATGATGTATGAATTGTGTATTCAAATTGCACGATTAGTGAGACATTCTCATTGTCTAGTCTAATTCACGGAGCTGTTTCAATAAACATTTAAATTGGACTCGGAGCAACAAAGCCGTGTATGTCGAGGCAAATTAGCAATTGAGACAATAGATAGTAGCTAGGCAGCGGTAATAAGTTATGGTAATGTTGAATTTGTATCTCTGGGGGCAAATGAGGTTGGATGTGAGGGGATAAAGTAACAAGATAGTATGTGGTGTGAAGGGGAGTTTTGATTATACGTGAGAACCATGGTATGCTTGCTAACTCAGCAGAAGCAGTGTAAATTACAGTTTTTGATTACGTACTTAATAATATCGTATGTCTCTAGGCATTGTGGATTGCAAAAGTAACCTGTGACACGAAAACAACAAATTAATAATTTGCTTTGTGTAAATTACTATATCACCACTGCTCTCAAAATCAAAATCAAAAGTAATTTATTCAAATCAGGCTAAGTACCAGCACTTTTTTAACGTCAAAATTACAAAAGACAGTCCCCCAAAAAAGCCCGTTCTTCACCATTTCCTAGTGCTATCGCTGCCTGGGAAGAAGTAGTGGCGCAACAAACTCCCCAGCAGCACAGCTGTCTGTTCAGTTAGAAAATATTTGATTGTATACAATTCTAGGTACCTATGTTAAGTAATTAACATTACAAGACCAGAACATAAAATTAAATTGTGAACAAAACTCAAACTCTCAGAACGGTGAAGGAAACACCCACTCATAACGGTGAAGGAAAACATGGTGAGGAAACCTGCATGTCCTAGAACCAAAAATTCGTAGACATGTGACATCTAGCAACCCGCACTGGGCCCGCGTGGTGGATTATGGACTCCCTCTCATCGAGAGGAGGCCTGTGTCCCAGCAGTGGGAACATTATAGGCTGATTATGTAATAATTTGCCAAGTCTGCGTTTTATATTTTAACGTGTTGATAAAATATTTATGATTTCATATTTGTCTACTACCAAAATGCTTGTCAAGACATTGACTGCCACTGCGGTAGCAATAGATTTTCCATTGTGTATGTTGTCTGGCAGTCAACGTGTTAAGGTGCTCCCTCACCGGGTGCTTTAGCCTGTAATATAACAATCCACGAGATCACTGTAACGGCTAGGACTTTCCAAGTAGACTGCACAGACCGTCAACTGCTAGGTACTATAGAGATAATTTAAACCAGCAGGGTAGGTTAATGCATATAAATAAATATGTAGAAATAAGACGGCTACGTCGCAGGTAAAGATTACATCACAGGCGAATGCTCCCGGTGAGGGAGCGCCTTTACAAATAACCTCTTTACAACAGGCTAATTTACCAAACCGATTCTCCAAACACCACACCTGGAAACTAATTTACTCTCTAGCATCCATTTGATCCATTCTACATTCTCAAAATTAACTTATTCCCACACTTAACTATCTGAAGCACCATTCCCGCCAGTTTAACTTCAATCCTGCCTCAATAAAATGACACTCATTGTATTTCAATTGCTTTCCGAGTGTTTTCTACGGCTGCGCTAGCAATAAACGTAGCAGATTCTATTACCTTCGCAATACGATTGTATGCTACGGGGAACGCGTGATCCCGGCTTGTGGTATAAGTTGGGAGATGAAAGTTAATGGAGGATGTCTTATTTAGATTTGGTTGCTTCGAAATAACAATTTTGTTTTGAGTCGGAGCAGCCGTTAGTGTTCATCTTTACTTCTTGTCTTATTGTCCAGGTAATACAATAAGCAAGTTCACAGGTTAACAGCAAGCTGAGACACATGAGTTGATTAAATTACCACCTAAAGCTAGGTTATAAAGTTTTGAGTATTGAGTACTATATTTAATCGATTTCATTTTGACAGTTCAACAACATTTATTGCGTTATTTTCGTTTTTGAGCAGACACATGACACATTTTTTGAACATATGAAGAAATGGATTAGCAATATCCTTCAAAATGATTCAGATTGAGATTGATTGTGTGTTACGCAATTAGGGTGCTGTTTCCTCCCAATGTTTGTGTGTGATCTTCACCGTGTTGAGACCAAAAATTATATGTCTTATATTAGTGTAAACCATATACGATGTATTTTATTCGAAACACCATCGTTTGTTTTTTTCTGCATTAAGCGTTACAAATCCGCTTAAACTCTTATTCTACACTGTCGCAATTCCCTTTCGGTCATAGTCATAAAAAATACATATAAAAATGCTGCGTCGTGAATGGGGTTCAATGGGACTTTGGGAGATAAAATTATTTTATGCCATCCTGAATTATTATGCCTCTGATTTATGATGACACGTCGATGACGTAAATCTTAGTACTTTCGGTGATGATCATTATGTTTGAGTGGTTGTACATTATGTATTTTAGGTATGTGTTTGCAAGGGTGACATTTGCTTGGAAATATCATGGTCGTTGTATTAGCAAAGCGTTGGATATGCAACAAGTTGTAAGATGCATCCATCCACATGCAAGCAATGTTTTCTTTGATTTTAAAATTTGAAATGAGTGTCGAACTATACTATAAGTAAAGATTGTAAAGGATTATAGATATTCTAAAATACTAATAATTATTTTTAACTTTTCTGAACAATAGACCCTTCAAAGTTTTACTCCAATTCTTTTTCGTTTATGGGTATCAAAAATATCTGAAAACAAAGTTGTAAGTTAAAACCAAATCTAACATCCCATATTTTTTCTCGTTACAGTGGAAGTAACAGGCTACAGTGCCGACAACTGCTCAGTGTCCTACACGTCGTTCAACAACGAGACCCTGGTCGGGTCTGTGATCAGATCAGCCAGCGTGCTGGTTCTACCTGAAGGCCTGCACAGGACTGATACGCAGAGCGCCTACTTCTGTGCTAATGGTAAGTTAGAACATACTGTCACTAAAAAGTAATTCCTTAATAAATAAAAACAGAGTAGCTACTCAGGCCCTAGAGCGAACGCACGACGTGAACGAAACGAAAATTCGAACGATTTTTAATTAAAAAAAGGTGAAGAGTTTGTTTTTTTGTTTGAACGCGCTAATATCTGGAACTACCAGTCGGATTTGAGGGAGGCTGTAGGCTATTTAATATATTATTATTATTATTATTTTTTTTATTATTTTATTTATTTATATTTTTTTTTTATCTAATATCACGCTAGAACTCTTAGGGACTAAGTAAAAACAAAAGTCACAAAGAACGCTTAGCTAAAACAAAGTAATAGAGCGGTCAGGCGATGCTATGCAACGGGCCACCCCGTTGCATAGCATCGCCTGACCGCTCTTGTGGGAAAAAGAAATTTCACGCGCATGAAGTCGCGGGCAGAAACTATGTAGTTTTAGTTTCATTTTTTACGACAAGTACAATAAGTATTCAGCCATAGCTAATTAAGAATGAAGTCTTGAAACTAACAACAACATTATGTACGAAACGAGTATTTTCCATCCTAAAAGCGTTCGAATTTATCTTACGTTACTCAGCGCGTTCTTACTGTGGCGATGAGGTCTGAAAATTGACGGTGAATAAGTCAGTGTTTACTGAATAAAACACAGATACACAGGTCTTCGAGTACCTACGTGTAATGAGAACATTGTAAGAGATACTAAAGAATTCTTGACAATATTGTCTTTGAATAGAATATAAGGTCAATTAGCAACAGTGACAAACAAAACACAGGGAGAAACTTTCTAGAATTTGTACTAATTTACTTTCTTTGACTTTACTTTTGTATTCTACTCCATTTCTTATGAGTAATCTTGTACCTATAATTCAAATTTTATCTATGTTTCAAATTGACGTTATTTCAAGTTAAACAAATATCAACTTTATTTTAATGGTTGTTAAGTATATTTCAGAGTGACTAGTTGAAAAAGTTATAAAAATGTTGGAGTTGTAGCGTGAACTGAACTTTATTGTGTAGGAATTAAAGTTATTTTTCCATAAACTCATATTTGTTTACATTTTTGGCGAATTTGTCGGGAATGCAGATTACATTTCCAGTTTTTTTCTTTCAGATCTTTTTTAGAACACATGTTCTTGTCACTTTCATTTAATAAATCTTTCTGCACTTTAATTGCTTACGACACTATCAATAACAATCCAAAAGATTTTGAAGAAAATTGCTAATCGATTGCTTTATGTGTGTTGAAACATTCATATGCTCAACAAAGTAAATAACTTAATTACTGTCAGTTATTGAATTGTCAAAGTAAAAGGTATTGCCATTATTACGCAATTACCTGATTGGTTACAACATGTTCCTAATTTGCTCATTATTATTATCTCCAGAACACCTAGCGGTATCGTCGCGAGGTTCCTGGGAATGGCAGTGGGTGGCAGCACCAAGGAATCGAGCAGGCTTAGTGCTGGAATTGCGAGCTCAAGGAGCAGCTCATGTGGCACTGTCAGCAATACGGGAACCTTCTGACGATATGTACCGAGTTGTGTTCGAGAGAACCAGGGTGTGGATTGCTAAAGGGAAGCATGGTGAGTGTACTAAAGTTATTCGTCCTGTTAGAAAAAAAGAAAACTTGTTTAGGAAATGAATAAGACCTACATAATTCGCCTGCCTTTTTTATTAAGACGATCATTTTGTATATAGACTATAGGCTTGTGGCTAAGTAATAACAGCCGCGCGGGTCGATCGATCGGGTTAAGCTACGCTTGCCGCGGTTGTTCCGTGGATGGGTGACCATCTTTACATACCTATCAAGATCCGTTAAGCCGTTGGTCCCGGCTGTCAATCGTGGATCTTTGGCAGTCGTTACGTGTCGTCAGCCCGAAAGTCTGACAACCAGTCTTACCAAAGGGTATTGTATTTCCCAGTAACTGGGTTGTGAAGGTCAGATAGGCAGTCGCTTCATGTAAAATACTGCTATGCAGCTGCATCCGGTTAGACTGGAAGCCGACTCCAACATAGTTTGGAAAAGGCTAGGCAGATGATGATTTGTATAGCCTAAACAGTTAATTGTCTCAACTCCTCTTACAATCTACTTTGTATAAAAAGGCACCAAAAGTACTCACCAGTACTTTATCATCCAGATACCAAATACGTTAAAATAGAGGGACACCATTTAGCTCCAAGATTGACACATACACCACCTACACACTATACACTACCTACTCCTACTATACCTACTTAGACGAAGACAGCCGCAGTTGAAACTACCATAAACAATAATTTTCCTAACTTTACTTTTAATAACATTGAATTTTATAAAGCTAGCAACGCAAACTGAAAAAACCTCAACTCTTTCCAGGTTACGACGTCCACCTAGCAAGTGCAGAACAAACAGAGAGCGACGAGGACTGCTCCGGCGTAGACTCGTGGTGCGCGTGGTGGGTGTGGTGGGAAGGGGGACGGCTATCAGTGGGCCGGGGCGCCGCACCTTCCGAGAGAAGGCTCCTGGTCTGGCCGCTAGCTGCTGATATGAGGATCAAGTTTGTCGGTTTTAGCGCTCTTTGGGGTGATAAAGCTGATTTCAGGTGAGTTGAAAATTTTGTTTAGTATATTTTTCTTGTATGACTTGATAGTGGTAGGAACTAAAAATGTTGGTTCCGTGGAAATAAGTTATATTTTGAAAGAAAACTGAATCAATCAAAGCTACTTGTGGCGCTTTTTTTATTTACTTACCTTCTCTAAATGTGGAAGACCCCATCCCTCACTAATTGCCAGGCACAGTAAGACACACCACACTTAAAACATCATGTCCCTTTAACAAGGCTATTAATAACTATGATTTCATTTCTGATCTTTAACACAATTCAATCTTTTAATGGAATTATGAAGGACCTCTCTTGCTATAAAGTAGGCCTAAATTATTTTCAACATTCATTAACGTAAATACGTATAACTTTTTCAGAATCTGGAACTTCAACGAAGAAGCTGGCTTCTCTCAAGTGCTTGAACTCGGTCTACCTCATGGCGTTGTCCCTGGTTCTGCAAGTGGAACTCTCCTTGTATCCGGTGGTCTACATCTTCCTCTGTACAGTCTTCAAACAGACTCAACTGACCAATGGGCTGAGGTTTGGAGGGACTCGCAATTGTCAGCTGCTTCGGCCAGCTTGGCACCATTGTTGGCATTGGAACATATACCACATTTGGTGGATGATTCTGAGAGGGAAAGGATTTTGAGGAAGCTGCCTGAACAGGTATTAAAAACTAACATTTGTGAGGAATTTAGAATTTACGACCTGGTAGGTCATAAATCTAGCACATCAGATTGATGCCCCTTTATTCATAAACGTTGCTTAAAGTTAAGCAGTGATTAGCGACTGTTTAAACATACATTTTTGACGTTTAAACGTTACTTAACTTTAGTCATCGTTTATGAATAAACCCCTAGAAGTTTAATTTTTCTTAAAAAAGTTATGCTTTGCGTTGTTTTTGTCACTTATACCTGTGTGTCAGGTCTTTTTTAAAGCTTTATTATCAGAATCAGAATTTTATTTGCTCTATTCACTCCACGGTACTGTGTCATTTGCCTTTTGATATTGTGAACCGATAAAATCCTTTAACCGTAAACTACACGAGAAAGAACCAACAATTTAAAACGTAACTCTTATTTCAGGTGCAAGTCTTGCTATCCTTCCGAAAAAGCGACAATTCCTTCAGTGACCACCCTGGTATGAGCAGCCACTTATCAACAATCAAAATACTAGAAATTCTAACAAAGATACAGTCTTACTACCCAGTGGACCCAGAATTGCTACAAAACATCAGGAAATGGATACAAACGCGACAGAATTCCGACGGATCCTTTACACCCCTGGCTGCAGACAAAGAAGTTGATTACTATCCCGTAGATATTACGAAATCTAATGGTACAGCGAAGGACGTTGACGTCAATGAGTATTACTATTATGATAAAGACGGTAACATGACTCAGGAAGAAATTGATTGGGAGAGAAGAGTTGAAGTGACAGCGGAGACTTTGGTTGCTTTACTTGAAGTTGGTGTGGAAAATCAGGTACGACATACAATTATTTCTTTCATGAGTCCAGACGTAGTGCAGGGTATCATCCACACTTGGTTGATATCCCGACCAGTCGTACCCAGCGCTTCTCCTCCACATTTATTATGCGCACAGCCAAAGTGTGGAGGATTTGTGTTCCCTTCCACGTCTAACCCGTCTTCATCATAATCTTCTGGACACGTTCGTTCAAAAACAACTACGGTACTAATATGGCAGACAAACAGCACTTAGTTCTTACGATTTTTTTTTCAGGTCGATGCAGATGTCGCGAAGAAAGCTCAAAATTACTTGGAACATAACATTCACAACTTAACGTCACCGGCTGCTCTTGCCGCTACTGTACTGGCATTGGTCCTTGCGAGGTAATAATATCACTGATTTTCTTTGTTTTTGAAACCATCCTGTGTCTGAAAAATTTCATAGGATAAGCATAATCGATTATTAATCAGCCTATAATGTTCCCAATGCTGGGAACTAGGGCCACTTTTCTTCTTTCGTCGAGAGTGGGTTGTAATCTACCACGTGGGCCCAGTGCGGGTTGATAGATGTCACATGTCTTCGAATTTATGGTTCTAGGTCATTCCGGTTACCTCACGATGTTTTCCTTTACCGTTTTGAGAGCATTGGCATCACTATTGCTCTCAAAACGGTAAAGGTCCAAATTATTTACACAAAGTAAACCGCCTGAGCTACCACTGGGCCACCAAAGTCACTGCATTCTAAGATTACGTAGGATGTTGCTGAATTATTCGTCCTAAAATTGTCTCTAATCGCGTGTAACCCAATCTAAAAGACATTAAAGCTAATACCCGATTTGTAATATCTATTTCAGGAGTCCGATAGTTCCAGAAGCTTTAGTGATTCTGAGGAATGCATCAACAACTGAAGAAGGCGAGTTTGGATGGCCAGCGCCAAGGAAGGATGCTGCAGATTGGCTTCTAGAAGAAACGTCGAGGAATATTAAGACCACGTCTTATGGTAAGGAAGATAGAATATTGTTGCTTCTAAATGAAATACAGCAAATATTATTTTTGAGTTTAAAAGTCAAAACTAATTCAAAGCTAGACTAGAAGTAAAAATCCAGTAAAGAATAACACGAAATGTGAACCAAAGTGTGTAGAAATGTTATTATGTGTTTAGAACTACATAAATACGTTGTACGGAAACTGCCGAAGATGGTCCGTGACAGAAGTTGCATGATGCTGTCATAGTGGTACGTGACAGCATCAGAGCCTTCGAAGCCGTCAGTTTCCTAATGTCATTTGTGTCGTAATGCCAGTAAACGTGTCGAGTATCGCGCTTCTTGCAGCAGCCGCCGAGGCGTCTCCGTGCTCACTCAAAAATTTGGACCTTTTTTTGCTTTCATGTGTTGCATTTCAAACCTTGTTTAACCACCAAAAAAATATTATCCTTACCAACAAATCACGTCCATATTGCAGAAGCAGTAACAATGGAACAATACGTGGCCGGTGTGCGCGTGCTGCTCGCGGCGTGCGCACGCGGCGCGCTCGCGGAGGGCGAGGCGGCCGCACGCTTCCTGTACTACCGCGCCTCGACGCTGCAACGACACCCCAGCCTCGCTTATAGTGCTACTAAAGCCGCTGCGCAATATGCTGCGTTAGCTCATGATAGGTGTGTACCGCTTTGTGTACTTTATTTCCCAAAATGCTGATGATGCTCGTAGTGCCATCAGTGTTTATAATTTTACCGTTTTAATCAATACTGCCCTTGTACGCTATTAATCGAGCGTTTGTACAAAAGTTGGAAAAGGTGCAGTAAAATGTCATTTTGTTTGGAATATTTTTCAGAAGTACTGTTCCACTACACAGCCGTAATGACTGTATTGATTTTATTTATTTTCGGCGCGGGCGTCCTGTTAAGTACTTGTCACAACAGAACATAATTATACCCTGACGGGCTTGTCACAGCAATGCCACAGAGTGCTTCTGACATTTAGGGCATAGACAAGTAGGTAATGAGGTTACGTCTGGCGCGGAATAAGAATGAATTATCTAATTAATTTGATAATATTTTACATAATTATACATGCCCGTGACATCACAGCGGGCCCTATCAGAATACGAGCGTGGCGACATTTATTTTTTAAATGTCGAAGCATCATGCTGAGATAGGAGCCTTTTGGCCTCGCATAGGACTTTCTGTTTTCTTTTTCTTACTTTTTTTTATATATTTTTTTTTTTTTTTAACTGTGTTTAGTTTAGTTTTATGATCTTCCTATGCGAGTCGCAATAAACACTTTTTCTTTTTTCTGCCGTCAACTTTTTTATGATCTTTTGGTACAATACGTACAGAGATGAAACTTAGCGGAAACTTATGCTTCGATCTCTCAAAAATAGTGCATTTTGGCATGATTTTGACAGAAAGATGCATCAGCCTACGCAGAATGTTGACTCCGTATCTCTCCCTTAATTAAACCCATGGTCGACTTTGAACGATTACTTTCGTTACTACGTTAGCAAAAAAAAAACATTTTTTATTTTAATCATTATCTCACTATATTTATCCGTTATTCATTCCAGGCACCGAGCTCTCACAGTGTCACTGGCAACAGCTGGGATGGAGCTGACAGACACGCTGGAACTTCGCGCCCGTACTCCACCACGGCCACTACAGCTGCCCGGCTTACCTACTAAAGTGTTCGTGTATGCTACAGGCGCCGGTTGTGCTACTGTTCAGGTACTATTAATTTGTCCTAGTAAATTATAACCATTTAAATGTATTTCTTGTAGTTGTAACTCATCGAATGGCGTTATTCGAAGACATGTGACATCTACCAACCCGCACTCGGCCCGCGTGGTGGATTACGGCCCGCTCCCTCTCCCCGAGAGGAGGCCTGTGTCCCAGCAGTGGGAACATTATAGGCTGATTATGATTAATTAAGTTATGGATTCTTAGCTCTCAGTCTGATAGTTGACTGTCAAGTTATACTTACTCGTATTTTGTACTAGCTGCGCCCCGCGGTTTCACCCGCATAAGTTTCTATTCCGTGGGTATATCGGGATAAAAAGTATCCTATGTGTTAATCCTGGTTATAAACTATCGGTGTGCCAAATTTCATCCAAATCCGTCTAGCCGTTTGAGCGTGAAGAAGTTAACAAACATACAAACACACACACTAACTCACAAACTTTCGCCTTTATAATATTAGTGTGATGCAGTGTATATTACGACAACCTCTTGCTTTTTTAATCCAGTTTATAAAACCCAGAGTGCCGTAACCTTATTATTCAAACATCTTTTTACATTTCAGGGAACAATAACCTACTCCACATACACACCGAAACCTGAGAATGCTTTGTTGAATATTCAAGCTGCTATCATTGAAGAGATTCATCCTGAGAGGAGTAGTATTGAAGACTTGCAGGGCAATCTGCCTACTTTGATCATCAAGACATGTTTCAAGTAAGTTTAAAAGATACATTGTCTGTTTTACCTGCTGCTTTATGTATGGGTATTACTATAACATTGGGTATTTTTCAGATGGAAAGGCAAGGAGCGCTCAGGCATTCTTCGACTAGAATCTTCACTGTTCTCCGGATATGAGTTGCATTCAGTGAACCCTGTTGTACTGGATGGTGCCACTTTTGCTGACTTACATTATGGATCTAGAGGAGAATCTGTGTGGTTCGTGTTTGCTAATGTAAGTGTTAAAACCATATTTAAATGAAATAAAAAACCAAAACACCTACTAACATTTCAAAATCCTCATTCTCATTACTCTTTACAGATCAGTTCTACCTGCCCTGTATGCGTGACATACGAGGTGCGCTCCAAGTTTGTCATCACCAGCCTAAGACCAGCTTTCGCCAAGATCTATCCCTCAACGCGACCAGACCTAGCAGTCGAAACTTTCTTCCATGCCAGACCAGGAAGCCCTCTGCTCCGAGGAATCACTGACGATGACTTTATCACTTGGTTCGACAAAACCGAACTAGCTAGCCTCAAAACAAGCGCAAGCATTGATAACATATGCGAGTGCGGACGCATTTGCAGTCGAGATTATGAATTTAGGAAGAACTATGATGATCATACTGATAGTACTACTAGTACCACAGAAAATGTAGATACTACTTCAACTACTACAGACAGTACAACAGAAAGTACCACAGTGACTACCACAGAGCCCTCGACAACTGAGGAAACTACTACGACTGAAACCAGTACAGCAATAAGTTCAACAGAAGGCGTTACTACATATGAAACTACTATAATAGATCAAACATCAACAGATAGTTCTGCTATAATCAAAATCGAGAGTATTGACGATCCAATTATAATTCCAACAGTAACTTACGTGAATACAACTGAGACCAAAGATGTTAATAATGACATAGGACTTTTACTGCCAAAGATAAATGGAGAACTCATCGTACCAAAGTCAGTATTGCCAAAGATGCCAAAGAAAGAAGAAATTAAGAAAAAGCCACTGCCTAGAAGGAAGGGAACTCTGAAAGCAACGTATGGAGATAAACATGAAAAATTCTTTTTAAAGTTAAAGGAAAGTGAAAGTACCGTTTCTACTAGTACAACTGCCACTTCCACTACTACATCTGCCACTTCTACGACTACGTCTGCCACTTCTACGTCTACATCTGCAATTTCTACTACTAAAGAAATTGTACAGACAACTACGGAAAAAGCCCAAGTAATCCTTAGCAAAGAAAAAGTTGAAGATCCTGTCTCAACGCCAATAATAATAGAAAAACCACTGCACAAAGTTGTTCTTGAAAAAACAGATGTTTCTATGCCTCTTATTCCAGTTAACATGGTAGTTAATGTAACACCAAGGCAAAATGAAATTCATAATAATAGTGCAGTGGCAAATATCACAAAAGTAAACAATAACACTACTACAAAAAATAAAACTACAGTAACAAATATTCCAATAACACACAATGATATCACGACAGTAACTCCAGTCAAAACAATGATACCTGTTGCTTTTCTTCATCCTGAATCTGCCATTCCTCACACAATAACAGCAATCACAAATTACAATATCAAATCGATACACTACAGAACAAAGAAACCGAAAGCTATCACTCAAATCAAGAAGCCTCTAATTAACGCAATTCACAACGCTACAAAACACAACAAAAGCGAAGGTATCGACTCGGATATAATAAACAAAACGAAAAAGAAAACAATGATTCCTCAGAAGTACAATGCAAAAACAATGAAGTCAATAAACAAAGAGATACACAAAATACCACCAACGCCAATTTCCGAAACTTCAAAGACGTTGTCGGAAGCACTTAAATATGATATCGCCCCGGAAAATAAGGGTGGTTTCGAAATATTAGACAAGAACAATTTATGGGAATTACTAAAAGAAGGATCTGATAGCGATCCTTCGAAACTAGAGGAAACACTACATGTTCATAATAGACTAAATATGTTAGCGCATAACATGTCTAATGTAGATGATAACCGATCATTATAAACTTTATTGTTATATAATGTATAAGATACAAAGACTTCAGTATAAATATTTTTGTAACACAGTATGCCACTTGAAACCTGTAATTAATTAATCTTGAACATGGGCTTAGCGGGAAGTGCATGATTTTGAAATAGAAATGTTATTGTGTTTTTTCTTGAAAAACTCTGCATCTCGCATTATCTATCTTATAAACCAACAAGAAAATTCACTATTTCAGATTTCTTGGAATCAATCATAATAAGTAAGTTATCTCAACTTGACTTCCGGAGATGGTGTGTATTTGCTCTGTCAACATCTTTGATTTTGAGACTATATTTCTGATTCAAAATTACGCATATTCTGACACACTCATCTTCGTCTACAATCAAATTGTTGTTAATCTCGAACACGATTCCTAAAGCACTTTTTATTGTTGATTGTTAGAATGTATTGCACTCATTTGAATGATTTGAGTGAACGATTGTGTGAGCTGTAAATATTACGTGTAAGCTAACTATTGACTAAGGAAAGCGCTGTGACCTATGACTTCTATTATATGTGTGACTTCTTTGCTCAAAAGCAAAGTTGTTGGTTCCCTGACATAGCCGAAGTATTTACCGGCTTCGTAGTCTCACGTGGAATATAAACAGTAGTTTAGAGTAAGTTATACTGAGTCAATCTTTATTAGTTGGATTTCTGCTTCAATTTAAATGCTACTTTAACTTTAGGAGAGCTAGATATGCTGTGTTTAGTGTACATTTTGGGCTGCCAGTGACTTTTTCTTTTTCTAATTTAATAAATTCCTCTGACTTGAATATTAAACTACCACAATGTAGTTTACATTCATATTACCAACAACATAAAGAATACCAATTTATAATACTTTATACCCTTCCAATACGAAAGAACGATTGCACTTCAGAAAATTATATATTCCTTCCGTCGTTATTTTTTCCATCTTGGAAATTTCCATGGTTGTAAAGGTAGCCCTAATATTATTAGAATAGCGACTCCTAATTTCTCTAATGTAAATAGGATCTCTAATTGCCAAAATAATCGTTTACCCCTAGTATAAATAGTGGTACTAGTGTTTTAGATATGTAATTGTAATGCTAAAGCCCCAGAATTTCCATCCGTCTATCGTCTTCTGTATCTATTATATGTAAAACGTAGTTCTAGTAGCTGTCTAGATGTTTTTATGTTGTGTCTAGGGATTGTGAATTAATGACTTGTTGCAAATATTTCCTTACACTCTTTTCATCATTGGTGCTTACTTTTGTAGCGACATCTCTCGGAGATTTATGATCTCAGTGAGACTTATTTCTGCGGGCAACAGAGCGTCTCCATAGCGTTGAACAGGCATGTCCGTACTGTCGTAAGCTCTTCTGTGTTTATTAGCTTTTGCAAACAATAGGTAGATGGCGCTATTTAACCATATTCCTTAAAAAAATATAATTCTCATTGAGGTGTCAAAAGTTTTCTTTATTTTGAAACTGACTTTAACAATACAACAAGTTAAAGATTCACAATACCATGTTCCTGTAGTTCTTTAGATTTCAATTTCGTATGACTGTATGCATGAACTGATCTTACCTGAGAATTTGTGTAGAACTTACCACCTATTCCTAAAACTATAACGTCAATATTAAGGCAATTTTATGGTTTATGTTTATGGTATATTTTCTTGTTTATGGTTTGCAGACTAAAATTAAACGTACCATAGCCCTTCTTTATTCTCCCTCCTTTAGTACAGTTGTTTATTTTAGTATTTCTAGTTTTCTGTTAATCAGCCCTTTCTGCATTATCTCTTGTATTCTTCCTATGCCTATTACTAAGAATGGCTAAAACGTCTTGTCTCATTTTATACTTACAAAATTACCTTTTTATTGTAAATATAAGATACACGTATAGCTTTTTTTATTGTATCTTGTAAGAAAAAATATTTTAGGCGTTGCACCGATGCGTCCCTAAAAGCGACCCTGGTGTCTCTTATTAGTATTGCAATCAGATGTATAGTGTCATCCCCTTATTCATAAGTGGCCTCTCAGAATTGTAAAATGCTATGTCAATAATAGTAGGTAGTCCTTTAGAGCATGGCGGTCAATCTCAACGGAGACTAGCCGCGCACGGGAGATATTTTAATAAACAAGTGAAAATAGAATGTCATCCATGATTGTGTTTGCAGTTCCCTAACAATATACTGTCGGTTTTTTAACAACTCTGAAAGCAATTTTGTAAGCTTTTAAAATATGAGAAAACTACTAATCGAATTTTAAATCAAATCTACTGTCAAATGTCATAATATATACAGGGTGGAATTTTGTAATGCCACCTGAAGGGAAAGTACTCTTAATACTGTAGATAGACAATTTTACTCAAAGAAAACATTCCTTTATTTTTGAACAGAAAGAAAACTGCATTCATAGATTTTCAAAAATTCGCTTGCCACAGCCGGGAATCGAACCGACTAAAATCTGTAAAAATTACACCCTGTACTTTTATTGCATTGATCGTTAGGATCAATTATAAGGATGAAATCTCTCTAACAAACTTGATAAATAAAATGATAGGAAAACTATAAAATCTTAAATTATTTTAATTATTTACAAAAAATTGTAAATTAGCATGTCATGGTCATTTAAACACTGTCAAGTATCTTGAAATATTGGATCTCTTAAGAAATGAGTTAAATGGTTTCCCCGAGCAAGAGCGAAACCAAATAATTCTACAGCAAGATGGTGCTCCAGCCCATAACAGCAGAATCACTACTGCCTACATTAATAACCATTTTAATACCTGGATTGGTACAAACGGCACCATCAGATGACCTGCGAGATCACCAGATGTCACCCCTTTAGATTTTTTTTTAGGGGATATGTGAAAAATCAAATTTACATTAAATCTTATGCGAATGTAAACGAGTTGAGAGTTGAAGTTCAGAATACGATTTATAACATTCACCACAACACGTTATTAAAGGTTACTAGAAATGAATTCGTTAGAAGAATACATTTGTGTATCCAAGAAAATGGAGCCCATTTCGTGCAAATAATTTAAGATTTTATAGTTTTCCTATCATTTTATTTATCAAGTTTGTTAGAGAGATTTCATCCTTATAATTGATCCTAACGATCAATGCAATAAAAGTACAGGGTGTAATTTTTACAGATTTTAGTCGGTTCGATTCCCGGGTGTGGCAAGCAAATTTTCGAAAATCTTTGAATGCAGTTTTCTTTCTGTTCAAAAATAAAGGAATGTTTTCTTTGAGTAAAATTTTCTATCTACAGTATTAAGAGTACTTTCCCTTCAGGTGGCATTACAAAATTCCACCCTGTATATCAATATTATTAAAATTGCAGGTTGATGGATAGTTAAAATGAGATATGACAGCAGTTTACTGATTTGAATTGAATTGTTTTTTAAACATCGGTATATATGGATTACTTTTCCAAGAAGAAATACCATGTTTGCTGAAATTTAACATTCCTGTAACCAACTCAGACGAAATAGCTAAGCTCCCTTCAGAGTTTATATATTTTATCTTGTAGAGTGATACCTGTCTGATGGCATTTCAGGAAAACAACGGAGTGCAACCAAGTCCTTATGAATAAAGGGAATGCTAAAAATAAATTAAGCACGATTTAAATGTATAAATGTAAGGTTGTATGATAAATAGGTGCTTGCGCGGTGGATACACGTCAATTTTTCGATATTATGTATAAAAAGATCTCATTTCGATTGTATAAGGTTATAGTTTTAAATGTTTGTGCTTAAAGAGTAAGCTAGTCATTCATTAAGTAATACCTCGATGTACTGAAACGGATTAGTTATAGGAAGGAATAAATAATAATACATTATATTATGTTTTTATTTACCTTTAGTAACAGAATTTACTCGGACAGACGTGTAATCGTAAGTTACGTGGTCATATGCATAATTTGGAATTCTCTTTTTGAGTTTTTCACAAATAACTCAAAAACTAGACGTCGTTGGTCAAAAATAATTATATTTTCATCTTCCCCATCAAAAGTCCCCCTTCCAAAGTTAGTTAAGAACATTTTCCAAAGGTCTTATTTAAAAAAAGATAATTGGAAATCTCTGTTTCTATGGAAAATTTAAAATCGGTCTAATTTAGCTGTAACACTATTTTTCAAAAATGTTCTCAATTAACTTTTTAGATCTATATATCCTGCTTATGCGTAGGAAGTTTAATTAAAATCAGTTCATGCATTTCGAAAAACAAGGACTTGAAAGTGTGTATGAAATGCTGTACGTTGTCAACGCTCTTAAGCAGTTCATTATTTCACGGCGTAAAATTAGTTGCTATGCTAAACGCCGTGCGTTAAGGCCGCCGCCGGCTCATAATGCACGGCGCCCGCCCACGAGAAACTTTTGTCTTAGCAACTAATTTGTCTCTGACATCAAGTCAACGTATTTACGTGTAAGTGCGCGCATGTAGTGACGTGACAAAGACAGGCACTTTCCTATTTTTGATGTAAGAGACAAATAAGTCGCTGGTCGCTGCTCCAAACTGGTGACCCCGACGTGATATGAACACGCAACCTCCTGATCCGACCGGGCAATTGCCCGCCAGACACAACACCAGTCTGGTCGTAGGATACTCCCTTTTCTATGGAGGTTGAGTGAACTTTACACCCTATTCCTCATACCTCTATACTGGTGACACCGAGTATGAACGTCAGCGCAGCCTTCGTGCACCTACTTCAGCGTGACGTCATCATCATCACTCCCGCAAGCTTTAGCGGTGAGTCACCGGGTATCCTGACCTCCGGTCCCCGGAGGGGAGTGAAGTAGCGGTATCTACTACGCCACATGCGAACAACGCGTCATACTGACGCCACGCAAATCCTGCATCTCGCAAGCAGAGTTTACCGCGCAATTAGCACACATACAAACTTCCCAACATTAGTCGTGGGGCAATTGCCCGCCAGACACAACACCCGTCTGGTCGGAGGATCCTCCCTTTTCTATGGAGGATGAGTGAGCTTTACACCCTGTTCCTCATACCTCCAAACTATAAATACAATTTTACAAGTAATTCCACCACCACTGTTTTCACACATAGTTGGTTGAACAGGTTGAACAACAATTATTAGATTTCAACTGTCGGACTTTCAAGGAACAAAGGGTCTTCAGTTCAGTATAATATAATGATTAAAGTTTTGAACCAGGTTATATTGCATTCCTTTGTCAATACAGTCAGCCAAGCGGAACCTTTAGACAAACTGTTGGTTAAAATATGGAGATTGTTAATTGCTGCTAAGATATACCATAACATAACGTCAAGCCTGTTTTCTCAGAAGATGTCGGCAGTTATGCTTCATTCGGCCGAAAGACGTGTAGGTACTGCTGGATATACCAGTCGATGTGGCGATTCGCGGGGCAGGCCTGTAGGCTGGTTCTGTGCTTTTCGAATCCAGTGGATTCCTGCGACCGTCATAAAATCATCGGTTCACCAGTAATGCTTAAGTCCAATGAAATAGGGGACGAACCTATTGCGATCAACTGGGCACAAGTGTAGACTCCGAGCGGCTACTGAGAAATTCCAGATAATAATAATAATAATATTATAATAATGGTTTATTGTCTCAATAAAATGACATTACATGATAACGTGTTTGGAACCTACTTTTAGGCAAACAATGCCTGTATTAGTAGGCTCCGCTCTTTCAAATAACTATACACTTTATGATTATGATGGAAAATTCCAATAACACTTTGCCCGACCTGGGAATCGAGGGCCTAATGCTCAACAGTTAGCAGTTGTGACCACTAGACGAAGCTGAGGCTGATTGTCAACATTTTTAGTGGAACGACTCTTCTCAATTACCGGTTACAGCCAGCCTGTATCATCAATGCTGGACAAAAGACAAAATCCCATGACTTTGGGGCAGAGCTATTGTGCAGAATTATTTTTATGTTTTGTGCAGTTCTTGCCAGCCCTATTTACTATCCGCCATTTTGAAAAAAAAAACAAAATTGCGGAACCTGTAGGTATGCTATGCTCAGTATAAAAATCTTCAATCTAAGGTCATTCTATTCTTTCAATGTAGCCTACTAAATTCAAAATTATTTGCGAGAGCTATTTAAATGATTACAATTTAGTAACTATTGTATCATAATTGCCGTGTATTGAGTTTTGAGTCACATACAAAAAGAAACAGCGCTTCAATTTGCAAAAAAGGTAAGAAATTTTAAATTACTCGGACTACCTTGACGGACTCCCTCCAAATTTTTTACCTATTCCGTCGATGTAAACAATAAGTACACCTTTCATACAATTCCTACAATCGAATTACTGTTCCATTGTCAAACGAAATTTTATTTGTTCTTCACAAATAACCCAAATTACATAAACGATTATTTGATTCGTTGAGCGCGCATTCTTTTGCTTCATTTACCTAGTGTTGACAACGTAAATAATAGTTTAAAGTATTCACAAGATTCTGTTAAACTTCAAATTGTGTGTGTATTACAATGTGATATATTATATTTAGAGTTTATCGGTTCTATCTATAAGTACATTATAATCCATAAAATAAAAGTCCCATAAACTGTTTTGATTCTTTTAAGAAACTGCACCATAATTGCGTAATACTCTATCAATCTGAATCATTTTAGAAGGATATTGCTAATCAATTTCTTCATATGTCCGAAAAATTTGCCTGCTCGACAACGTAATTAACGCAATGAATATTGTTGAACTGTCAACATTAAAGCCATTGCTATTAATAGTGAGTTACGCAATCACCCCGCATGATCGATTGGCATAGAAAAAAGTTTTTTGGGAGAATCGACAGTCCGAAATGGCACGTTCCTAAGACCGTTTTCCTGTAATTACCCCCCTGACCTTTGTTCAGTTAACAATAAACACTAGCTATAGAATTTGGTGATCAAAATAGTTTTAGCAGTAGACTTAAGTTTATTAGCCACATCAAAAGCACCGGCCTTGGGAATTTAACCTCAGTGGGAAGAATCTTCGAACTAATATCATAATGTATGCTCCTAACAATAGGTACGTTCCAAATATAGGATCATTGTCTTCAACAAGTTATTAACAAAAGCCTCTTCAGTTTGAGCTTCTCTATTAGGGCATTGACTTATTATACCATACAACCTCGTAAAGTGGAGGTATCTTAACGGTACGACAGCGGGATGTGGATGTGGAGCTCTGGTGCAGACTATAGGCCACATCCTGCCCTGCCTTCTATGCCCCAAAAATGCAGCGACCTCTGCACTGCCACCGACGATGCCGTGGAGGCGGCGAAGTTTTGGGCCAACATTCATTGAACTAAAACTCAAAGTATTTATTTCAATTAAACCAATTACAGGCACTTTTGAATTGTCAAGTGGTCGGTCAGTCAGAAAAATGAAGCTAGCTGCCCATTCAAAAGCGTAGTAGGTAACTCCATGGACACTCTTTTAAATCAAAATAATATGGTTATAAAGTATTGGTTACATCATTAATGTTAGAAATTATGCAAGTGAGAACGGTGTAGAACGTTAAAATCGTCCGTAATGAAAAGATGAAAAAATAAACAAATAGAGAGCTCGTCTTTACAATCATCTTTAGAATCACGTAGTGATGATATTGATACCAAGCGCAAAACCGGAAATGCAAAACAAACCATAATATGTCTTGTTAAGAAAATGAAGAGCCCAAAAAAGCGAAAATTACGAATAATCAGCGACTGTAACTACATAACTGCACTAGAAAATATAGAGATTAGAGAACACCTTCAGCGACCAGTTTGTGTATTGCCATTATGTCTCACCAGGTAGCGGAATATGAGAATTACTCACAAATATCACTGCCAAAGTCCAAAATCTTTCTATAGACGACTACTGCATGATTATGATCGGAGAAAAAGATTTTAAAAGCTCTGAATGTAGTCACATTGAACTAGTCAAACAAATTAATTAAAAAATGGTTAAACAAAAAACTCACACAAAAGTAGTATGTTGTCCCACGTATGTGAGAGGAGCTCTAATTGAGAACTATCGTGTAGAAATATTTAGTCATTTAGGTACTCCACCTGGACATGCAGAACAATAATTATGCTTACTTCTTTGACACAAACCGGGACCTGTCTTCGGAAATGTTTTCACATCAAACAGGTAAAGTAAACAAACAGGGAACAAAACAGATTTATGAAAATATCTACAATCGTCTGATCATTGACATAAAAAAAATGCTTAAAAAATTCAAATCGAGGAAACAGGCATACACAGGTTTGCACCTGTAGGTATAGTACCAGACAGTATGCTTCATGCACAATATGGCACTTTCCGTCGACAGCTGTGATCTAAAACCAAATTGATTGTCATGCAGAACTATAGATTCAGCCAATTGTGCATCCAGCACGCTGTCAAGCACCTTAGCCACCACAGTCGCTAAAGATATCGGCCTATAATTATTGTTTTTGTCGGAGATGTCTCCCGTTCCATTTTTAATTATGGGCACTACAATAGTTTTCATTAACTGTTCCAGCAAGTAAGAGTGACTAACACATAACGAATAAAACATAGCCAGTACTCGTGCAATGTGAGGTGTTGCAGATGCTCAATACTAAGACCATCATGGCCAGGAGACTTTCCTCTTCTCATTTGTCGAATAGACTGAGCCACAACTTTTGCTGAAATCTTTAGGTTCAATCCCACACCGTGGGACCCAGTATTGAGCATCGACACCGACGGACCAAGTGGTTACCTAACAAAAAAGAGTTCCTTAAATACATTAGCTATGTTCCTAGGATCTGAATGACCCTCAATACTCACGGGAAGGCCAGGCTTACAGTTCAACTTTCTGGTGTCTTTCCAAAAACTAGAGAAATCCTTACCTGTACACAGTGTCGCTAACCTATCCATTTTAATTTGCTCTTTATGGTCTTGACACCACTTCAAGCGCGATTTAAAAATCTTTCTACTTTCGCACATAGCATCATATATTATTCCTGTTCTCGGCTTGCCATGATCAACCCAGTCCTGGAACATTAGCTTGGCCCTCCCGTGGGCTTCACTCGCATGCCTGTTCCACCCCATTACACACTTATCTCCATTTTGCCTGTTTCCCCCATATGTAGCCTTCGCAGATTCACGGAGAGCGGCCACTATATTACAATACATTTCATCCAGTAAATGCTTATGTTTCTGGTTACAACATATTTGGTCCCCACAGTTAATAAAGTCATGAGGAAAATCAATTAATCTCAATTGCTCATGACAATATTCCCTGTATTCTTGTATTAGATTCAAATTCCTATTGCCCCAACTTACTTCGCAATTTACATCATGTTTATTTGCATCATACAAGTTCGATATAGGATTAATGGCGGCAAATTTACACTCCAGGTGTAGTGGAAAGTGATCAGACCACAGTGCATCATAGTTTATACGAACATTAATGACAGCATTAAATGCAGACTTTGTGACTAAGCAATGTTCTAACCAACCTGACGTCCCATGAGCGTCACTTATAAAAGTATAGGAGCCCGAGTCCACACCCAACTTGTCCACATTTACACAAACCATGTTCGGCACAAAAATGAGTCAACTCGCTGAAAAATAGTCCACTTGGGTGAAACACAGATTCAACATCCTCAATGTCTATTATAGCACTCACCAGTCCCAGGCATTCCGTAAAATCCACTGTATTTTCAGCCCTTTCCGTAGGCATGTAAACACTCATCACTATTATGATCCTATTATTAGATACATCTCTCAGAGGTCATAATTACTTACGTCATGTAGCAATTATGCTGCATTGCATAAGTTGAGGGAAGGTTGATTTTCTATCACAAGTCCTATGTTTTATTTGTTGAAAATAATTGCTGAACCAAATTAATTCAATCAATTTTATTTCTTGCTACCAGGAACCGACAACAATAAAACAAACAAATTAATATTACATTTTATCAATTGCTTTTATTCATAACATTACAATGATATTTGATCCGTAAACGTACATTGTTATTTTGAATTTCTATGACTTAATGACTCTTGGGTAAAATGTAGAATGGGAATCGTTTAAATATCTAAATATAATAGATAAGTACAATATTGTTTACAACACGTTTACTTGAACTTTGAAATGTAAAAATAAACAATGAATAAATAGTTCAATAAATAAACAATTCAATAAAAATAAATAAACTTACAAATAAAAACCGAATCAGTCAAGACGCAAACTCGCGAGTCTTTATGCTAGAAATGGGGTGACGTACGCGTGAAAGGATAAGATTTACTGGGAATGTGGTACTTAAACGCTTATAACTGGTAACAGTAATCACGAACATTGATTTAAATGACATGGTTATTAATATGGATCCCGAGACTGTTGCACTCCTCATCTCCTTCTGGCGTACGACAGCCAGGCGGGTAAGTCCGGCTTCTGAAAAAGATAATTAGATTGATTTAGAAACATTTTCTTTTTTGCGTCAGTGTTTTCAGGTTTGGTGAACTAGCCCAGAAGGTTAATTTCCGTAATTAAAAACGTTCAAAATCTAGTCGCATTATCATCTCAGCGACAATCAATGTCAAAAATGTAGGGAATTTAGAAGTATTTTTGACAGATTGAGGCTAGACTCGACTCGAGATTGAGACTGATCAGACTGTGAACGTTCTTAAAATTACTCGATTTGCACTTCTATTTTCTGCAAGGCTAGGTAGAGTTTCAGTTACAGTAAAAACATACAGGTCATACTATTCTAAGCACAACCTTTAATTTGAAATGTGAATAAGTAGCATCTCAAAGAGTTTTTCGTTTCCAGAATATTGAGCATTTTTGGAAAGTTTTAATGAATTGAAGTCACAAATATAATTACGAAACCAATTAGAATAATAAATTGGAGTGGGCACTTGTTCTAGATTAAATTATTTTACTTAATTTAATTATTTCAAACTACGGTCATCGTAATGAATTCATTAAACCCTGTAATAATATTGGCGTGAAACCATTTAGATTTAACGACCAATACCACAAGCTTTATTGAAATTCAATAAATTCAAACACGTAGGAACCCCTACTATCGTTCGTTATAAATTAATTGTTAGTCGACGTGAAATAATTACTAAAATTAATAATTTATTTGTTCATTGAACTTTATTGTACGAGTTCAATAAAGAAATTATTTTTTCAATGTCCTTTATTTATTTGAACTTAAGTAGATTTAAATATGAACTTGTATGTGTAAATGTTTTTTTTTTTCTTCAATTCAGTAATAAATTTGTCAGTTGTCTTTTGTTTTTTGTCACACATTATTTCTATAGCATACTAAATTATTGCAAAATGCAATCATGAGGATCGTGGCAAAATAACAGCCGCACGCGTCGATCGAAGGTAAAGCTATACGCTTGCCGTGGTCGGTTTTTGGATGGGTGACCTTCTATTATACATATTGAGCCCCCTCCGTGTCTCGGAAAGCACGTTGGTACCGGTTGTCGTTCCTATATATCAGACAGTCGTAACGGTAAGTCAGAAGCTCAAGACTATCAGTCGTAACAAGGGGTATCGTAAATGTAAAATACTGGTATTAAGCTGTATCTGATTAGACCGGAAGCTGACCCCAACATAGTTGGTAAAAGACTAGTCAGATTGATTGGATATATTGAAAATTGCCTAAATTTATTGGTCAAAGGATTCCCATCCTTCAGAACATCAAGTTAAATAACAAATCAACAAGTCCCACCACAAACTGAATTTCATAGTAGGATCTGCAAGCCTCCAATAATCTAATATAACGATGCGAATAAATCCTTATATTGAAAGCTACAGTGCGATGCAATATTGACCTTTATTCTTCATATTGTATACGAAATAACCGCATAAAATCCCGTATGAGACGATTGCACTATAAAAGGATTGAATGGGAATTTCAAATGAGAAATTCATATAAAAAATGCTTAGATATCCATTATTGTAATTTGTATACTTTTTTGTAGGATAAATGAAATACATTTTTTATCGAGATTAATTTTAGGACGTCTACGCACACTATAAAACATTCCTGCAATCGCGGTACGCATAAAGTCTGTGAACTTTGCGTACTTTTTGTGAGTCAAGCTTACTTTCTTACTAATATTCCAAAATTTCCAGAAAATCTTTAGTTTCCTAAGAAAGCTAAGGATTTAAACCGCTGGATTTACCTTTATCGTACTTAGTCACAAGAAAAAGTTTCCATACTGAGACTACCTGGCTGACAACCAGTCGCACCAAGGGGTATCGTATTACCCAGTCAACGGGTTGTGGAAGTCAGATAGGCAGTCGCTCCATGTAAAATACTGGTACCTACTCAGCTACATCCAGTTAGACTAGATGCTAACCTCAACATAGAAAAAGGCTAGGCAGATGATGACCGAGACAACCTGAATGACCTCACACATTAAATGACGGCACGGTTGGCGCAGTGGTTAAGCGATTGACTGCTGCGCTGCGTGTCGCGGGTCCGATTACCGCACGGAACAAATATTTGTATGATCTACATGTATTTGTTCCGAGTCTGGGTGTTTTTCTATCTATAATATGTATGTATTTACAAAAAAAAAATTGTATATAAGTAGTTTATCAGCCATCTTGTTACCATAACACAAGCATTAGGTTGCTTAGCTTGGGACAAATGGTGCTGTGTGAAATTTCCAGGGATATTATTATTAAATAGCGTTTTCACGACAATCAAGTGAAGTCATTGCGTCATTGTGTCAGAGGTGTCAAATCGAAACAGAAATGCGACTATCTTTTGACGCATTATACCTATGACATCATTTTCATAAGAGCCTTCACTGCGAGCGTTTCTAGCGGCTACCGTTCTTCTACAAAACCAAAAGCTTATCCACAGTGAGTGAGCCTTGCCTATATAATTTGCAGGATGAATTTAAGCCTACAGGTTAGCTACAAAAAATAAAGCGACCTTTTATCTCAACGCGCTAAATGTCAACACATAATTATATTACCACCTAAGTACTTACACCATATTTACAGGACACAGAGCCTTGTTTGTTTAGGCTTCTTTATTAATTCACGATGCCAACACCAAAGGTAAAAGGATCAAAAGAAAACGAAGGACATTTAACAACTAAGGCTTAATTAATAAATTATGTTTGCCAATAAACAATCGTTTAAATTTAATTTCTAAGGTTTCACTCGTAGGGTTTTAAGTCGTAATATCGCCCTAGTTTGTTGGGATAAAGTTAATTCAATTTAATCGCCCTCTCAATTGAGGGTTCGACATTTAAATTATTCAATTTATAGTGTTAAATAGTTTAAATTATTCAATATATTGTGTGAAATAGTTAATTTTTGGATTACTATCTCTAGTTTTAGGATATTGGATAGGGTTCTCTGGTTGGAATTACAGAACTACCCTATATAGGTATTTGGTGGAAATAAGTGCTGTTGAGCGGTGAACTTTATCAAGTTAAGTGTGCTTCAACTGATTAAACTCGTTTTGGGTTACACATACTATAAGTGATTTAGGATTCACTTGACTTTGGTATATTGTCCTCGCCCTCGTGTGTTTGTAATATAATATGACTTGTAGACGATGTTATGCCTTTCTTTTACCCAAAACCAACTTCCTAATTAGGCAATTAGGAAGTTTATTTTGGGTAAAAGATAAGCGTAACATGATCTATTCTCGAAGCATAAACAATAATATATTTTTCTGACTATCAATGGTATTGAGTTTCCGGTTATCGCCCGAAAGAATTAACGTAGGACGTTAGTTGGGATTGTTATTTTAATGAAATATATTTTTGGAGATATAATAATAATAGTCATCCTGGCTGAATTTCGGCCATGGCAGCCAATCCCAACGGAGACTAGGTACCTACCGTGTCACAGGTGAACCCACTCTTCCCTCACTCTCATCTCTCTTTCTCTGTATTTGTTGGGGATATAATGTATTTATTTATCTACGATTATAGTAAGCTGTGGTTGCTTATATATGAATGCAAATGTTGTGAAAGTTTTCAGGTAGGTATATTATTAATGTTTTTTTGTTCTTCGAGTCCCATTCTAGACCAGGGTCGATAATTTTTAAAACTAAAAAAAATAATAGTAGGATGAAACCCATTAGAAAAGGAGGGGAATATTATAAAAATGAAAGGAAAAATAATTTACGGGCGATCTGAGGTCGGGAAGGGGATGGGGGTGAGTTTTTAAGGGTAAAAAACGGTTTTTCTCGATTTCCGGCAAAACTAAAAGTCCTATCGAAAAAAGTCAAATAGCAAAGTTGTAGGTAATAAAAAGATCTAAAACTTTTGTATTTACACTTTTTTCATATAACCTCAAAATTTATGTGAAAAATTCAAAAAACCAAGTTTTTGGTTTTTTATTTTTATCTTTTACAAAAAATTTTTTTTTTTAACGAAATTTGGTGAAAACTTACCTTTTTATGTCTCAAATACGCTGTAATTTATTTGATTAAAAGTATTTATTATTTCAGCTTATTTTGAATTAATATCGAAAAAGCAACCTAATTTTCAATCGAAAATTCACCCGTCAAAATATCAGCTTTTTTCAAAAAGTTGGTATGTTTTCTGTTCGTTGAAATCTCTATTTTCCGATGGTGAAAAAAAAAAATATGTTACTATAGTAAATCTTCTCAGAAAATGCAAAAAATCGAAAAAAACTCGAATTCGAAAACTGATAATCTGAAAAGACAAAATCGAATTATTAATGCCTTCACTATTTTATCGTGAGTATACCCCCATGAAAAAAAAATATTAAAGAAATAAATGTCAAAATGTATAAAAAATATATTAAAAATCTATAATAAATGTATAAATATATAAAAAATATGTATAGTAAATATATTTTTAGTATCTAACTTTTGGCCGATTTTCCGATATTTTAGATACATTCATCATATATCTTAAAAGACATAAAAAACATAGCTAAAAATATTAAAAAAATATATTTTGAACATATCTGAAATATATTTAAAATATATGAAATATACATGAAAATCGGCCGGATTTTCCGATATTTTAGATACATTCATCATATATCTTAAAAGACATAAAAAACGTAGCTAAAAATATTAAAAAAATATATTTTGAACATATCTGAAATATATTTAAAATATATGAAATATACATGAAAATCGGCCAAAAGTTAGTTATTAAAAATATATTTACTATACATATTTTTTATATATTTATACATTTATTATAGATTTTTAATATGTTTTTTATACATTTTGACATTTATTTCTTTAATATTTTTTTTTCATGGGGGTATACTCACGATAAAATAGTGAAGGCATTAATAATTCGATTTTGTCTTTTCAGATTATCAGTTTTCGAATTCGAGTTTTTTTCGATTTTTTGCATTTTCTGAGAAGATTTACTATAGTAACATTTTTTTTTTTTCACCATCGGAAAATAGAGATTTCAACGAACAGAAAACATACCAACTTTTTGAAAAAAGCTGATATTTTGACGGGTGAATTTTCGATTGAAAATTAGGTTGCTTTTTCGATATTAATTCAAAATAAGGTGAAATAATAAATATTTTTAATCAAATAAATTACAGCGTATTTGAGACATAAAAAGGTAAGTTTTCATCAAATTTCGTTTAAAAAAAATAATTTTTGTAAAAGATAAAAATAAAAAACCAAAAACTTGGTTTTTTGAATTTTTCACATAAATTTTGAGGTTATGTGAAAAAAGTGTAAATACATAAGTTTTAGATCTTTTTATTTCCTACAACTTTGCCATTTGACTTTTTTCGATAGGACTTTTAGTTTTGCCGGAAATCAAGAAAAATCGTTTTTTACCCTTAAAAACTCACCCCATCCCCTTCCCGACCTCAGATCGCCCGTAAATTATTTTTCCTTTCATTTTTATAATAATCCCCTCCTTTTCTAATGGGTTTTATCCTACTATTATTTTTTTTCACTTTTTATTATTTTTAAAGGCTTCTACCCTGGTCTATTCGTTGGCGGCTGTCAAATAAATAAATCATTAAATTGATTAAATTGTCACTGTAATAAATTTAGTAAAAGGTCAATCAAATTGCGTCGCAGATCGTTTTCGAGAAACTGAAAAGTCAATTTCTTACTAAACTAACCGATAGACTTATTTATTTAATACTGTCAGATGTCAAGGCCAAAGTTAATTACAACAGGGATTAATTACTTCCTTCCTGGGATTTTAACCCAAACCTACATGTTTTGTCAAAAATTTGACAGTCAATAACTACCTACAGCTTGGCAGAGAGTAGAATGCTCTTCTTCAACTTTTAACAAAAACCCTAATGAATCGTCTTCGACACCTACGGTACTTACACCCACTGTAGAGATACTAAGGGCAAGAACTATAAACGTTACTTAGCACGTACTTTGACTAAGCGTTGTTCCTGTCACAATTTTAACTGCACTGATGATCTTGTCGGTCCAAGCGCGACTACTGACTACTGAGCGTGGAATCCAGGGGGTCTACTCCGAAGTAGTATCGGCCGAATGTTCGGCCGTTTCCTGCTACGAAGTTACTATTTGGTTCGGTCGGTCCCGATCCTACACTCCTACACTCTTCCGAATATTGACTATGGTCCCGATCCAACTGAGCCAAACCGAACTTTTTTGGTATTTTTCAACAATATTCGGTTCGGCCATGTGTCGGTCTGATCCGAACATTCGCAATTTGCACTTCGGAGTAGACCCCCTGGGTTCCATTTTCAGGTCAACGCAACAAAGTGTCATTGGGCTTTCGCATTAGGAATTGTTCAGTAGCAGCTCAGAAAGCCGGTTTGGAAGTTGGTGGTGTGATACTCGCGTGTTTGAAAATCACGTTAAGCAGTTGGTCCTACGCCTGATCTCTCTCCGGCCGGACTATGAGATTGAGGGAAAAGAGACTGCATCTGTGTCTGCACGCACACTTCATCATCTGCCTAGCCTTTTCCCATCAATGTTGGGGTCGGCTTCCAGTCTAACCGGATGCAACTGAATACCAGTATTTTACATGGAGTGACTGCCTATCTGACTTCCACAACCCACTTTTTAGGTAATACTGGCTAATACGATGCCCTTGGTAAGACTGGTTGTCAGACTTTCGGACTTCTGACGACCTGTAACGACTGTCAAAGTTCTACGAATGACAGCCGGGACCAACGGTTTAACGTGCTTTCCGAGGCCTGAGGGGCCTTGGTATGTAAAGATGGTCATCTATCCACGGACCAATCGCGGCAAGCGTAGCTTAACCTGATCGAACGAACCGTGCGGCTGTCATTACTTAGCAACAAGCCCTCTCCGCCACACACTTGTGTACTATAATACCTCCCGCGTCGACGGCTTGTCTCCATTGAGATCGGCCGCAATTCGATCTTTTTTTTTTTAATTTTTAAGTACTTATAGATTTTTTTGATCTAACATCTTTACTCGTCAAACTTTTCTAAATATGAATCGCGACATATTCGCCAAAAATTGTAAACAAATATGAGTTTATGGAAAAATAGCTTTAATTCATACACAATAAAGTTCAGTTTACGCTACAACTTCAAACATGTTTCAATAGTGCTAGTCACTCTGAAATCAACTTAACTTACCATTAAAATAAAGTTGATATTTGTTTAACTTGAAATAACGTCATTTTGAAACATAAATAAAATTTGAATTATAGTTTGATTGCGAGGATTATAGATCTCAGCCTCAGACTTTTCAAAATAAAATCAGTTATCAATTTATCATCTCACAAAACGTTAATCCTTTTCCGCTTTGTACCCTTGAAAATTGCTTAAGAATGGATTTATAAAACCATTAAAATTTATTATCCGATTGAAAAGCAAAGCATTTTGTTTCGTTAATCATTTTGTTTGACGGAATTCCAATCTTTACGAAGCAAGTTAAAACAATCTTAAATAATTATTTGGAAAATAAATTAGAATTTGATTCATAATTTGAAACAGTAATAGTAGGTACCTAGTAGAGGGTGAATGAAATCTCAAGTTTGGACCAAAAAATAAAACATTTTTTTAGGTTCATATTTTCATAACGATTATAATTATACTACGCTTACTTGCCACGACATAATTAGCCTATAATGTTCCCACTGCTGGGACACAGGCCTTATCTCTTCGAGAGGGACTGGGCTGGAATCTACCACGTGGGCCCAGTGCGGGTTGGTAGATGTCACAAGTCTTTGATTTTTTTGGTTCTAGGACATGCCGGTTTCCTTACGATATTTTCCTTCACCGTTTTGAGACCAGTGGTGATGAAATAATTTACACAAAGTAAAGCGCCTGTGTGGGTTCGAACCTAGGACCCAAAAACTTGATTATAAAATTCACCTCAATTGTCAAATGAAAACTACAGGATGAAATTGAAAACATGCGACTAATCGAAATAGGACGTGCAGTAACTGCTACATAATCATTATAAATTTTCATTTCCCAAATCGAAATTCTTGAAAAAAAACGTGTTTTAGATAGTGCAAACTAGGCGATTGTCTTAAATTAGACCCGAATTATCGTCTTCCAGATTTTTTTTGTCTTTTCAAAATTATCGAAACAAATAATAAAATTTAAGTATCAATTATAGCGCGCGCCTGATAAGCAATCTATTCAGCGCAGAGTTCACAACACGAAGCAAGTTGGCAACGCGTTGAACTAGCGGTATTTACCAAATTTTGACCGTACCTACGAAAAAAAGGGCGCGCGACGACATTGTCAAATCGCTCGCTTACGCGCATATCTGTGCATCCCTTTCCTTAAAGACATGCTCTAAATTTACCTTATAACACGGTAAATTAGATATTATTATTTTAATTTGGCGCACCTATCCAATTTCATCCTGTATTATTTCAGACGGTTAAAAATTAGAATGTCTGGTTTGAGTATTTAAATGCTCAAATCAAAGCAAACAATTTGTAAGTGGCACTACAAATTGGCATCCACAGGTAAGTGTTCTAACCCATTTGTTCACATTTTTATAAGATACTCTTGGAACAGACTATAGATCGTAATTTCCTTTTAGCTTAGCTAGCTGATAAACTGAAAAGAGTTAAAAATAAAAGTTAACTTTAGTACGAAATTTAAATTGAATTCCTCGTTGAACGCTGAATTTTAATTTGCGCTAACACAATGGCTTAGAGAGCTCATGTAAGAAACCAGAAGGTCAATTCTCGTAATTTAAAACGTTCTAAATCTAGTCGCAGTCACATCTCGGCGACAAACAAAATGTAGGGAAATTAGAAGTATTTTTTGACAGATTGAGACTGAGATCAGACTGTGAACGTTCTTAAAATTACGAGAATTTCCCCTCTGAAGGCCGTAATTAAATACGTTCAAAAACTAGTCGCAATCTCATCTCTGGAACAATCAATGTCAAAAATTTGTCAAAAATGAAGAGGAGTAGAGGTAGTGGTGACAGATTGAGGCTGAGATCAGAGGGGCAATTCTCCTAATTTTAAGAACGTTCACAGTCTGATCTCAGTCTCAATCTGTCAAAAATACCTCTAATTTCCCTACATTTTGACAAGTTTTTGACATTTGTTTGTCGCCGAGATGAGACTGCGACTAGATTTTGAACGTTTTAAATTACGAAAATTGTCCTTCAGACTGTATACGTTCTTAAAATTACGAGAATTGGTCCTCTGTTACCTACATCATTTTAAAGTATACTTCCAACATTGTTATTGCAAAAAGACTTTCCTTGTAACGTTTGTTACACTATGAAATACGGTGTCATTTTCTTCCCACGAGTGCTGGAAAAAGGCGACATGGAGATACACATTCATAACACCAACCCACCATGACACATTGAACCGTTTGACAAAGATGGAAATAGAATTCCCGTTTACCTTAATTGGCATTTTCTATATTAAACACTAGCTGCGTCCCGCGGTTTCACCCGCATAGGTCTCGATCCCGTGGGAATATCGATAAAAGTATTCTACTAAAGGAGGTAAGTAATCAGGGTCGTTGGATATAGTTGAAGTTTAGTAAGAAACTGATGGATGTTTTCGGATGAAATTGAATTTAATTAATAGAAAACAAACAGTTCATTTATCAAATTAAATTTCATTCGAAAACATCCATTGCTTTCTTACAAAACTTCAACTATATCCGACGACCCCGGGGGTCTACTCCGAAGTGCAAAGTGCGAATGTTCTGATTGGACCTACACATAGCCGAACCGAATATTATTGAAAAATGCGAAAAAACGTTCGGATCGGCTCAGTTGGGTCGGGACCATATTCAATATTCGAAAGAGTGTAGGAGTGTAGGATCGGGACCGACCTAACCAAATAGTAACTTCGCAGCAGGAAACGGCCGAACATTCGGCCGATACCACTTCCGAGTAGACCCCCTGGTTTCTTATCTCTTTCGGTGACTGTACCTATACACCAATTATTTCAATAAACCATTTCAATTTTAACGTCCCCTTCGGGGATTAAAGGCTATTAAGTATATTAAGTACCTAAACGAAATAGTAATATAACTTATTATTTCGTTTAGGTACTTAATATACTTAAAAGGGTGGTTCTATTTTCGTTCCGCGACATACACGTTTATTTATAATTGTCTACCTACATAGTATTCACACCAATAAGGATCTTAGCGTGGGCTATTAATGTGGAAATGATAAACAATTCTGTGTTTACAGTTTCTGGTTTAGGCTAATTGCTTACTAAAACTACACTTACTTACTTTGCTTAATAAAGAAAAAAAAACTAAAAACTCAAATTATGTTTATCATTAAATTAAATGACTGAATGAATTAAATGACAATGAATGTAATTTTAATAACAGCCTAATTTTAATAAATGACTTTTGATGTAAGAAGGATGCGCGATATTAAAATTTACTTATGTTTTTTGTAATTTGCAGGTCAGTATCAGAGGGACAATTCTCGTAATTTTAAAACGTTCATCGGCATGTCTGAGACTAAAAATTTGAAGACCTGTGACATCTACCAACCCGCATTGGGCCCGCGTGATAGATTACGGCCCACTCCCTCTCACCGAGAGGATGCTTGTGTCCCAGCAGTGGGAACTTTATACAGGCTGATTATGTTATTTAAGTATAACAAACTAAGACGTCAGTGCGGGCTATAACAGCTAAACACGAAAGTAGTATTTGCTATGTTAATCTAACATTAATTTAGAGTTTCGCTAGAATTTAAACAATTTCACTTATTTAATTAAATAATGTATTTTATGAACACTCAATCTGGTTTCTTGCTTGTTAGCACGTTACGTTGCGTTAATCAATGTTGAGCTATCTCCTGCTTGATTATCTAATAATTATTTACGTTATTATGTGTGTTAATAATTAGGTGCCTACTTGTTATTAAAGTAGGTATATTTCTAACAAAATTAATATCAAACCTCGTTAGCCGCTTTGAAGATCATCTGATATTCTTTAATTTGTTTATTCACTTTTATAAGGAATTGAGCTTCTAATCTGAGTAGCTAATGAATAATGTATAAAGAACTACAGGGAGTCATGTTTTTGTATAATTATGTTTGCAAGATTTTTTTTGGCGTCAACTATTAACATAATTAGATAACACGAAAAATGAATTACCTAGCTCCTATCTCACCTTCTAAACGAGCTGAAATCTAATTTGAGTGTAGTTTTAGGCAATTACGGCTTTGGGGTGCGACAAACTTTTTTGCGTCGGCATGATTCGGCACAGCCGGGCGGCAAAATCGAGTGCAGGTAATCACAATGTTCGGGAAAGAGTCCCTTAGCTTAGCTTGAATTGGGCGGAGCTAGCCCGAACATGATACAGCGAGGGTAGATACCGAACGGAGTTTGCCGATTGGCACCAGATTTTTTGAAAGCCTGTGTAGTATCCCTTACAGCTAACTAAACAGAACAATTCAGTTTCTGAAATCTGATCAAGTTTTAGATTTGTTGAATATCGATAATGTGAGAAGTTTCACGAACACTAGGCAACTCTAAATGTAACGCTTAAACAGAAGCGCACTGTTAGATTTTGCACGCTTGGCTCACAACTGATAGTTGAAAATCCAACGTGCATACAAGGAGTTAAAACACAAAACTTACCTCAAGGTCCTTGGCCCAGTTCGTGTAGGCATCAGAGCGTTTGCCGAACCTGTGAACAAAAACACAAAAATTTAGCTCTCTTTCAAACAAAGCTAAGCTAAGGTGGACGACAGGGTGTTGTGGCGCAGTCTGGGAGATGCCAATGTCCAGCGGACTGCGATAGGCTGAGTTGATTGGTTGAAGCTAAGTTCCGAGTTCCTTCTTTTTTTTTTCGTTAGCCTACATTGTGTCTCACTACTGAGCAAAGGGCTCCTCTTTTTCCTTCCAAACCTCCCTGTCTTGTGCGATCTCTGGCCATGTTGGCCCTGCGAACGTTACCAGATCGTCACACCAACGTCGCCGTGGTCTACCCTTCTATAGACCAAAAATTTATTGTGTTTTAATTAATTGACAGATGTGAAGGTGGCACCTCGCACAAAAATCGGCTGCAAAAATTGCACTAATGCCCTTTGGATTTACTAGTCGTATATCTAAATATATATAACTCAAAGGTGACTGACTGACTGACATAGTGATCTATAAACGCACAGCCCAAACCACTGGACGGATCGGGCTGAAATTTGGCATGCAGGTAGATGTTATGACGTAGGCATTCGCTAAGAAAGGATTTTGATCAATTCTACCCCCAAGGGGATAAAATAGGGGATGAAAGTTTGTGTAAAACTTTGTCAAACTATACTTCTTAACGCGAGCGAAGCCGCGGGCAAAAGCTAGTTGGTACATATAGCCTCAGGTCCGAATTATGGAGATGAGTCATGACAGGTAAAGTCTCAGAAATTACCAAGAGGCCAGAGGCATGCATGATTGAAATGCCAGTGTTACTCATGCTGTGTTACACAATTACCCCGCTGCGGGTAAGTAGCAATGGGTTCCATTTTGACAGTTCAACAACATTCATTGCGTTATTTACGTTGTTGAGCAGACAAACTTTTAGAACATATATAGCAATGGATTAGCGATATTCTTCAAAATGATTCAGATTGTGAATTATGATGTGTTACGCCGCAATAAGGGTTCTGTTCACAATGGCACTGTTAACAAAACAAAATGAGGGAAGGTAGCAAATTGCCAAAATTTCAGTGTCATGCTTTCGAATTTTCATCTTACGCTGCATAGCCTAAATTCCAACATTTCCGTGTTCAACAAAATGTCAGTCATGTAGGCACACAGATTTTTTTTCCTTTGATATGCCAAACTGCGATAACAATACGGATTTTCCAGATTTTTGTTTTTCAAGCCGTTTAGGTAAATTTCATCGTTACCACTTTAAAAATGTATGTTATTACATTTTCTGTGTACAGCGATCTTATAATGAAGTATGCATGCCATCGTAATTCCACTTCGAAAAAGGAATGGAGTTATCAGCCATGTTTTGCGTTGTCTATCTCTAACACTGGAATTACGATGATATTAAAATGTCCTAATATGTCTGCTGCAACCGTTTAGTCTAGAAGCCGACCCCAACATAGTTGGGAAAAGGCTAGGCAGATGATGATGTGCACCAGTATGCACCAATGTGTCTAATCTACATTGTTCTCACATGATCTAAACGAAAGATTATCTCTAAAGAGCCATTTCTTGTCGCTGTAGTTAGATAGGAAATGTCGACTCCATCTAGGGATATTTTTTTATAATAAGCCGTGTAAAAGTGTTTTTTTTTGTTTTAATTTTTATTTAGGTATTATTTCTTGCTTGAGTACCTACATATAGTTTTTACTGTATTTGTTGGTATATTCATTCATATATACTTTCTGAGTTTATCTTGGACTTTTTATTGAGTTTATATTGATTGACTGACTGTCTTTATTTTTATTTTTTTTTTTGGTTGGGAAATCATCAAATGATCCCCTCCCGCTCTGGGTGGAGCGGAAGGGAGTGTCAGACTCTTACTGACTAAAACCCACCCGTGTTCCTTCCTTAGCCCTTTCTGTTCCAGGGCAGCGGTAACCCTTTCGGACGATCCCGCTACCCACTGACTTGATAGATTGACTGAAATTATATTGGTGAAGGAAAACATCGTTCGGAAACGTAGACTAAACGTTAATACAAGTCTGAAATTGAAAACCCGTCTTGAGCAAGCATCGTGTTAAATACGTATGCCTTTTCTGTAAGGGAGAGTAAAGGGCTTCTAATTTGCCCAACAGTGGGACAGGAATAGTGGGATAGTATTATTGCATTTTAAACGTAAGTAGGTATTAGAGATTACAATGTGGCATCACTATTATCAGTACTTACTCTGTGGTTTCTACAATGACTATGGTCTCTCTCTTACAATGGCGGTTGCGTTGTATTTATTGCATTGCATTATGCAGCATGTTGTGTTGCATTTACTAAATAAAAGGTTTTCCAAATTAACACTTTCTTTTTCTGGTGTCCCATATATTCTAACAGTAGGTAAGTAAATAAAGCGTTATGCATTTTAAACGTAAGTAAATAAAACGGTGTCAAATAAAACATGATAAATCCAGAATACAAAATCCACTCAAAACGAGCTTTAGCACGTTTGACACAGAAAAGAAGTTCACAGTAAAGCATTAAAAAATAAAACAACCCAGAAAAATGCATGTCCGAACAACGTGTAAAATGTCCGAAAAATGACTGAAAATTTCAGAATTACGCCGAGTCCACTCTGTTTACTGTCGTAGCTTACTGAAACCGCCTTTGAAAATCATGCCGTGAAAATTTTGCTGTCCGGAACAGAATTTTAACTTTTTCACAACGAAGTTTGATTCCCTCACTTTGACGAGCGCTCAAAAGCGACATGTTTTTATATTGACTGACATTATTGAAAATTGATTTCGGGTACACCCAAGTGTATAAATAATTACATAGGTACGAATCGAACCGAAGAGCAATGGTGGCCCACTGGTCACGGACGCGACCTACGAGTTGTAGTCGTAGGTTCGAACCCAGACAGGCGCTTTACTTTGTGTAAATTATGTCATCACCACTGCTCTCAATACGGTGAAGGAAAACATCGTGAGGAAACCGGCATGTCCTAGAACCAAAAATTTGAAGACATGTCACATCTACCAACCCGCACTGGGCTTGCGTGGTGGATTTCGGCCCACCCCCTCTCACAGAGAGGAGGCCTGTGGTCCAACAGCGAGAACATTATAGGCTATGTTGAATCGAAAATATGTATACCTAACGTAAACCTTACTTTACTCTTTTGCGGTGAGTTTTAAGCTTCTCTTTAACGTAAGTGTAAATAAAATAAATGAAAATCTTTCATGCAGACCACCATGATCTATAAAAACAAAATAAAAAATAAACAATCAAAATGACTAACACACCTACACCCAAATATCTCACGCCCACGTCTTTCTTCTCTAGCACATTAAAAAACATACATTTACGCGGCTATATCCAACCACCGCGAAGGTCCATCAGCAAGGTCCTTACCTGTTTCTACACGTACCAACCCTGCGGGGTAATCACGTAACACACTACCAGTAGCAAAAATCAGTCTATCAGTAGTAAAGGTTGTCTTTAAAAGATCGCTCTTAGCGATAAGACCGCCCATTGTGTCACCCTTTGTAAAATATCTATATTATGTCTGTAATTTATATGGGCACACCATATAAATTACAGACATTTTAATTGCACATTGTAGTAAAGAGTATTCTATTCTATTCTATTCAATGACTTTCATTTTGATATTTCAACAACATTCATTGTGAATTTTTTTTCGAACAAATGAAGCAATGGATTAGCAATGTCCTTCAAAATAATTCAGATTGAGATTGATAGTGTCAGTCAATCAATCAGTCGTCTTTATTTGTAAATATAGGTTACAAAAATGTGCAAGATGTTACAGTCATTGTTATACATATTATAGTTTCTCTATGTTTTGCCATTTGGCGTACAAATGTACAAATGTTTTGCCAATCAAGTGAATAAATTAATTACATAGGTACTAGTAATAAAAAAAGATAAACGTTTAATTAGTAATGTCAATATCAATTTTAATAAAATGCATTAGGTAATGTGTAATATTTCATTAAAAATTCACATATTTACCTGAATAAATATGTAAATTTTTAATGAAATACGATAATGGCAATAATGAATAGTTATGATGTCAATAAGTTACTGCTAAGAAAAATGCTGTGAGAGTCGTCATGCTTTTATAGTCAAGTTGCGAGTGTGTTACCCAATTAGGGTGCTGGACATGAATGATACAATTCTGCTTCTTTGAATGGCATTGAACCAGTTCAGCCTCGCCTGTGCCTCGCATACATAAGTACTCAGTTATTCTGCACTAAATCGTTTTTGTCATACAGTTGAATGCAGCACATAATAGAGAATAGCATAATCAGCCGTTAATGTTCCCATTGTTGGGTCACAGGCCTTCTCTCTTCGAGAGGCAGTGGGCTGTAATCTACCACGCGGGCCAAGTGCGGGTTGGTAGATGTCACATATCTACGAATCTTTGGCTCCAGGACATGCTGGGTCAGGAGGCCTGTCCCAGCAGTGGGAACATTATAGGCTGATTATCTACGTAGGTCTACAGGCAATAATAAATACGGTCATAAAATATATGCAACATTTTTTTTTATACTCGCAAATAAATAAAACCTTTTCCCCCTTATTACAAAACAAGGGTTTTCTTTAGATCCGGTTTAAATCTAGTTCTAGCTAGTTATTGAATTAAGAACCTAACTGTTACAGAAATGCAGCCGATCGATTCTGTAAAAATCTCACCGTGAAAAGGCAGGTTAAGTGAGCTTAGAGTGAGCTGTCAATAGTGTCAATCCCTAGAATTAGTTGGAATGACAGCTCACTCCACGCTCACTTTACCTAAGTTTTCACGGTGAGATGGTTACAGAAACGCACTGCAGCCGATCGATTCTTTAAAAATCTCACCGTGAAAAGTTAGGTGAAGTCAGCTTAGAGTGAGCTGTCAATAGTGTCAATCCCTTAGCATTAGTTGGAATGACAGCTCACTCCACGCTCACTTCACCTAAGTTTTCACGGTGAGATGGTTACAGAATCGCACTTTAGTTGTATAAACAAAAATGAGAGATTCGTTTGGTGCTAATTTGTCATTTTAGTATTAAGATTTTTGCCTAAATCGAAATAAAGTTCGAAATACAAATACTGGCTCAAAGGCTTAGGCTAGAACTAAAGTTAGATTTCGTTTTGTAATAAGAGGGTAGAGTGCAATAATTAATATCGTAACACTGAATGTATTATTAATTTTAGGTGTGAAAAAGTATTTGGAAACTTTACAAATGGAGATGGCCCCAAAATTTTGTATTCTCGTCTAATACCGGAACATGAAAAAGATTTTCTTTTTACAACTCAAAGTGAAACATATGGAAATTATTATGACTTTCTCGTGCTTTTACGATAATGCTTTTGGTTCCATTTTAGGGAGGTATTCTGCCTTATTATTTTCTATATCTTTACTTTATTTCGTGCTCTACGCTGGTAAGGAAACTTCTCTTTTGATATGATACCTATCTCATTTTTTTGGCAAATTATTATCTTCCGGGAGCGGGCTGCTCGTATGAAGTGCGGGGTCTGCGCGACGTGTCACTATTCTGCTGTCCACTATTCTATTATCATCGTAAAATGTACTTTAATTTATGTGATTTAAAATACTAACTTGAATGACAAATGATTTGCTGTGTCGGAGCGGAGCTGTTTTGATGAGAGATGCCGATGGCATGCGTTCACTATATCCGAATAATATCTGTTCTTTGCAAATTTGAACGTGGTCGATGTTTCAGATTATACAATTCTTCATATCTTCCTACTAATATAATTAAACGTGAGTCGTCCACTTTACAATAGTTTTTGGCAGTTCTCACCTCAATCATAAACAAAACAACGTTAGCAGCAAGCGATGCACGCGGTGAACTAATCCGAGTGACGTCACCGGCACGCAAGGCATTTTTTGTTCATTAAAGCTGCTCGGCGCTAGCAGTACAGTACCAATTAAATCGGGGACGTATTGGTATATTTCATATAAAGCGAACCAAAATCCGTTGCGTTCCGATTTCTGTGAAAATATCTCGCAAAAGAAACATAAGTAGGTACTTACATCAACAAAAAAGGTGAATAAATATTTTAACAGGTGCGGAAATAATTATCACAGGAATATAAAAATAACCAATTAAATTATTAATAACAACAAAAATTTCAATAAATATTTTAAAAAGGTTAATCAGTGTTTTAGTGATGCCATAAAACGAATTTATCGAAAAGTTGTGAATTTAAGTAATATCGTCAATGGATTCTATACTTGACTATGTTCGATCGAATTAAGATGGTACTTAGTTGTTTGAACTAACTTATTCACAACATTCTTAACTGTATGAACCAAAAAAAATGCCTAACATCAATATGATTCTTTGTATTTCAATTACGACATCGTCGATACCAGAACATGAAAATAATCCGAAATTACTTTAGTTTTATCCTCCCACGCAATCATTTGCCAATCAGTTAAATGCCGACCTAAAGAAGTATTACTTGGGGATACGCCATCAATATTCATAGTAACATTTATATGTTTTTTGGAAACTATTATGTTTTTTGACCGAAAAAAGGGATTCGATTCCCTCAAACAAACTAACAATCAAGGAGAATAAGGCATGCAGGAAATACATCAAATACGAGCGTGCGCTGAATTATCGATGATGGCAGGGAAACATCGATTATCGTACCTTGGTCGGGTGTGGTAGGAGTAAATGTTGTCTAATTTCTGCAGCACGAGGAGCCGCACAGCGCGATTTAACAAGTCTGGATCGACGCGGTCTCCATCCGCAACGTCGCGGCGGTCGATCCTGCCAATATATCGATATCGATATAACAATCGTGCTAACAACACTACTCAACACGGCCAAGATACGATAGACTCGTTCCGTATCATAGTGGTGTTACGAAATTGTTTGAATTAATATTTTAATTCTGACTTATTCTTGTTTTAGATCATAAACCTAAGTGGATTGTCTTTGAAGGAGTAATTTTATAGATTGTATTTGTAATGTCCCTCAAACTCAATGTTACAACGGAAGCTCATACTTTTTTAAAACCCATATTTTCGGCCATTGGTCTTTCAAGATTACTCACTCTTTATAGTCATAAAAATTAGATGCCTTTGTGCCAGAAAACTTCAATAAACTGTTGTATACAAAGTTCCTTGTACTTTTATTAATAAACTGAGGTTACTGTTACGAGTATTGTATGGGTTACCATAAAGAATAAAGTCTGCTTATGAATAAAACATCGACATACTCTGAGTTATCAAGAAGAGGGTACAGTGGCACCATCATTCAATTGAGGGCAGCACGAGGTTGTATAGAAGTTAGCTTTGGTAGAATTGAAGCTGCACTAGCAGCTAACGAGTTCCTTTATTTATTATAAGCGTATTTTTCATACAAAATCGCCTTTGTAGTGTTTTTGAAAGTTATGATTACCTACAAAAGACAGAATTCCCTAAAAATGGGGAAAATATTATTGTTTTTTTTGTTTTTGTTTTAGTGAAAGCTTCTGGCTAAATATCAAGGTGTCATTCTTAAGATAAAGCATAGGTATCATACGTATATCTGTCAGTTCAAATAATATTCTCAATCTAATCACTAAATGCTAACAACTGTCTTAATAAATAAATTGTCGCAGGTATGCTGGAAGAGATTTCTTTAGAAATACTTAAGCATAACCTTTATTCGTATATTTCTGTTCCGTTCTTCTGGTTTGTTTTTAAGTAGACAAATGGTTAAATAAATAAAATAATTTCATTCACCAAATAAAATAATACTTCAAAAGCCTGATGACCCAATCGTCGGTTAAGTTACTTTCAATTACGAATAGTAGGTTACCTACATACAGAATGTTTGAGCCCAAAGTGACAACACTGAGTGACTGACAGTTGTCAACAAGTTAAAATGATTGCGTAGCTAAGTAAATAATTGATTTCCAGAAAATATCAAATTCATTGAAAGGTCAAATTTGCTAAGTTATAAGTGCTACTTTATTCTAGTGCCTTCCTAATAAAACTAAAAAGCTCAATGTTTCATCTTTGAACGCAACGCAACGTATCAAACCAACCCCCCTTCAAATTATTCGCTGGCAGTCAGCGTAACACTTTACCCCAATTGATAATAAAGGATAGATTCAAACAACAGTTTCCAGAAAACAAACACAACTCCAACCTGAGAAACAATATCAATAAAATGAACACGAACGCTAATACATATATTCCGCATCACAGGATGGCACCACAAACGCTAGCGATAAGTTCTGATAAACCGATAATATCGTTAACAGTTCAACAAATCGCGTAATTAGCGCGACACTCGAATCATTCATTATATGGTGCAACCAACCGTTAATATAAACATGTTGGTCTAACTAACGATAGTTTATCGTAAACACACACTTCACGAACAGTGCCATCAGCCGTCGTATCGGAATATTGTTACACTAGCTTCTGCCCGCGACTTCGTGCGCGTGGGATTCATTACTTATCATAAAAAAAACCCATGACATTTGGCAATAGTTTAGCTATCTATCAGTGAAGTAGTTTCGGAAAGTAAACTCCGAAACTACTCATCCGCTAACAAATATTCCAAAAAGAGGTTAAAGTGCGAGTTTGTATACATGGACGCGCAACCTGAAGGCCAATTCCCGTAATAAAAAATGTTCATAATCTAGTCGCAGTCTCATCTCAACGACAATCAATGTCAAAAACTTGTCAAAAATGTAGGGAAATTAGAGGTATTTTTGACAGATTGAGACAGATCAACTGTGAACGTTCTTAAAATTACGGAAATGGTCCTTCTCTTAGTGTTACCACGGATTTAAAATATGATTCTGAACAACCCTGCCTTGAAAATTTTCGTCGGTTATCGTTAAAGCAGGGGCTTCAGAATCATGTACCGAATCCATGTCAACAAGTCGCGCGTCAACGTCTCTGCCACCCTGTATAGGGGGTAACCCCTATACAGGACTTAACTAAACTTACTCATTTAATCTCTTCAAAATTTTAATAAATATAGAAAAGGTCAAACCAAGTTTGCTTGGCATTAATATTTTACATCGTGTCGAGATCCTGTTTTCTGTATTAATCCTTGGTAGAGTTAATCCTTTGAAATATCAGGGAGCGTATCTTTTCTCATAGATATATTGACGGTGTCGTGCATTTATAATTTTAACTAACAATGTCGACACACCTCTTGCCACACCTCTCCCCTCTTCCCTCCTCTCCTCTCCTCCTTCATCACCTCTCGTCACATCATCATTGTTATGACTTCTTGTCACATCTTGACGAACCTCTTGGGTTCATTGGCTCCAAGATTTGCATGTCACACACAGGGCAACAGCCCCCTGTTGCCCTGTGTGTGACATGCAAATCTTGGAGCGTTAAGTGTTCTTAAAAAAAACGTTAATTGCCCCCGCAATTAACGTTTTTTTTAAGAACACTTAAATCTTAGTCTCAATCTGTCAAAAATACTGACAATTTTCATGCATTTTTGACAAGTTTTTGACATTGATTGTCGCTGAGATAAGTTTACGACTAGATTTTGAACGTTTTTAATAACGAGAATTGGCCTTCTGATATTTTTAATGCTCGAAATTTTAGACTATCCAAACTAAACTATATTTTGAACGTGTGTTAAGAGGGTGCAGTAACCCAGAAAAAAAGTGTCCCCCGCGCCTCTTTGCCTCTCTCATCAAACATGACGAAAACAAAACACAATCCCTTCCCGCCAGTAGAAACTTCTGGCCCGGCGTTCATAGTTCATCAACCAAGTCAGACGCGACATCGGTCTAATTAATAGTGATCATTATGTATTAAATAAACGTGTCCGTTTAATGTAATTACAATTACGCTCATTGGTATTCTGGCAGGGTTGTCTTTAACAGATCACTCTGAGCGATAAAAGCGCTCATTGTGTCACCCTTTGTAAAATTTCAATATTTATGTCTGTAATTTATATGGCGTACATAACAAAGAATCTCTCTTATAACTCTATTCTATTCTGGAACCGTCTAACCAACCCTCCTAGAAATTCTATTCTCATAAAGGCTGATTTTTTAATTATAGTCAGCTAACTTTTATCTAAAGAATAATTATGTCAGTTCAATATATTTCCTATACAAAAACTTTCGAAACTTGATTGTATTGTATACAATCAAGTATTTATTAACTGAACAGACAGCTGTGCTGCTGGGGAGTTTGTTGCGCCACTTCTTCTTCCCAGCAGCGATAGCACTAGGAAGTGGTGAAGGCCGGGCGTTTTTGAGCGACTGTCTTTTGATGTTCAAAAAGTGCTGATTCTCGGCCTAATTTGAATAAATGACTTTTGATTTTGTTTTTGAACCGCTATATTTATTCCTCAGTTAAACGTTACCTGGCCATTGAAAAATCAGCCTTAAATGTTATAGATTGTCGCAAAGTGGCGCCTGATGCCATTATTTGGGGCATATATTTGTATTAACCAATCAATCTGCCTAACCTTTTCTCAAACATTTTAGGGTCGGCTTCCAGTCTAACCGGGTGCAGCTGACTATCAGTATTTTAGATGAAGCAACTGCCTATCTGACCAACCCCGTAACTAGGTAGTACCGACCGACTGACGACCAGTAACGACAGACAGTCGTTCCCCAACCAAAGTCAGATCCACGAGTGATGCCTAGACCAACAGATTAATGTGCGTCTCGATATGTAAACATCTTCATATATGATATTTTAAATATTATTGACGGGTTGATAATGAATACAACATTTGTTCTCTTAGCGTGTATTTATAATTATATTGGCTAGATCCGATACAACTGTTGCTGCATTGAACAAACATTTGTATTTCCTACTCTGTTTCTGGGCCGCTTGAGTGTGTAATTGAGATTTGTATCAACAAACACTCCCTCACAGAGCAATGTTGATTTAAACATGAATACACACAGAGCAGGCCAAGCAGTTTATACTACAAATGGTACCGAAGCTAAAACAACATGCTAATAACAGCTCCTGTTACTGCTGAGCATGAGGTCCTGGGTTCAATTCCCGGATCAGGAAAAGTGTTACTGGGTTTTTTCATCTGGATTTTTTCTGGAAGCCTGGAGTATAGATTTGCGCCCGATTAGCCCGCAATAGCGAGGCTATTGCCATCAATCGGGCGCAAATCCAGTCTCTGGCCTCAATCATTATGTGGTGTGTCACAGCTGAAGTGGAACAATGGCAACCAACTTTTCGAGGCCACTGGGCATCCCGTTACCTTAACCCAAAATTAAACCTACACATCTTAACACAAGCTTAATTTACATGCGTCACAAGTATCCAAAATCAATATTCGTCAATATGAACTAAAGCTTAACTATAACAAGATTACTTTAATCAAAATAATCCCTTGTTAGACCCAATATGTCTGAACAACGTTAGTGACAGGTGACAGGAATAAATTAAGGAAACAACAACCAACTATCCACTGAAAATTATTGAATTATTAATTTTGTTAATAAGAGTCAGGATGGGAATTGGTAACTGTTATCTCTTCTAAGTTATTCATGATTATGGTCAACTTTGTTGATTGTTGGACATTGCTAATTAAATATGATGTCTTATTACTAACACACCTCTCAACCAGTATCAACGAGTACGGATAAAAATAATATTTAGAGTCAAATATATAACAGTTTGATACAAGACTTAACAAAAAACCATCGCCATTCGCGAAAAGACTAGAGTGGTAGATGCCCTACAACACTCGCAGAAACTAAAGTGGAAATGGGCGGGTCACGCAGCCCGCTCCGAAGACATAAAATGGAGTAAAAGAGCGACCATATAGGCAGGCCCAAAAGGAAGATAAAAATAATGACGGCCGCGAGAAAGATGAGATGAGAGATCGAGAAAGTAGCGGGCCAGAATTGGCCTGCAGCAGCACAAAAATCACAGCAGAAAAAAGTAGTAAGAAAGGGAGGAAGCTTTTACCAAAAGAGTGGGACCATAATTAATCTCCTCGATTTTATTTATTATTTACTTTTTAGGTTTTACTTTGTTTATTTTTTAATTAAGGAATAATGAGGCTTCATTATTATTGTTCATATTTTACATATCATTACTCCATTTCTAAAGCCATTTTGAAATATCCACTTGCAGCAGAAAAAAGCAAAAGACCAGATTTTCGATAGAATAGATTTAGGAAAAGAACGAAAGACATCCACTCCTGGATATAGGCCTCCCCCAAAAGTTGCCAAGGGAGAATGGAAAAAGTAAAAGTGTTGCGGCGACACCAAGTAACATGGGATAAGGGCATGAAGATAATGATGAAAGACTTTTAAAACAAAATATTAAAAAAACTTTCGTCGGACTTCCAGAGAAGCATCTTCATAAAACCAGAGAGAAAAAAACTCACTGAGAAACCTCAAAAGATCCATTTTCTTTCACCTCTTTCAACCGCGGTTTAAAGACTGACCTGTTGAAACTTCCTTTGCCTTATTGTAAAGTACTTTCAAGTATTTTCGAACACTGACTTTCGTGTAGACCAAATTAGATAAATAAATTTTCTCTTCAGTAGAGACGACGACAATAACGAATGAGTTGGTACCGATCAAAAAATATCATATTTTAATATAGCGAGTCAATTTTCATAGCTTTTGCGACCATTAAGTAAATTGGTAACGAAAAGGCTATTAACATCGAATACATTAATTATAATATTCATGTATAAGCTATGAAAGAACAGTATTTACGAAAAGAAACAAGTTAAAATTGAAATTAATTTTAATTTCTGAACTCCATCCATCAGGGGATGGATTTCAGAACGATAATTAATTTCAATAATGTCACCTGGCCTTCTCCTTACCGCATCGATGGCAAATAAAAAAATTGATGAGAAAATTCTAATATTATGTTGGGCCCAACATTTAACCACGCGAACTCCGTTCGCTGACGCAGTCATAAGATCCTCAGGTGACAAGGTATGAGGCGCAAGATGGAAGGTAGGCCATTGTCTGCGGAAAGACGCCGCTTATACACTTGAGTACTAAGTCGTCCATAAATCCCTATCTGCAGAGATTCTCTTTGCTACGGTCGACTTGGGTTCGGTGTGTCGACTGTCACTGGTGACAGGTCATTCTCGATGACTTACACAGAGGATACAGATAAAAATGATCATAAATAGCACTATACCTTTACCGAAATACTAGAAATGTAGCCTGTATGTTTGTTTTTACAAAAACATATACGACATACGTACGAGTATTATAGAAAAGGTACTGAAAACCCAAATCTCTTTGCCTAATGCATCGTAAACATTTTAAGCACGTAATCATCAAAATTGGACATGCGACACTTTCGGCTAAGCATTTGGAGTGTCTCCATTATTTGACACGCGAATAAGTGATTACCTTGGGTTATTGCTGGTTTTTAGATGTTGCTTTGCTGATAGAACTTCGAAGGGCTTTCGACTGTGATTTTTATTGCAATTTGGGATCGAAAGCATTTAGGTAGTGATTGCATTTGTCAATAGAGCTAGAAGATTATACTAATGAAAGATTATCATAATTTAATTTATTTGCATTATATGTAATGTAATGTTTATACGAGTACCTATGGGAAATTTGAGGTGTCTGCAGTAAGGTGGAGGGATTATTTTTATCTTCCTTTTTTGGTATTTTGGCGGATTTGGGTCAACCGTATATAGTGCAAGGCGTACAGCATGTTCTCGCGCTTGTTGAGTTTCATTTCATAATAATACATTAAGACTTTATTGCGTCACGCAGGAAATCGCAGGAATCCGCTGGATATGAAAAGCACAGGACCGGGCGATATGGCGACGCTTGGGGAGGCTTATGTGCACCTGACCTGTGTGGGCTGTGTGTGTGTGTCTTTAGATTGATAGGATGATGATGATGATGTTTGGTAAAAAGTATATAATGACGTCTTTACTCTGTGTCTCATTTTTACTGACACAGTAAAAGCTACGAGTATCAATGTTATTTAGAAGATGCAATTCCTATCCCACAACTACTGATATGAATTATTGTTTTATTCTGCAATTTTCTACAACAACTAAATAGGTCAAAGCAACTGGACACTATTTTTGAAACGTGACGTTTTGCAAAGCTTGGAAGTTTTCGGATAAATAAGTCGATATGTATTCAGAGACTTTTATTTGATCCGTACTGAACTCCGATTGAAAAAAACAAACATCAATGTTATTTTTGAACTAGTTTATGTATAAAAATTATGTGCCTTGGATCCATATCATTATAAGGAAATCCTTGTTGTCGACTTTGGATCGACTGAAGTTTAAGATTATTTTATGAATATACCAAAGCCGTACCTATAGCTTAAAATACTTTGCTTTGCTTTGGGCTTTGTGAGTTTCATTTAGAGCCTCGTTAAATATCATCGTAATAATTTCAGCTGAAAGAAGTCCACTCTCTGGATATAGGTAAAAATATTCTATTTGAGCCCATTTCCAGACAGTGGCTAGCTTGGTGGAGATTAAGTTTTTTTTTTTTAAATCGTTGTTTCTATTATCAGTAAACTTTTTAAGTTAATCAATGTAGCTATCGATAAACACGAAGACATCTTCCAAACGAAGGGCAGAGTGGCTGTGAAAAGGGCAGAAAAAAAAATCAAAACACAACTACTTTAAAAAAATACATAGAAGTAAGTTTTTGGAAAATAAACTAGATTCTAAGCCCAACTATGAAAAACACATCCAAAACAGCAAATTGCATTAGTACTTTACAAAACATTATTTTTAAATCTCATTGTGAAGGATACAAAACGTCTAATTCAAATTCTCCGCGACGACGGAAAGTAACTAAGTATTTTAACAAAGAAATACTTTATTGTTACGCAGCTAAGGCATTCAAAGGCTTTTGAATACTTCTATTAAGGTTAACAGGGCGTATAATTTTGAATCGACTACAATCTACAACTTCACTGAAGCAGTTGTGGCCTAGTGGCAAAGCCGACTTACGAGGTGTAGGTAGTGGGTCCAAACCCACTAACCCAGGCAGTCCCTTTACTTTGTGTAAATAATTTCATCACCACTGCTCTCAAAACGGTAAAGGAAAATCATCACGAGGAATCCGGCATTTCAAGAACCAAAAATTTGAAGACCTGTGACATCTACCATTCCACTACCTCTCGAAAACTGCGCCAAACAAGGGTTGGTGGCTTATAATATTATACGTTGGTAACATAGCCCACATATATACGAGTATATATAGTGGCAGACAAAAAAATGATAAAAGACCTAAAGAAAGATGCCCAAGGCCCTGCCTTTACCATCGCTTTGGGCACCTGTGTCAGAACATTTAGAAGTGGAGTGTTCCATTATGCCACAGACCACGAGCCAATACAGAACACGAAACAATGAGAAAGAGTGACGATCCTCAACATTGAGGGTTTAATTTAGAAAGTGGATGATTCACACACTCACCCCTTCCATCTCACAGAGAGGAGGCCTGTGTCCCTGCAGTGAAAATGTTATAGGCTGATTATGCTTCCACTGAGTCAAGTTTCTATATCATTACTTATGAGGCATCTAAAATCGATTTTAATATTTTAGTATAAAGTATGATTCTTAATTTCACTAATGTAATTTTGTTTGACTTACAAGGACTTATGGTAGCACTTTGATACAATTATCGAGTTAAGGCTTAAACTTGGACATAACCCTAAGCCACATGTCCCACAAGACATTATCCGTGGGTGTTACACGAGACTTAATTTCCACCTACGTCTGTTCGTTGTGTAGCTTCCTTAGAAACTTTAGCGTCAGCAGAAACGGAGTTATGATGAATGCAAGTCCTGCTTAGTGCTTACTATGCATGAACCGATTAGTCACCAACTAAGAGAATCTCAGTATCAATGAAATAGACATTGTTTTCTTGAGCAAATGTCGTGTCATATTTACTTATCACAGTTGGTTATAACATTTCCCAAGGTAGGTACATTTGCTTACCAGAAAAGAAAAGATGTTATTGTGACAGATAAATTACTTCATGCTTCATCTCTTTCCGCTAAACATACGTTTCAGTCCACGTGTATCCTTTATTGTCATGATACCAATTTATTTTTCTGTATTACTTGTTTATGATGTCAAATCTTATATGACATGTGGTATTTATCTTCAGTCTTGTTTTTTCTCTCCCACGTTACTCACTTTTCGTCTTTTACAAATTGATTTTGTGCTTCTAAGAGAATAAGTTGTCAATCTTATCACAATTGAGTAAATGTTACTGCGTGACCCTTGGGGAAATCATCTTTAATAATTTTCGATTTCTGACAATAGAATTTGTTTGTGCGTGGGGAAATGGTTTTATATAATGTATAGAACATCATGGAAAAAATATTTATGTTAAGTACCTAAAAAAGATACGTATGTTATACGTAGGATCATTTAATGATGGTTTGAGCTTGAGTTGGAAATTAATTATTTTGGAGCAACAGAGTCTATCCTTTATTTTCATTAGTATTGTCATGATACAATATACCTACCAATTTATTTTACTTATTTTTGATGTCAAAACTTGTTTAACATGCAGGCAATATTTTCACTCGTTTTTTTCCCTTAAAATTCACTTTTCGTCTGTTACCAATTGATTTAGTGCCTTTAAGAGAATAAGTTGTCAATCTTATCACAATAGAAAAACCGTTACTGCATGACCCTTGAGGAAATCCTCTTCAATAATATTTTCTTTTTCTGACAATAGAATTTGTTTGGGGGATGTTTTATAAAACTTCCTGGAAAAAATATATGATATGTTAAGTAGAAAAAATACGTATGTTTTGCGTAGGATCCTTTAATGATGGTAAAAATAGCGTGAATTGAAAATTAATGTTGGAAATTTTTAGACATTCTTTGCTATAAAAAATATGCATCTAACTTAAACGTACTCACACAATCCACTTAGTGTTCCATATCTGAAAAATCTGTAATGTTCCGAATATGGCACACAACGGTTTATGGTAAGAATTCCGTCGGTAACAGCTTTATTTTTCTGAGATCATGCGAGTTCAAGAGGGGAATATTTTAAATTAAATATTTTTGTTTCTTTTGGTCTTAGTAAGTAAAAACCTTGATGTAGGTTTAAGAGATGTATTAATTAATCTTTGATTAATTTATTTAAATGTACCTATAATGTATAAGGGAATTCTTGTTGTAAGTAAAAAACAATTCTACTTTTTTAGCATAATAATTATAATCGATTTGGTGTTCATGTAATGTACTTTAAATAAATCAGGAAATAACAAGTGTTAGTACAATTATTGAAGCAAGTTTCTTCTTTTACCTGTGTTAATAAATATATTTTACCATCTTAACACTAACCAAATAAACTTAAACTATTTAAAAAACAAAATTTAAACTAATAACAAAACTAAATTCAGTCAAGTTTCGAGTAAACCACAGCCAGTCCTATGTCCGTGTTAACAAGGTTGTCTCCTACAAAGACGTTTTGCATTAACTTCAAACATACTACTGGTAAACTTCTGTAATTGTGTGCTCATACTGGGAAGTACTAAGGAAGCTAGCAGTATGCAGTTACTTGTTCAACGATGTCGGTGAAGTTACTAACTCGACTGGTTTTGTGACAATACCCTCTAGACACCTGTTTGTAAGCAGTGTTAGGAAACTGCATATTGCAATGTTGGACAGTAGGTATACAAGTATGCATGAATTATTCAGTAATACGATTTAACAAAGTCTTCTGGGATATTAAACTGTTTCTTACAATATAATCTACAATAAAAATCAAATGACAAAGTATACAACGTATATTTGCCATACAACGTGGCAATGCTGCCAGCCTTTTGGGCACGTTTCCTATTGACGGCGATGCGGACGAAGTTTTTGATGCCCTTTGATTATTTCCCCTCCTGTGTATTAGTTGAACATATTTATTATTATTATTTTGAGACTGTTAGCTTTTTAAATTATGTAAATATAATGCAAAAGAAAAAAAATAACAAAGTTTAAAAAAAGCTATAAATGTAATAATATCCAAGTCATAATTATTATTGTTGCTTATTTCTTTATGCTCATTCGCACTCTGACCCTCAAGATACAAGCCCCGCTTAGTTTGGGGGTCAACGGTTAAACCAAAAATGGTGATGTACAAACTTAATCTGTGGTTATGTAAAAGTACTGTCTGTACTGTAACCTTTTCTTTTTGCTAATAAAATTATTTGCATTTTTGTTATTTTTTTTTTATCTGTTGTCTTTTATCGTTATTATTTTATTATTATTATGACTCATTTGTTCTGTATTTTATCTGGCTTCCTTTCTATGATTTTCGTATGCGTATACAACACGAAAACGTTTTGATTTATTAATTTAATATTTTCGCTTAGTCATGCTTACTGCGTCTACAAAGATTATAAGTGAATGGTGTGTTCTGGCCCACGCACAATGGTCCACCTGAAGGACTAAGTGCGGGAACCAAACCCGTAACATAGAACATGGTGTGTTCTGTAATTGGAAACGCACACTATTATTTGTCCTTGTTCTTGTTTACTTGCATGAAATTCTGTAGCCTCTACTTATTGGATATCCGAATTAATTAATAAAAATAACATGGATCACCAATAAACATTAAAATTAATTTAAAAAATAATAAAAACCGAATACATTATGGAAGAAACCTACGTTAAAAGGGAAATCCTTTTTACAGTACCTACCTACCACTTGAAGAATAAAATAACATATCTTACTCTTAAAATAGAATATTTTTCTTCCTTCGCCATACCAGGGTAATCTAAAATGGAAGTTAAATATTTAATAAGCTTAAGTTAAAGAATTACAATCCAACCTCAGGCCTCAGGGGATACCTACCTACTAATGCGTCGTTGCGTTTACACAATGGGCCAACTTTCTTTTAGCCTTCTTGAATTAATTCCCTAAAAATACATTCCTTGCAAAGAGCAAAAAGTCAAACAGAATTCACGCTTTTCATGAAACCTGTAGTCTAGTTAATGTAGGCGAACGACAATTTAGCCACAAAGGTTAGGACTCATCTCGCTTGGTCGGGCCTAGGTAGTAATTTTCCCCTGACATCGTGTCTAATCTTGTCCCCAATTGCATCCCTGTGCAATGACACGCCCTTTCCGCTCACAAAATGACCACAGAATACACGCAACAAAGGGAAATTGCTCAACGACAAAATTGGTTTTGCGGTCCAAATTACTTTTCTGTCAAAGGCGTAAGATTGAATTTTGACTGTCTTGGGTCCAGATTCGGGTTGGTTGAAAGCGATACTGATGGATGTTAGGTTAATTGTAGTAATTGATAGGCATTTAAAAAGACTTCTTAAATAGACATTTGGGGCGTATTTATTGTCACGTCAAGTTTGTGTTCATTAATGCTCGGTTCCTCCTCAAAAACAAATTGTTTTGCTTCCAAATGTAAGAGTGGGTGAGTACTTTTATTGCCAAACTTTGTAGCAGACACTTCACTAATTTCCTTTATAATGAAAATGTTTACTTTGCAACTGATCCTTAATTAATGGTAATGATCTTTAATAAATATCGAGTAAACTTGATAATTGACCAGAAATATAACAAAACGATGATGCTAATATTATAAATAACGCTGACGACTCAAAATTGTGAATGTTGAAACGAGTTAGAAATAAAGGGGATAGATTTAATGTTTGTTATATTTTACCATTTACATAAGTAACCAAAGACTTTGGAGTTGTGATGATTGTAGAAATCAAAGAAAGAATCATAAAAAAAATCTTTCAATCATTTAATTTCAAAATCAAATATTTTATTTCACATAAACCTACATGGGCACTTATGAAACGTCAGAAGATAGGTGCATGGTTACTCTTTTATCGAAATAATTGGATTTAACAATATTTTGAAATTAAAGAGTTAATTGGGTATGAGAGGACCGTGTAAGCCTGTCAAAAAGCACCAGGTACTTAATAAAATAGAAAATGGTCTACAAATCTACAAGGCCTAAGACGTACTCAAATTCACAAAATACAAAAGAATCTATCAAAAAGGTAAATATTATTATTAAAAAAAATATATATATATTTCATTGTACCTACTTATGACCGTGTTAAAATAATTAATGACGTAAACCCGACAAATGAGGTCGATATCTGCGTGGGTTAACAAGAACTTTCCGATACGTAGCATTAAGATGTTATCAACTTTAATAATCTCCCCACTGATGTCAAAATGTGATAGCACACATTCTCTTTCCAATAATAAAATGTTGTATATATTGAAAATATCAACGTCTATTAATGACGCAGATTTTTATTCGAATGAACAAAAAGGTTAGTAGACCATGAAAGTAAAGACGCCAGCCAAACAACATCTAGGAGTAGGATATTAATTTCAGGTACTTATTAAAAATTTTCGCAACACCTATTTGAAAGGAAGCAAAATTAGATGTGTAATATAAAGTTCTAGGTAGCTAACGAGAAGATAATGTTTCACGATAAGTATTTATTTGTATTTTTTTGCATTATGTGTAGCTATAATGTTTTAGTTATAAACTTCACATATTCATATTTTTCTCTTTTCTCTTCTTGTTCTCAACACACTATTGTCTTCATTTCTTTTTCACTTCTCCTTTCGCTGTTCTGCTGTAAGAAATTTCTTACGAAATAAACTGTACCTTTGTACTCCAATTGTAATACATGTGCGAGTATTTTGCTATGTGTACATAAATAATAAAATAAAAAATAAATTTTAATATGTAGCGGAAATCTAAGCATTCTGTTGTAGGCACAAAATAATTTTGAATAACTTGTGGACCATATTGTCAAGAAAAAGTATGACAGTTATCATAATGCTCATGATCGGGTGAGTCAGTGTGTGTTTCTCGTACAAAATAATAAAATTGGTCTATTCAAGTATTATATTATTTTCTGTATGCGACATTGCTCTCTCATGTTTTGTATGGGTTTTTCTTACGAGTATTTCTTACATTACTTCAGTGTTTTTTCAAGACCTTAATACAATAGTTCTACAGTTACCATTGCTAGTTATGATTATTTATTCATTTCTGTTTCTACTTTCGAATATTACCTAAACGATCAGATTTTACTAACTCTTTTCTGTGATCAAGAGATTACTACTGCAAAATTAATTAATGGCAGTGATAAACTTTTAACCTATCCAATGATTGATTAAAGTGACGTATAATTAATGGAAATTAATGAGTTTGTTCATGGGATTAGACTAGACTAAAGTAACAGTAGTAAGGAAGGGACTTTATCCTGAAAGTTCAAGCGGAAACTTTTTCGATTTCACTCTCGTCCCAACAATATAGCGACCGTTCAAGGTGAAGTTAAACTAAGTAAAATGTTATTGTGTTTCAAGCGAATTGAAGTTTTACGAGTCCATAAAAGCTAACGTTTTGTTGTATTTACTGCAAAATACTGAAATAATCACTTAGAATACGTTTTAATCGTAATCTCTTTAGCTAGCAGTTATAGTTTAACTACCTACTACAATTTTGACGAACACACTTCACACACACAACTGCAGTGCGATTCTGTAACTATCTCGCCGTGAAAACTTAGGTGAAGTGAGCGTGGAGTGAGCTGTCATTCCAACTAAATGCTAGGGATTAACACTATTGACAGCTCACTCTAAGCTCACTTTACCTAAGTTTTCACGATGATATTTTAGAGAATCGATCGGCTGGTCTATTTCCCTGAGAAAATATTGGGGATTAAACTTAAGATATACCTATATTCTTTTACTAGATAGACATTTTTACATTCAATATTGTTACCTGTTATTACCTTCAAGATGCACATTTTGCAGCTGTCCCATCTCCAATAAGTAACGTTGAATAGTATAAACCTCAAAGATGGTACTTCCATCAGGACCAGTCCACCTATTATAACCATCTCAACCTACATCTACTGTCAAGACCATTTCAAGTATAAAGCGGAGAACAGCATTAACATCAAGATAATCATCATCTCGATAATTTCCATTTAAAATATTTCCATATTCCGCTCCGTGCTCAAAATGTTCTTCTATGATGGAGATAACTAACCTTGGTCTAGCAGCCTGAGTGTAGTAGCGGTCCAGTTCCTGAAGCATGCGAAGAGCATCGGCCATATCGTGAGGCCCTTCCTCCCTGGCCTCAGCCAGGCAGACCATGGCCAGGACCACGGCGACGGCGGTAGCAATGTTCTTGTTCAGCATTTTGGTATCTGAGTACAATAAAAATTTAATGGTTATTTAAGGAAACTGCCTTGTTTGTCTAGCCTGAGGCTGCTGAACAGTTTCGGTCCCAATCTCCCCGATCAGACAAAAAGTCATGTAGTTTTCGCAGTAACTACTCCTACTGATATCTACTAAGATCTCAGTAGCAGCCTAGAGTCTAGTGCCGGCTTTAGCACAAAATACACATAACTCGCGATATAATTATATTTGTAGCTACTATTCGCCTATATTTACGGTGAATATCGAAGTGATGATTTGAATTAGGTCCCGTGTAAACATACGACAACTGGGGTAAATCGCAAATTAGATTATTGCCCTTAAAATGTCAAACGTTAATTTGAAAACACCTGCAATAATTTAATTTACAATTTACCAACTTCCAGCGAAATTCCTTCCTCATTATAGAAAATTGAATTTATGATCAAAGTCTGCATTACTCTCCAAATTTTACCACGCTTTGGTCCCAACTGACTTGCCTAATCAGAAACAAGAACAAGAAAGTTTAACCATAATTACGATCTCGTAACATACGGAATAATAATTTTAAATATCTTCATACCTTCGCGTGAACAACTTTACTAAGTACAGACGCCAGCAGGTCAAGCTACCCGAAACTGTCAAATTTTCCCAATCAACCTTGAACCTAATACTTTAGCGATAAAGTTGAAAATCTATTAAAGAAAGACAGATTGTAGTAGCTTGATGTGCATGTCTGTACATTAACTATCCAATGTTTAAAAAGTTTCTTATGAATGAATAAACGTAACAAATTGGTGCATTATACATAGACAATATTTAGAAAAACAAAAAAAAAAAAGACAGTCATTATCCTAGTAAAAGAAAACAACACAGTTAATATCACTTATTGAATGTACTAAACAAGAGAGCTCCATGGCAAACGCAATATAAAAACTCCAAGCGAGCAATATAAGATTGCTCATAAAACTCTAAAACAGAGGAAGAAATCTCGTCTAGTTCGTTTTCCACCGGGATAGGGAAAGGACAGAGAGTTATTCTGACACTTCTTATTGGGGGCGGAATCCTATGAGAAAGTTTGACTATAAATTTATTATTGTCCCTTCAAGTTTACAAATGATGGGAGCATATATTTCACATTATAGTTTCGCGGTATGGCCTCAGGGGGCGAACTGTCAGGCAAATCAGAATAAATATTATATTATGTCTTTTATTTTAGGAGTTGCTGAATCTGTATGGAATTTATGTTTAGGCCCACAGTTCCACCTACATATATTCTATTTTTTTTTGCGTTGCGTGAATTCATATTTATGATGATGTTGTGATGGAGTAGATTTACTAAACATATGTAGTAAAGACGACATAAAGAAGGTGGCTAGGACAGACTGGATGCGGAATGCGGAGGACAGGGTGGTGTTGCGCAGCCTGGGAGAGGCCTATGTCCAGCAGTGATTGATGTAGTAAAAAAGAGGCATTATTATGGATGTTTTTTATTTGTTATACATTGTGTCCTAATACTGGGCAAAGCCTTTTCCCTTCCAAACCTCCCTGTCTGGCCATGTCAGCCCTGCAAACGTGATCAGATCGTCACACCACCTTCATCATGGTCTACCTCGACTGTGATGTCTCTCTGGCGTCCAGTGAGTGATGATCTTTGTCCATTGGGTCGTGTCCGGCCCACATTATGAATGCTTACTTTTTAAATATTTATTTCGACAGGCTAAGCTTAAAAATATTGGCAATATATTTTCCTTAGAAGCATGTTAGGAGAAAGGTCAAAATTGAGGTCGTAATGCTCTTGGGATCACTCGGTGTAAATATAGGAAAAAGTAATTTTTATTCACCAAAAATAAAATAACTTTTTAAAAGACGGGCGTCGTCACTGGTCATCTCTTAGCCTGCTGCCACGGCTTATTTTAATTTAATTTAATATTTTATTGTTTTTTAAATCTTTTTAATACGGACACTTTTATGGTTCTGCATCACTCTCAGATGAATGATGTAACCAATATTTTGTGACCATATTATTTTGATTTAAAAGAGTGTCCATAGAGATTTTTGTCCGTTCTTCTCCATAGATACCCTACTACGCTTTGGAATGGGCTACTAGCTTCATCTTTTGACTGACCGACCTCTGGACAGTTGAGAAGTGTCTGTTTTTTTTTTTTAATAAATGGTTTGAGTTTAAAGCTGTAACTCTTAGAATGAAGAATGAAAGGCCACCAGTGCTGAGTTGTTGTAGGTATCACGAAAGTATTATTAAAAAAAGAAGACGTGCGTAAATAATCTGACAACTATACAGGGTGTTTGGCAGAACGTTGAAAATACGAAAATGGTGGTTAGGTGGGGTCATCTGCTACTTACTCAGCCCTAATTTATTTGGCCCTGGCCCCCTAGATATTTTTTTTTTTATTGCTTTCTAGTTTCACTTTTAGTTTCACCACTTTCTTAACTTTAAAGTGATTTCGAAGTGGTATCGAAGCATTTTATGGTGGTCATTATATTTAACCCCTTTCGGAAATTCTAAAAATGCATTCTTAATTTTTAAAGTCAACAATACTTTATACATCCACAAGAACATCTGCCGTCTACCAAGCTTTCAATTCAAGGGGCACTAAAATATTCAATTACCCCGGCTGAGTGGCATAAGCAATATTTGTCCGGTTAAAAAATTGGAAAAGGAATATTGGATTACCCTCGTATTTGTCTTATTCAGTCTTGGTTGAAATATAATAATAATAATAATAATAATAAATATGTTTATTTCTCACCACAATATTATACAGTACATCGTTTAAAATGTTATTATAATAACTTCAACATTGTGGGAGACTGGTGCCTGAGCTAAGCTGCAAGCCTGTGTTTCAGGACACCAGGACTCCGCCTTTACATAGAAATCATATCAATCACGTAAATAACATTTGGGTATTGTACAAAGTCGGTGAGCGAACATAATTGTTTAAAAATTAAGTTAGTATGATTGTGTTTATGTATGTATGTGTGCATATAAGTGGGTGTGCGTTGTGTATGAGAGTGTGATTATGTGTGCGTGTGTATGTATGTGTGTGTATGTGTGGGGGTGTGTCAGTGAGTGTGTGCTCGTGTATGTTTATTACATTTATATTATTACACTACGGTTGCAAGTAGTTCTTCGGTGTTGTCGTAATTTATTTCTTGTAAGAAGGAAGTTATTTTTATTTTACACATGGTCTTATTAAGATTGACTATCGGTAGCATCGCATTAATTTTATTATAAAGAAACCCACCCAGATGGCAGAAGAAACGCTTGGAAAATTGGGTTGAAATGCGAATGTCAGGGCGATCTACGGGGCTATATCGTCTCTTACCTTGTGAGGCAGAAGGGTGGTATGTTAGCAGTGAGTGTTGTTTAAGTATTACGCTTTTAATGAAAAGTTGGCGTACTGTCAGAACCTTCGCTTCTTTATATAGGAGCTCAGTGGAGTAACGGTAAGGTAAAAACAAGGACACCTTCAAAATGGCCCTTTGCGCTCTCTCCAAGACAAGGAGTGTAGACTTCGGAGCTCCACCCCACACATTGATACAGTAGGTTAACAAAGACTGAGCGAGAGCAAAGTATACTGATCTTTTTAACTTCGCATCTGCCACTTTCCTCAGAGTTTTAAAGATGTATATAAGCTTGCGTAACCTAGTGTTAAGTGCATCAATGTGTTCCCGAAATCTAAGGGTGTTGTCTATTAATATACCCAGGTATTTAACAACATGGGTGCTACTTAGACATGGACAGTTACATATATTTTTTTCATGTGGTGATGGACAAGTGTGTGCTGCGATTGCATAAGGTGTTACTGATGTGGGAGTGTTATAATTAGATTTTAGTGTGAATGGTATGTAATTAGTTTTGTCAGCATTTAGTGTTAATTTGTTTTTTCGTAACCACTCTGTTACAGTATTGAATCCCAACTGAGCGTTTGAAAAGACCTCACCCCATGTGTCGGCATTGAAGAGTAGGGCGGTATCGTCAGCAAATGTTATAATCCTCCCTCTGGGAAGTGTAAGCATACCCAGGTCGTTGATATAAATGAGGAAGAGGGTTGGGCCAAGCACACTGCCCTGGGGCACGCCGTAAGAAACTGTTCGTTCCTCGCTAATGAACTCATTTATCTTAACGCACTGAGTACGCTCACTCAAGTAGTCTGCAAAGAGCTCTAGTTGGGCCCCTCTGATTCCCATGTTCTCCATTTTTCGGATAAGGATGGGCACAGAAACCGTGTCAAATGCTTTAGCAAGGTCCAGAAATATCCCTAGTACCTTTTTCCTACTGTCTAAATTAGTGACGATATAGTCGGTAAGATCATGTACTGCATCAGACGTGGACTTGCCAGATCTAAAGCCATATTGTGTAGGAGAAAGCAGATTTTGCTTTTCAAGGTAGTCCTTTAGTCTGTTATTCATGAGCCGCTCGAGTACCTTAGACATAGCTGGCAGTACTGCAATAGGCCTATAATTGTTGACACGGCTTCTGTCCCCATTCTTAAAGATCGGGTGTACGATGGATCTTTTAAAAACTTTGGGGAATCTGCCTGTTGAAAGAGCTAGGTTACAAATGTAAGTCAGAGGTGGTACGATTAATGCTTTATGCTTTTTAAGCAGGCCACTGGAAATTTTATCCCACCCCACCGCACAGTCATTACGAAGAGACATCAATAGTCTTTCAACTTCATCTTCATCTGTTGGTAATAGAACCATTGAATGCGAGTTATTATTTACAACTAAAATGGAGGAATCTGTAGGGCCCGTAACTTTTTCCGCAAGTTTTTTACCAATCTCAGCAAAGAAACTATTAACAGCGGTTACCGATAGTTCAGGAGTCGATGACAACCTTAACAAATCAGACGATGTCTCTCTCTTGATGGTTCTGTGTGTTATGCTATTTATAGCTGACCAAAGTAGCTTAGAATTAGTTCCTGCCTTAGCTATTTCATTTTTTTCATATTCAGTTTTAATTTTCCTTAGCAATTTGTTACAGAAGTTTCTGTATCTGTGGAAGGTAATTTTAAGGTCATGATTTTCTGGTCCCTTTTTTAGTTTTTTGTGCAGATTGTCTCTGTGTCGGACACAACGAAGAAGGCCTGGCGTTATCCATGCCTTCAGAATCTTTTTGCGATTAGGGACTTTGACAGTCTGTGAGTTAACGTCTACAATATTCTTAATTTGATTTACCAAAGTCTCAGCTGCAACATTTGGATCTCGTGTGCAATAAACTTCGCTGAAGTTGAGTTGCTTAATGTCAATATCTAACTGCTCATGATTGATTCGGATCATTGATTTTTTAACAACAGTTTTAAAGGTTTTATTTGCAAGGAACAATATTACCGTTTCATGATCTGTTAGTGCCGAGTGCGCTACAAGTGTTGAAGCAGGCCGCTGTGTTTTTAAGGCGATATGGTCAAGACAGGCGTGCAGACGTGTAGGCAATGTGTGTGCCGGCAGTAGTCCGTGTGAGGCTAGTAGATTTAAATATGTATGTTTGTTTAAATCTTGGCTTTGATCGTGGATATTAATGTTGATATCACCGCTAATGATTATATTTTTGTAGCGTGCTATATTTGTTAACGTAAGGTTTAATGAGTTTATGAAATTAGTAATGTCTTTGTAGCCTGGCGGTCGGTATATTGCTAGTAGTATAGTGTTATGATCAATTGATATTTGTAAACAGTTTGCATTTAGGAATGATGGCTCGTCAACGGTAACCTTAAGTTCTTTTCTTACATATACAGTAACACCTTCATTTTGGGTGAGATTGTTAGCAGTACTAAAGCAATCGTAACCATCTATGTTAGGCAAGTTATGTGTATTAGGAAGCCAGCATTCGGTTAATATCATTACATCCCAATCTACTTTAGTTCTAGCTAATAATATATGGAAGCCTGCAATATTTTTGTTTATACTACGGATATTCTGAGTAATAATTTTTAGTGATAGGTTTAGCTTAATATTAGGTGGGACACAACTATCAAGATCACAGACCGATGAGTCCGACACAGATACCGAATCTATATTTTGTATATTATCTGTTAGGTTATCGAATTTTGTATTTTTAAGTTTATTTTGCACATTTTATCAGATCTAAGGCTTTCTAAAGTGTATATATTTGTGACAATCGTTGGTGGTACTTGTAGTATAAGATAAAGTGCAAGAATAACCCAAATATAAGTAACTAGTAACGTATGTGTGTTTGGTGTAAGTAGCAGGTTTTGTTTTGAGTAGTAGTAGTGAAAGATAATGTGTAATATTATTATAAGATTAGTGATAGTTGTATGTAGGAATGTAAAATAACTGTGTTTAGGTTGGACATAAATCTGTATGTGTTTGTGTAAAAGTAGGTTAGTAATAATATTTAACATAATTATAGCATATCTCAACAGGTAGAAAGAATGGATTATGAACGAATCAGTTAGAAGTAGAATAAAAAATACCAGTCATTCCCCTTTGCGCAATTTGGCCAGATCTTCTTCGGATTTAATTAATTGACTGGGCATACCTTCTCTTTCCCGTATGTATACTTTGCCGTTTGAAGTCCAACATTGCCCGTAATCACTGCTTTTTATGAACTCCCTGGCAAGATAATACAGGCGTTTTGCTGCAGAAGTGAGCGCTTCGGATACATATATTGGTTTTTTCGGGTCCGAGGGTTGCAAAAGGGTGGTGTTCAGACGATTTTCTGGGTTAAGTTTATTGTAATTTTTAGTAGCCCGCATGAATTTATCTTTTCTAGCAGGGGATGAAAATTCTACAATGACAGTGCCAACTGTCTCACTTTTGCTTCTTAGACGGTAGATGTTTTTTATTTCTGGTAGTGAAACAGGCTGATTGGTAATACAACCGATTTTCTGCACCAGCTCTGTAAGTGTTTCGCGGGTCTCAGATTTTGCAGTTGGGATATTTCTCAATTCGATTGTTGCTTCTTTTAAGTTTCTTTCCAAATAGTCTATTTTAAGCTCGAGCATTTTTACCACCTTTTGGCTATTCCTGCTCTCCGCCCGTAAATGATCGATCTCTCGAATCGCCTCATCGTATTTATCCGATAAGAATTGCACTGAAGTTCGGATACCCTCATTTTGGATCTGAATATCTTTATTTTGGCTGCTAATTATGCTGTTCTGAGTCCTTATCTCTTCAAGAGCTGAGTGTAGCGAGTCAGTTTTTGTGTTTTGTTGTGATTGCTGTGATTTAATTTCGGAAAACATGGACCTCATCTCAAGCATCATTGCTTCGATACGTTGTAACTCGGCATCATCACCCCGTTTTCTTTTTCTCTGTGTAATATGTTCGTTTGTTTCCATATCTATACAAGTTGCTAAGTTCGGTTCTGATTCAGAGTTATGCAAAGGCGAAGCGGAGGTTGTTGGAGGTGAACGCAACATTTTCTTTATATTGACGATATATTAATTCGTTTAGTGATATTAGTTACGTTCCAGCCAGCAAGACAAAAGTAAATGTAAGTAAATAACTGTCTGTTTTGTTTACTATATTAATGAGACACTTAACTCACTCGTTTGGATATCGTGTAACTTGTTTTGCTGCGCTTGAGTCGTTGACCTTGGCGCGTCGGTCGCTGAGTTTTTGTCACGATGATTCACGCACCACACAGTATTAGTTAAAGTTTTTAGCACATCTTATATTTAAAACTGTGATTATTTAGCGGTCACTTTATGAAAACACAAACGGATTCGATTACTGGATAGTCCGTGCACTAGGCTTCACAACGATATAACTTTAATGCGAAAGATTTATGGCAGTCTCGCTACCAAGAATGATGATAATGATATTGCAGTTTTGTGAAATTGCTACGGACAATGATATATATACAATAATTCGAGTGTGTTTTTGTCAAAATAGTGAATAATGTCATGTAGGTAATTTTGTGAAGTGGTTTTATTTTAAAGTATTTTTGTGAAAATAAAAAGTAGTTTATTTCAAGTGACAAGACTCATACAAACAGATACATAAAAGGAAACACAGACTACAATTTCACAAGGCAGCAATATGTCTGCTGCAGCATTGCCGGATATAAGGGCAATCCAGTCTGTTGGCGATCATCGCCATCGGATCTGGCAATGTACGCAATTTTTTTCTTTCTATGTAATTGTTATACAAAATAAATCCTGAAGCAAGCGTAGGTATATTTTTTTGAAATATTAAGTGAACCTTCAAACGGTTTTATAATATTAAAATTAGGTAATCTCTTCGCCACCACACGTGCCTTCTAATTCAATCCATTGTTAAAAGGGCAGATTAAAAAAAACTTATTATCACCAACTTTTAACGTAAACAAAAGATTATCTCAAATTTTTATGAACTTCGGTGGAAAAATCAAACGCGGATTAATAAATAAAATTTAATTTTTCTAGTAATAATTTGGAGGTCGTAAAGACCAAAATTTTTATAAGCCGATAAGATCTATAATCAAGTTAATATATAGAAAGTTGTTTGTCAAAATATGGACGTCTCTTCACTTAATAAAAGAGACATGTTGATTTTATTGAACAAAAGACACTCGTATTCAGTATTCGGTTAAACTGGAAGCCGACCTAACATTGTTGGGAAAAGGCTAGGCAGATGATGGTGATGTTGGTTTTGTTGAACATAATAAACTATGGTGTGAGTCGCAAATGTTCACAGATGCGCGAGTTGACGGTTTCCACGCTGTAATGCGTAAGAAAGTGGCGTCATCATTACAAAGACTGCGCGGTAGCACCAACAGCATTTTGCAAATGATTGCGTCCCGTTATGACAGTCCCATACAGGCACACTGGGTGGGAATAGTAACGGGAAAATTGTAATGTTTTAGTTTTTTTAGTTCACTTTGTTTTAGATTCCTACTAACATAGATATTAAGAAAATTGTTGCTGACACTTATATGGATTCTGTCCGAAATAAATGGAAATTATTATTATTATTATTACTTGCACAAATAATGTTGCTCTTTATTCTTGACGAGTTCAGCAAAATTATAATGAGTTCCGGAATACTATCACGACTTTTGGTCGCTAGAATTTTGAAGGCAAGTCTGTTGACTATAACTATCAGTTTGATAAGGTACGTACGACGACATATCAAGCTATACATGGCCAATATAAGCTGACTTCTCATTGTATGAAAAGCCTATATACAATGCGAGGTCAGCTAAAATTGGAAATGTATAGCTTGACATGTCCTGTCCATGGATTAACCGGCAGTTGAATACCAGGAATTTACATGGAGCGACTACCTACCAGACCTTCACAACACAGTGACACATGCCAGTTGCCTTATCAGCTACAACTACATCCCAATATTATTGTCATGTCGGACCGTATGCCCATTTGATTGCCATAGTGCTCGGGTGCTTATGCAAACAGAATTACAGGTGAGAGGCTTAACTTTGGGTCAATCATTTTAAATGCTTCCGTCCTCTCGGGAAAACGTCACTGTTAGCCAGAGGAAAAGTGTACCTTTTTGCAAAACCTCGTCCAAACTATGACACCACTGCGAATTTATGTACTGTATTAATTAATCAATGTAACTGAGTAAGGACAAGGCCGTAAGCTTTGAATACAATACTTCAAATTCGCATAGGCGCCGTTTTCACAATCACCTATTAACTTTTATCCCACGAATAAGTTTGTCATTTTTTCAGGTTTGTATGGAACATCTGTCGCAAAGGAGCTTTTGTCTTGTACTTACTTATTGTTTAGTCCTAAGGTGTTATTTATAAGCTAACCTTTGTGGAGAGAGAAATAAACTATTATTATTATTATCTGTCAAAACATTACATTTATTCTTCAGGAAAAAGTTATATAGTGAATGAAAAATCGGTCCTAAGTGAAACATGATCATCATCTTCCTTTAATAAAGATTGGTCCTTGGCAGCTCTGGACAGAGAAAGGTGGAAGAGAGTAGAGAAGACTTTACCCCACAGTGGGACATTAATGGCTACTAAAAATAAAGTGAAACATCACCTATAGTCGTAGTTAATGAAATGAAATATAAAAAACTTGAATTATATTCGTAGAATTTTCATCGAAAAAAAATTATTGAAATTACTTCAATATATCCACTTAACATTTTCATCATCAGCAAAAGGTGCCTCTCAAATCTCAAGTAATATCAGGTGGATTTTTGTTAAGAAATAGACTAGGTACTGCTACAACTTTTACGTTTTTGAAGAATAAACTTTATTTTTATTATTACTTTAAAGGAATAAGAGACAGTTAAATTTTAATAATTTGGAAAAATTAAATTATAATACCCATAGCTATAAGCATTGTAAATACCTATATTTGCTTCTTTTTTAAATTTTCGAGTCCTGAATTTCAGCTTTCCAATTTTTTTATACAAGGGCATTATTTCATTATTTTCTAACTAACAGGCCCAGGTCTTCAGCAAGCATACTTAGAACATAAACAGCCTATACTATATACTGCTAGGACAGTTCTCTTCAAGAGGCTAATATTCACCACGCGGTTTCAGTGCAGGTTGGTAGATGTTATAAGTCCTCAAATTATTTTTGGTTCTACGGCATACCGATCTCGCCTGTCTGGGTTCGAACCTACGACCTATAACTCGTAAGTGAAGGCTGTTACTACTGGGCCATCACTGCTCTGTCTTCAGCAAGCATATCAGCTCCTTAGTAATGGCACAGTCAACATAAGCCCCTTTGGATTATCGTGGGCTTTTCCTTATCAAAATTTCACTAAAAACGTCACTTTTAAGTATAAAATTGCTACCGGACATGACTTCAAAGGGTCCTCGGTTTGCCTCGGATAAAACGAAAATTATTTACGAGGGTAAGTAAGGAATATCATACAGGCTCTTGCTCGCGGCTTGGGTCGCGTGGAGGTACGAAAATAATATGATTTTGAAAAAAAAACCCACGGAATATAAATTATCCTATGTGATGATTAATGTTATCTATGTTTAATCCAAATCCGTTTAACGGTTTTATGTATGATTCAAATTCGAAATGCAAAAATATTTTATTTCACATAACATGGCCACATAATGAAACGTCAGAAGTTAGGTTCCAATTGCCGGTAGCCGGTAAGAAACTAAAAAGTTACTCTTTTTTTTACTTTTACAATTTGTTCAAATAACAGTGTTAATAGTGTATGAGAGGACAGTGTAAGTAGCAGTTGGTATAAGTATTGATGTTTATATGATTGAGTAACAAACAAGCGAACAACTAAGGTTATTGTCACAGTGCAAAAAGGTTATTAACAACGTCATTGCAGAAAACGTTAAGTACTTTAGGAGGAATCAAAAGTAAGTATTTGTAAAGTACACGTTAAACACTCTTATTTAATTGTGAACTCTTTGTAAAAAGGATTATATTGTTCGAGTTCTGTTTGGACCGATCGACATTGTCCACTGTTTGAGTTGAAGCTTCGGCGAGTTTGAGTTGAGGATATATCCCTATGAACGAGATATTGGCCGTTAAGTTTTCACTTTTTTGCAATGATAAAAGCTCATAATTTTAAATTGGTGGAGGACTTTCACGAGATTTGGTGAAAAGTTTTTTAATCATTGACGTCCTATTATTATTACGAAAATGTATGTGGGGTTTTTTTATATGGGAAATTGGCTGGTGTAAAAGCATTATGATATGACGACGGCACGGTTGGAGCAGTGGTTAAGCGATTGACTGCTGCGCTGCGTGTCGCGGGTTCGATTCCCGCACGGAACAAATATTTGTATGACCTACATGTATTTGTTCCGAGTCTGGGTGTTTTTCTATCTATAATAAGATGGATGTATTTACAAAAAAAAAAATTGTATATAAGTATTAGTTTATCAGCCATCTTGTTACCATAACACAAGCATTAGGTTGCTTAGCTTGGGACAAATGGTGCTGTGTGAAATTTCCAGGGATTTATTTACTTATTTATTTAATATTGGTTATAATATTCTTTGTAGGTAACCTAAGTACCTTTAAATAAAATCTTTTATGCACCTGTAACGATTTTCCCACTCATAAATTCTGCAGAAACGTTATTGTATTCAATGCTAGCAGTAATTAAACTAAAATTAGCATGTACTCGTACAAAATGTCAGGAGTATGTATAGAAATTATAATATTTGCATACAAATTTTAGGACTAAAAAGCAAATTCTAAATCGCTCCTGCATAATTTTAAAGCTAATAAATTTTACTTACATGCCACTTGCAAACTATTAGGTCAGATTTTTTTTGTATTTATATTCAGTAAATGAAAGGTGGTTAAATACGTTGGAATTGCTACTTTAGAATGTATTTATAGAAAATCTGCAGGGGCTCTTTATGAGCTCAACTATTGCTAATGAGACACAATTACTTTTTCTATTGTTTGAGGCTTCCTAACAGACGAGGGGTTACACGAAAATAAATTAGAAAATGTTTATGTGAAATCATCACGGAAATCATCATCATCTGCCTAGCCTTTTCCCAACTATTTTAGGGTCAGCTTCCAGTCTAACCCGATGCAGCTGAATACCAGTATTTTACATGAAGCGACTGCCAATCTGACCTCTACAACCCAGTAACTGGGTAATACGATACGCTTTGGTAAGACTGGTTGTCAGACTTTCGGGCTTCTGACAACCCGTTACGACTGCCAAAGCCCCTCTTAATATACAAGTCTCATATAAATAATGTATCGTCCTTGAACTTTTGTGCCAAAGGAAATAATCACTCAGATAAAGTAAAAATACCAACTTACATAAGTATTCATAACATCCAAGAATCCAATAGGTTTCTTTCCGAGTAATAAATAAACCATTGATATTTTAAATCAAGCTAGAAATTTCGAGTATTGAGAATGATAATTGGAGCAGAGAAATCTAATAAGTAAGTAGCTATTAGGTAAGAGTTTGTAGCATAAATAATGTCTGGGTAATACTGCCTACTGTCACGATCTTAAGGAACAATTGGAGCACGAAATTCCTATTTAACTTATTGATACTTAAATTTTATATTCAGATACTGAATTAACTTATAGAGATACCTATTGTCTTGTACAAAATAGCAAAACGTGGGTCAGTAGTGATAAAATTATGTAAAAAAAATATAGCTTAATACCTTTGATCCATGTATAGAGTATTTAAATCAGAATCAGCCTATAATGTTCCCACTGCTGGGACACAGGCCTCCTCTCGGGGAGAGGGACAGGCCATAATCCACCATGCGGGCCCAGTGCGGGTTGGTAGATGTCACATGTCTTCGAATTTTTGGTTCTAGGACATGCCGGTTTCCTCACGATGTTTTCCTTCACCGTTTTGAGAACAGTGGTGGTGAAATAATTTACACAAACTAAAGCGCCTGTTTGGGTTCGAACTCTCGACCTACAACTCAAATCTTAGTTTTATCAATTTGCATTCTTCGGAGGTGGCAGTTTCTGAATCCATACAATAATAGTGACTACCTATTCTGTCTTTATGTGAAGGATACATAACATATATACATACATAATCCCACTGCTCCCATCCATCCAATGTTCCCACTGCTGGGACACAGGCCTCTTCTCTTCGAGAGGGAGTGGGCGGTAATCTACCACATGGGCCCAGTGCGGGTTGGAGATATCACATATTATTATCTTCGAATTTTTGGTTGGTTTCTTTTCAATCTTAAACCCAAATCTGTTGCCAATCGAAAATACATTAAAATATCAATTTTATTCAATTCAATTTATGATTTTCATTATTACCAAATATATATTTTATTTTCTTTCTAACTGTTGACAAAGTGATGGAAGCGTTCGAGAAAATATTTTTTTTTATCAAAACGTTCCTGATAGGATCAAATATTTCGAGAACTGCAGTTACATTGCTTGCCAATTCCAATACGATAATAATTAAATAATTGTCATTTTTTTTTTTTTTTAACGTTGCCCCACACTAGGAATTTCTCCTGTATCGTGGGTACGTTCACAAACATTTAAACTCACAAACAGCCAGACCCGGAACAACTACTTGTAGGTCATACAAATATTTGTACCGTGCGGGAATCGAACCCGCGACACGCAGCGCAGCAGTCAATCGCTTAACCACTGCGCCAACCGTACGTGCCGTCAATTTTAGGCTGAGCTGAGGCCCTTTTTGGCATTGTAATCATTGTTTTCTGTTTTATAGTTTTTAGGTGTATTTTGCTGTAATGCCAATAAACGCATTTGTCTTTCTTTATTTCTTTTCTTTCAATATAACTAGCTACTCAACTCGATGTTAAGTCTAAATTATAACTACATCAAGATGATATCATCAAATAATAATACTGAACTATCATTCAATAAGCTCCATTCATTTTATAATACATCTAACGAAGCGGAAAAGACAGGAAAATTTCGCAAAATCCCCTTATTATTTACGCTCTGTGAACTCTTCCGGGGAATTTCACTGATGTCCCTCGTGAATTTTACCGACTTACTTTACACATGTGGTTTTTATTAAGAATTTTTGACAATTTATCATTCTGTAAAATAAAATAATAATATAAAAAGTACCAATTCAAACCCCGGAAATTGTTTGGGGAAACAAGACTTTCGTGTTTCCGGTTTTTATTCGGAGCTCATTGAATGAGTATTGTTTAATTTCTAGGAGACTAATGATTTTTGGGTCCTCTTGTAAATGCTTGTAATCTGCGACTGTTGCTTCCTCTTCCCAATTTCGGATTTCACTAAAGGCTTGTGGCTAAGTAATAACAGCCGCACGGGTCTATCGATCAGGTTAAGCTACGCTTGCTGCGGTGGGTCTGTGGATGGGTGACCATCTTTACATACTGAAACCCTCCGTACCTCGGAAAGCACGTTAATCCGTTGGTCCCGGCTATCATTAGTGGATCTTTGACAGTCGTTACTGGTAGTCAGAAGCCCGAAATTCTGACAACCAGTCTTACCAAGGGGCATCGTATTACCCAGTAACTGGGTTGTGGAAGTCAGATAGGCAGGCGCTCCATGTAAAATACTAGTATTCAGCTGTATCCGGTTAGACTGGAAGCTGACCCCAACATAGTTGGGAAAAGACTAGGCAGATGATGACTAAGCGTTTTGTGGGTATGTGGCGCTAACGTTATCACATTAAACAGAACAGCGGTTATTACAAATTGTTATCGGTCTGTTAAAATAATAAAATATACTTCTTTACTAAAAATAGATAACTAAATTATTCAAACTAAATGAATAGCTTAAAAATTTAAACCACTCTTGGTAATAAGGTACTAGACATAATTTTCCCACTACTGGGACACAGGCGTCCTCTCTTTGAGAAAAAGTGGACCATAATCGACCACGCGGGCCCACTGCGGGTTCGTGGAAGTCACATGTCTTCGATATTTTAGTTCTAAGACATGCCGGTTTTCTCACGATGTTTACCTTCACCGTTTTGAGAGCAGTGGTGATGAAATAATTTACACAGAGTAAAGTGCCTGTCTGGGTTCGAACTCACGACCTAGGACTCGTAAATCGGAGCCGATACCACTGGGCCACCAGTGCTCTAACTTTATGGTATTGTTACTAATAATCACAAGTTAAGTTTCATCATCATCATCATCTACCTTACCTTTTCCCAACTATATTGGGGTTGGCTCGGCTTCCAGTCTAACCGGATGCAGCTGAATATCAGTATTTTACATGGAGCGACTGCATCTGACCTCCATAACCCAGTTACTAGGTAATATGATACCCCTTGGTAAGACTGGTTGTCAGACTTTCAGGGTTCTGACTATTAGTAACGACTGTCAAAGATCTACGAAAATGACAGCCGGGACCAACGGCTTAACGTGCTTTCCGAGACACGGAGGGGTTCAGTGGAAAGGGATGGTCACCCATCCACAGACGGACCGCGACAAGCGTAGGTTAAGTTAAGTTTAATTGTGTTAAATACTCAAACGAGAAAAAGGTCCCGCGGCTAGAATGCTATTTATTATTGTTTTAATCGCGTATGTTTAAAATACGTAATGGAGATTACGTGGTTTCAATCAGTTTGAAAACCTATGCGGCACACCGTATTAAATAATGAACAATTAAGATCACCCTCCATTTTGGAACTTTATACTTTCTCCATCGAATTAAACATTAAAGATTCAACAAGGTATCCGTGCAAAAGCTTTACGGATTATAATTTCTTGCTCATTTTAAGATATTAATCCAAACAAAACCTCGTTATCATATTGTAAAGTTTAGTGTGAGTTGATGGAATTATCTCACCTTGAGGTAAATCGGATAAAGATAAGCAGGCTTATACCTGATTCGTTTCATAGTACCTTTTAAGCCAAGGTAGGTTTTATATATTAGTTAGGGCGAAATTACCAAATTTTAATACCTAGAATAAGACTTTGTCCACCAGGGTAAACGTTTCTTGACAGATCGAACTAGTGAGCAATTATATATTTTTTGTCAAAACTGATACACGTATGGTATTATAATGTCTGTAAGAAGTCATAAATAAGATAATTCAATAAGATTAGGCAGTTATATATTTATTTTACTACGCATTATAAAGTTAACTTTTACGTAATCTGGAATAGTAACGTTCTAAGACAGCTGTCAAAAAACTGTTAACCTAGTGGGCAGAGACCTGACCTGAGAAATTATATTGATTTTTTACAGTTTTTCCATACTAGAACCGTCAGACGTCAATTTTATTCCACAGAAAAAGATATCTGATTTTGATAAAACTGGCCCTTAGTAGGATTTTTTAAACTAAAAAGTAGAAAAGTCGCTATCACAACTATGTCTAGGGGTCTATGATGTACTACTATCCATCTAACTGTAGGGAGGTTTGTCTGCAGTAGGACACACCTGCAGGACAAACCCTCCCACTCCCTTTTCAACACAATAGGCTAGTTTCCTAAAAAAATCTAATTAGTCCATCAGTTAGATTATCAAAAAATATTGAACCCGTACTTTTTCTTTTGTCAATTATATAAAAAATGATGAAGATATCGCCCGTTAGAGTTCCGCGTGACGTCACTTGCTTGCAACACTTTTGCAAGCAAGTGACGTCCCAAATGACTCCCAAATTTTAACACACTTTATCTTTGTCATTTTTTGTTTGATTGACAAAAGAAAAAATACGTGTCCATTATTTTTCAATAATCTAACTGACGGACTAAATATAATTTTTTTTTTTACCCTATTCCCTATTCTGTATTTTGCTAGTCAGCCAGTCTTTTCGGTAGGAGACGACAATGGTGGCGATGTTCTACCAGTACAACTTCTTCTTTTGAAACCAAAGCATCACCATAAAGTTTCCTACATTATTCAATCAGGTTTTGATAGATCCCTACTCTCTCTACTGACGGGGTGTTGTGGTGCAGCCTGGGAGAGGCCTATGTCCAACAGTGGACTGCGATAGGCTGAGTTGATTGACAGCTTAATCAGCCTACAATGTTCCCACTGCTGGGACACAGGCCTCCTCTCGGTTGGAGGGAGTGGGCCGAAGTCCACCACGCTTACTTTACTTGGTGTAAATTATTTTATCACCACTGCTCTCAAAACGGTGAAGGAAACCTCGTGAGGAAACTGGCATGTCCTCGGTAAGAAAAAGGAGGCTAAATTGACATTTTTAAAAGGATTTTTTGGAAATTTCCGAATAACTATTAAAAAGCTACAATAATATCTCTCACTGTGTTGTGTTAAGTGCATGAAAAAAAAACATAAAACTGAAAACGAATGTTTTATCAATGGTTAACCGTTCCATTTGTACAAAATTACATGAAAAAAAATCAAATATCTCAAAGAAAGATAGTTGGATTTTAACTAACCCAATTCTCGTCAGATATCCGATGTTTTTCAATTATTTTTCCGCTTATTACCGGGATAAATTTTAATAAATTTTGTTGCAAATTAATAAACGAAACTGTGAAAAGTTAGTACAACTGTGACCAACTGGCGATCGTTAAAATTTTAATTACGATCCGTATCGTATTTCGAAGTTTCGTCAAATTATTCATCAATCTTCCTGTATTTTATTACGTATTTATTTTCACCCTTTTTTTTAAGATCAGTAACTCTATCCCTTTCTTTACCAACATAACTACAGGTAGCAGCTGTCCTACCTGTTTTCAGCAAAATTCCTTTTCCTAATCTTTTTTCCTTACATTCCTATACATATTCAAGAACCTGCACGCTTTCTGACAAATGCGTGCACTGACTGGACAGGTCCTCTCAATCTGTGTGGTTCTTTCCTCAAAAGACCATCTCAGACATCGACCTGCGTGGTCTTAATGTGATCTGACGTAGATTATGTCTGGACTTTAAAAGAGACTGTGACCTCTGACTTTGTTTCGCCCTTTCTTCTCAGACTAGTCAGATAGGAAACGCCGACCTCATCTAGTGTTAAAATATGATTAACGTGTAAAAGTGTTTGTACAAACCTACTTACAAAATAAAATCATTTATCATTATCATATAACCCCAGAACATGACCAACCGCAATAAGAACTGCTTGTCCAACAGGGAACTGCATAATCAGCCTATAATGTTCCCACTGCTGGGACACAGGCCTACTCTCTGTGAGAGGGAGTGGGCCATTATCCACCATGCGAGCCCATTGCGGGTTGGTGGATGTCACATGTTTTCGAATTTGTGGTTCTAGGACATACCGGTTTCCTCACGATGTTTTCCTTCACCGTTTTGAGAGCAGTGGTGATGAAATAATTTTCACAAAGGAAAGTGTCTGCCTGGGTTCGAACTCACGACCTACAACTCGTAAGTCAGGTCCATTACCACTGGGCTACCACTACTATTGTTATTTAACGTCACGTGGGGAGCCCACGTGACGTTAAACAACAAAGGTGAAAGGAACTAGCTTAAACTTCACTTCAAATTACAACGGTACGGCGAATACCAATTAAAGTTCCATCGACATTCGTTTCCTAGTTCAAGGGTCAAAAATAGAGAGAAAAAGCCTAAAATTTCGCTTTGACTTCGTAACGATCTAAACAATGCAACTGGTCCGGAAATTTCGAAGAGCACTCGATTGGTCTCTGAACTGTTTTGCAATGCGTGACCGCGGGTTACGAATTAGGGATGAAAGAACAAAGGAAATCAATTAATCTACAAAACCCCGTATAGGTGAAGGACTAACGGCCGAACTCAATTACCTATTTTCATTTAAAAACTACTACTGCTGGTACTGATGGTAGCCAGTATAATCATAACTGCGACTGTGAAGGGCCGGCGTTTTGGGGGACAGCTGTGCGATTCTGTAACCATCTCACCGTGAAAACTTAGGTGAAGTGAGCGTGGAGTGAGCTGTCATTCCAACTAATGCTAGGGATTGACACTATTGACAGCTCACTCTACGCTCACTTCACCTAACTTTTGACGGTGAGATTTTTACAGAATCGATCGGCTGTATTTTGTAGTGTTGGCTTTAGAAAAGTTTTGATTCTCAGCCTAATTTGAATAAATGATTTTTTATTGATTGGATTTGATTGATTGATTGACTGCCAGTGTAATATAATCATACAGACCGGTACTGATTTCAATTATTGGGACGTCAAAACTAGAGATGGATAGGTTTTTCTAACTCTAGTATGCCAAAACTAGTGATAGATAGGTTCGGGTTCGGCCGTAAAGGGGATGGTTGTGTGCTCATAGGGATAGCTGTCTACCGGAATTTGTTGAGCTGTCAAAATAAAACCCATTTCTATTGTTAGTGTGCTACGCAACTACCCCACAGGTTTTCTAACAGTAGGTTTGTCATTGTGATAAATGCTACTTCTGGCACAGGAAACAGTGTTTCAAATATTCTCGGGCCTGTTACCTCCATATTAAGAACAACTTCTCTATCAACATCCATCTCATCGCGGGTTTTTCGTTCAAAAAACTCATCATCTGCCTAGCCTTTTCCCAACTATGTTGGGGTCGGCTTCCATTCTAACCGGATGCAGCTGAATACCAGTGTTTTACATGGAGCGACTGCCTATCAGACCTCCACAACCCAGTTACTGGGTAATACGATACCCCTTGGTAAGACTGGTTGTCAGACTTTCGGGCTACTGACGATCCGTAACGACTGCCAAAAATCCACGAAACGTGCTGAAATAACGTGCTTTCTTTCGTGTGGTCTTGGTATATGAAGATGGTCACCCATCCACGGACAAACCGTGGCAAGCGTAGCTTAACCTGATCGATCGACCCGTGCGGCTGTTATTACTTAGCCACAAGCCCAAAAAACTAGTTTACAAAATCCTATTCAACATGTTATCTTATATAATTAGATTAGATGTTATGATTTCGATCAACCCATCACCACAAACATGGAATTTGACGGCAGGCTTTCAGAAAAAGGGTTACAGTACACAGTACAAAAATAACTTTAATCTTCTTAAAGGTACGAAAAGTCAAGTGTATTATAGTTCAAATAAAACAGAGTCTACGTCCAAGTAACAAGGATCACTTTATGCAGTAATAACAAAGTCACCAGCAGACAATACCTTGTCGGCGTCCTATAAAAATATGTCATATTCCCTAAAGCTACCCTTACACAAGACGTTTTGTCATCGATGCCCAGCAACAGTTTGCAGAAGAGGTGGATAAATAAATTTATTTATTTACTAGCTGCGTCCCGCGGTTTCACCTGCATAAGTTCCGTTCCATTCTGCTGTGCTAATTATTAACCCTTTATTCTTAAACTTTGCTTAAAGTTATGTAGTGATTAGCGATCGTATCACCATACATTTTTGACGTTTAAACGTCACTTAACTTTAATCATCGTTTTTAATAAACCCCTTGTATATCCTAGTACATAAACTAGGATAATACTAGGGTTAGGCTACTAGGGTTTATTAAATTGCAGTTACTTAATATCGCTCAATGTGGTGTAAACGATCTACAGAAACAATTGCTGGTTACATTTTGGCATCGCTGTGAATGACGTCAATGTTGTCGATCAATATTGCCCAACATTGGCCAATTTAAGTTACCCGTGTAAGCGCGCCTTAAGACGACTACTTGAACTCCCCTGTTTCGATTGAGTTAGTCGTGGGATGAAATCTGTTTTTATACTTGGTATTATCTGATTGGTTTGCGGCTTTTCTGTTCACGGATAGTTTCAGGAACTGAAAGTTCTTGGGTAAGCTGCGGCTCGTGGGTGGCTTGGGTCTTTTGAGCGACAATACCTCAGATGTCAAAATCTTGTCAAAAATGTAGATAAACTACAGGTATTTTTGACAGATTATGACTGATAATTGAATGCGAACGTGCTGCCCCTCTGGTGTTGTTTTACTTGGCCGTTTCGATAGCTCTGATTTTTTGTTTGAAGTTGGGATATCACAGGAAACTTAGCAAATAGGGTACAGCGGTGCTATTCTGTAAAAAACCTCATAGAAAAAATTTAGGAAAAGTGAGCTCTGTCAAGTGTCAATCCCTGACAACAGGTGGAATTAGAGCTCACTTTAAGCTCACTTCACCTAAATCACGGTAATTTTTTTACAGAATAGACCGGCTGGTTGGTACCTAATGTTGGTGGTTGTTTGTTGTCAATCTCTCACAATTTCGACGACACGATTGGCGCAGTGGTTAAGCGATTGACTGCTGCGCTGCGTGTCGCGGGTTCGATTCCAGCACGGAACAAATATTTGTATGACCTACAAGAGAACAAAAAAAACCCGCGTTTTTGTGCTGTTGATATATACCTACCTTACTAAAACTGAATAAAACCTCTAGCTCGAAATAATCCGAAAACTTACAGTAAAAATACTGGACTTACAGCTGTCGATTTTTAATTCCAAATAGTAAAAAAAAAATAGAAACAGCTTGAATTACGTACCTAATAAAATTAACTGCTTCCATAAAAAAAATAACTCTTTGAAAAGTGGAAGACTCTTTCATAGTAGACCGGGAAAAGTGGAAGGAGGGAATGGAGACCTTTTTCGTGCAGTGGGACAACACAGGCTTATAATAATAATAACTCTTTGATAGTTTTAACCTTTCGATTAAAATAAAGTCAGAACAATATAATAGTCTGAAGGTACCTAAAGGAATAAGCCACCTGTTCTTTTCCCATCCAAAAAATAAAATATTCACGGGGTCCCATTGCGTTATCAATTATGATATGAAGGAAAAATATACTCCGTTAATATCATTGGAAAATGACTAAGAAGAAATCGATATCCTACATGTATACAACATGTCCCAGAATTTTCGCACTCCACCAAAAACTCCAATTATAATATTTATATTTGTGCAAATCGAACCTGTGAAACGAAGGGCTAACTTATGTTATAATCATAATACATGCACTAAATTTTTACTAATATGAACAAACCATTGTTTATTTACTAAAAAATTTATACTGATTGTGTGAAAAAATTGTGGTCACATTACAAATCTACGCACGCACACTGTCGCACGTATATAAGGGTCTAGCGCAGTAAGTACTTCGTCTATTTTCATTTGTTTTGACTGTACAGCGGAAGTGTAAATGTAATTTACGTAGTTTTTATTGAAATCTAGGTTCTAACACTATAATAAAACAAGTTATGGGCCTTTTATAACTGTATATATATATATTATTAGTAGCCAATTTAAAATAAACTATGAAAGGTTATATGTCAGTCAATTTGAAAAAGGAAAACCATAGAGGAAGGTAATACCAACCATAGAGACTATAATGAAGGTTCAACTGAAGATTGATGATTTCTGTAAATCAGTAAATCAAATAAATCAACAGTTTTAATTATTTTTGGGATATATAATTACCTATAGGTATTATTATTTTATTGTAAATTATTTAATTTAATATTATCTGTCTATGTATGTACCAATTGATTTTAATTTAATTTAATATATAATATGGTTTATTTTTATCTGAAATAAATTAATTAATAATATAATATTTAAAATGACAGAAATTCATTCAGTAAACGATTCTGAACAAACAACTTTCATAATGTGTATTATTTCAGTTACACATTGTATTAAGCGAAACCATAATTCTGTTTTCGTGTTAGCATTTCCCAGAAAATACTGTTTTTCACCTTAGTCTTTTCAGGTCTCAAAATAGCACAGGGTCATAGAAAGCACTAAAAACCCCACACCAGCTTTGACCCGAAGCGCCGAATGTCAACTTCCAGGAATTGCCAATCCTATTTTCCTTTGTTTTTAAGCACTACAAACGAACGGCATATTCCACATCCGTCAAACGTTAAATATCTCTTTTGACAAATTTGTTCCTAAAAAAGATTGTGGACCTAACAAAATTTTCTATACGCTAGAACCTTTTCGCTCGAGATCACTTTATTCGTGTTCCATTGTTATAAAAATACACGTCGAACTCGAATTCGAACTGCGATTAATTGGACATCGACAAAAACAAACGTTTGTTGTTCCTACTGAAAACAACATGCAATTTGTGTGCCCTGACGTATGATAGCGAATTTCGTGAGCAAATACGTTTTGAGGACTTCGAAATTTTTAATTCGATTGTTAAAAGTATAAAACCAATAAGTGAGAATCAATATCTGACATTATTTTCGTTCGTTATATCAACACCCTCTTTTTTATGACTGCGGAAATATGTGCCAACTTTTTTATAAGCGCGCATTTCACCACTATCCTTGATATATGGTGTATGCTTGATGTAACTACGCACCAAACTCACACTAATTGATAGCCACAAGTTCCTCATGTCTATGAGTAACTTGTGAGTACCTAAGTGTGAGTTCGGTGAGTAGTTTAAAGATAGGACCTAGGAGCAAAATCCGATACTACACGAAAAAGAGAAAAGTAGTCGAAGAAATTTTAATTTTGATTCTTAGATTTTATTTAGTTTTTTTTTGTTTTAATTTGAATCAAACATATTATTATACTTTTATTGATTCGAACATGTTTTTAAAATAAATGATTAAATGGTAAGCCCTCCATATTGGTGCCCAAGATACAGGCTTGCCTAGTTTGGGGCCAATGTAAAAACTCTGTAATTTTTTAAGCAAAAAACTTTTTTTATTATTTTATTATTATTATTAAGTTATGAGCTCGATTTAGCAGAAAACTATAACTGCATACAACACTGAGGGATTTGATGTACTAAGCCAATTATTATAGTATCTACTTCTTACGATATCATGAGCAGGTGAGCAGTGGCAACGACCCCTAATTACGACTTGTAGGTCGCGGGTTCGAACCCAAGCTTTACTGTGTGTAAATAATTTCATCACTACTGCTCTCAAAACGGTAAAGGAAAACATCGATAGGAAACCGGCATGTCTTAGAAACAAAGATTCAAAGACTTGTGTCAACTCTACCAACACGCACTGGGCCCGCGTCGTAGAATACAGCCCACCCTCTCTCGAAAGTTGGCCTGTGTCCCAGTAGTGGGAAGGCTATAGGCTGCGTATGATCCCTTGCTAGACCATACATTACTTTTAGATGAGAGATGAATGGAATAAAAGAAGGTCAGTATTAAAACACTGCTGTTTTGTCCCATAGGTACTTGAAGGTAAAATGAGTTTAATGGACTGATGGTGTAGAAATGAAGTGAGTGACGCGGCCCTTGCTGGCTGCAACGAGAACGCCTGGCTGACTTGATAGCCCAACGCGGACTGAACTAATTATTATGAGTTGAAATGAACGTGTAGCGTGAACTGCTGAATTGCAGAATGTGCGGTTGTACCGTACAGGCTGATTATTATAGGTAATGTAAGATATGATCATCATCTGCCTAGCCTTTTCCAAACTATGTCAAATAATATAATATATAAAATAATAATAAAAAAATAAATGTATTTTGAATTTGTCAGGGTCGGCTTCTAGTCTAACCGGATACAGCTGAATACCAGTATTTCACATGGAGCTACTACCTACCTATCTGACTTCATACAACTGTGTAACTGGATAACACGATACTCCTTAGCAAGACTAGTTGTCAGGTTTTCAGGTTTCTGACGACCCAAAACGACTGTCAATGATCTATGAATGAGGGCCGGACCACCTGCTTTAGTATAATTTGATAGAAAAAGCAGATTTCCTTTAAACAGATTATGAGAGTATGAGATTGAATATATCGTACAAAGAGAAAGTTCTAAGAAAGAGAATATCTTAAAAGATCATTCCAAAAATTAGATGATAAAAAATACGTGAAAACCGTATATTATGCTTAATAAATTAGGTACAGTCAAATACACAAAAAGTCCAGTTTACATTTCTTTGTACTGAACGAGATGAAAATGAATACAAATTAATCATATAAAAGTCTGTTCAGAACAAATAAATAAATGAAAGGGTGAAATCAAAGGTAATATTTGTTACTGATATTGAAATGTATGTAAGCAATTTGGTAATTGATCCTTTGAACATTTTTTTAGGAATAAATAAATATCATTAATTTATCATTCTCTTACAAAAAGAATCCGTGATTTTAATTATTCTGTTTTTTTTAATCATTGTCCGAATGTGTAATTGAACGATTTTATTGATTTAGATACCTATTACAAAGATTATGAACTATCTAATGCAGGAAATGCCTTTTTCCTAAGCTGGAATATGGAAATAAAATAATTGATATTGTTTTCCTTTAACAATCAGTAGGTATGTATTTATTATTTAGAGTATGATAGAATTATTATCATTCTAGTGATATTTATTTTAGAAGTATGTATGTATGTTTATTTGTATATATGTTAACATATTCTCGTAATTTTTGTTTAGTTTTTTAAGTGAATTGTTTTTGATTGTATGTATTATTTTTTTGTCTCCTTTACTATTTCACACGCTGTCTACATCTCTGTATCTATTGTCCTGTCTCGGCTGTGCTGGAAGAGATTTCGTGTGAAATAAGCATTACTTCTGTACCTACCTATTTATTCTGTTCTGTTTTTCTTGTCTGTTTATATATGTGTAAACAATTCCTGTTTTACAATCCTACTTACAGAAATAAAATCATTTATCATCATTAAATGATATTCTTTGGTAAACGCATCACTAGATATTATTTATAAATAAAAAATATTTTTTATTTATACATATAGATGATCGCAAATACACGTATTTTCTTTGCCACCCATTACATATTTGAATTTTGAGAATGATGTTTTGTTTTTGATTTTTTAGTATTGACTAACACAGTGTAAAGACCTTCGTTACTAACAATTATGGACATGTTATTAGTCTGCAATAGATGGAATTATTATATTATTTCAAACATTATGAAAAGTAAGTACTTTAACAGAAAAATTTCAGTTACGTGGTTTCTCACAAAGAATAGAGCAACTCTGCGGTACCCTGTGGAGTATGGATGGCGTAAAGATGACTACGTGAATATTATTATCTATTTAAATCAGCGCATTAATTACGTCGGCAATGCCGTTGATTTTGACAATTTACCAACATACATTGCGTTATTATCATCCAAGCAAGTACCTATGTTACTTTTTCAATTCATATGTACTTTCTAAGTTTATCTTGGCCATTACTGAGATCAGTGAAGGAAAATATCGTGAGGAAATCCGGACTTCTAGTTAATATAAGTCTGAAAAAGCCAACTCGTCTTGACCAAGCGTGGTGGTCGATGCTCGGGCCTTCTATGTTTGAGAAAAGGGCTTTGCCCTACAGTGAGACCATAATAGCATGGTATTACTATTGCGTCATTTACGAGTACGTTATCGAGCAGATGAATTTTCATTAAAACAATGGATGTGATACGTTTGAATTTATGTAAGTTTTCCTTATTACTGCAGCTAATATCAAGACTAGTGAAACATATGATCTAACAATATGGATGGAGTAAAGGATCATGAAATTATTATAAAACTCTGCTTATCTCAAATGAATTTTAGCGATCAGGGAAGTAAAAAGTGTTTTCAAATAGTGGTTTATCTTTTCATTGTATATGTTTATTTGGTTGAAAATGGACATAATTTTACGAACGTGAAAGGATTTAAGTACTTGTTTGTAATTTTCCTTTAAACCTTACTTCCTTTTAACGGACTTAAAATCTTAAAGTTTTTTGCCTTTTTTGTAAGAAAAAAAGTATTAATATAGTTTTAAAACATGATTTATTTTGAATTTGTTTTTTTTTTGTATATTTAGTTAGTTAGTCATTTAATTTAATACCTAGTGTAAAAAGTTAGTTGCGTTATATATTGTAAATAATGATTTTAAAAAATATCTCTCCATAAATAATAAAATAATTTATATTGACGTATAAAATTGTTTCTTCGAACCGATTTACAGAAATAATTAAATTATCCTTTGACATATTTATTATTTTACAAAGAGACACACATTTATCACTAGAATCGGTAGCTTATCAAGAATGCACTTGGTATCTTGAACTTTAAAGACAACGCCGGTCACACATCTTGTACCTAACAAATTTTTTATTTAAATGAACTTTGAAAAGAACCTCTTTTTCATCATAAAGAACGATATCTTTAAATATTAAATATCTATGTCCGTTAAAATGTTAGCAAAAAAGTTGTAATTTAGGAAAATTACGTCCAGAAAATGCTTCAACTGTATGCAAAACATTTCATAACTACTTTCTTTTTGTAAGATCATCCTGCATGTTAATATCCTAGATTAAAAGTTCACAAAGGCTCAGTCAGCGGCTTAGCTTAGCTTATAAAGCTAGATGAAAAAGCGTTTATAAAGTTGATGAAGTGGTGAACTTGTACACTATTATACTTTTTTTATTTCTGCTAAGATCAAAACTTTATGGTAATTTTCTAGAGAACAAAATGTAATGTAAGTTTTTTTACTGGAAATTGGTAGTAAAACTAAGTTTCTTTAAATTGTTTTTATGTACTGTTTTAAACATAACGCTGTCGTTTAAGTGGCTGATTTCTGGTCGAAGTTTATTTAAAACATATAAATTGAATCATCGATACGACGAAGAATAAGAACATAACGAAATAAAATCGATATTTTTAAATAACCAATTTTCATGGTCTCTATTTTCTCAAATTAATACTTTTTTTACATAACTTAGAGAAAAATACATGAACGTTTGGTGTACCAACGACTAAGCTCTTCAAAAGGAAACTTTTTTGGACTTTGTTGCTCTATCACGTAAGAATACATAAAATTAGAAATAGTATTTCTTTCAAAGCTACAAAAGGGAAATTAGAAATGCATATAAACCTCCTTTATTTGTCCTCATAGAAATGTATGCTTTGAAAATTACCCAGCAATTTATATATCCGCAAAAATTCAACAGTTAAAATAATCTACCAATAAAAAAAAGAATTTACTCCTTTACTGGAAATGAGTCTAAAATCCCCATGAAAGTTTTATACATAAACAAAAAAAAAAACAAACCCTTCTTTACCTACAAACGAAAAAATTAATATACGAAAATAATAAAAAAATTAAAACCTAACCGATGTTTCCACCTACCTTAGGTTTTCAGCGGAGAGACGAGACGGGAGAAACTTTTCGAACTTCGAAGGGCCGGAGCGCGCCAAAGTGCACCAAGTTAGAAGTGAAATATGAAGTCGCAGGCACCACCATTTATAGGCAGCTGTTGGGCGGATTGTAGGCGGAGCCACGCACGCGTAAGCAACACTCAGCCACCGCTCTGACGTGTGCCTTCCGAGAAAAATTAAAAAGAGAAACTGTCACTAATAGGAATAACTTTTTTGTTTTATGAAATGGAAAAGAGAAAACTTGGAATTCACTTTTAATTTAATTATTGTTTAATATTTTCCGTAGTAATATCTAGTTACAAAAAATCATAATAATTATATATAGGGCTTGATTCAGAAAGCGGTACTTCTGGACACTGCTCGCATTGTCAGGAGGTTCCTCTCTCTAGAGCCCTGACCACCGGTAGCTTGGACCCTGTTCCCGATACCGGTGGGCTACTATTTTTTATATTTTTAAATGTTTTTATACTCTAATATTTAAAAATATAACTTATATGTTAAATACATATAATGCAAATAAAGCATAATACAAGTATAATATACTATATAATTATACCTACTATCTATATTAATAATACAATAAAGATGAAGAGTTTTTTTGTTTAAACGCGCTAATCTCTGGAACTTCCTATTGCATTTAATTTTTTTTTTGGCGATTTGATATCCCAGTTCTTGGAAGGTTTACTTAGTCTGTCGGTATGCTCGTCTGTTACCTTTTCAAGCCTTGACGGCTCAACGGATTTTAATATTTGGCACACAACAAAACCATACCACAGGGTTAGGACAGAATATTTTTTATTCCGGTAGTACGAATGAACGGTACAGCCGAAGCCGCAAGCAAAACTAGTATTATAATTTATAATATTTTTGAAATCTAAATAACAACGATCATTAATTATGTTTAATACTCCTTGGTCTATTTTTGACACCTGTTTGCGTCAATTTTGACACTGTTCAATATCTCCAACGTAACCCATCATTAAATATCGAAATACGTTATCAATGATCAATAAGACCTTCAAGGGGAAGTGCTAAGTACCGTATATATGATTCGCAAGCGTAACAAGTATGTATTTACAAAATTATAATCATTAAAATCACCAATACAACCCTCTAAGTTCATAAAATAATCCCATTGATTAATATTTCATGAAATACTCAAGTAAAGTCCTATTTATTACGGTCGCGAATCATATTTTAGTCAACATACAACCTGAATTATATAATACATAAATACAACAATCATACATAATACAAATAATATATAGAACATCTAAAATTATCCTTATTCATAGGAATAAGGATATCCTTACAATTTTTTGCGAAGATGTATGGATATAATAATAATAACTTTATTTCGGGTGGCATAGACCCATAGAAACCTTAACCACAAATTACATATTTTTTATAATTTGCTATGACTCGCCACACCTACTCACGACATGACCCACTGATTCTGAAAGGGACAGTCAAAACGTACTGCTATTGATATGCATGGACATATCCATACATCTTCGCAAAAAACTGTATAGCGATCACCGTTCTTTTCATAAGAGATTATGACTATTATGAGGCTACCCTGGTGCAGCGGGATCGTCCGAAAGGGTTACCGCTGCCCTGGAACAGAAAGGGCTAAGGAAGGAACACGGGTGGGTTTTAGTCAGTAAGAGTCTGACACTCATTTGATGATTTCCCATCAAAAAAAAAAAGGCTTCCCTGGTCAGCCATACCTCTTAATATTATCCCTTTAACCACATAAAGAGGGTTGGTGGCTTATCTGTACAGTAAACATATAATAAACACGTTACTCAGAAATTGCATCATCACGATGAGTTCCCCGAAGGGGTCAGCAGAACTCGGCAGAAGTAAACCCACAAGACATTTCGCCAATTATGTGTTCAATTTAAAAAGGAGCGAACCTAATGCTATAAACTGGACAAACATCCAGTCTCCCCTGAATAATTGTTAGTGGATGAACCTAACATCACTTTGCTCGACCCGAGGATTGATCCCAGGACTAGCTTAACCGCGGGCCTGCGGGCGGTGAGTAATGGGTAGCTCGCCGTCCGATCAGGACCAGGCCCGTGCCGGACGGCGCGTTGTGTTCCACGCGCGCCTCAAAGAGAAGTCAGCAGAGGACGGGGCCCGATAGGGCCGAAGCCTGCCAGGGCGGTGGGATCGTCCGAAAGGGTTACCGCTGCCCTGGAACAGAAAGGGCTAAGGAAGAAACACGGGTGGGTTTTAGTCAGTAAGAGTCTGACACTCCCTTCCGCTCCACCCAGAGCGGGAGGGGTCATTTGAAGATTTCCCATCCTCAAAAAAAAAAAAAAAAGGACTAGCTTAACAGTCACACACGCAACCACGATACCGTCGAGGAAGTAACTCATATAAAAAAGTATGTAAAATGTAGCTTGTTAAACGTTAGTCACATTCTTATTAATTGGTATGCACGAAGAGCACGTACCTAAAAGGGAAGTCTTTTAAAAAACCTTTTAAATGAGCGCAACTTTTAAAACTTAATAATGCTTTATTACAATTGTTTTTAATAGACGTGCATTTTTATTCATAGTGTTCACAATACATGGACAAACTTTGAAGTAGTTTATTGTACATTTACTGCATATTAAATAAAATTCTTTCTTATTGAGAACTTTCACAAAAAATGGCTTTTACGACATACATGCAAGTATGATGTGTTCTTCTAGCAAAAAGTAATATGAAAACAATATTACAATAATTATGGTGAGGGATTTTCAACTCTTTTTTCACAAAGGAATCAAAGGATGTATATATCAATGCCAAGTGCAAGAACTTTGGGCTACCTATATTTCGCAGCAAATGCGATTAAATAAAAACATAAGTAGTCATGTGAGTTGTTCAACTACATAGTTTTTATTTTCTTTTTTTCTGTTTAGCTAATTCATGAGCAGTGGTCGCCCTGGGTCGCCCAGTGGGACCCATACAGGCGCTTTACTTTGTGTAAATTATGTCATCACCACTGCTCCCAAAATGTTAAAGGAAAACATCGTGAGGTAATCGGCACGTCCTAGAATCTAATATTCGAAGACATGTGACATCTACGCACTTCACCGCACTGGGTCAGCGCGGTGAATTACGGCCCACTCCGTCTCATCGAAAAGAAGTCTGTGTCCCAGCAGTGATACAGGAAAACAAAAAAATGGTGGTCAACGGACCACTATTTTGCTGTGATCCATACTAGAACAGAGCTACTGAACATAATAAATAAAATCATTACCCGATTCCAGACACCGCGTAGCAAGTAGCTACGAAAAGCTACGCTCGCGTAGCGCCGTAGCAGCGGCCTAAAGATGATTTCCAGCAACAAAAAATATACGACAAAGTTAATGTTGTTATGGTGGCTATACTTTAAACACATCCATTGCACTCTTTCATTTTACATACCTATTCAGAAGAAAACCCTAACATACTAACAAAAACCCTTTAAAAGTATACACAACATAACAATCCGTTCCCGAAGATACGGTTAAGTACTATTACCATAAACCCTTTACGAATTGGAACACCCCAATTAAATTGAATAGCTGCTGTACTCAAATCTTGATAACAATTACGGAACAATTCAATTATTCAATTAAAGTAGGTACCTGAGGTGTCTGCCTACGCCCTCGGAGAAATTATATTTATTTATCTTCTAGCGCTTTGCCAGTCTCGTGACTTTGTCCGCGTGGTTCTCGAATATTGTCATACTAACTTCAAAACCACATTTGTTTTGAAAATAAAAAAGCGTGTATCCGAAAAGTGCGGTCATAGGGTGTGGTAACAGGTCATCAAACTGAACATCTTTCTCCATAGGATCAACATCGTAATCGCGAAAAAATTATCAACCTTGCCATTAAAAACTTCAATACATTCTTGACCCAAATGTATGAGACGGCAGATTTTTTTGGGATAGCGATGTTGTTCCGATGGAGAAACTTGTTCTGTTTGATGGTCTATGCCACACCCTTAAATATGACCACACCTTTCTGATAAATCCTGTATGTATCCTTCCTCAGACTTCGATATATTAAATACTAGCAATGTCCCGCATAAGTTTCAATACCGTGGGAATATCGGGATGAAAAGTATTCTATATGCTCCTCCTGGTTATAAACTATCTGTGTGTCATCTGAATCTGTTCAGTAGTATTTGCGTGAAAGAGTAACAAACATCAATCCATCCTCACAAACTTTTGCGTTTATAATAATAGTAGGTTTATCTGTTTTCCCGTGAAACCTCACAAATAGATAGATAAACCATTTTTCAGTGCATACAAAATCACAAAGAAATGATAACAAATTAGATAAATATTATATATAATTAAGACAAGTTACCAAAATACAAACTATAAAAAAACACACTTAAAGGAATTAAGTGACACAATGACATACTTTAAATCAAAATAACGAATATACAGAGGGCGATCTGCATCACGAGTTTGCAGCCAATGGGGGTCCAGCTCAATGTGACAGGCAAATGTACATAATCAGCTTATAATGTTCCCACTACTGGAACTCAGGCCATCTCTCGGCGATAGGACGTGGGCCGTAATCCACCACGCAAGCCCTGTGCGGGTTGGTAGATGTCACATGTCTTCGAATTTTTGGTTCTAGGACATGCCGGTTTCCTCACGACGTTTTCCTTCACCGTTTTGAGAGCAGCGTATGTACCTGACCCTGATATTCTGCTAGATCCCCGCAGTGACATACGGTCATCGAGCAGACGAGATAGATTGCTGTGACAAATAGACAGAATTACTTTCGCATTTTTGATATGAAGCATGCGTGAATATAACTTTGTTTCGAAGTGAAATTGTAAGATGCCTGTCTAGAAAGTTACGTTTCCCAGAATTGATTTCAGTGGCAGGTTAACTTGAAATTGAAATGGTTGCAGAATACAAATGCCTATATAAATGGACGTACAAGCTTTTTCTAGTTCGTAGAATGAACAGAGGGGCAATTCTCGTAATTTTAAGAACATTCACTGCCTGAAGGCCAATTCCCGTAATTTAAAACGTTCAAAATCTAGTCGCAGTCTCATCTCGGCGACAAAAAATGTCAAAAACCTGTCAAAATGTAGGAAAATTAGAAGTATTAGTAATTACTTATTAGTAAAGACGCAATAGAAAATCTATTGTTGACGGTCACTGGTGACCGCGGTGGCAGTAAATATATAAAATAGTGAGAGAGTTAAGAAAAAATGCATAACTGTGTAGGTACATTAAGTTCTTATAATTTTAACGCTCTTTATTTACTTAATCAAGATAATATTTACATTATATAACCTAATATTTAAAATTAAAATAATAAAAAAAAAAATTAAAAAAAAAATTAAAAAAAAAAATTCGTCCGCATCGCTGTCAACAGGAACAGTGCCTAACAGGCTGGCAGCATTGCCACGTTGTATGGCGATACTAATTCTTTGGCCAAGAAACAGGCCAGCCCTCTGATCACGTGAAGAGTGAAGAGTCGACTAACCGCTTGGCGATATCTCGAAAAACCAAGTGGGCACTCAGACCCCATGGCCCTAGTGTTTCAACCCCAAACGGCTCGAATATATAATTCCCAATCAGGTTGGAATATTTTCGCCGTTTGAGGTTTTCTGCACCAGCAGCAGCTGCTCCAGCACAGCCCACCGTGCTAGGAAGATGGGATGGCGCAAGGGTGTCGACACATGTTGCATCCCACACCAAAGGTCTGCCTAACTTCCAGGGCATTATGGTCATTCCGTCTGGTCTCTTCCGATCGTCGCGTGCCAGGCCATTGGGTTCTAAAACAGCTAGCACCCCGGCGGTGACAAGAGCACGACGGATGATGTCATTAATGCTGGCGTGCCGTGCTATTCGACCTGCGCTCCTACTGCAAGATAGGCCATAGTGTCCGAGGCAGTCGACAGCTTCACCGCACTGACAGCGATAAAGTTCTTATTGATAAACATTACATTTAAGTTTCAACAGTCTACCAAATGATTTGACCCAATTGGACCTGCAATAGTATTTTAAGACATTAGGTACATACAAATATGATTTTTATCAAAAAACTCATTCAGATTATAAAACAATACATTATCAATTAAGATATTTTTTTTCAATTTATTTTTAAACATATTTCCATTTAATTGCTTAATTGCTGGCGGTAACTTATTGTACACAAGAATAGCAGTAACTAGGTACTTTTATAATACATCTTATTATTAATAACCGGTTATATTTATATTGTTTCCGAATCGCAATCACAGAAATAAAGTAATCACAGAAGACATGTCATAGTTTGGGATGAATTCAGTTTCATCACCATCAACCGTGTGTACGACAGGATTGCCCATCGACAAAAATGATGAACTTCCATACAAACTCATCCCCTATTTTTATTAAGTATCGGTGGATCGGTGACCATCTTTACATACCAAGACCCTCGCAAAGCACGTTAAGCCGTTGGTCCCGGCTATCATTCATGGATCTTTGGCAGTCGTTAGGGGTCGTCAGAAGCTCGAAAGTCTGACAACCAGTCTTACCAAGGGGTATCGTATTACCCAATCAATCAATCATTCAATCAAATAATTTTATTTGCAACGAATGAAAAGGAGGAGAATGAAGGATCAAGAGGAGGAGGAGAGAGGATGTTGTGAAGATCAGATAGGCAGTCGCTTCATGTAAAATACTGGTACTCAGCTGCATCCGTGGAAGCCAACCCCAACATGGTTGGGAAAAAGATAATGATCTATTTATTTTGAAGGCATGAAAAAATGCTGGTCATCTCCTGTCACTATGAGCTCAAAAGCTTTTACATAGTTAGGTTTTACAGTTTTGAAATGTAGGTAGGTGGTAGGTATCTTTGTCTGTACTATACAATTAATTTTCTTAATCTACCTGAGCTGTGGACCAAATGAAAGAATAACATTCGGAACGTGTCGTCTCCTAAAAAAACTTTAAGCATTTAATTACGATATTAAAGTTAACAAAGCTGGGTTTTACATTAATTTAAATTCATTTCATTCAAGTCATTTTTCCATTTCAGCTGCGATGCCATAATATGATTTATAATTGTAGTTTCAAATGTTTGAACTGTACAGTACAAACACCAACCAACCAACTGTACTTGTACAGTTCAAACATTTAGGTATACATATACCTATGACTTATCAAAAAATAATCAGGTAATCCTTTGGGATTAAAAGTGTATGTTCTATTTGAAATAAATGCTTTGACTTTGATTATATCCTGATTATTATTTTTTTACATCATAATGGCATCACAGCTGAAGTGGCAAAAATGCTAACTAACTTTTGGAGGGCACTGTATATCTCACATATTTGGATAAAAACAGCAATCTAATCTAATCTTCCTAACATTTTTGTAACTGCCACCAGCATCGAATTGTTTAGGTAACATAATACAATAACACGTCTGTGTGCCCTAGAGATAAAGGGGTTTATTCATAAACGATGACTAAAGTTAAGTAACGTTTAAACGTCAAAAATGTATGGTTAAACAGTCGCTAATCACTGCTTAACTTTAAGCAACGTTTATGAATAAAGGTGTATATATACAGGGTGGTAGGGACATCGACGCGAAAACTGTAACCTGGATACAGCACATGCGTTTAGACCCAATAGCGTCGAAATTTTTCGTCGGTTATTAAAAAAAAATATTGCTGTTCCATATGTTTTGACCGCGTAGGTATTGCACTTTTCTATGAAACAGAAGATTTTTTTTTTGTTCATCGACGGATAATTTCTACGCTATGGGGTCTAAACTCACGTGCTGAATTCATGGTTACAGTTTGCGCGTCGATGTCCCTGCCACTCTGTAGGCAGAGGACTACCTCATTTCGCCAGGTATGTTTAAGTCCCATGTCATCAAACTCAAACTCAATTAAAACAAAACTACAGGTGGAAAACCCAATAACACTTTCTAATCGAACCCAGGGCCTCATAGTCAGCAGTAGCGCTTACGACCACTAGACCAACGAGCCAGTAGAATTATATAAGCAGTTTTCTGAAAAGAGTTTTATTAAACCAAAAAAAAAACAAATAAATACATACAAAACGACACGGTTGGCGCAGTGGTCAAGCGATTGACTGCTGCGCTGCGTGTCGCGGGTTCGATTCCCGCACGGAACAAATATTTGTATGACCTACAATTAGTTGTTCCGGGTCTGGCTGTTTGTGTATGTGAGTTTATATGTCTGTAAACGCACCCACGACACAGGAGAAATTCCTAGTGTGGGGCAACGTTTTAAAAAAAAAAACCAATAAAAAAAACATAGGTTCAAACAGACATGTGTTCATTCCATTTCCTTGTTTAAAAACTGTCCTGAGTTTTGTCCATCACGTATCTAATTTACATAATGGCAACCTTAGATATGAGTGTTACATAGGTAAAAAAAATACGTGGGTCACCCTTTTGGTCTCTTTACACTCACATTAATGTTATTTTGCCTCCACGGACCACATTTAATTTAAAATATACCGAAATAATGTAATTAGTAAGGGGAAAGGTATTTTTTTATAAACAGGTATACCTACTTTATTAAAAAGCTGAAGCACATACAAATTTAGGTCTTTTTTTGAAGCTTTTTATGAAGTAGCAACCTTTTTGTGCTTTTTCTTCTTAGAGTATTGACGGCAAAAAGTTTAAACATTTTTGGGCCAAAATTCAGCTGCGCCAACTCGGCTCACTGACGCAGTCCTGTAGCCATCAAGTACACAGGTGACTGGGCAAGCGGCACAGGATGGAAGGTAGGCCATTGTCTGTGGAGAGGTGGCACATACGCACTTGAGATCTGAGCCGTCCGTGAATCTGCCAGGGCCGCGGGTTGTTCGAAAGAGATACCGTGGCCCCTGGCATAGGCAACTAAAGGAACACGGGTGGGTTTTAGTCAGTAAAAGTCTGACACGCCCTCCCACTCCGCCCAGAGCGGCAGCGGAAGTCATCTGATGATGACCCACCCAAAAAAAAGCCGTCCGTGAGCCCCAATGGAATGGGAATGGATGGTCCGTGAATGGGGAAAATGAAATCTCATGGTAGCTAAATTATGATTAGCTGATCGAAATACAGCTGATCAAAACAGCCAATCAAATCACATCACGCATTTGACAACGTAATGTTTAAATTAGCTTTTGGAAACTGGGTACATATACACTGATACAGCCGTACCGAAGATACCGAATTACTGGAATATTTACATGAAAAAAAAACCTTCTTCCTTCCTTAATGCAGATCAAAGAAACCCTCGCGCTCCCAATTATCCGTGCATTTTTAGGGTTCCGTAGTCAACAAGGAACCCTTATAGTTTCGCCATGTCCTTCTGTCTGTCCGCGGTTTAGCTCAAAAACTATTGGTACTAGAAAGTTGTAATTTGGCATGAGTATACACGTTAATGACGCCAAAAAGTGGTAAAATAAAATTTTGAAAAAAACAATTATTTAGTACCTCCCCTACATGTAAAGTGGGGATGATAATTTTTTTATTCGTCCTTCCCATAGTGTTGGATATCGTTGGATCAAATTTCACGGCAGTAGTACCTATATATAAGGAAGTTTAAAGGAAAACTATCACATTTAAGTGGGCTTTACAAGTTTACGAGTAATAGTCGACCAAACAAGTCTACCAAGTCTCAAAAAAAAAATTAAAACTTTACGTGCTAATTTGTCGGATCTGGTGAGGCTTTGTATAGGAAGTCAAATTAGGTAGGTAGTCATGTTTGGCTTTTAGGTAAAGCATGGTACGAAACTATCAGTCAGCGAATACGACCCGCACTTGGCTGTTATAAAAACTACGGAACCCTACACTGCGCGTGGCCCAACACGCACTTCACCGGTTTTTTTTAAATATCTTGTGATTTGAATTCAAAACGTAAAACGTAGAATTTGTATAAATAAACCGTTGAACTTTTTATTTTCTTAATATATCGTTTGACAGTTAATTAATATAACTTTTGATTGTGCGTATGAAATTATGTTGCCATGCATTTGGATATTTTTCACATTCCTTATTTTCGAAGTTTCGATTCGATTTTTTTAATTTAGGTACCTCCTTTACAGTTTACCTTCGTTGTCCTGTATCACGCCAACGGCTAACCAAATCAAATTGCATTCAAAAGAGATTCACATTTAAGGATTTCTATAGTTCTGTCTCTATTGGGAATATTAGTCACAAATGTACTAGTGGGGATGTTATCACCATTTCAGTATTGGAGATCATTTCCTTTGAGCATGAGCACCATAGATGTCTTCAATTCACAAAGGTGCCTTCTTTTAAGGAAAGTCACGAGAAAAAATATCGCAGAGGCAATCTTTTTCAAACCTAAGGGGTTTTATTTACAAACAAGATAATATTTAGGTATTGACTTTTGCAAAAATCACCTACCAGGATCTACATAGATACGTGTAGCTACAAACTGTCGATATTCTCCCATTAACAAGAACAAACGAGCCACTCAATTCCACATTGCAATCGTTGCCTTCTCCAAATACAATAAAATCTGACGGCGTTCTATTTAATCAGAGTAAAAGGATTCACCTAATATTATGTTCTCCTTACAGCGCATATTATGTTAGCATAATCAAAGTAACACCATTAAAAGGTCAAGATGTTCGCCAAGATTTGCATGAAAATGGCTTAAATGTTGTGTATGCTAATTTTTGGGATGGTAAGTAAGTGCAAAGTACCTGTGCATTGGTGAGTATGTAAGTATTAGAAAACCTACGCATAGAACCAACTAATGAGAAAATGAAATCGGAACCATTCGTATAAGTTTGTTGCTAATCCTACTAATATTATAAATGTGAAAGTTTGTATGGATGGATGGATGGATGTTTGTTCCTCTTTCACGCAAAAACTTTTTAACGAATTTGAATGAAATTCGGCACACAGTTGGTTTATAACCAGGATTAACATATACCTATGATACTTTTTATCCCGATATTCCCACAAGATCGAAACTTATGCGGGTGTAACCGCGGGGCGCAGCTTGTTAATTATATTCACGTTAGTATTTTTCTCTCATGGCTTCAAAAAATTATTTTAATCCTTCACAACGTAGATCCACGCGAGACACCATGGCTTTTTAATTGTGTCTGTAATTACGGCATTGAACGGGTTAAAGTTCATCTTTACATCCTATAAGGATGTTTCAAATGCTGCTTGCTTGCAGCGTGTCGATAGCAATCTATATGGACTCTGCCCAGAATTCTGCCACTTGTTTGGCGCTATCACCAGCGTCCATCAGTTCCTGTAACGTGCAGCTGACAGGACACGCAGGACACGATATTAAGTGTCCCATCGTTTGCAGAACAGCACCACATCTACACTCCAAGGCGGAGTCGTCTATGAATTTCCACCTGTACAGGTTTTCCTTGCCTTATTTTAACCTTGACTGAAGCTGAGGCGAGACTGTGCTTACTCAAACCTTTCATCTCACCCGCTAAAGACCTCCCACCTGGAGATGAGTTGCCTCGGGTAACCTGGAAGTCTTTAAATAGACTCCGGACCCAGGTTGGCCGAAGCAAGGCAAGGACAGAACTGCTTTAGATGAAGATTTAAATCGCATCACCCTGCAGCGTCAAAAGATGGTGACGTTTCCGTTCAATTTTGACACCTCTGACAAACGAAGAGACTTGACTTGATTGTCCTGGAAACGCCAGAATTATTGTGTCAGCAGTGGTGGCACAGTGGTATCAGCTCCAACTTACGAGTTGTAGGTCTTGAGTGCGAACCCAGCCAGGCAGTTTAATTTGAGTAATCACATAATTTCATCAACACTGCTCTCTAAAACGGTGAAGGAAAACATCGTGAGGTCACCGACACGTCCTAGGTCGAATCCTGGAACCAAAAATTCGAAGACATGTGACATCCACCAACCCGCTCTGGGCCCGCGTGGTGGATTACAGCCTGCTCCCTCTTACTGAGCTCCTTTGGTCACTTTTTCGCACGAATTAGTAAGGTGAGGACAAATCAAACGATTTAAATCTTTGGCTGCAGATAAACCTTCACTTACCCATTTATATTCAATCATGTCACTTGGTTTTAATAAGTTTATAGACATATATTCATATTCTTTATTGTGGATCATAGGTAGGTTAACAATACATACAATGTTCAGTGTTCTTAATACGTTAAAATAGGATCAGCTATGTCCCGCCGCTTAGGCATACAATAACAGTCACATAGTAATAAAGATTAGATAAATTAGAGAAGTCTACGAATAATACACCAATTCCAATAATTGTATTTACCTTTTGAAAGATTCTTCTATACTTTGTAAATGTGAGGACTTTGTAGGCCTTGTACTTGTTGACAGGCCTACGCAGCTGTCCTCCCATACCTACTGTAATTTGAAAACATTGTAAAAGCCAATTATTTTTAAAGGAGTTTCTTGCCCTATGAAACGACCAATTGGAACCGTGCACCTAGCTTCTGACGTTTCATAAGTGCCCATATTGGTTTAGGTATGTGAAATAAAATGTTTTGTTTTTGATATTTAGATTACTATAACTGTAATTGAATGTCATTAATTGAATCACGCATGTTACTCTTTATTATTAGCATCCGCGCTCTCATGTGGGTTGAAACAAGATACAGCGATGCAAAATAATCTGCCCAGCGTAGCAACCGGCGAAGCGTGCTTGTCAGGATATAATTATTAATTAACGCTAATTTTGTTGTTAGTTGATTAGTGATCAACATTTAGATATTTATTAATATTAGTTATCTGATTGTGGTGATTGGCAGGCACACGTGTGATTGGGTTAGTCATATTTATAGAATGGGGCAGGTCGAATGTATGTCCTTTAGTGGCACCCGGGATTTGAGGAAACACTGACACGGTGGTATTTAGGTAAGTTTTCATGGTAGATTTGAAAAAGTGAGGAAAATACGTGAAGAAGAAGGAAAATACAAAGAAATACTTTAGGGAGGTAAAATAATACGGGGACTCAAATTAGCTCAAAGTATTTATTTCTAATAAACCAATTACAGGCACTTTTGAATTGTCAAGGGCTCAGTCTGAAAGATGAAACTGGTTGCCCATTCTAAAGCGTAGGGGGTACCTATGGAGAAAACCGAAGCAAAAAACTCCACGGACACTCTTTTATTTAAATCAAAATATGGTTACAAAATATTGGTTGCATCATTCTTGAAATCATACATGCACAATGCAGAACGTTAAAAGTAATAAAAAGATTTTAAATTATATCAAAATAAGCCGTGGCTAAGAGGTGACGACGAGGGACTGACGGCGCCTCTTCACGAACATGAGGAATGGATTAGCACCATTCAACCCAACCATTTTGAAGGGAGTTAAATGATCCAACACATGCGCCACCATCAGCGAGACATTAGAGTGAGCATGATATTCTCTCAGCCGCCAGAGCACATTCAAGACAATGAAAAACGTACGCAGTAAATGGTACCTTAAAAGTATGAACATAAGCCCTTTTGTCTGTAGTAAGTAGGTTAGAAAAAAACCAAAACAATTCAACTCGTTAAAAAAACATTTAATTTTCTCTCGTCACGAAATCATCGGAACTGAAAAGCCTACAGAACTTGATTAGGTAAATTGTAATACGATTATACTACGCAAAGTAAAAGTTAAACAGATTTGCCTTTAGGTACTTTCAGGAAACTTAATCAAAAAGTTCTTGCAAGAGAAGTCAGTGGCAGCAGCTAGTATCTAATAAATTATAGTCTAGCTAGATAAACATTAATTGGATTCGCGTGATCATAGTTAGATATAACAATGCAATCCATGCATGCATGCATCCGTAGGTACTAATAATTAATTATTATAAATACGATAGTAACTTTGTCTGTATTTAGCTTTTCACGCCTAAACAGACTGAACCGTGTTGTTTATAGATAGGTATGTAGCCGTTTTTTTTTTGGGTGGGATATCATCAAATAACTTCTCCCGCTCTGGGTGGAGCTGGAGAGCATGACAGGCTTTTACTGACTAAAACCCATCCGTGTTCCTTCAGTTGCCTATGCCAGGGGGCCACGGTAACTTTTTCGAACAACCCGCGACCATGGCAGAAAAGAGTTCATTGTTTCGACTTGGTTTCGAACAATCGCATCACCGAAAGTCATACAACTAGCCAGCGAACCCATTTAGATAAGTAGCCTGGGAACTGGAGAAGGACGAAGGCTACTTTCCACTCAGGTTTAGTTGAAAACCAGGTCAGTCAGGCACTAGTTGTCTGGCATTTTTTGCTGAACTGGGCCTTTTTGGCGCAGTCGTGAGGCACACTTTCCTGCTAATTTCTTACATCGTCAATCGTCATCGTCATCAACTTTACACTTTATATTTGTTTGTATCTGGTGTAGGTATTGTCTGTCTTTTAGTCTGTGCTAAATAACTGTTTTTTCTTTCTTTATCCTGGATATTTGTAAAAAAAGATGAAATAGGTGCAAAATACACTCCGATGAAATCTCAGGCAATAGTTAGTACCTATTTTTTTCCAATGTCGTTGGTTAAAGTTTTATGAGTGATTCCTTTTAAACTACTAAACGTATCACTCAATATAGCCTAACATAAGAACGTCATATAAATTATCATTTATTTATTGCACATTCTCTGATTATAAAAAAAAAATCGGAGCGAATCCTTTAACGCGAAGTTCAGTTAGGTCTTATATTTAATCTTATTTATGCAGCCAAGCTAAAAATTTATTATTACTAGATTTTTCCCGCGACTTCGTCCACGTGAATTTCAGAATTGGGTCCAGAGAGAAATGAATTTGGCTAAGTACTTAGTTAGATATTAAACAAATTCAGTAGCAAACTATGTAGTTTAACATTAATTTGATAACAGTCGCAGTCGTTAAGCCATGTCATTCACCAGGATAACAAATATTCTATGTGTTAATGCAGGTTATAATAATTATAAACTATCTGTGTGCCAAAGGAGAATACACAAAAACCTATGGGCAAAAATCTCATAGTCGATAAAATAAAAGCTTTTGAGTGGTAAAAGGGCATCGAATTGCAGTTAACAAATATGAAATTACATCATCCCCACGATTGGCTATGTATTGTTTTATTTATCGTGGTAACGGCCGCGAATTACGAGGTGTAGTTCGTAGGTTCGAACCCCGACAGGCGTTTATTGATTTTGGGGCTTGTAGAGATTATTTTGAGAGAAACTAATTTCAAATTTTGATTAATCTACCTATTATTGTACATTTATGTAAGTTTTTTTTGTGTGATTCAGTATAAACCTCCATGCATACAAACTTTCACAATTTCAATACGCCAAGTGCATGTGAAACATTACAATAAAAATAATAAAAAAATTGTTTTTATACTTTTAATATTTATAATTATAATTAATATGTATTTAAGTATAATGAAATAAAGGAGATTACAAAAAATATTAGTTCCTACTAATACTTATTAATAATGTGAAAGTTTGTTTGCATTATTTACTCATCAAGCCATATTTTTCAGGTGCGATTCTAGGAACATTAATTTCCTACGTCAATAAACTGATATATCGTAGTTAGGTGGGTAGTAAAGCCAAATATCTACCTACACCATTATGTACGCAAGAGAATAATAACGTAAAATACGTATAGAGTGCGCATCAACGTTGGTAAGGTCAGCAACAGGAGTGAATTGAACCTGGACAACTGAACGCTATCTACCTACGTAGTTAGGTATTTGTAGGTAATCTGCATTCGAGACATATTCGCCAAAAATTTAAACAAATATAAATTTAAGGAAAAATTACTGTATTCCTACACAATAAAATTCAGTTTACGCTACAACTTCAAATATTTTTATAACTTTTCAATAGTGCTAGTCACTCTGAAATCAACTTAATTACCATTAAAATAACGTTGATATTTGTTTAACTTGAATTTGAAACATAAATAAAATTTGAATATAGGTGGTAGAGTATTTTTATTAGGGTTGTGTTACTTTTTCCCTGGTCGGAAAAAGTGTTATTGGGTTTTTGCATCAGGAATTTCTCAGTAAATGTCGGGAGTCTGGAGTTGTCACCGGTGTCAAAACGGGCCTTTTATTTTTTGACAACTTTACTGGCTACTAAGCTCACGACACATCAACCATAGCGAAAAAAAAACAAACTAAAACTCAATTTCCGATATCAAAAAACCATAAAGAACCCTAAAATATCACGTTACAAAGTCACGCATTGATACTCTTTCAAAGCCGTCCACTCATACGGTTCTACGAGAAATTAATCCATCCTGTGGTTGATCGCCGATCAAGAATGACTAATGGATCACCACTTGAGAGATTAGCGATTTTAAATCTATTGCTATCAGCACTCGATTACTTTACCAACACCAAGCACGCTCTTCACATAAGCGGTTTCATTATAAAGTCCGTGTCAAAGTGATGATATTTATGTGGGCAGCTACTTGAAAGGGTATCGAAACACAATGTAATTGTAACTGGTCAGTAAGGTCTTTTACGTGGAATCGAGCGTGGGTAGAAGATGAATTAAGTTCACATTCCAACCGTTTTGGACAAGAGGCTATTCAAACTCTCTGAATGACCAAAAATACCTACCTACCTGCCCAATCTAATTTGGTACCCTTTATTTTCAGTTTCTAACCCAAAACGAAAGAGCGCTTTGTTAAAAATGCGGAAAAGAGCACTTTTTGCACAAACGCCATAAAGAACAAAGCATGAAGATAATACCAACAGCCATGCAAGGCTTCAGGACACTTCAGGATGAACGGCACCAAGTTTCAGTTCTTATTCGCAAAAAAATGAAACCACTAACGCCATCTAGGTTAAATTTTTAAAAGCTGTGTGAAGCCAAATTACAAAGAAAACAAACGGCTGGTTTACTTGTTTTCTGAATTTCATAGTAGACATTATAATAAAATAGATAGTGATCAAAGTCTTGTGGTTAGATTATATTTAGTTTCCAACATCCATGCTAATTTTATTAGTATTCCAAGTCAACTATGGCACCACCGAGTTTAAAATGTCAATGTCATTCTCAAAACAAACGTCAAATTATTCCAAATTCAAATTGAAGCACGATCACAACGGATTCTCTAAAGTTAATTTAATTTTAAAAACTCCATAGTAAACAATGGATAATTTAATTAAACCTGTGTTAGAGAATTATTCGACGCATTATGTTGAAAAACAAAAGAGTCCAAGTTACATAGAAATGTACACAAAAACTAACAGAGATGTGGTGTTAGTTTGTAACAAGGTAAATATTTGTTTACTTCAGTAATTTTTTGTGTTAAAACTTGAATGTTTGTCTAAAAATGAACTGTTTTTACTTACAGACTAAACAGCCTTCTTATGTTACGGAAACGATTGGAAAAAGCAATAGAAATGAGTCTGGTAAGTAACAACATTCTTTTGTTTACAACTCAGCCTACCGCAGTCCACTACTGGATATTGGCCTCTCCCGGGCTGCGCCACGACACCCTGATTTCTTTCACCCCGAAATCTGTCCCAACTACCTTTTTAAGGGTGACCGGTCCATCAGGGGAGGTTTAGTCAGGGTGTTAGTGAGTAAATCCACCTTCAATACTTTTAAGTAATTTTTGCTGAAATAAATTGTAAAGAAATCTGTTAAACTTTTTTTTCCCCATTAAACTGTTTAATCCCATAAATACTAGGTACCAGTGATTGTGGTCATATTTCTACAATTGGTTAATACCTAAACATACTCTATTACAGAAGAGTTAGAGTTAACGGGATCTCCATTGAAACTGGATCTAAGTCTTCACACTATATTTGATGACACAATGATCACTGATGAGCCTCAGTTATGGACCAAGGAAGAAGCTACTCATGGTCCTACTACACTGGATACTGCAAGGTTAGTAAATAGTTAATTCATAACATTATGTGACGGTATATCTTTTCAATATTATTTTTTTGTCAAACACATGAACCTGCAATGTTATCTCTCCACCATCCTTGGTTGACTTGTAGAAAATGTTTAAGGCTTTAGGTCTGGTCTGCCTTTGTAGCTTATTTTTTATAAGCCAATATTATCCCACTGCTGCTGGGCAAAAGCCTCCCTACTCTTGTTCCACCTCTCTGTCTAGAGATCCAAGGAAAGGACTTTTTATGTTGCATCAAATTTTATAATAGAATAAATAATTCTTAAATACAGTAGGGCCTTGTTAATCCGGACTCCCGCTTGTTTGGTGATTGCTGTAATCCGGCCGGGCAATGGGGTTTGCGGGAGAGGCGGGTGTAGGTGCGGGCTGCCATGAGCCGACCCGTCGTCAGTCTTTTGTTCATCCGTCTACAGTGTCAATTTAGCGCGCTCGCTAACATCATGGCGCCGCCACGTAAACATTCAAATTGATAGCCATGAAGTTATGTTTCTCCGTCGACTTAGAGACCGGGCTTTTGAAACGAAGTGCGAAAATTATAAACAGAAGAGTATTACAGACTTTTTCAAGAAGAATTAACGAATGTTTTATTTTAACTTACTGTTTTTCTTACATGGTTGTAATTTTGAACATTTTTGTCTTTTTGCTTTAATTTAAAAATTGATTATAGAAACTAAGGTCAAACATATGTGTTTTATTACCATTAAATATGGCATACTATAATCCGGACGCCTCGATAATCCGCAAAGGGTCCTGTTTTTGCCTCTCCAGATTAACGAGGCCCTACTGTATTGAGTGTTAAATTCATAGCTTTTTTTGTGATGGAATGATTTCAGGAAATGATACTCAAGTTTGTATGGTCCTTTGAAATCCCTTATTTTGCTCTATTAGAAAGAGCATTAAAGCAGGGTTTATATATGAAACTAGTGATGTGAAACAGTAGCTTGACTGTTGTGTTTCGGGCCATAGCTAACGAACACCTGATTTTTTAAAAAGCCCTGTCCTGTAAAAGGTCCTGAAGAGAAATAATAACAATTATTTCAGCCAACTCTGAGCAGCTTACATTAGATAATATCCATGACACTGCTTTCATAATGTAAGTCCCGCTTAGGTGAAGCTTATGCTGCAGTAGGTAAATAATCAGCCAGTATTAAGTTTGTTGCATGCAGATCTTATGCAACAACTCATGTTATTAAAGTTTGAATGCCATATTCTTGGCTGTAAGTTATATCAAAATAAACAAGTAAATTAACAATTTCAATTTTAAAATATTTCAGAGAAATAGCCACCCTATACAACAAGAACCGCAACCAGGTATCTACAGAGGAGGCTATACCACTGTGGATACTAACAAACCCACTAGAAGATGGCAAGCCTTTACTGCTCACAATACAATCTGATAGTACACACTTCGCAAGAGGTTTAGTTACGTATGAAGACAGCATGAACCAGGATGATGTTGATTTGGATCTGTTAATTGAAGATTATGCTAAGCAAGAGGGGTTGTCTGTGGATATGGTAAGATTTGTTTGTCCCTATATCTTTAAAATATATATAATTCACCATATTTGAAGAAGCAAGTTGGTAACAATAATGATAAAAAAGACAGACTCCAGGCAGGCCCATGAGGAAAATATACCGATATTATTTGCAAGTAAACCTTTAAGATAAGATGAATAGCATCAGACACTGTTGTGTCATTAAATAAATACTACACCCTATTCAGTGCCATGACTGGCCATGAAGCGTGACTTGTTCATTCCTGCTATTATTTCAAATTACCTTTTATCTACCTCACCCAAGGAGAAGCTATCCCACAGTTAAGAATTCCTGCTATACCACTGCTAAGTGGGTAATACGGGCTAGTGTCTGCAACTCCACGTCAAGGCGCGCATTTTGCGTATGGACCACTGCTAAGTAATAATAAGTAAACAACATATTTTACAGATCTCAACCCTGGTTGATTGCAAGTACTTAATCTCAGGGATTTCATACGGCTCACACAACACAGATGAGTTAATCAATGCTCCACACGGTGGGGTCACAGAGTTGCGCTGCGAATGGTCTGGGAAGACGCTACATACGCCGTTTATAAGCTGTAAAGTTAATTTTGTGAGTATTTTGGAACTTTTATCTTCCCTCTTCCAATAGTACTTTCATTCCGTGCCCATGATGTTAGCATTGACAAACCATTGCATTGGTAAATAAGGTCTCAAAAAACCTTGTTTTTTAGAATTAAATTCGGATGATGCCCTCCCTCTCCTCTCTCTTCTGTTGTTCTGTTCTTCTGTTGCGATTAGAACCTCCCGATGCACTTTGTGATAAAAAAAACGTCCTTTTTTTATATTTGACCAAAATAAAAATCCACTTTTAAGACTTAAGAAAATAACTTGTACCATTAGTCCATTAATGTATATCAATAAATTAAGTCACGCGACCTAATTCGGCACCCGTCTCAAACTAACATAACATTTTCTTGATACACTTCACAGGAGCAAGAGATCATTGTGGGTCACCTGGGTAGTCCATGTAACGCTATCTGGAGGTCTGTGTGTGCGTTACACAATATGAACCAGCTTCTAGTAGACATGACTGCTGCAGGATTCGCCTCCGTCAATCTGGAAACTGCTTCAATTAGGTAAAATATTTTTAACTTTTTTTTCACTGATATAAATGGTTTCTTTTACTTTTTTCTTTAAAAAAAAAAAACTAATTTCTACCACCCACACTAGGAATTTCTCCTGTATCGTGGGTGCGTTTAAAAACATTTAAACTCACATACACAAACAGCCAGACCCGGAACAACTACTTGTAGGTCATACAAATATTTGTTCCGTGCGGGAATCGAACCCGCGACACGCAGCGGCAGCAGTCAATCGCTTAACCACTGCGCCAACCGTGCCGTCAAAATTGGTTGCAAACTCCAATAAAAAGCACGCGTCGCAAGCGCGACCGTTAAGGGTACAGTCAGGCCTCCGTCACTCCATGTACTGGCGCGCTATAATTACCTACCGCCCGGCCGAGCGGTCTCGGGCCGTTTGCGGACCAAATTCAGTGCTGTGGGATTGCGCGGTGCGAAGCAATCGCAACTGTACGTTTGAGAATTTAGGCACATTTTAGCATGCAGCGGTTGCTGACGCGGTGGAGTAGGCTATTATAGCAGTAGGTATTGGACATTTTCTACTAAGTGAAGTATCTGGTACGTAGTAACTATTTAGTAATCTGTGGTACAGCCCTGATTTTAAAACTTAATGGGTTGGGCAGTGTTATTAGGTTTAGTTCCTTAGGAAAGTAATAGCAGCTGAAATTGGCCAACAATTTAACGTAGGTACGTTTCAGAATCGCTACTCGTTAATGCTGTTCTAATATACAGACGCCAGCACGTCAAGCTAGTGCAATTTGTCAAATTTCTTTTATAGATTTCAACTTTATCGTCGCATTAGGTTCAAAGTTGATTGGGAAAATTTGACAGTCTGTACCATCTAGCTGGCCCTGCCCCGCCTTATTAATATTAGTTATAGATGATCTTCTTTTACTGTCGATAGTTATAGTCTCAAACTTATAGACGACACTAAAATATCACATACCTACATGTACAAAAAATGTTAACCTTTTTTTTTCAGGAACAGCGCCCCTGGCGCAAAACGCCCAAACAACTCAAAGCGCGTCAATGAACTTCTAAACGAAACTGAAACGTACGCGTACACCGCTGAATGTCCTGCCGGCGGATGCATTTGTGTGACTGAAGACACCACTACATTAGGACAGTCTCTTAGTGATATGAACACTATTGGATCTAGTAATGACTTTACTTATAAACTCTGGGATATTTTGAGAGGTAAGTAACATACATACAGAGAGAAGAGTAAGAGACACCAGCCGTTCGATTCTGTAAAAATCTCACCGTGAAAACTTAGGTGAAGTGAGCTTGAGTGAGCTATCAATAGTGTCAATCCCTAGCATTAGTTGGAATGACAGCTCACTCCACGCTCACTTCACCTAAGTTTTCACGGTGAGATGGTTACAGAATCGCACTGCTGTACATTTGGACTATGGCTCATTAATATTATAATTAATTAATTATCATACTATTTTAATTTTTGCCTCTGGGCTGGATTGAGGTCAAGAGTGAGCCCATTGTCAATAAAAAAAAAAAAATTACACACTTGAGCGGCTTCTGGCTAAGTAATAACAGCCGCAAAGGTCCATCGATCAGGTTATCGGTGGTTTCGTGAATAATAATATAAATATAAAATTCTGACAACCAGTCTTACCACGGGTATATTACCCAGTAACTGGGTTGTGGTGGTCAGATAAGCGGTTGCTCCATGTAAAATATTAAGCTACAGGTATTCAGCTACATCTGTTTAGACTGGATGCCGACCCCAACATAGTTGGGTTTTCCCAACTATGTTGGGGTCGCATGGTTGGCTAGGCAGATTAATTGACTACTTAAATTCTTGCAGATTGCGAAACAGCAGAAGAACTAATAACATTATTGATTCAAGCGCTGAAGTTCATATCTTCAGGGAAAATAAGACCATTTGTAAGTCACTAAACTTTTATTTCAATAACTGCATGTTCAGTAGAACCAAACATTCGAAGATATTATAACAACCAAACCACACAGGGATTATATTAACATTATAATAATATGCTGATTTTGTTAAGTGTTAAATGCTTTTTTTATATCTTTATTTTTTAATTTAATAGGGGTTTTTGTCCAATAAGGATATGTCAACCCCATCATACCTTATTACAATGTAAATACACTTAGATATAATACACAAGGAGAAACAAATCCAAATTACAACATAGTAATACTAAAAGGCTGCTGTTCACTGCTGAACGGACTAATACTAAATTACATTTATTATTTGGCTGCTTCCGAATTAGGGTTTGCCAAAATCCTTTGAACCAGACCTACATCCAGCCTGTTTAACCTTAATTCGTTCAGCATCAAGTCGCGTTCATCTTTAATCCGGACACATTCCATCAGTAAATGCTGAACATCTTCAATTTGATTACAAGTTAAGCAATTGGGAGAATCAGACCTTTTCATTGAGAAAGTAAAGCTGATGGATAGTGTCCGGATCTAAGTCTAAAAGCTAGTTTTACGTAATTTCTACTCAAATTAATACCATCAAACCAAGGGACAAATGCTTCATTTCATAATTATGCTCAAGGTTCCCTAAGGTTAACTGGTAGAAAATGCCCCAGGCAGTAAGGGCGCCTTTGTACTGTATTTTTTCACTTGTGCAAAACTTTATGTTTCAATTCATTTCAATGAAATTATGCTCTTCAATTGCACATCGTCTGCCAAGTAAACTAAATACCTTTTGTAGCTTCAGATTGATCTCCTCTTTATTTGTTAACAGATAGATGCCAACAACAAGACCTACCTATCAAAACTAGTCCTCAAACTGTCCCGAGGCCACTCCCAGGCCTCCAAAGTGCTAAAGAACTTGCGTGCCAGTCCTCCACAGGCGTTATCATTGGTCGCTCAAGTGGGTACTGAGAAGACTATGTGGGAATATACTAGAGTAATGTCCCTGTTGGAGCATTCCTTCTTTATTGCTGGAATTTGGAACAGCGATGCAAGGTATGGTATTGTTTATTTAATTAATTGACTGCCACTGCGGTCACCGGTGTCCACCAACAATAGATTTTCTATTGTGTCTGTTGTCTGGCAGTCAATGGCTAAAGAGCCGGCGGCTCATCAGAGGGACAATTCTCGTAATCTTAAGAACGTTCACAGTCAGATCTCAGTCTCAATCTGTCAAAAATACCTCAAATTTCCCTACATTTTTGATACGTTATTGACATTGATTATCGCTAAGATGAGAAGGTAAGTGAAGACTGCCAGCTATGAGTATCTGCAATAGCATGTAATCATTGTACGAGTGCTGCCGTCTCAGATACAAAGCTGAAATGTCTCATGTCTTTGTTGTAATTACACTGGTGTACACCTTTCATACATAAACCCAGCAACGGGTTTTGGCGGGACAGCAGAAAAAGAACGACAGAACTTCCCCGGACGAGCTCCTTCGTAAAGAGCACGACAGAAATCATATCCCGAACTAATCCGTTAGGTTCGTAGGGGATGACGGGGTCTAGTAAGCGAGCGAACAAATAACCCAAAACCACCAAAACTGGGAGTATTAAGGGTGGGGAAAATCACGAAGTGGGTCTTAATCAGTTATCGTACAAAACTAGCAAAATAAATAATCAAAATCCTGCACTTTGCAGAACACACGAATCAATAGAACAAATCAACCAGACCATACAGGACATGACGATGAGCGGCGGCGACTTCCAACTGAATCCCTTCGAGAGTCTCACGTCTGCTGAACATTCCATACGATTAGACTGCGAGTCTTTTTATGAGGAGGATCCTAATGAATTGACTGTTGATGACTTTGCGTCGTTGAAGAAACATGGGCTTGTTAGTGAGAAGAAAGATGTTAATGAGGTGTGTATGATACACTTTTTATTTATTTTGTTCGAGTTTCTTTTAGCGTAGGCACGGATACATTAAGCTTTGTACATTTTTGCTTTTCACGGGCGTTTGGTAGAGCATAAATGAAATTGTACCTTCTTTTTTTACACAAAATTGTTGCACTATTGCACCTTCCATATATGACAAAATCAAAATCAAAAGTCATTTATTCAAATTAGGCTGAGAATCTTTTGAACGTCAAAATTACAAAAGACAGTCCCCCAAAAACGCCCGCCCTTCACCACTTCCTAGTGCTATCGCTGGGAAGAAGAAGTGGCGCAACAAACTCCCCAGCAGCACAACTGTCTGTTCAATTAAAACAAAATACTTGATTGTATACAATACTAGGTACCTATGTTCGGTAATTAACATTACAAAACAGAACATAAAATTAAATTATTTGCCATAATATGTCAGCTAGCCACGCCAATAACAGACAGACAGGTAATACTGTCACCGCTCTGGTTTACCGAGCAACGTAATCTTGGTTTATTTTCTGACATAGATGTACACGTTATCCTTAAAAATGAGTGAAAGAGTACAAATCGTTTTGCAGGTGCCGTTAATAACAGATGAGATCGATATAAGTCCGTGGAAGAGTCTCCTGATGAAGTTCGCACAAGTCCACGTGTGTTTAGAACATCTACATCGAGCTGAAAGCTGTTTAAGGATTGATTTTGGTAAATATAATAATGATGTAATATGATAGCAATAATTTAATGGGAGCACAGTGGTAGTGGCCTGGGGGTCTACTCCGAAGTGCAAAGTGCGAATTTTCGGATCGGACCCACACATGGCCGAACCGAATATTATTGAAAAATGCGAAAAAAGTTCGGATCGGCTCATTTGGGTCGGGACCATAGTCAATATTCGAAAGAGTGTAGGAGTGTAGAATCGGGATCGACCGAACCAAATAGTAACTTCGTAGCAGAAAACGGCCGAACATTCGGCCGATACTACTTCGGAGTAGACCCGGAGTGGACTTACGAGTTGTAAGGCATGGGTCCAAACCCAGGCGGGCGCTTTAATAATAATAATAATAACTTTATTTCGGGTGGCATAGACCCATAGAAACCTTGACCTAGTACACATTACATAAACTTTTATAATTTGCCATGACTCGCCACACCTATACACGACATGACCCACTGATTCTGAAAGGGACAGTCAAAACGTACTGCTATAATATTGCGTTCAGAATGCCGTTGTTGCTACCCCGTATACGGGCCAGCAGGGAAGCTGCTTTTGCGCGCTTCAGCGAAAATCCCAGATGCGCTGCACCGCCACGGCAGTCCCAACAACATTCTGAACGCATAATAATATAATAGAATGCGTAATACACGAAGAATTTTCAAAAGTAAATTAAAATGGTGTCGTAATAATGAAAAACAAATAAAACTAGATTTAATAGCTAAAAATCATAAATGTAAGGATTTTGGAAATTTCTGGAAAAACTCGAACAAGCTGAACCCTAGGTCGAACCTCCCCGTGAGTGTTGGTGGTGAACATAGCCCCACGCAAATTGCAAATATGTTTGTAGACCAATTTAAAGTAAAGCCCTTGGCAAGTCCTACAGTTAATCATGTGACGCAGACGGTGACTGACGCTGATGTGAGCATGAAGCTGGGAGTGACTTTCTCTGCTAAAGATATCGTGAAAGTGATTAATAATATGGTTAGGGGTAAGTCCCCAGGACATGATCACCTCAGTGTTGAGCACCTTAGGTATGCTGGTTTTCACTTGTCGAGAGTTTTGGCGATGTTTTTTAGACTGTGCATAAGTCATTCTTATCTACCTAGTGCACTTATGAGAACCGTAGTTGTACCTATAGTAAAAAATAAAACCGGTGATGCTGCAGATCCCACCAACTATAGACCCATATCCCTAGCAACTATCACAGCTAAGGTGCTGGACAGTCTGCTGGATGCATATATGGCCCCTAGGATTAGGCTGCACGAAGCACAATTTGGTTTCAGGCCTGGGTTATCGACAGAAAGTGCCATCATGTGTCTTAAGCGGACTGTCCGGTACTATACGGATAGGAAGACACCTGTAAATGCGTGCTTCTTAGACTTGTCCAGGGCTTTCGATCTCGTGTCTTATGACCTTCTGTGGGCTAAGCTTGGGAATGAGAAGGAAGTAGAAACTGAGGTTACCTCTTTGCTAAAATTTTGGTATGAAAACCAAATAAACAATGTTAGGTGGGCGGGGACTCTGTCCGAGGAATATAAATTGGAATGTGGGGTGAGGCAGGGGGGGATCTCATCCCCGCGCCTCTTCAATTTGTATATTAACCAGCTGATTGTTGAGCTCAGCAGTACTGGCATCGGCTGTCATGTTGATGGTGTTGCTATGAACAACATCAGCTATGCGGACGATATGGTTTTGCTGAGCCCATCGATCAGTGCGTTGAGACGTTTGTTGAAGGTCTGTGAGGATTACGCGGTGGCTCAAGGGCTTAGGTATAATGTCGCTAAGAGTGAGTTTCTTGTTTTTAAAGTTGGCGCCAGAAGAGACTTGAATGTGCCGTGCATCTCGTTAGCAAGTATGCCCTTGAAGCGAGTTTCAAAATTCAAATACCTGGGTCATTGGGTCACCGAGGACCTTTGTGATGACCTAGACATAGAGAGGGAGCGCAGGGCGCTGTCTGTTCGAAGTAATATGCTGGCCCGCAGGTTTGCACGGTGTACTTTTGAGGTTAAAATGACGCTATTTAGAGCCTATTGTCAGACTTTCTACACCTGCAGCCTCTGGGTCAAGTATACGCAGAAGGCATACAGCGCTCTGCGTGTACAATATAACAATGCCTTCAGAATGCTTGTGGGGCTGCCGCGGTTTTGTAGCGCTTCGGGTATGTTCGCGGATGCGAGGGTGGATGATTTTTATGCCATCATTCGTAAGCGATGCGCTTCTCTCCGTCACAGAACACGCGTCAGCTCCCATAGCATGTTGAGGGCATTGAGTGACCGGTGGGACTGTCCGATGCTTGGCCGGTGGGTGAGACTGCACACACAGGTCGGCGATAGATAGTTTGTTTATATTGTTTTGTAGTTTTCATTTTATGTTTTTATTTTTCTTTAAGATTGTATGTGTTACTAACATTAGTTAATTTAAGTAATTTATGTATTTACTAACATTATGGACTGCAAGGTCTGCAATAAAAGTTTATTATTATTATTATTATTATTGTACTGAGTGCGCTCAGTAGGCTCGCTGCGTATATCTCACCCACAGGCCACTTGAGTAGAAGGACTGGCAATAAGCTTTTCTCTAGTGCATCGTGCGAACCTGCGTGCGAGCATATTGGCTCTCACCGCCAGAGCCCTGCGCTGAATCTCTTCATCGTCCCCGATGTCACCTGTCACAATGTGACCCAGATATTTAAAAGTTTGACCCTGCTTTACTTTGTGTAAATCATTTCATCACCTCTGCTCTTAAAACGGTTCTTAAAACCAAAAAATCGAAGACGGACATCTACGAACATGCACTGGGCCCGCGTGGTAGATAATATCCCACTCCCTCACGAAGAGACGAGGCTTGTGTCCCAGGAGTGGGAACATTATAGGCAACTAAAAAAAATTAGAAGAAAATCATATACCATTACTATTGACCCGCCCTTGCAGGGTTTACATAATCTACTTGTGTGGCGACATGTCAAAACATCAAGCTTTCAGTGCTTTATCTAAATTAAATATTAATGTATTATGCACATAAACCTTCCAGAAAAAATTGCCTAAATGATGGGGTAAACCTCATCATGATCCCTTCCGTTGTTTAAAAGAACAACGCGGTCAAACAGACGGATACGAAAAGCTACTTACTATTTTTAAATGGTCATGAAAATGTTCCTGAAAAGTGCTTCTTGGACAAGAATTTAGTTGTGAAAGATTTTTTTAAACGATAATATTATGTTGCAGCCAATCTAAAGCCGATAGCATCCCGTCTACTAGAACACTATGTGTCAGAGAAGTCTCCTATAAGAACTGTGGGGCAACTGATGAGTGATCCCGTACAGAAGATTTGCATGCCTATCGCTAATAACATAGTGCAGGATCATTTGAAGTAAGTAGTATTTACTATTGTTGTACAGTACAGCCGTTTCTAGTCAATCAAATCAAATCAAAAATGTTTATTTATGAGAATATGGTACAATAGATAACATGACTAATATGTAGTACTAGAGTAATATGACTTATGTTCATTGAAATAAGATTAAAATTGCAATGACTGATGCGTTCTCGTGGAATGTAACAACTTTTTTTTTTTTTAATTGTTACCCCCCACTAGGAATTACTCCTGTATTGTGGGTGCGTTTACAAACATTTAAACTCAAATACACAAACAATCAATCAATACTTTGTAATGAATTTAAACTGCAAATGCCTGAATAGTGCTATATTAGGGCATTGCCATGATAATTTACCTTTGGTTTCTTATTCAGAATATGGGAATCTTGCTTGGTAGGTCGGATACAAATAGGATAACTTCCTAGTTACATTATTGGAAAATGAAAACATAGAATAACTTCTGTTAGCAAGCGACCGAATGCGGTCATGTCATACTGATACGGACGCTAATAAGTACCGCGCCCGGACCTTTAATTTGTTTATTTTAAGTAAAATAAACAAATATATATATTTTATTTACCAATTTTGTATTATTCTAGGAAGCCGGCCTTCTGGTATCGCGTAGAAATGACAAGAAAAGAGAGTGCAGCTTCCAAAGGCATCCAAAGAGACTCCAAGATGGTGTACGTCTTCTCACAGCAATCCGTGTTCCCGCCGGCTGTGTGGCAGAATTTAGGTAAGTTTTGATAAGTGATTGCTTAGATTCTGTAAAAAAAAACTGCGTCACGGGAATTTTATGACTGTGTCCTAAAGAAGCGATCGTCGCCACTCATATATTCGGCGAACCCGCGGGTTAATTGCGTAACACACATGAAATGGCAATCGATCGACCTACAGGCGCCAGTAGGTCAAGCTACCCGAATCTGTCAAATTTTCCCAATCAACCTTGAACCTTAATGCTTTAGCGATAAAGTTGAAAATCTATTAAAGAAATTTGACAGATTGTAGTAGCCCGATGTGCTAGCGTCTGTACAACGTACCACGTACCACGTTTATTGCGTTGTTGAGCAGACTAATTTTAAGAACCTATGGAGCAATGGATTAAATATTCTACGTTCCTTCAAAATCCTAGGATTTTTTTTAGGCTTCCATTCTAAACAAATGCAACTGAATACCACCACCAAATTTCACATGGAGCAACTGCCTTTCTGTGGCCAGTCCCGTTTATTGGTTACAGATATGAAGCTCCTAGTTATATTCTTTTAAACGCAGTAAACAAGCTAACATGGACAACCTGGCAGAATGACGTTAAATTCATTTGACTTCTTATAAAAAAATCTATGTAACTAGACTATCAAAATAGTATTTTCATCATCATCATCTGCCTAGCCTTTTTCCCAACCATGTTAGTGTCGGCTTCCAGTCTAACCGGATGCAGCTGAGTACCAGTATTTTACATGGAACGACTGCCTATCTGACCTCCACAACGCAGTTAGTGGGTAATACGAAACCCCTTGGTAAGACTGGCTGTCAGACTTTCGGAAAATTAAAATATATTTTATAGGTACCGAAATTGATGCGTAGATAGAATAATTATTAATCGTAAAGAAATTAATATGTATACTTGTTATTTATACTTAATCATATTATTAAACTTTCCTTTAATAGTTCTAGAATCTTGCATAAATAAAAAAGAAAATAAAACTATTTATAATTTCTGTAATTGATTTCAGAGCCACCTAGTGATGACGTCGCTGAAGTGACAACGTTAGGGGAGGAACTAAAGTACCACGTCACAAAATACGTGTATGTTAGCAACAAACTTGTAAATAAACTGCCTTTTTAGTGTTAACATAGCTTTGTAAAATCTAGTGCCTTATCGTTGTATAGTCTTAATAAAAAGTAATTTTATTCATTTGTTTTGTTATTTCATTGTACGTTCAACATCCGCAGAACTTTATGTATCTGACCGAGAGATGGCGGGACGGTACTATCTACACAAGTTTTAAAACTCCTTCAATTGTTATTTTATCATTACCAAATTGATCTTTATTCTTGTAATTAATACTTAATCTGTGAATATTATATTATCATTGGTGAGGCAGGGGGTCTACTCCAAAGTACAAATTGCGAATGTTCGGATCGGACCGACACATGGCCGAACCGAATATTATTGAAAAATGCAAAAAAAGTTCGGATCGGCTCAGTTGGGTCGGGACCATAGTCAATATTCGAATGAGTGTAGGATCGGAACCGACCGAACCAAATAGTAACTTTGTAGCAGGAAACGGCTGAACATTCGGTCGATACTACTTCGGAGTAGACCCCAGGGGTTAAAGTCCTTCCATAGTTCAAAGTAACCGATCCACGATAGCCACCTAAACCCATAGCCCAATATATTTTGTTTTAATGTTCTGCAATAGTCCTGCACTGGGAGCTGTCCTTGGCTGAACTTGCATAGTGCATACAGGTATAATCGTCGGTTGATGCATCCTCATCATTTAAAATGCTCTAAGGGGCAACTTACCCTTAACAAACTTAGACATTGTGAAAAGGTAGGTACAATAAAAAAATACAAAATAATATCGGCGCGCAAAAAAACATTTTTTTTTAATTGTTGCTTGTGTTTCACGTTGAAAATCACGTTGAATCTTTCTAAGCAACAAAGTGGTTTTGAACAGGAACTTGAGCTTGTTAGTGATTTTAGATAATGTATCAAGGTAACTTGTTATACATAATCAAAATCATAGTTAAAACATGTAATCTAATATCGCGACATATTCGCCAAAAATGTAAACAAATATTATTATGAGTTTATAGAAAAATAACTTTAATTCCTACACGATTAAGTTCAGTTTACGCTACAACTTCAAATATTTTTATATTTTTTTCAATAGTGCTAGTCACTCAACACGGAATACTATAAAAATAAAGTTAATATTTGTTTAACTTAAAATAAAGTCCATTTGAAACATTAATAAAATTTGAATATATAGGTACATAGGTACCTAAAAAAACATCTTTCTATTATATTAAAAAAAAAACAGTAAAATGAAAATAGAACAAGATTTAAGTTTTTGAACGCTGCCTTTTAAAAAGACAATGACAAATTACAGCAGGCCACAGACAAGCTTTGCCATTCAACTTTGTTCAATAGTCGTTCAACTTTAGGTATTACTGTCTTATTACGATATTTGCCATTCAGAAGCAGACCTACTTTTGAACTGACTGGAAATTGTTTTATTTTTTAAAAGCTCATAGTAATGAAATGAAATGAAATTTATTTGCAAGAACATTACAGATTGTAGGGTTTTTTAACAGTTTCTAAAAAAAATCGCTAATATTAGCAGTGATTGATTAGGTATATGAATTAAATAAATGAAGCTAATAAAATATAGTAAGCCCCCTGATTGGTTTATCCCACGCAAATCCGGACATTCGATAATATTTTGTAGGTATTTAGTAAAGACTGCATTACATTGCTTTACTGATTACATTATCAATACACACAGAGTGTCAACAAAGGAAGTTGATAATACTATTTTCATAACAATATTCCAAGTGCTAGTTCAATGTTGTATTAGACGCATCGGCTGAATATAATTTAGGCCGCTAGCGCTAGTTGAACGGCGCCGTTTAGTAAAAAGGCAAAATTTGATTCGCGATATATTCGCCAAAAATGTAAACAAATATGAGTTTATAGAAAAATAACTTTAATTCCTACACGCACAAAGCTCAGTTTACGCTACAACTTCAAACATTTTTATAACTTTTTCAATAGTGCTAGTCACTCTGAAATCAACTTAATTACTATTAAATTAAAGTTGATATTTCTTTAACTTGAAATAACGTCAATTTGAAACATAAATAAAATTTCAATTTATGCTAGTTGGCTGCGACATAAAGCGGATTTGCGTGCTCGGCATGACCGGGCGGCAAAATATCTATTCGATTTTGCCGCCCGGTTAAGCGGTCTAGACCACAGATGTTTATACATTACGATACGTGTGACTTAAGTAGTCCTTTAGCTAAACGCCGTGCATTAATTATATTTAAGTCACACGTATCGTATAGGTACTATTTTATAGCTTGTGTGACCTAAACCCGCACTTAGTCACGCTTTTTTGTGTAAAAATGCGAACAGAAAAGCGTGACTTAAGTGCTGGTTAAATAACTGCTAAATAGTTTTTCATTATTCAAATGCGCTATTCACCTATGCAATGGCCTTCAAGAAAATGAAAATAACACTGCTCTGACTGCATTAAAATAACAAAGACAGAATTAAAAAAAAACTTCAGTAAGTCGATATTCTCTTCCCCAGTTAAACGCATAATGAGCTTGATAACATCTTTCTTACCTTCCCGAACATATAAATTAAAAGATCAAAGAATAAAAACGAGGTTTTAAATAAATAAACAAACGAATGGATCGGTATCTCTTTGATGTGGGGTTAATAAACTGTGTGCGATTGTTTACGGAGTTATTGATCGATTCTAGTTTACAATAGTTTAATGTTTTATGGTTGATCGTAAATGCACATTCTGGGTTACCTTTCTCAGTTGTACCTTCCCAGGTTTGTAGGGTAGGTATTCCTGCGTTTTTTGTGTGTAGTAGTGACCCAGTGGTAACGACGCGGCTTATGAGTTGTAGGTCGTAGGTTCGAGCCCAGACACGCGCTTTACTTGGTGTAAATTATTTTATCACCAGTGCTCTCAAAACGTTAAGGAAAACATCGTGAGGAAACCGGTGTGTCCTAGAACCAAAAAATCGAAAAATGTGACTATCAACCCACATTGGGCTTGCGTGGTGGATACTGGCCCACTTCCTCTTACCGAGGATGCCTGTGTCCTAGCAGTTGGAACATAGGGTGATTATGTTGAGATGGGTCATTTAAAGATGTATGTATCTACGAACAAGGTATGCCTACATAAAATAGATAGGTACCTATGTATTTACCTGAATGTACAGTAGCTACAAACTTAATTTAATCACTCCCCTTTTCGCGGAGCTTCCCTGAGTGCCGATGACCAAAGATTTTATACGATTTTAACAATCCCTCTTCATCAATATTGGACTACGGGATCGGGAAATAAAAATTCTTCGAACTCTGAAATTCATGTGAAACGCTGGAAGCTGTGAACAAATTCCGATCCACGTCATGTTTTGTTGCTCTCATTGTATTTTCCGAACATAAAGTGAATGCAGGTCCAGCGTGTTGACACATAGGTACCTATATCTATTTTTGTCATTTGAGCAGCCATTTTCACAGGAGACTATTTTTCGAGAATTTATGAAATACCTACTTGAAAAAATCTTTTATAATCTTATGTTTGTCACTTATAATCGCTAAACCAACCGACTACCTACGAAAATTGTCTCTAGCAGTAGGTAGATTCAATTTCATTCGTTCAATTTCCTACATTTCGGAAAGTACACTGAATGAGCCAGAATGAAAAGATGTAGAGGAAAGTAAAGACAAGAATATATAGGTAAAGTTGTCAAAAAATAAAAGGCCCGTTTTGACATTTGAGAATGCGTTCTTGACACCTGTCAGTTTCATACAAACGAATACGTGTTTTGCGAATTTTATCATGATTTTATCTTTATTAACTACTAGAACTATCAATGGCAAAACGGGCCTTTTATTTTTTGACAACTTTAGTAGATATCTAATAGGCCTACCTATTAGATACTAAAGTGTAGTAGTTATGAAGAAATAAAGTGAATGTAAATAAAGGGTACTTATTCTACTCAATAATACTAAGGGTATTTATTCTGTGATATAGAAGTAAATGATAAATTATTTTATTTTTTATGTAGGTTTGTACAAACACTTTTACACGTCAATCATATTTTAAAACTAGATGAGGTCGGCGTTTCCTATCTGACTAGTCTGAGAAGAAAGGCCGAAACAAACTCCGAGGTCACAGTCTCTTTTTTAAAGTCCAGACATAACCTCGGTCAGATCATATGAAGACCATGTAGATCGATGTCTGAGATGGTCTTTCGAGGAAAGAACCACACAGATTGAGAGGACCTGTCCAGTCAGTGCACGGATTTGTCAGAAATCGTGCAGCTCAACTCAAAACATAAGGAGCTCGACGATTCGAAGAACAATACCAAAGAAAGGACATTTGGGTAGGCCACATTAATTACTCAAACTGCCAGACCATGACAAAAACTGACAGAACAGAGAGAAAAATAACATAAATAAAATGACATAGTACATAGTCTTCACATTTACAAAAATTAAATAATAGAATAGGTACCTACTTTACAAAGTAAGCAAATGTCATTGTTTAAATAAAATTCATTAATGTCAAAGTGTAGGTATATAAAAAAAAACAACAACAAAACAGAAAAAAATAAAATCATTCAATATGTAAAAATTGGAAGCAGCTCAATCCCAAGCCTTTTTGTCCTCGATATAATCCCTAACGGTATAAAAGGCTTTCTGGCACATCTTACGTTTAATGAATGATTTGAATTTATTAAGGCTTAGAACTTGAACGGGGCTTGGAACTTTATTATAAAAGCGTATAAACGATCCACCTATTTTCTTGAGCCTTGTTGTGGTACCACAAATTTGTGTTTGTTCCTAGTATTTATATCATGGATATCACTGTATTTTTTTGAACAATTTTATATTTTTATGGGCATTTAGAAGATTTTCATAAATACCTATATTGAGAAGGCATACTTAGTCATAACATTAATCTCTTTAATTTTTTTTCTGTCTCTGAGCGAGTGTCTCGGACTTAGGTAATTTATAAATATTGATCGAACTGCTCGCTTCTGCAAAACAAAGATAGTCTGAATATCAGCGGCATTTCCCCACAACAGAATACCGTAGGTACTACATTACACTATGAAAATAACTAAAGTACACTTAACGGGCTGTCTCTATAGATATGAGTTAAATTACGCATTTTTCTAACAGCGTATGCTGCGGAACTTAGACTTAGCTTTTTGGACAATTTATCTATTATGTGGATCCCACTGAAGCTTGGCATCCAAAGTTATGCCCAAGAATACTGTGCTTCTTCACCCTCTATCAACACATTAGTTTTCATCTGCCTAACGTGAGGTAGCGTAAACTTAATGCACTTGGTTTTTTTCTCGTTTAAAAGTAAATTATTTATTTCGTCAGTAAAAGTAAAAATAAGTAACTTATATAGGGCAAGATTCAAAGATCGCACTTTGCTAATTAGGTACTTAGTGTCATACGAGTTAGTCTTGTGCTAAATAAGTAAGCTAAGTTTGGCTATCGTCATTAACAAATATGGCAATAATAATTCCGAACTCAGAAGAAAAAATCAGAACAAAAATCAAAACCAACACAAGAAGTATCAAAGCAAAGCATTGTGTCTCAAATATCAAAAATATTAACGGACCTTCATTGTTAAAAAGACTTTGTCGTCCATCATTTTATCTCAAGTTTTGTCACACAGGCTTCACGACTCACTAATGAGTTTTTCTGCCATTTCCGTGGCCCATTGTGTGAGCAGTTGACGCGACGGTAAAATACATATTATATACCATATACCTACATGTATGTAGAGCCTACATGTATAGGTGTGTATATGATACACACGAAACATGAATACAGAGCTTTGAAGCGCAATTTACTGCCTGGTCCAATATTGACACGTTCTGGCCCGATGCGATTTGTAGTTGTTATTAGTTTGTTGTTGTGTAGTGCAAACATATTTGTAGGTACCTATACATATTTGTACTCGTACTTACATAGGTAAGTATCTAGGTTTTGTGTAGGTGTATAAATATTTTTTATCCGAGTGGCCTAAATTGATTTCAGCCGATAGGTTTTCGTGAACCGTGTTCGTGTTCTGTTTCCGGTAGAGAACCAACATTTTCGACATAGCTCAAAGAATAAGTAAGCTGAAGTGGCAATGAGCCGGCCATGTTAGCCATAGAACCGATGACCGTTGGGGTAGACGTGTTCTTGAGTGGAGGCCGCGAATCGGCAAACGTAAGGTAAGACGCCCTCGGGCTAGTTGGAGCGACGATCTTCGCAGGGTGGCTAGTAGAAGCTTGATGAGAGTTAGACTGCTGTAAGCTGATGATCAGGATTTCGTGACACAAAGATAAGATTATGTCTGGACTTAAAAGAGACTGTGACCTCTGAGTTTGTTCCGGACTTTCTTCTCAGAGTAGGAAACGCCGACCTCATCCAGTTTTAAAATATGATTGACGTGTAAAAGTGTGTGTACAAAACTACTTACAGAGATAAAATCTATTTATCATCAGAGGTATCAATTTGACATGCCATTTGATATAGCGCCCTTTACGTCGTAACTGTAGTTAAGGGCGTAGTGCGTAGTGCAGTTCCTCACTTCTGAAAAACAACATGTAATAGTATGTATGCATTTGTATATAACCTATTTATGTACATAGTACCTATCAAGAGTTTCTTTTTATCATTGTTCCTCTCAACCAAAGCACCTGCCATGTAATCTCTTCACCACCCTTGGTTGACTGGCAGAGAATGCCTAAGGCATTAAGTCCGCCTTTGTACCTTTTTGTGCGAAATGTTTAAATAAATAAATAAACATGTGTGGTATTGTTATGACATCATAACTTTACGATAAAAACCCGTACCTAACCAACATTGCTTGGCATACTCCACTTATACAAAAATAACCATAACCCATCATTCTCAGGTTATGCAAATTTCGTAGTACTCCCATTCATGTTACGCCTGTAAACCAGACGTAGTGTTAAATTATTATAAAAATCGCACGTAATTATCTGGTGTTTGCTCTGCCCTCTTGATCTCATTCTCCTAATTTATGATTGATTATTGACTTGATGATGTATTTACTGACAGTACAGTCGAGTATAAAGTTTTAAAAAGAAAATTAAAAGAAGAATTGGTAACCGTTGCTGTGACTAACCGTTGACTACGTTAACCCTTTCCCAGAGCAGTAACCCGCATAATTATCTATGATTCAAGGAGATTGTGTCTGTTTTGCGGACATTGAATCTGCTAATAAGTAAAGTCTTTAAGTCTTCTCAAATCTAATAAGTATTTAACTTTAAATTGAATTGGGAGGAAATAAACTTTGAATCAGATTATTATCGTTTTTCAAATCCTGAAAGTAATTAGTACAATGTTCAGGAAGTTACATAGTTTACCAGCTAAATGTAGAAACGCTAAAAGGCAAGTGAAGAATACCTAATCATAAGAGGCTTCTATTAATCTAAGCTGTAATAGAGAATAGTGCATACATACCAAGTACCTAGGTGTAGGGATATAGTACTTACTCATATATGTGGAAATAGGTAGCTACCAAACTAGGAACTGTAGGATTAGCCGCTCGATCAATTTCCTTTACCACCTAACTGTCAAATACGGCTTACCTCGGACATAGCACTGACCACATGGCTGATTATATCTAACCAGTACCTGATACTACGAGTATATAATAAGCAAGTCGATTATCTACATACTGTTGGAGTGGATAAAAGCTACGATGCCAAGTTGTAATTTTTTTTTAAGCCAAGCACGTGGCCAAACCCACTTGCCGAAGTCTCGAGTTTTTTAAATTAAAACTGAATGTGAAATTATTGAGTTTTTTATTTACTAAAACTTGGTGACGGCGCGATGGGAAGTTTAATTTTATTTCAAATCAAATCAAATATATTTATTTCCGATTAAAACATTATATCCATGTGTTAGTAACAATAAACACAACTTAGCCTAGTGTTAGTACAGTTTATTCAAATGTGTAATTTAATTTAAGCATGCACCGGTTTTATTTGAAAAAAAATGAAATAAAAAAACCGAAATAAAATGTTTATTTCTGTAAGTAGATCTTTTTAAGACACTTTTACATGTCGATATTTTAAAAATAGATGACGCCTAGTTTACAATCGCTTTGAGATTTGGGGTCTGCCAAATTAAGGAACTAAACAAAATTGAATCACCTACATACTTACTTTATTTATCTGGATTCTGAATACCTCAGTAACTAAACCGTTTAAAATCGTAAATTGTATTAGATAGGTACCTACCAAACGACTGCTGACTGCATTTAGCTTAAGACGATGGAGCAAACGCAATAAGCAAATTAACACTGTCCAATAATGCAGTAAAGATCTCTCGCTCGTAAACTCAGTGTAAACGGCCACCGATGAAACTTAGAGTTAGTTATGAAGGTATTAGCTAAGACGGTGGCTTCACTCACCGTTGAAGAGCTTTTGTTTCGAAGTTTTTTTTACTCTACCTTCGTTAGCTGGTGCCAGTCCAACAGCTCTAGGAATGGTCGTAGAGATTTTGTGCCGTAGTGAAAAATGCTTGAGTGGACTTCATCGACTTAGGTGATATACTTTTTTTCGTTGACCCGTTCTGTGTCAAACATATGGATGATCTCCTTTGCGAATAAGCGGCTTCTAGTGAATAATGTAATGTGAGACTTTAGATTGTATTTGAACTGGAATACCATGATAAACGTAGCAAAAAAGCTTGCTAATTTCGAGCATATGCTACCTGTTTTTTAGGTGGGAAATCATCAGATTACCTACCTACTACCTAGTATACCTACCATTGATTTAGCATGTACCTTAGGCAGAAAGAGTTTGATCATTTTACACTCACGGAGATCATGCTACTTAGGTACTAGTAAACAAGTATGTTTTTTTTAAAGCATGTTGTGCATTTTAGCCTTAATACAACTTATTCAATTATTATTTCAATTTTACAACCCCAACAAAAACAAAACGACTATCGACCCAAAATTAACACTGCATAATGCATCCTTGCATAATGAGCCAACAATTTCGTGCACCAGTGTACCTACCGCGATCGTACATTGTTTACACCGCCACCATTTTGTTTAGGTACCGCTGGGGCCACGTGCAATAATTATCTCCTTATTACTCAATCATATTGTGAAGCTATTCGGGGAATGTTTGGACAATCCCGCTCGGATTTATTAGGTCGGCGCCGGTCAGTATCACGGGGTATTAATGGTTTTAGTTCCATTGTAGCTTCGACATCGTAATAACAATGGTTTTGACGGGGAGTTGGAATGCAAAAATAAAGATTCGTGTTTAGTATCTTCTTCAGATGAAAATAATTATTTTTTCTATATATCGGCCAGCGAGACGTGGCAGGGTGACTTTCAGTGTTATTTTGTCGCTTTTAGCAGCTTTAAGTAGATATAATTGGACAGAGAGCAGGGAGGCCTTTGCCCTGTAGTCTGCAGTGCCACATCACAGGCTTCTAATAATAACAATTCCTAATTAACAATGTCAATAAAACTTTCGATTAAATTTCTACTAAAGTTTCGTTTACTTACTTAATAGGAAATACCAACTTTGTTTACCAAAGAAGCTAAAATATAATTAGGTGGTGCTGGTGTTTGTTTACGTATTAATAAATAGAAGATGATTTGCTCGTTGAACAAAGGATTGCTCTGCGACAAATAGATGGCCGCCATTTTCATCGAAAATGACATTTCATGATGGCTCGGATCTTTCTCTCTCTGCCTGGCTTTATCTCATGATTTGGGGTCAGCTCTCCTCGTCATTCGCCAGACGTGACATGATGTCTTGGACAACGTTAAAATAAAGGATATCTTTGAGTTGTAGGTAAAACGGGAGTCATTCTTATTTCTCAGCACCAACCTACCTACTGTGTTAGTTAGTCGTTAGTCAAGTTCCATAGGTACCTACACCTCTTTCAAGTTTCACTAGCCCTTAACACCCAATTCTCATCATCTGCCTAGCCTTTTCCCAACTATGTTGGGATGGGGTCAGCTTCCAGTCTAACCTGATGCAGCTGAATACCAATATTTTAAATGGAGTGACTGCCTATCTGACTTACACAACCCAGTTGCTGGGTAATACGATACCCCCTTGGTAAGACTGGTTGTCAGACTTTCGGGCTTCTGACTATCCGTAACGACTGTCAAAGATCCACGAATGACAGCTGGGCCCAACGGCTTAACGTGCTTTGCGAGGTACAGAGGGTCTCGGTATGTAAAAATGGTCACCCATCGACAGGCCAACCGCGGCAAGCATAGCTTAACCTGATCGATCAACCTGTGCGGCTGTTATTATTTAGCCACGAGTCCCCCAACACCCGATTCTATGAATTAAAAGTGTAATCTGCCTCAAAAGCAGTTAGTGGTAGTCTCCATGTAACAATTGTGTACCTAACACAACCAACAAAGGAATACAGATGTCATATGTTAATTAGGTAATGCATTAATTATCCTCATGTCTTACCAGCTTGGGTCTAGACAATGGATCGATAGAATATACATTGTAATATGCTTTGTTATGCACCATTAGAGTAACTCATATACAATAAGTACTTATGTAGATAATAAGTACTTAATAACAGTAGGTGGTCTATCAGCAGTGCGATTCTGCAACCATCTCACCGTGGAAACTTCGGTGAAGTGAACGTGGAGTGAGCTGTCATTCCAACTAATGCTATCCAATTGACACTATTGACAGCTCACTCGAAGCTTACTTCACCTAGCATTTCACGGTGAGTTTTTTACAGAATCGATCGGCTGGTTAGGTTTACCTGCTTCATCATTTGTATGGTCTGTTCGTGACTCTGTCGTTCTATGACTTTTTGAATGAAATTGTAATTTTAAATCCCCTTAAAGATGATTTTCATTTGGCAACTAAGGTTAATTTAATAATCTCAATTTACGTACGTCGATGAATTTTCAATAATAAGTAATTTAACAATGTTACTCAAACAATAATTCTTGGAAAAAGTGCCATTTACCTAAAATTGAAACTTTAATAAATAATATGAATGTTACTAATTTCCTTTAGTGAGTGATTGCGTAAAATTGGACCTGAACAGGGTTTATTTACACTTTCATCAGATAATTTTGGAACAGGCTACCTATACGGTTATTAACATAGAATAGTGTCGTGTCTATTATTATCAAAGAGAAATCGCACTTTTTAATATCAGCCTGTATTTTGTCTTATTGAGAAAAGCAAGCCTCACCGGACCTTGATGTTAATGTTCTTATTAAAAGTACCTAAATCGCCTTCACCAATTAGGGAGAACATAATAACATTGTTGTCAGACACAGCTATACGGCTTCTACACAGCCGATTTACCGGATCACTGCTTATTAGGGCATTCACTTCAAGGTCGGAACGTACTTACCTGACAAAGGTAATTGGTACCAGACTGAACTAAAGCCTATTTTTCGGTATCGTATATACATAGGTACCTAAGTGTAATTTCTATTGTGTGCGTCTTTTATAACAGGCACGGGAAAACTGTCTCTTTTCTTCGTAAATAATTATCTGTAGGTAGAGGACTGATAGCCCCCCCAGACCGAATTTCGGCCATGGCAGCCTATCTCAGCAGAAACTAGCCTTCGGCGCGGGAGATATTATAGTGTATAGGCGTATGGGTAGACACAGGTGCACTCTCTCTTTCCTCTCTCTTATAGCTCGATGGGACGGCAAAGATGAAGTGCAGGGCCAACGGCTTAACGTATTTTCCGAGGCACCGGGCTACCCAACCGCCAACTTCCAAACTCCGCGCTGCTACGAAGAAACTCCTAATGGAAAAACCAAACAACGCTTTGCCCGTCCGTCTGGAGATGATTCAAGAGATTAATTAGGCTTCAATTATAACGATCTTCAAAAACCAACAATGCCTTTTTGCCTTCGAATCCTCGTTTCAGCTGTAAGAAGTTAGCTTTTTGCAAATTTAAACGTTATCAATAATTTCGCCGGTCTGTTTAACAATGTCCCTTCGTCCCAAAATTGTTAGAATTTCTTTAGGAACGTCTAGAGATCGACCGTTTCAGAATTCAGGTGAGCTGGGATGAGTTTTATATTGAATTTTACCGACGTCACGGATAATCAGAAGCCCTAAAGTCTGACCACCCAGTCTTACCGAGGCGGTATTGTGTTACTCAGTAACTGGGTTGTGGAGGTCAGATAGGCAGTCGCTCCATGTAAAATACTGTTATCCAGCTGCATCTGGTTAGTCTGGAAGTCGACCCCAACTTAACTGATAAAAAACTACGCAGATCGATTGACAAAAAAAACCCCACCACCTCAATACATAATAAGAAAGGCCTCAATTTTAAAGATTAAAAAAAATCAGCAATGCCTTTTTACCTTCGAATTCTTATTACAGCTGAAGAAGTTAGCTTTTTGCTCTTAAACGAAATCAATAATTTCGTCGGTCTATTTAACAATGTCCCTTTGTCCTACAATTGACGGAATTTGTTTAGGACTATTTAGAGATCGACCGTTGCAGAATTCAGGTGGGTCGGGATGAGTTTTATATTGAATTCCACTTAACAATTTATCTCGAGGAATTCAAAGGTTAATGTTGGTATTTTTATTCATATCGGGAGCTGACATTTAAGCTTTGATTCAATACTTCACGGACAAAAGAAACACTTGTGTATTTCCATTGTTCTTTATTCGTTTCGATACGACGTAGGATATTTGAAATTCTTTTTCTCGGAATACTTTTAAAAGTCGTTTACAAGAATCATTTTAAAAATAAAATTGTGTTAGGTAAGTTACTTTCTGGAATATTAACATTGAGCTATTTTATAACCCAATGAGCTATTTTATAACGCAATGAGCTATTTTATAGCGCAATGAGCTATTTTATAATGCAATGAGCTATTTTATAACTTTCTGCGCTATTTTAATCTTCTTCAAATTATAATTTTTAGAATTATTTATTTGACTTCAAAAAGTACACAGATTGACACTTAATATAAGTGTGCAAATAGCCTGGCACAAAATATATGATCAATGATCCTCTATGCTAGGAAAAACCTGTGCCTCCCTTCCTTCCTTCCACTTTTCCCGACCTACTGCGATTGTGGGCCAATCCTTTAAGAAGGAGTCCAGGTCATCCAATTTAGTCATTGCAAAATTTTAAATGTGAAACAGATAAATCTACTGCGAATCCAACTTGGGCTGTTGGATTCTTAGTACATTTTTATTCAGAGGTCTCCATTCGTTTTTGAAAAATCAATCCTAGACAAAAACTACACTCTCTTGATGCCTAATTTATCTCTTAACTCATTAGTATTCGCCAAACTGCGGGGTAATGCACTAAGGGCTGATTTTCCCAACGCCAGATAATTTCATCCGAGGAATGTACTATATTATTCTAGTAAAAGTCAGCACCAGCGATCCACTGACCACAAAATATTGAACTAGTCAACACACGCTACGCGAAACCTTTACAACAAAACAGCATCAGAGAGTAAACCGGAACACAAACAGCTGCCCCAAACGCATACTGCGATTAAGAATACAAACTAATTAACGGGCAGGTTGAATACATCCCGCGGCTCGTCTCGACGACCTCATTTTAACAAATTGTGGTACGACCCTACCGTGCAACAGCGTATTTCTGGAAAAAAAGTTAATCCGCACTCCTGTTTTTGCGGTGCAGAAATTATTCATTTTGGATGGTTGGGGTTTGTAAATTATGGCTTAGGAGAGTAAAAGATAATCCGTAGTTTTATTTCTTTCCCATGGGAAGACTGTAAAAAAATCGCGGCCTGTAAAATATCCAGCTGCAGGACAAAAATCTCGTTTCATACAAAGATGGAACGAGCATAGATCACGCTTGCTCTCTACGGCCCTTTAGTCAACTGAGCCCGCTCGAACTTATCCCGCGGGATGAGTTGACCTAATGAATGTTTTGAATCGGTCAACTGATCCCACTAATACAAGTACAGACTTGAACAAAAGTGTTAGGACATTAGATTTACAAAAACGATCAATAATATAATCACGTGAGGTCACTTTCTATGTTATGGGTTTTGCCCTAACTATCGATACTGAATGGATGGAAATCATTCATAGGCACCACTTTTGAAGTTTTAGCAGTAGAGTTGAAGAAATGTCGTTGAAACGTGGAACGGCGATATAAAAAAATATGTAAAAAATAGACCAAATGTTGCTCAACTTTTAGAGGGCTTAAGTAAAGATATTAATTTCTTCTCTTCCTTGTTAAAAAATCCCACCGGCCTCAGAATTTCAAAGAGGTTGCCTGAAACTATCGAAATGAAGAAAAAAATAGACTATGCAATAAATCAAGTACTCATCGGCCAAATCACGGTAGGGCATTGCTTAGAAAAACTTAGATCTTGATTTTTTACCTATTATCTAATATTATCATCATCATCAGCCTATAGCAGTCCACTGCTGGACATAGGCCTCTCCTATTGCACGCCACAACTCTCATCCAGCCGCTACCAGTCATCCTGCGAAGATCGTCGCTCCACCTAGCATGAGGGCGTCCTGCCTTACGTTTACCGATTCGCGGTCTCCACTCAAGAACACGTCTACCCCTCAACGGTCATCGGTTCTACGGCTAATATGGCCGGCCCATTGCCACTTCAGCTTACTTATTCTGTGAGCTATGTCGACAACTTTGGTTCTCTGCCGAATTACCTCGTTGCGGATTCGATCCCTCAGAGAGACTCCAAGCAGCTTCTCTTACTAGTGACGCTGCTGCCCGTCACTAATCTACGCCATTTAGCTGCGAAATCACATGGTTATACCGCCATTTGTCGGTTGTCAAAGCCTCGTTTGTGGTTCAGCAGGATGCACCACGAGCAGGTGAGGTTGACTTCTGGCACTGATATGGTAAGTGTGCCCCCTTACACCCCCATTTAATATTATTTAGTTTTAATTTGTTTTTAAGTATTATAAATCAAACGACTGTAATTTTAACTCCCTTCACATAGTATTAAGCAAATAAAACAACGGTGATTTTTTATTGTTTACTTTTACATTGTTATTTAGGTACCGCCAGCACATCAAGCTGCTCTACAATCTGTCAAATTTCTTTAATAGATTTCCAACTTTATCGTTAAACCATTAAGGTTCAAAATGGATTGGGAAAATTTGACAGTTTCGGGTAGCTTGACCTGCACCCTAATTGCGTAACACACAATCAATCTCAATCTGAATCATTTTGAACGATATTGCCAATCCATTGCTTCATATGTTCAAAAAATGTGTCATGACTGTGTCTGCTCAGCAACGTAAATAACGCAATGAATGTTGTTGAACTGTCAAAATGAAACCGGTTCCGATTGATCGTGTGTTACGCAATTAGGGTGCTGCTGGTACCTAAATAATAATCAAGAATGGTTTTTTTTTTTCAAAACTTCAAGTGCTTGTATTAGGAGTGGGTTAGTAATGGATGGAAATCGAACTCGCGACTTCACGATCGAAATTCCGATACCGTTAGGTTAGGTTAGGTATTAGACTACTGCCCCTTCAAATTTTGACATTACTTATTTACATTTAGTTTCTGTTTATTAATCAAACTACTGTGATTTTTTTAATATATCAGTATAACCAAGCCATGGTGTGTCATTTTTTACCCCAAAGAATTTTGTTCACGTGTGTACATATTTATATATAAATATTAGTCTTTTTTTAAAGTGGGATCAGTTGACCGATTCAAAACATTCATTAGGTCAACTCATCCCGCGGGATAAGTTCGAGCGGGCTCAGTTGACTAAAGGGCCCTCTCTACGTGCTGGTAATTTATTAATTAAATTTTTAGCCAACACTGGGCAACGGCCTCCCCCAAATTCTTCCCAGTATTTTTTTTCTGCACCATTGCCACCTCGAACCGTACGCGTCCAGTACATGCCTATTTGAGAACATTAAAATTCCAAGTTTCCTTGCGATCCTTATCTTTACCGTAAGTCAAGGTTCTCCAAGACGCTGAGAAAGTATCTTGATACTTATATATTTATTTATTTATCCATTTATTTCAGGCATCAAGGCCCATATAAAACACATAACTACAATACAATATTAATATAACTTGAAAGTACTATTATACTGCTGCTTACTTAGACAGCATAATTTTAGAAAGATATGAATTGGAAAAATCACATTATAGACACTTCCAGATTTGAGGTACGTGTTGAACGAAATCGAAAATAAACGTCGAAATTATTTTGGTAAGTACTACGTGTACATCCGAAAATATTTCAGAAATCAGACGCCTACACTCCGTTACGTGTAATAAAGTGTAGGTAGAAATATTAATGATGAGGAAAACCGTTGCTTAAAATCCGTGTATACATGTGGAATGTTTAGTTATCTAAACTTTTGCACAGAAGGACTAGGAATCCGTGTATACACGTGGAATGTTTAGTTATTTAAACTTTTGCACCGAAGGACTATTAATCCGTGTATACACGTGGAATGTTTAGTTATTTAAAGTTTTGCAGAGAAGGACTAGGAATCCGTGTATACACGTGGAATGTTTAGTTATTTAAACCTTTGCACAGAAGGACTAGGAAACCGTGTATACACGTGGAATGTTTAGTTATTTAAACTTTTGTACGGAAGGCCTAGGAATCTCAGTAAGTCAGTCTATAGGGTGAAGAAGAAAAATACTTAATGCTCTTCAAAATAAATGGCAACTTAAGTGAACTTGGCTGTTTAAAAACTGCCTACCTTTTACCTTTTTAACACCTTTATAACGTTTACTTTCTTCGTTTCTGTACTTTTATTTCTGGAGATATGTGAATTTGATTTCTTTGGGTACAATTTCGTGAGTACCTATGTGTCGTCATCATCATCCTGTCCTTACCCTAATCGCTTACCACCACACCACACCACATCACCACAGGACATAACACACCACACCACACACCACATATTTATCAAGAGACACCTCAACAATGAACCACGTTTTTAAGAACTAAAGGATTTACTACTTTGTTACTCCATTTTATGCTCACGTGTCAGAGTAAGAGCGCAATAGGTTGCAGAGCCGATGAAGATCAAGCACTTCATAATATAACTAGCTGCGCCCGCGATTTCACCTGCATAAGTCTCGATCTCGTGAGAGTATCGGTATAAAAAGTATCCTATAGTCTATTCCAGTTCATGGTCTACCAATGTTCCAAATTTCAACTAAATCCGATCAGCCGTTTTGCGTGAAACCGTAACAAACAAACATACAAAAAAAAAAAAACTTTTCTCTTTATAATATTCGTTTAGATACTGTGGCCGAAATCGTCTATTGAATTTGACTCACCAACTCATCGCGAAACCGAAGGAAGCTAACACAAAGCGTAGCATTAGCAACAAATTGACAGTTTGAATCTCAGTAACCTGTCTACTGGAAACTTCCCGATAATGTGTGGCGTTGATATATTCCAGAGACGTTTGACTCACGCTACAATAGTGATCAGGGCTTTGTGTGTGGAATGATTGGTATTCTGTATTGTTTAGATTGGGACTGGGTTGCCGAGGGAATAGAATATTTCACGCTGTTTTTTGGAGTAAATAAATATGTAAAGCTGTCTGTGCATGTGTCTTAATTTTCATATGCCATTGTCCGCGTTTTTTGGAAATTATATGGCTGTGTGTAGCTTTGAGACCGTGCAAGTTACTGTTATAACCTGCAAGTTATCTATAGTTTTATGATATCTGATATTTCATTCAGATGATCGTTAGAAAGTCAATTATATCTCTACATGCCTTCTTGCACGTTTTTGATCAACAATAATATTATGCCGTTTATAAAAGGGATCGGAGGTGTGGTCAAATTTAAGGCTGTGGTACAGAGCACCAAACTGGACCATTTTCTCCATGGGACCAACATCGTAATTGTGAAAAAATAATTAGCCATCCCATACATTTGGGTTCAGTAAGTATTGAAGTTTTGTATAGGGCAATTGATAATTTTTTCGTGATTTCGATGTTGGTCCCATGGATAAAGTTGTTCAGTTTAATGGTCTGTAGTCTGTACCACACCCTTGAAGACCCGTTCCTGATACACTGTGTATATATTTGCAATTTTCCGAGCATTTTGAAAAAAGCCCATCATTTCTACATACTTCCTAACGTAAGTTTTCAAATAATTATTGGCACAGAAAGGCTTCGCAGTCCATTACATGCAATGCCCTACTGTCCTCAATCGTCAGAGAATGTGAGGGTAAATAAAAGATAGACATTTTTTAATCTCAAATGTAATGAATGCTGGAGCGATCGTTAAAGACTGTCTACCACTTTGTAGGATAGTCATTAAACATACGCTTACTATCCCTGAATTTAGGTGTAAAAATTTAACTATCTTTATGAAACAATTAAAAATATTAATCGTCATCAACCGATTCTTCAATCTAATCTCATCTAACTAGCCTGTATTATCCCACTGCATGGCAATTAAAGGCGTCCCTATTTCTATTCCACACAATTCTGTCTTTTGCGAGTGCCGGCCAGTTCCTATAGTAGGAGTCAAGCTCGTTCCGCCATCTTCGTCTTGGCCTGCCGCGATGGCGTCGTACGTTTAGTGGGACCCAATCGGTGGTTCTATTAGCCCAAGTGCGGCAGACATGTCCGGCCCAGTTCCACTTAAGTTTAACGACTTTCCGGGTAACGTCCGTTATTCTTCAATGGATGAATGATGTTTATTTCTGTAACTAAGTTCGTACAAACATTTTTACACGTCATTTTTTTTAACTGGTCTGGTTGCTTTTTCCCACCTGAGTACTCTGAGAAGAAACACCGAAAGAAACTCAGGTCACAGTCTTAAAGTTCAGACATTATCTTGGGCAGGTCATGTGAGGACCATGCAGATTAGCGTCTGAGGTGGTATTTTGAGGAAAGAGCCACACAGATTTAAGTGGACCTAACCAGTCAGTGCACGCATGTGTTTCGTGTGAATCGTGTAGCTCAACTCAGAACTTAAGGAGCTTAATGATTCGATGAACATTGCCACAGAAAAGACATTCTGACGAGTTGATAGTCTAGTGTTGAGCATGCCTAACTACCATATTACCTAAATAGCATATTATTTATCCCGATCTTCGGCTACTCTCACTCTACTCTCCAGCTAGCCTCTGCCTCTGCTTCCAAGTTTGCCGATCCGGGAATCGGCACTCAAGAACAGAAAAAATCTACCCCGTCATCGGTGATTAGCCCTACGGATAACTTGTCCGGTCCATTACCAGTTCCAAAAAACTAAGTTCAGCTAAAAGTAGTAAACAATTTTGTTGTGTTTACTATGACGAACGGCTTAAATTGTAGTAGGTTGTAGCCACCTTATTACTAACTACACGACCGACTCGGCAAAGTTCAACACTTACAAATTAATTTAAAACACTTCACCTACCCGGGCATGCCTCTCCAGATTTAATTTGTTTAGCATTCTACTTTATAACAAGTGACGTCGCAGGCACGAATTATATGCAAAATGCCTTAAAATGTAGCTAGACTGAAACTGTGAAGCCCCGACCGCCAACTTTGAGCATTTAGCACGTCCTATTTTACGTTTTTTCAAGGAATATTATTTCTCTTGGAAGTCTCAAGCGTAATAAAATGAGTACTTAGAATTTTTTCAAGCGAAATTTTACTTTATGGAAGTGGAGGCTGCTCTTACCGTTTCTAATTTTAGGAACCTTTGAGTTTCAGTAAATTTAGAGTTGCTTTTTAAAGGCTCCGTGGATTTCGTTTTTTAAGGCAGCGGTAATTACTGAGGGTTGGAATGAAATGGAGTGAATCAGTTCTTTTACTTATACATTCTTTATTGAAGAAATTGTTATCTTCCAAGAGTTGGTAAAGGGGAAAATTGTGGTGAGTAGGTAGGCTATTTTTGGGGCCGATGGCCGATTGCTTTAAGCTTTGGTACTTATAGCAATATGTTAAATCATAACAGTTGCATGGGTCGCTTGAAGGTTAAGCTACGTTTGCCGCGGTCAGTTAGTGGATGGGTGACCATTCACTACATATCGAGACCGGGTAGTCAGAAACCCAAGAAGTCTGTTAACCAGTCTTGCCAAAGGGGTTCGTGTTACCCAATACTGGGTTATAGAGTTCATGTGCACTCCATATATACTCCATACCAGTATTTTACAAGGAGCGACTGCAGTAGGCAGGTCTCTTTGTAAAATACTGGTATTTAGCTGCATCCAGTTAGAATAGCAGCTGACCCCAACATAGTTGGGAAAAGGCTAGGCAAATTGAGTTGCTGGTTTACTTAAAAATAAAAGGCAACACTATCCTCCTAGCATAATCAGCCAATAATATTCCCACTGCTGGGACACAGGTCACACAGGCCTCCTCTAGGTCAGTGCGGGTTGGTAGATGTCACATGTCTTCGAATTTTTTGGTTCCAGGACATGCCGGTTTCCTCACGATGTTTTCCTTCACAGTTTAGAGAACAGTAATGGTGAAATAATTTACACAAAGTAAAGCGCCTGTCTGGGTTCGAACCTACGACCTACAACTCGTAAGTCGCGGCTGTTACCACTGGGCCACCACTGCTCGTAGTATCCTCATATCTGCTATTAATTACCATTTAAAGTGATTCAGAGAGAATAACACTAACCATTATCATAGTTGAACAACACTTCTAATGACGCATATTACCACAGTTCCCAGCGAAGTCATATAAACATAGTTACTTGAACTTAAGCTGCTCATCAGTTTTCCTTTCTCGAGTAACTTGATATCCTATTTGAAGGAAGTTGAACAAAGGGGGAGTTGTCAAAGGAGTCTCATTATAATGTGTGTAGTTGATACGAGTAGTCGTGAGCCTGATGAAAAGGACTAATGAGCGTTGAGCTGGTCTAGTTTAATGTTAGTGATTTTTTATCTGAAATTAGGACATTGACGAGTCATAGGGGTGTTTATTTCTGAGATACCGTGGCCCTGGCACAGGCTACATAAGGAACACGGGTGGGTTTTAGTCAGTAAAAGTCTGACACGCCCTCCCGCTCCGCCCAGACCGGGAGAAGTTATTTGATGACTTCACTACTACTTATTACTTCATAATCCATTTCCGAATTGTAATGGTTTTCATCATTAACATAGTTGAGTCACATTGATTGTTCCGTATCTTCTCAATAAATAAACATCAGTAGGTAGGTTTATTTTGGCAATTAACAGTTTCGTGAATCACCGAATTACCTATAGGCATACGTAGAATTATTTTTGATCCACTTCCCGGTTACCGATTGAGGTGAAATTTTGCATGCATGTGTAAATCGGATAACAATGGAAAATTATTATGACATGGAGCTGATCTGATGATTGAACCGGAAGGAGGCCATAGGAACTCGGTAGTTAAATGACACAATCCCATCGAGTTTGGAATCGTTAGATTTTTTTCTTCTTTAAATCTTTACAATTAGCGCCTTAAGCACGCTTAAACAGTTTTTGATGAAACATCCTCATTTTTGTGTTATTTTTTATAAATTACACCATAGGTACATTATTTTTGCAGAGTTATTCCAACACAGGTTAGGTAAGGCAGGGCTGCCCAGCACCCTAATTGCGTAACACATAATCAATCAAAATCTGAATCACTTTTAAGGATATTGCTAATGCATTGCTTCATACATTCGAAAAAATTATCTGCTCAACAACGTAAATAACGCAATGAATGTTGTTGAACTGTTAAAATGTAAGCCATTGGTGCTGTTAGTGTGACTGATAAACTAATTTTGAATAGGTACCTACACGCCGATTCATCAAAACATAATGAATTAAAACGAGGAAAAGTATTACGATAATTATATACCTACCTACCTTTATGAACCTACCTACCTTTTACCATATTGGAACAGGTAATAAACAGACAATGAGTATGTTTCGTAAGTAAGAACGAACGTGTCAGTATTGCAGATTCAATTACGGAGATGACGCACTCTGAGCACCTGTGCTCTAATCAAAATTCGATAATTCTGACTCATTTCAACATGTCACCTGTCAAATAAATATATTTGAATCGCGACATTGGCCAAAAATGTGAACAAATATGAATTTATGGAAAAATAACTTTAATTCGCACACAATAAGTCATAAGTCATTTCTTTCAAAACAATATAGGTACTTACCTACACTGTGTAGAAATTTTACTAGAGATAAAATGTCATTTAATAATCTATAATCTAATACAACAATAAAAACAAAATGACATAGTAAAAAAAAAACAATATTAAGAGTAAAAAATTCAAAATAATAATAACCAACCATGCCATTTAAAATTAATCCCAATCAATAAATTAATTTCCAGAACGATACTATTTTAGTTATCGACACTGTTAATAGCCCTTCCTCAATAAATATGTCTTGAATTGGTTTTTAAATAAGTTTGCGCTATATATGCTTTTAAATTCTACAAGAAGCTTGTTGAATCTTTGATAGTACAAGCAATAGGGAAATCGGCCTGTAGTTGTCAGGATCCGTTTTTGAACCCTTCTTAAAAATTGGGATTACTCCTGCAATTTTAAACTGATCAGCAGGCCTTCCTCAAAACAGTTATTATAACGTGATGCTAGTGGAGTTGCCAATATGTCAATATTATCTTTAATGATAGTCAGGGGAATTTCGTTATAGTCTGTAGACGATTTATTGACCATCTTTTTAACTATGTTGAAAATTTCAAGGGGTGTATGACTGCTTCAAAACTCCTGTTAGAGTTTACTCTGCTGACACTTTCAGTCAGTTATGAAATTGCCAATGTATAATTATTATTATTATTATTTATTTATAATAAAAATAATACATAAATAATAAATAAAAATTATTTATTATTTATGTATTATTTTTAGGCGGACATAGTGGTCTAACCTTTTTGAAAAAATGTTAGCTACGTCTACATCATTATTAATAATAGTGTGTTGTCAATCTTTAGAATAATTTGGTCATTGTCAAGGTTCGTCGTTGAATTGCGCTGTCGATTGACTATTTTCCAAATCATCCTACTAGAATCTAATATATCAATACGGTAATAAAGTTCAGTTTACGCTACAACTTCAAACATTTTTATAACTTTTTCAATAGTGCTGGTCACTCTGACATCAACTTATTTTTTTTTTTTATGTTAGCCTACGCTGTCCCACTCCTGGGCAAAGGCCTCCCTCCACTCCTTCCATCTTCCGCGAGCCCGCGCGTCCTCCTTCCAGTTTTGACGGAACCTATCCAGCTCGTCCCGCCATCTCCTACGTGGTCTGCCGCGACCTCGCCTCGCTGTCTCAGGGCACCAATTCTGTGCTATTTGGGCCCACAGTTTGTCCGGCATACGGCAGACATGTCCTGCCCAGTCCCATTTCAGTTGGGCAGCCTTTTGAGCCACGTCAGCTATCTTTGTTTTGGAGCGCAGTATTGTGTTTCGAACACGATCCGTTAACTTAACACCTAGTATACTGCGCTCCATTGCTCGTTGGCAGACCTTGAGTTTGGACTTCTGGATGTTAGTCAAAGACCAAGTTTGGGCACTATAGGTTAAGACGGGAAGAATACACATGTCCATGAGCCTGCGTTTCAGTGCCATAGGCAACTCACCTTTAAATAGCTCCTTCAAGGACCAGTAGCTCTTCCAGGCGTTTTCCGTTCGTCTCGTGATTTCTTTATCTTGTCTCGCCTGGAAAGAGACTACTTGGCCCAAGTAAAGGTATTCCTGGACATGTTGTATTATCTCCCCGTCTACTTTTATGCTTCTAGGTGTTGTTTCGTTACACATAACTTTGGTCTTTTAATTACCTTTAAAATAAAGTCGATATTTTTTTAACTTGAAATAACGTCACGTGAATTTGAAACATAAATAAAATTTGAATATATATTATATTTATAAGAAAATTCACTTCGCTAAATATCTGTGTCTCTGTATATCTGTGTCTGGCGTGACGATTTGGACTCGTTCCAAACCGATTGGACGGAGAAGACACAGCACAAGGAAAGGTGGAAGAAGCCTTTGAAAGCAGTGGAACAATGTAGGCTAACGGGAAAAAAACTGTGTTATTGGTTCTGTAAAGTAATGGAGATACCTAGCACTGGTAGGTAGAAGAAGAACCAAGGTAACCGACACAAACCAAACCAGAAAGCGCGAAAAAAAAATCAGCTGTTCCCTACATTTATGTTCTTACAACTCGTCAAAATATAAGGAACACTAGATTTTTGTTTCGCGATTTCGGGTTTGGTCCCATAGTAAAAGTTGTTCATAATGATGAGTACAATGACCCCCTAGAGTTATGGGATATAAAAAAACACGTTGTATAGTGGAGAATAAAAAACAAGCAGTTCTAAAGAAATTTATTCACTTTGTCCACTGCCCAAAAGTTTTTTTTTTTGTTAGCCTTTATTGTGTCCCACCGCTGGGGAAAGGCTTCCCCTTTTCTCTTACAAACCTCCCTGTCTTATGCGATCTCTGGCCACAAAAGAGAAGGAGGACATCGCCTTCGAGGTAGACCAAGGCGAAGGTGGTGTGACGATCTAATGTCATTTGCAGGGCCAGAAGAAATGATTCAAACTAAATAATTTACTGCAAATGAATACTGTCTTTCAACTAGATACGCAATTTCCTTGAAAACCGAGCAGCAAAAACTATAGAGAGGGATAAATTACGACCTAATTAAGAATGAAGATTCTCTCTTAGAGAGAACCACACTTGGCACTATATTAATTAACTTGGCTGAATTAAAACTAATCAAGTCTCAAAGAGTGAAGCCCTGCAAAAGGTTTTCTTGACGGAAGTGGGGCAATTCCGATTTAACGTGGATATATGTTGCCAAGTGTAGCAGCAAAGTGAATAAATATCTACTGTTCTTCTCTAAAACGTGACACAATACTACAATTTTACTTCTATTTTATTATATTTCTTACTAGGTTCTGCTCAAGACTTCTCCCGAGTGTTATGCCGATAAAAGGTAGCCTATGTTCTTCTCCAGGGTTTAATATCATCAAAACCGGTCTAGCCGTTTCGGAGAAAGAACTAATTTGCCTAGTTTTACTTTATTATTTACTTAGCACCTATAATGGAATATCAGTCTCAATATTTAATCGTTCATTATGTGTTTTTTACTAACTGAAAGTTAATACTAACATTATCGTTAAGCCTAGTATGAAAACCATTACTTTACTAAAACAAATAAAACTTTTACATATTTGTTTTTACGTTTGGGTAGTTTACATAGATAGGTTTGTTTGTGAACTAAAGCGGAAACGCGAACAATTTAATCTGAAAATAAAGCCTTTTTTCTATGGCTTTTGACTAACCTTTTACGTTTTGTTGAACACAGCGTGTTTGAAATGTCGAAGTGATGCGCGGATCAAGTTGATCAAAGGTGAATGGGCGCCGAAAATACACAAAAAGAGAACACGCTTTATAGAACATCTCTTTTTATACGAACTTAGGTCTATGTAGATGCAGTATTTTTACTGAATTTGTGATTTATTTTTCGACATCCGTGAATGATTCCTCAAAAATATTTTGATCTTATATTAAATTTTTGGTATCCCTAAAAACGCTACTGATGCCGCGATTGACGTGGCCACCTACTGGGCACAACTCATTTAGCAATTTACCATCGACTCAAAAAGAAGAAGGTATACCTATGTATATTTGGTATTTTTATTTATTTCGTTATAAAGGATGTAAAATTATACAAATCTTCATGCATACTTAAAGGCATTCCTAATTGTAAGATTTTCTCGTTTGTTCATAAAATATGCTTAAAGTTAAGTTGTGATTAGCGACAGTTTAACCAAACATTTTTGACTGTTAAATGTCACTTAACTTTAAACAAACTCCTTTATGTCTATTTTACTCATTTTATTGTCAAACTAATTTTGATCTAGATATTTGTTCTTAGGTTTGCACTGCATGTCTGCAACCTAGCTTGCATGACTGATGAACGACTAACAACACTAACAGCTCGGACCTCTGACCGCAAGGTCGTTGATCTCTAATTAACTTGATCAATTTATGTCTTCCGGATCACCATTCACCATACATCGTCTCGTACAATTGCTGCATTGGAAATATGATTTCATATCCAGTCTATTATGTGTATCAACTTGTTTGACTAGTCAACTACTTAGTTGAAATAGAATAACAACATTGTCATGAAAACTCGATAGTTAATAGATTTTAAGTTTTAGTTAGTAAAAATGCTTTATAGCATTGTGTGAACGCGTGAAGTCACGCTTATCTGTAAAAATAAACTACTTAAGTCACAGTCACAGTGCGCGTTATCACCTAAAATCTATTTAGTAGGGTTTAGGTCACATGAGCACATAAAATAATATAGGTACGATACGTGTGACTTAATTCTGACAACCAGTCTTACCAAGGGGTTTCGTATTACCCTTTGGATGTATGAGGAACAGGCTGTAAAGTTCACTCATCCTCCATTGAAAAGGGAGGATCCTCCGACCAGACGGGTGTTGTGTCTGGCGGGCAATTGCCCAACGATTGATATTGGAAAATTGTATCTATGCTAATTGCACGGTAAACTCTGCTTGCGAGATGCAGGATTTGCGTGACGTCAGTATGACGCGTTTTTCGCATTGTGGCGTTGTAGACACCGCTACAACCCAGTAACTGGGTTGTGGAAGTCAGTTAGGCAGTCGCTCCATGTAAAATTACTGGTACTCAGCTGCATCCATCCGGTTAGACTGGAAGCCGACCCCAACATTGTTTTTTTTTTTGCAACAAGCTAGGCAGATGCAAATGATGACGTGTGACTTAGGTTTCTATTAATCCGCGGCATGAAATTACACTAAACGCCGTGCAATAATGGACTACTTAAGTCACACATATCGTAATGTACTATTTAGATGTATATTCCGTGGAAAATGTTGGTTGGCCGTATACTTTTTATATTTCTTCCTACAAAATGGAATATGTCACTGTTCCCTAATATATTTTTTTAGCCTTCTATGAAGATTCATCCGGTCCGAAAGTCAAGAAAGGAGGGAGATAAACCAGGAAACCGGCACATAAGGAACGTGTCCTTCAATTTCAATAAAACATAATTTAGATTCCTAAAATAACACTTCCATTTATAGAAATAGCACTGTGACATTGTGGGCCAAGATTTGGTTGCTAAATATAACTGCTGGTAGCTATTTACAGCTGTAAGCGCACGCAAAGCATACTAGCTACAAAGAGGACCGCATAACTATAATCAGCCTAAAACGTTCCCACTACTGGGACACAGGCCTCCTCTATGTGAGAGGGAGTGGGCCACGCGCCCTACTGCGGGTTGGTTGATGTTAAATATCTTCGAAAATGTTTGGTTTCCCTACGATGTTTTCCTGAAAAAGAGCTAACAAAATTAAATTAAAATTCAAAATAGCCAGAAGATATCAATTCGTAATTTTCCGTGAAGCTCTAATGCCATGTCTTCGCGGAAGGAAATAGTTAAGCATTGAGTGTATCTACTTCGCATTAGTAGGAAAATCTATCTTATATGACGTCACAGATCTAATCAGTTTGACATCTCTGCAGAAGCCATAGACAGATGACCGAGTGACCCATCGGTCGCGCCGCTGCCCGGATTACGTGAGTCATATTATGACCTCAACATATTAAGGAATCGTTCTCATATAAAACTGTAATTTGGCATGTCTAAGAATAGTCCAGAGGGGCAATTCTCGTAATTTTAAGAACGTTCACAGTCTGATCTCCAGTCTCAATCTGTCAAAAATACCTCACATTTCCCTACATTTTGACAAGTTTTGACATTTGTTTGTCGCCGAGATGAGACTGCGACTAGATTTTGAACGTTTTCAATTACGAGAATTGGCCTACAGGTTATGACTGACTGCATAGCATGCTTTTTAGAAGATTCTGCAGTAAGACCTACATGTACGAAACGTGGTCAAGCACGAATATCTATTTAAAACTGACAGGTTAAGTATACATCAAGCATAATCAGCCTCTCATGTTCCCACTGTTGGTTCACGGGCCTCCTCTCTTCGAGAGGGAATGTAATCTACTACGCGGGCCCAGTACGGAGTGGCAGATGTCACATGTCTTCGTATTTTTGGTTCTAGGACATGCCGGTTTTCTCCCGATGATTCCTTCACCGTTTTGAGAGCAGTGGTAATCAAATTAAAGCGACTACCTGGCATCAAACCCACGATATACAACTCATATACGTTACCACTGGGCCAGCACTACTCTCAAAACCATCGTATCTTATCTATTTAAATAATAAAAATTAAAAGCTGGAAATGTTTGAATTCAGAATAGGCTGGTACGTCGAGGTTTATTCCGCTTTGAGCTTTGAAGTTTCATAAAGTTTCGCTTCCGGGAACACACTGCGACAACATGCAAAACTATTATTGGGTTTACGTAATCAAAAGACATCATAATTCCAAGAAGCAGCTCAGTACAGCAGTAGAGCGAATACTTCATTAACTTAATTGAAACATGTTTCAGTTTAGTTAATCAAGTATTCGCTCCAAACTATTGAATAAAGAGTAACACATTTCAAATGCTGATCAAGTGCTTCACCGTTTGGTAATTTTCACCTTTTAGAAAAAAAAAATTGGAAGGACATTCATTGGGCATCAAAAAAATCTCAGTCAGTGGGAAAAGTGCACAAAAGGCTGGCAGCATTGCCACGTTGGATTGCAATGCTGATTCTTCAACCCAAAAATTAGCCAGCCCTGGTGAAGAGTCAACCATTTGGTACATAATATAGGATTTATCCAACCGTTTTCTTATAAAACTGCTTCGATAAAATCATTCAATCAAATGGAGTAAACATTTGCTTGCCTGTAAGTCCACGAAGCAGGTAGCCTTGAACTTTGACATATCGACATAAAAAGGGACTGCTTTTACGAGCGTCGATTTCTGTAAGTTTTCCTTATTGTTGACTTCGTTTAATTAAATTTATTTATAGGCAAGTGCGTCTATGTTAAAAGACACTATTATTTTGTGTTCTAGTTACCTACTTGATCACCAATTCGTTTGGCAAGCTTGGTGATATTTTTAAGGCACATTGCTGGACAAGCAAAGCGTTAAGCCAGTGGTCTCGGCTCTCTTTTCTGGATCTTTGACAGTCATTATGGGTCGTCAGAAGCCCAAAAGACTAACTAACAGTATTACCAAGAGGTATCGTATTGACCAGTAACTGGGTTGTGGCGGTCAGATAGAAAACCGGTCCATGTAAAATACGGTTATTCAGCGGCATCCGGTTAGACTGGGAGCTGACCCCGACATAGTCGGGAAAAGGCTAGGCAGATGGTGTACATTGCTAGACCCGAATGCGACCTATCCTGTAAGCTAAGTTACCAAAAGGTATTAATTTTTAAATATTTCCTTCAGTGTAATCCTGAAAAATAATTATATTGCTAAAGATAATATTTTCAAAATTTTTCGGATTACTTTCGTTATTTTTAACACACAAATCCAATCTCCCATCTGCAACATACAAGTGAACTAAACAGTACATTTCCTCACTATCTTTAGATGGGTGTCCGCGCCCGATTGGACCTTTGCCCTCTCTTAATTGCGGCCCAAGTGGATAATAGTGTAATAAGATAATAGCACAGGAAGGAACTCGGACTTTGTTACAAGGGAGCGATCAGCTGTTTTTAAATGGACCTATTAATTACTCAGTCATTGGGGATTGTTGCACGTGGAGTGGTTCTTGAGTGGGAGTCTTTTGTTTTTTGTTGTAAATAATGAGGCTCTGGAGATTTGTTCTGTCTTGGTTACCGTTTAAAATATTGGTAGCGCCCAACTCTGCCCTAACACGTCTTTCAAATTTTGTTCAAGCTGTTCAAAGCTGATGAATAATTTTATTTCTGTTAGGGCGTTCATTCTATTTCGTCATTTTTTATTTTTTTTTATTTCTTTCGAAATTTGAACAAGACTGTGTATTCATCCGGCATGAACCGATCATATTTAGCGTTTAGTAATGTTTTTGCTGTATTTTATTAGTAATTTAACGGGGACTGAGAGTGTTGCTATCCAGGGTCGTTCAGTGTGAATCTAGAGATAGTAGATTTTAACCTTTTATCTTTCTTTGTTTTTTTTTTGTTCGTAAAAATCCTCGAGTGTGAAACTTAATAGCCAATTCGTAACAAAATCTCAAATATAAGAAAAAAAAATCCGAAACGAATTCACATTAGTGTTTTTTAAAAATTCTAACATACAACACAAAGTGTCATAAGCCCCGACCTGGAATCTCGAGTTCAGTCAGAACAAAGAAAAACTAGACACTAGACGATAAGTGGATAGACTTGTGAACTTATAATCGGTCGCTCCTATATATTGCAAACTATGTAGCTATTGTAGGAGCTTAGTACGAACACAGTCATAAATAATGATTATGGTGGAAGAGATAGTGGAGAAATATAAAAAATGGAGGACGTTAAAGTTTCGCGCCTTGGAGAAAAAAGATGGCGGATTTTAATTTCAAATTGAAATCGAGGTGAATCTTTTGTGGACGTGTCGTTTGAAATGCGATTGAAGGTGCCTTAAATGAATGCTTGAAATAGGGTAGTTTCCTGGGTAAAAAAATAAATAAATATATTTAGTCCGTCAGTTAGATTATCGAAAAATAATGGACACGTATTTTTTCTTTTGTCAATCAAACAAAAAATGACAAAGATAAAGCGCGTCAAAATTTGGGAGTGAGGTCGTGACGTCACTTGCTTGCAAAAAATACGGGTTCAATATTTTTTGATAATCTAACTGACGGACTAATCAGATTTTTTTAGGAAACTAGCCTATTATTCGGTAAAATGTATTTTGAATGGTTAATAATTATTATGACCGATCCAAATCAATCTGCCTAGCCTTATCCCAACTATGTTGGGGTTGGCTTCCAGTCTAAACGGATGCAGCTGAACACCAGTAGGTATTTTACATGGAGCGACCGCCTTTCTGACCTCCATAACCCAGTTACTGGGTAACACGATACCCCTTGATAAGAGTGGTTGTCAGATGTTTGGGCTTCTGACTACTCGTAACGACTGCCAGAGGTCTACGATTGGCAGCCAGAACCAACGGCTTACCGTGCTTTCCGAGGCACGAAGGAGTCTCGATATGTAATGGATGGCAACCCATCCATGAACCATCCGCGGTAAGTGTACCTTAACCTTCGATCGTCCCGTGCGGCTGTTATTATTTAGCCACGAACCCGTGCGCATGACGAATTCAAACGTTTCCAACATATCTCTGGGATAGCAACACATCTGTGGAAGTATTGCAGATGGCCATGGGATGCTATCATACAACATACCATCAGATGGACCTTCGGCTAATGCCCCACTGCTGGGACACAGGCCTCCTCTCTGTGAGAGGGAGTGGGCCATAATCCACCACCCGGGCCCAGTGCGGGCTAGCGGATGTCAAACATTTCGAACGTTTGGTTTCAGGACATGCCGGTTTCCTCACGATGTTTCGGCTCGTTTGCAATCGAAATATATATGAATAAAATTCAACAAAATTCTTAATTACGTAAAAACAAAATTCTTCGGTTATATTCCTAGCTGAGTCATAATTAGTATCACTAACATAGTGAATGATGACACAGTGACATTAACGTGCGGTCGGTTTTCCTTGCTCTATCAGCTGATCCACGTGGTTACCTTACAGGCATGTTAGGTAACTCTTGCTTTTAGACAAAGACTTATTTGCGGTCATAGGTAAAGTGGTTTCGCAGAAGTAACAAAGAAACGTCATAACCCTGGCATTAGAGCTCAATTTTGTTAGGCTAAAGATGGATTGGCTTTAAAAAGGGAGCGGGGATAAACTGGACGGGGAAGTCGGAATACCTGGTGTTGTGGTAGCTCAAATTGGAAGAGACTATGTCCAAAACAGCACCCTAACTGCGTAACACTCTATAAATCTCAATCTGAATAATTTTGAAGGATATTGCTAATCTATTGCTTCATATGTTCGAAAGATTTGTATGCTCAACAACGTAAATAACGCAATGAATGTAGTTGAACTGTCAAAATGAAACCCATTGATAATATGTTACGCAATTACCCCGCTGGACTGTGAAGGCTGAATTGATCGATTGATTAATGAGAGCTCTGATAGCTTACACGTTCTACTTAGTTGGAGAGCCAGAAATAGGTGCCCAATATTTTTTTGTCTCAAGACTATAAGCATAGAATTTGCTTTTAAATCTCCGTACGAACGACCGAAGAATAAAATCGCTTCCACATTGTTGTAGAACCGTTCAAATTCCTTTCGACATAAAAGTCTGAAACTATTACACTCCGAGACACTTCAATACTCTCTATACACTTAAACGGAGGTACTTCGGACACAAGTCTGGCTTCTTACTAACTCGATTTGCACGCTGTTTCCTGCGGACATCAATTGGTATGGTTTCCGGTTTAGTCTGCTCGTGTCATCGCACACTTATGTAAGAGGATAACAGTGGAATCGATGAGTTCCATTTGCAGATATTTTTCTTTGTTGTTAATAACCGAAGTTACCAAGGGTCCATGAGAGGTCTTCAGTTGTTTCAATTAGATTTACCTTGTATAGTGTGGCTAAGTAATAACAGCCGCACGGGTCGATCGATCAAGTTTAAATACGTTTGCCGCGGTCGGTCCATGGATGGGTGGCCATCTTTACATACCGAGACCGACACCTCGGAAAGCACGTCAAAATTGGTCCCGGCTCTTGAGTCTTTGACAGTCGTTACGGGTCGTCAAAGCCCGAAAGTCTGAACCAGTCTTACCAAGGGGTATCATGTTACCCATGCAGTATCTGGGTTGTGGAGGTCAGTTAAGCAGTAGCTCCATGTAAAATACTGGTATTCAACTGCACCTGGTAAGTCTGGACGCCGACCCTAACATGTTGGTAAAAGGCTAGGCACATTATGAGTAATAACCCAAGTTATGAAGCGTGTTGCTCAAGTGTTGCTCAAGTGTTTTAATTTAATACTTAAGGCGCCATCTCCACGGGCGAGAGAATCGTGGCAATAGTCACTCGGTGTCATCAAATTAACGCCGAGATGATATCGCCGTGTGGATATTGAATCATTGAATTTGATATCTTGGCGAGATTATCGCCGCGATTCTCTTGTTCGAGAAGATGACCATAATACTTTGAAGACCATCTTGTAAAATAGTTTTTTAGAAGATATCGCTTATTACTGTTACTTTTTTTTTAGTTTTTTCCATTTCTGCTGTTTGTGTATGTAAGTTTAAATGTTTGTGAACGAACCCACGATACAGGAGTAATTCCTAGTGTGGGGCAAGGTTTAAAAAAAAAATCTCAGAAGATTTTTTTTTTACAACAAACTAATAATTTAACTTAATTAGTCTAGTGATCTTAACCCATTAATTAGAACATAACTAGAAAATAGAATTATGAAAATCGAGTATAAGGAAGAAATAAAAGATAAGATAAGATAATGTTCATTTGCCAAAAACAGTGTTTACGTTTCCTTATAGTTTATTTATTTATTTTTTTGTTTAATACACAGTGTACACAACCATAGTTACATGCTAGGCTTAAACTAGTCAGTACATGACCCTGTTAGGGTGCAGCAAGATAACTAAAACTAATAAGGCGGCACGGTTGGCGCAGTGGTTAAGCGATTGACTGCTGCGCTGCGTGTCGCGGGTTCGATTCCCGCACGGAACAAATATTTGTATGACCTACATGTATTTGTTCCGAGTCTGGGTGTTTTTCTATCTATAATATGTATGTATTTACAAAAAAAAAATTGTATATACCTAAGTAGTTTATCAGCCATCTTGTTACCATAACACAAGCATTAGGTTTCTTAGCTTGGGACAAATGGTGCTGTGTGAAATGTCCAGGGATATTATTATTATTATTATATTATTATAATAATATTGTAGTGAGTATCTAATATTAGGAACTTTCACAAATAAGTATTATATTAATTAAACTTTTAACTAGCTTTATACATGAAAACATTACATATTATAATTAACACATAGATAAAATCTTTCTAGTATATAAAATTCTCGTGTCGCAATGTTTGTTACCAAACTCCTCCGAAACGGCTGGACCAATTTGTATGATTTTTTTAAAACTTCAGGTGCTGGTAGAATTAACTTGTTTTTGCGGCGCTCGTTCTTGTTATTTTTAAAAGTGGCTACTTCTAATATGTATATTAGAAATAGCCACTTTTAAAAATAACAAGAACAAAAAAAAAAAAAATGTGAATGTAAATGTTAACTCTGCCCTCCATTTGTAAATGGAGGGCAGAGTTAACATTTTTTCTTTTATAAAGTGGGGTTTGCAGCTGTCTCTGGGTTTTACTTGAAATAATATTCGTATACATTTCTTTTGTGCAATAAATAAATCACTCGCATCTACACCGTGTCCCCACATGATGATACCGCAGCGTAACCACTCGTAGGCATATGCGTAGGTACATAGTGTACATTAATAGCTAGGTTTACAAAAAAAAAATAAGACGCAAAGGAAGCATTTTGCTTATTTAAAAAGGTTTTTTTATGTTATTTATTTTTTCACCTAGCTGAAGCAGTATTGTTCGATTATATTTGTATGTTCAGTGAAATTATAGGTATATAAAACTTGATCTCCCACAGTTCGAACCAATATCCATTATAAAAAATAAAAAAATCTGACGTATGCCTTTTACCAAAATCAAGTTTATCAATATCGAACTAAATGACAGCATAAAATCTGTCAGTAGCTCCTGAAAGAAATTGGGATGACCTGTTTTATTCATGCCAGAAGACCGATACGTGACTGACATGCTCAAACCAATGAGATTCCCTGAACTCACCTTCCACGAAAGCATTCGTTCTTTTCCCTAAACGAACGTAAAAACTGGAGTGTCGTCGACATCAAACGACACCGATAATAGAGTAAACCTAAAGGTACACAAGGACCTCTCTGTGGTGTAATTCTGAGTTCCTCTAGGGGAATTAGGACCTGTTGCAATCGGGCCAAATCCGGGCATCCCTTGCCCTCTTTGCATAGTTTTTTGGGCCTTTAAAATGTCCGGAATCTCGGCAGCAAAGAGGTTATATGTGTGCATGGCATTTAACTATTTACCTCTGCTATTTTGCTATCAAAACCCTAATCTCATTTAAAATGGAATTTCCGCGGCATATATGGCATATAACTCATTTTAAATTCACTAGAGAGGCGTTATTTTTTCTATTATTAGAGGTTGTGTCAGTTACAATACATTTCGGGTAGGCACACAGTTATGACAGTTTGGACACAAATCATCCAAAATATAATGGAATAACGCTGTCCCGTCACACCTGTAAATAAAATATAGCTTCCACATCGCCCTATGTTTAGAATATATATTTTTTGCGCCAAACAAGTTCGCCTGTTATAAAATGTTAGATACCTATCTAGTTTTTTTAGGTGGTACAATTGCTTGAAAATAATTATCATAGCTTATGTTAATTTGTTACTTTCTGTTAGCAAAAAAAGACAGATTTTTTTTAGAGTTTTTGTTTAGAGTAATTTTGAGGTGGCGCAGGGAAAGAGTTCCAGGAAGGATTTGGGGGAGGCCTTTTCCCACTAGTGGGACAGTAGAAGCTAACAAAAAAAGTAATTCTCCTTTCAGTTTCAAAAATGTTACGAGCAAAACTGGATCTCTTCGTCGAATCTGAAATCTCAAAAAGGCGAATGAAAGAGTGACTTTTGACTCTTTCTTTCAGGCAATGGAAACTTTTAATTTCTTGTCAGAGCTCCGTAGCAAAGTCTTTGCCAGGAGCTACGTACCTTTACGTAGCCAAGGTAGGTACTAGGAAACTATAAACTACAGGAAATTGATCTTAAAATTGAGTTGAAAACAATCAAAGTTTCTTGATAAGGTGGCGGATGCTTTTAACGCAAGATGTATGTAAGTTATCTACGTATAGTTATAACTATACATTTCTTGGTACATACGTGTCTTATCTATCTATACTAATAATAAAGCTGAAGAGTTTGTTTGTTTGTACGCGCTAATCTTTGGAACTACCAGTCGGATTTGAAAAAATTTTTTTGCATTTGTTAGCTCAATTTTCGAGGAAGGCTGTTAAAAAAATCACGCTGTGATTCTTAGGAGTCGGGCAAAAAAGAAAAAAGTCAGAGAGAATGCTTAGCGAAAATGAAATAATAGCGCGGACAAAGTCGCGGGCAGAAGCTGGTAAACTTATGAGTTAGCTTTTGAGCTAAACTTCTCGCCACGACGTCAAGTTCTGTTTGAAGCTTGACAAAGTCTTGTTCTAACATATTAAAACTTTGACGTCATTGTACCTATCCACGTCCTTTGACGCCACCGTCAAAGGACGTGGATAGGTACAATTTGGCCCAGCACAGACCAAGAGTTTTTTTTTTGTTGGCCTATAGTGTCCTTCCAAATCCTTCCAGGAACTCTGTTCCTACACCACTTCAGACCAGCCCGTAAGTGTCGGTCTCGCGGTAAGCGTCCTGTCATCTCGACATCTCTCCTTGGGCCGGCCTCGGCACCGCCGTCCATCTGAAAAAGAATTAAATATGATTAAAAAAATAACTGTTTGAAAACTTTGCAGGATATATGTATTTTAATTTAAAAGATTATTATTTTGATTCAAGTATTTTGGAAGATATATAAGTTGCCAGTTTCGGAAATAAGATGGCAATTGGAACATGCTTATTGTAAGAATTGACATAATTTCGCGACTATTTTTAGAATATAAAATATTAAAACTGTATTAAAAGCGTATTGAATATAACTAGACCGAAATGAACATGATATTTAGTCATTAATTAATATATCAAAAATTAGGGAAAGTGTACAATTTCGATTTACTGTACCTACTTGTGACCTTTCTCATAATTATTTCATGAGATTTTAAAGCCTATTCTGTGTCCCACTCAGAAGGAAAAAGAGGAGCCTTTTTCCTTCCAAACCTCCCTGTCTTGTGCGATCTCTGGCCATTTCAGCCTTGCAAACCTGATCAGATCGTCACATCACCTTCGCCTTGGTCTACCCGACGGTGATGTCTTCGCTCAGGCGTCCAGTGAGTGTCGACATTATATAAATATTCATATAATATTATATTAAATCTATAATTTTTTTACGTTCCGCAATGTAGATAAACCTAATTTGATACCATGTTTAGATTTTGAAATTGTTCTACGTACGATGTGATGATAAAAATGAATTATCTAATATGCTCAGATATTAAATTCGTGCTCTTTAAACTGAGATAGCAGAAAAGTATGATAATGTTATCATTTTCAGGATGGGAGGGAATGCAGAAAGTAACGACTGTTTCCGACATAGGGACGGTCGGCAACAAAAGTCGATTTCAAGTTTCTTTCAAACAATTTTTGAGCAAATTATATAAATAAATTGTAACTGGTATATAATTTATAAAACGTGTTACATGCTAAAAAGGTATCGAATAATTTTGGGCTTATTTTGATCACATTTAATATTTACAGTGTTAATCCACCTCTGTTGCAGCCCATCCCTACGATTAGCATGAATACAACCTGTATAAAATACATAAGAGTAGGACGTATAATGGGTATAGTATACTTATTAAAAAATGGTGCACAGAGAGGCGCGACGCGATTCTAGTCAAAAAATTCTATGAAAACTTCATGAAAATCTAAAATCGCGTGTCTTCGGAAACTTTAATATCCGAAATATTTTTAGACTTTTTGCGCTCAACGTTTATCTGATGTTGGGTCAGGGACATATAGAATGGAGTATACCCTATCAGTTTTCAACACAACTGTAATCTATCTCATCATCATCTGCCTAGCCTTTTCCCAACTATGTTGGGGTCGGCTACCAGTCTAACCGGATGCAGCTGAATACCAGTATTTTACGTGGAGCGACTGCCTATCTGACCTCCACAACCTAGTTACTGGGTAATAAATATACCCCTTGGTAAGACTGGTAGTCAGACTTTCGGGCTTCTGACGATCCATAAAGATTGTCAAAGATCCACGAATGACAGCCGGGACCAACGGCTTAACGTGCTCTCTGAGGCACGGAGGGTTCTTAGTATGTAAAGATGGTCACCCATCCACGGACCAACCGTCACAGACTGTAATATATATCTAATACTGATAAATAAATGTCATTGGAAGCCAAAAAGCTCTTGAACAAAACTGTAATTCAGGGAGGACATTGAAAAATGTACCTAAATCTAAAGACCGTGTCCAATAAATCTTTCAGCCTTTTTAGGGTCCCGTATGAAAAACGGAACCCTTACTTATGGGATCACTCGTATGTCTGTCTGTCCGTCTGTCAAAGCCAATTTTTTCTTTCAAGTCTGTTGTTGGCAAGCCGGGAAAGTTACGTGATTTTATTCAAGAGGGTTCTCTCTGTTATCTACAATCGAAGGCTAGATGTATATTTACATAACTCAAGCATGCTTATGTATATCAAGTTGAAACTGGTTAGGTACGTAGCCCTTTGAATATCTTTGTTTCACCCTTATCTTTTTAAAACCAACCACCCAGGAAGAACGGGTCCTGAAACCTCAAACCAGAAGGCTAATTATACGGGAATTAGCCTTCTGGTTTAAAAACGTTCAAAATCTAGTCATAATCTCATCTCGGCGACAATCAATATCAAAACTTGTCAAAAATCCAAGCTAATTAGGGGGTATTTTTCACCGATTGAGACAGAGCAGACTGTGCACGTTCTTAAAATTACGTTACCTTCTGATGCAACTTTTCATTTAACTACATATTATACAATTATGAACTAAACTATAAACGGGACCATTTAAACCATCTATTATTCTCGCACACAATATAAAGTTTAACATTATACGAATCTTTAGTTTTCAGCTGCAATTGCAAAGTTAAAACAGTTGTGTAATACTACGCGCTCTGCCACCAACTTAACGGATGCTGCTAGGGTTCGCAACACCTCTCATAAGTTCTGTAAGGCTATTTAAAAGTGTTTTAAAATAATGTAGTAATAAAAAATTGATCACCTGCTTGGTCACCATGTTTTCTTTCACATTATTGTCATCATCATCTGCCTAGCCTTTTCCAACTATGCAGCTGAATACCAGTGCAGTGTGAGGGTGTGTACGTGTGTGTGTGTGCAGTGTTTCACATTAGTGTGCAGTCTTTAATAAACTCATACAGCCTTTCTTAAGATTTCTGACCACAGAACACAAGTTTGATGTTTATTTCTTTGCACATTTTATCTGGTGGTGATGTGGGTTCCAATCCTGGCCAGTACCAATGTGACTTTTTCATTTCATATGTACTTTCTGAGTTTATCTTGGACTTTACTGACATTGGTGATGGAAAACCATCGTGAGGAAACCTGGACTTATAATTAACGAAAGTATGAAATCGTCATCTGTCTTGAGCAATCGTGGTGACCAACGATCGTGTCTTCTCTGTATGAGAAGAGGCTTTTGGCCTACGGCGGGACAACAATAGGCTAGTATTGTTTGTTTTTGGTTAGCCTACATAAATCCTTAAAGGCAACCTTTTATAAATCAAACCTCGATTAAACCTTGCGCGTCTAGGTCGTTTCACCACCTCTTCCTAGGCCGGCCTCCGCGGCGCTTTCCATCCTCAGGCACCCAGCATGTGCAGACTGGTATTTTATATATAAGTTGATATTTAACGCTTTGGCTAAAACAGAAGTGAACTCTCTATCATTTCCCGGAAAAAATGGCTCTAAAGAAAATTTGTCAAACACTTTTAAAGCAAGTCCAAGAAAAAAAAAAGATTTTAAGACATCGTAATTTTAGAAATGGCATCCCTAAGCCCATTTAAGTGGCCCGCTTAACCAGACAACTTGTACTGTAAAGAAACTGTGGAACGATCAATCGTATCGATTTAACTTGTGTGACGTTGTTGACTCACGGTGACTTGACGAAGTTGTGACGAGAATTTATTAGGTTTAAGCAAAGTAAAATTATCTCTACGCATCTGCCTTTAATCGACTGGTTAAGGAGCTGATAGAACTAATTGAACTGGAACAAAAGCTATTTGTCCAGCTCAGCTATTCACAATCATTCGATACGCTTCCCTGCCGGATCGAACATCAATCAATGTTATCGAAGGAGTCCTCTAACCGCTGTTCACAAATCTGAAACCCGAAAATATTGACAGTTTAAACCAAATAGACGATCACTATTCGTCCGACGGGTATTTGCGGTCGGGGACTAAGCAAATCAGGTAACTGAAAATGTGTAATTTTCGTCTTGGTAGCCTGTTGAATGGTATAGCTGTGCTGGTGAAGTTGATAGGCGGTTTGGACTTAAGATGGAAATCTGATACAAGCCTTTTCTTGAAATAATACCGTAAGCTCACTGAGTAGCATAGCCTTATTTTCTCAAAATAATTTCCAATTGTTTTGTTTCAGAAAGTTTTTTGGAAAGGGGAGAGAACATTCCCGAACCAATTATTATACTGCAAAGTAGGAACTTGTGAATCCTAGTGACTCTTAAAGGCTCCCACAGACAAGCGCAACATGACTGTAGTTGACAAATATCTACGAAAACTACATCAAGGAAATTGTTCTACCAGAATCGTGTTGCACCGTTGCATCGCGCCTGTCTGCGGAAGCTTGAAATCTTAATGTAGAAAACACGTGCGTAGGTATATAAAATGACATACTCTTCTTTTTTATGCATACTACCATCGGTGTTTTGCTGACAGGTTAGTGACGGCCTGTCGCCGACACGCGTCGACGATTGCCGTTGCCCCTGTCGTTGATGCGTGTCGCTCGTGTGTACGCACACTTATTGGACAACAGAAAAGCAGAATGCCCACTTCTCCGTACCCCATGGGAAAAAGCTAAATGCGTAAAATTATTTTGTGCTCTATAAACCAACTAACAGACGAGTCCTGGAGACGCCTCCCAGCTAGATGGACCGATGCCGTTTAAAAGGTGGTTGGGACAGAGATGAGGAAGGCGGAGGACAGAGTGTTGTGGCGTAGACTGGGAGAGGCCTATGTCCAGCAGTAGACTAAGGGTGGGTTGATTGAAATCGAAAAGATCAGAGGGGTAATTCTCGTAGTTTTAAGAACGTTTCGGACTTTTTTTCTTTCTGCTCGGCTCCGAAGAGTCGTAGCGTGATGTTAAATAGCCTTTCTCAAGAATTGAGCTATCATTTAAATGCAAAAATATTTTTTTATTATTACCTCAACTTGAGATAGTTAGAAACAATCGTATACCAGAATTACGAAGAGAAGGAATGAAGAGTTTATTATGAAATCAAACAACCAAAACCGATAGAAATCAATAAGACGACATCCAACCACTTTAAGTCACCCAATGACAATACAAACAAGGTCATCATTCCGCGTACAGTATGAACACCGAGAATTAGAAAAATTACGTATTTGCACAAAGCCATCTATAGGTGAATGGATAAAACGTCTGCACAAAGCGTGCAATGTGCATGAGTATGAATGAAAGTTGTATTCTTGAATGTTTTAGCGGCCTTTTTTTGTTTTAGTATTTAGGCGCGGTGAATGACTCGTAAGTTATCTGCATCCGTATCCCTTATAATTTGTTTATTTAGATTTCTGTGGGTATAATCATAAACTTTTACGAATAAGTGAACATGACAAGGAACGTAGTCAATAGCGTTATTATTCAATGTAATTGGAAACGAATGTGAGAGTGTGTGTATAGATTGTGTGAATAGTGTGTGTGTGACCTATACTATAGAGTATAGAAATTACTCATTAGAAGAAGGTCGTAAGTTAAACAAAAGTGTCAACCTATTTCTCCGTGACAATGTCTTCGTCTCTAACCGCCACTGTACCTAACAACGTGAAACTTAATTTGTGTTTACTTAGTAACAATAACATAAAGTTTGGGTTGAATTCTTGATACCATTGCCTCACGCGTGTGGTGAAGGATGGTTTATTTCATGACAATTTTTACGCTAATTATTTTATTTGTTTTTTTTCTATTTTTAGTAAAATTTAAATTTTACTATTTTAACAGACTTTTAACAACTTGTAATGACCGCTGTACTAGGTATTTAATGTGATAACATAATCGCCATTCTGTAGAAGAACTATGTCCCCTGCTTGACTGATGTTATACATTATATTATTATTATTAGTAATTAGTATAGATATATGTGCGTTTGTGGAATGAGCTATTTTTTTTAAATTTTGTTTCTAAAATATGAAAGAACCTTTAAATATTTCCAAATCAGTCAAAATGGTATCACATGATCAAAATAAGCTGTTCAATAATATTTTAAAATTCCCAGCTTGAATATCACAATTACTCTATTAAAATAAATTCTCTCGGCTCGTAATTAATTGACCTACTTTCCTTTTATCACTCGTCGGTAACAAACTACAAAAAATATATAAATTCCACGCTTTTCGAGAATATCTTAATGATGTTGACTGCGCTAACCTGCAGGAAATCACTGTTCAAGTAATGTTTAATTAAAACTTTACTCGTTTTCATATTTTATGTTACATAAGTAGTTAATACAGCAGTGGTAAGGTGTTAAAGTAACTCCCCCCCGGTGGGTTCCCGCATTGTCGAGGCGGGGGGGCTCAGTAGCCGTGGTGGATTGGGCCACGGTGAAGCTAAGAGGAACCCGAGGAGCGGCCGCTCGTCTAGGCTGTGCGGAAAAGCCGACGACGTAGCGGCCGGCGGGTAGGTTGCGGTGCCGCTTAGGCGACATCGCAGCCTACCTGAGGCGGGCCGCGGTGTCCCCCGTGTGGGAGACATCGCGGCTGAGGATTGGAGGCCGCGGTGGGAGAGGAGTGTCGGTGATACGTTGCCGCTCCCCCTACCTTCCGCGGCCTTGACGGGGCCGCCACCGTTCGATGGCGGACGCGGTGGGGCCGCAGGGGAAGAGGAGTGTCGGTGTGTCGTTGCCGCTCTCCCTATCCTCTGCGGCCGTAGCCCCCCATCTTGGGGGGCATGCGGGGCCCGCCGTCCAGGTGGGGCCCGCCGTCCAGGCGGGCGTGGGGGCCAGCAGGCAACGGGTGCGGGGGCACCGTTGCCTGCATTGCACAGGCCTCCACCAGTGTTGGACGGCCATTCCCGTAGCCCCCCTGTGTGGGGGGCATGCGAAAATGTCGTGAGGAAACCGGCGTGTGCTAGAACCAAAACATCGTAAACATGTGACATCCACCAACCCGCACTGGGCCCGCGTGGTGGATTACGGCCCACTCCCTCTCACAGAGAGGAGGGCTGTGTCCCAGTAGTGGGAACATTATAAACTGATTATGATTATAATACAGAATGGTAAAAATCAATCTCAATTTTTTTTTCTAACTAACTTCCTCCCGTGGCTTTGCCCGCGTGCTAAGTCGATAAAAAGTACCTACCCCATGTCCTTCCCCAGGGCTTAAAGTATTTCCACACCTTTCCTCAAAATCGGTGCAGTCGTTACTCGTACTTTTTTACGCATTTAGTAAAAAGCCGTTATTTTGACATTACAAGCAGAGTGTCTGTTTGTAATGTTTCTGTCTGTTTATTTATTTGTACGTATAGACAGTTTCTTAAAAAAACAAACAATCGACTGTATAAAAACAAAGAAATGCAGTGCTATTCCGCGAAAAGCCACATTCGAGCTTACCTCCGTATCCGCGGTGAAAATAGAATTGCATCTGTTATTGACAAATGCGGAAAGAGAACTGAATTCAACCGCGTTTTGTAGGAAGCCTAACTGAAAACTGTTTCATATATCCCACTCAAGATTTAAATTTATTTATCTCTTGGATCTCCAACAGAGGGTACGCAATAACATGCATAGTAACAATAACAGGGACTAATGGGGGTGCGCTTCTAAACACAGGAAAAAAATATCCTATTCTAAAAAAAGAAAGAAAATGTATTTATTGCAACTCGTCTAGGAAGATCACAAACTAAACTAAACACAGTCAAAAATAAAGAACCGAATTAAAATTTAAAAAAAGTAAGAAAAAGAAAAATGAAACAGAAAGTTCTATACGAGGCCAAAGGGCTCCTATCTACTTCTATTCTGCGGCTCCTAAATGGACTCTGCCGAAAAATTTGGTTTGGCGCCATCACTAGCGTCCGTCAATTCCTTTAACGTGCAGCTGACAGGACACGTAGGACATGATATGAAGTGTCGTCTTTTTTTGAACAGCACCGCATTTACACAGCGAGGTGGAGTCGTCTATAATATCCACCTGAACATGTATTTCTTGCTTCCACCAACCAGCGGGGTAGTTGCGTAAAACATTCTCATTTTAACAGTTCAACAACATTCATTGCATTATTTACGTTGTTGAGCAGACACATTTGCTCAAACATAATATGGTGCAATGGATTAGCAATATCCTTCAAAATTATTCAGATTGAGATTGATAGTGTGTTACCCTATTAGGGTGCTGGGTCCGGAGTCAGAAGGCCAATTCTCGTAATTTAAAACGTTCAAAATCTAGTCGCAGTCTCATCTCGGCGACTAATAAATGTCAAACGCTTGTCAGAATGTAGGGAAATTAGAGGTATTTTTGACAGATTGAGACTGAGATCAAGACACTGATCTGAACACACACCACACCACAAATTCAAACGAAGATGAATTGTTCCCCAAACAAGGGGTGCCAACGAACCGTTAAAAATAAAAGAGAGTGTCCCCGTGAAATTGATAAACAAATTGGCAGCTTAATGAGTTTTATTTGTGTAAGCACCGAGGTCTAAATTCCGGTAACCCAACTCGGACTGGTAGTGTTGTGCGTAGATAGCGGATATAATATCCGCAATGGTATTTTCGATTATTATATCTCTACATAGGACCTTTTTGAACTACTTAAGCGTAAGAAAAGTTAGGAAGTGTATATGGTATTTATTTGATTGATGTTATTAATGTTTGGCAGTGTTGAACGTAGACAACAAATACGCCAGGATGACTGTGATTAAGATGGATAACTCCACTAAGACAATTCATTAGATCAATTATACTTCCTAAAAATACTTTTGCATTGGAATGGAAGTAGCTTTAACAATATAATACAAAAGTTAAAAATACCGGCAACCTATTTCGAAAGTCATAAGGAGAAAAGTCAATTCAATTCTGATTTAGTACGGTCCGGATATTTTCGAATATTGAATTCTTTTATTCGAGTTTTTCGGGTACAGATAACACATTGTGACATCCTTAATTGAAAGTGTACCTTTACCAGGCGAGTCTGCAAACGTATTTCAACAAGAACCGTGTGTTGTGTGGTTTGCGTTACAGTATTTACAGCATGTGGTTTTGTTACACGTGATTAAGGGTGTGTGCGCTCATTGTTAGGGGTGATGTAAGTTTGTGAATTCTGCATTAACTGGATGAAGTATGAATGGACTTATCTAGAGTACAGCTTAATTAATTGCTACTTTTAGAGCTATTTTTATTTTAAATACATGATTGTTTGGAGACGAGACGAGAAGTCGGTCAAAAGCATAATTTCCATTCACAATCTCAGTGAAAGTACCTACCTAACGAATCCTCACGCATTTTTTCCTTTTTCCGCTTATTCAGATGATCAATTTATTTTGCTTCTATGAACATAAATAATTTGTCTCTCAAAGTTACCTTAGCTAAGTTTTAATTAAAATAAACATCTTAAGGTTTTTACACCCTTTACCAATGACCTTGACCACTCGAGTATCCCAAATTACCTTTATCCAAAGCCAAGGCAATACACCCTTCGCATCGTCTCCCAAAACAACAAACATCAAGAATTACTGACGCCATCATCAGCCAAAACTGACACTCATAAGGCTGGCTTCACCCCAGCTATGTACTCTGTCCGTACTCTCCCCGGTCGGGGTGGCGAGAGGGCGCGGGGGGTTTGCCCGGCTCCAGGGCCGTAGCTTACATAACGCCGAGAAAAGCGGATGTACAACCCCTGGCTGGAACGCTGTCTCGCTCGCACTTTATTGAGCTGCGTGCAGAATAGGAGGGAGTTTTCTTGCGATTATTTTAGATGAGAAAATCGTGAAATTGCGATTTATCGTTTGAATACCAGTTAGGTACCCCATTTGTAAGTACTAACTGATTCGCATTTCTGTACTGTACAAAACACTAGAACTTTAAATTAAAAAAAAAAACTAAAGGTTTTTTCCTTTAGTTTTTTTTTTTAATTTAAAGTTCCGAATGAAATAATTAAAAATAACTTTTGCTGTGCGTGTAGTAGTGAAGGTGGGTATTCTAATAGTTTTTGGGATGAAATAGGCATTATTTATTTCAGAACATCTTAATATATTATCTTAGTTGAGATTGAACAGTGGAAATCTGGAAAGACCCCTATTCGTTGGTAAACGTGTAAAAGTGTATAGTAACACGGTACATAATATTTCAATTATGAAGTTAACTGTTTAAAACTTAATAATATTATGTCCCAGAGTGCCTTATACGAATGACATTGTTCATAATGGAACTAAATCACACGTAATTACCAATTTGTTGTGTCGTAATTATCATTTTATCCTCGTATAAAGTCGTATTATTTAAGTTTATTCATTTGGTAAACCAACAGCAGTCCTTAAAATAATTAAAACAGAACAGAAACATAATAAAAATACTGGTATTTATGGCTGTTATAGATATACACAGCATTCACCATAAAACCACATCGAAATTAATTATAAAAAACCGGTCAAGTGCGTGTCGGGCCACGCGCAGTGTAGGGTTCCGTACTTTTTGTAACAGCCAAGTGCGGGTCGTATTCGCTGACTGATAGTTTCGTACCATGCTCTACTATAAGCCAAACATGACTACCTAATTTGACTTCTATACAAATCCTCACCTGATCCGACAATTTTGCACGGAAAGTTTTTTTTTTGAGATTTGGAAAAGACTTATCGTAGCCGGTGTTTTGAATTTAAATACAGGACACACAGCTACACTACTCACTCGTCACAAAAAAATAAAGTTGAGGAATTCTATGGAGTTGTTCGAAATTTTCGAGTCAAATACAATTGGTCGACTATTACCTACTCGTAAACTTGTAAAGCCCACTAAGTGTGATAGTTTTCCTTTAAACTTCGTTATATATAAGTACTACTGCCGTGTACGTACTAGTTGGTAGAGGGGGGGGGGGACACTTGACTCTAACGAAAATTGGTACTTTAAATCTTGATAAGTCACGAACGGTTTACTTAATCAAAAAACGGTCTTCCCAAACCTCTAATATTTTTGAACACCTATCCAACGATATCCCACACTATGGAAATGACGAAAAAAAAAATTATCATCCCCACTTTAAATGTACGGGAGGTACCCTAAATAATTGTTTTTTTCAAAATTTTATTTTATCATTTTTTCGGCGTCATTAACATGTATACTCATGCCAAATTACAACTTTCTAGTACCAATAGTTTTTGAGATAAACTGCGGACAGACAGACAGACAGACAGACGGACATGGCGAAACTATAAGGGTTCCTTGTTGACTACGGAACCCTAAAAACGTATGAAAATATAAAGTAGGTACTTAGTTTTAATTTGAAAATAATTGTATTACATACGAAACAAGTGGATAAGTTGAATGCATGTCTACTATATCAAAACTCAGTACAAAACTTGTTAAATGAATAAGATTCACTTTTGGCCAGTAACTTGCCGGATCACCTTCCACGTTATTATGAATGACAGAACATACTTTCACTTTTATCGTACGCGCGGCGATATTCGAATACCGATTAGCAGGTTGATACTGACTGCATTTAAATGTAGTACTTATTTATTTAGAATACTTTTTTTGTACCTGATAGTAAATGCCATGTAGGTTTTACTATCAGGTAAAAAAGAAAACTATTACATATATTTAATTTACTTAAAAATAAAACAAAAATCAATGCACAACAAAATAACTTTTTGAATCTATTCTTTAAATTATATATTGTCACGTAAAATTTAATATTAAACAGAAGTAATGACGTAAAAAACAATCGTTTATTAATAATAGCCAGGAAAACTGCTTGCGTTATACACGCGGCCTTACTACGACCCGCACATGTGCCGATTGTGCTGACATTTACGTAGTGCGCTCCGTACCGCCGCGAAGACGCGCGTCCGTCTCGCGCATAAAAAAAATAGCGTTCGAATTTCAAATAAATATTCGAATTGTGTATTTTTATCCGAAATAGAGAGGTGCCTATGTTTTTTATGATTAATAAGTGCTCAGTTTTAATTTTACGTACTTTTAAATTGGTTCGGTTATTGCGTATTTTGGATGTGAATTCGCTAGGGGAGCTTTTCCCTGGGAGAGCATTGCTATAGCAACGAATTTACGTCAAGTTCACGGGCGGCTGGTGCATTTTCGCTCGATAATGAGTAGTTTTGGGGACTGCTGAGTTTCATTTATGACCATCTTCGAATAAAGGTGAGATTTTATTATTTTACGAGTATTTTTAATTGGAGAAAGCATTCGTTTTCGATTATTTATCAATTTGTGACTGATTTGATTAGATTTCGAACTGTTATTACTAAATGTGTATTAAAAAAGGAGGTGGGAGAGTATATGTTAATGACAAATATGTTGAAACTTCTATGATTAATAATTTGACGACCCAATATTACAGAAGAATACTATCTCGTATATTATCAAGAACCTCACATGATTTTCTATATGGTAATTTGTATAAATAGGTACACGCTTTCATTTTCCTTATAAAAACAAGCCTTAAATATTACCACGTTTTATCCTCGTCTCAAGACGTGAGCTAACTTAATCGGAATGACGCATAAATCAAGTTAGATATAAGTATAAAATATATACTTCTAATATATTCTAGAATTATACACAATAATACTACCTATAGAAACTATAGACAGGTCAGTTTCCCATACACCATTAGCACAATGTCGTAATAACTTAGCGCGAACTTACGTCCAGTCCTACTTAAGTTATCAATCAATTCTCGCCCTTATACTGATCACAATAGAGTAGATAATGTGTAACATAAAAACCGGTTTTAGAAACGCAGCGATTTTTCTTGGCGAGGTCTCGTTGCGTAATGAATGAATGTTGACATTTTATGGTGTCTGTGTGATGGGAGTGGGGCACTATTGGTACTCGCTGTTTATTCGGTTCATCGAGTAGGCTTCACGGTAAATGAACCGAAGTTTCCTACTACGGTACTGCGTTTTAAGTTAGCGTAAGATATACTAAGCACAGTATTTTTGATTGAGAAATACTTTTTTTAGACTCGGCTGAAGCACTAAAGGGCTATGAAAGGATTTTGTGATTATTTATAGCGATATAGACTTACTCTTAACCTCAATCTCACCTTCTGCTCACCTGATTGATGAGGTCTACCATGGAACGTGCGAGCCCAGATGTCTGTTCACTCTTGCTTTGATAAAAAAAGACACCGGCATAACAACATAGACCCATAGTTTAACGGGTAAAGCTAGAGTAGTTTCGAGTGACCCAATACACGTGCCGCGGTATAGACTTGAATTCAAATGAGATGACAGAAACCCGTCATAAACGCACGTCGATCAAAGCTGTACTTATGTATTTTTGAATATTTTTTGCGTATTTTGCCAGCTTTGAAATACGCAAATTAAAATCAATCTGCATAATCTCTTCCCAATAAGTTGGGGCCGGCTTCCAGTATAACCGGATGCAGCTGAATACCAGTATTTTAAATTGAGCGACTGGCTATCTGACCTCCACAACCCAGTTACTGGGTAACACGATACCTCTTGTTAGGACTGGTTGTCAGGCTTCTGACTAACCCGTAACGACTGTCAAAGATCTACGAATGATAGCCGGGACCAACGGCTTAACGTGCTTTCCGTGACACGGAGCGGTCTCGACAAAGATGGTCACCCATCCACGGGCCGACCGCGGCAAGCGTAGCTTTTCTGATCGATAGACCCGTGCGACTGTTGTTACTTAGCCCCGAGCCCCCTAATTTGAGGATTTGATTTGAAAATGGGTCGGACTCGGATCTAATTCCCATTTAAAATTGTACGTATTGAAAATGTGTGTTCTCTTTAATACGGCCTATTATGTTACACGTGCCATCTTTGTTAATTGAATTAGTGAGGGCACGAAGAAATTCTTAATCAAGGATGATTCATGACTTGATGGGGCTTTCGGTACATAATTCGTTTAACCGTTTCTTGGTTCCATGTCTCGTGTGATAATTAGCAGAACTTTTACCTATCGTGATAATTACATATGTATGTAGTTATGGCAATTAAAATCCATTGCTCGCTATGTTATAACAGCCGCATGGGTCTATTGATCAGGTAAAGCTACGCTTGCCGCGGTTGGTCCGTGGATGGGTGACCATCTTTATATATCAAGACCCCTCCGTGCCTCGGAAAGCCCGTTAAGCTGTTGGTCCCGGCTGTCATTCGCAGATCTTTGGCAGTCGTTACGGGTCGTCAGAAGCCCGAAAGTCTGACAACCAGTCTTACCAAGGGGTATCGTATTACCCAGTAACTGGGTTGTGGCACCGCTCCATGTAAAATACTGGTACTCAACTGCATCCGGTTAGACAGGAAGCTGACCCCAACATACTTAGTCGGGAAAAGGCTAGGCAGATGATGATTATCATCGTTGTGTTAATCTTTATTAACTAATATAAATTATGAAGGAAAGGGATTCATCTCTCGAGAATGCGAGGCGTTCGATATAACGTTATATAGGAAAAATATAAGAGAAGTAAGAATTCATTATATACTCAGTAGGTAGGAAAGTAGGAAAATTGCTTTCCATTTTCCTCAAAGGAACGAGTTTTCTTAAGCGAATCCAATTGCTTGCTGCAGCTGTAAAATTTGACATAGGTGAATGAGGTCACACACATTTGATTGATCTCAAATGAACTGATTTTTCAGCTTCTACGAGTATTATACCCTGTCCATTGGTTTAACCGTTATTTGACAGCTGTCTTAGAACGTACATATTCCAGATCACGTAAAAATTAACTTAAAAATGCGTAAATAAATATATGAACTGCCTTATCTTATTGAATTCTTATACGAGTACGTAAGTGTATCAAACAATGTATTGTGTGTTGCTGCAATTACTAGTTCCATATGTCAAAAAACGATTAACCTAATGAACAGGGTATACTTAACTTCGTTTATGAAAAGAATAGTATGTAAAGATTGTAGCAGGTGCGTGAGTCCCTTCCACATGTCAGCCATCTCCTTCAGAGCAAGAGTGAACAGGCAACTTCTGGGCACGCTCGTTCCACCATATGATAGACCCCATCCATCGCTTTCCATCAGGCCTGATCGAGGTCAAAAGCCGGCCCATTCAGCAATGAAAAGAAATAAAGGTGGCGTTCTGTAGTGTCTGCCTACCCCTGGCCATGGGAAAACGGCGTGAGTTTATGTAGATATTATGTATGTTTAAAAAACGTGACTACTTACATCCGTGTTTGTATCAATACATACAATCTATGGGTTATTTTATTCATAGTTGTTGAAGTACAGACGCACATCAAGCTACCCGAAACTGTAAATTTTTCCCAATCAACCTTAAACCTTAATGCTTTAGCGATAAAGTTGAAAATCTATTAAAGAAATTTGACAGATTGTAGTAACTTGATGTGCTGGCGTCTGTACACATGGCTACACATCAAGCTATGCATTTCCAGTTTTAGCTGACCTCGCATTGTATAGGTTTTTCGTACAACCAGAAGTCAGCTTATACTGGTTATGTATAGCTTGATGTGTAGCCGTGTGTACAATGTATCGTTTGCATCACAATTTTACTTTTATTCCATGTTTCTGCCAGATCGCATGTGCTGTCTGTACTGACAGAATCTATGTGTACGCTAGTATATTTACAACGTCAGATGTAGGCACAGATATCATAGTTAATTATCATATTAGCCATGACACGCTCATAGTAACATAACGTTACGCAGTTAACTATGAAACAATTATTATAAGTACTAACTAACAATATAATTGCTTTAAAAGTTCTTGGTAAGTAGGTACATATCTATAGGTTTCAACAACCTTTAGCTAGCAACTGGGACGAGGTGTTAAATTTAACAAATTAATTGTTCTTTTCGCTCATCAATTATTTAATGCTAATACCTAAAAAATTGTTTTTTTTTTTATTTTTATTTTTTTTAAACGTTGCCCCACACTAGGAATTTCTCTTGTGTCGTGGGTGCGTTTGTTTGTTACTGTAAGTTAAAACATACCTACCCTATCTACTAAATATTTGCATGTCATCATTAAATGGCGGAATGTGTCTTTGCACTGAAATTTTATTATTATTTAACTAGCAAAATATTCTGTGTATTAATCCTGGTTATAAACTATCTGTGTGCCAAATTTCATCTAAATCCGTTCAGTAGTTTTGGTGTGAAAGAGTAACAAACATCCATAATATAGTAGTAGAATAGTGGGAAGTAAGATTGGTGACCAACCTGTATATGCAGGTAAAGTAAGACCAACAGTGTCACCAACTCTGTACAATTCTAATGGGCTTGTCACCACAAATAGGTACAGACGCCAGCAGGTCAAGCTACCCGAAACTGTCAAATTTCCCCAATCAACCTTAAACCTTAATAATTTAGCGATAAAGTTGAAAATCTATTAAAGAAATTTGACAGATTGTAGTAACTTGATCTGCTGGCGTCTGTACAATGTATCGTTTGCATCACAATTTTACTTTTATTTCATGTTTGTGCCAGATCGCAACAACTAGGGCTTTGGCACTGAATGTCACACTGTTAACCCCGATACAATAAGGACAAACAGGTTAACTTTATGTGTGACCCTTTTCCATGACCTAAAATCTTCATACAAAATGACGTTACATACTATTGTTTGATTATTGAGGATTTATTATCTATCTTATGCCGCCGCGCCGTTGTACGTGTCCTTATTGCATTAATCATTTATTCATAATGCAGGCATGTTATGTTGTTATTATCGAATAGGAATAAGTTAATATACTATTAGAACATTACATTTATATTAAACTAGCTGACCGCGAACGTCGTACCGACATGTTTTTTTTTCTTGTAATTTGCTTCTAAACAAACCTTGTCCTGACAATAACCAACACAAAAAAAGAATTATCCAATTTGGTGCAGTCGATTGGAAGTTATACGCGTACATACATTTCGGTGATTCATTTTTATTTATATTAGATTACCATCAAAACTTCTGATTCTTCTGGATGCTACGAGTATTCTACCTACGTTTGATTCACACTTTTCTTCTAGTTTACCGTACAAACTAGAATAGCTCATTGCAGGGTATAAAAGGTAGGCAAGTCAGTCAGTAAGACAGTAGTAGCTCATTTTGACAGCTCAACAACATTCATTGCGTTATTTACGTTGTTGAGCAGATATATTTTCGAACATATAAAGCAGTGGATTAGCAATATCCTTTAAAATGATTCAGATTGAGATTGATAGTGTGTTATGCAATAAGGGTTGCTAGTTATTCTTATTGATTGATAATGTTCTAGTATATGATGACGGGTCGTCACTGATGACGCATGTCATAAACACGTCATCGCTCATCGCTAACGAGCTTCGATCTCATTAAAATTAATAAATTAGCGTGTAGTGACAAGCTTTGTGGTTGTAATGATACTATTTTGATAGTTACTAGAGCAAAACCCTTGAGATTGCACAGGAATCCATGATAAAATAGGTGCTATAATATATTAGCAACTGCTTTAAAAAGCGTTTTTTTACAAAGGCACGTTATTTTTTAAATTTTGGTAAGTTTTTTTTTACCTAGGTACCTACCAACATTATTTGTTATATTATTTTCTATTTATATGATTTGGTCAGGCAAAGTGGTTCGCGAAGGAAAGGACCATTTGTTAGGTAACTAAATAGTTTTAAAATAGATATTCTCAAAAATAAAAAGAACGTCCTTCTTTTTTTTCGTCGATTAACAAAATGTTGGACTACCTAGTTGTATAATAGAACGTATTAATGTGCGCCATGAAACACATAACTTGAAGATAAATCAAGAAATAAAGATATATTAAGAAATCATAATCTGCTTGTTGATTCTTCATTACAGAACCTTCTCTCTACTCCTGTACTCGAAAGACCAAATCATCTCAAACCACAACAAGACCAAACCTTTCTGGAGATTGCACGCTCAACAATTTATCGTCAGTATATCTACCATAGATTGCCTATAAATGGGTCCCATAAGTTTGAAGGCGAGTGTAATACCATGTATCGCACTCAGTTTCACCAGGGTTCACCCAATCGCTTCCAAGATAACATAGATGATAACAAAATACAACGAATGACACGCCAATCTGATAGAATATCTGAATCGTTTTTACCGACTTCACAAAAAGGAGGAGGTACTATGTTCGGATGATTGTATGTTTTTTCCACAATGTTTCCGGAAAGAGGGGGTGAACTAACATTAGGCCCTTTGCAAACTATTAACAAAGTTATTGGCTGATGGTTGACTGACGTTAAATTTATATGAAAAAAAAAACATTTTTTTATTTTTTCTATTAAAACCTTACCCCACACTAGGAATATCTCCTGTATCGTGGGTGCTTATTATTTATTTGTAAAACATAAATCATTATGAGACATGATAATTAACTTTGGAAGTACTTAACATATTAATGTTAGTAGACGAAGAAAGATTGAATTTTAGTTAGAAGATTTGGATATTTTAGTTAAGAATAAGAAATTAATGATGAATAAGAGTAAAAGTTTTTTTTTTTTTCCCTGTTTAGGGCATGCAAATTAGTTTTACATAAATAATATCTACTTAGGTAAGCAATTATTTTCGTAAAATTTACAACTAGCAATCTAATCGGCTGGTTAGTAATTTTGATCCCCTACTTACAATCCGGCCGTCGATAACGCGTCGTCGAGAGAATGTGTTCCTGACACCTGTCAGTTCGACAAGGTCTGGTAGCTAATAAACATCAAATTCTCAAAACGCGTATTCGTTTGTAAAACTAACAGGTGTCAAGAACGCATTCTATGGTCGGCTGCATTTTAGCTAATGAATAAATAATTTATTCAGAAGCACTTATATACAACTACCTGCACCCCGCGGTTTCACCCGCATAAGCTATGCGCATAAGTGTCGATCCATTGGGAATATCGGGATAAAAATTATGCTATGTGTTAATCCAGGGTGTCAGCTACGTCCATACCAAATTTCAACAAAATTGGTCCAGCCATTTGAGCGTGAAGAAGTAACAAACATACAAACACAAACTTTCGCCTTTATAATATTAGTGTGATAAGTTATTATCACACTAATACATATCAACAAAGATCTCTTACTAAAGGAATCAAAATACAAAACCAAATACGTTTTATGGCGGCCATGTTGAATTTACCCAATGATTTGTCCAAATCGATTCTTCCATTTAATTTTGATGCCATTACTTGTGCTTCCGCCTTATTTCATCCCTGAATTGCGTGACGTTTCATTTATATTCCAAAAAGGTCTTATTTAAATATTGGCAGCTGTTTGATGTTTTTATTTGATCATTTTAGACCTACTTTTGCAAATACAGATTAAAAATAGATCGACATTTTATCTCAATTTGTGTTTGGGTACTTTTACAAGTTATTGTTTTTGAAAACGTCATGCAGATAAAACGGCTTTGAAGGTCTTTGTGACATTTGACATACCAGATTTTTTTCCGGAATTTTGTTATTTTTTTTCAAAATGGCGGTCACGCATGACACTTATACACCGTGTTCTTCACGATATCCATAAATTTCGGCAAACGCTTCTATAGTTTTTACAAATCAAAACTAACACAGGAAGTAATACTTAAAAAGGCTTCGTTACAAAGATATTTGTAATTTCATTTAATGAAATTTAATTGAGCTATGTAGTAAGAAAGGGTCTTAATTTGGCCTATGTTGCCGGTTAGTGCAATTAAAATGATAAATCTATCAAATGTAATTATGTTTCATACAATCTTAATACCTTGACGCAAGTCACCCGATAAGCATGCCTCGTTATCTTTTTAATTCGGATAATTATTTTTTATGAAAGTTAACAAACAATAAGAATTCATGAATGTCTCCATAATGAAAAATGCTTATTTCCATGGTACGGACACAGGTTTAAACCACTGACCCAGTTATTGAATTAAGCAACCAACTGATAGAGAAATGCCGTTCTTTATACAAAAATGACAGCTTAGTTCGGTGCTAAGTTGTCATTTTAGTATTAGGAACTTTGCCTAAATCAAAATAAAGTTCGAAATACAAGTACTGGCTCAATAGTTTAGGCTAGAACTAATGTTAGGTTTCGTTTTGTAATAAGACGGAATAAGACCAAACCCGTTAAGAGTCACGTTTCCGAGATATAAAAGTCCTCAAACACCCTTTTCTCTTAAACCAACATTAAGTATTAGGTAAGTTCCTATTCATAAATCATAACGTAATTTTCTTTTTCTAAACCCCGATACAACAATTATTTTTCCCACTCATCCATATTTAGAGTCAGTGTTCCAATTCTGCCAGTTCCGGCAATATGAAATTGATTTAGATTGCAATAGTTTATATTTTTTAATTATATCAAGCTGTTTTCTCTCGACAATGCCACTTACATATGGATATTAGGTAAGTTCCTATTCATAAATCATAACGTAATTTTCTTTTTCTAAACCCCGATACAACAATTATTTTTCCCACTCATCCATATTTAGAGTCAGTGTTCCAATTCTGCCAGTTCCGGCAATATGAAATTGATTTAGATTGCAATAGTTTATATTTTTTAATTATATCAAGCTGTTTTCTCTCGACAATGCCACTTACATAAGCCCGGGCGTGCTAATTAACCGTACTCTTATATGCCCGGTGTCTCGTGCCTGGTTGGTGGTAATAGGCTCGCAAAATTACATGGGACTTCAATATTATATAACTGTGAAATGTGGCTGCACGGTGCAACCCTGCCGAACCCTTCGGGGCATACAGGCATGATGGTGTGCTCTATGTTAAGAGGTTGTTGGTGTTTTTCCAATAACTCTGTATACTAATTATGACAATATGGATTCGTTATAAGAATTCTATTTAAGCAAAATGAACCCTGTAAGTATTGGAAGCGTGTAGAACCTTGATGGGGCTAGCACAGGAGCGTGGGGATTGGCACAAGAAAAGAGACGTCTATGCTCAGCATTGGTTCAAGTCGGGCTGTGGATGATGATGGTGAAGCAGTGGAAGCCATGTGGAAGCTCATTCGTCAATTGTGGTTTTTGAGACACGAGAGGCCCATATCCTGTAATGGGCTGTAGATAGTAGTAGGGCCCCAAGTAGTAGGTCAGTAAAATCTTAAAAAGTAATTGCCCATTACATTTGCAAAAGTCGTTAGAGAAAATACGTTACTGTATAGTCATCGCTTAGAATAGGATGTTATTGGAAAAACAAATGGCCAGTATTTCACCATAAAAACTGTTACTATAACCAGTTTTTTCACAATTCTTGCGAGGCTTCGAAAAAGTTACTTAACGATGACGCATATTTTATTCTAAGTATATTCTAATCCACATTTGTTTATCTAAACACAACACCAAATATCTCCATGAAAAGTCCATTGCTGGACCTGTGGGTAATTGCGTATTTTGAAAGTTCAACCACGTTCATTGCGTTATTTACGTTGTTATGCAGACGATCTTTTCAAACGTATGAAGCAATGGATAAGGAATATCCTTCAAAACACTCGGATTGTGTGTCTTCTCTTGTCTTTACTTGAGGGCCAAAGGTCCACGTTTAACAAACCTTAATGTCATCAGTACGTACTTTCAATTACCAGTACAAAAGCTATTAGCGAATGCAAATCTCACGTTTTGTGATACGAGCACAACAATTCTAACAATGACAACACCACAATAAAGCCAGCAGGTCGTTTGGTAAAGCAAAAAAATAATCTATTGTTATTTTTGCTCGGAATTTTTATCGTGTGCTCTGGACCTAAGAATGGGTCAATTATGTACCGTAGTAGGTTGTTGAGATTTCTATGCAGGTTGACTCGCCTTTTATTTTGATAGGCTGGCGTTTGACCACTATCTCGCTGGTTCACTATCCATTGAGAGCGGTGGTGGCACCGGGGTAGCGGCCCAACTTACGTTTCGTAGGTCGTAGCTTCGACAACATGCTTGCACTTTACTATGTGTTATTCATTTCACTAACCACTGCTCTCAAAATGGTGAAGGAAAACATCGTGTGGAAACTGACATGTCATAAAACGAAAAATTTAAAGACAAAAATGTTCTCCATTTGAATATGAATTCGACCCTAAGTCTTCAGCACGAATTCCATTTTCATTACATTTTTTTTAAATTACTGTAATTTTTTTAATTTTTGATATCGAAAATGCTCTTATTTTCCCTACACTCATTGGACTTTGACCTCTTCTCTCTCCCTTTTTTCTTCTTCGAAACCTGTATCCCGCATTAGGAACATTATAGGCTGATTATTGAATTTAACCACTATCTCACTCGATGATGTGGTTGGCGATGGTGTTCGCTTGCCTTTCTTTGTTACTTCTGAAACCTCTTGAGACTGTTTGAATTCCAACATGAAAGCATCGATACCAGCAATGAATTCTCAGTGGTACACCTTTCCCACTCCGGGGAAACCCCGTACTGTGATGTTACCAACATACAAGTCTCAACTACATCCAAGTCTCCCCACTAAAGACCAGACATTCCCCTTTATTCATAAACGTTGCTTAAAGTAAAGCAGTCATTAGCGACTGTTTAACCATACATTTTTGACGTTTAAACGTTACTTAACTTTAGTCATCGTTTATGAATAAACCCCAAAGTCTACAACAGCCTCAGTGCACACAAAACAAGAGCAATCTCACACACACACAGTTAAATAAACAAAACTTAATTTTACTCGACGCGGAAACTACGTGCTGTGAGTTAAACTCAATTTGCGAGTAATTCGAGCCGAGTATAATTGTTAGCAATCTTAATAAAACGCCTGAGTAGAGCAGGTGTTAAAAATTAACCGCGGCTGGCCTTTTTATTGGTGCAGCGGGCCGCGTGGACCATCTGCCGGCGCGTGCGGGTGCAGTGCTTTATACTAGAGATGATTCATTAGTCGCTCCTAGTAAAATACTGGTATTCAGCTGCATCCGGTTAGATTTGAAGCCGACCCCAACATAGTTGGGAAAAGGCTAGGCAGATTGGTACCTACATACAGTGTGTTAAGACATTTCTTTATTGCAGTTGAGTAAGGGTTCTGGGTTGTGGACGTCAGATAGGCAGTCGCTTAACATACAGCTCCATGTAAATTCAACGGCATCCGGTTAGACTGGTGTTAATACACACTTGCGGGATGGGTCAACGGCAGAGGCAAATGCAGCCGCCGACAACGTGCCGCTCATATATTTGAGCACGTAAATACACGATCGGAACGTTGTCGACGGCGGCTGTCGACGAATGTCCACGATTGACGTCGACGCGTGTCGCATTTTGTTTTAATTTTTTTGCGACATGCACAATTTTAAAATCGTTGAATTTACCTTATGATTACTCCGCGCGTTTGTGCTAGGACCTCAGGTGATTAGGACGTAACAAAAAACATATTTAGTGAAGATAAAAACGATAACTCGATTCCTTCTATTCTTCAACCATGTTCTTTCTCTTTATGAGAATAGAGTCGGTTACTAATTAGTTGTTGGTGGACGAGGTCAATATTGATGTCATTAAAGGACCTTGGTGCTTATTTCTCCTGAAAAAACCTCTTAAGCCAACTTCGAGTGTTTTATAACATTATTGTCTCCAAAGGTCACATAAATGACTTTAATTTGATTGGTCACCAAACAATCATTTACGAGCTCTCCGCGAATCTTAATGTCAAGGGTCATATAACAATAGACGTTGAAATATCAAAAGTATATGATTTGGGACAATCAAAGTGTATTAAAAGAGCTTCTACACCCACGTCACATCGTAAAGGTCCCGTCTTTTACTCTTACGATGTGTTATTTCAACCTGTCACTGTCATACGAAGTGAAAAAGCATAAGCGACAGCTCCTTACATACGGAAAGGAGCTGTCGCTTATGCCTTTTGACTTTCACTTCATGAAGACGTCATGTAAGTAGGGAGAACTTGGTTTTGAATATTTTTCATATCTCCCCGTATTTTCAGCCTTTGTTACAATCGTACTGAGTACCTTCCTGTAGATGTCATGCATAAAACTCGTAACATTACCCTTTTCTCTGTTACCTTTGTAACCTATCCACGTGAGACCAGTTAAGGCCTAGGATAACCTAGAAGTCTAGTTATGAAGCTTTTTGAAAACCCCAACTCCGGCAAGTTTTCGTCCTCCTTAATGGTACGCCTGTTCGTCCCTGGAGACCCCGTGGCCTGTTAGTACTATTATGTTGTACTATTTATTTTTTCTATTTTATATATTTTGTGTTTTTTTTTGTCTTTTGTTTCTATTTTATTTATAATTCACCATGTTTTTTTGTCAGTCGTTACGGGTAGTCAGAAGCCCGAAAGTCTGACAACCAGTCTTACCAAGGGGCATCGTATTACCCAATAACTGGGTTGTGGAGGTCAGATAGGCGTCGTCTATCGATCAGGTTAAGCTACGCTTGCCGCGGTCGGTCCGTATATGGGTGATCACCTCTGTCGAGACCGCTCCGTGCCACGGAAAGCACGTGAAGCCGTTGGTCCTTGCTGCCTTACGTAGATCTTTAACAGCCAGTGACAACGAGTCCTACCCAGGGGTATCGTATTACCCAGTAACTGGGTTGTGGAGGTCAGATAGGCAGTCGCTCCGTGTAAAATACTGGTATTCAGCTGCATCCGGTTGGACTGGAAGCCGACCCCAACATAGTTGGGAAAAGACTAGGCAGATGATGATGACTATGTTATCTTTATAATATTTTTTTTATTATTATTAACTCGTGTTAAACAGAGCACCAGTGTCATCTTATGTCTACACCACCCTTGTTAGACCTTATTTAGACCTTATTAGAAGTTTAAATAAATAAATAAATGTCAAATAACAAACCTTTGTAATAAAAACAAAATAGCCGATCGTACCAGCTATTAATAAAACTGTTGACCCCAATATCCTTTTAAAAATCATCGCAAAACAAGGTATATTGACTGTTAAAATAAGTAAAATGTCAGTTCCCCGTACCCGCTAGTGGAAAGCTCCAATTAAAATTTTCCCGGAAAATTTCAGTTCTTTAATTGTAATCCCGGATTGAAATCTAAATGGAAAAAGTTCACGTGAAAATCTCTAGCAGCGAGGTGGAAATGATTTAATAAATCTTCGTATTGAAGTAGCAGAAATTTAATAATTCAGAATGTATCTATTTTTATCGAGGCTTTATATATTGGGGTCATGCGCTTTGTAAATTAACAATAACGTTTCTTTGGGAAAGTTGTTCATTATGATGAGTACAATCATGTGTTTAAGTATCGGTCACTAATTCCCGACTAAACCAGTCACTCTATACAATTTCCAGTTCGGGAAATATAGAGTAAGAACACAAATAATCTGCCTAAAATTTTCCCAACTATGTTGAGGTCGACTTTCAGTCCAACCGGATGCAGCTGAGTACCAGTATTTTACATGGAGCAACTGCCTATCTGAACTCCACAACACAATTACTGAGTAACACGATACCCCTTGTAAGACTGGATGGACCTTTGGGCTTCTGACTTACAAACGACTGTCAAACATCTACGAAAGACAGCAATTGTCTTAACAAGCTTTAACAGGGAGGTGTATCGATATGTAATGGATGGTCACCCATCCACGAACCGTCCGCGGCAAGCGTAGCTTAACCTTCGATCAATTCGTGCGGCTGTTATCATTTAGCCACGAGCCCTCTAGAGTAAGAACACAAAGAAGAATAAAGATAAAAAGTTAGATAAATACCAACAAATTCTTACCCGATATTATCACATATCTAACTATCATCAACCCTCATAAGCTTTAACGTTACTATTCTCATAGATACGCGAAATATCCTTTACGGAAGGACGGGATAAACCTATTATATGATATACCTGAATAATATCAATACGACAAGGACCACGTATCTTCCATCTATGCCGAAATGTGGGGGAATGGTTTAGAATAGAATAGACATTTATTTTGCAAATACAGGTAATACTTAATAGGTGTTACGAGTATAATACATTACCTAAACCTCAGCCATATTTAGGCGTTTATATTTTGATAATGAATAGGTGTCATTTTTTTTTTAACGAAAAGCCCCTTGTCGTATGAAACCTATTTATAGATTCATCGTCATCACCATTGGCAGCCTTATAGAGGCATGAGGAACAGGGTGTAATGTTCACTCATCCTCCATAGAAAAGGGAGGATCCTCCGACCAGACGGGTGTTGTCTCTGGCGGGCAACTGCCCGATGAGTCTTGTAGGGCCGTTGTATATATACCTACTAGTTGTGTCGGAAACTCTGCTTGCGAGATGCAGGATTTTGCGTGACCTCAGTATGACGCGTTGTTCGCATGTGGCGTTGTAGATACCGCTGCAGCCTCGTTCCACCCACTGCCTGCTGTAGAGGCCTCCTTCCTGTTGTGCCATTTTGTCCAGGTCTGTGCCAGTCTCATCCAGGTCTTTCGTTCTCCGCGATCTTCTGTAGGTCGATCACCCACCTGGCTATTAGTCTGCCAACGCTCCTTAAAAGATTATCACAGAAAAATTAACATAAATTAAGAACTTGAAAGCGGGTGCTTTCAAACATTATATTTAGAATAAGTTCGTTAAGTGGATAAAGTCTTCTTAATGTAGTCTAATTAAGAAGTATTTAACCTAATTAAAACATTATCCAGGACACTTAAAGACTAATACAAACAAAATATTCAAAGAGCTACAAATCACTATCTTGGATACACCTTGGTTCTAAACGGCATGACCACATTCTTGGATATCTCGTGCCGGCACGAAATATTATATATTCGGATTAGAGCTAACAAGTCGAGAGGCATCGTGGGACACCCGAAGTTCCTTTCGTTGTATATTATGTATTAAATAACAAGCACAGTGAAATGAATTAACAACGTTTGAGAAAAAAAAGTATGGTTAAGGCCGCCCATTGTAGTATTCGATTTATTTTTTGCTATGTATTTTTGTGGAGTACAGTAAATTATATATAAATACATTATTAAAAAATATCGTGAAGGTCAAAATATTACACTACATTCGCCAAGTGTGCAGAGTATATACGTGCGATAAGGCTATCAGGCCAGAAATCAAGGTATTTCCTCACGAATAAAACCGTAATAGAACCCCGTTATAGTAAAACACGAATAATTCCCATATTTTTTATTAGGTACACGTTGTAACAGACGAATGGGTGTATAGAAAAATCAATATCCTGTTACAACTCGGAATATAAATGTTACTCTACGGTTTCCCAGCAAAAATATACAGATGACAAACCATGTTCAATTTCTTGTTATGAATGTGTTAAAAGAAATTGAATAAAAACGTCATGGCGTCTGCGTTTCTACTTACTATCTACTAGCTGTATCCCGCCACTTTAAGGCTCTCCCCCACAGGCGTGTTATTATTGGTCGATAATATCGGATACGTTATTGAAAGAAAGAAAAAGTATTTATTGCGACTCGTACAGGAAGATCACAAACCAAACTAAACACAGTCAAAAATAAAAAGCCAAATTATATTTTTAGAAAAAGTAGGTAATATAAAGAAAAAATTAATTAAAAGTCCTAGACGAGGCCAGAAGGCCTCCTATCTCAGCATGATGCTGCGACATTTAAAAAAATATTATATTGAATTAATTAATTATTTATTGCGATATCTGTTTTCAGTAAATTTTGTATTATGTGGGCCACAAAGTTACACACTGCTGTGATAATAACGACGCAATAGAAGTAGGACGCTTGCGTTCCTCTGTCCTGCGATATTCCAATATGAGTTCTTAAAGCATTTTGTATTAGGAAGCAAACGATCTTACATACACCTGCGTTAATAATGTAGTAACGTGTAGTGCGGGCGGGGGGCTGTACTGTAGGTTACAAGCACACGTTAGAAATATCAAACGAAAAAAAAAGCAGCTATGTGGCAAAGAATCGGGACGCACTATCGCAATAACGCATCCGATATTATCGACCGATACAACTCGCCTGTGGGGGAGAGAGAGCATTTATTCGGCATACAACCAATAAAATTTATCCCTCGAATTCCATCTGACCCGCTGAGGAATAAATCTTCGAAAATCTGAAAACGGACCTTTACACCATCTAAGGAATATTATTTTCCCTCTTGTTTAAACCTTCTGTGGTTTAGGCAGTTATTTGTATGTATGTCTGTCAGTCAATCACGCAACTGTTTGTAGAATTATGATTTACCTAATAATAATATTATGTGGAATAAATAAAGATAAACCCCGCCCAGAAATGTATCTGGTGGTATTAACAAGCATGTTGGTAATACCACCTACTTGGGCCACAGTGCACATAAGTCATAAGTATTTTATTTCATAACAATATAGGTATGTAAATTGTGTTGGAAAATTAATAAATAACATTAGGTATACAATTGCAATTAAAATAAAATTCATTAAATTCATTTAGAAAAGTAAATAAAAACAATAACGGTCAATTAAGAATTCAAGTACAATAAGTCATAAATAGTAAATGTCAAAGTAATAAAATCAATCATAAGTAACAATGCCATATGTCATCTAGGAGTTCATTGATACTGTAATAGTCTTTCCCCAATATAGGTCATCAGTTTGTTTTTAAATAAGTTAATACCGTATATGATAATAACTTATTTTAGATGTATGTTAGTTCAGTCTCGTAATTTTTGTTTAGTTTTTAAGTGAATTGCTTTTTTGATTCTTTGTATTATTTTTTTGTCTCCTTTGCTCTATCACACGCTGTCTACATCTCTGTATCTATTGTCCTATCTAAGGTGTGCTGGAAGAGATTTCTTATGAAATAAGCATCACCTCTGTACCTATTTTTTCTGTTTTTCATTGTCTATTTATATGTGTGTACATAAATGGTAAAATAAAATAAAATAAATTATATACACATTACATAATCGGCTTGAAATGTTCTGTTCTATAGTCCGCTGGGACACAGGACTCCTCTCTGTGAGAGGAAGTGAACCGTAATCCACCACGTCGACCCAGAGCTGGTTGGTAGATGACACACGTAAATTAAATGCTCCCAGTCACATGCAAATTGTTTCGGCAAAAAAGATAACGTAACTACATTTTTATCGGCAATTTTTCGACAGCCTCTTTCAAACTACTTGAAGCTCTTCATAAATTAAGAACAAAGACTTGCCCGAACCATGAGAGCGGTCACGAAAGACAAGGAAAGACTTCTCCTCTCTTTTCCTCCTACTATGTATATCGTTTTTACTAACTGAAATGAATCTTGGCTTACATCCCCCATTACATTATGTTAGAGATTGTTGCGGCTTACTCGTTGCGAAAAACTCATTCCAATTTTCCTTAAACTTCTCAATCTTTGTGAGAGAAAGTTGTTTAAAAGAAGTGAAATCTGTAAGTTGACAAAGTTTCTATAAGCGGAAAAGATTAAATCTGTAATGTACGTCGTGAATTCCCTGTAAGGGGTTACGAAGTTACCCCTTCCTCACCTGACCTTATAAAAATGATTTGAGGAGCAAAAATCAAAAATTTTCTCTTGTTGAATTTTTTTTTTGTTCCTAGATTTGAGTAGGACAGATTACAATGAGGCTTTTACTTACTACCTAGATTTTTCTTTGCATTTGTTGGTTTTTTAGTTCAGACTAGGTTTTGCCCGCGACTTCGACCGCGTGAAGCTACTTTCTTAATTTTTTTTTCCGTAAGAACCATCCTCGTACTTCAAGGAATATTCTAAAAAAAGAATTAGCGAAATCGCTTCTGCTGTTCTCGAGATTTGCGCTTAGCGACACATTCAGCGATTCATTTTTCTATTATAGATATCTCAACTAGAATGGGTGGAGGGGGAAGTACGAGTAGAACCACTTAACAACATTTTCTTTGGTCATATTTTCTATACGTTTTGTGAACACTAGAGCCGTTATTATAGAATAGAATTTTCTTTATTATGTACACCATTTAAATTACAGACATAAATATAGAAATTTTACAAAGGGTGACACAATGGACGAAGAGCGATCTTTTAAATACAACCTTTGGATAGATTAAAAAGGGGAAGGGGAGACAAACACTGTGGGTAGTCTGTGGTGTACCATTTTTAGTCCTGTGAGTTGATTCCCTAACGCAAAACATGCAAAATTATCGCTAGAAGAGTTGCAAGTACCACATGAATCAAAAGTCAAAGCAGTATAAAAATTGTATCAAAGCTTCTAGTGACTAGAGTCGGATTAAAACATAGGTATCTATGCATCCGCGATCACTTTCTCTTGCCGCTACATACCAATATATCCATCTAAATACAGTTGACATACATAACACGCGTAGCTAATACTACTGACTCACGTAAACAGCGTAAAAATACTACCTACAAAACTAGTACAAATCTAGATAAAATGAACCTTATGTCACGGTCATAAGGGTTACAATTGCCACAGTTTCTACAAATACCAAAGACTGGTCGACCTTAACGAGTCTTACGTAAGCCTACGTTCTAAGCAAGCAGGTTCTATGCAGTCGAAATGAAGAAGTATCAAATATTTTGTTGTCTTTTTGAGGTAGGCTGCATGAGGTTTGTTTTGGTTTAAAAAAGTAGGTTGGCAACACTTTTGATTGGTGATGCTTGGTCCAAAGACTATTTATAGTTAGTTAATAGTAGTTAGTTAAAGTAGTTTATTATAGATTGGAAACTTAAGTGAATACTTCACTTACTTATTATTATAATAAAAACTGCATGAAGTTAGTTTTGGTTTAAAAAACTAGGTTGGCAACACTTTTGATTGGTGTTGCAATGGTCCAAAGACTATTTATAGTTATTTAATAGTAGTTAGTTATAGTAGTTTATTATAGATTGGAAACTTAAGTGAATACTTCACCTAATAGGTATTATAATAAAAACAATTAACATTTTTGCGATGCTATATTTGATAACTTGTTTTCTTGGTTGAAAAGTTCTTCTGAAATTGGACATGTGACATTCGTAAAATCCTACTAATATTATAAATGCGAAAGTTTGTATGTATGGATGTTTGTTACTCTTTCACGCAAAAACTACTGAACAGATTTTGACGAAATTTAGCACACAGATAGTTTATAACCAGGATTAACATATAGGATACTTTTTATCCCGACATTCCCACGGGATCGAAACTTATGCGGGTGAAACCGCGGGGCGCAGCTAGTTTAACATAATTATTCTTTTTTGCGAGTTCCGTGACGTCATGGCAAAATAATTTAGCATATTATCTACTTGGTCTATTAGTTTATGTCCAAGTGAATGCTTCACTTACTGATAGTAGAAACATTTTGGACCTTCGAGACCAAACAGTACCTTTAGAGCTTAATCTAATGAAAAGGACCAAAGGTTTACCTCTCTGTGTTGTGGTTTGAAAGGCACCTTGCTCTGATATTGACTATGTCATTAGTTTTGATAACGGTCATTAAGATAATCCTATCCTACTAATATTATAAACGCGAAAGTTTGTGAGGATGGATGGTTAGATAGATGGATGTTTGTTACTCTTTCACGCAAAAACCACTAAACGGATGTTGATGAAACTTTACAGTAATATAGCTTATACATCAGAATAACATATACGATACTTCTTATCCCAATATTCCCACGGGATCGACACTTATGCGGGTGAAACCGCAGGCCCAGCTAGTAATTTATAAATCCTATACAGGATGGCAGGGAAATCGACGCGCAAATTGCGTAGAAACTTTTTGTAAGTTATAAAAAAAGGAAAAACAGCTACTGTTTCATAGTAAAGTGCAAAACCTACGCGGTCAAAATGTACTTAACAGCAATTTTTTTTTAATGTGACGAAAAACTTCATGTTCTGAATCCATGATTACAGGTTGATTGTCGATGTCCCTGCCACCCCGTATTTAAGCCCCTACACTATTTTACCTAATATTATTGATAGTACAAGTCCCGATAATATCCATGTAAGAAAAAGGGTTCGATTTCGTAAGGTTCTGGTCCCAACGGGATTGTCGACTCGTGACCCGGCCGTTTGCAATCAACAATCTTTTAGATGTTTATTGTGTTACGGCGAAAACCTGTTTATTGGAAGTATGAAAACACGTGATTTGTGTGAAGGTTGATATAGTGATGATACTTACTTTTATATCGTTTTTATTTTTAGTATAAAACAGATCTCTATTCTTTATTCTTAGATGAAACGTGACGGTTTACATAATTATTATTTAGCAGTAGATATTGATTGATCGCTGGTTGTTCGAAAGAGTGACCGTGGCCCCTGGCACAGGCAACTGAAACAACACGGACGAACACGGGTGAGTTTTAGTCATTAAAAGTCTGACATTCCCGCTCCGCCCAGAGCGGGAGAAGTTATTTGATGAATTTCCACCCAAAAAAAATGTATATGAGCTGATAATTATACGTATAGCAAAATAACATAAAGCCTGTAATAAATGAAGGGTAAGTCAAAAGTGTTGTGCCGTCATCTACAACGCCACATGCGAACTACGTATTACACTTGTTAGTTATTTAATACATTCTGTAATTGTGATTCAAGATATTTACTTACTCATAAAATAAAATAAAAATAAATGTATGTCTTGTGTGTGTCGTTCAAGAAAAAAAGCGCGGGCCTGGCGCGCGAGTTGTCGACATAGTTGGTCTGTGGTCGCGAGTGAGCGAGCTGTCAGATGGAGAAGTCGTTTCTGAGTAAATTGTATTTGTTAATTTCTGAGTGTCGACGAATAAACTGTATCTGCTTTAATAGTCTTCGTGAGTTTAATTCAACAAGAACCCTGGGAATACACAAAAGATAATATTTCAGAAGTGGTAAGACCCTTGGAGAAAATCTGCTGGTATGTAACCTCTTTATTATAATGTAAATCACTACACAATCGGCTTGTATACTTACAATGATGTTACTTACATTATTTTACAATCTTAGTTTCTCGGGAATTAAAGAACGAAGTAGGTTATACGTCACTTGTCTTAAAAGTCGACGAGCAATGGCGATACTTACACTACAGCAATTAGGTACCTGCCCTGTTAAAAACAAACGTATTCACCTCTAGAACTAAACATAATAGGTGTCTGATTTAGTTGGTACAGGTCGTATCATCGCACTGAAATGATTTGCTGACTTATTATTTTACAAAAATGTTAACAGTGCGGGTGGTAATTATGTAGTTATAAAGTGCATCTGAGGGTGTACTGTACATGCAAACTACTTATATTGTGGAGGTAGGTATCTTCGAACAAAAGTTGTAAGTAGATAAATTATGATCACTAAGCACAAAGCGTATCACCTACCCACAGCCTATTAGAAGTAGGGTAGGTACCGGTCTTGCATCTGTTTATTGTGCTTTTTATGTTTATGATAACAAAGACTACACACATAGTACATCTATTGTTAGCAATTGAATACATGATTGGTTTCTGGGCTCTATTTGTATAAGATATTGCATGTGTGTATCACCGGGTCTTGCATATGTTTATGATAACAAAGACTATCTATTGTTAGCAATTGAATACATGATTGGTTTCTGGGCTTTACGTGTATAAGTTATTGCATGTGTGTATCACCGGGTCTTGCATATGTTTATGATAGCAGGGACTATCTATTGTTAGCAATTGAATACATAATTGGTTTCTGGGCTTTAGTTATAGAAGTTATTGCATGTGTGTATGACCGCAGGTAATGTTGGTTAAATTCCAATAAAATAATCATCGTCAATGAAAAAAAAAAAAAAAAAAAAATACAACTTACATAAACTAATTTAAAATTAATAATTTAAGAATAATAGGGTGATAATGTTCAGTTACATGTACTTACCTATTCATTGCATAGTAATAAATTTTATTGTTTTCTTCTCTTCCTCTCCTCTTCACCTACCCCTTTTACTTCCTTCCTTCTTCCTTCACACACACACTCACTCACTCATTGTTCGTTTTATATAATCACACCTGTTATCTTGTTTTGCTACTTTGTGGACGCGTACATAGTCTCCACCCATACCAGATTTCCGAGGTATATATTAAACATGTCTTCCACGGAAGCGCCAGGCTATACGCCACCACCCCGGCGTCTCTCACCCGATCGCGGGCGAACTAGAGAGTGTCGCAGCAAAACTCGACCCGACCAGCCCACACGGAGGCGCCGGTCCATGACAAGTTTGCGCGATAAACGCCGCCGTCATAAACGACAAACTGACCGTAGCAGATCTCGAAGGCGATGCTCGTCCAGTAGCACGAATAGTGGCAGACATGCACGTAGACCAAGTTCCTCTTACCAACGCCCTCGCCGCTCTGCTACCAGTACCTCTGAAAGCTCTGATGATTTACATTATGTCAAAAATAGACACGCAAAAAGTAGGAAACGACGGCATCGTTCCCAATCTAACACGTCATCATCTGATAATTCGCATTCATCGACTGCATCCGAAAGATCATCGCGCCCAAAACAACGGCTAAGCAAGTACTCAAAACGTAAGAGAAGATCATATTCAACACCTCGCCGTGACATCGACGTTATAAGAGAACTATCACGTGTGTTTCGTAAGACCGATCACCACTTTGAAGGGGCGCAAAATGTCATTCCCGAATTCAACCCAGATGCAAATGAACAATCGGCTAGAAATTGGATTCGCAAGGTTAATGAAACCGCTAAAATTTATAAATGGAGTGAAAAGCAGATTACTTTCTACGCCATTCCAAAATTAGCAGGTCATGCAAAGAAATGGTACCAGGGTCTCAGTACGCTAAACTTGACCTGGCGTGAATGGCAAAAGAAAATAATTAAAACCTTCCCTGATGACCGGAACTACGCTGACCGCTTAAATGAAATGTTAGACAGAAGGAGCAGAAGAGAAGAATCCCTAGAAGATTATTACCATGATAAAGCGAGATTAGTAAAAATGTGTGGTATAAGAGGGCGTAACGCGGTTGACTGTATTGTCAATGGGATTTTTGACAATAACATTCGTTTAAACGCTCAGGGTTCAAGTTTTAGTAAGCCATCGCAGCTACTTAGATATCTACGCCGTATTTCGAGAAAAAACAACCTAATCCCACGTAAATTCAACTTAAGCCGAAACGAGAATGTAATGACAAACCGTGATCTAACACTCAACGCTCAAAAATCAATAAATAAGCTTCAAGAACGTAATAAAAGTGTTCAATGCTACAATTGCTTAGAGAACGGACATACATCACGTACTTGTACAAAACCAATTAAACAGTGCATGAAATGTTCTCGTTTCGGACACGATAGCGATAAATGCGAAGTAATTAAAAATTTCCGTGAGCAGCAGGGCAGTAAAAGTAAAGCGAGGAATATGACAAGTACTAAAACGGAGTCAGTTCAAAATGTTCTAAAAATCTCATCGGACAATCAAACTAATGGCAAGTATTTTAAATCTATTACTTTAAATGGAGTTAAACTAACCGCATACATTGATTTTGGTAGTGAATGCACCCTTATTCGTAAAATAGTGGCAGATGAGGCTCATCTCACTATAGTAAAGTCAGGTCTCCCCTTAATTAAAGGATTCGCTTTCGGAAGTATAATACCGATAGGTAAAACCAATATTAATGTCGTGGTTGACGCAGTTGAAGCTGATATTGAAGCGTATATTGTGGACGATCATTTATTAGAAACTGATGTTTTAATCGGGCAATCATTGACTGAATTACCTACTGTAGTTGTTTATAAAACAAGTTCCAGTTTAACATTATATTGCGATGACTCCGAGCTAGAAAAGATCAATTTAAATGTCACCCACGACACAGTATTGCAAGAAGGGTTAAACACTTTAGAAGTACACACAGTTAACGAGCATACTAGGCTACTTTTTGTACCCGGAAATATATGTATGAGACCTGGAAGTGAATATTCAATTTTACAAGGAGTTTATCAGTTCGAAGCTGGCAAAGGTAGAATTCTCATAATAAATATGTCCAATGAACATATCAGTCTCAAGGAAAATAAGCTAATATCGCGTGTAGTACAGTTACCTGAGAGACATGTATTTTTACCGAACTCTAACTTGCTTCAAGTTAACAATATCAGTGCAAGAGAGACAATAAAATCACCAACATTTACAGAATCTAAACCTCCAATAACGATGGAGATGTTAAATTTAGGGCCAGCTATTACCGAAAAGGATAAAAATGGATTGCTTCAGCTATTAAATGATTTTAGAGATTGTTTCGCTCTCGACTCCGGTGAACTGGGAGTGACTCACATAACTGAGATGAGTATCAGATTAAATGATACTACTCCTGTCTATTATAAGCCATATAGGCTACCATTCAGCGAACGTGCTAAGGTGAGAGAGATTATTGGAGATCTATTGGCTAATGGCATTATACAGGAATCTCAGTCACCCTATGCGAGCCCAATAGTTCTCGTGCGTAAGAAGAATAACGACTATCGCCTCTGTGTAGATTACAGAGCACTGAATAAAAAGACCATCAAGGACAGTTATCCAATGCCTGTTATCGACGATCAGTTAGATCGGCTTAGTGGCAAATCGTTATTCACGAGTCTGGATCTCGCATCGGGCTATCATCAAATTCCTGTGGCTCAAAACTCAAGGCATATTACGGGGTTCGTAACCCCCGATGGCCACTACGAGTACACACGCATGCCTTTTGGCCTTGTCAATGCTCCTGCAGTCTTCCAAAGTATGATAAACAAAGCTCTCGGTGCAAAACGATTCGAATTGGCTATACCATACCTGGACGACTTATTGGCAACGGCCAGCACGCCTGAAGAAATGTTTAACAAACTTGAGGCAATTTTAGAGCTCTTACGAAAAGCAAACCTTACCTTAAACTTAAAAAAATGTTGCTTCTTCCAGTCTAAAATTGATTATTTAGGCTTCGAAATATCTGAAGACGGACTTAAACCTGGAAGTAAAAAAATACTGGCGGTGTCGGAATTTCCCCGCCCGAGTAATGTTCATCAGGTTCGACAGTTCATTGGACTGGCCAGTTTCTTCAGACGTTTCGTTCCCAACTTCGCGTCTATAGCTAGGCCTCTGACGAAACTAACCAAAACTGACGCTGTTTGGTTATGGAGCGAAGAACAAGAAACGGCATTTCAAAACATTAAATCTAAGCTGGTTACGAGACCTGTTTTAGCTTTGTACAATGCCGAGTATGTTACAGAGGTTCACTGTGACGCCAGTAAGGTGGGTATAGGCGGAATATTACTACAACGACCCAATGATAACACACCATTTCGGCCGGTGGCTTATTTCAGCCGCCAAACTACACGGGAAGAAGAATTTTGGCACTCGTTTGAATTAGAGACAATAGCTGTAGTACTCTCTTTGAAGAAATTTAGGGTATACCTTATAGGTATAGAATTTAAAGTCATCACTGATTGTAATGCTTTACGGTCAACGTTATCAAAGCGAGATTTGCTACCAAAAGTTGCTAGGTGGTGGCTTATACTTCAGGAGTATAACTTTTCGATTGAATACAGACCCGGCCAAAGTATGCAGCATGTAGATGCGCTTAGCCGCAATCCTGTATTCCCCCCGGAGCAAGAAGAATTAGAAGTTCTTAACATCACGACTAATGACTGGCTCCATACTGTTCAAATGACAGACCCACATTTAAAGGCGGTTAAACAGATCCTGCAGAAAAACGAAAATGACATAAAAGACATACTTCAAAATTATGCAATCCGAGATGACAAGATTTATAGAAAGGTGGGCAACAAAATGAGATGGGTAGTGCCTAATTCAGCACGTTGGAAAATATGCCAAATGAATCATGATGAAGCGGGTCACTTTTCTGTTGAGAAAACACTTGAGAAAATCGCATCTGATTACTGGTTCCCAAAAATGAACCGCTTCGTCAAGAAATACGTGAAAGCATGCATTAACTGTGCCTATAATAAAGAAATTTCGGGCAAGAAAAGTGGGGAATTACATCCCATTCCAAAGATTAGCGCTATTTTTCACACCGTCCACATGGACCACCTTGGCCCATTTGTCAAAAGCAAAAGAGGGAACTGTTACATTCTTGGAATTATAGATGCGTTCAGCAAGTTTATTTTTGTTAAAGGCGTACGAAATACTAAAACTAAAACTACTATTAAAGTTTTAGAAGAAATCTTCTCGGTATTTGGTCATCCTAAAGTGATTATATCTGATCAAGGTTCCTCTTTCACTTCCAGTGAATTCAAGGCCTTTACTGGCTCAATTGGTACCAAACATGTGTATAACGCAGTGGCGACACCGCGTGCTAATGGGCAGATCGAGCGGTATAATAGGACCATATTGAATTCACTGGCGGCAATGAATCATGGTCTTGATGAAAAAGATTGGGACCTTAACTTAGGAAGGCTACAATGGAGTCTAAATAACACCGTTAACAAGGGCACAGGAAAGTGTCCTGCTGAGATAGTTTTCGGACAAAGAACGATAGGCCGTTCAGAAGGAATTATTAAAGGCGCTTTGGAAGATACAGAGCAAATGACAAATACAGAAAGAGAAAAATTAAGAAGGACTGTGCAAGAGAATATAGAAGATAATCAACTAAAAATGAAAAATAATTATGACAAAAACAAAGCACCCACTAAAGTATTTCAGAAGGATGATCTTGTTATGATTCCCAATCATAAAACAGAAAAAGGCAAAAGTAAGAAGTTAGTCCCAAAGTTTCGGGGACCCTTTCAGATAACACGCGTCCTAGATAATGACAGGTACGAAGTATCTAGCATTCGCGGACACGCTGATCGTGCATACCGCAATATTTTCCCGGCAGACCATTTAAAACCGTGGATAACGATGGGGGCACCCTCTGTTACGGACGAAATAAGCTCCACAACTGACGATTCTCTTTCAGAGTAATTTAATACATCTATTATCTAAGTAAATATCTTTATTAACTGACTTACATCCTATACACTCACCACTATTTTCCCTATTATGACCATTACAGCATAAATAGCAGTGAGAAAATGACACAATGGACCCCAAGTGTGGCCAATATAAATAAATAACAATGGACCCCAAGTGTGGCCAATATAAATAAATAACAATGGACCCCAAGTGTGGCCAATATGAATAAATAACAATGGACCCCAAGTGTGGCCAATATAAATAAATAACAAAGGACCCCAGGTGTGGTACCTAATCAAGTTCCCAAGTGTGAACACTAATATGGACCCCAAGTGTGGTACCTAATGAAGTTCCCAAGTGTGAACACTAATATGGACCCCAAGTGTGGTACCTAATAAAGTTCCCAAGTGTGAACACTATGAATGAGAATCCCCAAGTGTGGCTGTAAGCCCCTAGTGTGGCCAATATAAATAGATAACAATGGACCCCAAGTGTGGTAAGTACCTAATGAAGTTCCCAAGTGTGAACACTAATGATAATTGTCTACTGAAATGAATGAGAATCCCCTAGTGTGGCTCTAGTGTTTGGACTAATTTACTTACACTTAATAATTAAAAACTGTGAATGATAATTATAATTTTTATTAAGTATAAAGATATTGGAGTTACTACTACCTATTCTGTTGAAGTCTTAAATATATTAATCATTATTTGTACTTAGAATTGTGTTACACTAAAATGAGATAAATAAAAGTACCTACAGTTAAAATGTGAAATAGAAGTTTATATACATAACACTGTTGACTAATTTCTTGAACTCTGAAAAATACCTATCATTAATAAATTTAGATTTATGTTATACTAGAATAAGATAAATATGTTCAGTTAAAAACAGATTGTAAAATGAGTAGAAATCATTTATATATCAGATTTATTTTTAACATAATTCAAGTTATTCCCCTTTATTCATAAACGTTGCTTAAAGTTAAGCAGTGATTAGCGACTGTTTAACCATATATTTTTGACGTTTAAACGTTACTTAACTTTAGTCATCGTTTATGAATAAACCCCATTGTGTAAAACAAATCAAGGTATGAGGTCATACCTAACAGTGAATGGCCGAGCTGAGTTGGGGATGGGGTCATCCCCACGGCAGAATGGCCGTCTGTTAGTTATTTAATACATTCTGTAATTGTGATTCAAGATATTTACTTACTCATAAAATAAAATAAAAATAAATGTATGTCTTGTGTGTGTCGTTCAAGAAAAAAAGCGCGGGCCTGGCGCGCGAGTTGTCGACATAGTTGGTCTGTGGTCGCGAGTGAGCGAGCTGTCAGATGGAGAAGTCGTTTCTGAGTAAATTGTATTTGTTAATTTCTGAGTGTCGACGAATAAACTGTATCTGCTTTAATAGTCTTCGTGAGTTTAATTCAACAAGAACCCTGGGAATACACAAAAGATAATACACTGACGTCACGCAAAATCATGCATCAGAATATCAGAATACCAGCGCGACATTTATTTTTTAAATGTGGCAACATCATGCTGAGATAGGAGCCTTTTAGCCTCGTATAGAACTTTCTGTTTCAATTTTCTTTATGTTATGTTACTTTTTTTTACAATAATTGCTTTTTTATTTTTGACTGTGTTTAGTTTATTTTGTAATCTTCCTGTACGAGTCGCAATAAATACTTACGTTCTCTTTGCATCGCTGCTCTATATACTTCTAAAGTGTGTAGTAAGCATTTACTGCCTTGTTCGTAGTCAGTTCAGAGTTCAATTCCAGAAACTAGGTATTAATGGGTCTTCCACTGATAAATTCTCGGTAGATATCATCGAATTCTCGGTGGTATTCTCGGTAAATTGTCGGTACTACCTTACTACCTAGAATTTACGATTTTCGAGAAGGAAGGGAAGGGAAGGGAGGGGAAGGGTTATAGGAGGTAAGCCTATTGTCATCAACCGGAAAATCGATGACAAGAGGCTTACCTGCTATAACACAAAATTGCATGGCTACTCTCAAAGCGGCAAAGGAGAACATCGTGAGGAAATTGGCATGTCCTGGAACAATAAATTCGATGGCATGTGTCATCTACCAACCCGCACTGGGCCCGCTTGGTAGATTACAGCCCAAGACCCGAAGGAGGCCTATGCCCCTGCAGTGTAAACACTTTAGGCTATTTACGCTACCTGACTTTTCCCCCATGAAAAGGCCCATCTAAAAATAAAAGCCCAATCCCAAACAATAGGTACGTTACCTACTAAAACAAAAGCTCTATCTGTAAGCTTTTAATCCTTAAGCGGCATTGAAACACAATGCACCCGTTTCCATTTAACTGTAACAAAGGTAAAAGCGTGTCCATTAAAAGCATTATTTTGTTGTTAATTTACGATTAAAACACTTGAGGTAACTTAGAGAGCATTCTGAATACTCTATTCATTTACACCCATGTCGCGATGTCTTTCGAAGAAAGTCTACTGATTCAAACTAAGTTGTTAATGGAAACCTTTTACATACATAAGATGGGTAGTGAATATGCAGGTAGGTTAATGCTTGCTAGTAAGGATCTCGTTGCCTTGTATAGTGTAGCTATAGAAGTGTGGGGGGCTCGTGGCAAAATAATAACAGCCGACGATCGAAATACGGGTGGATGTTCAAGGTTGAGCAACGCTTGCCGAGGTCATCCATTATATACCGAGACCCCTTCGTGCTTCGGAAAGCACGTTAAGCTGCTCCGGGCTGTCATTGGTAGATCTTTGACAGTCAGTACGGGTAGTCAGAAGCCCGAAAGTAAACAAGCAGTCTTGCCAAGGAGTATCGTGTTACCCCGTTCTGGGTTGTGGAAGTCAGATGTGCAGTCGCTCCATGTGAAATACTAGTATGTTGCTGCATCCGCTTAGACTGGAAGCCGACACTAACATAGTTGGGAAAAGGCTTGGCAGATAAACTTTGAAAGATAATTTCGATACTTTTTCAACGACCTTTTCTTAAAACGAAAAGCAGAAATACCGTTTCCCAACACCCGATCTTCAAATATTTTCGACGAAAACTTCGATCCTAAATTGGAACGAAACAATAAAGTAGAGTTCATAAGGAGTGAAAAGGAAAAAGGAACTTTAAAAAATAAACGAATACTGAAGAAAACTTGGAATTGTTCGCTCTTGAATAAATTCTCTGTAATGTGTGGAGCTGAAAGCCGTGAAAGCTTTTCGTTTAATTTATGTTTATTTCGAACTTTTATTATTGTTTTGTTAAATGCTATTAATTTGGAGGGTTATGTGGTTAATGGTTAAAGTCTGGATGTGTTGAATTCTAGTCTAGGTCGTTAGGCTTCTCTGGCCAAAAACTACAATCAACGATATCGTTTGCGATTTTGCGAATGATATCTACGAAACATGAGTATTACCAAGGGGTATCGTATTACCCAGTAATTGGGTTGAGGCTGTCAGATAGACAGTCGCTCCATGTAAAATACTGGTATTCAGCTGCATCCGGTTAGACTGGAAGCCGACCCCAACATAGTTGGGAAAAGGCTGGACAGATGATGAAGATGATGATGATCATAGATAAAAAAATGAGTAGGCAGGTACACAGGTAACTGCCTACTCTGTCTCAGCGATTGTGTACCTATTGCCAAAGCAAAATCAAATTGCTGATTTCAGTCATTTTTAATGAAACCGAACTTCTACCAGATGTTCATATATAACAGCCGATCGATTCTGTACAAATGTCACCGTGAAAACGTAGGTGAAGTGAGCCGTCATTCGGCCTGATGGTTAGCATCAGGCCGAATGATGGCTCACTTCACCTACCACCTACCTGATGGATTGACACTATTGACAGCTCACTCTAAGCACATTTCACCCAACTTTTCACGATGAGATTTTTACAGAATAAACCTGCAGGGATAGTACAGTTTGCGCGTCGATGTCCCTGCCACACTGTATCTATTACTAGCAGCGCCCCGCGGTTTCACCCGCATAAGTATCGATTCCGTGGAAATATCGGGATAAAAAGTATCCTATATGTTATTGTAATATATAAGCGATATTACTGTAATGTTTTATCAAAATCCGTTCTGTAGGTTTTGCGTGAAAGAGATCAAACATCCATCCATTCATCCTCACAAACTTTCGTGTTTATAATATTATATTAGCAGGATTATTATAGTTGTCTTTGACATATCTCGGGACCCTGGGATCCCGGACCTTTGAAAGGCGTACTAGGGGCCGAAGCTAATTCTCAAAGGCCTTTTACACAATTTTAAATGATGAGGAGGCACCAACGTACGATTATCCCTGTATGCACCATGCAAGTGCACCCAAGGACAACCCCCGGTTGGTGCAGGACTATTGCAGTACATGGAAACATAAATATACTGGGCTATGGGTTTGGGTGGCTATTGTAGATCGGTTACCTTGATTAGTACTATTATTATTAGGATAAGTAGGAGTATTAGTAGGATTAGTAGAAAGTAGGATATGATGATCTTTTAAATATTTATTGTAAAACTTATTACCTATACCTACTGAACTACTAGTCTCTATGACTTACTAGTTTCCCATTCATTCGAGTTATTTAGTCACATTGCGTGTGACAACCATTACCTAAGATATTAGTATTATTATGAGAATCAAAATTCAAATAAGCTATTAAGGAATCCCTTGTGCTTATTTGTTTGTTTTCAATCATTTGTATGAGAGCGACTGTATCAAGTATGTTACCGACGAAGGTCAATGTTTCTGTGAAATGGTTGACAGAAGCGACTGATGTCGTTAAGGATCAAATTTCGTTAAAAGTTTGAGAAAATCATTTCTATTTTCGATAAACAGACACACATACTATGACAGACAGACATGAGACGGTTATTTGTCAAAACTATTGTGAGTAAAACATGTTTTAATGCTTTTCATAAGCGCTTCCACTCTTTTCACCGACACGGTGGTGACCTCAGCCCTCTAATTAAAAAAAATGGAACAGAAATCAACGTTGGAACCATTTTTATCTATGGTGAAGACACATCTATTCCTTCTTACCAATATTATAAAGAGGTATAATTTGTGAGTCCAACTCACAAATTATACCTCTTTGTAGGGAGTAATCTTCAAAACTACTGATTTGATTCCGAAAATTCTTTCACAAATGAGAAGCCACAGTATTGCCGAGTGTCATTGAATATTTGACGGACACTGACGGCACAGATAATGCAGATGGTAGTCTACGATAAAGATATGCCTACTTTTTAATAAACTTCACTATGCTAATGACAACAACAACGATATTTATTTGGCTTCATGAAAACCAACTTGTTCATTCGATTCGTGGTATCGTAATCGAATAACAACAATATTCAATTAAACCTAGGCCTTGAGCGTCAGTGTGTGTGACTGATTGACCGGAGCACTGGGTTGCATCGGTTCATGCATTAATAATCTTCAGTTCCCGTCAAACACATATGTGTTGGTTTAGATCGAACGAAGTTATAGGAGACTTGTATGTTCATATTACATAGGTAATATATATTTTAGAAAGAAAGAAAATACGTTTATTTGCGTTAAACATGACGCAAAAAAGAACAAAAAGACACAAAAAAAAAGAAATGGTTAGGGGAATATATCGCTCAGCATTATGCTGCGACCCTATGCAAGACAGAGCCCCAACGCTGGTCTTCAGCGACAGCCGGCGCCGACGTAATGACATTTTAACAGCGTTTTATACATTTAAGAAAGTAGGATAGATGTAGTACCTGCACTAATAAACTTTACTGGAGTGGCTCATGGCTAAGTAATAATAGCCGCACGATTCGATCGATCAGGTTAAACTACGCTTACCGCGGTTGGTCCGTAGATGGGTGACCATTTTTATATAACGAGACCTCCCCGTGCCTCGGAAAGCACGTTAAGCCGTTGGTCCCGGGTGTCATTCTTGGATCTTTGACAGTCGTTACAGGCCGTCAGAAGCCGGAAAGTGACAACCAGTCTTACCAAGGGATATCGTGTTACCCAGTAACTGGGTTGTGGAGGCAGTCATAGGCAGTCGCTCCATATAAAATACAGGTATTCAGCTGCATCCGGTTACACTGGAAGCCGTCCCCAACATTATTGGTAAAAAGCTACGCTGATTGTTTTGAGTTTTTTTCTTTTGGTCATTCTCAATGGATGCTGTGGATGTATTAGGTAGGCACACATACCTACACATCTGCCTTCCTCTTCTAGGAATACAGGATTGATGTTAGGTTGTTTTCCCTGAAACAACAAGAACTGTGCTATATGTACGAGTATCTATAGTTTCTATCTGTAAGATTAGACTATCCAATTAATATTCAAAGCTACTCGACTACAAGATTCTGGTAAACCACGCCTAAGAGTTGGTACTAACTAATTGAGTGACGAGGTAGTTAACTAATGCGTCACGTACCACCTACTGTGACTCATCTAATTTATCCTGTGGTTGACAATGTAGGTACACGTGTTATGTCAATATATACCTTTATTATATTATAATATACATTGTATAGAAGCAAGTGAACGTCACGTAAAAACTGATATTGTAGGACGTCAGCTCCACTGATTCAGAACCTGCTATCGCCATGTTGACGTTCAATTTGGTAAATATGGTTTAAAATCCCAACAAAATTAGTTTGTTGGGGTTTTAAAACCACAAAAGTCGTCATTTTGATGTGCTTGAATCGAAATTGACGACATACCGTATTCCTTTTGTCGAAGCATACCGTAGGTACAGTCACCAAAGGAGATAAGTAACCAGTGTCGACTGTCGTCGCATATATTATGTAGTTGAAGTTTCGTAAGAAACCAATGGATATTTTCAAATTAAATTGGATTTGATAAAGGAACTGTTTGTTTTATATTATTTTTTATTTTTTTCGAAAACATCCGTCGGACCCTGATTACTTATCTCTTTTGGTGACTGTACCTACTGTTATTTTTGACTGCGACAAATATTTGGTACGTACTGCTATGGAATGACCCAACAACATTTTTTTTTTTACTTATTGGGTGATGAAAGACCACGGTCATAACACACAGAACATCACGCCTTGTTTTCTTAAGAATTGGGCAGAGGTGTACTTATAGTACAACCACATTTTGCCAGTCATTTTTCAGTCCCATGTAATAGAAAACAAGCCTATTGCCATGAACCGGGCATAAATCCGGACTGTGACTGGGAAATTCCAGATAGAAAAACCCTGGAATTCCTTCGATAAACTTATTTTCACAACAAAATTACAGTAAGCAATCTGTCAAATTTCTTTAATAGATTTTCAACTTTATCGCTAAAGCATTATGGTTCAAGGTTGATTGGGATAATTTGACTGTTTCGGGTAGCTTGAGCTGCTGGCGTCTGTACCTTCGATGGAAAAAAACCTGAAGTTCCGACAAAAGGTACAAATATTGGCGCCTGCCCGTTAATGGAAGAAAAACATGTTATGTATCTGTTGGCAGTTTGTCATCTTGCGTAAGTGAATTATAGTGAGTCAACCATGTTGTCTATGACATCCTAGTACAACGAGATGATTAATCGGGTTCCTAGTTTCCTTAAGACGCGTCATATACTAACAGGTATAGTTATAAAGTCCTCTATATTAGCAAAGACATCTAAAGATTTGTCTTGTTATTTTTTTTTTGTGTGTTTGTTCTTTTTTATGCGTCATGTTTGCCGCAAATAAATGTATTTTCTTTCTTTCTATTTGTTGGTGATAATCTTAAGTGTATAAGTTTGTTTCGGTATTTCTTCTCAGAGTGGTGGACTAGGAAACGCCGACCTGCGTTTAGTAAAAATACGTGTAAAAGTGTTATTTTTAACCAATTCATAAAAAATATCTAGGCGACAGCAAAATAACCACATCTAAAGCCGTGTAATGTTTTTAACCATCGGGGTAGTTGTATAACAGACTATCAGTAGCAATGTATTTCATTTTGACAGCTCAACAACATTCATTGCGTTATTTACGTTATTGAGCAGACACGTTTTTCGAACATACGAAGCAATGGATTAGCAATATCCTTCAAAATGATTCAGATTGAGATTGATAGTGTGTCGCAAGTGCTGAAAGCAAGGTAGTAGCGGTCACACTTCCTGCAGTCAAAAAGTATTACTTGGCCATCAATGGACGCCCTTTTAATGGAGGGCGTTCTTTTGATAATATTATCAATAGACCGTCTATACTCGTAGTAATGTCTAGCAAAGGACTACATCTGTATTGTATTAACCAAACTTACAATTAGGTGACTACTTAAGCGGAATTGGTTAATTAATTAAGTCAACTGTTATAATAATTGTGCTAATGTCCCAGTAACATAACAAGTCACAGTAGTATTGTATAATATTTATATCTATTACTACTACGCTAGGAATAGGGATAGTATAGAACTGCCTTCAGTTAGAACCTTGTACGGAAGGAGAACGATACAGTTTGAGGGAGCGCAGCTTTATAATAACTTACCTAAAGAAATAAGAGACTCCTCATCAATCAACATTTTTAAAAATCGATTAAAGTTGTATTTGGCCAATCAACAATAATAAATGAATACCACTGTATGTACGACAGATCGAACGACAACTATGTTTAATACAATAATATGTTATTTTCGTTAAGTTTCTCATATTTAAGTGAACTATGTATGTTCTTTTTTGAGAAATAAACTTCTTTAAACCGATCTATCTACCTAACAATAAAGCTGAAGAGTTTGTTTGTTTGAATCTAAATCTAAATCCCTGGAACTACCCGTCAGATTTGAAAAAATCTTTTTGCATATGATAGCTATAGAATTGACATCGCGCTAGGGCAAGAAAGAAAGAAAATACTTTTATTTGGCACAAACTAAAAGACACAATACACCAGATACATACATCAGATAAAACAAAAAAAAACGAGATTAAGTAAAAAGTGTGAAGTCCGATGTAAGAAATTAGCAGGAAAGTGTGCCTCACGGCTGCGTTCCAAAAAGGCCCAGTTCAGCAAAAATGCCAGACAACAAGTGCCTGACGCTGGTTTTCAACTGGACCTGAATATGTGAGGTGACGGATGTAAATCACTTTTACACTGCAACGTGACGTGTGTGTGCATACTTAAATATATTAGGGCACGTAGGTGTTGACTAAAAACAAAAGGATTCAGAAGGAACGCTGAGCGAAAACCAAGTAATAGCGCGGGCAACCGATGCGATGCGAGGGGTCGAAATTTTACACGGACGAAGTCGCGGGCTGAAGCTAGTAGTTTATAGGTATAGCCTAACACATTACTACAAAGTAAACACTTCAAGCGGTTGTATCGCTTTTAAATTGCGTACGCTCCATACATTTTTTACGATCTTGGCCGAAAACAAAAGCGCTAGGTTTTGTGAGGTTACCCACACAACAATAAAATATTCAAACCTAGGTGTTGCTGGGCGCAAATAAAACAGCCCCGTTTATGTATTGGTTCGTTCGGAAAAGTCATAAATTTGGAATACCGTTCTGAATTGTACGAATCTAACATCCACTGCGATTAAGATCGCGGAAGAACGTTCAATCGTTATGAAAAGTATATAAGTTTTAACCGCTACATGTCATCACAAGTTACTGTTGATGGATATAAAATTTAGATCCGCACCCCAATTGCGTAACACACTATCAATCTAAATCTAAATAATTTTGAAGCATGTTGCTAATCCATTGGTTTATATGTTCAAAAAAAAAACTGCTCAACAACGTAAATAACGCAATGAATGTTGTTGAACTGTCAAAATGAAAGCTATTCCTACTGTTAGCGTGTTACGCAAACCCGCTGGTTTAAAAAAAAATACTGTGCTGTATAATTCTTCTCTCATATCGGGCACGACCGTCAACTACCGTCATCGTAAACGAAAACGAAGTTTCCGATCGTTTGTTGTCAATATTTCACAGCAATAGTGATACTGACAGCTCTTGAACTCAGTTTAGATGTGCTGATCGCGGTCAGTTTCATTGTTGAAATATGCCCTTTTTTGTGGATGGGAAATCATCAAATGACCCCTCCCGCTCTGGGTGGAGCGGAAGGGAGTGTCAGACTCTTACTGACTAAAACCCACCCGTGTTCCTTCCTTAGCCCTTTCTGTTCCAGGGCAGCAGTAACCCTTTCGGACGATCCCGCTACCCACTATAATAATAATTCACACTCAAGTCTGTATTTTGGCAGAGCAACGTCCTTATCACTAGTTCACAATATAATGATATATATGTGCTGATCGCGGTCAGCTTCATTGTTGAAATCTGCCCTTACGTTGCAAAATGAGTTAAAGTATACAGGGTGGCATGGACATCGACGTGCAACCTGTTACCATGGGTTCAGTACATGATTCTGAACAACCCTGCATTGAAATGGTTCGTCGGTTTTTTTTTTTAAATTGACTGCTCCATACATTTTGACCGCGTAGGCGTGAAACACTAGATTTTTTAATGATAACCAACGAAATCTTTCTACGCTAGCCCCGTCTAGAATCATTATTGTGCTGAATTCATGATTACAGTTTACGCGTCGATGTCCCGTCCACCCTGAATAAGTACCCGTTTTGCAACGTCATCGTAAAACAATCGCGCATCTAGCAAAAAAAAAGCAAACTAAAAACTATGTAAGTACCAATACAACAGAATCACTCTAGGCACACGGTTCACCAAATTGTTTTGTTGTGTCCACAATCGATGTTATTTCATTATCCTGAACCCTTTTATGTTTGCACAGCAGTATTGTGGTCAATGACCGACCTTGTTAGCCTGAATTAGTGCCCTTATGTACAATCAACCTCAAAAAGATGCAATGCAGCATCGTCAAAAACTCATTTAATTATCTCTTCTTGTATGAATTCTTGTCGATTAACTTGTAGGGTACATCTTTTTGAGACTGATTGTACCTGGATCAGCAGTGCGATTCTGTAACCATCTCACTGTGAAAACTTAGGTGAAGTGAGCGTGGAGTGAGCTGTCATTCCAACTAATGCATAGCGCACTCTAAGCTCACTTCACCTACCTTTTCACGGTGAGATTTTTATAGAATCGATCGGCAGTATGGGTTTCTCAGACACACATGAATTGGTATAGAATTACAAACCATGGGGCTAATCTTATATCTTGTCCTACAACCTGACACCCGCTGGGTAATTCCGTAATACAGTAACAGTAGCATTTCATTTTGACAGTTCAACAACATCCATTGCGTCATTTATGTTGTTGAGCAGTCAAATTTTTCGATCATATGAAGCGATGGATTGGCAATATCCTTCAAAAACAGTCAGATTGCGATTGAAAACCTCCCCTGCTCCCGGGTAAAACTGATAAATGATTAGATGTCCATATGGCGAAATACTGGGCTAATAAGAAATGACACGAGCCGTCGACATGATAGAAAAACAATATAGATGAATAAACAAACTGTTTGTCACTACTTAACCTTTGGCATTTGTTATGTTGTGTGTAAGCATTACGGCTCTCGCAGACAGACACGGCGCAACAGCGATACAACTGGAGTTTGGTTGCGATGCAACTAGTAGGAACAATTTCCATGAAAACTTCTTGGAAATTGTACTTCAAGAGTCCCTTCGCGGTGTTGCGTCGCGCCTGTCTGCGGGAGCCTTTCCTCATTACTCATCTGTCTGTGAAGTTCTAGTAGGCATGGTTCTAAAGCAGTGGAAGTTTATTTTTTTTGCTTCGTAGGTATTCTTATCGATTTTGCTATTGCAAAGTATTCTCATTTCTAGGTCATTGTCTGACTGTCCGACTGCAGTAAAGACTTTTGAATCAATATAGAAACCTACTTGTGTGGGTACTCTACCGACTGTTTCAATCTCACTTCCATTTGCTAGCGACACATTCTATAATAGCTATACTGGGTGGCCCATCGAGGCGCAAACTGAAACCTTGAATTTAGTACATGATTCTGAACCCTTCTGCGTTAAAATTGTAGGTCGGTTATTTAAAAACAAAGACCTAAATCTTTTCTATGCAACAGCTGATTTGTTTATTTTTGTTGCCAAAAGTCTGAAACCAGTCTTACCAAGGGGTATCGTATTACCCAGTAACTGCGTTGTAGAGGTCAGATAGGCGGTCGCTCCTTGTAAAATACTGGTATTCAGCTGCATCCGGTTAGACTGGAAGCCGACCCCAAAAAGGCTAGGCAGATGATGTGAGCTGATTTCTTTTTTGATTACCAACGAAAATATTCTAAACGAAAAAGTTCAGAATCAGATGGGTACTGAATCCAAGGTAACAGGTGTACCTAGTACCTAACACTGTATTAAGATACATATAGGGCAAGACGAACTTTAAAAATATTTAATAATACAATATGACCTATTTCACCCAAGGGCCAAACGATAAAAATATCGATGGGTATTACAGCCTGACCTCTGTAGCAGCTCGTCAGGTCTAAAGTAAAGTCATCTAAATTAAGATGGTTTAACCTTTGCCGTTCCCCCACAGTTACAGCGACCCCTATAAATTGACCCTAATTCTCCAACGGCCAGTTTAGATTAAGCTGTAGCAATGTATCGAACAATAATATTGTTGTCCGCCGAATGTTTAATGACGCAGACGTTATTGGATATTACCGGTAATAATTTCTGTAAAATAACACGGGACTAAATATTATTGATGGGTTCGAAAGGTTTGGTTGAATTCACGCTTGACTGAGCTGCTCAATTTTGCGAAAATGCAAAATGTAGTGTGAAAATTGAGATTATTATGATAATAAAACTGGAAGAGGGCTGAGAATCCTACCCTGGGAAAACCTTCAACACGATATCACCACTGCGGCATAGAATTCCTTAAAGGTTTTTCTAAACTCAACTATTAAAAGATACAAAATAATAAAGTTCGTAGGAAAAATATTATAAAAGACACGTTCCGTTATAAATCAATTTGATCGTTATTATTTGAATGTCGTTTCATATGAAAATTATCATGATTCTTTTGCACATTCCAAGCTCTCGATAAAAATGTCTCTTAATTTGTATAATACTAGCTTCTGCCCGCGGCTTCGCCCGCGTGGATGTTGGAAGTTATCCCACGGGAACGTGCTACCAGGATAAAAAGTATGTGCTTCCCCAGGATGCCATCTATCTCTTAGCCAAATCAGAAGTTCAGTGGTTTAGGCGTGAAAATGTAACATACAGTTTCAAGTTCAAATCCTCCCCTAAAAACCGAATTACCCCTTTTTGCCCGGTCAGGGGTCAATTTTCGACAACTTTACATACTTATTATTAATTATTTTCTGTCGAAAGTATCAATAATGAGTTTCGAGCTAATCGGACCGCGCATTCAATTTCTTCCACACAAACTTCAACACCCCTATATTCCCCTTTGAGGGGTAGTTTGAAAAACTTTATTACTTACTTAGGCAAGTATTGTTGCCAAGTTTCAAGTTTATTAACTTAATTAATAATATTTTTCATATAAACTGTATCCCCGCTTTTCACCCCAACAGGGGTGGAATTTTATAAAATTCATAACTTGACTCAAAGATAATTTATACCAATTTTATAATTAATCAAGCCACTTATTATAATCCTTCCCTGTAAAATTAACTACCCCTTTTCACCCCGTTAGGGGTAGATTTTCGAAAAACCCTGATACACATTATTCTTTCCTTTCAATTTTAGGTATAAATACTGAGTTTCGATTAAATCGGACCGCGCGCTAAAATTCTTCCATACAAACTTTGAAACCCCCCAATCCCCTTTTAGGGGATAGTTCATAAAAACAAAAAATGCCCAATTTCATAATTTACTTAGATAAGTATTCGTGCCAAGTTTCAAGTTTATTAACTCAAGGAATAAGCTTTTTCATACAAACAAAATCCCCCCATTTCACCCTCTTAGGGGTGGAATTTCGAAAAACCCTTTCTTAGTGGATACCTACTCTTCACAAAGAATACACCCTCCAAATTTCATGTTTCTAGGACCAGCGGTTTAGGCTGTGCGTTGATGTCTCAGTCAGTCAGTCAGTCAGTCAGTCAGGACTTTGAATTTTATATATATAGATAGTTCAGCAATTTTCATTATGCTCCCTTGCCTTCTTGTTCACGTAGCGGTTCTTCTGCATATTTCGTCATTCTTGTTTTAACATATTATAGCCTTGAACGCAAAGCATTTTTATCGTTGTAAATTATGTACATACTTTTAATATTCCAGTACATTTTACAACGGGATAAATTGAATTCTACTCTTCTTAAATGGAAAAGCCTAAATTTCATCTTGTCGTTGCTTAATTTATCTCTTAGTATTTTAAAATTCGATTTTTACATACCTCTATAACAGCTTCATAATACTATACTAAGTACTATAATCAACATTCGTATCTTTCAGAACGAACCGTTTGTTCTTTCTCTGCATAGTCCCTATGGAACCTCACGCGCTCTCTCCATCTCTCAATGTAATTACCAACAATTTATATGTATAACACGTTGTGAACCTCCAAGTAAATGTTCAAGCTTTCAACAAGAACAATAAAATCTTTGTACAAACATTTATTTGTACCGAACTTCAGCGTTCGAATTTCATGAAAAATCACCGCGGGTGTGAGGGAGGGTTCGTTGCTAGCGAAGAGCGGTTAAGGAAGTTCCAATAAATTATTAAAAAGTATTTTTTACCAACGAAATTGTAGAGTCAAATGACTTTTCAGAGAATTCAAATGCTGGAAAAGGAAAAGTCTTAATTAAAGATGCTTAATGAAAGACCCATATTTTAATTACTGCTGATAACCGCAAAAAATCTGAACTGGGTTCGGAACTTTTGCTCATTTTAACTGTACCAAAGACTACAGTTTTATATTGTATTTTGTTTTAAGGATGGACGACCGGATTGGTCACTGATGTGCACTGTTTAGTGTTAGATAATATTTCGCTTATACCCGTTGTAATTTTATTTTTTTGTTGTTAGTCTTTACCTAAGTACTACTTATATTTCTCTAAATCATGAAGTCGATAATTTTGGTGAACGGTAAAACTCTAATGAGTTTATGTTGGCACCAACTTAAATAAATAATATGTGTACTACTGAATAAATAAATAAATAAAATTCACATACAAAATATTGACTGTTGCCGCTTCTATTGTAACCATAGATGAGAGACTCAGAGACGACTCACGACGACTAGGTGAGACGACTCAGTCAACAAGGAAAATTCGTAAATAAATATCACGCTAAACTAGTAACTTAAGATATACTAGTCACTCAGCTGTTTATCAACAGCAAGTCATACGAACGATGGAGGAAAACAACCTGATGTTATGCAATGAACCTGTAATTTGTCGTGACGAATGCATACGTTGCAAAGTACCGTCTGTCCTCATCTGAGATAAATACCTATTAAAACATATCCATATGAATGATGAAATAATAAGGACAAGACTTGGAATTCTACTGAATACAAATATTAATTTCCGTAAGGATATTATGCAGTTGAATCATAGATAGGAATTTGAATGGCTTGATAAATATTGTAGATATTATTTACTAGTTTCTAGGCATATGATGATGATAGATACTTAAAACGATTATCTTTGACCCTGTGCGAATAGTTGACACTAATTTATGACACTGATCCTACATGAGGTCATATAGTCGTAATATAATGCAGGATCATACTCTATAAATTGCATCTGGATGAAGCTAAAACTGATAAATAACGTATAAACTAAAAAATATTGATCGTCAAACCAATAAACACACCTATTGTAAGATAAGATAAGAAAAAGACTTAGATAAGAAAATGAAGCGGCGTATAAATGTGAACATAATTATAATATACACACATAATCACTTAATCATAGCGACAAACCTACACAATTTCCCGTCAAACATTTGCTTATAATTAAGCAAATAAGCAAGTCACTGAATTTATTGAAGATTTTGAACAAGAAACATGCCGCAGAAAGCTCATATGTTACAGGCAGCGCATATTGCCTCTTACGAGTATATTACCAACAGGTTACATCTTGGCAAAACTTGGAAGTCGGATTAAAGCTAAGGTTTTAGAATACACTGGTTCTGTTATTGGTGTAAACGACGTGGTACTCAAATATGTTAAAGTATCTATCTATACTAATAATAAAGCTGAAGAATTTGTTTGTTTTTTTGAACACGCTAATCTCTGGAACTACCAGTCGCATTAGATAGGCCAATTCTTGAGGAAGGGTATAAGCTATATAACACTCTTAAGGGCCGAGAAAAAGATATATTGATATACGAGTACCTAGTGTGCTGTTTTGAATTTATAGCATAATTGCCAATTCAATTTACTGTCTAAGAATAGGAAATGCTCAATATTAGAAAACTGCATTACTTATTGTTAAACATGAGAAAGTACTCGTAAATACTAGGAGAATGAGAATTTCTACTGTGCACTATGTGACTGTTTTGACTGAAGCAAGTACAGGGACAAACAAAGATTATGATGAAGTCCATATCACAATCAATATAATATTGATCTCAATGCAAATGACCTTCTATATGTAAACAATCTAAGCAAGCAGAATGAACCACTTGCAATGCGATATGAGGAAGAACATGATAAAATAAACAGCGCCAGGCGCGCTTTCAAGCGCCGCACTTAACTTTGATATCCCGTTAACCTCGGCTCGTTAAAAGCAAAGCATGAAAATAATACAACCTTACTGCCATCGTGGGGACACCTCCCTTTAATGACGAAGTTAACCGTTTACTTGTCCCTAATTACCATCTTATAAATCATTTTTATCGCACTCCTTGAGCATTACATAAAATTTTGGTTGGTCTTAATGTTAAATTCTTTGCAATAAATTCTTTGAATTGTTTTAAAATACTTTTAACAATGAGCTATGTTAATTCAGCATTATTTTCTGACAGATTTGGGTACTTTATTACCTCTGCAATGTGATGGATGACCGTAATTTGGGCAATGCGAGGTTTCAGCTCTGCGTGGGGAATGAAATAATCTTACCTGTAATATCAGCAGTTTGTTTTCCCGGCAACGGAATAAGAGGTTATGCTCGTAAACGTCCTGGCAGCCAGCCATAGCCTAATACATTACTGCAATTTTAGAACCTCACAAATTCTTGTAAAAGGTTGAAAATCTGGAAAACTTCAAAGAGCTCATATCCTATGTTTCTGATTAAGTAATGTAACTTCTTTGTGATCTATTTAGGTTACACTGAAAGCCTTGCATTTTACATTGTTGACCACTCAGAAACATTTGAATCTTGTTTTTAAAACGAGGAATTTCCATAATGGGATCCCTCTGAATATTTTTTTATGAATGAAAACAGTATTCATGAGGCGCAACTTCCAGGGCCTTCCGTTTTATGCAGTAAATCTTTTGATCTGAAAAATAACTATTAGTTTAAGAAATTGTTTCCAGGCTAGAATGTTCTCATTCTTAACGCGTTCTTCTGATAGACCAAGGCAATCTTACTTAAGTTCAATCTTTAAACTGAGTAAACGGAGCCTACCGCACCGTAAATGAGGAGGATTCTCATTTCGGCCATTAGGACCTAACCCCAACATCCCAAAAGGCTGAACTAGTTCTAATACTCGTAAATTACCTCCATGTCGTCACTCCTGGTAATTTGGGTTGGGGTAAATGAGCGGGCTTTCAGTTCCTGCCATAGATAATAACGAGTGTACACGTAAAAATGTTTTCTTAAAGAGAATTCCTTCGTTAGCAGCCGTTCATTTTCTAGGCACCTAGAAGTTATGAGCTCCTGGTACGCTTAGTTAGTTTCCTTATTTTCCTGTTATATATAGAATTTCACCGAGGAAGGCAATTTAGACCGTGACCATGTTTGTATAGTGTCCGTTGTTGACAGTAATGGTTCGGTGTAATGGAGACATTGTCCTTAATTTAAGTTTGGATGGATGTCCTACTATTTCTTGGTACCTTCTGATTCACTGAACCAAAAATTAAAGCCTAAATTACAGACGGCATCTTAAATATGCTGCTTTCAGGAATATGAAATGAACACAGAAAATTATAAGGTTAGATAGAAGATACAGTCTTAAGACACAATTTTAGTCTTATAAAGTACTATTGAGTCTCCAAGCTCGGCTAAACTCTGCGCTTTGAGTCTTTAATCTTATGCTAAATACTGCCACACTCTCAGAGCAGGCTTATGAACGGTATATATCGCTAACTAAGTTGCTTTGGATAGGATTTGCGTCTTCGTGTGAAGAGGAATTTGAAATTTAAGGCAAGGAAAATTTAATACAGCAGTAATTGTATGAAGTGGTGCTGCTTTTGAGATATTTTTTGTACTTACAAGTATTATCACTTTATAATAAATACTTTTTCTTTAATTGGGCAAAGTTCTTACATTAGTCTTTTACACTGTTTTTGTTGCTTTGAGCGCTTCAAAAGTATCACCCCAGCGTTTCCTGAGCATGAGTACTCATATACATAATAACTCTTCGCCAACACTTGGTCAACACCGAGTGAGAGACGTCTCTGGTGTATCTATTCGGCTGCATGTATGTAACCTTCAATAAATAAATACATATTAGGAGTACCAAGAGCAAAACAAACCCTTTATTAAATACGGAGACTTTGCAGTCAAGCGTTTTCACTACGTTTTCATCGATGGTGGCTTTCATACTTTTAATAGAAATGTTCTCACCACATCTAGTTCGAAATTATAACGAGTATTTCCCTGACAGAAATTCCAACAGCGCCAGCCTCAAAGAGCGATCTATTTCACTTTTACACGGACCAACTGGATCGTTAGTGGTATTTGCGGTAGGAACCTCTGCTATCTACTAACACAGACTAAAATAATCTACTCTTTACAGTAGTTAAATAATTTTAAGGACTTTTTGACTGCTCCGTTGGTCTCGTGGTCGCAAGCGCGACTGCTGAGCGTGGGGTCTTGGGTGCAATGCCCGTGTCGGGCAGTGTTATTGGGATTTCTTTTTCTTTTTCCTTGGAAGTCGACGGTGTGATCCCCTGTGCCTTGGAAGAACGTTAAGCCGTTGGTCCTGCGCATTAAATCTCCAGTCGTGTCGGATTGTCGTCCCATTGGACTATGAGAGTGAGTAAAGAGAGAGTGCACCTCTGTCCTTAATATAATTATCTCTGTGCTCATTATACCTCTCGCGTCGAAGGCTGATCTCCGCTGAGATTGGTCGCCATGACCGAAATGAGGTCTGGAAGACTATTAATTTTAAGGACCTACCATTAGGTAGGTAATAATTACACCTATCAACCTGTAACTTTAGTTCAAGGCACTTCATCTTCCTGACGGCTCTTTGACAAAGAGCCGTCAGGAAGATGAATTGCCCATTCAATTTTGCAATTTTAATTTAATAATTCAACACTTTTGAATTGTCAAATTAAACTTTGTACAAATGCTTTGAGTTGAGTCAAGACAAAGATACTTTTCGATCTTTTCTTTTTCATACGGACTTTTTCGTATGGCCAATATTAACTTCAAAACTATGTGACAGTCTTCTGAAACTGTTGTTGACGCGAGTTAAATGTGACCCCTAGCTTTTCTTCAAAATTCTCTCCTTTTATGTCAATAGTAAGATTGTTAGACTGTATCAAATTTTTAGGCTGTGGGATAATTAATATGGCAATCCATACTGTTTGGGTGCTAATGAAAATCAATTACATTTAACGTGCGGTTACTGGTTACAGAATATACCCACGTATATGGCGTGTTTCTAACGATACTCGTGGACAATGTTGACGCACACTTCGACATACGTAATGTTACCATGAACGGCAATTATGTTATTATTTAGTATGTACATGCTATGTAATTCTGTAAGTAAATTAACGTACACAGGTACGCACTGTGTACGTTTACTTAACTTCACGCTGTTGATTGTATGATCTACGACTTCTACGAGGATCTAGGAGCCATAAAATAACCTTGGTCACAGATCAACCTTTAACGTTCCCATAGTATTCCATCACACGGTCCTAGTGCGAGCTGGATATAATTATTAAACTTCTCTTATTTCTAAAGGCATCTATTTGTTAGAAAAGGTGGTGGCCCAGTGGTACAGTCCGCGACTTACGAGTTGTAGGTTCGAACCCAGACAGGCCAATTACTTTGTGTAAATTATTTTATCACCACTGCACTGCTCTCACAACGGTGAATTCGAAGACATGTGACATCTACCAACCCGCACTAGGCCCGCGCTCGCCGAAGGGAGGGAGGCCTTTGAATGAGCTGATTATTATGTGTTTTATGCGATTTATCAATTTTGAACGATGCAGAAATCAAATAAATCTAAATTCGGCAACTCTTTTTAGTGCCACATTGCTATTAAAGTTATAAAAAAATACTGCCTATAATTTATACCATTATAATAATGACATGCAATTCTAGCTACTACTACTACATAGGTAGATGTACCCGGTATTGATATGTCAAGGTCCCCGACATCCAATTGACGCGATTGGCGCGGCAAGGCGCAGCCGCACTCAATTGAACGTCAGGATGCACCGATGCAGTTTTATTTTCACACCTATTAACAAACAACAATAACGGACAGATAGTTTGTTTATATAGCTGAGAGAGTTTTTGATGTAGATGCACTATTAAAAATTATATTGAATTATATTAAAACAATGAACAAATCATTTTACAAAATCATTCCATTGCAATACCAATCTCTAACGTAGTTATGAGAAAATTCTGTCATTTATCATATGCGAGTGTCTATGAATGGTCTATGGCCGGTGGAGCAGATGAGTAAGCTTAGTGTGGACGGACGACCCCCAGCTAGTTGGACCGACGACCTTAAGAAGGTGGCTGGGACAGACTGGATGCGGAAGGCAGGGTGATGTGGCGCAACCTGGGACTTGACAGGCCTATGTTCAGTACGGGAGTGTGATAGGCGGAGTTGATTTGAGTGTCTATGTATAAGGTGTCTGGATAATTCAAGAAACAATAGATCGCTTATTTTGAATTTTAAACGCAATGTGACCTTATTCAAAGCAATTCAAAGCAGACATACCTACATAGCTCAAAACAAATCATTTCCAAAACTGGTGCTAAGTACACTTTGTGTATGTTTTAGCATCGTCGTTCATCATTTGTTTTAGCTAGGTCTTGTTGCCAAATACTTACCTACAAGTAAAGTCACGAGTGTAAATATATTACTAGAAAGATACCTCGATGGACACCTCGGCAGTATTATCTGATTTCATGATTCATCCCTGGCAAATACAGGGTTATTTTAAATTGGCTAACTAAACTCCGCAGAAACCATGGGTGATCATTTGTGGAAGGGACTTTTACCGTATGATTCTTTTTAGCGATAAATCGTACATTAGAGGCAACGTATAGCCACGCCACATAATAGAGAACGCACCACATAAGATTGGCCGCAACGCAATAATCCCACCACAGAACCGATATTGTAGGGAGAGGAAGCCACAAATGGAAAAATAAATTCACTGTAGTTATTAGGTGTACAAGTCCACCCATCCAAAACTAAAGTGCTGGGAATTTGTCAGTGTAGCTGCCATTCTACTCTTTTTTATGCTAAATCTTTGAGCTGTTTATAAGTCTTTACGTTTGTTTTTTTTTTCAATTTCGTCCTCGCAGCTTTTTGGTCTTCCGATCCCCTTTTTCTCTGTTTCCTCTTTTTTCTTCTGCTTGGTGTCTTTTAATCACTATGCATGACAATTGAATTGGTGATCGCATTGCATTATCTTAGGACCTACTAGCATGAGACTGGTCTTGCTCCTGACGTAATCCATCTTGGCCTTCACGACAACGACGAAGGGAGTAAAGGTGGTATATCTGACATAGCTTTACAACAAGTAGTTTTTTTTGCTAAACTTTAGCGTCACTTGACAAGCAGTGGTACCCAGTGTTATCCACTCCAACTTACGAGTTGTAGGTCGTGAGTTAGAATCCAAGCAGGCACTTTACTTTGTTTCTTTAATTTCAATATCACTGCTCTCAAAACGGTGAAGGAAAACATCGTGAGGAAACCGGCATGTCCTAGAACCAAAAATTCGAAGACATGTGACATCTGCCAACCCTTACCGGGCCTGCGTGGTGGATTACTGCTCTCACGGAGAGGAGGCCTGTGAGACCTATGTCCCAGCAGTGGGAACGTTATATGCTGATAAAGCTATGCTCAGTGACACTTTATTTCTTCTAGGTATTACGTATCAATAGATTTATACATTCCATGCTGTGTTGTTCATATGCATTTTACAATATCTTCATCGATAAATCAAGGGTGTGGCAGGCTTAAAACCCATTTATTAACGATAATAGCCAACCATCGGTGACTGCGCCATTGAGAGGTCAAATTCAAATTATTCTCTGATGCTAGCTATCGCTTCGAAACTACTTTCAGTGTAATGGTGTTTAGGGAAAATTAATGTTTTGATGGAAGGATGGAATTTTTTTGGAAGGAAAATCTTTTTTAAAATAATAGGTTTTATTTCTGTAAGAATTTTGTTAATATTTATTTTCGTAATCTCTTAACTAACTATTTAGACAAGGTACTAAATTAAAAGACTAACTTACTATATAAATAAGTACAAAAACAAAAGGATATTTAGGCGTCATCCGGAAACGTGCCCAGAAGACTGGCATAGTAGGTAATACTCGTAGATTGTGTAGGTAAAAAATTTCATCGTTATCTACTGCTCTTAAACGCTGAAGGAAAACGTCGTGAGGAAACTGATATATCCTAGAACCAAAACAACGAAAGACATGTGACATCTACCAACCCGCACTGCACCCTAATTGCGTAACACACGATCAATCGGAATCGGTTTCATGTTGACAGTTCAACAACATTCATTGCGTTATTTACGTTGTTGAGAGGACACATGACACATTTTTTTAACATAATTATGAATGGATGGAATGGATTAGCACTGTCCTTCAAAATGATTGAGATTGATTGTGTGTTACGCAATTAGGGTGCAGGGCCCGCGTGGTAGTTTATTTATTTATTTAATACTTTAAGCACACAAATGTATAGGTAGAGGCGGACTTAATGCCATAGACATGTTCTACCAGTCTACCCACGGCCACACGGGGTGGATAGCCCACTCCTTCTCGAAGAGAGGAGGGCTGCGTCCCAGCAGTGGGAACATTATTGGCTGGTTATATTATAAGTAATAGATTGGATGGATTACAAGTTCAATCATAATTATACCAATTTATCATTCTTAATGAGTCTAAGATGATGATGCTAAACAACGTTGTGAAGATACGTGGTCTTAAATTAAGACCACGTATCTTTTTTGTTTTCGTTATCGTATTAAGACTCTTAATACCTTAATGATAATTCTCAGTAACTAAGGAGATAATAAAATATGTAACTGAATTCTTTGTTAATAATTATATTAGAAGAACTTTGTTCTGGCCTGTGGCATTGTAATATTCGGTATTGTTACATAAAGCCTTATTAGTCCGTTAGCTTTCCTTAATGAGAACAAGGGCTTCGCTAATCCAAAAACCGGCCAAGTACGAGTCGGACTGGCGCACCGAGGGTTCAGTACAATTTAAAATTATTAAAAATATTTTTATTATATGATGTAACTAAAAATGTACGGTTTTCGCAATTTTTCCTTTACATGTGCTATAAGACGTTGCTTCGTACCAAATTTCAAGATTCTGAGTTCACGGGAAGTACCCTGTAGGTTTTGAGTCCCTTGCGAGTGTCGAAAATTTGCGGAAATTTGGGGCATAAAGGGCTGTATCTTTTGATTGCGTAGGCTTAGAAGTTTGATCAGTTTGGGCAGTAGACCTGAGTATTTGATATAAACTCCAGCTTGATGCCTCCACGCGTTCCTGAGGAAAAGGGTCTTGACAGACAGACAGACGGACGGACGGACGGACAACAAAGTGATCCTATCCTATAAGGGTTCCGTTTTTTTTCCTTTCGAGGTACGGAACCCTAAAAATAATATATGTACCTCATTTTTAGGGTTCCGTTTGTACTAGTAGTGCCAGTGTTTTAATTTATTTTCGTATTGTTGTCTTCACATTGTATATAGGTAGGTACTACTAGCTTTTTGTCCATCCCACGGAAACGTATTACCGGGATCAAAGTATCCTATCTGTTAATCCAGGTTATAATACTCGTAAACTATCCGTGTGCCAAATTTCATTCAAATCCTATTAAAAGCATAATACTAATCATTGAAATACTATCGTGAATTCATGCAAGCCTAGTACTTTTTTTTTAATTACTGCTGAGAAGGTCGGGTCATCTTTCAATCATGATCGAAAGACAGGAAGCGCCATCTAGCGTCCTAAATTATGACCGACGAAAGTTATTGTTCTTATCCTCGGGGACAGTATGTTTTTCTGGACGAAAGGTACCCTTTGTCCTCTTCTATACCCCTGACAAGGTATATGCATATGGATTAGGAGTGAAAAGGTAACAAAACAAACTTACTTTCGCATTTATAATATTAGGATTCGTGTATTTATAATATCTACCTATTAGGAAAGCCTCCCAATAAATGCCGACAGGTCCCTAACCGCGTAGCTTCTGCAAACTACAGAAATAGTTTACGTGGCAAACAAAGTGTCAAAACTTCACTGCCAATCAGCAAAAAGCACTTTGGATAGGAAATGTAAGACTTATTCATAATATTCCACTGATAATACATACAATATTCATGAGGGTAAACGTTGAAAGAGGGTTATAAGCCTAAGGAATGGAAAGAGGAATTCTCTTCGGAGGTTCTTTTTTTTCTGACGGTTTCAATCCCAGTATGTATTCATGCATTGATTTTCTGAGGGAACTTTACGGGCTATGTACTCGTTTTGAGTAAAGATACTTGTATAGTCATTACATTGATGAACATTTTTATCAAAATCTTCTTTATGAAAGCCTTTGTCACGCATCAGCGTGTTAGTATGAACTTAATTTTAGGAGTATAACATGAGTTTTGTTAAAGTTTTTTTGGGCTATGTGCAGCCCAAAAGACATAAACAGAAAGTCTTATACAAACATGCCAAGCTATTTTCTCGTCTTGTTACCTATCTTGGAGTCCATCTAGTGATGCTGAGACCTTAACGTGCCTACATGTTTAAATATAGGTCGTACGTCAATTTTGTTCTGACATTATGAATCGTATTGAATAAAGTTGTAGGGAACTACAGAACGCCACCTGCTTCAATCCTTTCGTACTCCTTTTACTACGTTTACGTTCATACATCTGTCATATACGCACGCTGGTTACGAGTACTACGCACCTGACCTTTCTGAAGAACATCAACAATAAGATTAGGCGGCCCTTCCCGGTGTTTCCACTCACATCTGCCTTGTGTATGTATGCCTTTTGTTAGTCGCCTTGTGTTCATCCTCTCAACATGACCAAACTACAAAAGCATACCTACTCTTTTAAATTTTGATCTATAACTAAAACAAGGGGCCCGTGGCTAAGTAATAACAGCCGCACGGGTCGATCGGTCAGGTTAAGCTGCGCTTGCCACGGTCGGTCCGTGGATGTTAACATACCGAGAGCCCGTGCTTCAGAAAGCACGTTAAGTCAACGGCTTAGCGTGCTTTGGTCCTAGCTATCATTCTTGGATCTTTGACAGTCGTCAGAACCCCGAAAGTCTGACAACCAGACTTACCATGAGGTATCGTGTTACCCAGTTTCTGGGTGGTGGACGTCAGATATGCAGCCGCTCCATGTATAATACTGGTATTCATCTGCATCCGGTTAGCTTGGAAGTCCACCCCAACATAGTTAGCAAAAGGCTAGGTAGATTGACATCTTTAACCACAACGTTGCCTTATCACATCGTTCCTCAGTCATTCATAGTTACACCACACAAGCTTCGCAAGGAACGGAATTTCACAAGATAAAAGTGCCAAAATAAAATTCTGTGACTGCACAAAATAAAGCAAGGCAGGAAACTCTAGCACTTCTATCGCTCAGCACTGCAAAAAATCTTGGCACCCGTAAAACATGGCAACGTTACTGCAGATCAGTGTCACGGAAATGAAGATGCTGCACTGCAGTGGCCCGATTAGATCGGATACAAATCGAGCACATCCGTGACGGTCTCCGGACACGTGATAAAAAGAGCCGCTTATTGGATGATGATAGAGGAGGTAAAGCTATCAATGGCGGAAGAGTTTATTAAGAGAAAGATGAGGCAAACGAGACTGTTGTGGATTTAATCAATAAAATTTAAAAGGCCTGTCTTACAAAGGACGTATACCAGAGGGGACATTAACCTTTTGAACGCCATTGTCACATATATGTGACAAACGAAATCTTACCCTGAACGCCAACGTCACAAATATATGACAAAATACACGTCGCACCATATTATGAAATAAACAATGAAAAAACAAACAACAAAAACATATTATGAAAGAAGAATGTTCTCATCATAACTACAGTTCTAAACTGTCAAAATTCCTAAATTTTTGAGAAGTTTGTGACATTGGTTGTCGTTGATTGTATTATATTATCTGACAGATGACCTAACCAAAACTTATGAGAAAGTAAGCAGTAAAACCGGCCATAAATAAGAACCTTAACCGGCGGGGTAAAATAAAGAGGGATAAAACAACTAAGCGGTTTATCTAGCTTACAGTGCACGTAAAGCAGTTCGCGTGTTTCAAGTGGCATATTCAGAGGTGACTCTTCATATACAAGGTGTCGTTTTGCATCAAATTCAAGGAGGTAACTATGCTACTGATTCTCGACACGAATCAATAATAAAATAAGTAGGTTTTGTTTTTTTTCTAATTTTTCGGAAATCGGCATGTGTGGGACACGCATTTTAAAACGCAGCCTGTGTGAGACCGCACTGTAACTGCCCTTTTACACACACATAAAAACGCGGCTGCTTATACGATACCATAACGCGATTCTGTTCCTTGAAAGTGGTGTATTCTGAAATACTGTCAAACATAAAAACTAAAAAAACAAGTATGCATGCATTCATTATTTACCAGGGATCGTTATTTTATTTGATTATTTATGTCTTTCATAACGGCCTTTTGAAATTTGACGAGGATACAAAACTACAGCTTGTAGATGCAGTTCTATCGAAACTAAAGGAAGTGAATGCGCCCAGCACATCCTGTACCGCGTTCCTGAGCTGTCATTGTTAAAGAATATTGACATTTACAGCCCCATTGAACGAGGTTAAGATGAAATGAATGATTAATGATGAAATTAGAATTCGAAATCGAATGATTAACAGATTAATGATAATTAATTAACATTCGATAACTCTAATTTCTTTCCATCTCTTTCCTATTTCATCCAAAAGTAAAATGTAACAATAGATTTGATTATTCGGTGCTACAGAATCATACATAACCATTTGTTATACCAACGGTACCTAAGAAACAAAACACAACTTTCTGCGAACTAGTCCGTATGTTAGCAAGTTACTTTAAAAATCATGTTCTACAAAGGCTTTCCTTTCAAAACCTTTCTTTTGCAACTAGAAATGAAATAACTTTTACGGAATATATCGTGTTTCATTTGTATCCTTATACATTTTACATTTTCCGAACACTTTGCGGCGCTCACGTACGTAGGCGGACTTGTCAAGTTTCCGAGTCTTTTGGCCCATTTTATTGCATTTGCAGTTTTGAACTTAACTTCTGACATCAGCTAAAGATTTTATTTGCGGACTCGCGTTAGACCACAAATAAATATCACACTCAAACTTCTTCTGCTTTTTAGTATGGTAACTGTAAAGTGTAAAGTCAGGGTAATTCATTGGTTACCAAATTGACTGGCAACTTAAATTGTTCGTTTATTCGAAGTTATTCTTTTGGCAGTTGCATAAAATGGCTACATTGTAAATTGGAGTGGTGTGTTAAGTGTCAATTTGATAAAGAATTTCTCTGACATACCTACTCGTATTGAATTGGTTAAGCTCAACAGGGCACCAAAATATCTTTGGCATAATCATGTGACATCTACTATCCCGCAATGGGCGCGCGTGGTGGATTACGGCCCACTTCCTCTCACATAGGCCTGTATCCCAGCAGTTGGAACATTATAGGTTGATTATGTCTTATAATTATAAGGGAAACTTGCAGATAACAAAACACCGTACTGCTATCGTTAATTTTGACTTCCTTATCTCAGTTGTTATTCTATACAATGTGTAACAGAAACCCTACTGCTATCCTTAAGCACCAAAGATAACAGCTGGTATAAAATCACTACACATAGGTGCAACTCAAAAAAAATAAATAATAAGAATTGATGCCAAATTTTCGGTTTCATATGTTTCTTAAATTCAAATCATAACAAACGTGTCGCCACACTGCGCAGGTAACTTTCCACGTAACTTGCCCATATTACGATAAATCTCTTCCGTAATTTTGCGTGTTTGTTCTAGTTTGGTTTCTGGTATCAATGTTTTAAAAATTCTTATAACTTCCGAACATGTAGAGATAGGTTTAAAAAACCCTTCCAATATCGTTTGATATCATCCAAAGAAGCCGTGCCCTTGGTATGTATATACCCTTTCCGTTACACATTGTACCTATAGTAGAACTAATAAACTTCTCTAGTTTTCTTATCTAAAGCAGTCTTCTATTCTTGCACCAATTTAAAATAAAACTAAACCAGGTGTAAAAATATACTTCGCACTATTGTAATATATAGTCATTTTCGTCCAAATAACCACTCGCTAGCATAATTTGCACAGTTGCTGACTTTGCAAATGACAGCAATTTAAATATTGCTTATTCGAGTTGAGTTTTTGTTTAGGTTTTTTTCTCACAATGCGGTGTCATTACACTCGAAATAATTTCGTAGTACAACGTATAATATGGTTATGCATTGTTATGTCTAGTAATGATATGTAATGGCTTTTGAATGCAAGTAGCTGCTGGGCTTCTTAAATGGGTAATCAAGGACAGCCATGACATTTCTATAAGTGAACATTAAAAAGACAAACTATGACCGCTTTGTTTTTAGTGTCACAACATCATTCTGAAAGGAAATTACATACATAAGCTCCCTTAATCTTCTTCCGAAGGGGTTGACATAACAATTAAATCACCAACTAAGTATATTATTAAAAAAATGTGCACCTAGCTTCTGACGTTTTATATACCCTGTCCATTATGTTACCCGTTTTTTGACAGGTGTCTTAGAACGTACATATTCCAGATTACGTAAAAGTTAACTATATATGAACTGCCTTATCTTATTGAATTATCTTATTTATGGCTTCTTACATACATTATAATACCGTACGCGTATCAATCAATGTATTGTGTGTTGCTGCAATCACTAGTTCATTCTATCAAAAAACGGTTTACCTAATGGACAGGGTATATAAGACATCAGAAGCACATTTTCTTAATAATATAGTTGTTGATTTATTTATTTTGTTACCCCCTTGGGAAGAAGATTAAGGGAGCTTATTTTATAAGTGCCCCATGTAGGTTTATGTGAAATTAAATATTTTGAATTTGAAAATAGACTCTCAAAAACATTTAACCCTGTCCAAAAAGGACTCGAATACACGACATTTGGACAATTATAACACAAAATCCCAATAATAATTTTCAGGTCTAAACAAACTTCATCAATGGCTAAGAACAAACTCACAATTTGTAATCATATTAAAATGATTCGTTAACGAAGGGTCCCCGACGGAAATGTCAGGAGTTACAGCGATAATAATTGTTCGCAATAATTCGTCCCATTTGTTAAAAGTTTCTACTTTGCTTTGCTTCGGGCAAATAAATTAAAAAGTGGTGTCTTGACTTGGCAGGGTTTGTGGGGAGGTATAATAATAATGTTTGAAGAATGAAAATACATTTATTTACCACAGACTAAAAGACTCACACATATACTGCAAATGAAATCAAAACAAAATAATAAGTGTGAGGGTGTGTGTGTGTGTTTATGAGCATTACTTTATCTGAAGACTTCCTACTTAATCCTACTTTCTATTAATCATAAGGATTAATAGGCGTTTATAAACGTGAAAGATTGTGAGGATGGATGGATAGATGTTGGTTATTCTTTCCCGCTAAAACTCCTGAACGGATTTGAATGAAATTTGGCACACAGATAGTTTATAACCAAGATTAACCCAAGGATAATTTTTATCCCGATATTCCCACGGGAAACCACGGGGCGCTGTCTGTTATAATATATTCATTTAATAGCATCTTCTTTTTCTTTGCCCGGAATTTTACTATTTTATAAATATTATGTTTATAAAAACATTTAGAACTAGGCATTGTGTATTTATTTATTTTTCTATTATGTTATTTATATCTCATCGTATACTGCCCCGGTTGACGAGAAAACCGTTTATTTGTTCACGTCAATGCTGGCTAGAGCTGAAAACCAGCGCTGAGGCTCTATCTCACATAGGGGTGTAGCATTATGCTGAACAATGGCCGTTTTGCGTGGATATGACGCATATTTTCCCCCAAACTTGTTCTTTTTTGTGTTTATGTTCTTTCTCTGTGTCATGTTTACAGCAAAAAAGAAAGTATTTTCTTTCTTTCGCCTTTCTTTCATACCAAAGTATAACCTATTAATTTCTGTAAAAATTAATTTTTTTCAAAGAAAACGTTTTCCTACTTATTTTAATTACCTGTAAATGTAGTCACTGTAAAATTATTTGAAACATAACCAAATTACTTTAATACTTGCTATGAATGCTGTGACGGCTAGTTTAATAGAAAAACAACATGGCGATCGATGGCTATATCTATTAAACAGAAACCACTTCTAAGAATGACATAATATGTTATTACCTGCATATTCTTACGCAATACATAACATAACTAATATACTATACACAAATATACACAAATATATATATATATATATATATAAATATGCATAATTATACACCCAATTAAGAACATCTAATAATATTTAATTGATTGAATTGCCACTTAGCTCTCTTCCTCTCTCCTAAATTTTTTATGTGCCCGACAGGGTCCAAATTGATCTTTTAGCTTGTATATACCATCTATGTAACACATATGGAATGCAATAAAGATTTGAGTATTTGAGTATTATGCCTACGTGTCTTTAATTAAATGTGACACGATTTGCATTCATCAGGGGATCCAAAGATTTTCGGGTACAAATACGAGTAACAGAGAAAGTCAAACAGAAAGTAATTCCTACCAACTCATTCGATTTGTCTTTAATTAAAACTGAAGCTGATAGAAAGAACGCTAAGGGAAGAACAATCTTACGTGAAATTTTAGATGTTTGTTTGTTTGTTTGTATGTTACTCAATCTTATCGGCACGTCTAGCCGATAAGTAGAGCATGATCGAGTAAAAAAATATCCGAGCAAAAAAAAAAGTCCGTGTTGAAAATCCGTTTTAGAGCACCAATTTTTACAGCACTTGACCGAAGCACTTCCACTAATGGCACTAAAACAAAATTTTGATAATGCGTTTCGGTGTAACAGTTTATCAGTATTATTTTCAGTCCCCGAACGGCACCTAGGTAGGTACGTGAAATATTTTTTTAGTGATGGGATGTAATTTTTTGTTCAAGGCATTGTTAAACAATACATACCTATCGAATACCGCAAATTCTTCTTCTTTAAGCACATAAATAGAATATCACTTGGATTAAGGCATTGACTGCCTTAATCCAAGTGATATTCTAATTTTATTTCTAACAATAGATTTTCTATTTTGTCTGTTGTCTGGCAGTCAACGTGTTAAAATACAGAATACTTTTTATCATGTTATATTTAGTTTTCCTAGGGTGCGCGCGAAACAGGTAGTAAATAAAAATACGCGTGCTGCACCGTACACGTGGTAGAAGTGAAACTTCTTAAGAAATTAAGAATAGTAGAGATTTAGTATGAAAAAAGAACGTTTATTTGTCACAGAAACACGTGCATACAAAAAGATAATTAATTCTATTAATAGGGAAAATTAAAAACAAAATATATCTATAATCACAAGCACAAAGCAGAAATAGTCGACGGCGGCACGTCATGGCTGTGACAAGAAGACTTCCACCCAGCATGATTTTCAGTGGTTACCCGAAAAGGACATGAACATGGTATGGACATGGTATGAGGGTCAGAGAGAGTATCTTTCTTCTCTCTCATGCAATAACGCGTCCTACAAGTTTCACTAAGTCACTAAGCCTAAGAAGTTTCACTTCAATATAACAATGATTTATATTCCTGGCGCTTCTAAAGTAAACAACCAGTGACAATCTACGTGTGTTTCCTTTAGACTCCCTGGACAATACTCCGGCTTTATTGTTACGGGAGAACTGGGCTACCGTATTCCTGTACCGATTGAACCAAGTGATAAATCGTGTACATGTTTCGAACACATATTGGACGACCAACCCCGACCTCAAAGACCCTACGAACTTAGCCAAACAACATTTAATAGATTGTTAACGAACAACCTAATGGAATAAAATCCCTATTCTAACTTACAGCCCAATTAAGTACAAAACAATACTTAAGTGAGATAAAAATAGAGTTCAGTTTCCAATGTGCCATGCTTGCATTGATTCGGAATTGGCTCACGTTCGAGTGGGGAACGGAAAAATCTATTGAACACCAAAATTACGTTCCGCGTTTGCGGGAGTCAAACTTGACCCACTTTGTTTGAACTTTACCTTTTATAATTCACAAAGTTTTGTAGCAGTCGTTAAAATAGGTTTAGTATGGCAGGTATTCTAGATTTCCGAAATTTATTTATGGTAATGTTATGTTCGCGTGATATAGGTCGAATTGGATACCGACGACCTATGCAGTTAATTCGAAGGATTCAATTTGTATACAGGCTGGCAGGGACAGACAGGACGAGTAAACTGAAGGCCAATTCTCGTAATTTAAAATGTTCAAAATCTAGTCGCAGTGTCATCTCGGCGTCAAACAAATGTCAAAAACTTGTCAAAATGTTGGGAAATTATAGAGGTATTTTTAACAGATTGAGACTGAGATTCGACTGTGAACGTTCTTAAAATTACGAGAATTACCCACCTGTAACCATGAATTCAGCACATGACCCCTAGCGTAGAATTTTTTAGATGGTTATCAAAAAAAGAATCTGCTATTTTATAGAACGCTGCAATACCTACGCGGTCAAAATTAATTGTTTCATACAAAAGCGCAATACGGTGAGGTCAAAATTCCGCGTGGTAACAATTTGCGCGTCGACGTCCCTGTCATCGTGTATGCTAACCCAGAACATTATGTAATGTAAATAAAGATCTATATATATAAAATTCAAAGTCCTGACTGACTGACTGACTGACTGACTGACTGACTGAGACATCAACGCACAGCCTAAACCGCTGGTCCTAGAGACATGAAATTTGGAGGGTGTATTCTCCGTAAAGAGTAGGTATCCACTAAGAAAGGATTTTTCGAAATTCCACCCCTAAGAGGGTGAAATGGCGGGATTTTGTTTGTATGACAAATCTTATTCCTTGAGTTAATAAACTTGAAACTTGGTACGAATACTTATCTAAGTAAACTATGAAGTTGGGCATTTTCTGTTTTTATAAACTACCCCCTAAAAGGGGATTGGGGGGTTTCAAAGTTTGTATGGAAGAATTTTAGCGCGCGGTCCGATTTACTTGAAACTCAGTATTTATACCTAAAATTGAAAGGAAAGAATAATGTGTATCAGGGTTTTTCGAAATTCTACCCCTGACGGCCTGAAAAGGGGTAGTCAATTTTACAGGGGAGGATTTTACAGCGTGGCTTGATTAACTCGAAAATTGGTATAAATAATGTTTGAGTCAAATTATGAACACATCCCAAATGATTTTTCAAAATTCCACCCCTGTGAGGGTGAAAAGCGGGGATACAGTTTATATGAAAAATCTTATTCGTTAGGTTAATAAACTTGAAATTTGGCACGAATACTCGCCTAAGTAAGCAATAAAGTTTATCATTATAAGTTTTTCAAACTACCCCTCAAAGGAGGATATAGGGGTGTTGAAGTTTGTGTGGAAGAAATTGAATGCGCGGTCCGATTAACTCGAAACTCAGCATTGATACTTTCGACAGAAAATAATTAATAATAAGTATGTTTTGTTGTCGAAAATTGACCCCTGACGGGGCAAAAAGGGGTAATTTGGTTTTCAGGGGAGGATTTGAACTTGAAACTGTATGTAACATTTTCACGCCTAAACCACTGAACTTCTGATTTGAAAAAGAGATAGATGGCATCCTGGGGAAGCACATACTTTTTATCCTGGTTCCCGTGGGATAACTTCCGACATCCACGCGGGCGAAGCCGCGGGCAGAAGCTAGTATGAATATGAAATTGAAAACGATCTGATAAGTCAAAAAATATCATCACTCTTTTCAAAACGATAAGGCAGGTTTGTTCAGAATAATGTACTAAATCAATGGTAACAAGTTGATGTCCCTGCCACCGAGTATACAGCGTGTTGTCTAAATACTTAGTAAAATTTTCGATATTTTTAATCAAACAGGCAATCACATTCCAGTATTATACCACAGATGAGTCTTTGAATTTTTTAATCCCTTGGCGTCTGTTTTTAACCATGTACGTACGATTATTGAAAATAACAGTACATTGATCTTTTACTAATTAACCAGTTTGCTCATTAATGAAACTGTGTTTACAGCTGAATAATGTAAACGCGATAATTAAAAGCTTAATAGTACCAGATCAATCCATTGATTGAGAGTACTAATAATTTATTTAATTAAACCGTGCAGTGAACCTAATTAGCGATGGAATTAATTTGATTCGAACTTTATTTTATTAACCTTTTTGCTTCACAGTTACTTATTTAGGTACTGTCCAATGAGTTTGTGAGTAAAAAGTGTCTTTCTTTCTAATATTATAAACGTGAAAGTTTGTATGGATGGATGGATGGATGGATGTTTGTTACTCTTTCACGCAAAAACTAAACGGATTTGGATGAAATTTGGCACACAGGTGGTTTATAACCAGGATTAACTTATAGGATACTTTTTTTCCCGATATTCCCACGGGATCAAAACTTATGCGAGTGAAAGCACGGGGCGCAGCTAGTACATACATAACATCACGTCTTGTTTTCTTGAAGAGTTAGACAGAGGTTTACCTATAGTAAACCTACATTTCGCCAGATATTTTAAGGCAATGACTGCCACCGCGGACACCGAAACCACTAACAATAGATTTTCTATGGTGTTTGTCGTCTGGCAGTCAATGTGTTAAGTCCCAGACTCCGGGCTACTGAGAAATTCCAGTTGGAAAATAATCAATAATCCTTTTGGCCCTTTACCCCCTTTAATCCCTCTGCCTGACCCGGGATTCGAAACCAGGACCTCATGCTCAGCAGTATCGCTTGCGACCACTAGACCAACATAATCAGCCTAACCAACATAATGACCAACATAATGTTCCCACTGCTGGGACACAGCCCTACTCTCTATGAGAGGCAGTGAGACCAGTGCTGGGTGGTGAATGTCACATGTCTGGTTCTAGGACATGCCGGTTTCCTCACGATATTTTCCTTCATTGTTTTGAGAGCAGAGGTGATGAAATAATTTATACGTAAAGCAAAGTGCCTGTTTGGGTTGATCTTGACGCAGAACGTCACTTTCGCAAAACGTCACAGTGAAAAATTTCGTCACTTTCGCATAATTTCTTAAGAAATAAGCAGTGCCTTTGTACTCATATTATAACTATGTCATATCTCTATGTTTTTTACTGTGTGTACATAAATAAAGTCACTTTCGCACGTCATTTTCTCAAAACGCCATTTTCTCACAATGTCACTTTCGCAAAGCGTCATTGTGAAAAATTTGGTCACTTTCGCATAATTTCTTAAGAAATAAGCAGTACCTTTGTACTCATATTATAACTATGTCATATCTCTATATTTTTTACTGTGTGTACATACGTCCATGGTGTCTACATAAATAATAAAATAAATAAATAATGTCACTTTCGCACAACGTCGTTTTCTCACAATGTCACATTCACAAAACGTCATTTTCTCAGAATGTCATTCAAGCTATTTTTTTCTCAGAAGAGACCTTATACTAACACTGCAGAACCGGGTAAGTTTCATTTCGTAAAACTCTATCAATATTAATTAATGGCAATTATTTTTGCGTCAAGACCCTTGGGCTCGCACACCCACAACCTACAATCTATATGTTACGGCCGTTAAATTGGTAGACCAACGAGGCAGCCAAATTAACTGAGGTTAATTTGGCTAAGCATGAGTGCTTAGCAGTAGCGAAGTTATAAAAATGGTTAAATACACTCGAGAGCAATGAATCCGGGTCACTTGAAGAATCCTAAAAATCTCGGAAACTAAAAATGCTAGGTTAATGCAATAAATTGTATTTAATAGACAATGTAATACTCCTTAAATGAAGTTATTAAAACTTCTTAGTTATTGTAAAGTTATATCATAAAAAAATCAAATTTGAAAAAGGGCCACTTTCGAAGATGGAACTACGAAATTACAGCATTTGGTTTTGCTTTTGTTTGTAATCTGTCATTTATGTGGGTACATAAACCATGTTGATAGTGCTCTATATTCATTATTCAAGCTGAAATTATGTCGCTTACGCCTGAAGAATGCACCAGAATACTTACAATGCTGGAAACCGGCCGGAGTCAGCGCGATACAGCCAGGACTGTCGGTGTGTCGCTGTCAACAGTACAAAGAGTTCTCCGACGTTACGAAGAAACTGGTTCTAACCTACGCAGACCAGGAACGGGCAGAACCAGGTGTACCACAGCACGAGAAGACCGATACTTGGTGAACACCATGCTTCGAAATCGTTTTCTCACAGGAACTGAACTCACAAATCAGTTTCGACGCCTCGGAGGAAGTAACCCAAGTGCATGGACAGTAAGACGTCGGCTTGCTGAATCTAACTTAAAACCCCTTAGACCTGCAAACGGCCCTAAACTGGAGCGTGGGCATCGTATTTCAAGACTAAGATATGCCCAGAGCCACGTAAATTGGAGTACCTATTGAAGATTGGTCAAAAGTTATGTTCTCCGACGAATCAAAATTTATGCTCTACAAGCACGATGGAAGACACAGAGTGTATCGAAGACCAGGGGAAAGATTCAAGCAAGCATGCATCGAAGAAAAAGTAGCCTACGGTCGTGGGTCTGTACTTGTGTGGGCCGGAATTTCTTCTGAAAGTCGCACAGAGCTGGTGATCATAGAAAACGGCTCTTTAACTAGCGTAAGATATGTGGAAGAAATCCTCAATGATCACGTTGGTCCATTTATGGTCAATTTAGGTGAGGATGCTATATTTATGCATGACAATGCCCGACCTCATACAGGTAGGATTGTGAATGACTACCTTCAAGAGATGAACATTACTCGTATGGAGTGGCCAGCGCGCAGCCCGGATATCAACCCGATCGAGCATGCTTGGGACGAGCTAGGCAGATGCGTAAAACAACGAAACCCTCCCCCAATCACGCTTCGTGAGCTCAAAACTGCTCTCACAGAGGAATGGGAGAATATTCCCCAAAATCGTATAAGGAACTTGGTGTACAGCATGCCAAACCGCGTAAACGCAGTAATGGAAGCACGAGGAGGCAATACGAAGTATTAAAATTCAAGAAAATCGTAATAAAGTTCAAAAATTTCATGTTTCCTATTTTTGTTTTAAGGAGAGATCAGCAGTTTTTTTCTTTATGTAATTTTGTGTTAATAAAATGTATGGTGACTCATATTTTTTTTACTTTCATTTAAGGAGTATTACATTGTCTATTAAATACAATTTATTGCATTAACCTATCATTTTTAGTTTCCGAGATTTTTAACATTCTTTAAGTGACCCGGATTCATTGCTCTCGAGTGTATATAAAAATGGATCCCTATTTCCCTTGGTCACGCCATAACTTGAGAACGAATTTACCGATTTCATCATTATTATTTTTTTTAAGATATCTAATACTTTGTAGAAGGTTCTTACGGAAAAAAAAATAAGAAAGTTGCTTTACGCGGAAGTCGCGCTAGTACTGAATAATTTTTCCCTTTTAAATCCAAAAGATACTAAAATAAATCTTAAATCAATCGAATCGTTCACCCTTACAGAATACGGGTAACCCATTTACACCGCAAGGAAGTATGAAACATCTCGAAATACAATACCACAGAAATAGTTTCCTACTTACAATAAGATCACAAGAAAAATCATCTTATACTTTGCCCCAAATAAAATATTGTCTAACATGGACAGAAATCGTAATACGGAACCATACGGAACCTATCACATTGTGTTTCGGTACCTATTTAGTGAGGATCAATTGGGCTTTGGCAGAAACCCGAGGATTAGGGTGAAAAGAGAGGAAGCTATGGACAAAGCTGGGGTAATCACTTGTGTTATAGTGAACATTGCTGGCTGATGTATTACGTACAGACTTTTCGACTTCTAGTATGAAACAGAATCTGGAATAGAATAGAATACTCTTTGTTAAGTACACCATGCGAATCACAGATATAAATATGGAAATTTACATAGGGTGGCACAGTGGGCGGTCTTATCGCTAAGAGCGTACTTTTAAAGACAGCCTTTGGATGTATTTAAAGGAAGAAGGACCTCAAAAACGGTGAGGGAAAACATCGTGAAAAAATATCGAAGGACCAAAAATTTGAAGACATTCGACATCTACCAACCAGCACTGGGACCGCGTGGTGGATTACGGCCGATTCCCTCTCACAGAGAGGAAGCCAGTGTCCCAGCAGTGGGAACGTTATAGGCCGATCATGTTAAAGGGAGAAGAAGAGACCATACTGCAGGTAGTCTTTGGTATAATACGAGTTACATCATATTAAACAATATATACATACATATATAAAGCATATACTTTTCTAGGATTTTATTTCTTTAGTTGTAGGTTACCAACTGCGCTGTCATCACAAAAGGTCAACTCCATGGTTTTCTGAATGAGAAGTCTCATTAATAATTTGTGCACGAAATTGGCTGTAGGCTCTGCGCCTATTACATAGGACTTCATAGGACTCGATATTATTATTATTAAAAGCCAGTCCCACTTCAGGGCAAAGGCCTCCCTACTCTCTCCACTTCTCTCTGTTTAAAGCTGCTAAGGACCAGTTCTTGTTAAAGGCGTCCAGCTCAGACGACGACTCATTAGGACTCCATAATGAACATTTAATTTTCATTCCACAAAATGCTTATTTCTAGTGCCCCATCTTTTAATACTTAATTTAAATGAGATGGTATTCAATAAATCGTTTTTTTTTTGTCTCCGTGGGATGTTCGTTTAATTAAGCGCATGACTGATCCCGTAATCATATCGAGGCCTATTATTAAGGTCGGGCAACATCGGGATGAAGGGGATGTAATGTGATTGTGCGGCCATATTGCCAATCCCTTTTTTTATTTTTTTTATTTTTTGGTGGGAAATCATCATGACTTCTCCAGCTCTGGGCCGAGCGGGAGGGCGTGTCAGACTTTTACTGACTAAAACCGGTGGGTTTTAACGTTCGTTCCAACGTTCCTATTTCGAATAGACCAACAGTCATGAACGTCACAAAAATGTTGCGATGAAAATATATTGAAATGACTTCTGTACACAATGCCCGAAGCATTTTAACATCGATCGCTCATTCGTATGGAAGATTTTCATCTATTGGAGGTAGTAACTCGGCAATGGAATATAAAGTAGGGTCTTAGATGTCGGCCATTGTGTGAAGACTGGATTAAATCTCGTAGGTACCCAAAAAATCCAATTTTCAAAATCCGTTCAACAAACATAATCACAGCAAAACCTCAAAATAGCACAATAAAGTACGTAAACCACGCCATTTTTGTCACCGATACGAGTAAACTGACCCAATTTAATCGCCAAGTCGAGTAAAGTGAGCTATTCTGCAGCGATTCAAGCGCTTCGTGGCTTCATACGTAAGCTGGAAAAAGCGGAGGCACGATGTAAATCTTGGCAAACAATTTTCGTTGCCTTGAAAGTTGTGGGTCAGGGTGACGCGTGAACACCGAGCTAATTCTTTTTTTTTTGCTCTAGGTTGCGCATAATGTGCAACCTTTTTTGAATATTATTTTTTCTTTGTAAATTGTAGCTTGACCTTTTTTGTTAGGATAGGATTTTGTTCGTGTTCTTGAACTTGAAATTAGATAACCTGCGTTAAGTTTCCTGGGAATTGTAGGATAAATTCTTGTTGGATCTTAGTTGTATTAGGCCTAAAGGTGATAATATCAAACCAACAAAGGTACCGATAAGTTCGTGCGCAAATTGAAATATAAATAGACCGTTCGATTTCGATGCGTCCCTAAAACAGCTATGACGCATTTTGTTGGGCTATCTTCCCCCATTTGTTACGTCATTAAAATCAATTTTGTATGCCCAGTAAATAAAGCTGATGTAAGACATAACATCACGCTTGCATTTCGCTAAGAGTAAGGCAAATGTGTGCATAGAGGGGTTTATTTATAAACGATGATTAAAGTAAAGTGACGTTCAAACGTCAAAAATCTAATGGCTAAACAGTCGCTTATCACTACCTACTAATTTTAATTACGTTTATGAATATAGCACAGACGCCAGTACTTTAAGCTACCCGAAACTGTCAAATTTTCCCAATCAACCTTGAACATAATGCTTTAGCGATAAAGTTGAAAATCTATTAAAGAAATTTGACGGATTGTAGTAGCTTGAAGTGCAGCACACTAATTGCGTAACACACAATCAATCACAATCTGAATCATTTTGAAGGATGTTGCTAATCCATTGCTTCATATGTTCAAAAAATATGTCATGATTGTGTCTGCTCAACAACGTAAATAACGCAATGAATGTTGTTGAACTGTCAAAATGAAACCGATTCCGATTGATCGTGTGTTACGCAATTAGGGTGCTGGCGTCTGTACCCAGGTACACCCACATATCGCCCGTTATGTTTAATTCTGACAGTAGGTAGATATACCCTCCTCATCAAAAGGCTCATGAGGTGATTTATCTTCGTCTTTTCGACAGGGTATCAGCAGTGCCCTTGATGTTGCAGGTGTCTGCAGACGGTAGTTTCAAGGCATTTACAATATCAAGGCCGCCTGTTCCGTGTTCGCAGCCCCATGAACCCTGTATTAAAAACTCATTAGACATTGAAGCAGTCACGTAACTATTTTGATTATAAATACATAGTTCCAGTTATGCTTAGTTTTGTATTACCCGCCACTGGTTCGCACGATTTCTACGACTTCGTTGACAAAATATTGAGTTTAAAAAAATACATATGTAAGCTTATTGTTAATCCTACTAATATAATAAACATTAAAGTTTGTGAGGATGAATGGATGTTTGTTACCCTTTCACGCAAAAACTACTGAACGGATTTGGATGAAATTTGGCACACCGATATTTGATTTTTATTATAACCTGGATTAACACATAGGATACTTTTATCGCGGTAGTACGTTCCCGTGGGATAATTTCCGACCTCGACGCAGGCGAAGCCGCTGGCAAAAGCAAGTGTATTATACACATACATTTTCCTGAAGAAATTTTCTAAATGATGGTAAAAACCGCATCAAAACCCGTTTAGTTTAAAAGAAAAACGCGTTCACAGACAGAAAAAAAATTGCACAGAAATTTTGCCCGACAGGGTCCATAATTGATTCTATTGATTTATACTTACGACACGAAAAGTGACTTTGTGAGTAAGTACAGACGCCAGACTGAAGGTCAAGCTACCCGAAACTGTCAAATTTTCCCAATCAACCTTGAACCTTAATGCTTCAGGGACAAAGTTGAAAATCTATTAAAGAAATTTGACAGATTGTAGTAGCTTGATGTGCTGGCGTCTGTACCAGCTGATAAGCAGATAACCAGGAAACCGGGCATCCATTACCAATAACCTACTAGATGAAAAAAATAGACATCTACACATGAACACTGAGTTAAAACGAAATCGATGTCGCAGTCTTCGCAACGACCTAATTTCCGTTTGCGACGTCCTAATCCGGATTTAGTGAGGCCTCCACTGGCTTCATTTAGGCCTCGGCTACGCCAACGACGTGTTTTAACTGTTTTAATTGAATTAAAGGATTAATTGAATTGATTTGGACGGATGGACTACAGTTTTCGGTTAGTGGGTCTTCCGAGTTTCGGGACTAATTAGTCCGCGTGTGTTTTATGGACGTTTCCAAAGGTTTTATTACTGGCAAATTGAAATTTGGACGCTTAATGAAAAACATGAAGTTACGTGATCGGGAACCTAGAAAGTGCTTGAATTAAGGTAAATACTGGGGTACATGTTTGAACGTCGAAAATTAAAATACCTACGGGTAAAGTGTCAATGTTCAAAACATCGAAAATTTAAATATCGATCGTATCGAAATATCGAAAATTGTTATACCTAAGATTGAAATGCCGAGTGATTAAAATATCGAATGATTAAAAATGTTTGGTTTTACATTCAAAAATATGTTTCTGGCACTCGCCGGCCGCTGCCGAAGCACCGCTCGCTTCGCTCGCTCGGCTCGTGGGTTGTGTGTTCACGGTTCTAACCTAACCTAACTATTTCGATTTAAAAAAGATATATACGTGTTACGCATGTGAGTACAGAAACTGCGTTTACAATTTATTCATCATCATATCATTTAATACAAATAATAATTACAGACACTTTTGAATTGTCAAGGGGTCGGACAGTTAGAAAGATGAAGCTAGTTGCCCATTGGAAAGCGTAGTAGGTACCTATGGAGAAGGACGGACTGGCAAGAAACTCCACAATCTAGACACATTATTAAGTTATCGAAACCCTTAAGCATTTAATTGTATTTTTTTTTCGTCTGCATAAAAACAGATTAACTAACTTCTAAAATAAACACGTGACGAGAAAGCCAAAGGAATAGAACAACGCAAATAAATGCAAATGAATTTCCTCCGGTGCAAGAATCAATAGAACCTCTTTGTCTAGCGAGACAACAAAGAAAATGCTCTCCCCTCCCTGTACATAAAACTTTATTACTAAAGAGTATTTGATACTATAGTCCAATATTTTTGATGGTTCATTAAAAATGGCCAGCAGTGTTTCATTTACGAAAAATTAAAAATAGAATACTTTAAGTTTTTTTAATGAAAAAGAACAACCTGTGTATTTAATTAAAGTAAAATTCTGCATCTAAAATATAAAAGTACCTATTTGACTACTACTACTGCCTATTAAACTGAAGTTTAATAAATATTTAATACTAGCTGCGCCCCACGGTTTCACGCGGGTGAGAATATCGGGATAAAAACGAATCCTATTCCTAAAATCTATCCAAATCCGTTCAGCCGTTTTAGCGTGAATTTCTCTTTATAACATTAATTTATATTAATGATAATCTATCTACTTTCAATTAAGGATTAATAGAATTAATTGTAAGTAGTCTAGCGTGAAAGTCTAGTAGGTAGGGACCTAGTCCCTTGGGAACGCTTTCCTTATCAATGAATATGTTTGAAGAAAACTCAAACGAATGATGATATGGTTAGAAAGGGGGTGACTACCGAGATGACGACTAATAGAGAAGTATGGAAGAAAAAGACATATTGTGCCGACTACAAATAATTGGGATAAGGACAGGAGAAAGATGATGATGCTTGAAGAAAACTTCCATAAGTCATTCTTAACATGTTCAACAGAAAACGTTCATAAGTCATTCTTGACATGTTCAACAGAAAACGTCCATAAGTCATTCTTAACATGTTCAACAGAAAACGTCCATAAGTCATTCTTAACATGTTCAACAGAACACGTCCATAAGTCATTCTTAACATGTTCAACAGAAAACGTTCATAAGTCATTCTTGACATGTTCAACAGAAAACGTCCATAAGTCATTCTTAACATGTTCAACAGAAAACGTCCATAAGTCATTCTTAACATGTTTAACAGAAAACGTCCATAAGTCTTTCTTAACATGTTCAACAGAAAACGTCCATAAGTCATTCTTAACATGTTTAACAGAAAACGTCCATAAGTCTTTCTTAACATGTTCAACAGAAAAGTCAGTAACTTGCTGGTATTCTGCCTGGTATTCGTTTGAGTTCTGTACTTAATATAAATTGTCTGAAAGCCGTATTATTTTTACACGTACACTAAACTATTGGTACATACTAACAGAGCCCGGCGGTGTTACCCGCATAAGTTACAATCCCGTGGGACTATCGGGATAGAAAGTTATGGTTATAAACTATCTGTGTGCCAAATTTCATCCAAATCCGTTCTGTAGTTTTTGCGTGAATGAGTAACAAACATCCACCCATCCTCACAAACTTTCGCGTTTCTAATATTAGCAGGACTTGGTTGAACTTTTGTATGCAGACTGGGAACGTCATTAGATACTGTACACAGTTTAATTTATTATCGTATTGTCGTCTCCAACTTGTATACAAACCAAAATGAACAAAATAACGCAACAACATTCCAGGTCAAATAAAAAGTGCACTCCATACAATTTACTTCATAGAAAAAAAATCCCTAATCATCATCAATTTAGTAGACAGTTCTAGGTCTGAATGTTATCGATTTAGCAATTTCTTGCAATCAATTCGTTAATATTCAACACACAATCACAAACTAATGACATAATGTACAAACGCTAGCAGGTAAAGCTACACGAAACTGTCAAATTTTCCCAATCAACCTTGAACCTTAATGCTTTGGCGATAAAGTTGAAAATCTATTAAAGGACAGATTGTAGTAGCTTGATGTGCTGGCGTCTGTACTGTACAATCACAAATGGGTCAGTGATTCTGATTACTAAGGCACTTAATGATCCGTAATAGGTTAATTTCCTTATTGTCTTGTATGAGTCATGAGTTTACTATTGACAGTAATTCAATGCAATCAATTTTGTATAAATAAACGATAAAACAAACTAACAACAACACGAATAACAACAAAAGAATAATACAATTAAAAAGAAAAAACATATCGGACTTACATAAACAGCTTATAAATTACTCTGTGCTGGGACACAGGCCTCCTCTCAAAGTATGGGCTGTAATCCACCATGCGGGCCCAGTGCGAGTTGGTAGATATCACATATCTTCGATTTTATTATTTCTATGACATGCTGGTCTCCTCACAATGTTTCCCTTCACCGTTTTGAGAGCAATAGTGATGAAACAAAGTAAAGCCTGTCTGAATTTGAACCTACGACCTACAACTCGTAACTTGATCGTAGGCGAATATGAATGAATATGAAAAAAACCGACCAAGTGCGAGTCGGACTCGCGCACCGAGGGTTCCGTACAATTTAAAATTATAAAAATATTTTTATTATATGATGTAACTAAAAATTTACTGTTTTCGCAATTTTTCCTTTATCTGTACTTCGTACCAAATTTCAAGATTCTGAGTTCACGGGAAGTACCCTGTAGGTTTTGATTCCCTTGCGAGTGTCGAAAATTTGCGGCATAAACGGCTGTATCTTTTGATTGCGTTGGTTTAGAAGTTTGATTTTTTCACAAGGTAGCTCCAAGGGTCAGTAGACCTGAGTATTTGATATAAATACCAGCTTGATACCTCCACGCGTTCCTGAGAAAAAGGGCCTTGGCAGACAGACAGACGGACGGACAACAAAGTGATCCCATAAGGGTGCCGTTTTTTCCTTTCGAGGTATCGAAATATACCTAAAAGTACAATAAAATCGCTACATCCTGTATGTTACCTACCTACAATTAGTGTTATTCTGCATTGCATTTTTCTATTATAATAATTGCGCCCTTGACTTAGTAGTAATTGCCTTCATTGTTGTCCTTTGCATACTGCAGTTAATTCTTGTGTTGCAGCATTCTCACACGGCATGCACTTCACTTAAATAATAAGTTATCTAACAACAAAAGAGTTATGTAATTACCTATACCAACAAAAGAACACTATTATGCTGTAACTGCTCCACATTTCTTCTTAAAGCGCTACAGCGGGGTAATTGCGTACACACAATCAGTAGCAATAGGTTTCATTTAGACTGTTAAACAACATTCATTGCGTTTTTTACGTTGTTGAGCAGACACATTTTTCGAACAATGAAGCAATGTTTTAGCAATATCCTTCAAAATGATTCAGATTGCGATTGATAGTGTGTGCGTAACACACTATCAATCGCAATCTGAATCAACAATTACCCTGCAGGGCTAAAGTGGCAAAGTTCACACTCAGTGAAAATTTCAAATATTACGGTTTATGAGAACAGTACAGCCCGCTGGCAGTCAGAGAGACGGGCGGACGGGTGGACGGACAGCAGAGACTTGGTAATAGGGTTACGTCACCGTCGGCACCCTTTGGGTACGGAACCCTAAAACATCAAATCTTTAGTAACTATTTAGGTACGTCCAAGGTAAAAGAACATGTTTACAGTTCAGGCTGACATATCCGCCATGTTGCTGTATCTAAAGCACCCTTTTTGTTACTACAACACATGAGTGAAGCGGCGGCTCGCTCCGAAAATACAGGCTATTGAAATTTTGAACCCTGTTTGTTAAAACCGTTCCGAAGCACAAAACAAACTACGAGCCCTAGCCAGTAGGACGTCGTATCCAAGGGCGCCTTTTTAACGCGGGTTTTTTTTTTATTTATTATTATTAAATCTATACAATACATAAATACAAACAAATAAAATTGAATTGTCTGTTTGTAATGTGAAAATAACAGCTGTTTACTAAATGCATATGAAAGTACGGTACTTATATCAAAAAACTTTCTTTTTTGCCAATTCTCTGTTTGTTCCGACTAACCTCCGAAACGGCTGGACCGATTTTCGAGGGTTTAGAGTATTTCACTGGCAGATAGCTGATGTTAGGAGTAACTTAGGCTACTTTTATTTTAGAAAAAGAATACGAGTTCCGCGCATAAAAAAAATTAAACCCACGAAATCCAATTTGTTTTACGTAATAATTAAAATAACAAAATAGTAGTAACATTCATTATTAAAATAATTATTAAATTTAACACGATAAAAAAGAGAAGTAAAAATTTGTGATCACAATTCGGTTACTAAATATTGTCAATACTACTGGATAAACGTAGTGCTTCGCGCCGAGAGTTGAAAATCAAACAGTGTTTTGTTTTCACGCGCTAAATAGCACTCGGTTGCATTCTCAAAGCTCAAGTCAACACTGAGATGTTGACGTTGTCGAAAATGCAATGCGCGATAAAAAAATAACGCCCGTGTGTACCGGGGCTAAGTGAGGGCAGTAACATTCACCTGGGCCTGTATGTGCTACCGAAAACAAGGGCAAGATAAGACAATGTGATTTCCTAGTACGAGGGTCAATGTGGTTCCAGGTAAACAATACTGGTCACACCTTCTAGCCAGGGTGAGGTTGTAATAAGTGTAAGTAAAGGAATTTCTTTAAAAGGATGCTGGGGTAGTGACCAAAGACTACAATATGTATGGTAGTGACCCATGTCTTCGTAGAACATTGAATGTTGACCTCACATAATTATTTTATAAACAAGCAAATAAAATAACTACAACAGACTTGTTTTATTTACTAAGTAGGTAGATATATATAAATCATTTATTGAGTGCATACATAAGAAACACAGGCGCTTTACGTTGTGTAAATTATTTCATCACTACTGGGGGCCTAAAAACGCCCCTCTAAGCAATACCTCTAAAAGCTATTCATTTCCTGAATTCGCAGCAGATCATTAGCAATTTCTCCAATTTTCGTTAAATGGTTACACATAATAGTTTAATCACCTACAACTCATTTCATATCAATCATATTTGGTGTAAACATTGGTGGACCATTTTACGAATTTTCATACAAAACTGTCAAACAGGTAAATTGCGTGATATGAATTGCAAACAGATCATATTATGAATTGTCAGTTTGTGACCATTTTACGATTTTTAATATGATTCATTTTGTTATCCTATTATAATTCTGCCAAAGTGGCCTTTTTAGGCCCCCTGTTCCCAAAACGGTGAAGGAAAACATCAGAAGGAAAACGGCTTGAAAATTCGAAGACATGTTGCATCTGCCAACCAACCCCCACACTGGGCCCGAGTGGTGGATTACAGCCAGCCCACTCCCTCTCACCAAGATCCTCTCACCTGTGTCCCAGATGTGGGAACATTATAGGCTTATTATGCTATAGGTAGGTACATAAGAAATAGCACAACGCAATAGCACAGCTGATAACAAATAGGTACTACTAGGTATTTCTGCACTGACGTGCGCTGTGTTACGGATCTGCAAGACTGGAAAAAGCTTTGTCCACCAGTAGGAAAGAAAGAATGAAAAACTTTGGTTTATTTGCGGCAAACATGACGCATAGAAAGAATTGTTCTTTTTTGTTTGTACAAAAAAGAACAACTTCGGGTTGGAACAGGACGAGCTAAAGTGAATCTTTGAATTTCTAGTTCATTTAAAATATGCATTTATTTTGTGAATGAAACAACTTAAAAAAGGTTGGACTTTCAGGACTCATTGTTCTTTATGTAAATTGAACCAAAACAGACGAGTAATGAAATAGTACTTGTAACAAAATTGTATCCTTTGTTTCATTATAACATTCTTTCCCCAAACGAACACTGTACCTCATTAAAACATAAATAAAAGAATGCTACGCGTTGATTGCGGCTCACTCGGACATCTGAATTAAATTCATTAAGTATATATTATTATTGTGGAATGGAGCAAATGGGTAATGGAGAGGGCTATGCTTGGATTTTCTATAAGTGATCGAATGAAGAGATCCGCAGGAGAACCAAGGTACAGCCCGATTCAAACCTTATGGCAGCTCGGAACATGAGGCGAGTCGCTGCGCAGTAACAAAATTTACCTGTCAGCGGGGGTACTGCGCGAGTAGCGCATTTCAGAGCCGGCATAAAGTATTGAATCGGGCTGTAACCGACTGTCGGTAGCCCGAAGATTTGACAAACTTAAGTGGCAGTGGGTAGAAACTATGGCTCGCAGAATAGATGGCCGATGAGGCTGAAAGGTTCTGGAATGGCGACCGCGTAGCGGAAGACCAAGCATTGGAAGGCCTCCTACAAGGCATGCTGCATAGAACCGGTCGTAGTGGCGGTGCTTGGGAAATGGCAATGTCCAACAGTGGACATCTTTCGGCTGAAATGATGATTTTTGAAATACCGTATAATAATTCAAAGAATTTTCTTGCGCTAGTTTCTTTAATATCCATTGAATTAACTATCTTTACACAAAACATACGTAGGTACGTACTGGCTATTTTCCTGTAACAGTGGATTTTCTTTTGAAAGGTTTTAATAATTAAGTAGGAGATTAATTATTATATTATTCCAGAAATTCATTAACATTCAAAACTCAATCATTATTGTAAATTATAATTTCTGGGAACTGATTAATATCCGTATTCCCCTCTGGCATTGTCTGGATTTTCCGAGAGGTGATAATGGAAACTCGGAAATTAATTTTAATTAAATTAACGAGTGAACTGTTTTTCGAACGCCTCCTGCGTTGTAATGCTTTCTATATTAATACTGAAGTGTTTTATAATTATTGGCACACATATAAAAAAGCAATTAATAAAACATTACCCTTTATTTTAGTTTAGTTAATTGTTTTTTTTGTCCAGTGCACCATGTGTGAAACCACGAAATTAGCACATGATTCTGAATCGTTGTAATTTTTCTTCGGTTATTAAAGAAAAAATTAGCTGTTCCTGGATGCGTTTTGACCGCGTAGGTATTGCACTGTTCTATGAAACAGCGGTTTTTTTTATAACTATAATAACTTAAAAATTTCTACGCTAGAACCGGCTGGTCCAGAACCATGCTCATGATTCTATCATGTGCTGAATGCATGGCTTCAGATTGCGCATCGATGTCCCTGCCACTCTGTATATTAGAATTTCTTGAAAAAATTAGGATCACCAGTTCAAAGGGCAAAGCCCAAAACTTCTACCACCCACAAAACCTAGGCACCTCTTACAACAGTTACAAACAAGTCAATAACACTTTTCATTGCAGAACCAAATAGTGTTACATAAATTGGCTCAAGAGTGCAAGTGTTTGTTATAATTGAGTGAATAACCGACCATCTTTGAGCCGACCCCAATGCATGTGATTTATGGGAGAGTGCACTTACTCCGAGAAACATGGTAAGTGCTTACGACGACGGGTTTACAGTTCTTAGGCTCGGTTTTAGTTGGCTCGAACCCTTTGGGTTTATTGTAATGTAGCGTAGTAATGAAGTATGCTAGTGCATTAATTAGTAGTTAATATTGGTTCTTAGTAACAGTCCGGAGTTTTGAAGTTGGCGGTGTGATACCCTCGTGCCTCGGAAAGCATGTCATGTCGGATTGCGAGCCGGCCCATTGGACTAAGAGAGTGAGGAAGAAAAGAAGGCAGACACAGGTGAACCCTCTGCGGGTTCACCTGTGTCTGCGCACACACTCGTGTGTGCAAATTTTTATTTATTATTTTTTGTACACCAGTAAAAACAAAACACAGTAAAAAAAAATGTTAAGGTAGTTGATACCCTACGTACGTCGACCACGACGTAAAAACAAAATATTTTGTTTTCGTGTAGGCATCGAGGTAAACCCCCAAGCAGCCCGCGATGTATCGCAGTGATGTATCTGGACATGTGCGTGTGTATCTATTAGCATACATTTGTCTTACGTGGAGGTGACATCGAGTCAGCGAGCTAAATTGCGATCGCGTATTGCAGTGATAAATGATTTGATAAATGATTTTATTTTTTGTAAGTAGGTTTGTACAAACACTTTTACACGTCAATCATATTTTAAAACTAGATGAGGTCGGCGTTTCCTATCTGACTACTCTGAGAAGAAAGACCGAAACAAACTCAGAGGTCACAGTCTCTTTTAAAGTCCAGACATAATCTTGGTCAGATAAAGTGAGGTATTTTCGGCATGTCACCCTGGGCGGATCCAAAGTTATGTCTACAAAACATTGCCCTGTTTTGACATAATTTAATTTAGACGCAGCGTTTAGACGACGTGTTGAAGAGAATAACTTTATTTTCCGATGTTGAGTTTTCAATTTTTCTAAGGCATCAAACATAGCATAAGATCACGCTTGTATTCCCCAAAGTGGAGTAGGCAGTGGTGTATAGAACACCCAAATTTCGTGCTCGCCTAGATCAACCGGCCACATATCCTGCTAACTAAGAAATTCCTAATGGACAAACTCAATATATCACCGCCCAACATGTGAATCTCATGCAGTTCATCCATGTGGGGATGTCCGAAGAGAAGAACGTTCCCTCAAGCAAAATTAACAAATAATGGTCCTCCAGACCATATTCAGCCACGGCGGCCAATCTCAACAGCGACTAACCTTCGGCGCGGGAGATATTATTATTCTATAATATCTCGCGCGTAAATAAAAATAAAAATTTGAAATACAGTACTAATATAAAAGGAATTTAACAAATGATACCTACATTCATCCGATAACGTTATTGAATTTGTGTCGATTTTCGGCTATTGTAGCTACATTTAATTTCATCGGCATCGGCATTGCTAACGACTGACGAAAACGTTTTTATTTGATGAAATATCAGGCGGTAATATACCTATATTGTAACATAAACCGTTTGCTATTCAAATATAGATTGATGATACGAACGATTTTGAATTTATGTAAGCATAGTAATTATGTATGCGTGTATGACCAGCACTCTAATTTCATCAATCACAATCTGAATAATTTTGAAGGATATTGCTAATACGTTGCTTCATATGTTCGAAACATTTGTCTGCTCAATAACTTAAATAATGCAATAGTAGTTGTTGAACTGTCAAAACGTCATTGCTGCTGTCAGTATGTAAGGCCGCGTGTCCATGGCAAGAAAAATCGCAGACACACGACCAGATCAAGACCGACGCAGTGTACACGACTAGTGTACACTGCGTCGGCGCAGACAAGATTTTTGTCTTGTGCAGCGCCGCGCCGACGCAGTGTACACTTATAGTCGTGTGTAGAAACGACACGAATTCTTGCATAGACCCGGCGATTTTTCTTGCCGTGGACACGCGGCCTTACACAATTACCCCGCTGGACGTAAACAAGGATCCTTATTAAGATATTATTTATTTAACCTTTGTAAGGATCGTAGCTTCTGGCGTTTTGTAGTATCCTCCTACCCCCAAGGGAAAAAGACGTGATGTTTATTTAGTAGGTAAACGCCGACATTAGAGGACAAAATAAAAAATATCATTAAGAGCCAACAAAAAAAAGTAGCATCATCTACCAGATGATTTAAGCCAGATTAATTTACCAGATGATAAAAATATACTATCTTATCAGTAGCTCAGTAGATATACTTTTAGTTAAATTAATGTAATTATCATCATTTAGCGACACGTACTTACGGACACACAGTGCAACATAGCATTATCAGCGCATAATAGTGTTCCCACTGCTGGGACACAGGCCTCCTCTCTGTGAGAGGAAGTGTGCCGTAAACCGACACACGGGTCCAGTGCGGGTTGGTAGATTCTGCATGTCTTCGAATGTTTCGTTCTAGGACATGCCGGTTTCCTCACGACGTTTTGCTTCACCGTTTTGAGTGCAGTGTTGATGAGCTTTAATTTTATTATTTATAAAATTAAAGCTCTTATCTGGGTTTGAACCTACGCCCTACAACTCGGAAGTCGCGGCCGTTGCCACTGGGAATATATAGTAATAAATGTTTTATTAGTTTGTGGCTTGTGGCTAAGTAATAACAGCCGCACGGGTCGATCGATCAGGTTAAGCTACGCTAGCCGCGGTTGGTCCGTGGATGGGTGACCATTTTCACATACCAAGTCCCCTCCGTGCCTCGGAAAGCACGTTAAGCCGTTGGTCCCGGCTGTCATTCGTGGATCTTTGACAGTCGTTACGGGTCGTCAGTAGCCCGAAAGTCTGACAACCAGTCTTACCAAGGGGTATCGTATTACCCAGTAACTGGGTTGTGGAGGTCAGATAGGCAGTCGCTTCATGAAAAATACTGGTATTCAGCTGCATCCGGTAAGACTGGAAGCCGACCCCAACATAGTTGGGAAAAGGCTAGGCAGATGAAATGTTTTATTAGTTTAAATACCTGCAAATTTTCTCATGGATAAAGCCATGGGCCACACCTATTTCAAAAGCGCAGTTAAGATAAATGACTTAACTTACGACTTTTAAACTACCTCACTTTAACCGACTACCAGAGCATTAGTACCCATAACTCAAGCAGTAGCATTAAAATTCTACAAAGTATTTCCCGGGAGCCTGTATCGTGACCCATATATTGTCCATGGTAACTGGACTTGGCTGGAATCAGTGGTAATTTTTAACACACGAGTAATGTTTTCCACCACTCCACCGGGAAATGGAAAATATGGCGACCGCAGCGCATGCCTCGATTTCCACAACAAATAACTATATTGAATCGTGTTGCCCGCATTGGAAAATGATATTCACATGCAATTCTCAACCGTATATCGGAGGAAAACGGTTGGAAATTGTTATTTCCCGTACTGTGTGCATAACAAAATTTCTTGCCGCGCGTACAATTGGTCGCCTGTTGACGGAAATAAGGCATATGCACGTGGAATTCCAAATGAAAGTAGACTATTTTGGAAAATGTGCAGGAAATTATTCATACAGGATATCGAATATGCAGCTACATATTGATGAAGTGGCTTTAGGATATACGAGTACATAACTGTAGTATGCTTCATGAATTTGGAACAACATGCTTAAATCTGATGCCAATTTAGTTGAAGTTTAGTTTATGAATTTATAAACGCTAAAAAGTTAAACTTTTGGAGAATGTTCAATTGTACTTTGTTGGTACAATTCCAAATACTATTTGCAACACGACATGTAAATTCAATTAAACACAATTGCAGTAGTAGAATCTCACGAAGCGACGCGCGCTTTACTTGAGTGTACAAACACTCTGAGAATGTGTGCAACTTCGCCCGTGTTTCGTGTGGTACCGAGAGCTCTTACACTTACACACACATTCGCAGATTGTACACTTAGTAACCACAAGTACAGCGCGCGACGCTTCGTGAGATAGAATTATTGTATCAAAGTTGGGTCGTAGTATTTAAGTAGGCTTTCAACTTCCAGAAATTCCTTGTAAGAGTCTAATAACGCGCCTTTCCATTTCATCTAAATCATATTGATCCTTTCGTTTGATTTTATTTTTAGTTCGGCCTGAATATCTGTCATAACCACTCCTAAACGGTTGTAGCTCCAGTGGATTTTTTTCGCAAAACTAGTGCGGTCTCGTTTCGTCAACGAAAAATGCAGACACCATCGTATTGAAATATTTTCTATGTACCGTATATTTCATTGGCACTCGGGGTGCAATGTTAGGTACCCGGGGGACAAATGTACCCCCGGATATTTGCACCCCAATTTGTGTTGGCGTACACGGAGTTTTGGAATATGATGGCAAAATTGTTATTTCTGATTTTTGTACGACTTCTGGCGTGTTGCACCCGGGGCTTATTATCGGTGATATTGAAGATCTATTCGGTTTTGCACTACGTCCGATCCGAATTCGAATTCAAGATGCAAGTTCAATCCGAATTGGGAATGTTCTAAATTCGGACGGACTGAGTTCGGATGTAGTGCGCAAGCGCAACCCCTCATACAAATAGTACTACGGCTACTTCGGACCATCATTTCTCGGATTCAGATGTAGTGCAGAAGCACTCTTAGTCTTGTTAAGATTTTATAACTTACCTACCTAAATCATTCCAGGATTTAGTATTCCTAATCCTCCATTATTCATGAATCTTAAAAAAAGTCGTCTTATTTCAAAACCAACTAAGTTCTTTCATTTTTGCTACAGACAGCATTATTTACATCTTCATTATCTTCATTCTCATTGAAACCTTCCCAGGAATCTTTGAATCCCAGATTATCTTGGTCGTGTAAAAACCTTTTTTGGTAACAAAGAGGTTCTTTTCAGTTATAATAAGAAAGAAAAATGTGCCGAGAGTTACTCTTTCCCCGAAATAAGATCAATAAACGGTCCGGAGAAGTATTAAAATATTATTCGTCTGTCTTTATGGGATGGCGAGAAATGGGCGTATTGGATGCATTATCGGTTTGGTCCCAAGTGCCTGTGGTTTATAGTTATAGCGTATGATGTACAGGGATATCTCTTGTGGTTTGCGTGATGGTTAGCTACATGAATGTTCCCCGTGTGTACCTATAGGCTAGGGTAATGTACTTTGGTGTTTGACAGCACCTATGAGCAATTATAAACTGTATAAGTACAGTTCATAATTATAAGTGATGATCATATGAATATGACCTCATCTAAATCCTATATGATCAGGAAAGTATTCAGATACAGCCATTTTCCTTTCTTGTAAGTCTCTAAGTAGTGCTGGAAAAGGAGCAGAAAGCAAATAATATCAATCAATAAATCAACTCAGCCTATCGCAGTCCACTGCTGAACATAGGCATCTCCCATGCTACGCCATAACACCCTGTCCTCCGCCATCCGTATCCAGTCTGTCCCAGCCGCCTTTTTGAGGTCATCTGTCCATCTAGCTGAAGGGCGTCCTACACTACGTTTGCCGATCCGCGGTCCCCACTCCAGGGCCTCCTCTGCTCCAACGCCCATCGGTCCTTCAACAAACATGGTCAGCACACTGCCCATGCCCAAATAATATATTCCCCTTTATTACAAGTATAATTATATTATTTATTTATTCATAACCTAACAATAAATATAAATTACCACACTATTGTTACTGTCCCCATAAGGAGACTAATAAATAAGGTCCATGCAGACGTAAGCAATATCTTGAAACCGTTTAACATGGCGACTTATCTCAAGTATAACCTTGCTATTCATAAAATCTGGTGGATCGATACCAGCTGCGTCTCATTCAAGCTTGGCTCCACACTCACTGCTATTAACGGAGATCTGAATATATTATGTAGATACTCGAGGGGTTTAATTTATCTTTTTAAGTGCTGTTCTGATTGTTAAACTTAAGCTTTATCAAACCGTTTTCCCCTTGGGGTGTCCTTAAGGGAGGGGTGTCGAATTTTAAGAAGTATTGTGGCGATAAAATTTTGAAGGTTTCATTTCTTTACTAAATTTTGGTTACGTTGGTTTACTTAATTGATCTATTTCAATATAAAATGAATTGGTTATCCAGAATTTGGAGTCCTTTATTATATTTTGCCCTAATACATCAATCAATCCCTTTCATTGGGTTCTTAGGGCTTAAACAAGTGGCAACCGCTTCCAAAGCGTTTTCTATAAAGATTTCAACAGAATTGACATAAATAAGTGTTTCGAAAGCTTATGTCAATCCAACGAGTCTGCGTATCACTGGTTAGTTTCCCTCAGACGTCAGTTTATTTAATTCGCCAGTTTCGTTGATTAGTCAGTTTCACTGATTCGTCAGTTTTACCGATTAGGCAATTGCGTTAACTCGACAGTTTCTTGCTAGTTTTTGTCAATTCGTCAACTTTGTACACTCAAGGGAAAAAGTTTTTACGTCTTGAAAAACACATATTGCGGATAATTTAAGCGGCTGTAAGGAATAACGCATTTGTGACTTTTCAATCGTCGTTATCGCTGATAGAATGTCACTTTATCTAGGCCCACTTATTATTTGGCATATAATAATGGATAATAGCACATCGATTGCGGCTACAAATAAGGTTCAAATTAGCGACGCGTTTGTTGTTAGTTGAATCGAATAACCACCATAATGAAAGTAATTTTGCAGTTATCATTATCATGATCATCATCTGCCTAGTCTTTTCCCAACTATATTGGGGTCAGCTTCCAGTCAAACCAAGTGCTGCTGAATACCAGTATTTTACATGGAGCGACTGCCTATCTGACCTCCACAACCCAGTTACTGGGTAATACGATACCCCTTGGTAAGACTGGTTGTCAGACTTTCGGACGTCTGACGACCCGTAACGACTCTCAAATATTCACAAATGACAGCCGGGACCAACGGCTTAACGTGCTTTTCGAGGCACGGAGGAGTCTTGGTAAGTAAAGATGGTCACCCATCCACGGACCAACCGCGGCAAGCGTAACTTAACCTGATCGATCGATCCGTGCGGCTGTTATTACGTGGTCACAAGCCCTTCCCTTTATTATCATCATTAGATAAAATAATATGATAGTCTGCGCACAGAAATTATGAGAATTACGCGACAAAAATGCGATTCACGGTGTCTGCCTTTGGGCAGCACCTTTAGCAAGAAAGAAGCCAATTGAATTATTGTATCCCACCTGGTCAATTGTTAGATGGTAACATCTGCCTATAACAACTGCAAAACCTTACCGTATCGAAGTCACGTCCGTCTAACACGAATTACGTGCTATAATTGGCCTGCTTACGTCACTCAGAAACCAAGTTAAAAAGTTTCATTCAATCACAGCTGAGATAAACTCTTCAACATCACGACAAATTGAGGAAAATGTTGTGAGAAAAGTTTTAATTATGAATGTAGTGGTATATAGCATGTATACAGGGTGTCAGGAGAACGCTTCCGAAGCCAGAACGTAGATTATATACAACCTTTATGCAAACGGATACCACTAACCTTTCGCCTGAAATTGATTATTTTCGCGCGTCACGTGGACTTGGGGTCGTCAGCCGCACAGCTGTCGGCGAGCGCGCGCGCACTTTGAACTTGAGGTCACGCGCAAGCGTCAGATGATATTTATTTACGAATACATTGCTTGTTAGAGTTGTAAAGAAAAAAATGTGTTTAATAGCAAATAATGGTTTAATTTAACTGTTCTCACAGCATAGTGTACGAAAAATGCTAAAAAAAATAGGTAAAATTGTTCATTTTTTTTTCTCATTTTTTTATGGTATCGTATCGAGAATCAGTAGCCCTATCACCTGTCTTCGTTTTCGACAGCGTTTCCCTGCCACCCTGTATATACCAACCCGCACTGGGCCCGCGTGGTGGATTACGTCCCACTCCCTCTCACCGAGAGGAGGCCTGTGTCCCAGCAATGGGAACATTATAGGCTGATTATTATCTATATATATAAAATTCAAAGTCCTGACTGACTGACTGACTGACTGACTGAGATATCAACGCACAGCCTAAACCGCTGGTCCTAGAGACATGAAATTTGGAGGGTGTATTCTTTGTGAAGAGTAGGTATCCACTAAGAAAGGGTTTTTCGAAATTCCACCCCTAAGAGGGTGAAATGGGGGGATTTTGTTTGTATGAAAAATCTTATTCCTTGAGTTAATAAACTTGAAACTTGGCACGAATACTTATCTAAGTAAATTATGAAGTTGGGCATTATTTGTTTTTATAAACTACCCCCTAAAAGGGGATTAGGGGGTTTCAAAGTTTGTATGGAAGAATTTTAGCGCGAGGTCCGATTTAATCGAAACTCAGTATTTATACCTAAAATTGAAAGGAAAGGATAATGTATATCAGGGTTTTTCGAAAATCTACCCCGGACGGCCTGAAAAGGGGTAGTCAATTTTACAGGGGAGGATTTTACAAAGTGGCTTGATTAACTCGAAAATTGGTATAAATAATCCTTGAGTCAAGTTATGAACACATCCCAAATTATTTTTTCAGAATTCCAACCCTGTGGGGGTGAAAAGCGGGGATACAGTTTATATGAAAAATCTTATTCGTTAGGTTAATAATCTTGAAAATTGGCATGAATACTCGCCTAAGTAAGCAATAAAGTTTATCATTATTAGTTTTTCAAAACTACCCCTCAAAGGGGATATAGGGGTGTTAAAGTTTGTGTGGAAGAATTTGAACGGTCCGATTAACTCGAAACTCAGTGTACTGTGTGTGTACTTAAGACTAAAAATAAATAATAACACGTACGAGGGTTTTTCGAAAATCTACCCCTAAAGGGGTGAAAAGGGGTAGTTAATTTTACAGGGGAGGATTATAATAAGTGGCTTGATTAATTATAAAATTGGTATAAATAATCTTTTAAACCGACATCCACGCGGGCGAAGCCGCGGGCAGAAGCTAGTAAATATATATAAGAGGATGTATGTATAGCGTGTCCGTTTCAAGGTTGTATAAGAGGATGAAGACCAAAGAAAGAAGGATGGACAGTGTTAAAGAAGACATGGCAATAAAAGGGGATGAGTCATCATCTCGTTAGATGATGATTATTATAGACGAGCGGTGACATGAAAATGATGAGGGTTTGACTTTATGATATCAAAAAGAGCTCTCTAGAAAAATACACCAGCTTACTTTTATAAATAACGTTGCAGTGACGTCATTCGCTGGTGAATTGCAGACGCTATTTGATGAAGAAGACATGCTGCGCCGATTTCAAATAATTTGGGATAATGGCAGGAGAATCATGACATCACTATATATTGCTCCATTCATTATTTATATAAAATTAATGCTATCAATGTTTTTAAGCACAATGACGGGCTTACTGGCGGTTTTTATATGACTGCATTTCAATTAAATTCTCTCGCTTTAGCAGTTCAGCAGACACGTATGTTCGTATTGTGGTTTCGTTTAATTATTTCATTATCTATAATTCGACGATTGTTTTTAACTGTTGTGCTATTGATGTGGTTTTCTACGAATACTTTAATACGTTTTGTATATACCTTGTATCTTTAAATAATGCATAATCAGGTTATATGTCCCCACTGCTGGGACACAGGCCTCCTCACATACAGGTCACATGTGCTCGAATTTTTGGTTCTAAGACAAGCCGGTTTCCTTACGATGTTTTCCTTCACCGTTTTGAGAGCAGTGGTGATGAAATAATTTACACAAAGTATGTTTGTGTAAATGTGCCTATCAGGGTTCGAACCTACGACCTACAACTCGTAAGTCGCGGCCGTTACCACTGGGCCACCAGTGCTCTATTTTTATATCTTTAACATTCAAAATCAAAATCAAAAGTCATTTATATTAGGCTGAGAATCAGCACTTTTTGAACGTCAAAATTACAAAAGACAGTCCCCCAAAAACGCCCGCCCTTCACCACTTCCTAGTGCTATTGCTGGGAAGAAGAAGTGGCGCAACAAACTCCCCAGCAGCACAGCTGTCTGTTCAATTTAAAAAAATACTTGAATGTATACAATATTAGGTACTTATGTTTGGTAATTAACATTACAAAACCAGAACATAAAATTTAATTATTTGCCATAATATGTCAGCTAGCCACGCCAATATACCAACAAATATAATAAAAACTATTATCCTACTAATATTATAAATGCGAAAGTTTGTATGTATGGATGTATGGATGTTTGTTACTCTTTCACGCAAAAACTACTGAACAGATTTTGACGAAATTTAGCACACAGATAGTTTATAACCAGGATTAACATATAGGATACTTTTTATCCCGACATTCCCACGGGATCGAAACTTATGCGGGTGAAACCGCGGGGTGCAGCTAGTATTATATAACTATAACATTATATTATCAACCCTTTGAATCTGAAAAATCTTTAATACTTTTCTCTATTTTGAGTTCCGATGTGACAGAAACCCTCGTCATTGGAAAAATCTTTCAAGGATATGAATCGACTTAAACTTTTTTTTATTAATTTGTTTTAGGATCTCTTTTACATATAATGAATGGACGACAAAGTATTTAGTAGGTGTACTCCTTCAATTACAGGAAACCACAGCATGCACAATAAGATTAACAACTAAGCTAACAAATTAAATACCTAATACACAATAAAATAATAGAAAAATATTGGCCATGGAACATAAAAACACAACAAATTCTGTAAAGTATTAGAACAAATAATAATAAAATACCTAAACTTAAAAAAAAAAAACATTCTCATACAATATTTTTTAAGACATTTCTTATATTTAGCGAGAGGTTGGCTGATATTCAAATCTGTAGTTTTAGCCATCATGTTGTATTGCCTACAAAGTCTTGGTATATTATGAACGATTGACACTTGTGATGTTCTATTGAAGTTATAACGTTATTTTGAAAATACACACATCATCATCATCCGAGTAGCCTTTTCCCAACTCCTCTTCTCCTTCTCCTGATTCTGACCTCCACAACCAAGTTACTGAGTAATACGAAAAAATATACACATGAGTACATTCTTTTATTTTTTTTCAGAACATTATTTTTTCTTCTGAATTAAAAACAACACTGCCTATTTATTTCAATAAAAGTGAATTAAATTAAGCTTGAAACATACGTTATTCTAACATGACACAAGCATAATAACTAATAACCTACGAGTACATACTCGTATATCTATCATCAACAGTAGATATATCTAATTCCCATACATTACGCCTCCCGGGAATTACCCACGTCAATTCTGAGAGAATTTTAACTAAGTAAGTAAGTACCATGAGTAGTCTGCTACGGGTTTCAGTACACATGTGTATTCTGAAGACGTGACTGTAATGAAAATGTTAATTTTGTAAGATTAGGTACAAGTCAATTTATAATAGGAAATATTTTATTGAGAAATACAGAGTGGCGATTAGGTTATCATCACATTCATAAACTCAAACTCAAATCATTTATTTCAATTAAACCATTTACAGGCACTTTTGAATTGTCAAAATTAAATAGTCGGTCAGTTAGTCAGAAAGTTGAAGCTAGTCGCCCATTCCAAAAACGTAGATCTCTATGGAGAAGAACGGGCAAGAAACTCCACGGACACTCTTTTAAATCAAGATATTATTACAAAATCCTGGGTACATTATTCTTCATACAGCGGACATTACAAGTTATTAAAAGTCTGTTAGAATAATAAAATTTAAATTTTACTAAAAATAGAAAAAAAGAACAAATAAAATAATAAGCGTAAAATTGTCATGAAATAAACTATCCTTGATAATAAGTCACTAGACACGCGTGAGGCAATGGTATCAAGAATTCAACACAAACTTTATGTTATTGTTACTAAGTAAACACAAATTAAGTTTAATGTTGTTAGGTAAATACTGAAACGAAAAAAAGGTCCCACGACTAAAATGTTAATTGTTATTAATTCTTTTAATTGTGTATGTTTAATATACGCTATGTAGTATACGTGGTTTCCATTCATGAGATATAACCTAATCGCCACACTGTATAGGTTGGCAGAACATCTACGCGTAACCTTCCATGGATTCAGTAGATGATTCTGAACTCACTGCGAATAAACATTACGTCGGTTTTTTATTTTATTTTTTTATTACCCTATACTGCTACCACTGCGGGGCAAAGGCCTCCCCCAAATCCTTCCAAGAACTCTTTTCCCGCGCCACATCGAACCAGCCCTCGCAGTACGCGTCCAGATCGTCTCGCCATCTCTTTATGGGCCGGCCTCGGCGGCGCCGTCCATCTTCAGGCACCCATTGTGTGGAGGCTTTTGCCCTGTGGTCATCGTGAATCCGGCTGATGTGACCCGCGCAATCCCATTTGAGCCCGGCAGCCTTCTTTCCTACATCCATTATGCCTGTTTTGGAACGCCGCGTGGTGTTCCGAATTCTGTCCTGTCTTTTAACACTCAGAATGCTGCGTTCCATCGCTCTTTGGCAAACTCCAAGGCGGAACTTTTGTGACTCGGTGAGCGACCAGGTCTGAGCACAGGTTAGGACGGACAGGATACACATGTCGATGAGTTTGCGCTTCAGGGAGATAGTCATTCAGGGAAAACATCGATTTAAAAAAAATACGGTTAGGTACATTTTGACCGCGTAGGTATTGCACTTTTCTATGAAATAGCTAAACGAAAAATATCTACGCTAGTGTAAAATCATGTGCTGAATTCATGGTTACAGTTTGCGCGTCGATTTCCCTGCCGCCCTGTATTTATTTCTAACAATGATGTTACCTACTGTTCAATTGATCTGTTCCAATACTAGTAGGTATTGTATTGGTACCGTTGCTTACTGACCATAAGCTCTAATTACCTACTTATTAACTTAGATAGATGTATCATTGTTTGTTACGCTACGCTTAATGTAACCACCTCATTATACGCTAGTTATTCTCACACACACAGAAGAAGAAAAACTATTATTAATTGTATGTATAGGACATACAATTAATAATAGTTTTTCTTCTTCTTATAAAATATTATACTAGTTATTATCGTAGTCTAAAGTTCGTATTTCATTTGTTTTTCAATCTTCAGCTAATGAGGGTATGAATTCGCCGCTAGAGGCGCTAGTGTAGCGTGAGGTCTCCGAAATGTCAAATATCACTGTTTATGGGTGGGCCACGCGGGTTTATTTCTAATTAGAATAATGTTGTGAATATTTTGCAATACCCAAGATTAATTATGGCAAATATGAGTTTTGGGTCAATGAATGTCAGTGCTTTAAAAGCGGAACTAAGAAAAAGAGGTGTAAAATTAACCGGGCTTAAAGAACAGCTAATTCAGAGGTTTGTTTAATGTTTACAAACAAATTTTTTGTTTATATAGATATGATTTAAATGTAAACTTTGTTTTCACGTCCGTAACAACAAACTTTGAGAGCTTGCTTCAGGACCTTACTCGACAGTGGCGCCAACTGGTGAGCACAAAAACGGTAGCCCTCATTAGTTCATCATACCAATGATTACGAAAATCAAGATGTTATCTCTATATGTTTGACTACCAAGCTATTATTTTGATATAATTCTAACAATATTTCCTATTGTTTCAGAGTTTGATGGCGTTTATTAAGTTCGGGTATGCGCTTGTGGTGGTGACGCTGCTGCTCATGATATGGGCATCACTGTCGAGAGCGTTAGAAGTAAGTAACCAATCTATCTAGATACCTCCTAACATGTTATCAGACATGGTCCCTTAATAGAGAGATTGTAAAGCTTGTGACGATTACTAGCAAACAAGAAGTGACTGCCGTATGTTTTGAAAGACATGGTCCTGCATATCAATTCACAACCATCCGACATGCTATCATATCGAAAATGACACATTTCGATAACCTGATTTAGCTTGCCCCGACAGCAAACAGCTGTCGGAAAAGTAGTGGTCGTCTATTTGATTTAAACTGACAACATTTTTGGGTTTTGGACTTGTGAACAGCGTTTAGAGGACTCCTATGATCCATTGATTGATTTTCGATACGGTACGGAAGCGTATCGAGTGGTTGTGAATAGCAATACAGATAGGCAAACGAACTGTTAAAACACGCACGCAAAAACAAGATGCGATTAGCACAAAGCAGCTTAGGGAGACGAGACACATAAGGGAGCAGGCCTATATCCAGCACTGGTTGAAACAAAACTGTCAAAGATAAAGCTTTCGCAACACCAAAGATAGAAAGAAAGAAGGAATAAATTCTATACATACATCCGCTTCTCAAAACATTAATATCACACTTTGACCTTTGTCTAAATTCAACATTCTTAAGTGGGTAATGTCAAGGTTCTTCGCACAAAGATCCACTTTGGCTTTCAATAATGAAGTACTAACGACTTTGATAGGCCCTTTGTATAAATGAATAGGCCTATAGTATACTTAACAGACGTTTTATGTAGTTTATACATTAAGCCAGCTAAAATACCTCGTACGGGAAATGGATAAATTATCGTATCTATACTACCGAAGAGTTTGTTTGAACGCGCTAATCTCTGAAACTGCCAGACGGATTTGTAAAATTATTTTTGCATTTGATAGCCTAATTAATTATTGAGGAAGGCTATAAGCTATTTAGCGTCGCGCTAGGAAACGAGCAAGAAGAAATGAAGTCAGAAAGGACGCTAATTAACAGCGCAGGTAGACGATGCGATGCGACGGGGTGGATCGAGAGAGCTAGAAATTTCACGCAGACGAAGTTACAAGACAGAAGCAAGTTTTGAATAATGCTAACCATGCAAACTAATATGACGCAGGCGGTCATAATAAATTTAATTTTAATTAGTGGGTTGGCATCTGACCACTAATGAAGATTTAAGCCCTGATAACAAAACCACAGCATAAATACAAATCCATTCGATGAACAATAGAACAACGACACGGAAACATTCACTTCGAATCGCACTCGAGGGACCGCACTCAATTGAAAGCGATCTCACTTCGGATTCACACCACTATTCCTTTCGAGTTTTGAAGTGATGTTTAGAGAATAGCATAATCAGCCTATAATGTTCCCACTGCTGGCCTCGTCTCTTCGAGTGGGTGTGGGCAGTAATTTGGTAGATGTCACATGTCTTCGAATTATTGATTCGAGGGACATGCCGGTTTGTTTCCTCACGATGGTTTCCTTCATCGTTTTTGAGAGCAGTGGTGATGAAATGATTTACATAATGTAAAGCGCTTGCCTAGCTGGGTTCGAACCCACGACCTAATAACTCGTCAGTCGGGGCCGTTACCACTGAGCCACCACTGTTCTCTGGTTTAGAGAATAACACTACTTAATATTCTTGCTAATCAAATCATGAACTTTGTCTCTTCCAAAATCAGCATTGTTGGTAGAATATTTTATATAGTTTATTTTCGTAAACTCCGACCAAGAAACCTAGTTTGTAGATGAGTTAGCAAACACTTGAGACGAAGTATGCTTGCCTCTTGTGGTTTCCAGCTAGGATTGGCACTGTTTTGCATAATAACATTCAAGCTGCAGGCAGAGCTAGGTGTTTACTTGGCGACAAATGTTGGTGGAGTGTTTCAGAAGACAGACATCCTTTTGTGCTTTATGCTCGAAACCGTCAAAATCAGTACACTTGCATTTAAAGTATTTAGGTATCTGCTATAATCTGTATAGCCACGAGGACTAAAATATATATATATGTATACCTAGAAAGTTTTAAAAGTGATTTTCTCCTACTGTAGTGATTGTAATTTTAAGTTGTTACGAACATAACGTTTTGAAATTCATACTATTATGAAATAGTTCTTAGAATAGCATATAGCATAATCAAATTACATTGTTCCCACTACTGGGACACAGGTTGTCTCTCTTCGAGAGGGAGTGGGCTTTAATCTACTACTTGGGCTCAGTGCGTATTGGTAGATGTCAAATGTCTTCGAATTTTTGGTACAAGGACATGCCGGTTTCCTTACGATGTCTTCCTTCACCGTTTTGAGAGCAGAAGGTCAATTCTCGTAAGTTAAAACGTTGAAAATATAGTCGCAGTCTCATCTCGGCGAGAGCTATTTTTAACAGATTGAGACTGAGATCAGACTGTGTACGAGAATTGCCCCTCTGATCTCAAAGTCATCGTTATCGTCGTTATGTGTATAAATATGACGGCCCAGGATAGCGTCTACCAGAAATCATCAGTCATCGTATTAGCATCGTGGTAGCTTCAATATCATCGTCAAGTTTTTGACAGACTACTTTTACAACTAACAGCAAATTTTTGAATAGTCAGATTAATTTTATCTAAGGAGTAAATATTACGGTGACAGTTTTTGTATAGAAAATATGTCAAACTGGCATAATTATTCTCCAGATACATTTTAAAATCAGCCATATATCAAATAACATTACAAGCTTGACCCACACTGCAAATATTGCACGATATAGGCTAACTAACACTCTTCCAATAAGTATTCAGGCAATATTGGGTCAAACATTTGTCACCAACTGAACACGCTAAAGTTACCTAGTTAGTTTGGAAGCTGTGATGAAGTTGTTACCGAATGCGTTCTGAAGCCGTAAAAGATATTAGTAAAGTGGTTTATTACACTTATGAGTTGACTTATAGCGACGGCTTTAGAAGTTTATTAGGAAGGGATATTAAACCATCTTTAATTAAATAGAACGTTAGGATTTTACTATCTCATCCTACTAATCCTATCCTATCCTACTAATATTGTAAACGCGAAGGTTTGTGAGGATGGATGGATGGATGTTTGTTACAACACTTCACGCAAAAACTACTAAACGGATTTGGATGAAATCGGTGTTGTAATCATCTGCCTAGCCTTTTCCCAACTATGTTGGGGTTGGCTTCCAGTCTAACCGGATGCAGCTGAATACCAGTATTTTACATAGAGCGACTGCCTATCTGACCTCCACAAACCAATTTCTGGGTAATACGATACCCCTTGTTAAGACTGCTTGTCACACTTTCGGGCTTCTGACGACCCGTAACGACTGCCAAAGATCTACGAATGACAGCCTGGACCACCGGCTTAACGTGCTTTCCGAGGCACGGTGGAGTCTCGATATGTAAAGATGGTCACCCATCCACGGACTAACCGCGGCAAGTGTTGCTTAACCTCATCGATCGATCCGTGCGACTGTTATTACTTAGCCACAAGCCCCTCACATGCTGTACACATATCAGTAATTTTTTTAAGAAAAATCGCAATACCGATAATGGCAGGGTGTATAGCGTCGTATATCGTATACACCCCTTTAAATGGAAAGGCGAAGGATACTATCTTATATCGTTTGCCAATGTCGGTATGAGGACCCGATGTGATCGGGCCCGGGCTATCGGTATTTATCCGGAGCAAATTCAATCCCGGTCTAAAAATTTCATAAAAGAAAATCTGCTATAACCGTCTGAAACAGTCTGAGAGCGCTGCTTTATGAATATTTTGTCGATTAGATAATATTATGTACATATATGGATGATGTTAGAGATATGAACTGAATCGAACTTGAGCTTTTTAAGGCCAAAGCGTCAGTGTAGCCCGTGAAATTCTATTTATCTTACGTCGTCTATAATTCGCAGGTCATTATCGGGTTGTATGTTGATCTAAATATGATTTGCGGCAATTTCGCGACCATAACAAATATTTACTAGCGGACCCAGCAGACGTCGTCCTGCCCGGAAAAGCAGCGCCACCTACCGGGTCAAATTGTGTTTTCAAAACATCCAGGAACCCATTGAAATATACACACAAAATTTCATCCAAATCGGTTTAGGAGGAGCCAGGGGGTCTACTCCGAAGTGCAAAGTGCGAATGTTCGGATCGGACCGACACATGGCCGAACCGAATATTATTGAAAAATGCGAAAAAGGTTCGGATCGGCTCAGTTGGGTCGGGACCATAGTCAATATTCGAAAGAGTGTAGGAGTGTAGGATCGGGACCGACCGAACCAAATAGTAACTTCGTAGCAGGAAACGGCCGGACATTCGGCCGATACTACTTCGGAGTACACACCCAGGTGACAAACACACGTACAGAAGAATTATATATAATTTTATTATATTCAAAATCAAAATCAATCAAAAGTCATTTATTCAAATTAGGCTGAGAATCAGCACTTTTTGAACGTCAAAATTACAAAAGACAGTCCCCCAAAAACGCCCGCCCTTCACCACTTCCTAGTGCTATCGCTGGGAAGAAGAAGTGGCGCAACAAACTCCCCAGCAGCACAGCTGTCTGTTCAATTAAAAGAAAATACGTGATTGGATACAATACTAGGTTACCTAGATGTTCGGTAATTAACATTACAAAACAGAACATAAAATTAAATTATTTGCCATAATATGTCAGCTAGCCACGCCAATATACCAACAAATATAATAAAAACTATACGTACTCAAGCTAAAAAATAATTAATTAAAATGTAAATAAAAAAAAACTTACTACCCAACTACTTATTACAGATAATCATAAAAATTTTCAATGTAACTCTAATTAATTTGAGGCCAATTCTAAGTCAAGGAGTTGTATTGCTGTTTCTTATGATTATAATTATGTTATATTTGTTACGGTCGCGAATCATATTTTAATCAATATACAACATAACACGGACATGCAAATTGCAAAGTCGTAAGTAAATTTTAATTTCACTGGCTACCTTAGGGGATCCCCTTAATAACCATAATCTTCTATAATAAAAAAGAAAGAAAGAAAATACATTTATTTAGCACATACTAAAAGACACACCATACACCAGATACATACATTAGATAGCAACAAATAAAAATCAAGTCTCATGTAAGAGACTAGCAGGAAAGTGTGCCTCACGGCTGCACCAAAAAGGCCCAGTTCAGTAAAAATGCCAGACTAGTGCCTGACGCTGGTTTTTAACTGAGCCTGAACCATTTTAATATCGAAGAACCTGTTTCTTGAAAAGCACCATTGGCATACTGAGTTCATTTCGTGCTATCAATCAAGGCAAACCAAATAATATAATCCCATAATCCATGTTGATTGTTGACCTTTTACTTTACCCACATAAAGTTTTTGGGATGGCGCATGGCGTGTCCGTTACCACAGGACGAGAACCACGGACACAGAAATAAATAAATAGAAGTTGGATACACGTGTCAAAAAGTTTGTTGGCCACAATGTGTGTCCCAGTGGACACAGGGGCTCGTTCCATCGTAATACAAAATAGAACGTTGGTTTTGGTGTTTTACGCGAGTTTTAATTGCAAATACTTGAAACATTTGTATTTTGGAATTACTGGCATGATCGAGAACCAAATACATTCTTCAAATTCTTCCAATATTATTTTTATTAGGTCTCTGGGATATCTCTCGTCAGAACACTTTATACGGCATACAATAGGTTCCTTACATGGGTTTGTTCTACAAACCCCATTTCCTCCGAACCTAACCAAACACATAAATAAAATTAAAAGTCATTTCTTCAAATCTGGTTGAGAATCCTGTAAAAATCTCACCATGAAAACTTTGGTGAAGTGAGCTGTCAATAGTGTCAATCCCTAGCATCAGCCGATCGATTCTGTAAAAATCATCATTCATCATTTCATCATTCAGGAGAATGATGATTGATGATTTTTACAGAATTCCCAAATAATTTGGGATAAGGGCTCCCTGCCCTTATCCCAAATTATTTGGGAATTCTGTAAAAATTCTGTATTAATTGGGGTCGGCACATGTCTTTTTCTTCCATACTCCTCTATTAGCCGCCATCTCGACAGTCACCCCCTTTCTAACCATATCATCATTCACACAGTCCATCCATCGTTCTGTAAAAATCTGTAAAAATCTCACCGTGAAATTTAGGTGAAGTGAGCTGTCAATGGTGACAATCCCTAACATTAGTTGGAATGACAGCTCACTCCACGCTCACTTTACCTAAGTTTTCACGGTGAGATGGTTACAGAATCGCCCTGCTGTGCTGTCAGCTCACTTTAAGCTCACTTGACGTAAGTTGTCACGGTGATCTTTTCACAGAATAGCACCGCAGCACTTTCTCCAAAAACAGCCGTCCTTCACCACATCCTAGAGCTTTAGCTGGGAAGAAGTGGCGCAAAAAACTACCCAGCACTACAACAGCTGTCTGTAATGTTAGAAGCACTTGACTCTATACAAATGTAAATAAAAATATATATAGGGCACCCTTGTTCTCAAGCTCGCTTAATAGTAATTACCTACTGAACCTATTCATAAACGCAGGTTACACAACGACACAAATTGAAACAGAAACCCAACACTAATTTCAGGTTACATAGGCTGCTATGAACTCTAAAGAGATGTTCGCTAACGGACACTAGAGTACCCACACAAACACTTGATGTGAACAACAGTACACACACTGCGGTGCTATAAGTGGCTTGGCAAGCCCGGCTTTCAGGCTTTTGATTTTCCCCCCCTTTTCCTATTATAGACTGGATTGGAGTGCAGGAAATTAAATACTCATTCCTTCAAGGGTGTGTGGGTTGAGGGATGGGAAGATGGTTCTATTAATTAGTATTTATAACCTATGCGAAGATTTTCTTTAGAAAAGAAAATTAGTTCAGACGGCACTTTCTGGGTCTTGAAGACTAAGAAGTTATTATAACACTGTGTGACCTAAACCCACACTTAAGTCATGCTTATCTGTGACTTAATTAGTGCCATTTTTACACAGAAAAGCGTGACTTAAGTGCAGGTTTAGGTCACATGAGTTATAAAAGAGTATACGATACGTGTGACTTAAGTAGTCTTTTATTGCACGGCGTGATTAACATAGCTCTTGTCGGCAGTAAAATGTACAACATTTTGCTCGTTTTCAAAATTCCCAAATTCGACAAGCCAACACTTACTCTTCAAAAATTGAAAAAATAAAAGAAGGCTTTGCTTTGGCGTCCTCTTTCGTTTTAACCACTCGGGAAATGCGCTGTATGCAGAATACTTCAGTTCGACTGAGAGTAAAACCATTTGTGGTTAACTGCAGAATCTGTTAAAAGCGTTTTAAACACTCATGTGTAAATTATCCTGGGAATTGAAACAAAGACTCTAAGCTTGGATGGCTCCGAATTAATACAATTAATGAGGAAGTGAGTTCATTTGTTAAGCACTATCACATTTCAAACTAAGTAACTGTCTTTTTATTGGACTGAATTAAATATCCTAATGGCATAATAACTCAATATTATAAAATTGAAAAAAATCTGAGTCTTCGGAACTACTGGTTTGATTCCGAAAATTATTTCACCAATGGAAAACTGCAGTATTTTCAAATGAGTCATGGGATATATTTTATGCCAAAACAAGAAACACGTTGATGAATTCGCGGGCGGAAGCTAGTGTAACGTAATTTTGGGCTCATTATTTTGCGGAATATCTTTATTGAAGACAAAGATAGTATTTACCAATAGCCCATAAATCAAACTAATTTCGAAGACGTACAAAAACATGTTTCCATACAAGAAAATCAGTTTGCAAAATGTAGCACAAAGTTGCACAAATCTCCTGTCATACCTCGAGACAAGTCTTCTGAAATCTGCGCCCTAGCTTCATATACACAGACTGTTACGATTCGTCCTCCGAACTCCAGCGTGAAAGTAAGCGGCCTATTATTTAGCATAACGTATAATATTCAGGGTTCATTCTGGCCTTTCAAAGGGAATATTTGCCTAGGGTATAATCCGTGAGAATAACACGGTTATAGTCTTATTTTGGGACTATTGTGCTCATTACTACTATTTGGGAAGAGTTGTGGTAATATTTTTGGAGATCGTTTTGGCAATCTATCATCGCATGACACATTTTGCTGTTTTGCAGTCTTCGCTCAAATACTTGTCTACCATCAGTCCTTCGACTGCCACTATAGCGTACTAACTCTGCAAGCTATGTCAGTTACTCCGTTTCTTTTCCAGATATCTATTTTTTATGGCGGGATGCGGCTGCTCTTGTAATCGATGGAAGAGGTCTACTATAGAATGAGCGTGCCCAGAATATGTCTATTCATTGTTCATTGTTGTTTTGATCCCTGCTGTGTGGTTTTTCCTGGCCGTTTTGAGAGCTGTGGCGATGAAATAATTTACACAAAGTGAAGCGCCTGCCTGGGTTCGAACCTATGCCCTAGAACTCGTAAGTCACGGCCGTTACCACTGGGCCACCACAGCTCTTCAGCAGGACTGACGCTCAAATATATGCTGGTTAACCTATCATTGGCGACTGTCTTAGTCCGAGGCTATTTGTGACCTATACTTCTAATACATTGTTTATAGAAGCTGTTAGTAAACCTTAATAAACAAAAATAATAGTGTATTACGATAAAGAGAGACAGACTGGTTATGACCTTGATTTTTGTTAGAGGACATTAAATATCACTTAATTTTATGTCGTGAGAGTCATAAGAACTTGCCATCAATTTATGCCATTACTTCGAGTTTACGACCAGCAATGAAGACGTTTCAGTCTTTCAGTCCAATTGTAAATTTGAGAAATTTTGTTGGTCTTCAAGATTTTTCTCAGAATGTTTTCTGAAAAAATTCTTTGTAGATACAGTACGCTATACGTCCTTGGTAACAGTTTATACTTGAGCTAATAGGTTGGCTCAACGTCAACAAACCAATTCTAGGGGAAGAAGAAAGAAAACACGTGCATATAAAAAAATATAACTTAGCTCGAGTAAGCTAGAGTAAATTACAGGCTGATTATCCACCAACCCGCACTGGGCCCGCGTGGTGGATTACGGCCCACTCCCTCTCACCGAGAGGAGGCCTGTGTCCCAGCAGTGGGAACATTATAAGCTGATTATGCTAAATAGCTAGCGTAGTACGGAGTTTTAATGGAATACGAGGCCAGTTTATACTGGTTTTGTTACAAATGACGCCCAGTCTACTATACTCAACTTATAATTGAATAACATGATAATAAGTCCCTCCCTTTTTTTCATTTTGGTGTGTTTTCACGACATACTATACCTAAATCCAATTTCGATGAAATTCAGCTGTATTTTTTTTGTTACTTTGTAAATGACATTAATCATGGTCTTGCAGTTTGAGTAGCTTATGCGGCCTACCCAAATGTCCTGTATTTGGTTCTGTTCGTCGAATCGTGAGCTCCTTAAGTTCTGAGTTGAGCTGCACGGTTACTGACAAACTGACTGGACAGGTCCACGCAATCTGTGTGGTTCTTTCCTCAAAAGGCCATTTCAGACACCAATCTACATGGTCTTCACATAATCTGACCAAGATTATGTCTGGACTTTAAAAGAGACTAAGACCTCTGAGTTTGTTTCGGCCTTTCTTCTCAGAGTAGTCAGATAGGAAACGCTGAAATCATCTAGTTTAAAAAAATATGATTGACGTGTAAAAGTGTTTGTACAAATCTACTTACAGAAAATAAATCATTTGTCATTAATTATCCCGGAAAATATTATTCGCGGACAAAGACCCGGGCCTGATTTAATTATCTAGTTAGTACACATAATTCAATCCATGACCTGAAGTTAATAAATCTACACATTCTCTTATTCGTTTGAGTCAAAGATGAAATATCTCTTTGTGTTAGATAGGTACCTACTTACGAGGTTCTATTTTGATGTGCGAAGTTGGATTATAAAAGAATATTTAAGTCGTATGTATCGTTCAAAAGTCTACAAACAATGGGTGCCTGAAGATGGATGGCGCCGCCGAGGTCGGCCCGGAAAGAGATGGCGAGACGATCTGGACGCGTACCGCGAGGGCTGGTTCGAGGTGGCGCGGGAAAAGCGTTCCTGCACCCTAATTGCGTAACACACGATTAATCAGAATCGGTTTCATTTTGACAGTTCTACAACATTCATTGCGTTATTTACGTGTTGAGCAGACAAATTTTTCGAACTTATGAAGCAATGGATTAGCAATTTGCTTTAAAATGATTCAGATTCCGATTGATTGTGTGTTACGCAATTGGGGTGATGGAAGGATTTGGGGGAGACCTTTGCCCTGCAGTGGGACAGTATAAGCTTACAAACACAAAATATATATATATATGTATATCGTTAATTCTGTCAAATGTGGTATTCAATCAACTCGGCCTATCGCAGTCCACGGTTGGACATAGGCCTCTCCCAGGCTGCGCCACAACACCCTGTCCTCCGCCTTCCACATGCAGTCCTTCCCAGCAACCTTCTTTAGGTCGTCCGTCCATCTAGCTGGTGGGCGTCCCACACTACGCTTGCCGATACGCGGTCTCCACTCCAGGACTCGTCTGCTCCACCAGCCATCAGTCCTTCGACAAACATGGCCAGCCCACTGCAACTTCAGTTTGCTTACTCTGCAAGCTATGTCGGTAACTCCGGTTCTTTTCCGAATAATTTCATTCTTGATTTTATCGTTCAAAGAGACTCGGAGCATAGCTCGCTCCATAGCACGCTGCTAGCACGCGCAGTATTAGTTAGATCCAATTTCACTGTTGATTGTTAATTATAGCGTCTATTTGGTGCAAGCGTGACTGCTGAACGTAGGGTTTTCGGTATGATCCTCATGTCAGACAAAGTGTTATAAGGTTTTTCATTAAGATAAATTCCCCGTAGCAGCCCATATACTGTACGTTTTACCGGTTGCGTGCAATATCACCCTACCCGTAATAAATATGAAGTTTTAAAGGAATTGGCGTAATAAGGGTGTATATACATACGTACTATACACCTGGGCCAACCCTTTCGGGGACTACAGAAGTGATTTTTGATATTTTACAGAAGCCAGCACATCAAGCTACTACAATCTGTCAATTTTTTTGAATAGATTTTCAACTTTATCACTAAAGTATTAGGGTTCAAGGTTGATTGGGAAAATTTGACAGTTTCGGGTAGCTTGATGTGCTGGCGTCTGTACTTTAACATACAACACTTGAAGATGTTTTCTCGTTATTGTCAAGTAGGTATTAGAAAGGCAATATAATTTAATTACTGCTGCTTCGCCTCGGTGCCAAACGATCAGGGTGGACGTTAAGCAAGCAAGAATTATAATTTCTAAGAAAATATCTACCCTAAGTATTTAGATATAAAAGTTATTTTTATTGCAAACGCCATAGTTAGGTATCAGTTTATTTTGATGACAAAATAAATTCAAAGTCAAAGCATTTATTTGAAATAGGCACAAAAAAGGCACTTTTGAACATCAACATTTACAAAAAATTAAATTAATTCTAGCAGCGCCTTCCAAAAGGTGCGAATGGAGAAAAATGAGCAAAATACTCCACCTTTACTAATATGACGGACTCTTGCGTTGTGGCCGGGAGATTTTATTTTGATTTGAATGACTCACACTACTATGTAATGTACGTTTTGTTATGATTACTTGTAAAAAAAAATCAGTGACGATAATTCCTGATGATTTCAGAAAATTCTCCGTTAGATACTTACCTCAGTCAATTCAGCCCATTCCAGTTCACAGCTCGACATAGGCCTCTCCCAGGCTGCGCCTCAACACCCTGTCCTCCGTCTTCCGCATCCAGTCTGTCCCAGCCATTTTAAAGTCAATTTCCTGCGAGGCACATGGTAATAGCAACTAACAAGAACGTGATTTTGCTCAGCCCTTTCACTAGGCGCTGATGTGGGCAAATCCTGACGTCCGCGTCAGCCGAACTCAAACATGAGTTTTCGACTCAGGCCTAATAAAGTATGTTATGTACTCCGTGGATCCCTCAAAATTATGAACGAAACCGTTCGCTAAAAAGTACATGTGTTATGTTACGCTAAGTTGATGCGAAAACTCCCACACAGGAGGGTTTTTAGGGATTCTTACGCCCCTAAACCCGCTATTACTTACCGGATACCGCAACATGTATAAAAACCGTAACATGAAACTTTTGGATCGTATACCGATCCATTTCGTTGTTTTTGTTGTGACGGTTGTTAACTTTTTGTGCAAACTGGATGGTGTACTCGTTGCGTACCTATTTGTTGTACAGTCAACAGCAAAAGTAGATGATCAAAATCAGAAATTCAATACTAATTAACGGCGTTTGCGTCAGAACTGTGTGGAGTCGAAGTGATTCAAAAGTATGACACTGAGTCTGACATACTTTTGAATCACTTCGACGCCACACAGTTCTGACGCAAAGTCCGTTCATTAGTATTAAATTTCTGATTTTGATCATCTACTTTTGCTGTTGACTGTACAAACACTAGACTTTTTGGTATTCATAGTGGAACTTTGGCAGGTAGAGTCTTCTATAATCAAGCATGATTTAGTATCTAGCCTTTACTGTCGCCCCTATTACATGGGACTTAAACCTAACTGGCGATATGTGGGTGTATTATGTAAACCATTGCCTAACCCTTTGAGGATCATAGGCGTGATGATAAATACATATGTGTGCTATAGTAAAATCCAAACTTGGTAAAAAACGAAACATTGATTCCAATACTGAATGCAATAAATATTTGTAAATAAACAATTTCAATAATATCCACAACCTTTTGAAAACTTCCATAATATTTATGTAACGTTACTTTAATAACCAAATAGTGATGATGTTTAACTTCCAATGCTTACATTGAAAATCGCATACACATTGCAGAATACAGAACCACACCTCGGATCGTAAATAATTTATCGATGTTCTGAATGTTTGTAGTTCAATGCGCTCAGAAACATATAGGTATATATATACTTCCTTATATGTGGTATAATATAATATGTGGAACAGTCACCGGCAAGTAACTTGGCTAGAGGCCTTGTTCCTCTCCTTTCTTTAACTTTTTTCTAAACAGACCTGCTTATAAATAAATGATGGCAATTAACATAGAATGTTTAGGGGATTGTGGCTAAGTAATAACAGCCACACGGGTCGATCGATCAGGTAAAGCTACGCTTGCCGCGGTTGGTCCGTGGATGGGTGGCCATCTTTACATACCAAGACCCCTCATGAATTACCATAGAATATTGACAAGCTTAAAATTTCATAGTATTTTTTTTTCTTGCACTAAATGTAGAGCGCACACTTTTTGTTTTTTTTTTTTTTCACTTTTGCCTAAACTTACTTCCACTACGCCAAAAAATTGCCAAGTTACGTGCCGACTGTAGAATGTACAGTCACGAGCAAAAGTATGTATACCCTCGGCTTTATTTAAAAGCGATTTACTCCTTTATTTTTGGATTAAATTTTATGTTGTTACGAACATAGCATTTTCGAACCCATAGGTTTATGTAATGTGCCGTATTTCAACGTTGCATTCGTTATTTCACGAAAAAATCGAAGAAGAGAATCAATTGGAAGTTCCCAAGTGTTGACATATTGGTGCTCGTGACTGTACAGTAATGGAAGCAGTGTCATCCAGTCAGCTGCTAACAACAAACTGCAACAAATGTTGACATGGCACTACTCTATTCGCCGTTATGGTTACAATCCTTTGGATGTCCATGAACATGCTGGGTTGTGGATGTCAGATAGGCAGTCGCTTCATGTAACCGGTATTCAGCTGCATCCTGTTAGATTGGAAGCCGTCCCCGATAGGCAGATGTTGAGCTTACTTTTCGCATTGAGACAAGTTATTATATTATTATGAGCCTGTCTTCCCACTGCAGGGTAAAGCCATCTTACCATTTTCCCCTGTCTTTTGCAATTTGAGCCCAATCTTGTCACGCCATCTCCTTCTGGGCTTACCGCGTCGCCGGTTCCTGTTGTTTGGAACCCAAATCTGTGGATACATTCGTTCTTTCCTGATGTTACTGTTACTGAATTAAAATGTGTTTAGCTGTGGACGACGACGTCATACTTACCAAGTCTCAAAGACATATCTTCCCTTCATGTATTAGAAGGCAAAATCAAGCAACAGGTACTTCAAGTCACCAAGTAGATAGGTACTGTACCCTGTCCATTAGGTTAACAGTTTTTTGACAGCTGTCTTAGAACGTACATATACCAGATTACGTAAAAGTTTACTTTAAAAGGCGTAGTAAAATTAAAATGTAAACTGCGTTATCTTATTGAATTATCTTCTTCCGCCGCTTCTTACAGATATTATAATACCGTACGTGTATCAATCAATGTATTGTGTGTTGCTGCAATCACTAGTTCCCTGTGCCAAAAAACGGTTTACCAAATGGACAGGGTATAACCTGTAAACTCGAGATCTCAGAAAACGTCTCAGAAGCCTCTATCTCATACAATAACAAAGTTTGATGGATGACTAGACAGACAAGTCTTTAATAAAGTGGATCTTTTGTAACACTGTTATCATCGCTCGCTTTAATTCTTGTGAACAACAGCGTCTACAAATTATGGACGTTCATCTCAAGTTAAGATACGGCGGCCAATTTAACTTGGCTCTTTAAGAGATGGATAGCGATCTGTTTGTTTCGTTTTGGATGGTTTTAATAGAATTGGGCTTTATTTGAGGACGTTTTTGATTGTCTGGAATTGTTATTTCCTCTTAGCTCGACAAAGTGTTTTTGTAGGTAAGTATGGCTATTTAGTTGAGCTCTCTATAAAAATAGTTCTGCCGTTGAAGTGCTACTTACATACATATAACTACCGTCTACTCATATAGCAGCATAGCGTTGAAATTGATTGTTTTATGTTTCACTAGCTTCTGCCCGCGGCTTCGCCCGCGTGGATGTCGGAAGTTATCCCACGGGAACGTGCTACCAGGATATAAAGTATGTGCTTCCCCAGGATGCCATCTATCTCTTCGCCAAATCAGAAGTTCAGTGGTTTAGGCGTGAAAATGTAACATACAGTTTCAAGTTCAAATCCTCCCCTAAAAACCGAATTACCCCTTTTTGCCCCGTCAGGGTACAATTTTCGACAACTTTACATACTTATTATTAATTATTTTCTGTCAAAAGTATCAATACTGAGTTTCGAGTTAATCGGACCGCGCATTCTTCAACATCCCTATATCCCCTTTGAGGGGTAATTTTGAATAATGATAAACTTTATTGCTTACTTGGGGGAGTATTCATGCCAATTTTCAAGATAATTAACCTAACGAATAAGATTTTTCATATAAACTGTATCCCCGCTTTTCACCCCCACAGGGGTGGAATTTTGAAAAATCATTTGGGATGTATTCATAACTTGACTCAAAAATTATTTACACCAATTTTAGAGTTAATCAAGCCACGCTGTAAAATCCTCCCCTGTAAAATTGACTACCCCTTTTCAGGCCGTCAGGGGTAGATTTTCGAAAAACCCTGATACACATTATTCTTTCCTTTCAATTTTAGGTATAAATACTGAGTTTCCAGTAAATCGGACCGCGCGCTAAAATTCTTCCATACAAACGTTGAAACCCCCCAATCCCCTTTTAGGGGGTAGTTTATAAAAACAAAAAATGCCCAACTTCATTATTTATTTCGATAAGTATTTGTGCGAAGTTTCAAGTTTATTAACTCAAGGAATAAGATTTTTCATACAAACAAAATCCCGCCATTTCACCCTCTTAGGGGTGGAATTTCGAAAAACCCTTTCTTAGTGGATGCCTACTCTTCACGAAGAATACACCCTTCAAATTTCATGTCTCTAGGACCAGCGGTTTAGGCTGTGCGTTGATGTCTCAGTCAGTCAGTCAGTCAGTCAGGACTTTGAATTTTATATATATAGATTGAGATGGACCAATTGTATTTAGCTTTTTGAAATAAAGATTATTATTATTATCTATTTATTATTATCGATATAATGCGTCTTTCAGATGATGTTCGCGTGTCTTTTTGTCACGACTGACGGGCGCCCTGTGACGAAAAGTACATAAATAAGACACATCTTCGAGATTTTGAGAGACAACACTCTTTGTTAAAAGTTCTCGGTTTCGATCTAATAGCTTCATTATTTACTTCTAGAAAAATATTCACGATAATATGTACGCGATAATAGTAATTTATGCGAAAACCGACTATCAAAAACATAAAATCTAAACAAAATGCGACATTATTCAAGCATTATCGTATATTGTGGCGGTCTCAGACGCTTATTTTTAGCAATAAACATTTCCGGACATAGATTTAAAAAATATGAGAAAGCCTGTGTCGTGAAAACGCATTAATATGTGCCCTGTTACATTTTTTTTTAAATGACTGAGGGTATCCGAAGAGTTAGACATTGACAGAACGTTAAAATATTCTACTAAAATTTTCCACCTAACCTAACCTCTGCTCGATCGTCCATCATCCCTTACAGACCTGACCAACCCATTTTTATCAACCACCTTTAAATTATTTTCTTCCAGCTCCACGTAGACCAAGGACATCCACCATGCCTGTTCCAAGCATTATGCTCCTGTTCGAAGCCAGCTGGAGACCTGGGCATCGTCACCTGCAACCACGTGCCGATCCTGAGGGTGCCTGGCACTATCAACAGTTCCAAAGTCTTCATGCTGCAGCTGACTGGAAACCGGATCCGGGATTTGGAGCCACAGTTTTTTCAAGCTACAGGTCAGTAGAGAATAAGCATGTTTTGGGGAGAATGGATTGAAAGGCTCTCATAGAAGAGACACTTTCATTCATCGTCTTCATGAAGATCAGGGAATAAATGAAAAGACTTGATATCCAATATCAATAAAACAGCGATACATATCGCTTTACATACATACATATTTAGCTATATTACATAAATACATTTAAATATCTCCCTAGGCGACGTTTGAGACATTCTGTGCGAATGAACGCGAGACCGCAAGTGGATTGTCAGAATATTATATTCAGTAAAATATAGTGCACTGCAATATATATGATGCGATTTGGCTAATATCAAAAAACGATGACATTTTAGGAGGACATAGAAGTTTTTTTTTATTTTTATTGTATAAAGTAGTGCTTGACTGCGATCCCACCTGATGGAAAGCAGTGATGCAATCTTTGATGGTAAAGCGCACTAATTTAGTAGTTAAATTTCTGTTAATGTCCTTTGTTGGGAAATACATATATTCATGTTAAATATAAAACGTGGAAGCTATTCAACTATATAAGATATTCAACTTCCAGTATGGCTGGTTTATTGGCACTAAACTGCAAGCCAAATAGCCACTAGACAAAGTAAAGGGCAATTTGTCACTCAGTGTTACGATTTTGCCGTTCAAGCTCCCAGATTCATAGATTTACTATAAATTTAATAAGTGCAATAACGAATAGTATACAAAGTGGCAGGGATATCGACGCAAAACTTATTACCATGGATTCAGTGCTGATTCTGAACCCTCCAGAGATGAAAGATTTCGTCGGTTATTTAAAAAAAAATGCTGTTCCATACATATTGACAGCAGTTTTTTTTTTTTTTTTTGATAATCTGCTAAGAATTTCTACGCAAAAATCATGCGCTGAATTCATTGTTACAGTCTGCGCATCATAGTCCCTACCACTCTGTATTAGTAGAGTCAAAATCCTACTTTCCTACTAATATTATAAACGCGAATGTTTGTAAGGATGGATGAATGTTTGTTACTCATTCACGCAAAAACTACTTAACGGATTTGGATGGATTTCATAACCAGGATTAACACATTTTATATACTTTTACTCCCAATATGTTAACGGGATCGAAACTTATGCGGGTGCAACCGCGGGACCCTGCTAGTATAAGGTTCTAACTGAAACATTATTTCATTTAATAACAAGAAGAAAACGGTAAAATTTAGAGCTCGCATTACTTCCACATCCTGAGAGCAGACAATAACTTTGCTTGAAGAGATAATAGTATACTTTACAACCTGCATTAAAGTCTAACTTTGTAACATAACCTTCAGATGGAACAGCTTCACATAATAGAAATTATGCAGTAAAACTTTCGTTAAAAGTTAAACCTAGGTAAATAGTTGAACTAGCTGAACCTCTGCATTTTATTAGAAATTCACACGTAAATGTAACTATGTTCTTCTTCATTATTACACCTTTTGACCTTTGTAATATGATTTTGAATGTACCTGAGGTAATTAATTAAAACCTACTTAGGTACCTACTATCTGATATTTTGGTTAATATAAAAAATATTACTGAGTAAAAATTAAAGCACAGCTAAAAAAAGATAGCGTCAATTTGAAGCTACCTTCAACACTTTGAAAAAAAAACTGAAGTATTCTTAACCTTGTGGAACCCCAAAAAAAAATTATTTCTATATTATTCCACATGATTCATTGTCCTGCCCCAGAACTGCCTAGAAACAAGGAAAATACGTAAACAAGCACAAATGAGAACTAAATTACGCCGAAAACATGTATATTTGATATCGCCAACATAAATTCTCGTGTCGCGCTGACTGAGCGCCGCTTGCGACTGACACGGTAAATATAATAAGGGTAGGTTTGTCTTAATCCTCCACTCAGCGTTTCATACTGGTAAATAAAATAAGTAAACCGTTTGAATATGTGACGCTGAGCCTGATACGCTTATATCCGCCTATTGTGATGAGTAGAGTAAGCAGATTTTGACTAAATTAATACTGGAGTTTGAGAGCATTTATTTTGTTAAAAGCTCCGTTGCTTTATAAATGACATTGAAGTGTAGGCGTTCATTTTATTGCAATTCTTGATAAATTTTTGAAATATGTCTGAACTTATGTAATGAGAAAAGATTTGATTTTTTGTATGTTTGTTTGTTACGCATTCACGCTAAACCGGCTGAACGGATTTGAATGAAATTATAAAACATGACCTGGATTAGGACATAAGATACTTTTTATCTCAAAATTCCCGCGAGATCGAGACTTATGCGGGAAAACCGCAGGGAGCATCTCAGAGCATCTAGTATGAAACAAAGCAACAGCAGTGCGATTCTGTAACCATCTCATCAAACTTAGGTGAAGTGACCGTGGAGTGAGCTGTCATTCCAACTAATGCTAGGGATTGAAACTATTGACAGCTCACTCTAAGCTCACTTCACCTAACTTTTCACGGTGAGATTTTTACAGAATCGATCGGCTGTAACTTGTTCAATCGAATGACGTTGGTAATTATATCATCATTTCAGCCAAGAATTGCCACAAAAGTATCGAAGCTGTACTTTTTTTTGCTGACTTAAACATTGGAATTAAAGAATTATGTTAATTAGATATACAGCCGTAAAAGTTTGAAGATCTCGGCTTTCTGTAACTTTATTTTTTTTACGCATCTCATTATCTACGCCCTCAAGGGTAACAGTAACTGAAAGATCTTTTTATCCCTTAACGATAATGTTAACGATGATCTTAACGTTAATTTAGGAGCCCCATCTTAAGGAAAGACACTTCAAAGGATTCATATCAATAAACAACCCTTAAGACAAGATTAGCAACTTAATAAACACTTAATATCTTAATCTTTAATCGAAGCGTTCATTACTTTAACACTAGCTGAGCAGCGGTTTCACCCATACTGATTGTTTTGATCTCTATCCTATCATAATCAGCCTATATTGTTCCCACTGCTGGGACACAGGCCGCCTCTCTACGAGAGGGAGTGGGCTATAATCTACCACGCGACACCTAGAACATTTTTGGTTCTAGGACATGCCGGTTTCCTCACGATGTTTTCCTTCACCGTTTTTCCGATCTATCCTATGTCACTCGGCAATGGTGTACTTTGTACTTTCTCTCCGTAAAAGATATTGTAAACGTATCAGTAGTTCCCAGGATTACCCTCTACATACAAACTCACAAATTTTACCTCTTTGTAATATTAATATAGATTATCCGTCTGTTGGAGGATCTTCCCTTTTAGTGTTTTTGAGTTGTTTGAGTTGAGTGAACTTTATACCCTGTTCCTCATACCTCTATACTGGTGACCCCGACGTGATGGGTTTATATAAGCAATAAAGTATCTCTTGGGTATATTGCCAGTCGACAGCGATGCGGTAGAATTTTTCGACGCTTTATTTTAGTTTGTGAATAGTTTTAGTTAAATTAGGATATCATTTTGTTATTTTTTTAAATTAATTAGGTCTTACATAATAAATATTTTTTTGAACTCCCAATATTAAAATTATATAAGTTCATCACACACACATTATTACATTTACACACAGATAAGAAGAAGAGATATATGTAGATAGAAGATAGATATGCATAAGTAATTTAGATAATCTAACAACGAAGATTAATTTCAGGCTTGTACCGGCTTGCAATTAACGAGAACCCGCTAGAGAGTATCCATGAAGAGGCGTTCTACGGTCTCGACAATACACTCTGGGAATTGGAACTACGACAGGACAAATTGACGGCTGTGCCCAGCAGGTCGCTAAGATACTTGCAGAAACTTAGGCTTCTGGATCTGACAGGTGATTTATACTTATAATTTCTAGTACCATTTAAGTTGTTGGTGCAAATTTTGGACCAGTATTGGCGCTAGAATTTGTATGATCAAATTCTTGTTTAACTGGAGCGAGATTTCACAAGTTTTGATCCAATATTGGATGGGAGTCTTGAAAGAAAAATTGGTGTGTCGTATTTTGTAAATGTGTTTGAGATTTTGGGTGACGTCGGAGTGAAATAAATTAACGAACCTTGATATACATGTAAAGATTTATTCGATGTTAACTGAGATGAATTGAGTTACTTGGAAAAGCCTCTTTCGAAGCTCTTTGAGGGATTAGAGTCTTGTGAAGTAGACAGGTGATTTATAACTAAGTACCTTCTTTGGAGTCTTTGCACTTCATAATAGTTAAGATAGACATAGTTGCAGCAACCCAATTTCAAGACTTACAAAATGTGAAATTGAATTTTGGAGTAACCATTACAATGTGACATTGATGATCTGCACTGATTCTTGTATTTAAACTCCAAATATTCCATCAGGTGATATGATTTTGTTATAATACCCAACGTGCTTGGATAAAAACATTACCAGAAATAATTCCTTTGTTCGTGTTAACAAGACTAATGATTTCTCCTCCAACGATTCCAGGGAACGAAATAACAGATATATCCGGTGACAATTGGCGAGGTTTAGAGCATACGTTAACGACGTTGATTCTCGCAGACAACTCGATAGCGAACTTGCCTTTAGATGCCTTCTCCAGCTTGCCTATGTTGGAGACTCTCGATCTTCATGGAAACCATCTGTCTGTGATCGATAGTGGTGTGTTTCGTGATGGGATGAGCAGACTTAATAGGGTAAGTTGAGACTTGTAATGAAACTACAATGGCTGTTTATTGTTTGTGTTATTTCAGAGGCCTATGTCTAGCTGAAAAGGGAATAAATACTAATTAGTAATTTGTTGAAGTTAGTACAGTAGCAATTTCGTCTAACTACAGTCATTAATGCTTTATTGCAAAGCTTGATGCCTAAACATTTTATTGCTCCAAGAATTTCCTCGAAGATAAAATAAAAAGATATTGTTGTTGGACCCTAATCTAGATGGCAAGTGTCTGACCTTGGCCTAATTACAGGCTGAAAAATACTGAAGCGCGTTCTATCTTGAAATCTTGATATAACGAAATACCTAAGTAATTATTTACAGGGTGGCAGAGACATTGACTCGCAAACTGTAACCATTCAACACATGATTAGATATAGACCCCTATTATAGAGTAGAAATTTTTCATCAGTTAATAAAGAAAAGTGCAGTGTCTATGCGGTTAAAATGTACCAGTGGACCAGCATTTTTATTGCGTGTCGATGTCTCTGTCACCCTGTACTTATACATATATATAGGTCACGTCACCAACATAATCCAAAAATTGGCTGATGCCCATGAACCGGCTCAACCGACATGTGAACATCGAGGCAATACAGCTGTTAGACCAAACAAATATAGTGCGAAGACTAAAACGGATAAAACCTTTTCCGTCTTATTACAAAACGAAAACTAATTTTAGTTCTAGCCTAAACTATTGAGCCAGTACTTGTATTTAGAACTTTATTTCGATTTAGGTAACGTTCTAAATACTAAAATGACAACTTAGCACCGAACTAAGCTGTCATTTTTGTAAAAAGAACTGCATTTCTCTATCAGTTGGGTTCTTAATTCAATACCTAGCTCGGTGGTTTAAATCTGATCTAAAGAAAAACCTTGTTTTGTAATAAGGGGGTTTGAGTTAGTGTAGTGTAAAAAGTGTAGAAATAATAGTGACAATGACACACATAATAACACATGAACAAAGTGCTTATATCATCATATCAGACTCTAAGAAAGTGGAACGGACTTGTGTAAAGTACAATAAACACTATTCTAAGTTTTAAAATAATTATCACGTAATAAATTAAGTTAGATTAAAATTGCTTATTAGTCTTATAGGCTAGATTGTAATTAATTATTAAGAACCTGGTTCTTTTTAATAAAGGATAAAAAATAAATATAGGTCAAAGCCATCTAGACTACCTCTGTGAAAAATATAAATTAAAATATTATAATTACTAAAACACATTAGTACTAACGGCTTCTAACCTGATTAGGTTACAAGCAGTTAACACTAATGTACTCGTATTATCAAGTCACGCAAGTTTCGAAAATAGGCATTATGTAGGTAGTTCTACGGTAAACTGATGAGTGGTTCAATAGTTATTGTGTCGACTTGCGGTAGACTTTACTGAAAAAAGATGTACAGTCACGAACACCAATATGTCAACACTTGACGACTTTCAACTGCATTTTTTTCGTGAAATAACGAATGAAACGGTGAAATACGACACATTACATAAGCCTATGGGTTCGACAATGCTATGTTCGTAACAACATAAAATTTCAATTAAAAATAAAGGAGTAAATCACTTTTGAATAAAGCCGAGTGTATACATACATTTGCTCGTGACTGTACACCAATCAATTTGCTATGCTAATGCTATGTTGGGGTTGCCTTAAAGCTTACAATACTGGTATTTAGCTGCATATGGTTAGCAGTATGCAGCTAAATACCAGTATTTTACGTTAGATTAGGCTAGGGTAGTTTCCTGGGTAAAAAAAGAACAATTATATTTAGTCCGTCAGTTAGACTATCGAAAAATAATGGACACGTTTTTTTTCATTTGTCAATCAAATGAAAAATGACAAAGATAAAGCGCGTCAAAATTTGGGAGTGGGGGGTCGTGACGTCACTTGCTTGCAAAAGGGTCGCAAGCAAGTAACGTCACGCGGAACTTTAACGGGCGATATCGTCATAATTTTTTATATAATTGACAAAAGAAAAAATACGGGTTCAATATTTTTTGATAATCTAACTGAAGGACTAATTAGATTTTTTTAGGAAACTAGCCTATTAAAGGATATACACGATAACCGTTAAAATGTGCCATGATTTTTCTTCTATATCTACATTTTCGTCAATTCCAGCTTCTTCTCGGAGATAATCAACTGGCCTACATTCCTTACGAAGAATTATCACCGCTACGTCAGCTGAGGTTCCTGGATCTGTCCAACAACCTGATCAAACAAGTTCCTCCAGCGCATGACCTGAATGGAATCAAATTGTCTCTGGACTCTTTGAAGTAAGTCTTGAATTCCCGTCGAATTTCATTAATATTACCTCTGGTTAAAATTAAAAACGCAATAAGATCAATCTGGTTGTTTCCATGTTAACATTTTATTTATAAAAGACAGCGTTAACGATGATTTTAAGTATGGTAAGTTTTGACATGATGTTCTCTTTAATATTTTCAGGTTAGACAACAACCTTATCAAGATCTTGTATCCTGGGTCCTTCAAGTACTTCAACATTTTGAATTCGACCTCTTTAGATGGGAACACTATTCATGCGTTGAGAGTAAGTACCATCTCACATACCATACAGTAAACGTTATCTGATAGAAGGTATTGTATTTTTTTTTAAATTAGCGTCACATTTATTAGCACAATCCGATACAACCGGAGAGAGATGAGGCATCCATCGGACCCATCGGACTATAAGTTTGAGGGAAGAGAGAGGGTACTTATGTCTGCGCACAAACTTGTGCACATTATTCATTTTATTTGTATGACCTACATGTATTTGTTCCGAGTCTGGGTGTTTTTCTATCTATAATATGTATGTATTTACAAAAAAAAAAAATGTATATATGTAGTTTATCAGCCATCTTGTTACCATAACACAAGCATTAGGTTGCTTAGCTTGGGACAAATGGTGCTGTGTGAAATGTCCAGGGATATTATTATTATTATTATTCATCATTCATACATCTCCTGCACCAAAGGAAAGCCTCTGTTAAAATTGGCAACCAAGGCCAAAATACGGTCTGGAGGACAATGTGTAACTGAATTAATGCACATTATGAAAGTGCTGTGTGTCGCGGGTTCGATTCCCGCATGGAACAAATATTGGTATTGCCTACAGGTAGTTCTTCCGGGTCTGGCTGTTTGTGTATGTGGCTTTAAATGTTTGTGAACGCACCCACGATACAGGAGTAATTCCTAGTGTGGGGTAACGTTTATTAAAAAAAAATAAAAAATTGTTCAGAATCGTTTACTGAATCGATTTCTGTAATTTTTATAGGTAATATTTTATCCCAATAATTATTAAAACTACGTAAATTACTGTCACACTTCCGCTGTACAGTCAAAACAAACCAAAATGGATGAAATACCCACTAAGCTAGACCCTTATACGAGCGCGACTGTGTGCATGCGTAGATTTGTAATGTGACCATAATTTTCTCCCACTATTAGTATAACTAATTTATTAAAACAACAATGTTTTTTACATAATAATAAACATTCAGTGTATATTATGATTATAACATAATATTCTAATTGGGGTGTCTGGTGGTGTGTATTTTGGTTGGTATATATAATTTGCACAAATTCGATGGGCTTAAAGAACCTTTTTTTATGTTTGCCACCGAGAATGATATCGGGGCACACCACTCAATAAAAGTCAGAACATTAACGGGAAGCGTGTATATTTTCACATAAAACAGTACAGCATTACGCTTTATAACGTAAAGAGGTTCGAGCTCGTAAAAAAATTCACTCCCATGTTTTACTGTATCATTGATCTTAGGGATACCTTAAAAGCACAGCTGATGCTCATAAAATCTTGGGTTTTCGACGAAACAAGTGTGAATCCGGGGTTTGATCGAGAAAGTGAAAAGAAAGTGAGTGTCGTTGGGTTCGCATTTTCGTTGTTTGCCACCGACTTCCGAAATTAAAGTTATTTTTCACTTTGTAGTGTCTTTTTTGGAAGTCGTTTGTTTTTTTTTTTTTGCAAAAAAGTTTTAATTTTTCACTTTTTAGTTGTAATTTTTACCAAGAATTTCGATTTAAAAACCAAGCTACAGAACCGTTTTTGATGAAATTTCTATGGGACCAATCTGAAAGTATATCCTTACAAATAAAAAAAGAATTTCGCAAATCGGCTTATAAATAACGGAGTTCTGAGGTAACAAACATAAAAAAACAGTCGAATTTAGAACATCCTCCTTTTTTTAAATCGGTTAAAAATCCACATCTATGAATGGTAATAGAGCTTGTCTTGTCCTATGTAGGTTGAGCAATGTATAGGGTCAAATTAAATTAGCTGGCGAAACTTCAGAGGCGTAACTAAGTACGTTAAAATCAAAAGATTTTCTAAACTCATACTTCGAGTGACTACAGCTGATTACAGCCTTGGTAGTGTAGTTAGATACTTTAAAATTATGAATTAAGAAAACAAATCGTTTAAGAATCCATCATGTCTCTGACGTTTCGCTAGCTAATTTAATTTGATCCTGTTTAAAGTATTTGTTTACAATTTTACTTTCATGACTTAGCATGATCTTTCCGTCGTTCACCATAAAGTCACAGTGTCAGATTTTCAGATAACATAAAATGGCCTTTGATAATTCGGCAATTAAATAATCTTACAACTTTACTTTTTCCAGGAAGATGCCTTCAGGAACGCGAAGATCAAAACTCTCTCGCTCCGTGACTGTAGTATTTCGGAACTGTCACCAGCTTCTTTCGCTGGCCTAGAGAACAGCTTGCAGAGCCTGGACTTGTCTGAGAACAACCTCACCATGATATCCAAGTTCATGCTGAACAAACTGGATTCCTTGAGGTTTTTAAACCTTAGAGAAAATAAGGTGGGTTTTATTTAATAATAAGATACATAGCCATGTAATGTGCGAGAGCAAGATGGATTAATAGCACAATTTATTTTTGCAAAGATATGTATAATGAGGGCTACTTCTAGAGAACTTTATTAGCACTTCAATTTACGGCCCCAGTATTTGACGTAGCCTTCAAAATCGTTAAGTTTCTATGCTGTCTACAGTCTATGTATTGATATTTTTTTATATAAATTGTCCGACCCCTCTTAGATTTGTCAGGTAGCATTAAATTATTATTTATGACGTACTTAGTCTCAATTACAGTGAGCGATTATCGAATCGCTACCCAATAAAAAAATATACGATCTTTAAATTCCAGGTGGATGTAAACCTCCTTACTTCAACCACTCCATCGGACTACGCAATGACGTCATTTAACAACTTCCAATACAAACTGTTCAACTTGGACATCAGCAGCGCCAGCTCCATTGAAATGAACTTGCAAGATTTTAGAAGGTTGGTAGCATTCATATACTTAGTTTTCAAAACGCCACTGAAAAGAAACATGATAAGTATATTTATGAAACGAGCTAAACTGTTGGCTTATATCCTAACGAGTGTAAATTAATTTGCTCATAATCTTAAGACAGGTTCGATTTTTTAAGATAGATTTATTTCTTCGTACCGAGTTAGTACCCAGAAATTACAGTGATTTTGAAGCCAAAACACCCTGTTCTGCTTCTTCTAACTAACTAAAACAAAGAATTGGTATAATGTCAGTCCGTACATTGACACTAGGGTGAGACTTTTAATTGTCTCGGGTCCTGAGACTCGTGACACTGGCCACCACGGCTTACAAATTAACTGCTTCGAAAGTCGCACGACGTCCCAGGACTTTGATCGTGGTTTGTCTCGTGTCCCGAGACTTTGAGACTGTTGACACTTCCCAAACCCTAACGCCTCTGCCTCGAATCTTGCGGGCAGCGGGGCGGCGGCGGAGGCGGTGCGGGAGCGGAGCGGGCAACGCAGACCCGTTCTCGAAACCAGCGGGCAGATCGCGCGGCACTATAGCGGCTTAGTGTTGTGTTCGTGGTTGTGTCGTCGAGATATTTGTTTTTATTCGCGAAAGGAATGTTTGAACAACGGCGACAACATCTATTTGATTCAAATTTATTTCTAACGCTCTATTTATTGTGGGCAAAAGACTGCAATGCAGAAGCGGGCGATCACCGTTTGACTGGAGTGCACCGCTCGTTGTGTCGCCCCCGCGCCGCTGTTTTCGAGGGCCGATCCATTTGATCTTACGCATTAGATTCTGCCGCTCCCGCGCCGCCGCCGCCGCCGCCCCGCTGCCCGCAAGATTCGAGGCAGAGGAGGCCTAATCGAAAACGAAGTTATTTTTTGTAAAGCAACAACATGAAAACCTTATGTAACTTTCTATAACTTTTAATAACTTTACTAATTAATTTTTCATTATCCGTGGTTGCCCACTAACACCCTGCTCCACAGAAACTAACTTCGGGGTGGATGCACGTTTGGTCGTTCAAAACAAATCAGCACTTTTTTTTTATACCTAATTACTATTCTTGGTTTCTCTTTCCAGAATGAGATCCCTCCGCTTCTTATCAGTGAGCAAACTGCTCCGTCAAAGTATCAGGACAGAAGATTTCCAAGAATTTGGTGTAGAGCTCGAAGACCTGAAGATCTTTGGCAGCACTGTGACAAGGATAGAGTCCAGTGCCTTCCAGCATGTCAGGACTATCAAGACTCTTGACATGTCAGAGAATAACATCGAGTTCATTGATCCATTTGCTTTTGCCGAGGTTAGTAATGAATATATAATTGAGCTAAGTCTTATAATTTTGTACTTCACTAGCGGACCCGGCAGACGTCGTCGCACCAGGAAAAGCAGCGCCACCTACCGGGTCCAATTGTTTTTTCAAAGTATCCAGGAGCAAATCGGTCCAGCCGTTTAGGAGAAAGAAAGAAAATACGTTTATTTGCGGTAAACATGCCGCAAAAAAGAATCATGCGTCACATCCACGCAAAACGGCTATCACTCAGCATTATGCTGCGACCCTATGCAAGACAGAGCCCCAGGACTGGTTTTTAGTGACAGCCGGCGCCGACGTAACGACGTCGTCCGGTGCAGCAAACAATTATTCGGACGCTGTACCGGAAGGAGTTAGGTAACAAACACACGTACAGAAGAATCCTACTAATATTATAAACGTTTCAAAAAATGTTATAGATGGATGGATGGATAGATTTTTGTTTGTTACTCTTTCACGAAAAAACTACTGAACGGATTTTGATGAAATTTGGCACACAGGCGGTTTATAACCAGGATTAACATATAGAATACTTTTTATCCCGATATCCAACGTATGCGGGTGAAACCGCGGGGCACAACTAGTTATATATAATGTTATACTTCATAGTGAATAAAAGACAAGTTACTGATTACTTTGTCTTAAATACAATATATAAAATTAAAGTGTATAGATTAGACCAAGAATAAAAAAAAGTAAACAGTATAGTACAGTTTGAGTAGGTCAAGCCTGCGCTTTGTCTTTTCTGCCGCCGACACAGACTTCAGAAAGATAGTTCAATGTGAAAAATATTTTTTTCACATTAATATTAATTAAGTACTTTGTTATTTTTGTTGATTACATATCAATTGTCACTTAAAAAAATATTGCTAGTAATCGTTTGCCGATCGAACCGCGACGGTCATATTTTTTTTTTTAAACTAATGAATCTAAGATCCCTGGACTAGATTTATCTTCCCTGCCATAGGTACATATGTATTATTAGTCCCTCAGTCTGTATTTGGAAGTAAAGTCAACGTTCAATTCTAATCAACTCCTCTGGTCCAATTAAGGCATTATTAATAAAATTTATAATATAAAAAAATATCGTGTATATTTTTCATCTCTTTCCAGTTACACAGCCTTACAACACTGAAGATGGCAAATGGTCTAGCAGACAACGTAAAGATACTACCGTTTGAACCATTGAAAGCCCTCATTGAACTGCAATACTTGGATTTTAGCAACAATAAGCTGAAGAATGTTCCCGATACATCGTTTCACTTCTTGTACAAGTTGAAACGGTTGAATTTACAGGATAACTATATTGATAATTTCTCGAAAGGAACGTTACAGGTTAGTTCTAAAAATATCGGTGCCAATGTCAGGTTTTTAGAGACAAGAGAGTTTGTCTTTAGCACTGCTAGGACGGAGCTAGCTAAAGAGCATATTAATTTTATGAAACTTGTTATGATAACAAACATTTTTTCTTGCAGGGTGACATACATGACCAACTTGAAAGTATCTGCCTAAACCTTAATCAAATACGACAAATAGTCCAGCACGCTTTTGTAGGTCTCAAAGAACTACACGAGGTTCTGATTGAAGACAACATGATTGAGCTCATTCAAAGGAGGGCTTTCACTAGCCTTGATAATTTGAAGATTATCAATCTAAGAGGGAACAGAATCAACGAAATTAGTGAAGAGGCTTTCCAGAATATACCTGCTCTTACTGAGTAAGTAAATACATAAATTAATAGCAAAAATACTGCCAAGACTAGTTGAGTACGTAATGGATCGTTTTAAAGAACCAATATCATAATCATCTGCCTAGCCTTTTCCCAACTATGTTGGGGAAAAGGCTAGGCAGTTACTGGGTAACTGCCTAGCCTTTTCCCCAACCCAGTTACTGGGTAATACGATACCCCTGGCTAAGACTGGTTGTCAGACTTTCAGGCTCCTTACTGCCCGTAACGACTGTCAAAGATCCACGAATGACAGCCGGGACCAACGGCTTAAAATGCTTTTCGAGGCGCGTAGAGGCTCGGTATGTAAAGATGGTCACCCATCCACAGACCAACCGCGGCAAGCGTTGCTTAACCTGATCGATCGACCTGTGCGGCTGTTATTATTTTAGCCACGGGCCCCTCCATGCATTTTAAAGAACCAATATAAGAATTAAGATTTAAAACTCCAAATCTACCGATAATATAATTTACACACTGAAAGGAGGAACAATGAGAAACAAAAAACTCTTAAAACAGCGATTAGTGAATTTACTGTATATATAGTAAACTCATCTAATTCTGTGACTCGCCTAATTCGGTGATATTTGGTTTGAGCGCTATCATAGGGCTATACGAGTGAAATCAATGGTTTGAAATACAACCTTAAGCCTCTGTGATAAAGTTCAAATTCAAAACCAAATATCACTGAATTAGGCGAGTCACAGAATTAGATGAGTTCACCCTATCCTGCCTTTCTAAGTACAGCTAGTCACTAATAACTATCCTCGTTTATTCCAGGTTGGACATATCATTCAACAACCTCGACACATTTAAATTTTCGATATTCGACCAAGTGGGATCGGCGACTGCTTTGAAAGTCAACGCGTCATACAACAGAATCATTACATTAACGGATTCCAACGCACCGAGTTTCTTTACATCTAACTTCTACCCACCACCTAAAGCTCAAAGTAAGTTTCTATAATCTTCTTTTGTTGTATCGGTGTCGTTGTTTGCATCTCTTTTACTCTTTCTATGTTTGATTTTTTTCTTTCTTTCTTTCGTTACTAACTCTGTCATTAACCTCCTCTACTTACTTCCATCATATCATTTCGGATCTCAAGACTTTTCATCAAACTTCAGTATGTATGAAAGTATGCTCTTTTCTTATTTTTCTACAGTAACTGATACCTACTATTATTTTTTGTAGATTTTTTTATTATTATTTAATTATTTCTTGAGTATAATTTTTTCTTTATTTATGCTTCTAATAATATTGTTTGCTTTCTACTCTTCGCTTTTTGCACAGGTTTCACTGATACTGAGGAAGATCTTGTATTAACTCAAGGTGACGGATATTATATGCTTTTATTGAAATAATTATTTCCAAACTATTTCATATTAAATCGTTTCATTGTAAGAAAACATACTTAAACTGAATCGTTTTTTTTTCAGGTCTTGGAACAGTCTCGGTAAATATCCGAGTTTTGGATTTCTCACATAATAATATTACATACATCGCTCCATATTACTTCAGGTAAGTTACATTATGCACATAGTATTATTTTGCTGCCTCGTCGTTCTAGTTTTTGCAAGCAATACGATTGCTGAGCATGACTATTGACGTGTAAAAGTGTGTGTATTTTGCTGCCTCGTCGTTCTAGTTTTTGCAAGCAATACGATTGCTGAGCATGACTATTGACGTGTAAAAGTGTGTATTTTGCTGCCTCGTCGTTCTAGTTTTTGCAAGCAATACGATTGCTGAGCATGACTATTGACGTGTAAAAGTGTGTGTATTTCGCTGCCTCGTCGTTCTAGTTTTTGCAAGCAATACGATTGCTGAGCATGACTATTGACGTGTAAAAGTGTGTGTATTTTGCTTCCTCTTCGTTCTAGTTTTTGCAAGCAATACGATTGCTGAGCATGACTATTGACGTGTAAAAGTGTGTGTACAAACCTACTTACAGAAAATAAATCACTTATCATGAAGTCCTGGGTTTGATTCCCGGGTTGGGCAAAGTTTTATCTGGACTTTGTCAGTAGAAGTCTGGACTCTGGTCTTATTTTATAGGACTTGAACAAAAAAAAAACATTTCGTTAAATAAATTAAAACATTTCGTTATATTCCAGGCATGCAGACTTAACTTTAACAGAACTTCATCTGTCCCACAACTTGATAAGAAACATAACCCGTGAAGTATTCGGTTCTATGCATATGCTGCAATACTTGGACTTGTCATATAATTTTATTTTCCATATGGAATACGATTGCTTCAAGAGAGTAAAGAATCTACAGGTGAGTTTACTCGTAGAGTTGTCTCAGATCATTCTAAGGCTTACAGCCAATTGCAGGTTTTTTATAAAAGGAAAACGAAGATCATATAAAAATCGACGAGGTTCGAAACGATAAAAAGCTACAGCTGTATAAAAAAATGCAGTGTTACATAATAAAATAATTTATCTGGATGATATCATCGTTTTTAAAACTTACTTTAGAAAAAAAGTCCCTTTATATCTAATAATTACGATAAACCAAATAATATTTAATATTACAATTTCAGATTATTAATTTATCTCACAACCACTTAATCGAGCTCCCAGTCGAAATATTCCACGACATGCAATCTTTAACATCGGTGGATTTATCGAATAACCATATCAAGAATTTGGCAGACAATCTAATTCCATCGCCAGCTCTAGAAAGGTAAAATTATTTCTGTTTTTTTTTAATACTTTACACAACAACGGCTATTGATATTAGAATAATGATAAATATATAACTTTTATGTTCATTTCCGAATAACATCATATTATTTAAAAGACTAACAAGCCTTGAAATCCTACTACTGCGAGTTATTAAAGAAGGCGTCTGCTGCACTTTTGTTATGATTATAATCAACTGAAATATTAACTAAATATTTAAATTTTTAGGTTAGACCTGTCTAACAATTTATTGTCAAGAATTCCAACGAACTGCCTGTCTCCTGCTGCATCCTCCAATTTAGTGGAACTGGACTTGAGCGGAAATACCATCCCTGCTGTCGGTTTAGGGGACTTGGTCCAACGATTCCGGGTAATTGCGATTTTAATAGAGTTTCTAGAAATAACCTAAAATCCCTTTGCATCTGTTTGAAGTTTTGAGAACTAACTGCTCGATAATAAAATAAGCATTTGATCTGCAACATGTAAAGTTGAATATGACGTTTGAATTTTGTATATCTAAGTAATTAAATACTAATGCAGTATCTGTTAAGGAAATATGATCATCGTACACGAAGAAAATATTTGCTTGTGTGTTCGATAAATGAGATTTTAATAAGTTTTTTTCTTAAGTATCTATCTATGTCCATGTACGGTCACCAAAGGAGATAAGTAACCAGGTTCGTCGGATATAGTTGAAGTTTGGTAAGAAACCGATGGATTTTTCTAATGAAATTTTATTTGATACCTAAATGAACAGTTTGTTTTTGAATTAAATTTTATTCGAAAACATCCATCGGTTTCTTACTAAACTTCAACCATATCTGATGATCCTGGTTATTTATCTCCTTTGATGACTGTACATAGTTCTAATAGATAGCTGATTTTCCAAAAAAATAAAAAAACTTTAATATAAGAAGAAATAACTACGAGACATGATCATGTTTCAGTATTTTTTCTAACAGTTTTATCGTAGTTGTCGCCAGTGTGTGAGTATGCTAATGTGTTGTCCTATCATGCATGTGTCGCCAGAACCCAGACCAGTTGGGCGAATACTGGCCCGAGGAACCTGACTACAGTGATGAATACATGTACCACACGGCTAGGCGAGATCACACGAGAGTTTTCCACCAAAAAAAACAATACCCGCAGAATATTTTGTACAAGGTAGATTGTAATTTAGATGTTCATGCCATTACTAACCTTGTAGTTATCGTACTAAAACACTTTTTGCACCGTGCATCTTCTTTCTGTATTTTAGTTTTCATGGTGATTCTTCTGCGTAACATTATGAGTTGTGTTTTTGTATCTCATTGAATTTTGTTTTCAGCTTTACCCATGAACTTTGATAAATATTTTCAGCATGTTTTATTATCACTGTTTTCGTTGTTAACTTCAGTTTTATTTTCAGTTATTGTCTGAGATTTTTACCATTACAAATCATTTCTATAATCATAATGTTATTGTGATCAGATTTTTTCTCTCTCATTACATTTTTAAGCATTGTTTTATAATTTGGAATTTTTAATTTTCAGTCTCTAGCATGGTTAGATTTATCCAACAACCATCTTGTGCGAATAGAAGGTGGATCCTTCTCAGCATTGCCCAGACTTCGCTGGTTGGACCTTAGCAATAATTCGCCTTTCAACTCTGGTGATCGTGGAACTACAATTTTCAAGGGACTGGAGAGAAGACTGTCTCATTTGGGATTAAAGAATGTCAGCTTGGTTTCGGTAAGTGTTTTAATCAATGAACATAGTAACGATTACTTAACAAAAACAGTTGGTTTTCTGGCCAAAGAAATACTCAAAAAAAAAATGGATGAATAATAATAATAATAATATCCCTGGACATTTCACACAGCACCATTTGTCCCAAGCTAAGCAACCTAATGCTTGTGTTATGGTAACAACATGGCTGATAAACTACTTATATACATTTTTTTTTTTTGTAAATACATACATATTATAGATAGAAAAACACCCAGACTCGGAACAAATATACATGTAGGTCATACATATATTTGTTCCGTGCGGGAATCGAACCCGCGACACGCAGCGCAGCAGTCAATCGCTTAACCACTGTGCCAACCGTGTCGTCGAATGATAAATATAATTTTACCTCCATCGTTTATTATACTTCTAATAAACTTTAATTGTCAATATTTTTCTACAACAATATCAATCAATCAATATGTTCAACAAATTTCAACTTTATTTCAGTCGTAATTAAGTTGACTTCAGAGTGACTAGCACTATTCTAATAAACTTTAATTGTCAATATGCTTCTAAAAGTAACTTTATTTTCAGGTGCCTTCGATGTCGCTATCAAAATTGAAGAGTCTAGATTTATCGTACAACAATCTGCCTTCTATACCACCTGACACTACCGCCAATCTTACTCGACTTAGAGCATTGGATTTATCTTACAACGATCTTACTGCTGTGCCTGTGGTAAGTGACCATAATTGGCACTTGGAACAAAATTCTTGGTTCAGCCTAGACGTGCATTTTTTCGCCTTTTCCCTTTTTTCTTCAGTCTCTCTTTTTCTTTCCAATATCTTCTCTTGTTCTTCCTTCTCTTTTTATTTCAATCAAATATCATATTAACCAACTAATTTGTTTCTATTTTAGGCTACCCATACACTGAGTGATCTTCGCTGGCTCTCTTTGTCTGGTAACCCCATCACCGCCTTGATGAACACAAGTCTGTACGGAGTATCGCCTCGCCTTGAATATCTTGATGTAACTCGTCTAAGACTCAGGATTCTTGAGGTAAGCTTTTGTTCAAAGCTCAAGTTTATCAGAGCGCACGTCAAACGTTCTAATTTAAGCCTTATGCCAATGAGCATAAAATTCACATGATGTGGGCAAGCGATTTGTAATGAATATAATAATATTTCAAAGTATTTTTGGTGCTAATTTGTTTTCAACTACTACTGTTATGTACATAATTTTAAATTATATCTATCTTCATTCTCAGCATGGAGTCTTCAGCAAAATGTATGGACTAAGAACATTAAAAATAACAGCATATTCCAGCGTGAGAGATTTCAACGTACCGAAGATGTTGTCATACAATGCTGGCTTAGAGAACTTGTATATTGAAACTGATTATGATGGAGTGGAGTTCGGAAAGGAAATGTATGGGGCACTGCCTCTTAAACTTAATAATATCACTATTACTGGAAGATACCTGAGGTATCTGACGCAGTATTTGTTGATCGTAAGTAATACCATTATTATTATTTTTGCTGATGTAAAAAGTTCGATTGGATGGTACATTGAAATCGGATGCTTACCTTAGAGCATTGGCGAGAAAATTATAATGTGACTTGAGATCCGAGTGAAAATACGTTGTCCAATGAATAATATGAAGTTGCAGAATAATTTGTACGGGCTGCGGGTATCTAACACTAAGTCCAGAGTAAAGAAAATAACCACATGTTAACAATTTCAGGGAGTCCAATCGAAAGTACTTCGCCTCACAGTCTGCAACACAAGCGTCGAGGAGTTAGCAAGCGAAGTGTTCTGGAGACCAGGCCGTGTCACCAACATGACACTAGATCTTAGGAATAACTACATCATGAGAGTACCAAACCCTTCGCAGAGGGCATGGCCAAAAGTCCCGAACACGGTGTTTCTTCAAGACATTCTTGTTGCTGGCAATCCTTTGGTTTGCGATTGCGGGATTGGGTAAGTTTTTATTTTTACATTGATTGTGTTTTCTAGCCTCTAATTAATAGATTACCTCCAAGCAAACGTGCATAGCCACTTACAGTAACAGAAATAAAGGAAATAGAGAGACAAAGACGTACAAAAGAAGAAGAGAGAATAAACTAATGAACATGATAATTATGTTTACAGCTGGATTAAAGCGTGGGACCGCAAGAGAAGGCAGTACCTTTGCGACAGTCCATCCAATTGTGTCTCAACGCGAGATGACGTAAGATTTGCAACGTGTCCTACGTATGACAACAGAACTTTTGCTGACGTGAGTTGGTTTCTCATTTATTTCGTTTAAGAGTATCAGCATCAGTTGTTCTGTCTTTCGAACAATCTAACTTGGCTTTTGATGTTTCATCTTTAAGATTAATTTTATTCATTCATTGATCTTTTTCAGGTTCTATCGAGAGATCTGGATTGTGAATGGAACAAAGGATTCCTGGGATCACCCAACTTCTATATAGTCTTAGGCATGTCGATCCTAACGTGCATCTGGATATGAGGATTGTTCTGGCTACTTGGGGTATACGAGGAATTCAACCTGATTTTGGCAAGAGTGTATAATTCTAGCACTTAGAGGCCACTCAAGACATGCTCGTATAAATTATTAGGAAGAAAACAATTTTTGTACAGAATTAAATTCTGATGCTTACCAACTTTTCGATATTTTGAAACATAGAACTATAACTATAGAACATAGTATTAAACACGAAGAAGATTTTTATTGTTCGGCTAAGAAAATATGTAAATAAAATCAACTGCAAAATCTTCTTCAATCAAGAAGATATCCAGAAGGGAGTGAGATAGCATTGAAATGTTTTTTCATACTGTACCTGTTTATGTGGCCTACATACTGAGTCTTGGTCTGGGGTGATCCTGAATAGCCAAATCCTAGTTAGTGTTAGTGAAACGGAAGTATATGCTTTAAGACTTGATTGAAGTAAGGACGTGACGCTGAGGACGGAGAACAAGTGACTTTTGTATACTTAAGTGTTTGCGATAATTCTAGTGAAGCCTACTAAAATGTGATTTATCGTTTTAAAAAATGGAAAGCAGATGTGTGATCTCAGAAGAATCGTTGGATATGTTACCGTAACTTCTTAATTCTTAGTAAATTACAGTTTGCGTTCCCCCAAAAACCTGTTTTGCGTGTGTAGTTTTAAGATTTGATTTCTACATTTCACGCATTTCGTGCACTGCCTTACATAACGAATTTTCTGTGATTATTGTCCAGAATTTATGTCCAACTTGTATGGTGCGTCTGATCTTACACGATATTGTTAAGAACCGCGTGTGGAAGTGCACTTAATGTGTTTTAGAAGTTGCATTTACGTCGATTTATAAGATAAGTTCACATGAAAGCAATGACTTAATTATGATCGTCTAAGTAGACTGCATTCGCTCGAATGGTATATGTGTTCGTCCATTATTAAGAGTAATAATATTATTTATAGATGTATTCATTTTTGTAATAGGTGACTTTAGGTGTAGACTAATCGAATCATTTATAAAGATTTCCTTATATTAACTATCTTTAACATTTTCTTCATTGTCATTTCTTTCATAATACGTAGTTGTTTTAGAATCGTCGATTCGATGATTTTAAATTGTAACAAATTCTTGTACAAATAAAGTTTCAAACTCATCTCCATAACGCCTATTCAGAGTCACTATCTTCAATAAGAAAGCTTGATCCTATTCTATTTACTCTTTAATATTTTTCATTGTTTAGCTGTTTACAAAGTCTATCTGGTTATTGTTGGATAAACATATTTTATTACATTATGTATAAATAAATGTGTCATTAGCTGTTATTGTATCGGAGCATGCTGTAATATATACATCATTGTACGTATATACTAGGATTTTATCGACTGAATTTAAGTGTTTCGGAGCTATATCGCTGGTTATTGTATAAGAAATGTTGTTTGTATGATGTCCAATGTGGCTTGTTTTTATTGTTGCATCGCTTCACTTTTTGGTCACGTTTTCATTTTTCTATTAATATTTTAGTCATGCACGCTAGCAATAGTTTAGTCGGTTGAGAGTTGCATGTTACTCATAGCTTTCTTATACATTTCTATAAATGAGTGAGTTCAATTGAATACCTCTTCTTCAGTGGTCCAGTATGTGCTGTCAGGCCTATTGTTGACTTTTGTTTTCAATGCCATGTCACGATGCACTCGATTTTGTTAATTACTTCAATATATCATTCACCAAACAATTTTTAGTGTGACACAGTTGGCGTTAGGTTTGGTATTGAAAACAAAGGGATGTCGTTGTAACAATGAATATATTTTGTGATATATATTACTCTAATCCTTCTATTTTTGATAAAGCCTACAATAAATATTGCTGAACTAAACGGGAATTGTGTAGCTGAATAAATTGTCTTTATTAAAATAATAAAGTTACCGCTTCTTTATAGAGTAGAACAGACCGCAACGTCAATTTATTACATTACATAAAATATTTTTCTTCGATGGTACTAAATGAAATATTGAAATTTATTCGAATAATAGCTTGCTTAACTTTAATGGAGTAGTTGAAAAGTAGCCCAGCATCATGTGATTTCTGACCAATGATAGCTAAAAGCATTCTTCTATGGTCGGTTATTTTGATTTTCTTTATTAAATATTCTCTCATAAAAAAAATATGACCCTGCAGTAATCTAACGATCACAACGTATTTATACCCTATAAATAAAAGAACTATGCAAAAAGGAATATAAATATTAAATCAATTGGTTATTAATAATATTTTTTGTCCGATTTTACAACAGCTCAATGTAATATTTGCTAAGACTCAACTTTGTTGCTTATTTGTGCCATCTGTAGTATCAAGAAAAACTCGAATATTACGAGAACTTACAAATTATTATTATTAACTCTTCTGCAAGGTCCATTGTAATAGAAATAGCTAGTGCCAATATTATAGTATTTAAATTACAAACAATCTTTAAAAGAAATGTAATTTTTATTTTGCGATTGGAATCGTGAGATGGAAATTACAAATGGTCGGTTGAGTCTTATGAAAAGTGGCAGAAATAAGTTGAGCACCCTAATTGCGTAACACACAAGGATTCTTAATCCATTGCTTCATAAGTTCGAAAAAATTGTCAGCTCAGGAACGTAAATAACGTAATGAATGTTGTTGAATTGCCAAATGGAAGCCATTCCGTGTGTTACACAATTAACCCGCAGATACAAAATTGAGCGATTAGTGTGGCGTTCACGCTCAACTTAACTGTTGTGCGATAGTTGAATGATTTAATATTTATGTGGGACTCGAGTCGACCACGTTTTTAAGCTCCCATAAATTGCCATAAACTTCTTTATCAATGCAAACTTTCGTGCAACGGTTTAGTTAGCATGTATGCAACAAGCCTTAAGTAACAAAATCATCCAGTATTATTTTGGTTTTCATAGCTATAGGAGCAAATAAATAATCCAACAATTGAAAGTTTGTTTTTATTATTTTATGATTTTTATTAAAATAAATAAAATGGTCCAATCGTAAAATGAAAATTATTAGAACAATAGCTTTTATTCCGTTTCCAATACGGTTTAAACTCAAATAATAAATCCTGTAAATAAATGTGTTTATAAATATTTTCTTTGTAATATAAAATTATGGAGATTATAAAGAAGTCTAACGCATCGCTATTTCAGTGGATTTAAATGTTACCTATTATTTCAAGGGATGTAGGACGAAGGAATGTTTTTGTCTTCACTACATAAAAATAGTGTGAAATAAAAATAAGTAATCATTGAATTATTAGCGTATTAAAATAAATTATTGCGTAAATATTATACTGTGTATTGTTTTATTTTCCTCTATGAAACTTTTAAGGATTCCGTACCCAAAAGATGCTAATACAGGCCGTATTTTTGTTTATCTGTCTGCCTAACACGGGTCTGTACAGTCATCCTCAAAGAGATGTCAAATGATGTTGTGTTGAACATATTTTCAAGACCGACTGACCGTACGGCAGTGCGATTCTGTAACCATCTCACCGTGAAAACTTAGGTGAAGTGACCGCGGAGTGAGCTGTCATTTCAAACTAATGCTAGGGATTGACACTATTGACAGCTCACTCCACCTAACTTTTCATGGTGATATTTTTACAGAATCGATCGGCAGACCCGTGACAATCAAACCCGACGGCCTGCGCGTAGGCTTTTCGACCTTTTCACCGTACAAATGGGTAGCTTGTTGAAATATTTTCTCAGAATACGTGTTACTATGGCTTCTATCATGGATAATACTAATATTAAGTTCTAATCTATGTTTACTTATTATTACACGGTTGTTTGTTGTCCCTAAATAAATAAATAATAAAAAGTAGGTAGGTACACTTTACAGAATATATGCTGTTAAACTATAAAGTTTTATTGGTACGGAATCCTAACAAGGTTCTATTTAAGAAAGAAAGAAAAGAAATAAAAAGTGTTTATTGCGACTCGTACAGAAAGATCATAAAACTTGCACCTGTCCTACCGCCGCCGAGCTAGCTCTAGAAACGTAAAATAGTGAAAAGATGCAGGTCCCGTGTCAGACTGTGTACGGTCACCAAAGAAGATAAGTTACCAGGGCCGTCGGATATAGTTGAAGTTTTGTAAAAAACCGATAGACGTTTTCGAATGAAATTTAATTGAATTTAAATTAAATTTTATTCGAAAACATCCGTTTTCTTACTAAACTTCAACTATATCCGACGACCCTGGTCACTTATCTCGTTTGGCGACTGTACCTATACTGACGCATAGCGAGAACTCTCTATAATGTCTAATGTCTCTATAATCTCTCTATCTCTCTCTCTATAACTTCATTGAACGAGGAATAAGATACCCCTTGGTAAGACTGGTTGTCAGACTTTCGGGCTTCTGACGTCCCGTAAGGCCTGCCAAAGATCCACGATTGACAGCCGGGACCAGCGGCTTAACGTGCTTTCCGCGGCACGGAGGGGTCTTGATATGTAAAGATGGTCACCCATCCACGGACCAGCCGCGACAAGCGTAGCTTAACCTGATCGATCGACCCGCGCGGCTGTTATTACTTAGTCACAAGCCCCTCAATGTTCAACCCGCATCCTCATGCTCAAAAAGCTCACTTCAACCTTTTGAACGCCAGAGTATAAACGTACCGCCGTACCCCTGAAGCCAGGCCACTTTTTCCGTCAAATGACCTTCATAAAAAATAGGGATTCCAGTAATGATTTAAATTGTTTATTTCATAATATGGTGCGACGTGTATTTTGTCATATACCTATTTGTGACGTTTGCGTTCAGGGTAAGATTTCGTTTGTCACATATACGTATGTGACAATGGCGTTCAAAAGGTTAACCATCTGGTCATCACAACATTGTCTTTTCCACTTCAATATCGTTCCCTGTGGTTTTTCACAATATTATCCTCTTATCCTAAAGGTCAACAGAGAAAGGTCGCACCCTAGATGAGAGTTCATCTGTGGTAATCTAATACAATTCTAGTAATTGAATCGTGCCCCCAACCGCGAACGAAATTAGATGAAGCATGGAAGGCATGACGGATCAAATAATCGTGTTGTTTAGGGAGGATATCATTATTTATTGTCCTGCTGTGGAAATGAAGATGTTATTTTTTGTTTGAGTGCAAACTCTTTGTAGCCTCTGGCACCAACAGTAGGTATTCTCAGTTTGTTCACAGATCGTTGGGATTCCCCGATGTTGCGGAGGTGGATGCAGCTCCACGCTGAGTTTTAATTGTATGTAAGTATATCTGTCTGTAACCTACTAACGCAATTTTTTTTTTAAAGCGTTGCCCCTCGCTATGAATTTCTCCTGTATCGTGGGTGCGTTTACAAACATTTAAACTTACATACACAAACAGTCAGACCCGGAACCTGTAGGCAATAAAAATATTTGTTCCGTGCGGGAATCGAACCCGCGACACGCAGCGCAGCAGTTGATCGCTCAACCACTGCGCCAACCGTGTCTTCTTTTGGCCAGTTATGTCTAAATCCCTTATATAGGGGGCGAGCCTATTGGTATCAACCGGAATCAAATCCAGACTCCGGATTGCTACTGAGAAATTACAGTATGAAAAACCCAATAACACTTTGCCCGACCCGGGTAACAAACCCAGGACCCCATGCTCAGCAGTAGCACTTGCGACCACTCCACCAAAGAAGCAGTCTAGCTCTACCTCTACTTTAAAATTATTTACTTATTACTTGAAGCCTCCGGACACACTTACAAAATCCAATTATGGCACACAAATACGGCTCCAAAACCCATCATAAGTAGACCTCTGAATATTCATTATTATACCAGACTAGCTTTTGCCCGCGGCTTCGCTCGCGTTAAGAAGTATACAGCCCGATCGGTTTAAAATTGACAAAGTTTCATACAAACTTTCATCCCCTATTTTATCCCCTTGGGGGTAGAATTGATCAAAATCCTTTCTTAGCGGATGCCTACGTCATAACATCTACCTGCATGCCAAATTTCAGCCCGATCCGTCCAGTGGTTTGGGCTGTGCGTTGATAGATCACTATGTCAGTCAGTCAGTCACCTTTGAGTATTATATTTAGATATCATTGAACTCTTCGATATTCCAGAGACCGAGATATATTGGGTTCCTCAAATCCGTATTGAATGAAACTGTAGTTAGTTTGGTGTACTGTGACTGAAATTGAATTTCTATGAAATGATCGGCGGATAAAGATGTCTCAATACTTCCAATGTGACCCATGATAATAAAAGAAGTATTATGTTGCAACTCATACCTACCTACCGGAAAATAACTTTAGTTTCGGAACATTCAGATGTCTCTTTCTGAGCTTGAGCAATCCATCTTGCATAGCCTTAAATGAAGGCAAGTAGTCGATATCCTTGTTTGTTACACCTTCCACGTTTTTCTCATAAATACTTTGTATGGGTGCGTAATCCTCACAAACTTCGGCCTTTATTTTATTGATGGTTAAGTATACTTCAATTTTGGTAAAACTTTTTTTGCATGTATGTTGGCTTCAACGACTTATATTTTCCTTTTCTTTATCCAAAGTTAGTGAAGCACTACATTCATTACGGTTTACGCATCGCCATATCGATCATCGAAGTTCCTCTTTTATTGGAAATATTAAAATTATACCAGTATCCATCTAGCAGTAATGTTGGTCCCTTTTGATTATTAACAAAAGTTATGTTTTCGCTCATTTTTGTCGCAGCAGTGATCAATTTATGCAGAATAAGTAGTTATGTACAAACCATATATTATTAATACACATACTGACTCGTTACTGACAATAGTTACTTCCCTAAATATTTAATTTATTGGAAATGTTTTTTGGACGTTATTATGATTAGGATATTTTTATTTTTGGGCATTTTATTTTTGTGTCATTTTTATTTTTGGACATTTTTAGTTTTAGACATTTTTATTTTTGGACCATTTTTTGTTTTGGACATTATTATGATTTAGACATTATTATAATTATGCTTTTTATAAATCCAATTCGATCACACTGATGTGATGACAAAACAATAATTAGGCATTGCTCAATGTTTTTGTTGTAAACTTATATTATCCTGAAATTCATTATAAATAGCATCCTCTATTAATGTTATCCTCTTTTATAAAATCAATTTAACATGAATCGATTTGGACTGAATGTGGCTTAAATGAATCGATTCTTTTGTCACATCACTATTTAAATTTCGTTACAAAGTGGTAACACATAAGCTGTCATTTTACTGCAGATTATTAAAAGTCCGACCATAGTTATAAATATAAAGTAACCGGTTTGTATACAATACATTTTAATATTATAGGTACCTGTACAAATTATGCATTAACACTATTATACAGCTATCTTCTCTTTCGGGGCGACGTAGAGCATGAAGTCGATTGTCGAAGGACCAGTATCGTACCACAGTTTACATTCTATAGCCAACGATATACCCATAGTAAACTCGGATATTTGTATCGCCACCAAAGGAGAATTCTTGGAAACATCAAGCGGAAACATACTTGCATCAAATCCCGGAGGATCGGGGTAATATTTTATTCTGCCAATGTGTTCCTTATCGTAAGAGTGGTATCCGCTACACTGCAGCCACAGTTTCGTCGTATCTGCCCGCATCCAGGCCTGAACTTCTGCCGGCGCCGACTTCGCAACCGTCGAGTTGAAATGCAGGGGTTTGCCAGCCCAGTTGAATTGTTTATTAATTCTTACAATTACACAAGGTTTTTCGCCATAACCATATGGAGACTGTCCACATGGGCCCAAACTACTAACTTCTCTTTTCCGCCTGTTACTTGATAGGAACTTGTCAATTGCCTGAATATATTTGTCATAGTCATCTTTCTCTCCATTCTTGTACCAAATCAATGGGACACTAGTTTCAGATGTTGGTGCTGCTGTTAATCCTATACCGTGCTCCGGATACGTAAGCAATTGAAATTTCAAATAATCTACATTATTAAAGTCAACCGTATGCTTTACTATATTCAAGGATATATAGAGGACAATGAGAGTAAACGTGGCAAGAAATATAAGATACATAACTGAATACGATAAGATCAAGAACCAACTTCTGCAGGTTCTATAAAAGTATTCGCCGTTGTCCTTGTCGTATACGAATAGACAGAATTTCTCCTTACATGTTTTCTCAACAGGTCCTATGTTGGTGGATGTCGATGGCGCAGGAGCTCGTTGCGGACCCAGCGGGGGTAACGTCTTGGGAACCGCATGCGTTGGCCCTTGCATATTGTTATCTTTATGCCCTGATACCATTTCACCAGGGGTATAAGTGGAACATAACTTAGCCTAAATAAATATTATTAATACGCGTGAAAGTTGTCAAAACTGAATTTCACTGTCAATTTAAATTGCCATTTCACTGTGGTTATGGTACATGTATGCGTTAGCAAAAAGTTTGATGATATGAGTTTTCATTTGCGACTTTATGACACCTGTATTTCGTGTTTTTTTTTTGTCAAAACGCTGTGCATCTTGCGAGTAGTCGTCATAGGTTCGAACCCAAACGGGTCCTTTACTTTGAGTGCTCTCAAAACCGTGAAGGAAAACACCGTGAGAAAACCATCGTGGCATGTCCAAAAAACCAAAAATTCTACCCACACTGCGCCGGGGTGGTGGATTACGGCCCACTCCCTCTCACCGAGAGAAGGCCTGTGACCCAGCAGTGGGAACATTATAGGCTGATAATGTTATATGCTGTGCAGAATATTTTACAAAACAGGAAGTTTTATTTTGGTTGCCATTTGGCTAAACATGAGTATATGCCAAACTTATAGCGTAAAACATATGTCAGATCGAGCTAACAGATTGTTTGAGTTGTATCAGTGCCATGATAAGTGACAGTGATATTGAGTCTGTTTTAATCTTGGTAACTACAACGCATATCCAGGTGAGCGTTTTCACAGTGAACCCGCAAGAGTTAACTTGAGACTTACTTACGTTCGAATAACTTAGGGCCGATTCACACCGGAACGGCAGAAGCCGGCAGTAGCCGGCAGCGCGAGAATGCACTAAAATGATGTTCGTGTCGCCGCGAGCGGCCGCGGACAGACGCGTGTGGCCACGCGACCTTTTCAAGCGACACTGGTTTTTTAATTATGTAGATAAACTTTAAAATTATTTCACACTGAAATTACTCGCCGTGTCGCTACCGTTCCGGTCTGAATCGCTTAAGCGAACGATACTTAAGCGCAGGCCACACCGCCAGCTGGCGGGCGGGCGAGCCGAGCGAGCATCGTCTCACCTTTTTTCATACTTCGGTAGCTTATCTCTGTAGTTCGCAGTGTGAACCCAAGTTTGAAAAGAGGTGAAAAGACGGCTCGCCCGCCCGCCCGCCAGCTGGCGGTGTGGCCTGCGCTTGAGGGTCGTTGGCGAGAGCGGTAACCGCGCTCGGGGTTATGATAGATGTGTCGATGGAGCAGGATTGGACTTGTGTAGGCACTAGCAGGTTGCGATTGTCGTCAGGGACGTTCACATTAAGTTATCGAAGCTCGCGGGAGCAGCGATGGCTCGACTCGGCTGTGCACTGTGTAACAGATATGGTCGTAAAATACGACGTTTATTGGTCTGCCCATTTACCGCTAGTTTTATCTTGTAATCTGGGTGTTGTTAGGTAGAAAACGATTGCGAAAACACTGCTTGTAATAAAAATACAATGAAGAGAGAGGAATATAGACCAATGTATGTGTAAATGGCTATGAAAATTTGTGTAAGTAATTCTCGATTAAAACATAAAGTCACACCACGAAACGAGGTTCAAAGACAATTTTTAGTAGCCTCTCCCCTAGAGCGTTCCGAAACCCTTATATATCTTCAGCTCTGAACAAGTACTGTATAATATCAGTCAGTGATCTTCAGCGATTATTTATAGTTTAGGAGTTTTTTTATTTGGTATTTTTTGGGAAGTTTTACTTTACTTCAGACTTTTTTTACAAACTTAGCCTAAATAAAAATATTGTGATCAGATTACTAAAAAATTTGTCGGAGACATTGGATCGCAAACTATAGCCAATCCTTTATGTTATTGGAGAACCCTGGGACCTTCGGAACATTGGAGACCGGTCAGATCGGTGAATTTGTAACAAGATCATTGAGAACTGATATCATGTTATCTTGTTAAGGACAATAAACCTTTGCTAAAACCCACCCGTGTTCCTTCCTTAGCCCTTTCTGTTCCAGGGCAGCGGTAACCCTTTCGGACGATCCCGCCGCCCTGGCAGGCTTCGGCCCTATCGGGCCCCGTCCTCTGCTGACATCTCTTTGAGGCGCGCGTGGAACACAACGCGCCGTCCGGCACGGGCCTGGTCCTATAACACTTTGCCTGACCCAGGAATCGAACCCAGGACCTCGTGCTCAGCAGTAGTACTGGCGACCACTAGACCAACGATGCTATAAAATAACATTTATGTATATCCGCATGCAACACAGTGCATATTGTAAATTACTAGCTGCGCCTCGCGGTTTCACCCGCATACGTCCCAATCCCGTGGGAATATCAGTATAAAAAGTATCTTACGTCCTAAGCCAGGTCATGGTCTACTCATGTGTCAAATCCGTTCAGCCGTTTTATCATGAAAGTGAAACAAACAAACATACAAAAAATCATATATTTTCTCTTTATAATAATATAATAAATAAACTAGCTGTACCCCGCAGTTTCACCCGCATAAGTTTCGATCCCGTGGGAATATCGGGATATAAAGTATCCTATGTGTCAATCCTGGTTATCAACTATATGTGTGTCAAATTTCATCCAAATCCGTTCAGTAGTTTTTGGCGTGAAAGAGTAACAAACATCCTTTCATCTATCCATACAAACTTTCACGTTATATTATTAGTAGGATAGCGCAATTAATGTTGTTGAACTGTGAAAATGAAAGCCATTGCTTCTGATTGTTTTACGAAATTACCCCGCCGACTGTACGTTCCCGTGGGATAGCCAAAAACGCTAGTAACATAATTTAAAGCTACAGGTTAACACACAACGAAAGTCTCTATTCACACGAAAATAAAAGGCCTTAGATTACTAACGTACTCAACTTATATTACGTCATCAACGTCCATTATTTCCTAATCGACGTCATTATCGTCTGAAATGAAATACGTCCGTCTTTCTTTTCTCACTGTAGCAATCAAAACTTTGTCGCGGGTCTCAATAGCTGTTCCCGAGGGGTTGGTGGGTCAATAGTTAAGCCTCGAATACACTAGGGGAAAAATGAAGCGACATGTTACGGAACATGGCGCTCGACAACTACGCGAATTTCCTGAGAGAATGTCGCGGAATATTTTGCAGGCCTACAAATGGTGCAACACTAACGCGGGACACGCGCGGTCGCTCTCGGAGCAAGTAACATGTCCCGCGTCACGTAAAATGTTGCGGAACTTGTCGCGGGACACTTTGCAAGGTTGCAGCGATACGTAGATTGAGTGTTACGCGTCATGTTGCGGGATAAAATGTCGTGTATGTGTCGTAAATGTAGTGTATCCGAGGCTTTATGTTGATAAACTCATTGGCAATGGTTATGAGACAAGTTGGTTTGAAAAGTGGTGCTATCTCTAAAGTTTTTATTGTGAAGATTGTCCTGTTTTTTCGTGGAAATCTTCACGGAAAATTACTAAAAATAGACTGTGGTTGTCCTCAGCATCATCTTTTTTGTTATTGGAACGAAGTTCCTTAACGCGGTTTGTGGAAGGAGTTGACTGGTTGACTGGTTTCTACCGTAGAAAAAGGAAAAAAACGTTAAGCGTTATGCCTTCTCCATGCGACTCTCTCCCTCTTTCGATTGTACATATACGAGTGTGTGTGTGCGTGCGGATATCGCTTAAGAAACTTCATTCCTGACGAGGGTACCCCGACCGCACACGTTTCAGTTTGATTTATGGATCTCCAACAGAAACTACACATGTATGTTTAATAAACAAAAAGAAATACTAGTGTGCTTACAATTCTACATCGTTCAGTTATAAACATCATCATCATCTGCCTAGACTTTTCCCAACTATGTTGGGGTCGGCTTCCAGTCTAACCGGATGCAGCTGAATACCAGTATTTTACATGGAGCGACTGCCTATCTGACCTCCATAGCCCAGTTATAATCGTTATCGTTCACTTATAATCTAGGTGACGGCACGGTTGGCGCAGTGGTTAAGCGATTGACTGCTGCGCTGCGTGTCGCGGGTTCGATTCCCGCACGGAACAAATATTTGTATGACCTACATGTATTTGTTCCGAGTCTGGGTGTTTTTCTATCTATAATATGTAGGTATTTATAAAAAAAAAATTGTATATAAGTAGTTTATCAGCCATCTTGTTACCATAACACAAGCATTAGGTTGCTTAGCTTGGGACAAATGGTGCTGTGTGAAATGTCCAGGGATATATTATTATAGTATATATTATATTATATATTATTAATCTAGGTACAGACGCCAGCACATCAAGCTACTACAATCTGTCACTTAAATAGATTTTCAACTATATCGCTAAAGCATTAGGTTCAAGGTTGAGTGGGAAAATTTGACAATTTCGGGTAGCTTGATGTGTTTAGTGTCTGTACAATAAAGTTCAACAAACACGAAAAACATAGAAAAATAAATCAGCCGATCGATTCTGTAAAAATCTCACTCCACTCCACACTCACTTAGGTGAAGTGAGCGTGGAGTGAGCCGTCATTCCAACTAATGCTAGGGATTGACACTATTGACAGCTCACTTCACGTAACTCTTCACGGTGAGATGGTTACAGAATGGCACTGCAGAATACATCTAACAAAAATCATACAAAGGAAAACAAAATATACGGCAAACTTTTGGTCTGGCCTATCCACTTAAACTCAGTGATGCTCACGCTACCCCAAATCCTTTGTCACGTCCGTGATTAGTTTGTTCCCTTGTTTGTCAAAGACCGCCTATTTACTTATTTCTGTCTTTTGTGTGCACTGAATAAACGTTAATTACGTTAATTTCGTTTACGTTATTTTCTATCTGTCTTATAGTTTTAACACGTTCCCTGTCCCAGTACTATAAAATGTATTCGTACGTCCGCGGCGCCGGCGGCTCTTTTAAATTTTCGGTAGCCTTGTTATCTAACCATACGTCCATGAGAATCTTTTTCCTCTTATTCATACGTCCAGTCAAATAAAAAACATCAATTACTTTTGGATTATGACTCCAACTAGAGTCATGGACATATGAGGTTGGTACAAATGTGACTCCTTTGACTCCAATGGAGTCACATTGGACAGTGAAAAGGTGTATTTATTTTGCTGTAATGAATAAACGCATTATTCTTTCTTTCTTATCCATGTATCTATCTTCAGTGTGGCTGTACTACGAGTTCACCTCTGCCTAAGACTGGAAAATATATGCGCGTTGATATGCTTTGTAAAATAATTCTAAAATAACTCCAAAAATTACAAAACCATTGAATAAATTAAAAACAATCCTTTTCACATAAAACATAGAATATTTTTTAAGCCGAAAGAAAGTTCTAAAAACTCTCTAAAAACTCTTTCTTTCATGCCGTCTGTTCACAAGTATTCGTATGGAACTGGAACTGCAATTAATATAATGGACTGGCAATCAAATATCTGAAAAGCCTCTTTGGGCCATTTCTGAAAAGCGATTATAATTATTACAAAATGTTCTCGATAGCTCCACGAAACCAAAGGAAAATTAAACGCACCCGAAAATTCATTAGGGAATTAATTTCTCAAGTGTTTTCGCGATAACATGCCTTTAGAATATTACAATCTTGCGGTAATATTCTGTTAAAATAGTTAGCAAGCCACAGTGAGACCTATTATCAAGAGCCGAATATTGCTCTATAAATGAAGGCGAGGTTTTCCGGGCCTGTAGGTTTTTGAAACTCTACCTCCACCTACCCGAAACGCCGACGTAATTATTTTTGCCGGACATTTCGCAGAAAATCCATGCCATGCACGGAGCACGGGATGCCATGGTACTCGTATAAAATATTTGCAGTTGATCAACTGAACTTTTTTATCCTACGTTCGATTTTTTTTCCTTAGTTTTACATTTTATGGTACGAGTACCTACATATGGTGCAGTAAACAAAAAATATTAATTAAAAATGACCTACAACCTGTTGTTTTGAACCCTCGTCAAATTTCTGGGAGCTATTATGAAAGACATAAAAAATCAAATAAAATTACGATCCATGGTAAATAATGAATACATACTTGTCTTGTTTTTAGTTATTTAAGTTTGACAATATTTTAGAATACACCACTTTCAAAGAACAGAATCGCGTTATGGTATCGTATAAGCGGCCACGTTTTTATGTGTGTAAAAGGGCAGTTACAGAGCGGTCTCACACAGGCCCCGTTTTAAAATGCGTGTCCCACACATGCCGATTTCTGAAAATTAGAAAAAAATACCTGCTTATTTTATTATTTATTCGTGTCGAGAATCAGTAGCATAGTTAGCTCCTTGAATTTGACGAGCATGCAAAACGACACCTTGTATGCAAAACGACAGCTATATGGTGTTTTCACATTATCAGATAACGACACCAATCTGATACCGATATAATTATTATCGGCCCGATGATATTGGTGAACATCGATGACCGTCGCGTATCTTTTTCAGGACCTAAATACACTAATTTAAGCATTTATAAAATGTATTCTAAAACAGGCTAATTCGGATGACCCCGTTAGCCCGTGAGGTTCGTGGTGGTGCGGGAAAATAGGAAGAACTTGGGGGAGGCCTTTGCCCAGCACTGAGACAATACAGGCTTAACAACAAAAAAACCCTTAAATTCTTAACTGAACTTAAATATCTCACACCCAAGACAAAAAAAAAACGAAATAATCTTTTGCAGGTATGAACATATAGAAATAAAACGGACGTATCACACAACCCCAAAGCTGTAGCTAATGGGGTTATTTTGAAATTTGAACGCGTGCTAAACGTTACAAGTTTAGGTACACCCAAAGAGTATAGTAATATAGATGTGGTACACCTGTAGGTTAGGTGTAGCGTAAACGATAAACCTGTCAGAATTGTGACCTATGGAACCCTGACTGGTTCAAAAGTATAATTTATCCCGAAAATGTAGACGAATTGCTCGATTTTGAACTTTGAACGCGTCCCTAGAGGAAGCTTCGCTGCCGCTCAAAGTATTATTTCCTTTTCTATGTCCACGTGCACTTTACGTGCACTTTAAATCCAATTATACTTGTTTCTGCCGTAATGAGCCAACCTATAGTCTCCTTCGTCAATCCAATCAAATATTCCTAATGGCTATACTTTACTATCCAGTAAAATTAGTGCAGTATACATCCAGAGCTGATGTTCAGACTAGATTTAAAATTAATCGGCGTTAACTAAGCAAAACCCGGACAATTACTTCGGAAAATGGAAGAAATTTTGATCAGGGTTAGTCCAAAATCAGCCTATAATGTTCCCACTGCTGGGACACAGACCTCCTCAGTGAGAGGAAGGCTGTAATCCCGGGTTCTTAAGTGTCTCATGTCTTCGATTGTTTGGTTCAAGGACATGCCGATTTATTATTTATTTATTTAAACTTTTCGCACAAAAAGGTACAAAGGCGGATTTTCTCATGATGTTTTGCTTCACCGTTTTGAGAGCTGCAGTGCTGCCCACGACCTACAGCACGTAAATCTTAGCCGTTACAACTGGTCCACCACTGCTTAGAGTTATTCCGTTTTCGCAGAATTATGCTCTGTGGATGTCTTTTATTCTGTATTGTGATTTAAGTATTTATTAAATCGTAATCGTACGGCCGACACTGACCTAGTGTCCAAACCATTTACACATAATACCGTGTAGCGAGTTTATTAAGCCATAACTGCACCCACTCAATAACGCTTAGTGTTTGAGTTAGAAACATCAATATACTCGTAGAATGCAATAAAGTAGCCATATACGGACAACTCACGACCGCCACTTATGGACAGCGGCCTCGTTTAGATAATGCTGGTTTTTTTTAAACCAGTAAACAATAGACCATCATTTTCTTAACGTTATCACCATGATCTAAATAAGATGACAAAAAGCTGCCTTGCTGGGGAGGGACAACAAAAATAAAGTTTTTGGAACTCGAGAGAGCGCAAAGATCCTTACTTAAAGTCATGTTCTTTAAACCCTACAGATACCCTACCCAAAGCCTTTACCAGTTATCAGAGCTTATGTCTGTAAGAAAGCTTTATTTGCTTCAACTTATTCTAAGAAAGCACACAACCCTTCCGTATGATCCCTCTAAGCCTAAAGGCAGAAGGAACTACTTAGTCGCTCCAACTGTCAAGGTTAGATCTGCTTTCGCTAAGAGACAATACCCAAGGCAATCATCTCACCTATACAATTTGCTAAATAAAGAAATAGGTATGTATTCCATGAAGTACCGGAATTGTAAAAAAGTTGTAACCGAGTGGCTTAAAACTAAATCCTATGACGATATTGAGTCTATTGTATCTACTTTACAATAACAAAAGTTGCTACACTCGGGTCGTTTTTTCCGCATGGTTAGTGAAAGAAGACTTTTTTCGCTTCTTTCGATCCCAAGACATCGTCGTAGGGCTAGCCAACGGCCAACAGCCTTCTTTTTTTTTTTTTTTTTTTTTTTTATTTGGCGTACGCTTGCACCTGCTAGTCGGGATATTCATTCAAGTTAAATGAACTAAACATCGCTTATTATAACTCGCACACTATACAACCTCACTACTCATACTTACACCCACACCCACACTCGCTCACTTACACACTAACATACTCACTCGTAATTGTAACACACGCACCACACGTACTCGCGCGACTTGGCCTTTTTTCTGTATAACGCACATTCTATTGCAGTGCCTTTGTATAATCTTAATTTACCGCTTTTATTTTTATTTTACTTTTAGTCTTGTTTGTTTACTTTACTTTGTATACATTTCAATTGCATAGTAATTAATGATAAGTGGGAAGTGCGGAGACTCCTAATACAAGCAATTCCTTGCTTAAAAGGAGATCTCCAAAAAACATGTATCTAAATGACCAATGTAATTGAAATAAATTATTATTATTATTTTTTTTTTTTTTTTTTTTTTTTTTTTTTAAAGAAACTAAATATACAAAGTGAAGTTGTTTTTTTTGTGTTACAGGATTTCATCCAGAGCGGATTAAATACGTATTATCGAAGCTAACTCAAAAACTACAATTTATAGGAGAGCACCGCGCAAGCTTTCTCTACCAAATGAAAATGAAAATAATTTTCAAAATCGGTTCACAACTGACGATATACATACATACATAAAAAGAACATACATACATACGAACCTCCTCTTTTTTTGAAGTCGGTTTTAAAAGAAAATCAGCTGTTCCCATTCTAGATTTGGTCGAATTATGTACAAAACATAATAATGTATGAAGTAGCAGATGTTTTTTCACGATTTCAGTGTTGGACCCATATGGAAAAAAATATAACCCATAGTAAAAGTTGTGAGTATCCTGCCCCTTTCATTTATATTCTTACTAGCTGCGCCCCGCGGTTTCACCCGCATAAGTTTCGATCCCGTGGGAATATCGGGATAAAAAGTATCCTATGTGTTAATCCTGGTTGTAAACTACAAATCTGTATGCCAAATTTAATTCAAATCCGTTCAGTAGTTTTTGCGTGAAAGAGTAACAAACATCCATCCATCCATCCATCTATCCATCCATACAAACTTTCACGTTTATAATATTAGTAGGATTACACCTTCTGCATATCAAAACATTGACGCCTTCACAATGCTTTTTACGTACCTAATGACTTTTACGTAGCTAATTACAGTAGGTATGTTTTTACTTGTGCTTTAAAACATCATGAAAGAAAAAATCATCATTATACGAAAAGTTGCTGTCGTTGACCACTAGAAGATGTCCGCGAGTGGTCCGTGTGCGGGCTAGCAAAGACCAGCACACCCTAAACATGCATATGGACATAGCATAGCATGTTTATGCAGCTTAGTACACATACGCGGACGTGTTAGCTTACCTAGGTGGGTTCTGTACGTGTGCAAACATACCTGTGACGCATTTTAACTATTCTTGAGCCTTGAACTCGTTTTGTGGATAAACGGTCCGTTTGTATGGATCCAAGGCTGCATAAAATGCAGGCTATTTTTTTAAAGATTAACACAGTTGGTTATAGATACATGACGTCTGTTTCATTTTTGAAGATGACTTGAGTTGGTCCATAGAATTTGGACGTGATAATTTCGGGTTAGTACAATATCCACTATCTCTGTCTCGTCTTGTTTTATGTCAATAAATATTTTTTTTATGTTTTTATCTCTGTGGATCTTAATCCTCAGAGCTCTTCTCTGCCTGCAAAGTTTACTTAGATCCCAACTCCTAAATGCATAAAAAATAAAATTAGTAAAAACTAAGTGTTACAGAGAGAGGCATAATAGCTAGTAAAAAAAAATGCCTTGAAAAGCCCTGAACCATATCTACAGTCATACATTGCAAAATCCAGAAAAAATAAAAATGGCCATCTTTATAAAAAGTAGACCGCAGAAAGTGTTTTACAGGCAGCAAAATTTCGGATTTGAATTAAAAATGGCCAATGCTTTTATACTGTACAATGTTCAGCCAGCGATATCTGGTTAGACTAAAATGACATGCTTGGAATAGGGGCACGTCGACCACTTTATCGCCCAGTGTAAATTGACCTTTATTTTTGTGCCAAGGTAACTGTTATGAGGGGTAATGTTAAGTGGTTTGGTAAAGTTTCGTCGCGATTAACATTTTGAGTTTTGCTTTAGTTTTGTTTGTTATTTTGCAGTGACATTCACAAATATTTGTGATACAACTTTTGTGTAAAATTGTGCTGGGGGTGGGGACTCACCTTATGTAGCTCCATAATAAAACTGCACTTTCCCATCAGAAACTAATTAGGTTAAGTAAGTTGTATCGTGAACGGAGTGCCATTGAAATACTGGTGCTGTGGCATTCTGCGCAGTACTTGCGTAACACACTTACAATGATGGCTTTGATTTTGACAGTGCAACCACATGCATTGCGTTATTTATGTTGTTGAGCAGATTAATGGATTAGCATTTTTTTTTCTTAAATTTTATAATTATACCTATCCTTCAAAATGATTCAGACTGCTTGAAAGCATGTTTAGAGGCATAAGGAACAGGGTGTAAAGTCCACTCAACCTCCATTGAAAAAGGGAGGATCTTCCGACCAGACGGGTGTTGTGTCTGGCGGGCAATTGCCCAACGATTTTTTTTTTTAATGGTATCTCGTAGTTGACCTTGAGAGGTCGTGACTACTTAACCGGACTATCCTGTGGTTGCCTTAACAAAACAAAATTAATCGACTGCACGCTAAGGGCACCCTTCTTCCCCATGTCGCTGACACGACTGTATTTTAAATGCTGTTTTCCCAATACTTTGCCACTTCTACGGTGTTGTCGGTGGCAGCGCAGAGGTCACTTTGACTGCATGTTTTGGGACACAGAGGGCAGGATAGGAGGTGGAGCATGGTTTGTGACATAGCTCCACAATCACACCCTACTGCCGTTCTGTCAAGGTAGCCCCGCCCCACGTTACCAGGTTGGTTGGATTTACTTTTCCCACTTGTTTCCGGAGTAATAGAAGAAACTCATTCTATTGCTCCAACAAGATTTATTTTACAGTCATTACAGACCAGAAATGACCACGTGATGTATTAAACATCTTTGGCTACCTATTTATCAAAATCTCAACAAGAAAAACGCCATCTAGTATTCTAGAAATAGTTTCGCAATTGCCATTTTGCCAAAGTAGTTTGTCAGAACAACTGGACCGAGAATCAGGTCCTGTCCGAATCCCCTTTCAAGTAAACGGTTGAAAACGGCAATAAAACCGGATAGGGTCGGTTTACGGAAACAGGAAAGATATCAAATCAGTTGTCAAACGGTCCCGAGGGAAATGATACATTAGGGAATCCGTTGAAACCCGTCCCATATTTGATCCAATCTCTAGGACACATGAATGGTCGCAGATACTGGTGAATGCTTTGGATTACGTTGAACACATTGTGGTCCCTACAGCCAAGGTTTTTCCTTTAAATGTACTGGATTTTCTCTCGGACATCCTGAAATAAGTTAGGATAATCATTTCAATAGGTAATTGCTTACAAGGTTATTATATACTAGGTATTAATTTGGTATCAATACACAATGGGCCAAACTTACGACCCATGCAAAGGGTTCCGCTTAATGGCAAACGACATCGCGGCAGGCCGAGATGGAGATGGCGGGATGAGCTGAAAGAGAGAGAGATGAGGTGGAAAGAGAGTATAGGCCCGATCTTTCCCCAAAAACTTTTATTAGTCTAGACTAATATTTTTTTTTTTTAAATCGAGAGCGCTCCATATCTAGAGCTGAATTTTGGTATATTAGATTCTTCTTTTAGTAGCTGTAATAATTCTTCATTAGTCATAATATCGTATTCCCAAGCTTTCAGTCATATTTTGTGTTGTTTTCATTATTTTCAGCGTTTGCATTTGACGTGTGCTGTACAATAAATTTTTCTTTGCATCATAAAGAAAAATTGGAAGAACTAGTAAACAAATAGCTGTTGGGAGAAACTGTATGGTATCCCTTTTCCACTTCACAGTTCATCCAGGAATGAAAAGAACTTGCTACGGGTTATCGTGTTACCCAGTAACTGGGTTATGAATGTTACATAGGCAGTCGCTCCATATACAATACTGCGCCCGGCAGTATCACTCGCATAAGTTTTGATCCCGTGGGAATATCGGGATAAAAAGTATTAAACAAATAAAATACAAGAATTGTATTTTTTTTTCTTTTCTAAGTTTAGACGAGGATAATGTGAAACAGGTTTTTTAGTCTCGCCTTTCATTGCGTCACAATTTGTTCCAGCTTCGCCTAACTTCAATTAACATCCGATATCACATCAAAATCCCATAAAAATCAACGTATAGTAGGTATATTGTTGTACCTACTCGTATACAGAGTGAGCTAATTACTGATCACTTGTCGCTTAGTTCACGTGTTTTTAGACGCACGTACATATTCCGGGGAATTTTCAAAAATACACAAAAATTGGATTTTCTATAATCCCATGAATTTTCGCCTAGGCATTATGGGGTGCTTAATTGTTGCAAATGGGTCCGACTGTCACTTCCTGGAAGGAATACGTCAAATTACCAGTCAACCTGTATAAATCCTTTACAAATAAATTCAGTCATTCGATTTTATTGCACTACATTTATATGCCTCCCGTTCCATGGTAATAGACCTCCAATTTCCTCTTTGAAGGCCCTACTGTTCGTTCTCGGTACTTAAATGGAATAACGAAGGCTTTACTCTTTTATTACTAGGATATGACTTTATGGTGAAAGGACGTACTACATAAGGTACATAAGGTTTGGCAGCGAAAAATAAAACAGTTTATTTTTATTTTTCGTTGCCAAACCTCATCATAGTTTGGAGAGGAAATGTTTGTAATGAAATAGGAATTAACTTATATACCGCCATGTAGTTACTATTATTATATCGTTTCGTATCGTTATTTTTTTGGCAGTAGGAAGAATTTCGAGTCTGGGTGTTTTTCTATCTATAATATGTATGTATTTACAAATAAAAAATTGTATATAAGTAGTTTATCAGCCATCTTGTTACCATAACACAAGCATTAGGTTGCTTAGCTTGGGACAAATGGTGCTGTGTGAAATGTCCAGGGATATTATTATTATTAATTTAGAGACAGACTCGTAAAAACTGTACAGTCAGCCCAAACAATCTCTGTATAAAAATTAGAAGTGATTTGCGATCCCTCCGACGGAAGAACTTTACTGTCGTGGTATGAAGAAATAGCTAGGTTTGTGTGTAGGTAAGGTTATTTCACCTGATTTACTTACCTATGTTACATATGTCATGCCACCTAAGTTACACGTCTAACTTTGTGTCAAAATTACAAAATCTGTATCGTGTATTCGTTTTATAGAATGATGGGCCAGTAAAAAAACACACATACATGTTAAATCTCTATTTCATATTATGCTTAAAAAGGTACGCTATAAAGATCAAGTACTTTTATTTCAATATATCACCATAAAAAGCCTTGAACCAGACAAAATCACTGTAGCATTAATAATATTCATGTGAAATTTCTAACCATCCGGTCCCTATTTCATGCGGTCCATATTCATATCGCACTCGATTTTAGCTTTAACACTACCTACGGTACAATCGACACTTAACAACTGGAATCTGAAATTTGGAATACCTACATTGCATTGTATTTTAAATTCCATAGCGTTCCCTCTAATATTTGATAAATCGATTTGCACATTCATTTGTACGTTCATTCGGGTAGCTAAACAAACTGACCCGGATATGGCAATGTCCGGGTATTCGGATGTTAGCGCTTTTATCCGTATACATTTTGGGTCGTTCTGTATATAACCCGAAGCAAGGTACCAGGATGTTGGTCCGGTTATGGAGTTAAACAAATATTTATTCTGCTGATCTTGGTATTATGGTTTTCGTATGGTACAGTCAACAAATGAGATAGGTATGCAGGGTCGTCGGATATAGTTGAAGTTTAGTAAGAAACCGATGGATGTTTTATTCGAATGTTGAGGCCGTTTCCACTGGACCAGCACAGCTCCCGTAGGTAATTCAGTTTGAGTTAAAAAAATATTGGAAGCGTAAAATGTTTACAGTTAACGTTAAGATTCATACGTTTTCTGATTTCCAATTGGACGATCATGCACTTAGGGAGTTCCTTATCCTTCGGATTTTGTATTTGATCAAAAAATCTAAAGCTTAGGCAATCATTTTCAACGAATGACTTTTATAGAACGGTTGAACTGAATGTACAATCAAATTAACAATACAAAGAAGAGCATATTAATACGATGAAAATTCATATGATAGAATTATTGTTAACATTACCTTCAGTACGGCTGGCGAGAGAATGTGTTCTTGTCACCTGTCAGTTTCATACAAGCGAATACGTGTTGTGCGAATTTGATCTTTATTACCTACTAGAATTGTCGCACTGACAGGTGTCTGGAACGCAGCCTCTCAACGGGCTGACTGTAATTATTTATTTATTTAAACTTTTCGCACAAAAAGGTACAAAGGCGGACTTAATGCCTTAAATTAGGCATTCTCTACCAGTCAACCAAGGGTGGTGAAGAGATTAGATGGCAGGTGCTTTGGTTGAGAGGGACAATGATAAAAAAAAGCAAGTAATTCTTAAAGCTACTTTTAATTTGCGCGTTTTTAAGTGCATATATGGTTATAATTATTATCATAACATGCATATTCCATTTATTAAGGTCGCATAATTATAAATAAGTACTTTTTCTTTATACATCGTTTCTGTTCCAAGGCGAGCTAAACTTCAAAGTTCCGAAGTTATTACATATTTAAATTTTTCCGATCAGATCGCTTTTGAAAAGTTTTTGTGACGCAAATGGGAGTCTTAGTTCGACGTGTATTTTTCATTCCTTTTTTTATTTGATTAGGTAAATGATGTTGGCATATAGCAAAGAGACTGACACACAGACTGCCCCATATCAAAATTCAGTAAGTGCTTCTAACACCATTTTCCGGAGCGCAAAAACAGTTTAGGTGGTACTAGGTTTTTCAATTATTAATTTTGTTTATGTGCGTTACAATAAAGTTAAATGCGGTATGGAGCTTGTAGCTAAGTAATTACAGCGGCACGGGTCTATCGATCAGGTTAAGCTACGCTTGTCGCGGTTGCTCCGTGGATGGGCGACCATCTTCGTATACCAAGACCCCTCCATGCATCGGAAAGCACATTCAGCCCGGTCGTCATTCGTAGATTGTTGACAGTGGTTACGGGTCGTCAGAAGCTCAAAAGTCTGACAACCAGTCTTACCAAGTGGTATCGTATTACCCAGTAACTAGGTTGTGGAGGTCAGATAGGCATTCGCTCTATATTAAATACTGGTATTCAGCTGCGTACGGTTAGACTGGAAGCCGACCCCAAGATAGTTGGGAAAAGGCTAGGCAGATGATTATGTGCGTTACAGTAACAAGTCGAAAACCCTAGTAAGTTCCGAACACTTGTTAGGTTTAGAAGAATTAAGTTAAAGTGACTTACTTCCTTTTTTATTCGGTTTTAGATAGCAGCCTATGTGGTACACTTACTATTTCTGGCGGTATTAAAGTCTCCCCTCATTGCTAAGATTATAACGCAGCTGTACTCTACATTAGATTAGATACTCGTAGATACTCTACGTTAGATAGGTACATATCAGATGGGTTTACTATGAAAGTAAAGATTATGTGAAAATCCTTTTTTTGTCCTTTTCTGGGTTTTGATATGGGGCACTCGAGATAGCTGGAGAGGCAACTGGGTAATAAATTCAAATTATTGCTTCACTAAGGCAAGGTAGTTAAGTTAATAATGCTCCTTATTAATACTCATATTTTTTAAATATATGAGAATACATAAAAACTATGTATTCTATGCAAAGCTATGCCATACTAGCTATGTAAAGTCAGGGCATTAATTGTTTTGCAAATTAATAATAATATAATAATATCCCTGGACATTTCACACAGCACCATTTGTCCCAAGCTAAGCAACCTAATGCTTGTGTTATGGTAACAAGATGGCTGATAAACTACTTATATACAAATTGACAAGCAACTTAAAGTGTCCGTGTATTCAAATCACAACTGTTGACAGTTGACATGGGCTGTCATTTTTTAAAGAATTAACATTTTCTCTACATACGCAAATAAGCGCTTTGACGTGGAGTTACGGACACTAGCCCGTATTAACATATACCTATTACATACTACATATGTATATGTAATGTAGACATTTGACTTTGCTCCTACATGCCACCAACATGTACAGACGCCAGCAGGTCAAGCTACCCGAAACTGTCAAATTTTCCTAATCAACCTTGAACCTTAATGCTTTAGCGATAAAGTTGAAAATCTATTAAAGAAATTTGACAGATTGTAGTAGCTTGATGTGCTGGCGTCTGTACCTGGAAGTCAAAGGATCGCTGCACAATGGAAAGTTTGGAACTATGTCAACCCACAAGTAATGAACAAGAGTCAGTGGCAGTTCACACCACCTGCCTAGCCTTTTCCCAACTATGTTGGGGTCGGCTTCCAGTCTAACCGGATGCAGCTGAATACCAGTATTTTACATGAGTAGTCAGTGGCAGTTAATAATAGAAAATAGCCCTAGCGCTGGAGACGAGGAGCTAAGTAATAACAGCTGCACGGTTCGATCAACCGGGTTAAGCTACGCTAGCCGCGGTTGGTCCATGGATGGGTGACCATCTTTGCACACCAAGACAGGCGTCTTGGTCTCGGTCGTGCTTTTCGACGTACGGAGGGCCGTATCTCGGAAAGCACGTTGAGGCGTTGGTCCCGGCTGTCATTTGTGGATCTTTGACAGTCGTTACGTAAAGTCAGAAGCCCAAATAAAGTCTGACAACCAGTCTTACTAAAAGGAGGAGGTGGAGTCTTACCAATTAGGTACCCATTAAGTGGGCCGTGGAGATATACAGGCAGTCGCTGCATGTGAAATTCTCGTATTCAGCTGCATCCGGTTAGACTGGAAGCCGACCTCAATATAATTGGGAAAAGTCTAGGCTGATGATGAGGGGCCCTAATACGAACGCGCGACTTAAACATTACGTGAATTCGAAAGACTTTTTAATTGGTTACATTTATAAGCTTAAAATCCTTAAAGTCCAAAGAAAAAGATGCACTGAACTTAAATTTAGTTTAGTTTGTGAACAAGGGAATCGGCGCCATTATCACCCACAGATATGAATAAAGTCTTAAAACCAAGTAAATATTATGCACCAAGCGAGTATTTTCAATTCTAAAATTGGTTGAATTTACGTCACGTTTACGCCGAGCGTTCGTGCTAGATCCCGACACAGGTTTAGAGCTGAGAAAAGCCTTTATTACGGGAATACTTTACAACGAAAGTAGGAAATTCCTTAACTTAGTTTACTTACCTGTCGGTTCAGACGGCTGGGAAAAATTGTGAAATTAAGTTGGACTATTGAAACACCATTTTGAAAATAACTGTGATTGGACGCCCCTTGAATTGTTATTTGGGCAACAACCGTGTAAAGCCAGAGAAATAAATTGTCGTCCAAATCTGTCAACTGATATTCTTTGACATACTGAATTTTAGGACCAGGATATTCTGGCACCTACATATATGACATTGACAGGGGTCGTTGTTGGTCAACATTTGTGAAATTGTGTCACGGAAATTGTATTGGTAAAACAAGATGGCGGCCGTAGTTCCGATTTTGACCACGCGTCAAAATAGCCTTGTATCATTGTAGTTGTGATTTGGCTATAACACCAAGGGAATGCGTAACGCATCTGTAATGTTGAACGGATGCGTACGAATTCCATGTAAAATAAAAAATAAAAAATATTATTATTATTATAATGTGAAATGGCTTTAAAACGGCAAATTGACGTAGGGAGTCAAATTACTTAACAATCAATATCCTTGACTGTACTTTTACGACCCTTCTAAATATAGTTGTAGCGTTCATATGACAATGTTTCATCCCAAATTTTTGACGTGTATTCCCTTGCAAATTGAGTAAAAAGATTTCAGGAAAGCATTCTCTAAGGTGAAAGTTTAACGACCCAAATACTGAGGAGACCCTTTTCTCTCAGTTTTCTTGTAGATGCATAGATAGATAGACGACGTAATGTGAGGTTTTTTTTTTCATTTCTGGGTCAGTGGAACTAAGGTGAGGAGAAAATTCTTACATAATTTATTTCTTAAGGTTTTGCTTTTAGAGACTTCTTTATCAAAGGTAATGGATGCTTTTTTACCTCAGTTAGTCACTTGATGTTGTCTTCGTCTTGTTTAATTTAGCGTAGCCGCAGATGACTGGAAAAAATTCAGGTAAGTCTAAAAGTGGCACCGGTAACTGAAAATTTGTGTGGAAATCGGCTGTCATGGTATGAGCATGTGTTACGGAGAAATGAAGAAAATGACGTGAGGAGAGTTTTGATTATGAATGTCGATGGTTATAAGAGTAGGAGTAGAACAAAGAAACGATGGATGGAATGTGTGAATATGGTTAGAAAGGGGGTGACTAGTATAGTTTTTATTATATTTGTTGATATTATATTGGCGTGGCTAACTGACACATGGCAAATAATTTAATTTAATGTTCTGTGTAATTAAAAAAATTTGTAAATTGTAATGTTGATGATGATGATGATGATATATTTTTTTTATTGTATTGTATTTTAATAATGTAAGTATATTTTTTTTATTATTGCATTTAATATAGCTATCTAGTGGCACTTTTTACTTTATTTTAATTTTGTTAACATGCGGATAATGTAGTGGGCTGCAATATTGTTAATACTACTTATGAGCCTATATTATTGTTATTTGTAAACATTTTATATTGTAGCTGTTTATTGTCCCATAATAAATAAAATAAAATAAACAAAACGCATTTTCAAGTAAGTTCTCTTTTTCTTTGATTATTTATAATCTGATGTGTAGCAGTATAGGTATGTTGTGGTATACGTAATCAGCCTATAATGTTCCCACTGCTGGGACACAGGCCTCATCTCTGTGAGAGGGAGTGGGCCGTAATCCACCATGCGGGCCCAAATGCCCAATGCAGGTTGGTAGATGTCGCATGTCTTCGAATTTTTGCTTCTAGGATATGCCGGTTGCCTCACGATGTTTTCCTTCCCTGTTTTGAGAGCAGTGGTGATGAAATTACCCAAACTACCCAAACAAACCCAGCTTTTATTAGAAAACAAGGTTTTTCTTTAGATCAGGTTTAAACCACCGATCCAGTTGAATTAAGAACCTAACCGTTATAGAAATGCAGTTCTTTATACAAAAATGACTGCTTAGTTCGGTGCTGAGTCGTTAATTTAGTATTAAGAACTTTGCCTAAATCGAAATAAAGTTCAAAATACAAATACTGACTCAAAAGTTTGCTATGGGTAAAACGAAAGTTAGACTTCGTTTTGTAATAAGACGGAAAAGGTTTTATTTATACCCATCCTTAACTGCATGAGTAACATATTCATTCGCATCCCGTCAATATTCCATCACACCTAACATAATAACATATCAATAATCGACATCATCACTTCCATATAGTTCCCGCAGTGAACAATAATATTTCAGTACATTTCCTCACACGTACATTCCTACAGTCTTCACTCTCCAGTAGCCCTCCGAACTTCGACGGGAGAGGACGCTCGCTCCTGATCTCGATCCGAACTCTCGTAATATCGAAGTTTTCATCTACGGAAAATGTTTTGTAAATAGTTTCTTGTGGTTTTTCTTGAAAGTGATATGAGTTGGTGTGATGTGATTTATTTGGATGTAAACTAGTTCAATGCCTGGTAAGAATATTATTATTATTTATTATTAGTTTATAAACTTTTATTTTTGGTTCATACCTAACATTTTACTTGTAACATCTAACTTGAGAGGGTTCCGCAGCTAAATAATAACAGCCGCACAGCTCGGTCGGTCAGTTTATGCTACGCTTGCCGCGGTTGGTCTGTCACGGAGGTATCTCGGCATATAATATAAAGATAGTGCCCCATCTTTATATAGGGAGATATCTCCGTGCCTCTGACAGCAAGTTAAGCCGTTGGTCCCGGCTGTCATTCGTGGATCTTTGACAGTCGTTACGGGTAGTCAGAAGCCCGAAAGTCTGACAACCAGTCTTACCAAAAATGTTCTCAATTAACTTTTTAGATCTATATATCCTGCTTATACGTAGGAAGTTTCATTAAAATCGGTTCATGCATTTCGAAAAACAAGGACTTGAAAGTTTGTATGAAATGCCGTACTTTGTCAACGCTCTTAAGCCACGTCAATTCCTTAGCTATTCCCGTCAATCTAGCGTTCATTTCGCGCGGTTTCGTTCATTATGTCATAGAGTGTAAGGCCCCAGGATTTTTTTATTCGAAAAAGTTATTAATTACATATTTTCTTATAATATAAAAATGAATCGCTGAATGTGTTGCTAAGCGCAAATCTCGAGAACAGCTGAACCAATTTCGCTAATTCTTTTTTAGAATATTCCTTGAAGTACGAGGATGGTTCTTACGGAATTTTTTTTTAAGAAAGTGGCTTCACGCGGACGAAGTCGCGGGCAAAAGGTAGTATATTATTATAAATATCTCGGGATCCTGGGGTCCCGGACCTTTGGAAGGCCGAAGACAACTCGCAAAGGCCCTTTAGACAATTTTAAATGATGATCAGGAGACACCAACCGACAATTATCCCTGTATGCACTATGCAAGTGCACCCAAGGACAACCCCCGGTTGGTGCAGGACTATTGCAGAACATGGAAGCAAAACATATTGGGCTATGGGTTTGGGTGGCTATAGTGGATCAGTTACCTTGAACTATGGAAGGACTATGTCCCTTATCTGACCAACGATAATATAATATTCACAGATAAAATGGCAGAGGAAAAAAAAATGTATTTTACTTGCACACTCAATAATGGGCTCCCGGATCATTACATACATTATTAGATATTTACATCACCGTATATCTTTATCAATCGATGTGTTGTGTTTCAGATAAGCCCTAAACTGGGACGAAGGGCTTATGTCAGTATTACATACAAGAATTTAATTAATTATTAACATATTCAAACAAATTGGCTTTAACTTTGTATGAGAATGTATGAAACTATATTCAAATGAGGATTATATAGAATCCTTATATCGGGAAATAAATAAATTAAAAGCGGCCAAGTCCGAGTCGGACCTAAGAGTTTTTTTCTCAGAATAGCATAAAGTTTTTAAAATATGATTGATGTGTAAAATAATTATTACAAACCAACTTACAGAAATAAAATCATTAAATGTCATTTATCACTGCAATCCTATAGCGGGTAACTAAATTGATACGATAAAAATATACTTGCGAGTAGATTCCAATTGAAATGGCCGTGCGAATGAATATCAGATTCGGAAATAGGGATTGACCTACATCCGTGGGTCGCATATGACAAGGTAGGAAGCTTTGAACACGAACGATTCGAACTAAGAATCTGTCATATCATTTGAGTATAGTCTGAAAATAAACCAATTGTAGCCTTCTTTTTTAATATTTTATCTGTGGGGAAATCTCTATAGATACACTCCATCTGGGGGAACGGGGGGTTAAGTCGGACTCCTATCGACTTAAACTCTACTGTGTCTTCTTCTAACATAAGTTTGGGGCCCGGGAGATACGTGTACATTCGCTGCACCCCCGAATGGTATCAGCCCGCCATCACCAACCAAGCGCGGCCGACCCCACGGCCACACGTCTTCCCATAAAGGCGCACTGCGTACCACTTCTTTAGGCCTTTTTTTCGTTTTTTTTTTCTTTTTTTTTTGGGTGGGAAATCATCATATGACGGGCGGAGCGGAAGGGCGTGTCAGACTTTTACTGACTAAAACCCACCCGTGTTCCTTCAGTTGCCAGTGGCACGGTATCTCTTTTGAACAACCCGCGGCCCTGGCAGGCATCGGCCCTAGCGGACCCCGTCAGTTAGTGCAGCCCGCGCCTACGGTGACCGATAGTCGGCTGTTGACTCCCGACGTCCACGGCGTCTCCTGCGGCGACTAGGGGCGTGAGGGCCCAGAGATTGCCTCTCCCTCACGCGCTCCGCCTCCTCCTTGCAGCAGCAGTGATGAAGCAGTGTAGCCTAAGTAAAGATGGTCACCCATCCACGGACCAACCGCAGCAAGCGTAGCTTAACCTGATCCACCCGTGCGGCTGTTATTACTTAGCCACAAGCACCTTTTCAATTCAACAAATGCTTTAAACCAAAACAGTATACAAATTCCCAGAACACTAAACTGCTGGGCTTACAAAGTTTGCTCCAAATGTCTACACGAGGCATCGTAATCGAAGTTTTCCAATGCATTGCTCCCGACGTCTCGGCATTAGGGGAAATGGCTTTCTTATTGACTCAGCCGTCTTAACTAGCTTTGCAAACCGACTTTACTTGACTTTTCCATTTAGCCACTTTAGAAAGTTAATTGACGACAGTTTCACTCTTTTCAATTTGCGTCGGATTATAGGATTTACTTCGGGTAGTTGTGAAGGTTACTTTGTGGGAGATTATCTTGTTTTCGGTGAATTATTGAAGTATTGGACTCGGTAGCGTTAAACTGTACTGCTTGGGGCTGATTATTCAATCATCTAATAACTTTATTCGAAGAATAATTTTGAAATTTTGACAATCTTTTCATACAAAAACTGTCAAACGTCAATTTCATTTGATTTTGATTTTGAAAAATCAGCCTTTATGAAAAAAAATAAAAAAGGGATGATGCGGGTGTTGTGGCGCAGCCTGGGAGAGGCCTATAGCCGGCAGTGGACTGCGATAGCCTGAGTTGATTAATTGATACGATTAATCTTTATCTACCTAATCTAATTATCTAATAAAGCTGTAGAGTTTGTTTGTTTGAACGCGCTAACCTATGGAAATAACCGTTGGATTCGAATTTAAAAAATTCAATTTGCATTTGATAGCCAATTCTTGAGGCAGGTTATAGGGTCATGGACATCACGCTAGGACACTTAGGAGCTGAGCAAAAAGCAAAAACGTTAAGCGAAAACGAAGTAATAGCGCAGGCAGGTGATGCGATGCGACGGGGTGGGTCAGAAGCTAGTGAACGGTGTAGTTTTCTTTTGTCTGTTATCTTTAGACCATCAATCCATCGTTGGGGGCTTGACGTTATCATTTATCTAGATCTACATAGTGGCGAGTAGATGATATGACACGTTCGCTATGTAGTAACTTTTATTGTTTGAATTATGTACAGACGCCAGCACATCAAGCTATTACAATCTGTCAAATTTCTTTAACAGATGACAGTTTCGGGTAGTTTCACCTGCTGGCGTCTGTACCTACCTATAAAGCTACCCCGCGACTTCTTCTTGTTTTAGCTTGATTCAAAGAGTGTAACGGAATTAGGGTGCTAGACACAAAATACAATTTTGAGGTACAATAAATTACTTTTTATGAATCAGAGGGGCAATTCTCGTAATTTTAAGAACGTTCACAGTCTGATCTTAGTCTCAATCTGTCAAAAATAACTCAAATTTCCCTACATTTTCACAAGTTTTGACATTTGTTTGTCGCCGAGATGACACTGCGACTAGATTTTGAACGTTTTAAATTACGAGCATAGCCTTCTGATTTCTCCGGACCATTCATTTCTCGGGTGGTTTTACTCTGAAAAACCATCAAGTGTCATTTCACAATCATTTTTGCAGGTTTTCCTCATGTAATGCGTTTCTGCTCGGTTTCATGATTGTAAAAAAAGTGTGTTCAGGATCGTGTTTACCCTACAAGCAAGAAGGGTAGGCAGGAAATTAAGAAAAAAATAAAACGGCAATGTAAAACATAGTTCTGCAATTTTAAGGCGTAGAAAACTGGAAACTTTTCATTTTACAACCCCTGTATCAACACTCGTTTTCACAGGTGGTCAGTAAATCAAAACTAGTGGCTGTGAAGGCTTGTAGGTACAGTCAGCAAAATGTTTTCGTAAGAATAGGTTTTGGTTTTGTTTTGATTTGAACCGACCCCAACATACATGAACAGAATTTTTTTTTGGATGGGAAATCATCAAATGACCCCTCCCGCTCTGGGTGGAGCGGAAGGGAGTGTCAGACTCTTATCTAGGGATACCTTAATCCTAAATTATTTACGAAATTTCAGTTTAAAATCTTTTTAGTTTCCATAAAAAGTTAATATACAGATTAAAACCTCTTTTATTCAAAATTTTAAAATGCAAATAAAAAAAAACAAATGAAAAAACAAATATGGCGGCAAAAAAGATAGTAATTCGTTACGTTAAGGAAAATTAAAATTGTTTTATTAATATTAATTAATGAAAAGGGATTAGATTGTTTTTCTTTTTTAATTTAACGTGCCGTGTCACGTCGTCATTTGAGTCGAGAAGGTTGCATGAAGTTGGTCTTCATGATCGAAGACCGCTACGTGTTCCAGCATTGCGACGACGTAGGAATCGCGGTCGGCGGCTTTCGTGGGCTCGGGAGCATTTATCATGGAGTAACGAACAATGGTATTTGCATGGTGGTGTTCACCGATGAGTCCCGGTTCGGTTTACATCCGGGTGCACGAAAAGCACGCGTTTGGAGAACTCCAGGGAGAGTTAGCCGTCTACGGCACCCTCAGGAGGTCCACTCATACCAAGGCGAGACAATCATGGTGTGGGGAAGAATATAAATACGTCTTGGCGGACGAACCCAGCTCGTTTGGATCCAAGGCAGCATGAATGCACAAAAATACCACGAGAAGGTAGTAGAGCCTGTAATTGTCCCACACAGAATCCAAATGGGAAAGGAATTTCTACTCAAGCACGATAATGCTCCTTCCCATACGGCGCGGCTGGTGTCGGCCGCTCTCCGAGACCGCGATATTCAAGTTTTGGATTACCCTGCACAGTCACCTGACTTAAATCCCATCGAGCATGCCTGGGAAATGTTACAACGAAAAGCATTGAGAGATTTCCCGCCAAATTTGACGAACCACAACTTTACGAACACTTGCAAAGAACATGGGACCTCATACCGCAGCAAGATATTAACAATTTAATTTTTAGTATAAACAATCGATGTCGATATGTAATTGATGTAAGAGGTGGCAACACTGATTACTTATTAATAATTAGATTTTATAAGATTTTTTTCAATTTTAATTAAAATGACCTTGATGATAAAGAATTGGGCTAGAAAATGCAAAAATAATTTCGCAAATCCAACGGGTAGTTCCAGAGATTAGCGCGAACAAACAAACAAACTGTTCAGCCTTATTATTAGTATGGATATAGTACTTCCCGGGAAATGGTTCTTAAAAAGCTTAACTACTACAAACTTATGAGAACTAAAATTAATGCAAATATTTCAGCCATTCATTGATGCATTTGGATAGAGATTATCTGGCTAACTGTCCGTAAGTTTAATCCAGCCACTGAAATATGGTAAGCCCGTACTACGCTGAACTATTTTCAGCGTCGTTAGAGGGATCAACTATAGCTAGGTACTGGCAAATAATGCAGTGCACGAGTACCTATCTATCTTCTTTATTCTGAAGGATTCCGAGCGATATACTTGTGTCTACTTCTTGTTAGTACATTCTCTTGTTTAATATGGGATCTTTCAGTTTGATATATTCATGCTTGTTTTCACAAACACTACATACACGACCCCAAAATGTATTTTGCCTTATAAATAAAAGAGCAGTGTTGAACTTTCAACATTCGGCCGTGAGCTGAAAAAAATCACCTACATTTTGTCGAGTTTTTTAGGCGAACGGAAATGTTTGGAGCAGTGGATTTTTTTTTTCGCTTATTCAGTTTTGGTGTCATTCATAGTAACAGTTGTTCATAATGATGTCAATTACCCCTTATTTAATTATTTTACCATTTATATACACACATAATTATATAAACAGACATGAAAAAAAACAGAACAGAAAAATAGGTATGTATATCTAAAGGTGATGCTTATTTCATAAGAAATCTCTTCCAGCATAGCTGCAACCTTGTATAAGTTCAATCTAACTTCAGTCAGCCTAAAATTATAGCTTTTCTGTGTTATGTTAATTTTTGTGGTTGAGACTCATTAATAATCTAGTCTAATTATAATAATCATCCGAAATATTTATTCGCTCTATTTTTATAACTTTTCAAGAAAAAAGGGGTAAAAAAAAACAGATCTAAAACACAACGGTTGTGGACGACACAGACATAAATCTCGTTAACGGAGACCATTAAGGGTGGGAAGAAATTAGTGCGCCAGAAAAACGAGCATAGGAGAAGCGAGAAAAATATAATTCTACTAAATTGCGACAGTGTAGGTACTTGTCCTTTTTGTTGCTTATTAAGAAGAATGTATACTGTAATAAATGAAGATATAGTAATATGTAAGCCTTCATAATTTACAGTAGGTACCTCCTCAACTTTGACATGAAAACGTGTATAACAACCACGTCAATTTGGCGTGTTATACCCATTTGATACAATTTTCAAAGAATAACAGTAGAGATTTGAATATCCGGACGATTTAAGTTGGTAGTAACAATTAGGTTTATTTATAAAAGCTGCTTAAAGTTAAGAGACGTTTAAACTTCAAAAATGTATGGTTAAACAGTCGCTAATAATTACTTGACTTTAAGCAACATTTATAAATCATCATCTGCGTAGCCTTTTCCCAACTATCGGCTTCTTCTTTGTCGTCTGCAGCTGAATACCAGTATTTTACATGGAGCGGCTGCCGATATAAGCAACGTTTATAAATAAAGGGGTATATTTCTCTGAATTTAATCTAAGGAAAGATAGAGGTAATAATAACATAGGAATAGGTTATTTACATACTTTTGTCTACTATGCTATGCGTTATACTCGTAACTCTGACTCGCAAAAAATATGAAAAGATTTCCTACCTACTTGAAACTTTTATGAAATTAAATTCCTGTTTTTTGTTCCGAAGACGCGAAAATCGGGAATGTCGATTTATTCACATCAACTTTTGGTACAAGCTCACAACATATTCATGAAATATATGAATAAAGTGGACCATGTGTGGAGCTGGCTTTTGTTAAGCTTTGAGCGGCGATCGTTCACATTTTGTAAAGGTTTTATTCATAAAATATGTCTGGCGTGACATTTATTCATTTTATTTATTTATGTGTAAATAATAAAAATGCGTTACAACGTGTCAGTGCTGCCAGCCTTTTGAGCACTTTTCCTATTGAGAACGATGTGGACGATTTTTTGATGCCCTATTTTGATTAGTTGAAATTGGGTACACATTGAATTTCTGTAACCCAAACACGGACGAATTTTTGATGCCCTATGATTATCTTTTTTATAATATTATACTTGTATCTACATATTATTATAATTTTTTTAAGACGTTAGCTTTTAGATTATGTAAATAAAAACTGTTTTTTTTGTGCAAATAATGAAAATGGTCAGCCATTTTGTTATTTCTGTAGATAGATCTGTGGATAGATTTCATGTGTTACTGAAAGATGATACTTTCTGTAGAACCATGTGAAAATCTTCGCAAAAAGCAAGGGATTGACTTGAGCAGTCTATGTATGTTTTTATTCACTAAAAGCGTTATTTGATTTATGGAGAATCGTTATACCAGCAATATACAGAATGACCCAAAAACATGAACAAAATAAGAGAGATTATTTATGTAGATTATGATAAACCAACTGACTAAAAACTAATGGATTGATAATATTGATCATCGCCCGATTTCAGTTATAAACACCATCTAATAATAATACACTTCAATTAATTTAAGTTCCAATGGATTAAACTCGAAGTTACATAATCGTACAAATATTGACTGTTAATCTTCTAGTTAACTAGTTCAACTTATACAATCAAAAATAAACAGTGGGGTAATAAACAGTGGGGTAATTGCGTAACACACTAACAGTAGGATGGCTTTCATTTTGACAGTTGAACAATATTCATTGCGTTATTTACGTTGCTGAGCAGACAAATTTTTCGAATATATGAAGTAATGGATCAGCAATATAGTTCAAATTGATTCAGGTTGTGATGGATACTGTATTACGCAATTAGAGTGTATGCAGGTCCTTGTTACTATGATTGACGTGTAAAAGTGTTGTTTGTAGTGTGTAAACCTACTTACAAAAATAAAATCATTTATCATTTATCATTACTATCACTTTCAAATTATGTTGAGGGTATCTCAAAGACGTTTTAAATTAAACAGCTGTAAGATGTGATGTATCGTAGCGTTGGAAGACCTCCCACAAGGTGGACCGACGACCTTGTGAAGGCCGCAGGAACCCGTTGGATGCGAGAAGCACAGAACCGGTCCAAGTGGAGGTGCTTGTGGGAGGCCTATGTCCAGCAGTGGACGTCTTTCGGCTGAAATGATGATAATGATGAAGGTGTGATATTTAAGAGTGTGTTACCATCAAACTGAACAACTTTCTCCATGGGACCAACATTGTGATCGCAAAAAATAATCAGCCGTACCATACATTTGCGTTGAATAGGTATTGAAGATTTTGTGGGGGACAGGCACACCCTTGAATATCCACCCTTTTCTAATATATGCTGTGTTAAACCCTGGAACCCTGAAATCACGAAAAAATCTGCTGTCGCCTACATATCTCAAGTTATGCGAACATAAATGTATGAAGCAACTGAAAATTTTCATTATTTCAGTGTTTGTATCATAGTACAGACGCCAGCACATCAAGCTACTTAGATTGTTAACTTTATCTCTAAAGCATTAAGGTTTAAGGTTGATTGGGAAAATTTGACAGTTTCGGGTAGCTTGATATGCTGGCGTATGTACCTAAAAGTTGTTCATAGATAGTTATTCAAAATAATTGTTCTAGATTTATAAGTACAATTAACCTTTTTCAGTTGTTCTGCAGTGCGATTCTGTAACCATATCACCGCGAAAACTTAGGTGAAGTGAGCGTGGAGTGAGCTGTCATTCAAACTAATGCTAGGGATTGACACTATTGACAGCTCACTTCACCTAACTTTTCACGGTAAGATTTTTACAGAATCTATCGGCAGTTATTGTAGTTACACCTTGTAGAAGATTATTGATGTAACAAGGTATATGTACAGTGCTTGCCATTTAATAAATTCCATAAACATGTCGCATTCCAATGAGCTTCCAATTACATTATGTAAAATATGAAATTGATTCCTAGAAATTGAATTTCCATTCCTTGAAATTGATTTGTCGTTCGAGTCAGTGAGCCAAAACCATCTATTTAGAAGAATACGGGGCAGGTTTGAGATACGACTTCACTTACAGCTGCATCAGGCCTCGGGCCGCATCGCATTCCAAAACAAAAAGCGGAACAGCCCGCCTGTAGTGTAATGGTTCATTCAAAATATACGATAGTGATGTAGGTGTATTTTTACAATGCGCTGCGGCTCGTCCTTTTTAACCGACTTCTAAAAAAAGGAAGAGGTTCTCAATTCGGATGTTTGTATTATTTTTTATGTTTGTTCGCCAACCAATTTGAAAAATATTTTTTTTGTTGCAAAGGCTTCCCAAATGGTCCCATAAAAATGTTGTCAAAATCGGACAACCGATTTTTGAAAAATCGCAACAAAAAAGTGAAAAATAAAAACTTTTTTATAAAAAAAAAACAACCGACTTCCATAAAAACACTACAAAGTGAAAAATAACTTTAATTTCGGAAAACGAAATACGAAAACCAAAGACACCGACTTCTGAAATTAAAGTTTTTTTTTTACTTTGTAGTGTTTTTATGGAAGTCGGTTGTTTTTTTTTGGAAAAAAGTTTTTATCGTTAAGGCCCTTTAAACAGACGCCAGCACATCAAGCTACTACAATCTGTCAAATTTCTTTAATAGATTTTCAACTTTATCGCTAAAGCATTAAGGTTCAAGGTTGATTGGGAAAATTTGACAGTTTCGGGTAGCTTGACCTGCTGGCGTCTGTACACACGAGTTTTTCTTTCCGTGAAAAACTATGGCTTATTCGCCGTGTGTAGCCACGGTCGTCGGTGTTGTATGGATCACTATGGCAGCTTGTTCACAAACCCATGTAACAGGAAGCGAGCCTATTACCATCAAACTGGCACAGATCCAAACTTCAGGTGACTACAGAGAAATGCCTAGTGAAAAAACCCAATAACAATTTACTCGACCTGGGAATAGAACCCAGAACCTCAAGCTCAACAGCCGATCGATTCTGTAAAAATATCGCCGTGAAAAGTTAAGTGAAGTGAGCTTTCAGTAGTGTCAATCCCTAGCAATAGTTGGAATGACAGCTCATTCCTCGCTCACTTCACCTAAGTTGTCACGGTGAGATGGTTACAGAATCGCACTGCTGTAGCCGTTTAATAGAATCATAATAACCTTATAACCACTTGTTGATACACCAAGAAACTACTTCAACGTATTCCACTATACTGCGTAACGACCTATTTTCGGCCAATTACACTATAATTCAATATCATAATATCTTCCTACATCTCGGTACAAACGACGGCAGAATTGGAAATAACCCAACAATTGATTGAGTACGTGTTTGGCTTCATAAGATTGAAAGGTTTGTTATTCGTGTCGTTGTAAATCTGTAGGTATTAGGGCGTTTTTCCACCGCAGCCGTCACCGGAACGGCGTCACCGAGAAACTAAATAATTCAAACCGAACGTGACGTCCGGTGACGGTGATCGTTGGTCCACCGCGAACGAACTCGGCGGTTCGGTATGTTAAGATAGACAATACAAAAGCCAGGCAAGCGGCGCCGGTAGCAGTGTGTGGACAAGATCAAACGTGTTTTGTATTGCCGTCACAATCTCGGGCCGAGTTGTAGTGGTCGCGCCGAACTACTCGAAACGTCGCGTCGGTGCCGGGATGGCGGCGCTCGGATGACGAACGTGCGGTGGACACGCGCCACGTAGGTAGCAAATAAAAAAAATGTATCGCTAGTTCGTCACCGTCATATCGTACTCGGTGACGACCCGGTGATTGCTGCGGTGGACTAACGCAATTACTGTTTCTATGCTGTACAGATTTTTTTGTAGTTTATAGTTTATTGAGAGGAATTTGATTGAAAATGTAAACATGTCATATGGATTTACCGAATCTAATAAAAAAAACTCAACTTGATCAATTTTTCTAACTAATGGAATGAATTTGCACACCCACTGCACTTTTGGCGTGAACCCAAAATTATGTTTTAGTGATGAGTAAAATAATTGCTATGACTCAGTCTGTACTCACATGTAAAAGAAAGGTTTTTTTTTTAATTTTACAGACAAAAAGACACACAATACTCCAGCAGTGCGATTCTTAACCATCTCACCGTGAAAACTTAGGTGAAGTGAGCGTGGAGTGAGCTGTCATTCCAATTTCATTTCATGATGAACTGAAATATAATTGATTACAGAGTAGTTCCCAATTCGCTAGTATTTGGCATCGCAGTTTTAGAGAAAATAAAAATAAAACTTTTTCTCTATGGATTGGCAACCCCGATTTGACACTTCTTTTTCGCGCGTTACCGGCATCGCATGCAAAATGGTTTCTGAAGAAAAACTACTTCGAAAAATACGGAAATACAATAAAAAGTTGGAGCGTCGGCGTCGAAACAAAAGACGGAGGCACTATAGTGAGCGCGGGCGCAGCCTCAGTTCAAATCGGCGGCAAAGTGTCGACCGTGACCGGAGCCCTTTGCGCGCCATTACCCCGGATAACGAAGGTAAGCTTTTGATTTAGGTGCAACTAATGCAAGAAATGTGGCTGGCTACGATGGTCGAGTATAATATACCGTGTTAGTACGAGATACTTAAACACGAAGATCAACTTTGATACGAGATATCAACTTTGATGTAAAACAGATTTCTGTTACCGGCACGTGATGCCGATTTTGTCAAACCAGCATGTGCTTTCAGTACGAGATACTGTGTTAAGTGCAATAAAAATGCTGTTGAGAAACCTTAAGGGTTTTTTTCCTCATATTTCAGAAGAAATCATCGAACAGAGTGAAATTTATCCTCAAACATCGGCCCCTGAAGAACAATCTGACACTCATATTGAATCCTTAGCGTCACCGGAGGCGTCAGATAGCCATCTTACTGATGAGCAGAATACCGAACTTGTGCAGGCCTTGGGACAAGAATATGACGACATAAAAAAATATGAAGGAACAATTAACAATGACATTTGCAAACGGTGGAATTACTTATTAGCACATGGTCTGTCTAAGACTGAAAAAGACGACATTACAAAGTGTCACAGTTTGCCTGAAAACTGCCAACTCCTAGATGCCCCAATCTTGAATGAAGAAGTAAAAGCAGTGATCTCTGAAACGGGAATAACTAGAGACAAGTGTATTGCCTACCAGCAAAGACAGATGGGCACAGCACTTACAATAATAGGCAAAGTCATGTCTCATATAATAAACAACCCACCAGATAAAATAACTATGCTAAAATCACTCAGTGAAGCGTCAAAGTTGGTGTGTGACCTCCATCATCAACAAACTAAAACCAGAAGGTCTCTAGTTGCTCCCCAACTGGACAAGCATTTCTTAGAAATGACTCAAAATACTACCCGAAATGAGTTTTTTTTTATATGGAGACAATTTGTCAGAAAGAATTAAGGTAAATAAGATAATACAACAGAGTTCAAACTCTATTAAGAAGACTGCACCAAAGCCAACAATCGCTGCTAAGAACATAAATAACAAATATATGGGAAACAGGAATGGTCCACCACGACAGTTGAATCAGCGTCAACCAACCAAGGGGATGGCACGAGGTGGACCACGGACTCGACCACAGCCATCACACCACAGGACATCCTTCAACCCACAGCGTTCCGAGAGAACCCGGGGTGCCCACTACAACACCAGGAAATAAACAAGGTACACGCTGGCAATTTAAAAAACTACTTTTCTTGTTGGATGTCATTAACAAATGACCCCATTATATTGCAGTGGATTAAAGGATATCATATTCCTTTCATGTCTCAGCCTTACCAAAGTATAGTCCCTAAAAATAATTTACTTGATTGTGAAATTCCTCTTATGCAGGAAGCTATTGACAACCTTCTACGATTAGGAGCTATAACACCATGTTGTCATTCAAAGGGAGAATTCATCTCAAAGATTTTTCTTGTTCCAAAACCTAATGGCAAACAAAGATTTATTTTAAATCTAAAACCTTTGAACAAACATATAAAAGTTAGTCACTTTAAAATGGAGGATATTCGCACTGCAGTAAGGTTAATTGATGATCATTATTATATGTGTTGCATAGACCTTAAGGAATCATATTTATTAGTACCTATAGCATCTGAACACAGAAAGTACCTTCGTTTTGAATTTGATGGAAACTTGTATGAATTTACAGCATTGCCATATGGGTTATGTACTGCGCCTAGCGTGTTTACCAAATTGTTAAAACCTGTGGTTGGTTATCTAAGAAACTTAGGCTTCCTATCCACAATCTATATTGATGATCTTTTATGTATTGGCCAAACATATAATGAGTGTTTACAAAACATGGAAACAACAATAAGTAGGTTAAAGTGCTTAGGCTTTATCATTAATTCTGAAAAAAGTAACCTAGTACCTAGTAAATATTGCAAATTTCTGGGATTCATGATTAACTCCACATCAATGTGCCTTGAGCTACCTTTAGAAAAAAGAAATACAATTAAGTGTATGATTGATAAATTAAAAAAATGCAAGATAAGAGAATTTGCTAGATTGTTAGGCACTTTAGTAGCAGCATGTCCAGCTATACCATATGGCATAGTACATACAAAACAAATGGAACATGTTAAGTATTCAGCATTATTGAAATCAAATGACAATTATGATGTATCCATGACATTACCTATGGTATTACAATCAGATTTTCAATGGTGGAGAGATAACATAATGCATAACAGCAAAACTTATAAGTCAAAACAATTTGATTTAGAAGTCTATACAGATGCTTCCCTGACAGGTTGGGGTGCTCATTGCAATGGTGAGAGTGTTGGAGGCCTGTGGTCACAGTCGGAACAAAAATATCACATAAACCAGTTAGAACTAATGGCAGCGTTTTTTGGTTTAAAATGCTTTGCAAATTTAAAAAACAATTGTGATATTCTTGTTCGGATTGACAACACTACTGCCATTGCTTGCATTAACAAGATGGGTAGTGTTCAATTTCCACACCTAAATGATGTTAGCAGAAGGATATGGGATTGGTGTGAAGCTAGGTGTATTAATGTCCAGGCATCTTACATAAAATCTAAAGATAACTTGGCAGACGAGGAATCAAGAAATACTAACATTGACACAGAGTGGGGATTATCAATAGATGCCTTCAATAGAATTGAAAAAGAGTTTGGCAAGCCAAGTATTGATTTATTTGCCACCAGAGTTAATGCAAAATGTAAAACTTATGTGTCATGGCATAGAGACCCATACGCATTTGAAATAGATGCCTTCACATTTGACTGGAGCTCCTATTTTTTTTACGCATTCCCACCATTTGCATTAATTACAAAATGTCTGCAAAAAATTAAAAATGATGGGGCCAAGGGAATCTTAGTATACCCACTGTGGACTTGCCAGCCATGGTATCCTTTGGCAAAAATGTTGATGGTTACCAAACCAATCATATTCTACCCTAATAATAATTTATTACAATCCCCTTTCAGTACCAGACACCCATTAAGCAACCAGCTTACCCTGGCAGCGAGCATCTTTTGCGGGAAGCATTCAGACATAGAGGTTTGCCAGAGGGTTCACTAAATATTATGTTATCATCCATTTCACCAGGTACGCTAAAGCAATATAGTACTACTTACAAGAGTTGGTGGTTATTCTGCCAAAACCACAGTGTGGACATCTATACAGCTTCAATACCAGATGTAATACAATACCTTACTGAAATACATAAAACAAATATTGGGTACAGCTCGTTAAATACAGCTAGATCTGCACTTTCCCTTCTGTTAAATGAAAGAATAGGCAGGGATGATCACATTAAGCGTTTTTTCAGGGGTCTTTACAGAATTAAACCCGCTTTACGCAGGTATGTTAATACTTGGGATCCTTCAATAGTGCTAAGATTTCTGTATAATTGGGGTGATAATGTAAATTTAAATTTAGAAAAATTAAGTAAAAAGCTTGTCACCTTATTAGCTCTTGCTACTGCTCAAAGGGTGCAGACTCTAGCAGTAATTAAAATACAAGATATATCCATGTCACAAGACATAATACATATCAACATTACTGATTTCTTATAAAAACATCACTGTCATCAAAAACTGAAACATTCATTAAACTACCGTTTTTCGACCAGAACCCCATTGTTTGCCCAGCTAGAGCTATAAAAACATATATTGAGCAAACATCAACTCTTAGGAATGATGAACAATATTTGTTATTAACTAGTAGGAAACCTTTTAAAAGAGCATCTAAACAAACAATTAGTAGATGGATTAAATCAGTTATGAAGGAAAGTGGTATTGATACCAAAATATTTACCTCACACAGCACACGTCATGCAGCCACATCTTCTGCTAAACAGGCAGGGGTATCATTAGATGTGATTAGGAAAACTGCTGGCTGGTCAGATAGCTCTCTTACTTTTGCCAGATTTTATGATGTGCCAGTGAATGTTAATGTCCCACATGACAGCTTTATTAATGCTGTCTTTAATGCCAACTTGAGGATGTAATTATTATTTCTTTTCCTTTTTAAAGATTAATAAATGTTCAATGAATATTTATTTTGTTTTGTACACTGTCATTAGTGTTATAGTTTAGATAAATGGCTAAAGGTCAGTTGATGTTGATGAAAGATGTTTCACTGTAGCATTTATTGTTTCTAATTATTGTATCTGATTAAGAGACAAGACTGATAGTAATAATACTGATGTTATGTTGTTGTTTCTGCTGGTATTTCCATGGCAATTTTATTGTCATGAAAATACTAGTAGCCAATTGTCATTTTTGTTTGTCTTTAATGAGGCCCTGTGTGTAAACCACATAATGGATAATTTTGTCTTATTTTGACATGTTGAATATCTTAAGATTATTGATGTTACATACATAAGTATATACTTACTAACATACTATAGTTTGATTTTATTGGTCTCAAATAAATTTGATTCATGGCTGTTTTGGTATGTATCTCTTCAAAATAGTGGCCCATGTCGACTTTTACTCTAAACAGCTACTCTGTAATCAATTATATTTCAGTTCATCATGAAATGAAATTGATTAATCAGACGAACTTACCTTAAGTGAAGTCCGATTACAATTTCATGAAGGATGAACTGAAATATAATTACTAGAGATGCGCCGAGTAACACTTTTGCCGAGTAACGAATACCGAGTTTTACTCGGTTCATTTTTTTTTCAACCGAGTACTCGGCCGGGTAACTCGGTTCAATCAAAGTCCCATTTCTGTTTGCAAACAAACACGTTACGTTGCGCGTCATAGTAGATAAATAATTAAAAAAGTTTAATTAACGATTGAATGTGTGTAGTACCTGATCAGTGATTGTTTACATAATGTCTTCACGTAAAAGATCCCGAATTTGGGCGTTTTCGGACGAGATTGTAGAAGATAAAGCAAAAGTGAAATGTACTCTATGCAATTCTCTAATTTCACGTAGTGATGTTGGACGAAAGGCTTCTACGACGGCAATGTTAAACCACGTTAAAATAAAACACACAAAAGAGTTTAAAGATTTGGAAAAAGAAACTTTGCGGGAATTATCTCAAAATCGTGAGCCAATAGCATCAACTTCGTCGTCACAATCGAATGCAGTGAAAATACAGCAAACCCTTTTCGAATCATTTACTAGTACTACAAAATGGGATACGACTGACTCGCGTGCTAAAGAAATTCACAAAGTTGTAGCGGAGATGATCGTGGTAGATAACCAACCGATATCTATGTTGGAAAATAATGGGTTTCAAAGATTAATGAATAACTTAAAACCCAAATACCAAATTCCTAGTAGAAAATACATGAGCGAGGTTGTCATACCAGAAGTTTACACCAAAGTAAAAAGCGTAATAAGAGCGGAAATTGCAAAAGCTAAAGCTGTATCAATAACTACTGATATTTGGACCTGCACAAATAATTTACTCGGATTCTTAAGCTACACCGCTCACTGGCTAGACGAAGAGTTTGGGCTTCAGCACAGAGTGCTGCAAATGTCACATTTTAGAGGACCCCACACGGCGGACAATATTCGATCAGTGCTTTCAGATTTATCCATGAACTGGGATATTGATACTCGCATTCATCTCGTTTTGAGAGACAATGGACCCAATGTGGTGAAAGCCATAAATGATAGTCAATATATTGGCAAAGGATGCTATATACATACGCTGCAATTAGCTGTAAAAGCTTCGTTGAAGGAACAAAATGTTATCGACGTTATTGCCTCTGCTAGAAAAATTGTAGGCCACTTTAACCATTCTGCAGCGGCACAAGAAAAACTGACCCAGATACAAAAAGAACTTAAACTGCCAGAGCACAAACTCGTGCAAGATGTGACCACAAGATGGAACAGTACTTTTTACATGGTAAGCAGATTAATAGAGCAAAAAAGGGCATCTCTCTACATCACGGACAACCCAAGTACAGCCAATCTACAACAATTAACTGAACGTCAATGGGAGATTCTACAAGAGTGCATTACATTACTCAAACCATTCGAAGAAGTTACTAAAATTACCAGCTCCACATTAGCATCAATTTCTGAAGTAATACCCCATACCAATGCCCTATTAAAATATTTATCAAAACCTGAAGTTTCCCAAACTTGCCCAAATATAGCAGATATGAAACAAAAGCTTGAAAGTGAAATTCAGGACCGCTTTCAAGGATTAGAAAAAGACAAATATTATAGTTTGGCAACTTTGCTAGACCCGAGATTCAGGATGCGATTTTTTCATCCCGAAAACTATGAACTAATAAGGAATACGCTATTTTTAGAATCAGTAAGAAGAAGTGACATTACACAGAGTGCTAGCAGCAGTGAAGAAAACGAATCTGAACGATTACCACAGTCACAAGATCCTCATGCATCTTTCTGGAATTGCTTTGAAGAATTGGCTTCCACCCAGCCACTGGAGCGCGATGATCCTAAAAGCCCCATTGCTTTAGAATTAGGTTGCTATTTAAAAGAAAATTTGTTGGCAAAAAACAAGAGTCCTTTCGAGTGGTGGACAGGGCACCAAACAAGGTATCCAGAGCTGGCACGTTTAGCAAGAGTATTTCTATGTGCACCTGCAAGCACCGTGTATAGCGAGCGATTGTTTTCGGAGGCCGGTAACGTCTACGAAGAAAAGAGGAATAGGCTGTTACCAGAACGCGCAGAGAGCCTTGTGTTCCTGCATCATAACTTACCTTTACTAAATTTTAAATATTAATTATTTTTTTATTACTGTTCTCGTAATTTTGTCTCATTACTGCTCATTCATTAGCATAATTTTGATTTTATTACTTGAGATGTTCAAAGATTTCCTAAATTACTAATAAATACTTTTTGATTATCACTATTGTTTTAATTGTATCTACCTAAATATTTTTTTCTTAAACAAAGGATACTCGGCATCCAAACCGAGTTATTCGGCCGAGTACGAGTATCAAAAAACCTGCCGAGTACGCCGAGTACCGAGTATCAACCGAGTACTCGGCCCATCTCTAATAATTACCCACCCAGCCCATCCTTTTTAGGATCAGTCCCTTGTCGAATGGGCCAACAGAGCAACGCTATCTCTAAAGAGTGTCAAATCGGGGTTGCCAATCCATAGAGAAAAAGTTTTATTTTTATTTTCTCTAAAACTGCGATGCCAAATACTAGCGAATTGGGAACTACTCTGTAATCAATTATATTTCAGTTCATCCTTCATGAAATTGTAATCGGACTTCACTTAAGGTAAGTTCGTCTGATTAATCAATTAATGCTAAGGGAATGACACTATTGACAGCTCACTCTAAGCTTACTTCACCTAAGTTTTCACGGTGAGATTTTTACAGAATCGATCGGCTGATAATAACAAATGAAAATCAAATGAAAAGTGTAAAGTCCGATGTAAGAAATTGGTAGGAAAGGCTGCGCCAAAAAATCCCAGTTCAGCAAAAATGCCAGACAACTAGTGCCTGACGCTGGTTTTCAACTGGACCTGATGTGTGTGGTGATGGATGAATGTACATCCTAAGTATTTATCTCGGGAGCACTGGGTCAAGTCACTTGGATTCATCATCATTCATCATTCTCCAGCCCTTATCCCAATTTATTTGGGGACTGACATTGACTTAGATATAAAGTCGTAATATTTAAAATTGATGTACACACGCCAGCTGGTCAAGCTACCCGAAACTGTCAAATTTTCCCAGTGAACCTTGAATCTTAACGCTTTAGCGATATAGTTGAAAATCTATTGAAGAAATTTGACAGATTGTAGTAGCTTGATGTGCTAGCGTCTGTACTTAATTTGTTTTTCTGGAGGTATATTAATGTTAATATTAGGTATAAGTAACTACAGTCCTTTCACAGTTGAGTTAGTTATCTCTGATTTTACATCACTGTCAAAATCACTGTGATCTTTACATTCGTTACAATTAGGTTTTTTTTTTTAAAGTTGCCCCACTAGGAATTTCTCCTGTACACATCCACATACACAAACAGCCAGACCCGGAACAACTACTTGTTGGTCATACAAATATTTGTTCCGTGCGGGAATCGAACCCGCGACACGCAGCGCAGCAGTCAATCGCTTAACGCTTAACCACTGCGCCAACCGTGCCGTCGAACGGTTACTGAGTTGGTGATGTCAAAGTCTCAGAGGTAAAATACATAACTGTGAATGGGCTGTATGGTACGGACGCCAGCACATCAAGCTATTACAATCTGTCAAAATTCTTTAATAGATTTTCAACTTTATCGTTAAAGAATTAAGGTTCAAGGTTGATTGGGAAAATTTGACAGTTTCGGGTAGCTTGACCTGCTGGCGTCTGTACAACTTAACAGCATTGTCTATGGTAACCATTTGACAGTGACGGTGCAGTCTCACTTTTGGCGATACAGTCAGTAATCTTAGAAGCTGTCACGCCTGTTCTTCAAAATTTGAAATCCTTCTGTTTTTAATTTATGTTATCAATTTTCTATCAAAAACAAACTCCCTGTTAAGGGTTATTACTCGGATTCGGAAAAAAATGTTTCTTTTATATAAAAAAATGAACATTACAAAAAAAAATACATAAAATATACAAAAGTAGCCAAAACCCTCGAAAATATCTCTTTCAGTCATTAGAAAACATACAAAAAAAACTTTTGAGGATAAAACTGAAAACAAACAAATCCCTTTACCTTTTTTAGACTCATTTAAAACATTTTTCGGTACCTTATCCCTTCTTTTTTTCAAAATATTTGTTCACTTTCTATTGATCGTTGGTCCCAGCTGTCATTTGTGGATCTTTGAAAGTAGTTAAGAAGCCCGAAATGGCTGGGCTGTGGTGGTCAGATCGAGAAGTATGTGACCAAGAAGAGTGAAGAGGAAATCAAAGTTTAACCCTCGAGGACAGAAAGTAGATACATCATCATCTGCCTAGCCTTTTGGGGTCGGCTTCCAATCTATCCAGATGCAGCTGAAAACCAGTATCTTACATACAGCGACTGCCTATCTGACCTCCACAACCCAGTTACTGGGTAATACGATACCCCTTGATAAGACTGGTTATCAAACTTTCGGGCTTCTGACGACCCGTAGCGACTGACGACCGAGTAAACACATAATTATTTACCTATATATTCTGAGGAACAACGAATATAAACATAATGTGAGGGAATAGGTACAGTAAGACACTCGTCAGTGGCAACAAAACCAGTTTAAGCTGGGCTCTAATTCTATTAAAACTCCATACTATACCAGGCCAGCTAAAGATCAAAGTGCGGATGTCCTGCCTCCGCTACTATCGTGAAGTTAACCGGTACTTAAGAGCGTTGACAACGTACGGCATTTCATACAAACTTTCAAGTCCTTGTTTTTCGAAATGCATGAACCGATTCTTATGAAACCTACACATAAGCAGGATATATAGGTCTAAAAAGTTAATTGAGAACATTTTCGAAAAATAGTGTTACAAAAAAGAGAATTGGAAATCTCTGTTTCTGTGGAAAATTTTAAATTTTCCATAGAAACAGAGATTTCCAATTCTCTTTTTTTAAATAAAACAATTCGAAAATGTTATTAACTAACTTTTTGGACCTATGTATCCTGCTTATGCGTATGAAGTTTCATTCAAATCGGTTCATGCCTTTCGAAGAACAAGCTTGAAAGTTTATATGAAGTAAGTGCCGTACGTTGTCAACGCTCTTAAGCCACGCTAATTAATTCTACTAATAAACTCTGCCAATTTTGAAATTGGAGCGCGTTTTGCCGTAGCAAACAGTTGAGCAATGCGGGCGGATGGGATAGTTAGTCTAGTAGATCCACGGAGCCGTGAGTAGATCTTCATGAATTCGGAGGAAATAGTATGAATTTCGGATGTAATAAAGCTTTGAATACCCACCATTAAGCTAAAAACAATGTAGCTCTAAATTAGTTTCCACACTCTGCCACGCATGAGGTAGGTACCGCGCTCGTTGTAAGTATTTTTAATCTAAATCTATTGTTTTTTTAAATAAATGGAAAAGATGGCAATCTCTGAATATAGAAATTGCTATCTTCATACTGTTCATCATCAAAAATATATATAATTGTACTAGTTTATTGTAACTTTTTGTAAGGGTCAGGGACTGCTATTCCTTAATACAGCACCCCAATTGCGTAACACACAATCAATCTCAATCTGAATCATTTTGAAGGATATTGCTAATCCATTGCTTCATATGTTCAAAAAATGTGTCATGACGTGTCTGCTCAACAACGTAAATAACGCAATGAATGTTGTTGAACTGTCAAAATGAAACCGATTCCGATTGATCGTGTGTTACGCAATTAGGGTGCTGGTTATTCTATAACCTAGCTAAGAAAGCTGAACTTCACCCACCAGATTGTGTTTGACATGGTAAAAACTTATATGAATAACTTTATGTATGCCTCGTGTACTACAATCTCCTTTTTATGAAATAAATTTATTATTATTATCTACATCTACACACATTTTGAATTAGTGTAATTAGTGAAGTCTCTTTCCGTGTCTGTCTGTGTGACCACTTCGTTCTTCTAAATTACCGCAACGGATTTTGATCGTTAAGCTATAGTCGCTTCCTCGTCAACGGTGGGACAGGTGCCTGAGACAGCCCCTTGAAAACCTTCAAAATTAAAGGTTAATAAATTCACAGACGCAAATAGTACGCCATCACAAAAGGTCCTAAACAAACTTCTATCCATGTCAATTTGAACTTGAACGGGTATTTGCATAAAAATAATACGACAGCGGCGTTCAAAGAAACAAGAATAACATGACAGGATAAACAGGCCTCACTGCGAAATAAAAAAGTTTTAAACAGATGAGGACCAGAAGTGAATTTTTTCAATTGAAGTCCTTCATAAGTCAATTGAACTTTTGTAACTTAAGCAGAGCAGTGTCAGTGTACATCCTGTACACTCGCCGCAAAATGCCTTCAGAATTTTAAACACTTCAAAAACCCATTAACATTTTGTCAAGCGACCCTTTGTTGGTCCAACGAATACCTTTAGGACTTTCAGGGATGTTTACAAAATTCAATTTTATTGGTTTTTTATCGTTTATTTTACGTAAGTCTACAAGACTGTACCTGTGTAATGTCGAGTACAAAATTTGAGAAACGGGACTCGTAAAAAGGACTGTTGGTACCTACTCGTATTTTTATTAGGGAAAATATTAAGTGTCGATAAGTGTCTGCTTCTGTGGTTTAGTGGTTGCAAATACGGTTGCTGTAATTATGACACAGCACTGATTCCCAGATCGGGGAAAAGTTACCTTATGGGAATTTTCAGTCGGGAATTTTTCCGGAGTTTGGAACCGTACCTGGTCAATTGTACCTAACCTAACTTATTATATGACGGCGAAGGTACGTCTCTCGTTATCATCAGCGATATTTTAATTACTGTGGGCGTACTATCATATGGTAGTGTTGGTTATTGTGCAATAGAAAAACCGTTTACAATTCAATACAAATTGCCCATAAACATATAAAATTGTTTAAAAAATACAGTGATATCCATGATATAAATACTAGGAACAAACACAAATTTGTTGTTCCTACAACAAGGCTCAAGAAAATAGGTGGCTCGTTCAGACGCCAATGTATAAGCTTTTACAATAAAGTTCCAACACCCGTTCAAGATCTAAGCTTTAATAAATTCAAATCATTCATTAAACGTAAGTTGTGCCAGAAAGCCTTTTATACCGTTAAGGATTATATCGAGGACAAAAAGGCTTGGGATTAAGGTGCTTCTAATTTTTACATATTGAATGTTTTTATATTTATTTATATTTTTTTTCTGTCTTGTTGTTGTTTTTTTTATTTTATTATATACACTTTGACATTAATGAATTTTATATATACTATGACATTTGCTTACTTTGTAAAGTATTCTATTATTTTAATTATTGTGAATGTGAAGACTATGTAGGTCATTTTATTTATATTATTTTTAATTTTTCTCTCTGTTTTGTTAGTTTTTGTCATGGTCTGGCAGTTTGAGTAATTAATGTAAAACTACCCAAATGTCCTTTCTTTGGTATTGTTCGTCGAATCGTCGAGCTCCTTAAGTTTCGAGTTGAGCTGTACGATTTCTGACAAATGCGTGCACTGACTGGACAGGTCCTCTCAATCTATGTGGTTCTTTCCTCAAAAAACCATCTCAGACATCGATCTACATGGTATTCATATGATCTCGGCAAGAATATGTCTGAACTTTAAAAGAGACTGTGACCTCTGAGTTTGTTTCGGCCTTTCCTCTCAAACTAGTCAGATAGGAAACGCCGACCTCATCTAGTTTTAAAATATGATTGACGTGTAAAAGTTTTTGTACAAACCTACTTACAAAAATAAAATTATTTATCATTTAAATTATAATTTCACGAACAAATTAATCACACTAGCGAATCACACACTCTAGGTACACGACACAACTAGGTACGGAACGCGAGACAGTTTCTGAGCACATGTTGTCCGTACGATGTCCAATGGTCAACAGAGCCGCTCCACCTCGCTGCTCGCTCTCTTCGACTCCCACGAACTTAGGCTAGACTCAGTCGAGCACCACCTGGTGGCCTTGGGGTCCTGATCAGTCAAACGAACGACTGACGTTCTTCCCACATATTGTTTAAATGTTAAGTATGTCTTGTTTTTGTTTTGTTACGAAAACTAGGTCAAGTAAATGTACAATATTATTTATCCAAACAAAGTAAATTGAGACGTGTTCTGTGGAGTCCGTAGCTAATCCATCGCCCGCTGGGAATACTGAAGATTGTAGGCCGACAAGCAATTATGCCACAATTGCTTGTCTTGTCGCTTGGCAGACGAGCTTGTTTGATAGAAGAGCAGTGAAATTCAACCGTATGTTTGATTGCCAGCCAGCCACGACAGCCTTTCTCATGTCAGGTATAGTTAAAGTTAACAGCCGATCTAGTCTGGACTGGTTTGTATAAATTGGAAAATGGACTTGGTACCCTTAACACAAGTTTAATCTTAGCTTGGGTGCTAGTGGAAATAGTCAGTGATTTATGCTTTTAAAAATAATAGTATTACAGTATTACCCTGTCGCCTTTGTCGTCTACTAACATAGTTTTTATGTTACTAACATCTTGGTACCTTTTTTATGTTACTAACATCTTGGTACCTTTTGTAAGTATGGAATTGTATTCTGAAATAAAGTGATTATTATTATTATTTAATGTTAATTGTAAAATTGGAAATAAAGGTATTATTTATTTATGATTATTTATTTTGTAAAAATGTCATCGTAAAAACTTAGTGAAGTGAGCTTGAAGGGAGCTGACAACAGTGTAAATCCCTAGCATCAGGTGGAATGAGCTGTCCCCTAAGTTTTCACGGTGATTTTTAGAGAATGGATCGGCAAAATCAGCCTATAATGTTCTCTTCCAGATCCCTTTCGAATCTCGTCTTAAGTATTTTATAATAAATATTTCTTATGGCTGATTTTTCCAACGCAAGATAATTTTATCCAAGGAATAATGAATGAATTTTTGACAGTTCTTCCATACAAAATCTGTCAGACGTAAATTTTATTCTAGGAATAAAAAATATCGGACGATTGAAAAATCAGTCCATATTCAACTTACAGTAGAAGGCCAATTCCCGTAATTAAAAACGTTTAAAATCAAGTCGCAATCTCATCTCAGCGACAATCAATGTCAAAAACTTGTCAAAAATGTAGAGTAATCAGAGGTATTTTTGACAGATTGAGACAGAGATCAGACTGTAAACGTTCTTAAAATTATGAGAATTGCCCCTCAGGAGTGGTTGAATAATGTATATTTCAGTAAGCTACTAACGTCGGTCCTCCCTTCGCATCCCACGTTACCATTATTTATATAATCACGCTACATTTATATAAAGGTTTAAACTTTTAAAAATATTATCTAAGTACATACGTTTAGAGGGAATTGTGTTAATCAGTAATTTCTATATTTTATGAAAGGTTAACTTATGTTGAAGCTAAAATATGTGGAAAAACCTATTATTATTATTAGGTATTTGTTTGACGGCGATCCCACTTGATGCGGAGAGTACAAAACCGGTCGAAGAGGAGGTGCTTGGGGTTGGCTTCGGCTGAAATGATGATGATTTGTTTGACATTTCATGCACTAAAGAATCTGTGAAAATAAATATCATGAATTTCACAGTTTGACACCCTTCGCAACTAACCTAGGCATTCGTAGAAGGAAGGAAGGAATACGCGCCTATCGCGGTGTATTCCTTCTACGAACACTACGTTAAAGTCACGTCAACGATATGTATAGTCCTCCTTATCGAGTTCGATAACGCCTTTAAATTATTATTGTTTGCTAGCGTATGATTGCCAGACCGAATTTAGTCTTAAATACTCGATCACAACTAATGCAATAAAATTGGCCGGCAGAGTTAAAGGTATTGGTATAGGAGGGCTGGTGTCGATTTACGTATTTGGCGTTTTTCGGTTAGTGTATCGAGGCGAGGTTTTTTCGAAAGGTTTTACACTTTTATAGACAGTAGAGCGCCAAGACGACTTATGTGAAATGAGCCTCTCCTGTCCTCTAGGATTAACAATTTAAGTTGTAATAGAATCTCGTTGCACGACTCGCTACTGGTTACATGACTCACGACATGCTACGCTAAAGCAGCGCATACGGTCTACGCTAGCTCAACGTAGACGGTCTACTCTAGCTCAACGTAGACGGTCTACGCTAGCTCAACGTAGACGATCTACGCTCAACGTAGATGCATCAAATAACGCCAGATGTGAAGAAATACTGAAAAAATCCGACTTTATATAGGGTCAAATTAAATTTTCTAGCGAAACTCCGCCGCCGGTAGCGATATCTTTTACATTTATACGAACATAAATGTAGGGAACAGCTGATTTTTTTTTCGCGCTTTCAGGTATGGTCCCATAGTAAAAGTTGTTCATAATGATGAGTACAGTGACCCCCTAGAGTTATGGGATATAAAAAAAAACACGTTGTATATGATAAAACAAAAAAAAAACGTGTGCGTCTCGGGACGCCCGACAGAAGTAATAAATTAAAAACTAATCTATGGTATATGTCTATTGCACACTAAACACTGAGTAGAGAGAGGGGGAAGCGTCTGTCCGAAATACGACTAGCGCTATGGGTTAAGGTGAGAGAGGAAGAGCCTGCCTACCGCTGCCGTATGCGTGAGAGAAAGTGAAGCTAGACAGACAACCGCGCCGTAACGCGTCACGTTACGAAGCGGTTTACCCTCCCATAAGAAATGATCACTTCAAAAATATGATTTGATGATATTTTTGGGGTCAACGATCGTATCGTCGTAGTGTTTTCACTTGAAATATCAGTTTAAAAGAATCAGTTTTTTCACGTAAACTTCACAGACGTAATGTTTATCGATATATAAATCCGATAAAACCAAAAAAACTGATTTTCTGAACTTATACTTCAAGTAACTAAAACGAACAGCAGTCATAAGCCCCAAAAAAATCATCAAATCATAATAATATATATTTGGTTTTATTATATAATAATGACGCCAATACCCTTGTTCACAAACTAAACTAAATGTGCATCTTTTTCTTTCTATTTAATTAAGAAAAGGACCGAAGATAAAATATTAGTGTAGTCCTTTCAAATACTCTATAGACAGTTTAGACGTGATTAAAAACATAGCGACAAAAAATACGTCAATTTACGCCAGGCGCTGACTAATTTGACAGGACTAAGCTAATATTTATCTTCTGTCCTTTTATTAATGAAATAGTAAGAAAAAGATGCACTGTACTTAAATTTAGTTTAGTTTGTGAACAAGGGAATCAGCACCATTATCTATACCCATCACGTCTGCGGAGTTACGCTAGCTAATTTCATTTGAACCTGTACATTCATCGAATATTTATAAAGCTTTCAGGGATAAGTCAGATTAAGCACCCACGCCAACACATGGCTTAAAAATGCGCGCAATTACATACATAAGTATTATGTAGATAATCTCCTACACATATACCTCCATCTGATGATAAGACCCGATGTTATTATACATGTTTTTGTTACTGAAATCTGATAACCTGAAGATAAAATTACATCATACTTTAATGCATTATTTTGTTCATGTATGATATTATATTGCACTAGATACTAAAATACTGGTATTCAGCTGAATCCGGTTAGATTTAAAGCCGACCCCTACATAGTTGGGAAAATTCTAGGCAGATGATGATATTGCACTAGATTTGGCCCGTGGAGCGGTGAGAGCGTAAACATACTAGGATAAAAAGCACCCTGGTTCTTCATAGTTAGTAGATCTTGCAGCTTGCGCGTCGATGCCAGCCTGTATAATCATAAGATCATTAATAAGAAAAGTACCTAACTAAGCTCTAAGGTTTGAAGTAATTTTGAAGTTGGAAATGTGCTTATTTGAATAAATGCCTTTCGAGATTATGATTTTTGAATCAGAACGCAATATACTCGTATAAATCTGTATTCTTTTTCATACAGTTCTCCACGCCAAAGCGGCTATGTGGTCGCGAAAGCAGTCAGTGTGCAGTGCCGTCAGCGGCGTGTCCCGAGGAGATGAGGTGGACCAGCCTGGCAATGGAGTACAGCTGTACCCCTTCGCTATAGCCCTTAGAGTACGAGTATTACAGGTAAGAAAGCTTGGGTTGATTTAGATTTGGCCATCAACATTATAAAAAACCTGTATTCCCCGAAATATTACCCAGATATGTTAGTCAAAGCATTTAATTTCAAACTAGCTGTTGCCCACGACTTCGTCTGCGATCCAGGATGAAAAGTAGCTTCTGTACCAAACCAGGTCATGATCTACGCATGTGCCAAAATTCATCTAAATCCGTTGAGCCGTTTTAGCGTGAAAGCATAACAGACAAACACAGTCACTTTTGCATTTATAATATTAGTTTTTTAGATTTGAATAGGATTCGAATTAGGATAGTCACAAAAAGGGCACTTTAGAACGTCAAAATTTACAAGAAAATAAAATTGATTCTAGTTGCTTGTGCTGTTAGCTCCACGCAATAACGGTGGAGCCAACTGACACTATTCCCGACCTTGGAGTCGAAGCAGCGAGGAGTTACCACCTTGACAAGCACAACGTGGCAGTATTGGCTTGTTTGTCTAGTGGTCCTGCGGGGTAATTGCGCACGCCAACACTAACAGTAGTGATGTCTACAATTTTGACAGTTCAACAAAATTCATTGCGTTATTTACTTTGTTGAGCAGACAATTTTTTTGAACATATGAAGCAATGGATTAGCATTATCCTTCAAAATGATTCAGATAGAGATTGATAGTGTGTTTGATTGATAGTGTGTTACACAATTAGGGTGCTAAATACAGATTACGGAACTTAGTTCTTAGAAGCTTCATAACAACCGCACAGATGATTGATGTACAGACATGAAGCTACGACAATCTGTCAAATTTCTTTAATAGATTTTTAACTTTATCGCTAGAGCATTAAGTTTCAAGGTTGATTGAGAAAATTTTACAGTTTCGGGTAGCTTGAGCAACTGGCGTCTGTAGGAGGAACGCGGTGAAGTTAGCGCTATTCACGGTTGCTTTTTTGCCTGAGTACGTATAGTGTTTATTGGTATACTGGCGTGGCTAGCTGACATATGGCAAATAATTTAATTTAGCTTGAACTATTATATATAATTTAATTTAACTTGTGGCGTCATCTACATCGCCACATGCGAACTACTCATTACACCGACGACACGCAAAATACTTCAATTGTTGGGCAGTTACCCAGCAGACACAAAACCTGTCTGGTCGGAGAATCCATCCTTTTCTATGGAGGATGAGTAAACTTCAGATCAGATTACGAGAGTTATAAAAAAGTTTTCATATAATTGGCCGTCTACATCACATGTATGTCTACTAGATGTAGGAATTTGATGATAAAGGCCATGTCATAGGGCACAATTCAGACCAATTTATGGCTGCTACTGAGAATAATAATAATAAATCATTTTATTTCGCACAATTAGGAGATCCATAAATTGTTAGTAAACAGTTTTGCACTTAAAAGTAACTTAAAACTAAAGACGAATGAAAGCGAAGACATTGCCTTATTATGGAGGCGAGGTATCAGTCGCCACAGTCCTCCCTGTCCCCCCCCCCCCCCCTATCCCTATGTAGTGTGAATACCTGGAGTTGGAATCTATTGCCCACAATTTTTCATTCTGACTGGGCGTTACTAGGGCCATTATTGCCACTGCTCACGACAGTTTTACGTGCAAAGCATTAAATGTCTTGATGAATAGTAACGTAGGAGTAATAGTTCCCTACACCTCTGCCAGAAATCACAAGCATGATACCTATTATGTCATATAAAACTGGGACGACGATACGACATTAATTTTAAACTTCGTAAATGGAAGTAAGAAATAAAAATTGTTGATTATTTGTTGTTAAAGTTATTTTTCATTTTGTGGTGTTTTTCTTTGGAAGTCGGGTTTTTCTTTTAATTTAATTAAAAGTTTTATTTGATAGGTTCAAAATACTTCTATGCACTAGTAATGCCAGTATTTCAATTTACTGTCGTATTGTACATAATTATAAGTACTGCACCCTAATTGGGTAACACACTAACAATAGCAATGGTTTTCATTTTGACAGTTTAACGTCATTCATTGCGTTATTTACCTGGTTGAGCAGACAAAGAAAAATGATTCATACTGAGATTGATAAGTCATAAGTAATTTATTTCATAACAATATAGATACATTGTGTTGAAAAATTAAAAAATAACATTAGATATTGTGTTACGTAATAACGGTGCTGGCCAGGTTAAAACAGTTAATAACGCTTCACCTACCTCAAAATCAGATCAGCCAGCAATTTGGAAACAGCCCCTGAAATTAGCTCAATCAGAGCGCGTAATGTGATTAACTGGAACGGAGTCCAGCTAAACATAGCCAGGTATAACAGCACTGCACCCTGAGCATTAATGGATTAGGTTATCAAGGCACTGGAGCGGAGATAATTGTAGTGCTATAATGTTGTTATACTCGTATCAAGGATGACCGACTTTCGGTATCTCGTTTCACTCGTGCAAAGCGATGGCGAAGTAGATCGGACGGTTAAGCACAGAATTAACACTGGATGGATGAAATGGCGGCAGGTCACGGGAACAATCTGCGACTCCCGCATTCCCCTTAAACTTAAGGGGAAGATATACAAAACCATGGTTAGACCCGCTGTCTTGTATGGATCAGAATGTTGGGCCACAAAAGGGATGAATGAAAGGCAATTGCATGCAGCTGAGATGAGAATGCTGAGAGGGATGTGTGGTGTTACACGAATGGATAGAATAAGAAATGAGTATATAAGAGGAAGTTTGAAAGTGACACCGGTAATTGAAAAGTTGTGTGGAAACCGGTTGTCATGGTATGGGCATGTATTACGAAGGAATGAGGAAAATGTCGTGAGGAAAGTTTTGAGTATGAATGTCGATGGCTATAAGAGTAGGGGACGACCAAAGAAACGATGGATGGACTGTGTGAATGGTGATATGGTTAGAAAGGGGGTGACTGTCGAGATGGCGGCTAATAGAGGAGTATGGAAGAAAAAGACATGTTGCGCCGACCCCAAATAATTTGGGATAAGGGCAGGAGAATGGATGATGACTCGTATCAAGGATGGGGTGTTTGTTGCGCCACTTCTTCTTCCCAATTTGAAACTTCGCACTTGGAAGTGGTGAAGGGTGGGCGTTATGGGGGACTGTTTTGTGTAATTTTGACGTTCAAAAACTGCCGATTCTTAGCCTAGTTTAAATATTTATTTATTTAATCTTTTCACACATTACGGTGTCCAAAACGAAGCTCTCAACGTAATTATTTCGTATTTACAAAATAGGGTCCAATGTGTAGATGTTAATGGTGTGAAATCATCCGGGCTACCAGTTCAGTTAGGTGTTCCGCAAGGCTCAATACTGGGTCCATTCTTGTTCTTAGTTTACATTAATGATTTACCATTCCATTTGACGGGCATCTGTGATGTTGTACTGTTTGCAGATGATACCTCTCTTATTTTTAAAGTAGACAGGAATAGACAAGATTTTGACGACGTAAACAGTGCACTCTCAATAGTTACAGATTGGTTTACGTCAAATAACTTAGTTCTCAATGCCAAGAAAACCAAATGTGTAAAGTTCGCCTTACCGAATGTTAGAAACCTAGGACCCAACATCGTCTTAGATAAAGAGGTGCTTGAAACTGTAGGCTCGGCAATTTTTCTAGGACTAACAGTAGATGCCAAACTTCAGTGGGGACCTCATATATCAAGTCTAGCAGGAAGGCTCAGTTCGGCTGCCTACGCCGTCAGGAAAGTAAGACAATATACTGACGTTGATACAGCTCGTTTAGTCTATTTTAGTTATTTTCACAGCGTTATGTCCTACGGTATTCTGCTGTGGGGCAAAGCCGCTGATATACAAAATATATTTGTCCTTCAAAAGCGAGCTGTTCGAGCAATTTACCAGCCAGGTGCCAGAGTTTCTCTAAGAGATTTCTTTAAAGATATTGGTATTCTCACGGTTGCATCACAATTCATCCTTGCCAACATTTTATAGATTAGGCAAAATTTACACTTGTACACTAAAAATAGTGATATTCACAGTGTTAACACTAGAAATAAGGACAAACTACGTGCCCCCTTTCACCGGCTTCATAAGGTTCATAACTCATTTGTTGGGCTTGGTATAACCTTTTATAACAAGATACCCTCTTCTTTACTAGACTTGCCTTTTAATGCGTTTAAAGCTCAACTAAAATCCAACCTTTGTTCAAAGGCATACTATTCTATCAACGATTACTTAGACGATAAGAATAGTTGGTCACCCTAGTTTAACGCAAGACAATGTTTATGTTCCTTCTCCAGAATTAGCTTACTGCAGAACCCAGCAATGCATAAATGTGTAAGCTGTCACGCCCTTTATGCCTGGAGGCTTTTATTTGGGTAGTAAGTTTTTTTATTTACATTTTAATTAATTATTTTTTAGCTTGAGTACGTGTAGTTTTTATTATATTTGTTGGTATATTGGCGTGGCTAGCTGACATATTATGGCAAATAATTAAATTTTATGTTCTGGTTTTGTAATGTTAATTACCGAACATAAGTACCTAGTATTGTATACATTCAAGTATTTTTTTAAATTGAACAGACAGCTGTGCTGCTGGGGAGTTTGTTGCGCCACTTCTTCTTCCCAGCAATAGCACTAGGAAGTGGTGAAGGGCGGGCGTTTTTGGGGGACTGTCTTTTGTAATTTTGACGTTCAAAAAGTGCTGATTCTCAGCCTAATTTGAATAAATGACTTTTGATTTTGATTTTGATTTTTGACACACAAAAAAAATTACAAAGGCGGACTTAATGCCTTAGGCATTCTCTACCAGTCAACCAAGGGTGGTGAAGAGATTAGGTGGACCTGCCACCTAAGACCACAGACAAAAAAAATAGTTTTTTTTTTTTATTGATGGAAGGAAGAAGATTTGTATGGAAAATACAGCATCACTGGTGAAAAGTGAATAAAAAGGAACGAACATGTATGTAGGGACATTTAGCAAATCAAAGCGTTTTTCCCATGGATTATTGGTCGCAACTTTGAGATAACAACTATTTCATAATAGAATAGGCTCTAAAATACTATATTCGTAACAAGATAAAATCACTTTTAAAAGTTGTGTGGCATTTTCTTTCGTGTCGGTCAAGCTTGGAGCAAGTATCCAATTGAAATTAACCGATTTTTCGTTAACGGTGCTTAGGTGCTCGTGGCTAAGTAATTACAGCCACACGGTTTGATCGATCAGGTTAAGCTACGCTGCCACGGTCGGTCTGTGGATGGGTGACCATCTTTACATACCGAAACCCCTCTGTGTCTTGGAAGGCACGTTAAGCCGTTGGTCCCGGCCGTTATTCGTGGATTTTTGACATTAGTTACGGTTCGTTAGAAGCCCGAAAGCCTGGCAACCAGTCTTACCAAGGGGTATCGTATTATCCAGTAACCGGGTTGTGGAGGTCAGATAGGTAGTCGCTCCATGTAAAATACTGATATTCAGCTGCATCCGGTTAGCCTGGAAGCTGACCCCAACATAGTTGGGAAAAGGCTAGGCAGATTTGATTTTTCGCTAACGGTGCTTAGGGATTGGGTAAACCAATACGAGTACAACTGGTTTGGTGTATTATGGAAAATTTAATTACTGAGAAAGGCCTGTTTTGCAGATTGGGCTACTATACGATGTTTACTTGATTAGTGGTTTATTAGTGAAGGAGTCGAGATTGTGAGAACAACACATCCTTGGTGTAGGCATTCATATAAGCAATAAAACTTTTCTCATGCCTTTCAATTACAGTGTCACTTCGGCATAAATTAGTATCTACTATCGACCCACCCCTGATTCGCACGGTTTTACGACCAGAAAAACATTGGTATTTTTATACCTGTATATATTGCTTACCTTTTAATGATAATACGTACATGTATTATTTATAAAAAGGGGAGATAATCATGGGACATCAAAAAATTCGCCCGCATCGATGTCAACAGGAAAAGTGCCCAAAACGCGATGCTGACTCTTTGGTCAAAAATTAGGCCAGCCCTCTGATCACGTTGAGATTCGACCAAGCCCAGTCGATTTGTATATTATTTGTAAGTTTAATATTCATATATTATAAACATAAACCTTCCGGAATAAATTCTCTAAATGCTAGTGAAAACCGCATCAAAATCTATTAGGTAGTTTAGAAGAACAACGCAGTCATACAGACAGACTCGAAAAGCGACTATACCCTGTCCATCAGGTTAACCGTTTTTTGAAAGCTGTTTTAGAACGTACATTGATTATTAGTAGAACGTACAGATTACGTAAAAGTTAACTTTAAAATGCGTAATAAAATAAATATATAAATTATAAAGATTATAATATTGCTAGCTGACATATACATTATTTCTAGGAAATATTTTTTTCTTTTTTGTACGAAAAATAGATGTTGGCCGATTCTCAGACCTACGATATGCACACAAAATTTCATATAAATCTGTCCAGCCGTTTCGGAGGAATTTGGTAACAAACATTGCGACACGAGAATTTTATATTTATATTAGATTTTAATACGACAAAATAATGTGCGATTCTTTTTTGTTTTATCATTTCAGTACTTATTCAAAAGCACTTTCCATTTATAAAGCTTAGCAGCGAGCATCAAGATTAACAAAATGGTTGTCACACATCGCACTGGCCGACTGCAGTAATCTTTATCTTATCAAAGGCTGCATGCTATATCTAGTGACAATGTTATTAGCCTTGTTGTTATCACTGGACGCTTCCTCGAACACGATCGTGCAAATGGATGAACCTGATCCCATAGTGACGGACGAAACAAATAACCGGTCAAGTGCGAGTCTGCCTTACGCAGTGGTTTCTTTACAACCAAAGCTTTGTGCAAACAGCGAATAATAATTTGTTGTTTTTATAAAAGCAGAGTAAGTATCACTGCCTACATCCGACATGCTTTGACGCTTAATAGGTAAACGGTTTTCAAGAAACAGCAAGAAATATTGAAAAAATGCATTTTTATGAGATTATTTTGTTTGTATTTTCTGTCATGCTGGCGGCCATATACGTAGGTATTCTGTGTTCAACAAGCTATACCAGTTTGTTGTTAAAATACAGCCGATCGATTCTGTAAAAATCTCACCGTGAAAAGTTAGGTGAAGTGAGTTCAGAGTGATCTGTCAATCCCTAGCATTAGTTGGAATGACAGCTCACTTCACGCTCACTTCACCTAAGGTTTCACGGTGAGATGGTTACAGAATCGCACTGCAGGCCTGTCAGTGTGATAGACAGGCAGACGGTGATAGCTAAAGACGATTTCAGACGAACGGTTCAGTTGAGAGAAGGTATATTTTTGTTTCATTCCATCTTCCCGCGGCACCGGCAAAATCATAAAATAATGAATGAATCACTCCATCCGTAAAGCTGAACGGATGCGTACACATTCCATACAAAATCGTTGTTTTCTATGGAAAAAAAACTGAACAGAGCTGAATAAGTGTGGTTAGTCCCCAGTAATGTTCACTTTTCGTTCATTTGGTAATCGAGTGAAAGATGCCGAGTGCCGAAATCCGACATCATTGGAACGGTTTCCGATCCAACATCATTGGATAATTTAAAGATGGCGAATAAAATTAACAAAAAAGTGAAGCATGTGATATCGACTTTAGTAATTAGGCTCTTATTAGTCTCTCATTGACACTTGCTAAATACGGAACCCCACAAACTATCTCGTTTCTATTTCTAGGAAAACGGAATTGGTAGCGGTGCATTGTTTATAAGATGGATGGATAGATGGTTTCCGAGAATTCTAGATTCTCGGCCATACTCGTTAGTTGATTGGGTTTTGTGTTTGAAAATATTTTGGTGGAATTTGGGTTTACTGCCAAAGCTAATTATACACATGAGTTGCCAAACCACATTTGTGGCCCCTAGTGTCTATTTTGTATTAAAATTGTGGTTAAGTTATAAAGTACTACTTTATTAATATAAATCGTCAATTTATTTATGTAATATTAGGTAAGTTCTTTTTAATTAACATAAAGCTAATGTTTATAGTTAAGAACTTGAGCTTGTGGCTAAGTAAAAACAGCCACACAGGTCGATCGATCAGGTTAAGCTACGCTTGCCGCGGTTGGTCCGTGGATGGGTGGCCATCTTCACATACCAAGGCCCCTCCGTGCCTTGGAAAGCACGTTAAGCTGTAAGTTCCGGCTGTCATTCGTGGTTATATACATCAGACAGTCGTTACGGGTCGTCAGTAGCCTGAAAGTCTGACAAACAGCCTTACCAAGGGGTATCGTATTACCCAGTAACTGGGTTGTGGAGGTCAGATAGGCAGTTGCTCCATATAAAATACTGGTATTCAGCTGCATTCGGTTAGACTGGAATTCGACCCCAACATAGTTGGGAAAAGTCTAGGTAGATGAAGAACTTGACAAAAAAAAATGCAATAGTATGTACAATCAGTTTAAAAATATGTCAATTTATTTGATTGTTTACGATTTGTATTTGATAAAAACTGTACCTAACAATGTGTAGTGTCAAGGTATATGTATTGTGGCTACACATTGATACAACATTACGGACCATAGATATGTATTCTTTTCGACGATACATCTTTTTAAGGCTGTCTGCACCACGAAGGTACAATAAATTATTAAGAAATACGGAAAACTTTTTTGTAAAAAATGTTACCGCATTTTATCCCCACGTTCTGACACCATCAATTTGTTACTGTCCGAACCCTTGTTGGAGAATGACCAGCGCTATGTAATGACACCTAAGATATACATCAAAAAGTTTCTTTTGCTACTGAAGAAATAAGGCTTTTTCCAAGGATTCTACTAAGACAAAAGGATACTCAAACTCAAACTCAAACTCAAATCATTTAATTCAACTAAACCAATTACAGGCACTTTTGAATTGTCAAAGGGTCAGTCAGTCAGAAAGATGAAGCTAGTTGCCCATTCCAAAGCGTAGGTACCTATGGAGAAGAACGGGCAAGAAACTCCATGGACACTCTTTTAAATCATAAAATTGTTACAAAATATTTGATACATCATTCGTGTTGAAATTAACCATGTGAGTACGATGTAGAAAGACGTGCACGTTTGAAGCGTCCGTTATAGAAAACATAAAAACAATTCAGAAATTAAAAATTACAATAAGCCGTGGCGGCTAAGAGATGACCAGTCCCTACTGACGGCGCCCGTTCACGAACATGACGTATGGATCAGCACCATTCAGCTCAACCATTTTGAAGGGAACTTAATGATCCAACACACACGCCACCACCAGCGAGACATTAGAGTGAGCATGACATAGTCTCAGCCGCCAGGGCACATTCAAGTCAATGAAAGACGTACCCAGTAAATGGTAGCTTTATAGAAAGTACATAGTGCTCACACGTAGGTACACATAGGTACCGATTGATTCCTTGAAACGGCAAACGAGATTGCATTTATACAACTCTGCAAAGGAAGAAAATTAATTTTGTGTAATTGGAAACATTATAAGAAACAGTTAATTAAAACTGTTTTCCTGTATTATGTTATTTTTTTTCTTGTTTCACTAACTCAACGGAAAAAATCATAATTGAATACATAAATTATAACCATGCTCAAGAATATATCAAATGCATTTTTTTTTAATCCCACTGGTAGTTTCAGAAATTAACGCGTTCAAACAAGCAAATAAACTCTTCAACTTTATTATTAGTATAGATTCTTGGATGTCCAACAGAGGCTACACGAATAGCCGCGTCCTCGTGGCGGCGATCGGTGGTGGCGATCTCTCGCGTCCGGCCCTGGTCCAGGCCATGGTACGGAGCGAGAGTGCATGGAAGCCGTCACCTCCTTCTGCGAAGCAGTAATGTTCGCAAAGGAGGAGGCGGAGCGCGTGAGGGAGAGGCAATCTCTGCGACCTCACGCCCCTAGTTGCCGCAGGAGACGCCCTGGACGTCGGGAGTCAACAGCCGACTCCCGGTCGCCGTAGGCGCGGGCTTGCGGGTGGCGGCGAGCAATGGGCAGCTCGCCGCCCGGTAAGGACCAGGCCCGGATCGACGGCGCGTTGTGTTCCACGTGCGCCTCAAGGAGATGTCAGCACGAACTGACGGGGTCCGCTAGGGCCAATGCCTGTCAGGGCCGCGGCTTGTTCGAGAGATGATTTCCTACCCAAAAAAAAGGCCACACAATTACAAGCATGTTTACAAAAACAGGGACAAATAGAAGTGTGCGCTTCCAATTATAGGTTATTGATCAATGATAATTATAGGATGTGGTCTCCTATAATTTTCATTTTTGAATGATGTGGTTTCCTACAATTGGAAGTGCAAAATTGTAACTCCCTAGATTAGCTTAAAATCAGCCTAAAATGTCACAAGCCTCCTCTCGGTGAGAGGCCGTAATTCACCACGCAGGCCCAGTGCGGGTTAACAGATGACACATATCTTCCATGTTTTGGTTCTAAGACACGACGTTTTCTCACGATGGTTTCCGTTTTGAGAGCAGTCGTGAACTAGATTATAATTTATTAGTGTATAATCTAGGCAGTTACAATAAATTTGACAAGGACGAAAACATTTTTAAATATAGATCTTCTGTTTATTCTCGTTCAATAAGAAGCTTTTACTAAATTGCTTCACACCGGTCCGGTACAAAAGAACAAATCTAAACAACTTTTGCAAACAAAAACTCTTGATAAATAACTTTCATTACTGAAAGTAAATACACTTTCAAGCGAATGAAATATTACACACGGTGATAGGTATAAGTACATTTACAAACTACTCATCCAGTGTAAGCTGACCTCACAAAGACGGCGACTCTATTCAAGGCGAGGTCAGTTTATACTGGAAACTCGTAGGTAGCTCGATGTGGTGTCGTGTGTATTGTACACGTAATAAATTAATAGCACTGGATATGACAGTAAAGTTGGTTCATTGTCTCTTATCATTTCTGTTTTTACTGCACATTCTACTACAACGTAGTAGAAATATCTACTGAGAATGGAGAGTTATTTACTTACCTAGACCATGACAGTTTACATGTTAATCTGTATGACAAGAGCATACCATGTACATAAATGAAACGCCACGCCACTGATCACCACATGATAGAAGAGAATAGAAAACTTTTGTTTCAGACTGTAGTCCATAGGGTTAGTATCAATTTAATTAACTTCTAGTGTTAATAGGCTACAGACACAGGTACACAATTAAAATCCAGCGTGGAGCTGCATCCACCTTCACAAGGAATCCCACTGAACGATCTGCGAACACACTGAGAATACTGTTGGTGCTACCGCGAACACGCGTCATCAGGGATCCACACTTATTCCTATGACGGCAAAACCTTTAATATTATTATTTACTAGCTTCTGCCCGCGGCTTCGCCCGCGTGAATGTCGGAAAGGATAAGAAGTATGTCCTTCCCCAGGATGCCATCTATCTCTTTGGCATCTGCTGGCAGGCAATTTTATCGAAATCCGTTCAGTGATTTAGGCGTGAAAATGTAACATACCTACAGACAGAATATATAATTTTATATAGTACCTATAGCTGTTGCCCGCGACTTCGTCCACGTTTCCGCCGTTTTTCGTAAAAAAAAGTAGCCTATGTCCTTCCTCACGGTTCAGTGGTTTTGATGTAACAGACAGATTAACTTTCGTATTTTAGTAGGGAAATATAATATGTCAATCTACAATACTGTTGAAAAATATCGCAATACGGAACCGCACAATATTATTGTTAGTAGCTGTGCCGTCAGCGTGTAACTCCTTGTGTGTTATTAAGTTAATGTATTAGTAATATTGTTTAGATCACGTTCACATGAGGCTTAAGTACCTATAGAAGGAGTAGCGGGATCGTCCGAAAGGGTTACCGCTGCCCTGGAACATAAAGGGCTAAGGAAGGAACACGGGTGGGTTTTAGTCAGTAAGAGTCTGACACTCCCTTCCGCTCCACCCAGAGCTGGAGGGGTCATTTGATGATTTCCCATCCAGAAAAAAAAAATGTACCTATAGAACGAAAATACTTCAGCGCAAAGCTTCCGGGTAAACTATGTTGAAAGTTGACCCGTCCGGCACGTGAACATAAAGATTTCTAGAACTGATAACCCGGGAAAGAGCGACGTACAATTGACCATGCGAGAAACAACTGACACCGAGATCTACTCCAGCAACACGAAAAGTTTGCCCTTGAGCCTTATTAACTGTCATTGCATAACACACCGATACTGGGAATTGCGTTCTTTTAAATTGGAATGGAAAATTATTTGGTATTATGGGAATTCTGGGAATAAAGACGGTTTCTCCTGCACCGCAACCTGTTATTTGAGCCTCGATTATATTTTGTTGCAACTGGGTTACTTTTAGCCGAGTTCCATTGCAAAGTTGTGGTGGTCTTAAATTTCGGAGCAGAATAATCGGTGTTTCTATACCGATTTCTATGATTCTTTTTTATGGAATAGTTAATAATGTTAACTTTTTTAATTAAGAATGACTGAGAGTGTTATAAATGTAAGAGTAGACAAATATAATCAGAAAGCTTCGAACTGCTAAGCTATCGGGAGTTACACGTGTTATTGTGAGTCAACCATAAAAAATAGACATATGCTGTCGTGGGATATTTTTTATATAATTTTAAGGAGAACATTTCCGTCATACATGATTTCTGTGTAGCTTTAACCATTAAGGTTGCACACGCGTAAAAAATGGAGTAACTTCTCCCGTTTTCCCAACATTTCCCTTCACTGCTCTGCTCCTATTGATTGTAGCGTGATGAAAAGTATACTATAACCAGCTCAGGAGTATGAAAAATAATTGTACCAAGTTTCATTAAAATCCGTCGAGTAGTTTTTGTTTCTATAACGGTTATACAGACAGACAGACAGACAGACAGACAAAAATTTTACTGATTGCATTTTTGGCATCAGTATCGATCCCTAATCACCCCCTGATAGTTATTTTGGAAATATATTTCATGTACAGAATTGACCTCTCTACAGATTTATTATAAGTATAGAATAGAAGATATATATATTATTATTATTTTTTTAATAATATTATCCGCAAACATACCTATGCTCTACTCTCAGCCGCAGGAGTACTCTCAGTGCATAATTATATTGAACTCGTATGCCCTCTGAGTGCGGTTGACCCACAGGCTGCACGTTTAGAAGGACTGATAGTAAGCTTTTAAAAGCTGGCTTCGTACATTGTGCCAAACTGCGGGCCAGCATGTTACAACGGACAGCCACCTACGTTCCCTTTCAATGTTACAATTATCTTTTAGATCTTCAGTGACCCAGTGGCCCAAATACTCAAACGTGTCCACTATTCGCAAGGGTTCTCCTCACAGTACGATATGTGGGATACACGAATATGTCACACTGCCTGCTTTAAAACCATCAGTTCGCTATTTGCGCTATTTGAGGTACTTTATTCAACCATGGGCGTAGCCACGGTGGGGCAGGGTGGGGTGCTTGCCCCACCCTGCCAGAGCCCAAACGGCTGAAGTTAGAGACACATTTTTGGATGGAAGATTTCGTGGTGAGCAATAAGAAAGTGTTTTGGAGAATTCGAATTATACATACAGATACAGGGTGGTATAGGGTGTAACATTTTTGTATGAAAAAATTATCCGGGTTAAGACCGCGGGTATAGTTTGCTAGTTACATGTTATTTTAGACTGCTGCCCACCCTGAGCCCATGGCCGGCTACGCCCATGTATTTAAGGCATACCCGCATGGGTATGCGGGTATGCCTTAAATACATGGGCGTACCGAAACCCGTTGGATGCGAGAAGCACAGAACCGCGGGGTAATTCCGTAACACACGAACAGTAGGAATGGCTTATTTTGACAGTTCAAAAACATTCATTGCGTTATTTACATTGTTGAGCAGAATTTTTTTTCGAACATACGAAGCAATGGATTAGAAATATCCTTCTGATTCAGATTGTATTTGAAAGTGTTACGCAATTAGAGGGCTGGTCGAAGTGGAGGTGCTTGGGGGAGGCCTGTGTCTAGCAGTGGTCGTCGTCGTGGTCGTCTTTCAGCTGAAATGATGATGATTCACCGCATAATTTATTTATTTATTTATTCCCAAATTTCGTAAATAACACCATAACAGCTATAACGCCAATGCGATGTTACTACCCAAAAAATTCAATTAAAAAAAACCATCATAAATACAATTAAAAATACAATCCTAATTAAATTAACACCATTAAAAATACAATCAAAATCACAATAAAAAAAACAATTATATTGTTAATGCACACCCGTCAATATGACATCCAACCTTGGTGCTGCTGAGATCAAGCATCAGGTTGTTCATGTATAGGTTGTAGAGCCGGGATGGGCTGAGCCCTCCCTGCCCCACACTCCAATTGATACACGTCCGAGTGCGACCCCATCCACGCTATTGCTTTAACTAATAGTAGTCAAAGATATTTAACTACTGATGGTATAGATCAGTAGTTAAATATTGATACTGTAGCGGTATCTACAACGCCACATGCGAACAACGCGTCATACTGACGTCACGCAAATCCTGCATCTCGCAAGCAGAGTTTACCGTGCCATTAGCATAGATACAATTTCCCAATATCAATCGTTGGGCAATTGCCCGCCAGACACAACACCCGTCTGGTTGGAGGATCCTCCCTTTTCAATGGAGGATGAGTGAACTTTATTTCAGGTAATACCGTAGTTACTCATAGCTTTTCCTTTTTACAGTGTCGAGTCGTATCTGTATTTTAGTTAAACACTGGTCCACTAACTTGAAAAAAAAAACAATTTCATACCCAATTTTGAACTTGCACGTAGTATTAACGGAACAAATATTTGTATGACCTACATGTATTTGTTCCGAGTCTGGGTGTTTTTCTATCTATAATATGTATGTATTTACAAAAAAAAAAAAATGTATATAAGTAGTTTATCAGCCATCTTCTTACCATAACACAAGCATTAGGTTGCTTAGCTTGGGACAAATGGTGCTGTGTGAAATGTCCAGGGATATTATTATTTATTATTATTATTAAATAATGCTTGATAAGCATCAAGCATCTCAATCTGAATAATTTTGAAGGAAACTGCTAATCCATTGCTTCATATGTTCGAAAAATATGTCCGTTCAACAACGTAAGTAACGCAATGAATGTTGTTGAACTGTCAAAATGACAGTGATTGCTATTGATAGTGCGTTACGCAATCACCCCGCTGGTCCACAAAACCTCAAGCCAACGAAGTAACTAATTAGATTTTCGCATACCTAATTACTTCTGCGATGGTTTTGTGCCTACTAAGCACATACAGGAGTTAAGCTAGGATTTAACTTACCGACAGAGATAAGCCAAACATTATCCTGTCTTCGTGACGTCATTTACATACTAATTTTGTAGGTAGGTACTCTTGAGACGTAAAATAAGGCACAGGGGAGGTGCGCAGTAATTTGTGAATAATTTACCTACGTGTTCTATCTGCTGATTGCGATTTGATTTCGTTTTACAGCCCTTCGGATTTGTTAAAAGGATTATATTGTCATAAATTAATAATTCATAAGCTCTCCCTGTTCCAATGGTATGGATAATAATTAATTACATATTATGTGGAAGGCCTAATAAAAATGTATAACATACGAGTATTTCAGGGGTGATTACTGGTGCACTAATTTCAAACATAATTCTTAACAAAAACATTCATACGTTTTTTTAGGTTGTAGGTTTGACTGCATTTCATCGAGTAAATATTGTCAACTGAAAAAAGGCATCATGGTCAATGCCATGGCGTATGGGATTGGTGCTACCTATTATAATTTTAAAGCCCCATGTACACGCTGCAAGTTTCTTGTATCCATACAATATGTGCCATACAATAAAATTGCAGCAACAAATGACTTGCGCCGCCCAAACACTGTTTAGGCAGTACAGTCAACAGCAAAAGTAGATGATCAAAATCAAAAATTTAATACTAATGAACGGAGTTTGCGTCAGAACTGTGTGGCGTCGAAGTGATTCAAAAGTATGTCAGACTCAGTGTCATAAAAAAAACACTCGCTCCAACTCACAAGGTATTCATTTTTTTAGGTTGCAATAGTTCCATGTGGAACTAGCTACATGAGACTACTGGGAATAAAGGAAAATTCTAACCGCGACTAGGAGTGTGGCCGAAAGTAATTTTGTCGGATATTTCTATCAGAACTTCATGTGTCGCTGGGAACATGAAAGCTTTTCAACCGCGGTATAACTTTAAAAGCTGCAGTGACATTTAATCCGTGTCGTTGGAAAATTAATTGCTTTTGTATTGGGAAATGAAGTATTTGAAATGTCATCATGTGCCTGGCTTATTTCCAATTTTAAGTACATTTCTAACTCCTGAAATCCTGTTCTATTATTACAACCCATTCTCTGCTGGGTAAAAGTTTGCTTATTGGTTTTCGATATTCGGTATTATAATTAATTAGTTTGTCAGATTTTCAGGCTTCTTTTGCGGGCTTTACACAAGTAACCGCACGGTTTTCGCGGCGGCGGCGAAAATCGACTGTCTAAATGGCAATTCGGCTAGACCACAGGTGACTAAAATTGGAAGTTCCAACGTAGAGTAGGTTTCGACTTTTGTCGTGCGGTGACAGGTCGACAAGTGACAACCAGTCTTACCAAGGGGTATAGTATAAACTACTGGTATTCAGCTGCATCCGGTTAGACTGGAAGCCGACCCCAACATAGTTGGGAAAAGGCTAGGCAGATGATGAACTAAGATGTTTACGATGAGTTTAAATACGTAACCGTATTAGGATTTCACCTGTTTCAGATAACCAAGTGAGTCAGTTAAGTAAATCGAATGCCAAATCTCATTTGAGCTTTTATGATTGGTTGGCCTAAATAACGACTGCCAATCAAATCACTTTGACTAGGACAACAGGTTAAATTGAATATCGGTATCGGAAACCACAGGCTAACTTCGCAGTTCGATAGAATTGTGTGTTATTTATTTCGTTATGAAGTCAATGTGAACCTATTATGCGCTTTTATAACATCAACAACAACAAAAATGAGCAAATAGGACTAATTATGGGGAAATGGTCATGTTTCTGAATTTCCCTCGGCGGGCATACATACTTAATTAAGTACTAATGAATTTAAATACTTTTTGCATAGCCGTGCTCTAGATTGTAAAGGTACTCCATTTATTTTATTTATTTGGCAAAATAAACGGTTACACATTACAATATTGCATAACATATGAGCTACAGAGTGAGTGAATGAATAATGGATAAGCCGCGACATTTTCCACATATTATATAACACAACCATAGAAAAGTTATAAAACTAATGCGATGTGCGCTTACAATTTGATAGGCACAATAAAATGACATTTACTCCCTATTTTCATGTGCATTTATGATTTCTAACGCGACGATATTATCGTGGACGACACGGTATCACGATAACACTAGGAAGAAAATAATGTACGGAAATATGTAAATGAAGACCATTTTAAATTCCCGTCCCCATTCGACGTAGACGTCCACGATAATATCGTCACTTTAGAAACTATAAAAGCGCACAATAGTTATAGTATGAAACTCTAAAGCCTTTACAATCCGGAGCACTGCTATGCAACTAATTGCATGCCCGTCGAGGGAAACTCAGAAACATGGCAATTTTCTCATAATTAGTCCTTTTTGTTCATTTAGTTTCGAATTCCTCTAACAGTAAAACAAACTAACAATATTTCATATTGTGTTCAGAAATGAAAACAAGAAGTGTAGAATTTTAAAGAATGCTTGTTCAATTTCTGCGTTCTTTTATGCTTTTTGGGTTGTGAGTAATTTTATAGGATCGGTCAGAGCGGATCATTGCTTCTTTTGCTTTAGCTACGAGTTGCCGTTCGTTGGCTGATTTTTTTTTTGTATAAAATAATATACCTAATGCTAATAAGCACAGACACAATGCTTTCTCGTTTTTGTTAGCGAGTTCGCCATGCTGAAGAGCATTTCCTTTGACGCTTTTTCCGTACCTCGCATTGAGAATAAAAAAATTAAGAAGTGGCGTTGTGGAGATTTGAATAATCTGACAATAATATCATTGTTTCTTGTTCAACAATTTTTTTCTTATACAGGCTGGCAGGGACATCGATTTACAATCTGTTACTATGGATTCAGTACATGATTCTGGAATAGAAAAATAACCTAACCAATACCTACACACTCAAAATGGATAGCAGAACCAAATTTTTTAATAATAACCAAAAAAAAATTTTACGAAAGAAAAATTTCCCTGCCACCCTGTATAATAAAAAATCAAATCAATAATCTAAGTCCTATAATTCCTTTTTTATTTAAACAAATATTTAAGTAGGTTATCGTTTTTATTATGAAATTATTTGCTGGCACACTATAAAACCAAATTACATCCGACGTCTTCGCATCATAAGGTCTAGTTGAAAATCTTCATCGGGCACTAGTTTTCTGGTTTTTATACTGAATATATTTGGCGCAGCCGTGAGGCACACAACATGTTTCAAAGAGTTTTACTTTTTTTGATTGAATAATGCACTCTAATTGCGTGGGCTGGGCATGTTTGTCGAAGGACCGATGGCCGGTGGAGTGGACGAGTCCTGGGGGTCTACTCTGAAGTGCAAAGTGCGAATGTTCGGATCGGGCCGACACATGGCCGAACCATATATTATTGAAAAATGCGAAAAAAGTTCGAATCGGGCTCATTTGGGTCGGGACCATAGTCAATATTCGAAAGAGTGTAGGAGTGTAGGATCGGGACCGACCGAACCGAATAGTAACTTCGTAGCAGGAAACAGGCGAACATTCGGCCGATACTACTTCGGAGTAGACCCCCATGAGTGGAGACCGCGTATCGGCAAGCGTAGTGTGGGACGCCCCCCAGCTAGATGGACGGACGACCTAAAGAAGGTGGCTGGGACAGACGGGATGAGCAAGGCGGAGGACAGGGTGTTGTGGCGCGGCCTGGGAGAGGCCTATCTCCAGCAGTGGACTGCGATAGGCTGAGTTGATTGATTGATTGACTCTAATTGCGTAATACACTTTAAATCATAATCTGAATCATCTGAAGGATATTGCTAATCCATTGCTTCAAACTCGTATGTTCAAAAAATTGTCTGCTCAAGAACGTAAATAACGCAATGAATGTTGTTGAACTATCAAAATTAAAGCCGTTGCTACTTATAGTGTGTTAATTAAAACTCTCACCGGGTCAAATAAATTATCTCTTTCTTTCAACTACCAGTACACAGTTCCTGGTACCTACAGCTTTTGCAGTGTATGTGCTGGTGGCACGTATTATGTACCTGTAATTTTAGTAATTGGAGATTTTTATAAATAAATAAATGTGTCTATTCGGTGCTCATGAAATATTTATGAGATGATATTGTAGTTTTTGTATTTCAGTCACGTTTTAACATGATCTAATATGTGTGTTGGAAACCGAGATGAAAGATGTTTCTCGTGATACTTATGTGTGAAAATTAAATATTACACAGTAAAAGAATAGGCTAGATTCCTAAAAAAAATCTAATAAGTCCGTCAGTTAGATTATCAAAAAATATTGGACCCGTATTTTTTCTTTTGTCATTTATATAAAAAATGATGAAGATATCGCCCGTTAAAGTTCCGCGTGACGTCACGCCTTGCTACACTTTTTAGCATGGCGTGACGTCACGGCCCCCCACTCCCAAATTTTGACGCGCTTTATCTTTGTCATTGTTTGTTTGATTGACAAAAGAAAAAATACGTGTCCATTATTTTTCGATAATCTAACTGACGGACTAAATATAATTATTATTTTTTACCCAGAAATCTACCCTATTGAAATTGCATTTTTCGACAAAGGAGGTAGGTACTCGTATTTTTTGTAGGAACAAAATAGTAATATTATCAGTCTATGATACTCCCACTGCTGGGACACGGGCCTCCTCTCGGTTAGAGGGAGTGGACCAAATCTACCACGCGGCCCCAGTGTGGGTTGGTAGATGACACATGTCTTCGAATGTTTGGTTCTAGGTTCCGGTTTCCTCACGATGTTTTCCTTCACCGTTTTGAGAGTAGTAGTGATGAAATAATTTACACAAAGTGAGGCGCCTGTTTGGGTTCGAACCTACGACCTACAACTCATAAGTCGCGGCCGTTACCACGAGGCACCACTGCTACTTCAAGGTTCTATAAGGTTCTTTTAAGGCTTCTTTTAAGGTCTAGGCACAAAATAATGCATGGCATAAAGTCTCCATCAAAAACCACAAGAAACTAACCTGCTATAAAAGCAGGTTAGTTTCTTGTATTTTTTGGTGGAAGGTGGCCTGTTGTCAGGCACGGTAATCGATAATTTATTGGATGAAAAATTTAGTTCTGTAGATATAGAATTTCTTAAAATTTTCTAATAGATATTCTTGTTACAGATTGTCTGCGGCATCGGTGGATTAGTGCTGGGAGCAGTCGGCTGGCTGGAAGAGAGACAGAAGCCAGCGCTAGGTCTAGGAGTACCTGCTGGTGCTATCACAGTCTTGGCTGCAGGTAAATATTTTTTGAAGCCCTTAGTTACAACGTAATAAACGATATTTATAGGCTGTAAAAAAGCGGCCAAGTGCGAGTCGGTAAAAATGACCCCCTTAAATGAAACCCTTGAACTTTTACCATCGTAATTCAATTCAAATGTTGATATATAGATAGACAAACCATTTATTTAGTGCACACAAAAGCACCACCACACACGCACCTACCCATCTCAATCTTTCAACTAAAGAAAACTATTACTCAAAGAGTCAATAAAACTGTCTAGTAGAAAATGCTGGTTAAATAACGCTGTGAAAAGTGTAAATCTCAATCAATCACTGATTGTTTCTTGTCCAGACTTGTTTTACTTAATTTCTAGCTTCGGACCGCGACTTTGTCCACATGAAAATTATTCCTCCGATCCGCCATCGCTTCGTATCGTATCGCCTGCCCAGGCTATTACTTCGATATCGCTTAGCGTTCTTTTTTTGTGGCTAGGTACTAACAGCCGCACGGGACGATCGATCAGGTTAAGCTACGCTTGCCGCAGTTGGTCCGTGGATGGGCGACCATCTTTACATACCAAGACCCCTCCGTGCCTCGGAAAGCACGTTAAGCCGTAGTCCCGGCTGTCATTCGTGGACCTTTGACAGTCGTTACGGGCAGTCAGAAGCCCGAAATTTTGACAATCAGTCTTACCCAGTAACTGGGTTGTGGAGGTCGGATAGGCAATCGCTCCATGTAATATACTGGTATTCAGCTGCATCCAATTAGACTGAAAGCCGTCCCCAACATAGTTGGGAAAAGGTTAGGCAGATGATGACTATAAATATATAAATATATGTAGGATTGACTATTGGTGACGGATTGACAGCTGATTGAATGTAAGAGCGACTATAATGTATGGAACGAACGAATGAAGGAAATAAAAAGAACGGATGAAGGGACTTGGAGATAGGACGTTGAACGTTGACTTTGTGATCTCGCTAACTCGATTGCTAATTTAATTGTTTTAATCATTGGTTTTGGGAAATATACTTCTTTTTGTTGGGAAACGGTGGTTTCATTGAAGAGGACATCTACATATATATATTAGTGCTAGCTTGTAAATTGTACCTACTTGTTGTTTCTTTGTGAATAAATGCTATACAAGTACCTATATACTTAATAAAAAATTAAAGAAAAAGGCATGGCATCAAAAAATTCATCCGCATCGCTGTCAATGGAATAAGTGCCCAAAAGGCTGGCAGCATTACCACGTTGGATGACCATGCTGATTATTTGGGCTAAAAATACGCCAGTCCTCTGGTCACGTGAAGAGTCAAAAGGAAAAAGTTTAAAGCAATCAAAAAAGATTTTAACAATACTGTTTCACGGCACTTTTGTTAAAGTTCACAGCAGTACCAACATTAAGTACGCGACACATCATTACTCCGACAAAATGGCGGAGATAACATTAAATAAAGAACGTAATGTGGCGTAAAATAAACCAGCCGTTTTGTTAACATAAAACCGCATGTATTTTACGCGAGAACTTTCAAGAACATTATGTAAATGACATGAGGAGTTTATTTTTATGCGCAATTTATCTTGAAGCTTTTAACAATTATTAATGCCCAGATATTTCTTTTATTTAAACTATATTTTTCTACTTCTGGGCAAAGGTCTCCTCCATAGTTTTCCAATTTTCTTTACAGAAGAAAAAAGAAAAATAAGTTTATTTGTCACGAGAAAAATAGGTTTTTTGTAAAATATATTATGACTCCCAGGTATTGTCCATAATCTCATAATAACGGGAATAAAAATATGTAGTTTATAAAAAACTAAACTCAAATTCAAATCATTTAATTCAACTAAACCAATTACAGGCACTTTTGAGTTGTCAAAGGTTTGGTCAGTCAGAAAGATGAAGCTAGTTGCCCATTCCAAAGCTTAGGTACCTACGGAGAAGAACGGGCAAGAAACTCCACGCACACCCTTTTAAATCATAAAATTGTTACAAAATACTTGATTACATCTAAAAAACACTAAAAGCCTGGAGTGCTTTGTGAATTCATTATTAGTGCACTCCACGCTTTTAGAATCCAATTTAAGTCAATTTAATTATTTTACAATATTTAGTGCGTTTTAAAAGCGTGTTTTTTAAAACTATATTTTTATTTTTAACTGTTGCGTCTAGTATTTTCTTAATTAAGTTAATAAGTATTGAGTCAACGAAGTTATGACGATTAGGGGCTACTAGCAAACTCGAGGTGTTTACAAGTAGTAAAGAGTTCCACTATCCACCTCCTGGCTCCATCATCAGACCCTCGAAACCATTGTGCAGTATTTTGGACACATCAAATCGGATCATATGCACCAAACTCAAGGGGTTTACTAGTAGCCCCTAAAGAGTTCCACTATTCACCACCTGACTCCATCATCAGACCCTCGACATCAAGTGCAATCTATTGGACTCGTCAAAACAAATCATATGACCCCAAAGTCAAAAGGTTTACTACTAGCCACTGAAGAGTTCCACTACGCACGTCCTGGCTCCATCATCAGATTAGCTCCATGATACCAAATTATAGTTTTGTCCTCCGAACTACATATACATACAAAGTTTGATTTCGATACGACAATTTGAAATTGGTTAAAATTGACTTCTTAGATTTTGTTACATTGTTAGTTAGTTGCAAGTGAAGCTAATAAAAGCGTGTTAAAAACAGGGTATTTCACACACGTTATACTCGCACGTGCATGCTGTGGGCCAAAATAACCACTACGTGGAGCCCTGACATAGCTAGAAAGCGTCACGGCAGACCCCGTAGAAGATGGCGGGACGAGCTGGAGAAAACAAATGAACAGGTCGTCCACTTTAACCCTGGATCGAATGAACTGGACGTCATGAGAGGCCTCTAAACAGCAGTGGGATGATACAGTAGCAGTATACTCGCACATGCTCCGAGCCCAAAACCAATAATACCGTGAAAATATCGAATCTCATAAACTTAAAACACATCAAAAAGGCGTTTAGTTTTAATAACGACATTAATTTATATTCAAAGTGTGGCAGATGTTATTTATTATTGGCAATTAGCGAATCTCGAGCGGAAGCATTGAAGCTGGGTTGTTTGTTGGCAATTTTCAGCAACACTTCCATTTTTAGTACCTATCGAAGTTAAAATTTATGGCCAGCCATCATTTCGCATCGTTTTTTAAATTTAAGCTCAGTAGAATGCTGGTCAATCATATTTTATGTTTTACTTTTACCTTTATGGATTCGCTGTCGCAAAAGTCACGAAATCGTAAATTCATGTGTGTTTTCATATTTCCCATTTAAGGCGAAAGCGTCAGGATAGCGCGAATTTCAATTTCTTACGTTTTTTTATACTTTGCGGGTCAGTATCAGGTTGTATGTTGATCTAAATATAATTCGCGGCCGTAACAAATATTTATTTATAGAATTATAATCATAAAATTCCACTCTCTAAGCATATTACCCTATTGAAAAACTATTTCATGAATAAATGATATTCTAACTTAAGAAGTTGCATTGCTGATTCTAATTGTGTATTTTACATGGAGCGACTGTCTATCTGTTTTTTACAATCATTTGCATAAAAAATATCGTTTATCTTTACATGGGTCCAATGGTCATCGACATTACTAACATCAGCCCTCATTTCCAGCCACATCAATATACTACAGCCGAGGGTTCGGCGGCTGGGTATCTGCCAGATCCAGAGCGACCAGGAACTGGGGTGCTCCGTGGCGAGCCCTCGGGCCTTCGCCCTGTGCTGCTGTGCCTCTCACCATGCTGTGGATGGCTGCCATAGGAGCCCATGTGTCCATGCTGGTATTTTGTGTCAGGTCGCTGATGAATATTGGGTAAGTAAGGGTTTTATTAATCTTTTTAAAAGCTTTTCTATTTCTCTTTTTCTATGTATTGTAGGTATACGTTTTGTATTAGCATCTTCCTGTCTAATAAGTGTAATCCTGTGTCTGCTTTTAATCATCCTATTTCAGAGTTTTTCACTCTCCCTTCGCTTTATTTCGATCCGAATGGTTGGTTGTGCTACAAAAATTTATTATCTTAGGATCTTATCTTATCTTAGGATAATAATATTGCCACGCTGCTTTTCTACGACAGACAGTATTTTCGGTTTCTGCCACCGACTTCCAAAATTTAAGTTATTTTTCACTTATTAGTGTTTTTTTGGAAGTCGGTTGTTGTATTCTTTTTGAAAGAGGATCTTCAAAATCAATCTACAATGTCCAGAGATATAGCGCAAAAAAAAAACAATACAGTAGAATTGAGAACCTCCTCCTTTTTGAAGTCTGTTAAAAATGAACCAAACCGAAGTTGAAACTTGACACATAGTTGAAAACTACAAGGTCTTAAAAATCTACAAAGAAATCAAACCTAGAAATCTACAAAGAATCTAACATTCGACTTTTTATGACAAGAAATCGCCTCGAGACACAATCTCCGTCCCAGCTCAGAAGCTCATCACTTTCTGTTTGACGTGCCTGTGACAAGACTTAAAAACAAACGCGGTGGCAAATCATCTATTCCTGCAAGAATAACGCTGGGAGATGAGATCGCTAAGACTGGCTCTGAAATAGCAAACCTATTTGCTAATCACTTTCCCTCCGTGTACACGGCAACTGTTACCACGCAGTCCACACCCTCACCTTCTCATTATGTTCAATCACCTGACCATCAATCACAATATGGGACTTCGAACTTCATTTCGAGCATAAAATTTGATGAGTCTGACGTTTCTAAGGCAATTAGGAAGATTGATCCAGCAAAAGGTTTTGTTAGGATTGACCAAGCTTCATTCCGCCAGTATTCGTTAAAAGGTGTGGTTCTACTCTTGCGCTTCCATTAATGCTAATATTTAATGTATCTTATAATAGCATTTTTAATATTTTATTTTCAGAAGCTCTACGTGATCTCCTTTTTTAAGGACAGATTTTTCAATCGACAGATAATTTTTATTCGTAGAATAAAATTGACGTCTGACAGATTTTGTGTGGAAGAACTGTTAAAAATTCATAATTATTCCTCGGATAAAATTATCTTGCGTTGGAAAAATCAGCCCTAAGTAGAGTTATGGTCCTTCCAGTTCTAATTTTTTTTTCCACAAAATTGGACTTACAAACCCATCTATCTTCTGATTTCTAAAAACGAACTAAGCACATGCTACATAATGTGATAATAGTATCTACACGCGCGATTGATCCAGAATAAAACCAGCGTAGGCCCTTTTGTCCAACTTTTTCCCGCCTCAAAGGACCCATGAACAACACATACATATTTCCTCACAATAGCGCACGCCTTTTGCGGGCTCCATCCTTTTAATCCTGCTATCACACATTTTCTGGTGTTCTTTTATCTCTAACAATCTGAATATTCTCACCGAGAGTGTTGCCAACAAAATTTATGCTAATCGCCTTGGAATGCTTTTATAACCGCTAAACCGTCCACTTTATAAAACTAACAAAAGAATTTTGTATTAGAGATTCACCTATGTTTTATGTTTGGACGTGGCAACAATATTTTAGTATTAAATGCGAGGAGAGTAAAATCTCGACCATGTAAATATTATAAGGAGAAAGGATTTCATTTTTTGTATGTTTGTTTTTTACGCTTTCACGCTAAAACGGCTGAACAGATTGGGATTCAATTAGACACATGGTTAGACCATGACTTGGAAATATCGAGACTGATATGCGGGTGAAACCACGGGACCACCTTTTGGTTGAACATCAACAGAAACCTAAAATAAGCAAAAAATTTTTCGACAAATAATATTTAGGAATCATGAAGTCATTATCAAACCGTGGCACATCTACTGCCTTTGTGCCGGTGACTTGAATATGAATATCCACCGTTTTAATAAAAAAATTACGACCCAAATAATTTCTGCCTCCTTTTGTTAGAATCAAAATTACGTTTTTTTATATTTTCCCGTACATTAACAAGGACAAGATAAAAATTCTCACAACCTTTATTAAACCGATTGCAGAGTCAGTATTTGAAGGATTTGTAACATATTACAACATAGTAACGTTTAGAATAAATGAAAATGTTACAATATTTTGGTTTAAAAGAGTGTCCATAGAGTTTCTTGCCCGTTCTTCTTCAAAGGAACCTACTACGCTTTGGAATGCGCACCTAGCTTCATCTTTTTGACTGACCGACTCCTTTACAATTCAAAAGGGCCTGTAATTGGTTTAATTGAAATAAATATTTGAATTTGAGTTTGTTTTCAGTACAACCTTTCCTTTGTTTTAATGAAAAGGAATTTGTATTATTGGTATTGAAATAAAACAAGTTAACAATCCTATAAATTCTCTGGTCATTTAAAGTAGGTACGAGAAACATACTACAACCCGCGGGGTAATTGCGTACCACGCTTACAATGGCAAATGGCAAATTGTATTTTGCCATTTTGGAAACGGCGGTGGCCTTTCATTTTGACAGTTCAACAATGTTTCTGAAATGTCATTACGTTATTTACGTTGTTGAGAAACAAGATTTTTTAAACATATGAAGCAATAGATTAGCAATTTCCTTCAAAATTCCTTAGGATTGTGATGACGAAGAAAGTGTATTACGCTACTAATAACGTAACACGGTACCCTAAGGTGCTGATCTTGTTGATGACTCGAACTTAGCAAACATGTCCAGAATATACTAGAAAATTTTCTTTTCAGATGCGGCAGCACCACTTGCATAGGCGTGGCTAGTGCCCAGCTGACCCTCTCCATCTCGACCCTGGCTGCAGCAGTCTTCATGTTCCAGCTGGATTTGAGATTCGATGCGTCCCTCTCGCCGCCTCCAAGGCAGTCGGACACGCATATATGTACTGCAGTTTCTATGGTATGTATCATTGAAGCTCGTCAAACCGTGCATACTGGCAATCAACAGAAGGGGCCGAGTCCCCAATTGGTTTTTCGAGATATCCTCAAGCGTTTGGTCGACTAGGACATCACGTGAACTCACTTTCTCTGTTGACAGCGATACGGACAATACTTCTTTAGCAATTTAGTTTGCAAAAATGTAAACAAATATACAACGCGTTTTTTTTTATATCTCATAACTCTAGGGCATCATTGTACTCATCATTATGAACAACTTTTACTATGGGACCAAACCAGAAATCGCGAAACAAAAATCTAGTGTTCCCTACATGGACGCAAAGAGTAGAGTAGAGTACTACAACTGGAAGCAAAGAGTTTAATAGTCATCTGGGTGAGGTCCACTAGTCGATCTACAGCCAACGCCTTATGAATCATGTGAGCAAGTAGAAAGTCCGATAAGAGAATAATTACGTAGGATTTCAGCGCAAAAACGAATTTATTGCTCCACTTCCATTGGCATACAATTTAAAGAGTATTTAATTAGCCGTCCAAAATCATAAGTCTTAAATTACCTATTATAATTTATTTCTAAAGAAAAAGGAAGTATTCAGATAAAAATAAAAAGTATCAAGTGTATGTCATAAATATTACCGAAAGTAATAAAAGATTAGGTATTCCTCTGAGCATTTTTGTAAAAAAATGTCTTTGCTCAAATAATTTATCAGAGTCGACGGAAACAAACAGGATGAGCGAAATTTTGCCTTCGAGGGATGAAAACGAAGCAAATCAAAAATGATTTTTATTAAAATTATGAAAAAAATATGACATAGCAGCGAGATCATTGCGTTTCCTGAAGAAAGACGTATATACATAACAGTATTGGATTATGGGCCTTTGAACTGGAATGAGCAAGCATGTCATCCTTAATTCGAATTTGAAGTTATAATTGAGTTTTTATTTACACAAAATTTGCTTTTTATGATACATTGCTTCAAGAATGTTCACATTACCTAATAAACAAATTATAGAAGCAATGTGAAATTCAATCATTTAATATTGAGGTGAAATACCTACCTACTTAACTATTCAGTAATATTAATTGGGTTTAATTAATTAAATTGATTTTCAATAAATTCTGTGGCTTTAAAATAGTTAGTTACTGCAAACTGTATCTATAATTTGATTTTAATTAAATATCGATATTTTGTGAAAAATTACTCTAAAAGCACTAGGCGCGCATAGAACGCAGATGATACATGTTAGTTCCATGAATCCAGGTAAAAGAGCCTTTCTACTTCTATACAGGGTGGCAGGACCACCGACGCGCAAACTGTAACCGTGAATTCAGCACATGATTCTGGACCCGCTAACGTAGAAATGTTTAGTCGGTTATAAAAAAAATCTGCTGTTTCACAGAAAATGTCAAAATACATGGAATAGCAATTAAATTATTTTAATAACCAACGTAACAGGTCAACGCAGTGGAGTTCAGAATCATGTACTGAATCCATGGTAACCGGTTGCGAGTCGAAACAGTATGTTTAGCGTAAGCGTATCACCACCGAACAAATCCATGCAAATCACAGCGTAGAGGAACTAAGATTGACTATTTGCATGACTTTTATATTCAGATGAAGCAATAGAATTCGAGTGATTGCCCTCTAGTTGCGATAGTGTTTATTTGTCAAATACAGTTGCGGAATTTATAAGACGAACGCAGAATTCATGCTTGGGCGTGGCGTTTCAGACACAAGCTCCATATACACACACAATACGTAATTTATAAAACATTTACTAATTCATGTTACAAGCACCTAATTGAATTGAAAATGTTTTTTTTAATTTTATTGAAAGCTTTAGTCTCACTTCACTTTAGAAACGGGAGTGTTTTTTCTCAAGTTTCATAGAATATCTTATGAATAAATACATATGAGCAGAGAAGTGCAAAATCCTATACATTCCCTTAGGACCAAATACTACAGTCGTACAAAAGGACCACGATTTTTCTAAACGTATTATGTCCTTAAAATAAATTGTATACAAAACAACTGCAGATAAGAATACTCTGGAGTCCATTACATTCAAATTTAGCATAGCAGCTTTAATACAAGAGACCAATGTACTAGCAACTTAGAACTCCCTGGAGATAGAAACACACCAGCATACAATGCCAAATTGTCAAAACTGACTAAAACTGCCAGCAAATATCCTTATTATTATTGTACACAATTTGATTTAATCAATTTTTATGGACGCGGACTTAAGGCTTCAGGCATTCTGTACCAGACAACCAAATGGCAACATCAAACAATTGCTGTTTATCTATCTTAAAATACGCTATGTTAACTTATTTGGTAGATCAGAAGCAGTGGTAGCCCGCAACATACCTATGAGTTGTAAGTCGTTCGAACCCAGACAGGCGCTTTACGTTGTGTAAATTATATCATCACCGCTGCTCTCAAAACAGTCAAGGAAAACATCGTGAGAAATGCATGTCCAAACATTCCAAAACTTGTGAAATCTCGGTAGATTTCATAAGTCTTGGAATGTTTGGTTCTCGACTACGCGGGCCCAGTACGGGTTGGTACCCGTACTGGGCCCGCGTGGTCGAGTACGGCCCACTCCCTCTTTCAGAAAGGAGGCCTGTGTCCCAGCAGTAGAAACATAATAGGCTGTTTTTGCCCTGGTAGATCGTTTCACACAAACTATGTTCAAGCTTTAATTTTTCATGTTGACAGCACCTGTCCGGATACCGCAAAAAAAGGTGCTCTAACTTATATCCACGTCAACTTTCAATTATAATATATCTTCCTTAGCAGCAATTTCATCTATTTTTCAACTGTATCATATAAAAGAAAAACCAATACCTTTTCAGTTTAGAACTCTCTTGAGAACCAATCAACTATATTACCAAAGCTAATCAATTAATTAATTTGCAGGTACCTCTGACGTCAGTAGCAATCAACAGTGGTAACAGCGACGCAGCAGATTCAGGTGGTAGTCCCCTGGGCAAGGAGAAGGAGCCTCCCCCTCCCGAGCCCCCCACCTGATGTAGTGACGCCGCTTGAACGAATGGACTGACGTTCGAAGTGACTGTTGTTTCTACTGAATTTGAAAATACTGAGTGACTTTCATACTTGTTTATATGTAGATTCTTCTCTAGGTCCTGCTGTTTCTGAGCTTAATTTTTTTTTAAATAACAATAGTTTTATTTGTGGTCTGCATTGTAATAAGGATACAACACGGCTAGGAGTTTAGCTTGATGCCACACTTGGTATACTCAGCAAGCCTCACTTTTAGCGTAACTCGAACAAGTGATAAATTACGCTCTGTTCCAAAAGTGTCTCATGAATGTATATACAAATGAAACGTGCCTGTGAAAAAGTAAGATTCCAGTTTGTAGTGCCACTTAAAATTGTGTGCATTGATTTAATTATTTGAATACTTAAACCACTAATACTAATTTGAAATAAGTGTACTTAAGATGGTTTTTCATTTGACAATTGATGTTAATTTTACAACCTCAATTTTCTTCGATTTCTTAATTTTCGATGAATTTTTAATTATTTTTTTTTTATTGTCGGAAAAAGTGGTGAGCTAAGAATTTAAACCATCTAAATACAGATGAATGTGTTAATAATTCCCTTTATAGTGATTGCGTAAGAATTTAACCTGAACAGAGTTTGCTTACACTAACATCAGATAGTTTTTGAACAGACTATAGTCATGCAGCGTGTCACCAAGCGTAAGTGTGGCCATTGCAACAGTAAACTATGCATTGGTTTGCTAGGAGCATCACACAGCGTAGTACTAAGCACTAAGACCGAGATTTATAAACGTCTCTTAGCACGTCCTTTGACTTGGACATATTCCCGTCTTTGTCTTGCACTTGCAGTTTGACAGTTGTGCGATAGTGACAGGAATAACGCTTTGACAAAGTACGTGCTAAGTAACGTCTATAGATCTCGGCATCAGTGAAGCAACTAGCTGTGTGGTTTCGACCTATAGTTTCATCGAACTGTCTATCAAGATATTGAAAGTATTTTTTTTAATGAAAAATTCCTGATCCTCTCAATCCTAAATTTTGGAAATATTTCCTCAATTCGACGGTAGTATTCAATTGAATTTACCCTTTTGTTCCTTGAGCCTTTTGTATGCAAAGCATTTCCATAATACTGTCTTGTTGTCTGTAAGATAAAAAATAAATTCCAAGGTCTTTGTGAAAGTTGTGTAGGTATTGCTTTATTCAAGAGGATTATTACTTAGATCTGTTGTGGTGAAAAAAACTGTTTTTTCGCCTTATCGTAACTTTCACTTGCCAGACGTTAGACGTCTTCCGAATAAAAGTATATATAGGACAGACAAGACGACTATGGTCGATTTTCTTCCGCCCGGTTTCTGGATCAAAAATTATCGACGCATCAAAATTCAACGCAAATCAAGTAGTGCGTTGACAAATCACACTTTACGCGCGCTTGACAATCTTTTAGCTAAGGGGATTTAAGATTTTTATAAGGAGACTGGCAGTCATTTTTTTTTTAATGGCGGCGCACTTGTGACACACTTGTGACCTATATAAATAATAATAATAATAATAATATCCCTGGACATTTCACACAGCACCATTTGTCCCAAGCTAAGCAACCTAATGCTTGTGTTATGGTAACAAGATGGCTGATAAACTACTTATATACATTTTTTTTTGTAAATACATACATATTATAGATAGAAAAACACCCAGACTCGGAACAAATACATGTAGGTCATACAAATATTTGTTCCGTGCGGGAATCGAACCCGCGACACGCAGCGCAGCAGTCAATCGCTTAACCACTGCGCCAACCGAAAAATCGGTAGCTGACATCATTGAAAACAGAAAAGCTCTAAGACATGAACGTTCAAAGTTGATCACGTAACATCAAATTATTTTTGAATCCGGGCACATCCCCTTACTTCCCGTTGCACAGATGTTTGAAACAATCACTCTGAATGTTTGCATTGATGTCAGCTATCGATCTATATAGGTCTAATGCATGGCCGCCATTTTGAAAAAAAAAACAAAATGGCGGACAGGTAGGTATGCCTCGTCCCTCAAAGCCCTTTTGTGTTGGTTTTCGTTACAGAAACTGGGCGTTAATGCTTGGCAAATCAATACGAGCAAATTAATCTAAGGTTTCAAATTTCTCAACTCTAAATTGGAAATATCCTCAGTGGTAATATTACATCTCATCGTGAACATTAAAATCAACAATGTTAATTGAACCTTTCATCGGTTTACATTCTGGCTTCAGTACCAGACATTGCGTTCATTCAACATAATTTACGGCGTATAGCGAGAAAGGAGTAGAACAGTTTTATAGCCACTGCTAGTTAACGAAAGTATCTCTTATTTATGTCGATAATGTATTCCATTGATCTCTGTGGAGGAATGCTAAACGTTCTAGAGTGGGGTAGTGGGGTATTTGTATGGTGTACAATAAAGAGTATTCTATTCTATTCTATTCTATTCTAGTGATAGACATTTTTATTTCCTTTATTTTTATATTATTTAATAATTTTGTACAGTCGTCGGCACGTAACTTGGCAAGGTTTTGGCGTAGTGGGAGTAAATAAGCACACTAAGGGCGTATTTTACCTTTTATACCTAGAATAAGTCTTAACCTGAGAATAAGAAAGATTTTACCAAAGTCAGATATCTTTTATAAAATCGTGGGATAAAATTGACGTTGTATAGTTCTAATATGAAAAACTGTTAAAAATTCAATATTTATTCTCACAGTATAACGCGGTGTCCTGCGTGAGCGACGAATACGACGCGACGCGACACAACACGACGCGACGTAATGCGACGCGATGCTACACGCGACAAGTGTCCTACGTGATATTGGTCATTACTTCTCGAATCAAGGAGAAGTACAGTACAATTTTGCTCGAAAGTTGAAGTGACGCGTCTGGTCGCCCTCAAAACAAGTACGCGTTACGTCGCGTCTCGCCGCAGACTGTCATATAGGCCGCAAGCAGGGTATGCCGTTGAGTTGATCGCGTTCGTCGCATTCGCAGCGTCGCGTCGCGTCGTTTTCGTCACTCACGCAGGACACCGCGAGTCTTACGCGGTGTCCTGTGTGAGCGACGAATACTACTACTTGTTTTGAGGGCAACCAGACGCGTCACCACGAACTACGAAATGATTGATTCATAAGCGTTGATCGCCGCAGTGCGTGAGTAAAGATTGATGACCAAAATCACGCAGGACATTTGTCGCGTGTAGCATCGTGTCGCATTATGTCGCGTCGTGTTACGTCGCGTCGCGTCGTAGTTGTCGCTCACGCAGAACACCGCGTTATGTTAAGTATAAAACTTTTTCGGAATACGCCCTTAGTGCAACAAAAAAGGGTTACTTTTATTGCTTGTCATTATTCTAAGCTCATTGCTATAATTTACTTTTAAACATGCCTGTTTAAAAGAAAGTTAAACCAAGGAAGAATACTTCTAACGACTCTTGCCAAGATACATGCCCGCGACTGTACTAACCTTTTTTATCTTCAATAAATTCATCTTCACAAAACCGTCCCGTTATCGTCACTTTTATATCAATTGTTTGATGTAAATTGAGTGCGGATTTCGCCATAAAAGTTCTTAACCGGCTTCAAGAGCTGTCAGTGCCAATATTCCAAAACAATTTTGACACTGACAACTCGGTTTAGACGTGCTTAACGCGTCCAGTTTCGTTGGTGAAATTCGTTCTAAAAGACCCTTGTTCACAAACTAAACTAAATTTAAGTTCAGTGCATCTTTTTCTTTCTATATCATTAAGAAAAGGACAGCAGATAAATATTAGTTAAGTCCTGTCAAATTAAGATACTCCATAGACAGTTTAGAAGTGATTAAAAACCTGGCTACTAAAAATACGTAAATTTATGTCAGGCGCTGACTAATTTGACAGGACTAAACTAATATTTATCTTCTGGCCTTTTCTTAATGAAATAGAACGAAAAAGATGCACTGTACTTTTTAGTTTACAATTTTTATGTGACATTAATCAATTCATATTTCAATTGCAATTTATTCCATAGCTATAGGTTTATATTCAATGGTTTTTTAATTCACTTAAGTGCTAACTACTTTGTTTGTACGATCTATTTCGCAAATAACTTGACCATAGTAGGGAAGGGCGCGGTCGCACATCTATTTTAATTAAATGCAATCCTCTAGCTGCCGTCCTATTAACGTAAGTAAGTTGTTGATAACAGCTAATTCTTGATAAATGATTACGGTACTTATATTGTAATATGTATGCAAATGTGTCAAGTTGAATAAGGTTCTTTAAAATTCATGGTTTTAATTGGAATTTAACGCCTGACATTGAAAATTCTAGGCAACTATTGTTTAAGTGTTATTTAAACCTTCTGAAATCATTATTTTCAACTTGATGTGCTACTGGGTAAGGCATTTTTTTCCAACTTCGTGTATTGGAATTGGTTTCAAGTCAATCCACATATTATATTACTTTGGCCTGACCAAGATTACGTCTAGACTTTAAAAGAGACCTCTAACTTTTTTTCGGTTTTTCTTCTCAGAGTAGCCAGATAGGAAACACCGAACTCATCTAGTTTTAAATTAAAACATCATTTATTTTTGACGTGTAAGTGTTTTTGTTTTTGCAAATAATAAAAGAAAGAAATAAATATCATTAATCATATTTTGTCTTTTGACAAAAGAAAAATCTTCTTTCTAATATCTATTTTCTGCAGAAAGCGCAACTTTAAGCGGTAAATTGTGTGGCTCTGCACTTTATACAACTTAGAAAGAGCAATATTGTGTTATCACTGAACTTTATTTGCTAACCGTACCTAACGATGCATGGCTGTGAGAAAGTGCACACAACTATGAAGACTTTCCTCGTGGAAACTTAACTACGCTTTTTCAGAATTTCATGTACTCTGAAATCTGTGTTTAATTGCTTTATTTTATTTTTGGATCTTTTTTCTCACGTCTGGTAAGTGTTTAATCCTGTAGATTATCTTACATATCGTACTTAGGAATACCTACTTTCAATCAATCAACTCACCCTCAACAGTGGACTGCGATAGGCTATCACAAAGGCCTCTCCCAGGCTACGTCAGGACACTCTGTCCTCCGCTTTCCGCATCCAGTATGTCCCAGCCACCTTTTTATGGTGGTCGGTGTCTAATACTACGCTTGCCGATAAGCGGTCTCCACTCCAGGACTCGTCTGCTCCACCGGCCATCGGTCCTTCGACAAACATGGTCAGCCCACTGCCACTTCAGCTTGCTTTCCCTGCAAGCTCTGTCGGTGACTCCCGTTCTTTTCCATTTTCTGACCCTACTTCTAACTGAAACCTACTTTAGTTACAATAAATACAATATGTCCTAGATTTTTTTTAATGCAATCGATTTTAAATGTAAATGAGTGGAACGTGTTTTTAATTCCATAAAACAATGGTCCTGTGTTCAAAACCAGCAAATCAGTGTGGAAATTATAATTACTTGTTATAATAAAAATTATTAGTCCTTTGGCCTTTGGCTTTGGCTTTTATTGTGTTAAATAATAATTATATTGTTTAATTAAATAATTTTTGTGTTGTCTTTAATGCTGTGCTCTGAATAAACTATAGAAGGGTCATTACAAATGAAAAGTTAAGAGTCACAGATCATCATCTGCCTAGCCTTGTCCCAACTATGTTGGGTTCGGCTTCCAGTCTAACCGGATACAGCTGAATACCAGTATTTTACACGGAGCGACTGCCTAGCTGACCTTCACAACCCAGTTACTAGGTAACACGATACCCCTTGTTATGACTGCTTGTTAGATTTTCGGGCGTCTGACGCCCGTAACGACTGTCAAAGATCTACGAATGACAGCCCTCGAGTAACAGCTTAACATGTTTTCCGAGACGCTGAGAAGTTTCGGTCTGTAATGTATGGTCATCCATCCACGGACCGACCTCGGTAAGTGTTGCTTAACCTTGAAGATAGACCCGCTTTAGAGTCATAAATAATTATGTTAATAACAATAGCACAGTTACGCACAGCGCTAGCACTGCTCCTTAAGCCCGTAATACACATGCCTGTAACTTGCACAAAAGTCTGCAAGTAGCTTGCATGCCGTGTGCCATAACAACTTCTGATTGGTGAATAACATAATGGCATGCAAGCTACTTGCACGGGCTATAGGGGTCGTAAGTGCGAGCGAGAGGTCCGTTAAAATGATTTATAACTCTAACTTTGCGTTTATAATGGCACGAGTAGGTATAGCAAACAAACGGCAATACGATCGACGCGATGACAAACACCACGAAATTAATGACATTTCTGTCGATCACAATATCGCCGTTGCTTTACAATGGACCCACACCCTTATACTTATTATATATGTAAATTAAATACCCGTACCGAAATACAATTATTTTGCAAATTACTTATGTAAATATAAATGTTAAGCTTAAAAAGCGATGTATAGGTACCTACTTACCCACGTACTTATTTTTCTACATTGTATTTATTTAAAGTGATGATGTATTTTTTATTAGACTTGTATTATAAACGCTATAGGTGTATGTAAATGTAAATATTGTTAGTAAATAAGCCTAAATATTATTAAAACGAATAAGTAAAACAGAGGAGTTTTTGTTCTAATCATCTTGTTCACCAGAGTAAATATTAAGACCTGCTTCAATACCTACTATTAGATTACCCGCGGCTTCATTTGCGAGACTATGACGTGTTCTTTTAGCCATATAAGCCAATGGAAACGTGAAGTAATATCAATTAGAAAATTCGCTTAAACCTAAGAGAATTATTATTCCATGCTGTGTCATCACGCTCTCAAAACGGTGAAGGAAAACATCGCAAGGAAACAGGTGAAATCCAGTTCATGGTTAAATATTTAAACTCATCGTAAACATCTTAGAGAGAGCAATGGTGGCCCAGTAGTAACAACCCTTTTTTTTTTGAGGAAGGGAAATCATCAAATGACCCCTCCCGCTCTGGGTGGAGTGGAAGGGAGTGTCAGACCCTTACTGACTAAAACCCACCCGTGTTCCTTCCTTAGCCCTTTCTGTTCCAGGGCAGCGGTAACCCTTTCGGACGATCCCGCTACCCAGGCGGTTCATACTGAAATGACCCCCTAACCCCCCAACCCCCAACCCTGACTTACGAGTAGTACGTTGTGGGTTCAAACACAGTCAGGCGCGTTACCTTGTGTAATTTATTTCGTCACCACTGCTCTCAAAACGGTGACGGAAAACATCGTGAGGATACCGGCAAAAATTCGAAGACATGTAACATCTACCAACCTGCACTGGGCCCGTGTGGTGGATTACAGCCCGCTCCCCCTTTCACAGAGAGGAGGCCTGTGTCCCAGCAGTGGGAACATTATAGGCCAATTATGCGGCATCTACACCGCCACATATGAATTACGCATCATACTGACGTCACGCGAAATCCTGCATCGCGCTTGCAGAGTTTACCGCGCGACGGTGCGACTAGCATAATTATATACAACAGTGCGACATGAATCATCAGGCAGTTGTCCACCAGACACGACGCCCGTCTGGTCGGAGGATCCTCCCTCATCTATAGAGGATTAGTGAACTTTACACCCTGTTCCTCATACCTCTATACTACTATGTCATCATAATCATACTGCGTACTTGGTTTGTCTACTAAAGTTGTTAGTTTTTCCATTAGGAATTTGACTGTAGAAGCCTGCAGTCTGTATTTGTGCCCGTCAATAGTCAAAATTCAGGGCAATCAAAGGTTTCTTCTGATACACATAAAATACGAACGAGATGTTGGTTACCGAACTTGTTGGCATGCAGCCGATCGATTCTGTAAATCTCACCGTGAAAAGCTAGGTGAAGTGAACTTAAAGTGAGCTGTCAATCTCTAGCATTAGTTGGAATGACAGCTCACTAAACTCAAGTTTTCACGGTGAAATGGTTGTACAGAATCGCACCGCAGGTTCTCGCTTTTTTCAGTGTTTCCTTTTTATATTTTACTTTTTAAATCTTTTTGCTTTAACTACAAAGAAAGTCAATTTTCGGTTACAGGCAAAAGGAAAACCCGGTTTCTTTCTGTACATCGTTCTATCCCGTTGACACACTAGTTCTCCGACTATACAAATGGTAATTTTAGACGACCAATAAAACGGAATAAATAAGAAAAGATCTCTTTCATACCTACTTACAGAGATACTTAAAAAAGGGTCAGCTATAGAAATATTGTCATCACACGCTTATTATTTTTATTCTGACCATAAATCTTTATAGATGAGGCTCTTATTTGTGGAAAATATGTAAATAGTGCGTTCGTGAAAGGAATCCCTCGTGGGAGGATCTGGGATAACGAGTAAGTAAGTATTCCGGTATTTGTCAAAAAAAGTTGTATGTTCGGTGGGAAGATGCTGACCCTCTTTTTGTATTTACTGAAGTCGGGAATAAAATAAGCTAGCTTACGCTACGCTTAGGTGAGTTTCCTAAGACTGTGGTGGCCGCGAAATACTGCCCGCAATTTACCGACGAATGAGGTCACTGAAATGTTAATTATGAGAATCGGTGTGTTTTCCTAGATAGTGTTTTTGTCACCGTAAAGTCAAATCTATTCTTGAGTAAGGTTTTAGGTGACCATCACATTACACTACCCTTAGGAACCGAGCAAAAAAAAATTAACATGTATATTTTTTTTAAACAAGCTTTTGTTAAAAGTAAAACAAAAGAAAATAAATCAAACGAGCCCAAACACGATGTTATCGCAATGTTTTAGTAGTGAGTTCCTGTCATCAACACCATCCAGCTTTATCATCAGATCAGGTCGATGGTACAAATATATTGCACTGTCATCGACTTTACATACGTGTGCAAAATTTCAGCTCAATCGTACACCAGGAAGTGAGTCAAATTTATCTTGCAAATTTTGAAGACGCCAACTTACATATACAAACATTGCAAGTTAATTCAAAGCTTTTAAAAAGTCAGATAGACGCTAAGCGAAAACGAAGCTAGAGCGCAGGCGGGCGATTCTATAGTAGTAAAGTATCTAGTTGTAGTTTACGAGTTGTAGGTCGTAGGTTCGATCCCAGACAGGCGCTTTCCTTTCTGTATATCACCACTGCTCTCAAAACGGTGAAGGAAAACATCGGGAGGAAACGGGCATGTCCTAGAAGCAAAAAATAATCGAAGGCATGTGACATCTACCAACCCGCACTGGGCCCGCGTGGTGGATTACGGCCCGCTCCCTCTCACCGAGAGGAGGCCTGTGTCCCAGCAGTGAGAACATTATAGGCTGATTATGTAAAGTAATAAAGTAAAGTAATAAGTAAGTAAGTGTAAGTAATTAAGTTTATATACATTTTCATTTTATAGTGGAGGAAAGGTTTCATTTTATAATGTTGGTATTTATAGGAGAAAATACGAAATTCGCGAGAACGAAGTCGCGGGGGAAGTGCTAGTAATCGTATTAAATCCGTAGGTTGGTAATAAAAGCTAGTAATTTTGATGCTTTTACGTTAAAACCTTTTAAATCCTTTGATGTCACCTTGTAAAAGGCCGACATGATATTAAAACGTAGCCAAAATGTTTAATATTAACTCACATACGTAGATAAACTTAGTAGCTAAGTTAATCTCTTCACAAAGACTTGACATGTTATTAAATAAAGCAGGATAATGTAATCCTATAGAAAATTGTGATAATTTGATCATATTTTGACATAATTATTTTCTCATACATACAGATTACAGCAGCGATTCACCCAACAATTCGTTGTACATCATGTAATTAACACAACCTACACCATGTAATTACTTTGTCAAATTGACAGACCATATTCGCAACACCACACTGCGCTCCAAAACACAGATTACTGAGGTTGCTCAAAAAGCCACTAAGCTGAAGTGGGACTGGGCTGGCCACGTCTGCCGTACGCCCACCCAGCGGTGGACCCTGGATCGAAAGAGCTGGAAGTTAGGGGAGAGGCCTTTGCCCAGCTGTGGGATGATGCAGGGTAACAGTAACAGTAATACTTTGTAACTCCGTAATGTACTACAAAAGCTTTACGTATACCTTAACACAAAACACATTTTTTATATAATTAAAATAATTTTTAATGAACACAAAATATTGTAAAACATTTTAAAAGAGTTTGTGGAGTTTCTTGCCCATTCTTCTCCATACGAAAACTAACTTTTGCAAGAGGTGAGTAGAATCAATTCTATTTTATTGTAAAATTGACGTTCAAAAGTGCCTTTTATGTGCCTATCTATAATATAAAAATGAATCGCTGAATGTGTTGCTAAGCGCAAATCTCGAGAACAGCGGAACCGATTTCGCTCATTCTTTTTTTAGAATATTCCTTGAAGTACGAGGATGGCTCTTACGAAAAAAAAATGTAAGAAATTTGCTTCACGCGGACGAAGTCGCGGGCAAAAGCTAGTTTGAAATAAATACTTTGACTTGGACAGCAGTGCTTTGGCAAGCAAAAAGGTTAAGCAAGCTTTCCTCGGGTTGGTTCGGGACTCCATCATGGGTGACCATCCATTACATATCCAGATCCCTCCATGCCTTGCAAAGAACGTTATGCCGTTTGTCCCGGCTATAATTCATAAGGTCTTTGACAGTTGAAGGCAGTCTGGTCACTAATCTTATCAACGGGTTTCGTGTTACCCATAAACTGGTATTCAGCTCCATCCAGTTAGACTAGAAGCCGAAACCAACATAGTTGGGGAAAAGCTAGGCAGGCTTTAGCAAGCCCTATTAAAACAATAAAAAATTGGAAACCTTTCAAGGAAAGCGTCAATCCTAAGCCATTAAAAACGGGACGCGGGGTGTTTTAAGAAATAGGTAATACGGGCTGGTGTCCACAACTCCACGTCAATGCGCGTATTTTGTGTACGGGTGGGAAAATCGATTATTCGATCCACCACAGCTCCTCAAGGAAGGGCAGCAACGCCTTGATGTTGCTGACCGTCTCACGTAGGGTTCCTGGGCTACCGAAGTACTTTGCCCTGAACGTGGCGACCACCGGGCAATTTGGAAGCGCATGCGCCGCTGTCTCGTCATCCTCCATGTAGGCCCCATACAGCGGACCGTCTCTTTTATGACAAAGAGGTGTTTATTGAATGACTCGTGGCCAGTTAAAGCTGCAGTAACTGTACGCAGCTTTTGTTTATTTAGACGGAAATGGAGGTGGAGTGTTTTATAACATACCTAACATAACATCTCGACTGTATTCCCCGAAGGGTTAAGCAGAGGTGAATATAGTACACCCACACTTTAAGTCCCATGTAACATGTGCCAGGTGCCATGAACCGGGTTTTTTTTTTTTTTTTGGATGGGAAATCATCAAATGACCCCTCCCGCTCTGGGTGGAGCGGAAGGGAGTGGCAGACTCTTACTGACTAAAACCCACCCGTGTTCCTTCCTTAGCCCTTTCTGATCCAGGGCAGCGGTAACCCTTTCGGACGATCCCGCTACCCGTATAAAGGGCCTTACGTCCGGTTTCTGGAACAAAAATCAGCACAAAACCAATTAGCTAATAAACTGTGATTGGTTGACTGAATTATTATCAGCCAATAGCATCACTTGACTTGCGTTTAATTATGAAGCGTCGATAATTCTCGTTCCAGCAAATTGTTAATGGCCTTTTGAGACTTATTCATTCGTTGCTACTCAGGACTGAACATACCGGGTACCGGGTACCGGGGAACCGGGTTCAAATCAGAATTCCGATACTGAGAAATTCTAGATGGAAAAACCCATTGCCAATTCTTTCATGTCCGCTTTTTTTTTAATCCGCTTATTTTCTTCAGCTTTCAAATATATTTTATGTCTAGAAAAGTGAACTCTTATTATAACCAACTTACAGATTTATTACAATTTATCATATACTCGTACGTACACGAGTATATGACAGTTAGTTAATCCTACATTTGACGAAGTAATAAAAAAATCCTTTGAACATTAATGTCAAAACCAATATTAATGTTTAAAGGAATCCTTGTATACTCCGTATGTGATACGGAGGAATGAAGAAAATGTAGTGAGGAAAGTTTTGAGTACGAATATCGATGGCTATATGACCAGAGACACGATGGATGGACTCCACCTCCCATGGCCTCACCGACATCAAGTCATATGGGCCGAATCTCAAGGAGACGGCTGCGGACATAGCCTGCCTAGATAGACACGCTATCACCGCAGTCGCTGCTTGACTCCTTTACAAGTTATCTCGTCCTGTCGATGTACGATGTACGATGGATGGACTGGGTGAATGGTGATATGGTTAGAAAGGGGGTGACTACCGAGATGGCGACTAACAGAGAAGTATGGAAGAAAAAGACATGTTGCGCCGACCGACCCCCAATAAATTACATATTATATTAAGGGCAGGAGAATTTTATTAATGAAATGATAATGATTGGTTTGGGTCTGCTGATAGGTACTTGTGTTTTCATATTCGAGTGCGTTCTAGCATTAAAAAGGTTTACTTTGGGATACTCGGATACATAATCACACGTACACATTGAACAAGAGTACATATTCGGACCCTCCTTTGTCCATATAAGCCGTATTCGCACGTATGAGCATCTTGTATCCTTCCGAGAAAATATTCTCAAAGGGAAGTTCAAGATAAAAGAAAAGAAATATAATACGTTTATTTGCGGTAAACATGACGCAAAGAAGAATACAAGTAAGAACAAGTCATCAACAGTATCGATAGCGCTTTCCTTATTTATGTAATGTAGCTATTATTAAATACACACATACAAATACAGACACGCGTGTATTTATTTTTATCAGTACAATTGAAGCCTCGAAAATACACCTCCATCCTAGTTCGAAACTAGTCGAACTAGACCAAAAATACACGTTTGTACGTTTACCTAGAGCATATATAATTACTAGTTGCGCCCCGCGGTTTCACCCGCATAAGTTTTGATCCCGCGGGAATATCGGGATAAAAAGTATCCTATATATTAATCCTGGTTATAAACCATCTGTGTGCCAAATTTCATCCAAATCCGTTCAGTAATTTTTGCGTGAAAGAGTAACAAACATCCATCCAGATCCATCCACCCATCCATCCATATAAACTTTCACGCTTATAATATTAGACTTTGACATTGATTTAATCATTATTATCATTCTCCTGCCCTTATACCAATTTATTTGGGGTCCGCGCAACATGTCTTTTTCTTTCATACTTTTCTATTAGTCGTCATCTTGGTAGTCACCGCTTTTTAACCATATATCATCATTCACACATCAACCGGGGACAAATGCAAATTCCGAGCTGCTACTGAGAAATTCCAGATGGAAAAACGCAATAACACTGACCGAACCGGGAATCGAATCCAGAACCACATTCTCAGCAGCAGCGCGTGCAACCACTAGATCAACGAGGTAGGCGGGGGAGGTGCCTTTTCATAATCAGTCTATAAGTAGCGTGTCTACTGCTGGTACACAAGCTGGCTGGCTGGCTGGCAAGGTGGCTCGGTGAGAAGAAGTGGGCCATAACATAGTTCATAGTTATAGTTGGTTGGTTGGTTGGGTATAGTTGTAGTTCATAGTTTCATAACCCACAACGCGGGCCCAGTGTGGGTTGGTGGACGTCACATGTCGTCGTATTTTTGGTTCTAGAACATACCGGTTTCCTTACGATATTTTCCTTTACCGTTTTAAGATAAAACTACGTTCAAACCCACGATCTACAACACGTGAGTCGGGGCCGTCGACCCTTGACTACCACCCACACCTTCACTAAAAGGATAACAATATTAAGGTCTATTAATATAATATACGTATCCTATTTCACAGATCACATAACATAACAACACGCCTGTTTTCCCGGAAGAGTTAGGCAGATAAGTACCTATAGTACACCCACATTTCGGCAGTTATGTTTAGGGACAACCACACTTATTCAGCTAAAAAAACACCCGCCGTAAAGCTAAACGGATTCGTACGCATCTCCATAAAAATCGTTGATTTCTATTGACAAAAGCTGAAAAGAGCTGAATAAGTGTGCTTAGTCCCTTAAGTCCTATGTAACACGAGCAGGGCGAGCCTAACGTTACGTCATAATAACATTATTATCTGAAAAAACAACACAGTATAAAATCATTAACTGTCTTCAAACTCGGATATAAATATCTGACCTTATTTTTCTCACTATTACAGAATAAGAGCAAAGCTGTGTAACAGAGTGCTTATCGTCTCGTGCTACATTATTGTTGAAGTTACTGCACAAAGGAAAATGGGTTAGTCTACTGATCAATGATAGACTGTGGCACCTGTTCGTGCAATGTTTTTATTTGAATAGAGAATGTTAGATATTATGGTGAGTTTAGTCAGTTAATATGAAAAAGGGTTGTTTAGGCAATCTATCAATCTATCTGCCTAGCCTTTCCCAATTATGTTGGGGTCGGCATCTACTCTAACCGCATGCAGCTGAATGCCAGTATTTGACATGGAGTGACTGCCTATCTGACCTTCACAACCCAGTTATTAGGTAACACGATACTTGGAAAGGCTGGTTGTTAGACTTTTGGACTACTATGAAGTCAAAAAATCTGACAACCAGTCAGACAGTCAGACAGCGGAGACGAACGACCTTAAAAATATCCGACCTTGTTTTTCTCACTATCACAGAATAAAAGCAAAACAGTGTAACAGGTTGCGTATCGCCACGTGCTACATTTTTGATGAAGCTACTGCACAAAGGAAAATGGGTTAGTCTACTGATCAATGATAGACTGTGGCACCTGTTGTTTGTGCCATCTTTTCATTTGTTATTTTATTTTATTTCTTAAGAAAACTTACAGCTAGGATACAGATGGTTGACAGTTAGTGAAAGAAGACCAATTAAAAGTTTTCACTGACATTATTAGGGTAGCACAGGAAACAGTAGACAGGCAAGCGAAAGTAAGAATAAGTAAGCACTCGGAGATAATTAAGAAAAGACTGAACAGATTTTAGTTATCTTCAAAGTTTTTACACAATTTATTTTTTTAGTTTAGGAACACTGGTGGAGAATATATCAAGATGTTGATGTTGAAGATGTTGTTGATGAATGTTGTGGTTATAACATTGATTTTGTTTTATATACCTTACTGATAAGTGTTTTAGGTAATGTAATATCGGTTTTTTTTTCAAATAAAATAAAATATAAAAACTTTTTTACAAAAAAAAAAACAACCGACTTCCATAAAAACACTACAGAGTGAAAATTAACTTTAATTTCGGAAGTCGGTGTCTTTGGTCTTTTTATTTCGTTTTTCGCCACCGACTTCCGAAATTAAAGTTATTTTTCACTCTGTAGTGTTTTTATGGAAGTCGGTTGTTTTTTTTTTGTAAAAAAGTTTTTATTTTTCACTTTTATGTTGTGATCATTTTTTTGATTTTTGTTGATTTTTCAAAAACCGCTTGTCCCATTTCGATATTTTTTCATGGGACCATTTGGGGAGATCCCTATCCAACAAAAAAAGAATTTTTCAAATCGGTTGGCAAGCGACGGAGTTATGCGCGAACAAACATAAAAAAAAATACAAACATCCGAATTGAGAACCTCCTCCTTTTTTAGAAGTCGGTTAAAAAAGGGGTGGCCTTTGCCCAGCAGTGGGACACAATGTAGGCTAAAGACAAAAAACAAAAAAAAATAAGATCATCAACACTGACACATCGAGTTGTCTGCTAATTCTTATTTAAATAGACATTATGTTCATCTGTGGTTCCTTTGTTCCGGTGAATATTATCATGAAGATTTCAGTCAGTTGTATGAAAAAGGAGGCCGATGTCCTACAACTGCGATACACTAAGTTGATATGAAAAAGGGGCTGTAGGTACTTGTATAGTATTTGTCCCGCCCCGTGACAAATACTTACGCGACGTGTTTTGTGTACTATCCTGTTGGTCCCGTAGTTGTAAGCGCGGCTGCTTAACGCGGGGTCCTGGGTTCGATTCCCAGGTTGGGTAAAATATTATTGGATTTTTTTAGTAACAACCTGGAGTTTTGAATTTGGCGGTGTGATACCCCAATGCTTCTGAAAGCACGTTAAGCCGTTGGTCCTGCACCTGATCTCTGTCTGGTTGTATCGAATCATGTGTTGCCCCATCGGACTATGAGAGTGAGGGAAGACTGCATCTGTGTCTGCACACACGCTTGTGCACTACAATATCTCCCGCGCCGAAGGTTAGTCTCCGTTGAGATTGGCCATGATGACCGAAATACGGTCTGAAGGACTATTATAGTATTTGTGCAAATTATTTACAAAAGTAAGGTAATCGAGGCTTCAGAAATTATATTACGTACCTATATTTCTTAAAACAATGTAGGCATGCTGTCTCAAAAAAAAAAATTACCTTTGGGAAAGCGCTAAGGAAACCCGCGAAATTCAAATTGTCTTACGTTTTTTGCAGTTTGCAGATCAGTATCAGGAATCGGCCGTAACCAGTATGTATTTACAGAAAAATAATCATTAAAATAATCAATAAAACCCTAATAATTCCTATTTCATGAAATATTAAACATTAGCTTTAGCTATAAGCTTTGTATTATTATTATTTATTTATTTCGAACACAAATGATTCATATTGTTGTTAGTAACACATATAAAACTACGTTAGTAACACTCTGAGCAAAATAAAACTAAAATAAACTATAAAAACAGAAATTCATAAACCTATAACTATGCCCGCTTGCCGCTGCACCAGACCTGCAGCTGTGCATACGGCATTAGCACTAGCTTTATGCTTTACATTACCTATTTAATCACAGTCACATTAATGGAAAATAAAATCCATTTACTTCGTTCACATTTAGATTACAAAGTGTCAGGAATTACCCAAGGGATAGACTTGTTGCTTGTTGCATTATATCTGACTGAAGCTACATAAGTAACCTAGTTCCTTTTGTCTATGGTTGTCTCAGAAATACCGAAACAAAGTGCTTAAAAGTAAAATAATTCGTTTGTTTTTAACCGATTTCAAAAAAAGGAGTGATTATGCTTTCAACGAGTTTTTTTTTCATATATTTACGCCGATTTCGATAGACTAGACAGGGTTTACGTGATTTTTTTAGCAAGTACTGAAACATGTATTCGTGTGAGGTACTATATCTAAAAAAGGAAAAATAAAAACTGTTTTATTGTTTTTTCAGACCAATAAAGGTGTTATTGTACTAATTTTGAATTGTATTACCTGTTATTTGTTGTAGACATTTAAGTAGGAAATAAAAAACGCCTAATTAACCCCTAGTGATTTACCCACGTAAGTAATGAGAAAATCGAAGAGTATTTATAGATTAGGGTCGTAAAGTGGACCCCTAATGACCACATCTGGTATCAATATACTGCGTGCTAAATGGCCCTTATTTTTACTGCGTTAAACGGATCACTACAACGGCCATGTGTCGGGGCTCAGACAACGCGGGCCTACGCGTGAATTTTTACATATAAATTCAATAGAAACTAGGGGCTTGTGGCTAAGTAATAACAGCCGCACGGGTCGATCGATCAGGTTAAGCTACGCTTGCCGCGGTTGGTCCGTGGATGGGTGACCATTTTCACATACCAAGTCCCCTCCGTGCCTCGGAAAGCACGTTGAGCCGTTGGTCCCGGCTGTCATTCGTGGATCTTTGACAGTCGTTACGGGTCGTCAGTAGCCCGAAAGTCTGACAACCAGTCTTACCAAGGGGTATCGTATTACCCAGTAACTGGGTTGTGGAGGTCAGATAGGCAGTCGCTTCATGTAAAATACTGGTATTCAGTTGCATCCGGTTAGACTGGAAGCCGACCCCAACATAGTTGGGAAAAGGCTAGGCAGATGATGAAATTCAATAGAAACGCATTTCCGCGCGGGGAATTTCGCTCCGTTTCACGAGGCCCGTTGCGTGACGCGTCCTAGCGTGTGATCCGCGTAAAAGTTGCCTATTCTTATAGATAATGGCGCCGATTCCCTTGTTCACAAACTAAACTAAATTTAAGTTCAGTGCATCTTTTTCTTTCTATTTCATTAAGAAAAGGACAGAAGATAAATATTAGCTTAGTCCTGTCAAATTAGTCAGCGCCTGACGTAAATTGACGTATTTTTAGTGGCCACGTTTTTAATCACGTCTAAACTTGCTATAGAGTATCTAAATTTGTCAGGATTAAACTAATATTTACGGTCACACGTTAGTTTTTTCAGTTTACATTTATGAAACGTATGTTCAGTCCCGAGACTTATTCCTTCGGTGCTACCGCATGAATAAGTCTCAAAAGGCCATTAACAATAATTGCTGGAACGAGAATTATCGACGCTTCATAATTAAACGCAAGTCAAGTGATGCTATTGGCTGATGATAATTCAGTCAACCAATCACAGTTTATTAGCTAATTGGTTTTGTGCTGATTTTTGTTCCAGAAACCGGACGTAAGGCCCTTTGTACGGGTAGCGGGATCGTCCGAAAGGGTTACCGCTGCCCTGGAACAGAAAGGGCTAAGGAAGGAACACGGGTGGGTTTTAGTCAGTACCTAAGAGTCTGACACTCCCTTCCGCTCCACCCAGAGCGGGGTGGAGCGGAAGCCATCCACAAAAAAAGGCCCTTTGTACACAGCACGGTAAAAACGAATTTGTAATGACCATAGAACACTGACGGCCATGCTTACACGCGACGAGTTTTTCACGGCAAAGAAAAATAAGAAAAACGCTGTGTTATGTACACAGCGTTTTTCTTATTTTTTTTTTGCCATAGAGCCAAGTCCTACTATTTAGACCGTCTCTTGTTTTCCTCATCGCGTTACATCGTCTTGCAAAGGTAAGAGCGGTCTCAAAGCAACCCTTTTTGCGCACTTTCATGCCGTGAAAAACTACGGGTTTTTCGCCGTGTATAGGCAAAGTCGTCGGTGTTGTACGGATCACTGTAGAAGTTTGTTGACGACATAGCGGCATTACGGCAAGAAGCCGTCGGCGTATACCATAGAATCGTGTCTCAAACAAGGTCACACGATTTTTTTACGGCGCGGTTACGACGCCGTACTGAAAAGGAACCGTGCCGTGTAAAAAGGGCCTTATTCCTCATGCTTTAGCAAAGATGCCAAAATTTTCAAAGTAAAATACATAATAAAAATCTTTTTTTAAATCCCTCGTATTTTAATAAATTCGGAGCATGTTTCAGTGTCGTTTTGGCCCCTATTTTGCCCTGCAGCAGACGTGAAATATAACTTTTACTGAGATGAAACGGCTACGTGTAAACGTAGAGGGAAAGTACACACAGAATATTAGATGAAAAGTGTGAAAATATTCTAGCCTGAAGTGTCTAAAGACGTGACGTAAACACGCATTATGTTTTACTCAAACATATAGATTCTTTTTTTGCTTGAGTGAAACAATTCAACAAACGTAACGGTTCTAGTATAATTTTTCTCGTAATTAAAAACGTTCAAAATCGAGTAGCAATTTATCTCAGCGACAATCAATGTCAAAAACTTGTGTAAGATTTAGGGATTTTAGAGATATTATTGACAGATTGAGACACATCTCAGACTGTGAACATCCATTAAATATCGAGAATTATCCCTCTGATGTTGTCATTTGACTGACACAATCGTTTGGAAATGGGCGATAAATTCAAAATCAACAACGTCATAATTACAAAAGACAATCCCCCAAAAAACGCCCGCCCTTCAATAGGTACTTCCTAGTGCTTTAGCTAGGAAGAAGAAGTGTGGGCGCAACAAAATCCCCACCAGCACAGCTGTCTGTTTACTCGTAGATAAGGGCGGGACACCCTCAGGCCACGTGGAGAGATGGCCTTGGCAGGGTGACTGGTAGTAGATAGTCGTAGCCGAGGATAGACAGCCCGCGATTCGGATTGACAACATCGAGAGATTTCACTTTTTTCTCGTCGCCCAAAAATAGCACAGACATATAAATCTATTCACGAATAAACAAACTTGGAAAACTGTTCTCAGTTTTCCTAGATTTTCAATGAAAGGACCACATTGGTAGCTATTTGGTACATCTTACAATGTTTCACAAGAAAGATAATTCAACAATATAATGAGAAATTACGAGGACCCTTCTACATCATTATTTGTTTCAGTAGTAATCGGTTTGTTAAAATCCGCTGAAAGTTTCTTGAAAATTATCTTCCTACGTATTGTTTTCTTGTTGTTTGTAAATATAAAAGTTTATACATAAATGTTGTTAGTAGAGAACAAATGTTTTAACACATAGAGATTCCTGAGAAAAAGAAGTGTAGGGTACCTATCTAATGACCCCAACCCCGTCTCCGGACACAAGTGGAAGATGTAACTACAACCCGGTAAAGTGAGGCTACCTCGACGGAACGGCAGTAGTAGAGGGCAGGAGGTGCCCCACCACCTCCTGCCCTCTGTGCCCCAAATCATGCAGTCAAAGTGACCTCTGTGTTGCCGCTGACGACGCCGTGGAAGTGGCAAAGGTTTGGGCCAACCAGATCTAAAATACAGTCGTGAAAGTGACACGAAGAAGAAAAGGACCCCAACATGATTTACGCATTTCCTTTTCAGACTCAAAGCATTGCATTTACAGGTACTTTTAAATTGTCAAGGACTCGATCAGTCCGAAATATGAAGCTAGTTGCTGCTAGTTGCCATTCAAAGCGAAGTAAATTTGAATCGCGACATATTCGCCAAAAATGTAAACAAATATGAGTTTATGGAAAAATAACTATAATCCCTACACAATAAAGTTCAGTTTACGCTACAACTTCAAATATTTTTATTAATTTTTCAATAGTGCTAGTCACTCTGAAATCAACTTAATTGTCATTAAAATAAAGTTGATATTTGTTTAACTTGAAATAACGTCAATTTGTATAGTATATCTATATCAATTTATAACATCAACCTATGGAGAAGAACAAAAATACAAAAATATTAGTTAGGTACTTAAATCATTAATTCTTTAGGAGATTTTCGTTTATAAATATGAAATATTTTTTTCAAGATGTTACAAGGTCACTTGAAACTCATTATTTTGAAGATTATAATCTCGAAAGCGGTTTAAGTGTACGATATCGGTGCCAAGGATCCTGAAAATGTTGATATTTTGTAGAGAAAGTTATAATTAAAGAAGGGTTGGGATTTTTTGTTAAGGTCATCATAGAAATATGAATACAAAAGGTTTTACTAAATGACCCCATTCCCGCTCCTTTGAACTTTTTATAGAGTCACTTTAACAACTTACGTGTCTACCTAACCGAGGTAGGTTCAGACGCCAGCAGGTCAAGCTGCCCGAAAATGTCAAATTTTCCCAATAAACCTTGAACCTTAACGCTTTAGGCATAAAGTTAAAAATCTATTAAAGAAATTTGGCAGATTGTAGTAGCTTGATGTGCTGGCGTCTGTACCTTCTGCTTATCGTCCAGACGATTCAATTTAGTTCCGACATGTAACGTATGAAAAATTAATAAAATCTATAATATAAAAATGAATCGCTGAATGTGTTGCTAAGCGCAAATCTTGAAAATATCTGAACTAATTTTGCTAATTCTTTTTTTAGAATATTCCTTGAAGTACGAGGATGGTTCTTACGGAAAAAAAATGTAAGAAAGTTACTTCACGCGGACGAAGTCGCGGGCATTGATGCATATTTGTTGTATTCATTTAAAATTTAAAGTTTCCTCTATACTACCTACTAAACACGCTTGATACATTTGACATGTGCCTAGTTCCGGCACCAAGAAAGGAAGATAGTACGATGAAAGTCAAAACTACTTGCCCAAAATACATGTAAACGTAGTCTACATGTGTACATAATCAGCCTATATTGTTCTCACTACTGGGACTGCTTCCTCTCGGTGAGAGGGAGTGGGCCGTAATCCACCACGCGGAGCCAGTGCGGGTTGGTAGATATCACAATGTCTCCGAATTTTTGGGTCTAGGACATGCCGATTTCCTTTCGATGTTTTCCTTCACCGTTTTGAGAGTAGTGGTGATGAAATAATTTACAATTTATAATTTACGTAAAGTGCCTGCTTGGGTTTGAACCCTGACCTACAACTCGTAACAAGTGCTCACACAAGTGTACAACTAACTGAAACTAAGTTAAACAAACTGTAAGCGAAACTTGGGCAAACTTGCGGACTTTGCAACGACCGAATTTGTCACATCATAAATGATTTATGGAAGCTTCAATAGACCATTTATTATGTGGTATCTTTATAGACATTATGGTCAGCGTCGTTCTTGGCACCTTATTTATTATTTTCGGCGAGAAAATGATTAATGACGGAGTTTTTTTTTTATCATTTTGAATTTTTTGTCTAGGTCTAAAGAGAATAGTTAAAGTAAAATTTAATGGTAGTGCAATAAACAAACATCATCTAATGAAACCGTGTCGTGCCGTTTTAAAAACAAGTTCTTTGTTCAAAAGTAGCTAATGCAAATGTTAAAATGGCATTTTTTGCGCAGAACTTGTAGTTTGACTGATTTTTACAATGTACAATTTATTGCTCACAAAACAGACACCAGAAATAAACGGAAAGAAACAATACAAAAATCCAAACCTCTTCTAAAAGAAATTAAACTTTTTACCTCTGACATACAGTGACCACTATTTTACCGACGTAACGTCGGGACATTCCCGAGCGCGTGTAACAATATAAATTCACTTTATTGTCCCGTAAGAGAATAAAACCAGAGCGGACAGCGAAAACCTTTCCGGCTTCGGGTAATAATTCGTGATAATTCTTTATTTTCACAGTACAAAGAAGCTGTGAGTTATTCAATAAAGTGGTGTCCTCCAAAATCTACATTTATATTGAAACTTTGGATGGAAGTCATGCTGACTATATTATGTCATATCATGGTGGGGTAATAGAAGATAGAACAAAGAAAAATGGAATAAATCTTGGGGCCTTATTAAGAAACCGGAAGTTACGCTTGTACACACGGCTACACATCAAGCTATACATAACCAGTATAAGCTGACTTCTGACTGTACGAAAAACCATAATTTAATCAAGTATTAAGCAGTGGAGGCCAGGTGGTAATGGTCCCGATTTACGAGTTGTAGGTCGTGGGTTCAAACTCAGACAGGCGGTTTACTCTGTGTAAATAATTTCATTGCCACTGCTCTCAAAACTGTAAAGGAAAACATCATGAGGAAACCGACATGTCCTTGAAGCAAAAATTCTAAGACATGTGACATCTACCAACCCGCACTGGTCTGGCGTGGTAGATTATTAGCTCACTCCCTCTCGAAGAGAGGAGGCCTGTGTCCCAGCAGTGGGATCATTATAGGCTGATTATGTAAGTTTGTCGTAACTTAAACTTTGGTTAATTTATAAACTAGCAACAGCTATTTTCGCTAAGTTTGGAAAGTTGCGCTCAACAGAGCGGAACTTTGTCTGCATGCATTTTGTACTTCATTAATAATGCAAATATCCATGATGAGGCAAAAGGAGTATGTAAGCATTTAGTTTTCAACTATGGATGAAACGGTATTTGTGCCAGATTATTTGTGCTACTAGAGTTATAAATATTCGTCACGTCATGTTTTGAAATGAAATACTAGGGCATGAGGACACGGTCGGTCGTAGACAAATGGCTTGTGACGTGCAGGCACTCAACATCTCACCACAGCCTTAACTAAGTGAACCGAAGTGCAGGCAGCACTTGACATAATGTACGTATGTAATTAAAGCAGCCACAGGTGCTAATGCTCGTAACGCTTCTCAAATTGAAATAAATCCAAGCATGACTTAGCTATGTAATCATCTGCCTAGATTTTCCCAACTAGACTGGTTAGGTTAGACTTTCTTACTTCTGACGAAACAGCATTCCAAATAATGTAGGTTGAAAGAGCTCACTTTGTGGCATAAAAAACTGTAGCGGTACCTACAACGCCACATGCGAACAACGCGTCATACTGACCGTCACGCAAATCCTGTATCTCGCAAGCAGAGTTTACCGCGCAATTAGCATAAAATACATACAAACTTCCCGACATCAATCGTCGGACAGTTGCCCGCCAGACACAACACCCGTCTGGTCGGAGGATCCTGCCCTTTCTATGGAGGATGAGTGAACTTTACACCCTGTTCCTCGTACCTCTATAAAACCATTCGCAAGAAACTAAACCGATTACACCAAAAAACTTTTGTATAAATCGTCGACGAACCGAAAAGTAGGTCAAGCAAGAAACCAATTTTCAGTAGCGAAACAGTGTGGTCCGCGAAAAACTACCGACACATATTGTAAATACAAAACAAGTGGGGGTTCGTGGATGGCTCAGACCTCCGGTGTGTATGCGGCGTCTCTCCACAGACAATGGTTCACCTCCCATCTTGCACCCGCCTCATGCACACGTGAGGACCTAATGGCTGCATCAGCGAACGATTAAGTTAAACTCGCGTCAGGACACGTGACCTGATCGAAAATTTGTAAGACGGAGCTCGCGTCAGGACACGTGATCTGATCGAAAATTCGTAAGACGGAGGTAGAGTAGACCGCATTCCAAAATATCAAAAATGCACAACGTTAATATTCAAGTTTTCACTTCTGCTGGCGCACCCGGAGTGCAGCCCGTTTTTTTTTGACAGGGACACGCTAAGATAAAAAAATTATATTGTAAATTATCTGGAAGGCCAATAAGTAGAAAAGTTACGTTGCGTTTGAAACTATACATTTAACACTGGTATCGTTTCCTGTAATTCCTGCAAAGAAGTTCTATTAGATATATATATATATATCACCGCTCAAGTCAAGGGTGTATTGCTTATAGCGATGACTGTATTTCTATATTTTATTGATTTCCTTTTTTTGCACGCTTGTTTAATATAATTTTACTGAAGATAACTATATAATAGCTGCCTAGAAAGCTGCCATGCTTAAATGGAATTGGGCTGGACACATCTGCCGCATGTTAGACAATCAATGGGCCAAACTTACGACCCAGTGGGTCCCGCCTACTGACATCGCGGAAGGCCCAGACGGAGATGTCGGGATGAGCTGCAGTGCGATTCTGTAACCATCTCACCGTGAAAACTTGGGTGAAGTGAGCTGTCATTCCAACTAATGCTAGGGATTGACACTATTGACAGCTACTCTAAGCTCACTTCACTTAACTTTTCACGGTGAGATTTTTACAGAATCGATTTAATTTCATCACCACTGCTCTCAAAACGGTGAAGGATAATATCATGAGGAAACCGACATGTCCTAGAACCAAAAGTTCGATGACTTGTGACATCCACCAACCCGCAGAAGGCCCGCGTGGCCGTGTGGGATTATGGCCCACTCCGTCTCATAGAGACGAGGCCTGTGTACCAGCAGTGGGAACATTATAGGTTGATTATGCTACATAGGTACGCCGGCTATGATACCGTCGTCCCATCGAATGGTGACTACATAATATTATGCTATCCCAGAAGCATGAGATTTCAGTTACAATAAAATGTGAGCAAATAAATATAAAAACAAAATGGAAATTGCATTTCCAACTCAGTGGTTATGGTAGAATGTTTCTCAAATAGAATCCGAGAGAAGTGTTTCAACGTTTACATATGAAATTGCTACTGAATTCGAATTTCTGCGAACGAAATATGCTTTGTGTGTTATGAAAATACAAGTAGTCGTGTGCTGAGATCACGGACTGTTTCAGTTTACATGTTCAGTAGTGCAGCTAAACATATGTTTATCATGCATTATGCATTATGTTTGCAGCAATCCCGACGACGTAGCTGTACGTGTCCAGACTGCACCACTCCACGAAGGTTGAGGAGATCGTGAAGTACATGCGTGTGAAGACCAACTGGACTTTGAGGGTCGAGAAGTTGGAGTTGCGTCACAACACGAACTTCAAGCCGTTCGTGGTGCGTGTTCCGACACATCATCTCGAGAAGTTCCTCAAGGAAGAGTTCTGGCCGAAGGGTGTTGTGTACCGCTGGTTTCGTGGCCGGCTACATGACACCAGTCAGCGAAACACGACGCAGACACTTCGAGTGCGTTAGTTAGTTTTTAGTGTGATTATATTTTGTATGTATTTATAGTATATTAATATTGTATTGTGTGTTGTATATGGGCCTTGATGCCTGAAATAAATGGATAAAAAAAAATAAAATAAATTACCATTGTATTACTTTATGAATGACTAGCTTCCGCCCGCGACTTCGTCTGCGTAAAATTTCGAGCCCTGACCCACCACATCGCATCCCATCGCCCGCGCTATTACCTACCTACTTAGTTTTCGCTTAGCGTTATTTTTGTTCGACTCCTAGAAGTCGTAGCGCGATGTTAAATAGCCTTCCTCAAGAATAGGCTAGATTCCTAAAAAAACCTAATTAGTCCGTCAGTCCGTTGGACCCCCGTATTTTTTCTTTTGTCAATTATATGTAAAAAAAATGATGAAGATATCGCCCGTTAAAGTTCCGCGTGACGTCACGCCTTGCTACACTTTTTAGCATGGCGTGACGTCAGGACACCCCACTCCCAAATTTTGACGCGCTTTATCTTTGTCATTTTTTGTTTGATTGACAAAAGAAAAAATACGTGTCCATTATTTTTCGATAATCTAACTGACGGACTAAATATAATTATTATTTTTTTTACCCAGGATTCTACCCTATTGGGGTACCCAAAATGCAAAAAAAATATATACAATTCCGACTGGTAGTTCCAGAGATTAACGCGTTCAAACAAAGAAACAAACTCTTTAGCTTTATTATTAGTATTTTATATCTACGATGAATGTTTTCATAAAAATCTTTAGACCTATCAATTATTGATACTTCAAAACGGAAATCCTTCAATTTGGTGGAAGCGCCCAACGATGCGACGATGCGTCAAATGGTCCAAGCGACAATCAAATCAAATAAAAATTCAAACAACGTAATTGAAAGCGAATAATATACTGTGAAACGATTTCCATTTTAACTTTTTATCGAGGTATTTCAGTTGATTGTGTGTTTTTGTACTAGTGCAGTGTGTTTTTTACGATGCTTTATAGAATAGTAAACTTTTATTTCAGACAGAGTCCAAACATTTACTCATCATCATCATCATCATTTCAGACGAAAGACTTCCACTGCCGGTGACCATGTGGTGCGGTGGTCCATGACCGGTTCTGTGCTTCTCGCATCCAACGGGTTCCTGCGCCAGTCCAGCTTGTGGGAGGCCTTCCAACGCTAGTCTTCCGGTACGCGGTCGCCACTTCAGAACCAAACATAGTTACTAACCCTTAACAATTTTTATTATAGGTAGATGTTATTGATTTTGATGTAGATGGCTAGTATCCGTTGAGATTGGCTGCCATGGCCGAAATTCGGTCTGAGGGTTTTTTTTTTTTTTTTGCTCTCCCTCACACAATAACGGCTAAACGGATTTTATTAAAATTTGGCACACAGATAGTTTATAACCTGAATTAACACATACATACAATACTTTTAATCTCCTTAGTACGTTGCCGTGGGATAATTTCGAACCTGCCGATCGATTCTGTTGAAATCTTACCGTGAATAGTTAGGTGAAGTGAGCTTAGAGTGAGCTGTCAATAGTGTCCCTAGCATTAGTTGGCTCACTCCACGCTCACTTCACCTAAGTTTTCACGGTGAGATGGTTACAGAATCGCACTGCTGCGCACGGGTGAAGCCGCGAACAAGAGCTAGTTATTAATAAAATCAGTGGCGCAATTAATCAATTTGTTACGTACTTGCAAAAAACTAATTAAATAAAGCTCTGGTATTTTATATTCAATAAGACGTAAACTCGATTTATTTCTTGAAAGCAACAGAAAATCGGAGCAGGAATAAGAAATCCTACTTCCTACTAATATTATAAACGCGAAAGTTTGTGAGGATGAACGGATGGATGGATGGAGTTTTGTTACCCTTTCACGCAAAAACTCCTCAACGGATTTGGATGAAATTTGGCACACACATATGTAGTTTATAACCAGGATTAATACATAGGATACTTTTTTTCCCCATATTCTCACGGGATCGAAACGTATGCGGGTGAAACCGCGGGGCGCAGCTAGTAAGTTATAATTGTTGTAAATGTTGTAATGGTAGGTATGTTTCATCTGATTTGTGATCCGATTTACCAAACACCTTTTATACAGACACCAGCAGGTCAAGCTACCCGAAACTGTCAAATTTTCTCAATCAACCTTGAACCTTAATGCTTTAGCGATAAAGTTGAAAATCTATTAAAGAAATTTGACAGATTCTAGTAGCTTGCTAGCATAATATTGTAGGGCTTGTAGCTAAATGATAACCGCATGGGTCCAGCGAAGGTTAGGCTACGCTTGCCGCAGTCGATTCGTGGATGGGTGACCATCAATCACATATCGAGACACCTCCGCGCCTCGGAAAGCATGTTAAGCCGTTGGTCCCGGCTGTCATTCATAGATCTTTGACAGTCGTTTTGGGTACCTAGTAAGAAACCCAAAAGTCCACAGCTCCACAAACCAGTTAGGGTTGTGGAGCTCAGACAGGCAGTCGCTCCATGTAAAACACTTTGTATTCAGCTGCATCCGGTTAGTCTGGAAGCTTACCCAATATTTTTGGAAAAAGGGCCAGCAGATTATTATTGAATATATTGCTAAAAACTTTTCAGTTCCAAATATTGTTCTGTAAATGAACTGAAAATAAACCTGAGGCTAAATGGACCAACGAGCTTCGTAGGGCCAGGGCGACTGGTAGCAGCTGGATGAGAGTTGCTGAGAGTTTATGTCATTTAATGCGTAAGTGCCATCGTGGATCCAGACGATCCGGTAGTTAATACTTTATGCTCCACTATAATACATATTAAGAGCTCATTATTACCCGAGTGGAAGTAACTCACGAAAGCGGAAAACGCGATAAAATTGCGCTTCAAAGGCATACCCCGAGTTCTGAGAAACTAGTTTGAAGGAAGTTCATATGAGCATTCACCTATCTGAAGGCGTTCACTGAGGCTCAACTAACCTACTTGCTAGTATCACGGGTACGCCAATACTAATTTCAGGACAAAATATTATTTTAAAACAAATTCTTTTTATGTTGTACTTTACCGTAAAATATGGTGATACCAAGACTGTGATAAAAAATTATTATATGAATGTAAATTCCTCTAGCGTGTGTCGGCCTGGTGCGGCCTGTTGGCCACAATTCCAACATGTCAAGTGAAATGGTGGTCAACATTTGACAAACAAAACAAAAAGAAAGGTGAAGAAAAGAAACGCGTCCGTACAGGCCGCGACAAGCTCCCTCGCGGTGCGCCACGCCGGAACTTACCGACTCTTGACGGATCGGACAGGCAACGACAGGCTACCGGAGTCCTCATCGGATGCGACAGTTCTCACGGTCTGTCGGCCTGGCTTGGCGTGATCTGGCTTGTGGGAAAGCGGGCCTCACGGCCAGCGGACACCTTCACAGAGAGGAGGCTTTTGTCACCCGCAGTGGGAACGCGATGCTTTTAAATATGTTTTTTTTTATTGTGTTTGTTGAAAGGACGTCAAGTAAATAAAATACATACATTTATATGCACTTAACCAACACAAAAAAAATGTTGGGGGAAAATATTGTTGGTTACGGTGTTATACTCGTATATGTTAGGAACATTAAATTATACATATGTGAGAACGATGTAAAAAAAGACGTACACGTTTAAATCATCCAGTGTACAGCAAATAATAACAATACAAACAATCCAAAAATAAAATGATTAAAAATAAGCCGAAGCAGACATAAAACTTTTTTTCAAAACCGGGGATGCAATCACGGAACCCATCAACGACTAGAAAATGAAATCCCAATAGTGCTCGCGTGAAAGGGTTGTCACTCGAATGCGTGTAATCGAGTAAAATCGGCGTCGCGCATGCGAGTTGTGAGAATTTGAATATCAAAAAGAATTCGTAGTCACACGCACGGAAATTCATGGAACCGTACGGATCCGTCGTAGATAGTCGTAGGTAAACCTACTTACGTAAGTTTCGAATATGTATGAACTGGCTGCAATAACATATTTTTCTATTGTTATGTTATTATTACATTTATTTATGATTTTTTTTTTCAATTTTTTTTTATGCAAGTAGCGTAGTAGTGCAGTATTAAGATACATGCGAGATCTATAATTATGACAAAGACTGTGGAATAGTGCTGTGTATGTGTTTAGTCAGGCTAGGTGGAGCCACGATCTTCGCAGGATGGCTGGTAGCACCTGGATGAGAGTTGCCGAAAATCGAATTGAATTGCATGCTATAGGAGAGATTATAGAGGTATGAGGAACAGGGTGTAAAGTTCACTCATCCTCCATAGAAGAGGAGGATCCTCCGACCAAACGGGTGTTGTGTTTGGCGGGCAATTGCCCAACGATTGATGTTGTGAAATTGTATCTATGCTAATTGCTCGGTAAACTCTGCTTGCGAGATGCAGGATTTGCGTGACGTCAGTATGACGCGTTGTTCGCATTTAGCGTTGTAGATACCGCTACAATGATGATGACGTGTTTAGTTGGTAAGCCTTTAAATAAATTTAAAAAGCGTGTTGCTGTTGTGTATTTTTGAGCGAATTTATACAGTAAAATTTAGACCCTCTTTCAGGTTCTCGCAGCGACTGTAGGACTGTAAACAAACAAAATATGTTTGTTTATCGCATTATGATTCATCATTCTCCTGTCCTTATCCCAATTTATTGGGGGTAAGGGCAGGAGGAGACATGTAACATGTCTTTTTCTTCCATACTTCTCTATTAGTTCTCTATCTCAGTACTCAGTAGTCTGTTCCTTTCTATATTCGAATTGGATTTATGTTTCAAATTGACGTTATTTCAAGTTAAGTAAATATTAACTTTATTTTAATGGTAATTAAGTTGTTTTCAGAGCGACTAGCACTAATGACAAAATTATAAAAAAATCTGAAGTTGTAGCCTAAACTGAACTTTATTGTGTAGGATTTAAAGTAATTTTTCCATAAACTCATTTTTGACTCAGTCTTCAGATCTTTCACACAGTCCATCTATGGTTTCTTTGGTCTTCCCTTACTCCACATTCATACTCAAAACTTTCCTTACGACATTATGATTTAGAAGATTTAAATGTTTCCTTAGGATTCTATACTTTAAACGGAAAACGAAAGCTGACAATATATTAGCAGTTTGGACAGGTATTACTATTAATTCTCTGTCGCATTCCCATTCCCGCACTTCACAATGCATGTAAAGGTAATGGAATCTCCGTCTGTCTGACAACGAGATATTACATTCTGAACGAAATTACGATTTTAAAATAGAATAAATAATCCGCGTTGAACGTTAACGCGTCTCTTTGCGTGCGAGTGGAGCCTTGTCGTCATTCGTCTGAATATTCCCTACTCCTAACCTACTCCTACCTTACTCATAAATAAAAGTATTAAATAAAAATAAAAAAAAATAAAAAAATAACCCATGTCCGTCTCCTGGTTCTAAGCTACCTCCCCACCAATTTTCAGCCAAATTGGTTCTTGAGTTATAAATAGTGTAACTAAAATGACTTTATTTTATAATATAGAGATGCGGATGCGTTCACTCTGTATTGCCCATTTATGACAATAATAAATGTGTTATATACTCACTATGTAGGTTACCTATGCAGGTCACATCAGCCGCATGCACGATGACCGCTCGGCAAGTCTCCACACAATGGGTGCCTGAAGATGCGACGACGCTGTCGAGGCCGGTCCAGAAAGTGATGGCGAGATGACCCTGTACGCGTACTGCGACGGCTGGTTCGAGCCGGCACGCGAAAAGAGTTTCTGGAGGGATTTGGGGAAGGCCTTTGCCCAGCACAGGAACAGTAAAGACAAACAAAAAAATGCATATACCTACTAAAATAACCATTGATCTGAGTATATGTTAGTTGTTTCAGTGTATCTATAAGGTTTTTAGCATATACTTATAAAAAAAGATGGACTCCACGCCATGCATATCGAAAGTGAAGCACCGTACCGATCTATGTGTGCGTTATTTGAGGGTATCCCTCAAATAACGCACACATAGATAGATGAATGAAAATCTCTTTAAATCTTATAAATTTCTGGGATGTAGAATTATTTTTACACCTTTTCACAAAACAAAATGGCATCATTTTATTTTATTACTTGACGCAATTAGTACCTGCACAGACGCTGTCGTGTCACGTAATGGCGGCCGGTCGGCATACTATGATGTAAATGTGTGCGTGAGGCGTGTTTGTGCAAACGGTGCGGTGCTTCACTTTCGATATGCGTGGCGCGGAGTCCATTTTTTTTATAAGTCTATGGTTTTTAGTTATAGTCTTATAATGTGGACAGGAAAGAAACTACTCTGACTATCTTTGTACTTACAAAAGGTAGGGATACGTAATTTATATATGAATAACACGAATAAGTCCAATTTACTAGCATTTATTACAAAATTAACTCTTACAAAGAAATAAAACAACAACAACTACAAACCCGAAAAAGCACAGACAAAACAATTTGCCAAAAAAAAATTGCAGAACAGTTAATTCAATATAACGGACTTAAATTCCATGAGTAGTAAGTCATAAGAACTAACCAGAAAGGTAAGCCATATTGTCAATTATTCTTATGCACATTTATCTGCTGACAAATAATGAAAATAATGGGAACTACTGGCGAATTAAGACTATCATTAGCAAGGCAAGGAGGCATTAACTTTATAATCATACAAGCCTGACATTAAACTAGAAACTACAAGATTTATGTGCAATAAATTAATACAGAAGAACGATTTTCTTTCTATTAATTCATTCGATATTAGCATCCCCTGGTATCGTGCATTTCTTGAAAGCTGCAATCGCGGGTAGTGTCTAAAAAACTCGAGCTTATTAGCCCTAAAAACCTGCAGTCCATGTTTGAGCTGGGTTGACGGTAAAGACCTTCTAAGGGTAAGCAATTTTAAGACTTAAGCCTTATTTAAAACTAATAGCCTTTAAGACTAAACGTTCCAACACCAATAGGTTTTTTTTGTCCAATTTTGCAACAAAACTGCCAGTTTTGTGCAAAATTAAACCAGAACCCACAACACAATCCAGGGCGTTAAGTTAATTTTAGTCCTCTGTTTCCTGTAACTTAGAGGTGAAAATATTTTAAAATCTCAAAATTTTGAAAAGGAAATGAAAAGATTTTAAGTTACCATCTACAAGTCTCGAGCGCCAATGCTCTTTAATAGAACTAAGCTTGACGCCTAAACGAAGCGAGCCTACGGGCTAAATGAGTCGAGCCTTTTGAAATACTAATCGCGGAGAAAATGCATTCATCCGAACGGACGAACCTGCTAATAGCCACGCCGTAGGTAGATGAAGTTGTAAATCTGATAGTAGTTGGGCACAACCTAATCGATGACTAAAGACAGAAGCATCTTGACGAAGACCTCAGAACAGAAGAACAAAGTGTAGAAGTCACAAAAGATAATGGACAAAGTTCAGTAAAGGACAGTATCCACATTGCTGTTCCCGAAGAGGCTTACCCAGGACTGGGTACGTACAAACAGTAAACTACACACCATGAGACAAATGAGCATGTGAGCAATCGTAAAATATGAAGTTGTAAATGTAATAAAGCATTAGGCGTATCAATTACATTAAAAAACGGCCTATGACTAATGAAGGAATGACACAAAGCAGTTTTAGATGCAATAAATCAAATAAGGATGATAAAGCAGAAGGACACAAAAGAATTTGAAACTGCAGTCTTAAAATACTATGACATTTTGGCCCTTCTGCGGGCAGTGAAGAACCGCCCAATCTGAAGGCAGTGTTTGGTCTGGAAGCATGTCACCATGCCCTTCACGCAGTCGGTGTGGCAGGCGCATCCGAAGTGGCATGGCGGGATATCTTGAGGGCAGCGCAACGGTGGGTATGCACCCGGACAGGGTCCACTGCATACGGTAGTGTCGCACTCACCCGTGTCAGCTGTTGAGTAATGGTTTCATCTTAATTTATTTATAACATGTACTAGAGAATGCAATGGTTCATTTTTTTAACACTGTTTGTGGGAAAGGTCGGCTGGGAAGACTGCGCTGAACAGAATAAAGTTGTAACCCGAAAGCATCAGCATTGTTAATGTGGAAATTATTTTCAAAAAGACCATGGCATATCTATCGATCAGAGATTTATACGACTATTGACAGGGTTTTAGATTATATCAGCAGTTTTGTAAAGTAAACCTGCATGGCATACCTGCTAGCTATGGACAAAGCCAACTTTTTCGAATGTTTCTTTGATTAGACATTAATTTCCCACTGCTGGGCAAAGGCCACCCTACTCTCTTTCCACCTATCTCTGTCCAGAGCTGCCAAGGACCTATCTTTAGTTGAGTGCAGTCTCTTCTTAATTTTGAATGATTGCATGATATTAAAACTGTTGAAGTTCCATAAAAATATGGGGCGAGTCATCGAAATTGAAACCTGCTAGGAGCGAAACAGAAACATGTTTTGTATGCAAGATACTTTAGATGTTTTTAAGAAAGGATTGTCCACTAAGAAAGGAATATTCAAAATTCTGTGAAATCCTGGGCTATTGCTACAACGTCAAATACGTGAACAGCTACGTACCTGGTCCTGACCTTGATAAGTTCCTTAGTAATTTCTCTACTTCTGGGGGATACCTATGAAATTGAGCATCTATAACATTTAAAATTACAACTTGCACTAAATATAAAGCAACTAATAATTTAAGAGCCATTGCATCTGACTATTTGTGAGAATTGGATAAAAATTGAAAACCAATTTTGAACATGGCTGTTTTAAAAATGTCATTTTGTCATACAAAATTCTTTTTTCCTTCAATATTTCTTAGTTTATGTAAACTTTCGGATTTCAAGTTTTCTTATATGTCAAGTTTCAAAAACACAGATATTTTATAGCTAGTTGCCAATATCTTGGAAAAGAAAACCAGCAAAAAAGTTTTTAACGAAGCAGTTCTGAAAGAAAAATCTAGTTTTATTGAAGTTCCTGGTATCTGTTGGGTCTGATTTGCTTATCTTATGCTGTTTATTAGATTCACAATAAACAATCGATTTCAAGATATTGTGTCTAATGCACATACATAAGTGTGCGTACACACGAGCGGCACGCTATAACCGCAGAGGCAACCGCCGCCGCCGTCGACAAATACCTACACGAGCGGCTCGTTGTCGACTGCAGCCGCCGACGCGTCGTTGACGCGCGCCGCTCGCGCGGACTACGAAGAAGACAGAGAAGGTAGTGAATGATAGCGTGACAGTTGACATGGGAGAATGGATAAAGAAAACGTGTTGCGCCGACCCCATGTAACATGGTACGCACGGCTACACATCGAGCTATACATAACCAGTATAAACTGACTTCTGATTGTACGAAAAACCTATACAATGAGAGGTCAGCTAAAACTGGAAATGCATAGCTTCATGTGTAGCCGTGTGTACAAGGGAGGATGATAATGATGATGAAGAGAATTATCTTATCAAGTAACAACTAACTCACCTCAATATTCGTAAATAGATGTTATGTATATCTACGTATACACAGTATATAAATGATTTCTATGAAACTGAGGAGGGATGCGCCAAAGAACACTCCTATGACACCACCGACATCCACTGAAACAAAAAAGTTTAAAGATATGGCTACTGTTGTGCCTAGCCCTTTCACCAATCAGTCTAGTAGTAAAATCTTCACCCAAACTATCTTAGCTACCTTATCTCTGTCAGCCTGGTAACAAACCCCTTTGAGTTAATCATGTACCAGAATGTGGACACAACGAATCAAAGGCCGTTCTTTTAAACAGGTTATTATTTGCGTCTATAAAATTACTATCCATCTATACATAACATACATAATCACCATATCATGTCCCCGCTGTTGGAACGAGAGAGTCTGAGAGAGAGTGGGTCGTAATTCATCACGCGGGCTCAGAGTGGGTTGGTGGATGTCATGCATGTGTTCGATTATTTTTGTACTAGGCCATGCCATTTCCTCATGATCTTTTCCTTCGCAGTTTTTGAGAGCAGTGGTGATGAAATAATTTCACAAAGTATAGTTCCTGCCTGGGTTCGAACCTACGACATACAAAGTGTAAGTTGCGGCCGTATCCACTGGTCCACCACTGCTTTCTGTACATACACATAACAACACACATACACATACACGTACACCCACACATACAACACACATACATATACTTTACAATGTCGCTTATCGTGTCTGTCCCTGTGACCGCTTAGATCTTTTAACCTAGACAATGGCTTTTGATGGGGGTTTCACCATAATTTAGAACATTTATTCCGGAAGGGTTAAGGGTATAATATATTCACATTTAACTTAGATATAGCACAGAAATCTCGAAGGGGCGCTAGTATATATCCTATACCTATACATTCAAATACAGGGTGGCAGTGACATCGACGCACAACCTTTTATCATGGATTCAGTACATGATTCTGAACGCCCATGCATTAACATTTTTCGTCGGTTATTAAAAAAAATATCTGCTGTTTTGTCTATTAATCAACTCAGCCAATCGCAGTCCACTTCTGGACATAGGCCTCTCCCAGGCCGCGCCACAAAACCCTGTCCTCCGCCTTCCGCATACAGTCTGTCCCAGCCACTTCTTCAGGTCGTCAGTCCATATAACTGGGGGTACCGCACTACGCTTGCCGCTTGCTGTTTTCTACAAAAGTGCAATACCTACGAGGTCAAAATTTATGACATAGTAAATTCTTATTTTATAATCGACGAAAAATTTCGTTGCACGGTCCAGAATCATGTAGGTACTGAATCCATGATAACAGACGGGTAATTCTCGTAACTTTAAGAACGTTCACAGTCTGATCTCAGTCTCAATCTGTCAAAAATATGTCTAATTTCCCTACATTTTGACAAGTTTTTGGCATTTGCTTGTCGCCGAGATGGGACTGCGACTATTTTGAACGTTTTAAATACGGGCCCTGGTTGTCCTTTTACTTTAGTACCTACTCTTATTTCTGTCCAGTTTTATTTCTGGGTCCACTTACCGACAAGTCCAAGCAATTCTCTAATTGCTTGACGACGTACTCTCAGAGTAGGATGGCTGCCCAGACGCATACTACCACGGGTGCCTCGACGTAAGAGTTCCTCGGGCACGTTGCTTGATTGACGACTACAAGAAAAAGTAATTAGGTACAGTAGACTGCACGTGTGACGTGGGTAACACTTTGACCTTGAGCTGGCCTAACGTAGTACGGAGTTTCAACAGAATGTGAGGTCAGCTTATAGAAAGAAAAATAAAGAAAGAAAGGAAGTACGTTTATTTGCGGTAAACATAACGCAGAGAAAGAACGCAAACACAAAAAAAATAACAAGTCTGCCTGCAAGTGTACCTGTCTACAGGCCAACCTGAAGTACCAGCGCGGTGCGGGAGGGGTGTGTTGGGTGACGTGATGCGAGAGCTCAGTGATTCGTCAACTTGTAACAACTATCAGTCCTCCCGCAGCACGCAGCTAACCTCAGGCACATCTCAGTTAGCCGGTTGGCCTATAGTTATACTAGTCTTGTTCTCAGTGCGGCCTACTATACTAAGGGCCGGTTTTTTGATCCGTAGTTAATTTAAACCTATCGTTAAAAATAGTAACTAAGGTTAAATTTGTCCAAAATGTGTTTTTTGATCAATTTTAGTGTATCTAATGATATAATAACATATCATTGCTAATTTTTAATTGTCAAATAATTAACTAATAGTTAATTATTTGACCATTATACATATAAACTAAAAATTGATCATAAAACACATTTTGCACAAATATAGTTACTATTTTTAACAATTGGTTGAACTTCATTACGGATCAAAAAACCAGCCCTTAAAGCCATCTTGAGATTTGTTTATTTCTCTATTCTATTTTAACTCACGGACAAGCAACATGGACGTCTTCGTAAACTACTTCTTCACAAGCCATCGGACAGTGGTATTGGTCGGTGCTCAAGTCATCTGAAAGAATACAGTTTATCTGTACTACGAGTACTAGATGTACTAGACGTTCTAACAACAGCAGCTTCAGTATCTTTGTACCTATTACATGCATTAGGAATAAGGATACCATCATAATTAAAATGTTTGTAAGTATGTCTCTTGTAAAAAAAGTCTATAGATGTAATTTTGTGACCACGCCATATATAAATTTTCGTATTACGAGTATAAATTATAAAATTTATAATATTTATAGTTACTCGTAAATATTGGGTTTCTGTATCGGTTTAACCATACATTTTTGACGTTTAAACGACTCTTAACTTTAACGTTTATGAATAACCCATTATATTTTAAAAACTGTTATTTGTCCGGCAGTTTATACCAAAACTCGATAGATGGCGTTGTACCAGTCACCTCCTTTCCTGAATCGCGTTGTTAAGATTCTCAGCCGTCCAATTACCTACACTCGCGCGATATTGAAGCAATTTTCTTCTGTAAAGTTGTTTGTAACAAGTCCAATTACCTACACTCGCGCGATATTGAAGCAATTTTCTTCTGTAAAGTTGTTTGTAACTTCATAAAGTTAATGGCATAATACTATCGTAGCCAGAACGGGAATGAATAAGTACCTAGCTAATAAGAGATACGTGGACGAAAAAGACACTGCAATGGGTACGCGCCCGAAAGAAAGCTACGTTTTTTGTTCGTGGGTTATTCATACGTTATTCAGTATGTCGAAGTCAAATCATTTACTTCAAATAGGCACATAAAAGGCACTGTAACGTCAACATTCACAAAAAAATTAAATTGATTCTAGTCCTCCATTCAAATGCAGTTTAGTATTGAGAAGAATAGGCAAGAAATTCCACCTTTATTTACTCTTTTAAAATGTTTTACAATATTTTATTTACATTGTAAGTATAATTTGAAGAAGTATTATATTTGAAGGGCGGGCGTTTTTGGGGGACTGTCTTTTGTAATTTTGACGTTCAAAAAGTGCTGATTCTCAGCCTAATTTGAATAAATGACTTTTGATTTTTGATTTTTTTTTTATTTTTGATTTATAAATGTATGTAAAAATGCATTGAATAAGCAGTACATGACTCACCTCTTGTTGCTTTATGGAGGCAAAGCAAACCATCAAAGTCACACTTCGGAATATTATCTGAAAACGAAACAAGAGCGATAAACACAAATCTTTTTATGTGCTACCAGATACTGATTAGGGCCGATTTTTCAATTATTAGTTAACATAAAAAAAAAATAGGTAAAAAAAACAATATAAAGGATGTCCTCCTTCCAGTTTTGGAAGGCGGACGCGCGGGCTCGCGGAAGATGGAAGGAGTGGAGGGAGGCCTTTGCCCAGGAGTGGGACAGCGTAGGCTTACATAAAAAAAAAAAAAAAAAGATGTCACCAAATCTGCCCAAACGAAGTACCGAGGTACACTTAGTGGCATAAAATACACTAGATTACACTGAATAATATTGCATTTATATATTTTTCTTATGGTTACCCGGGGACGAGAATAAAATAACTTTTAACGTAATAAAAAGCTCGCCATTTTGGGCACAATTATACTACCTTGGTCCATAACCTTACCAATAAAAAAAAAACTGTCAAGTTGACAGTTCTTCAGCTGCTGTTGTTTTTGTTTCATTTCAAATATTTGTATAGTATAATTGAATCTGAATTCAATAATAACTCTCATTAGTACAATCGATTTTCATTAGGCAAAGTTATGTACATAAGATAGGATGCTTATACCCAAAAGTAACTGAATAATGTCCATATAAACATATACTCCTAATGTCAACCCGTACATGCAAAGTTGCCACATGATTTAATTGTGTTACAGGTTATTAAAACTTTAAATAATTTATTAAGTAGTTTTAAATTATTTATGGATAAAAACACAATTATTTTCGAATTCCTCTATTTTTTCTCTACGTTTTGGTGCACGTGTACCTCGAGGTACTGGTTTGGGCAAAGTTGTATGGGCTTTTGCTGACCTCCTTTCGGTTTGATAGCTTTAGTGTAGAAAATAATTATTTGAAAGAACCATATTAAATCCTATTAATATTATAAACGTGAAAGTTTGTATGGATGGATGTTTCAGGCAAAAACTACTGAACGGATTTGGATGAAATTTGGCACACTAAGGATTAACATACAGAATACTTTTTATCCCGATATCCCCACGGGATCGAAACTTATGCGGATGAAACCGCAGGGCGCAGCTAGTTCTTCATAACAGTTATCTGACGATTGATTTTTTGAGTTTTAATGCTCTATCATCTATCAACATACCAATTTGCGGCATGAAATGATGAGTACAGTTGCACACCTCTGCTTGCACGAAGGCTCTGCTGTACATGACGCAGGCGCTGTAGGAGTACCTAGGGAATGGCCAGAGGTGCGCAAAGTCTGGTCGCTCATGGTTAAACAAGCAGTCGCGATTTCCTGGCGAGAGGAGCTGAACGGATACGTCACTTATTGTCTGTTCTGCCTGTTGAATTAAAAGGGGATTAGTCAAATCTGGATTGTGGCAGTCAGATAGGTAGTCTTTACACATAACCAGCCTATAATGTGCCCACTGCTGGGACACAGGCCTCCTCTCGGTGAGAGGGAGTGGGCTGTAATCCACAACGTGGGCACAGTGCGGGTTGGTAGATGCCACATGTCTTTTATTTATTTTTTTCAGGACATGCCGCCGGTTTCCTTACGATGTTTTCCTTCACCATTTTTGAGAACAGTGGTGATCAAAGTAAAGCACATGTCTGGGTCCGAACCTAAGACCTACTCGTAACTTGCCGTCGTTACCACTGAGCAACTACTGCTACTTTTTTATTAGATAGGCCATCACTTCATGTACAATACAGCCGATCGATTCTGTAAAAATCGCACCGTGAAAATTTCGAGTCGGGGTCGGTGAAGTGAGCTTAGAGTGAGCTGTCAATAGTGTCAATCCCTAGCATTAGTTGGAATGACAGCTCACTCCACGCTCACTGCACCTAAGTTTTCACGGTGAGATGGTTACAGAATCGCACTGCTGGTATTCAGCTGTATCTGATTAGACTGAAAGCAGACTCTAAGATAGTTAGGAAAAGGCTAGACACATGATGATGTTGAGTCAAACCAAATGTTACTCTTGAATATCTTCCAATTTTTTAAACCCTGTTGGAATAGCTCAAGAGCGGTGCTTTTAGTCAGTCATAAGTTTGAGTTTCTTGGCTCCTGAATCTGATAGATTATGTTGCTTCCTCTTCGACACCCTTTACTTTATTTACAAATTCAATTACTGGTATTTTCTTCACTGTTCACAAGGTAAGAAGTCAGTCATAGTATTATATTACCTTTAACGTAACCTGGAAGTCGGTGATGCGATGTAGAGTCCCACAGGAACCAAGCTTGTTTTCTGAGGCTATTGTTATCACATCATCGGGGGAATGAATCCATATCTGCAACAAAATTGTAGAATGTACAGACGCCAGCACATCAAGCTACTACAATCTGTCAAATTTCTTTAATAGATTTTCAATTTTATCGCTAACGTATTAAGGTTCAAGGTTGATTGGGAAAATTTGACAGTTTCGGGTAGCTTGACCTGTTATCGTCTGTACAAATACCGTGTCTCCACCTTATTGAAATGCTTTTTCATGTTCCCCAAATCTATAATAAGTCCCGATGTCCGAAGTTTTCTACAGAGTGAAATCAAATTAGCTAGCGAAACTCTGCAGACGTGATGGATATCTGAATACGATGAAATAAAAAACATAATTATGTTGTTCTTTTTCAGGTCAACGACCACTACCAGTTAGGGTTACTAGAAGTATGAGTTGAGAAAATCTATTTTCTTTAATTTAATCGTGTTCAGATATCAACAGAGATTTGATACAACATTAAATCTCTATTTTTTTTTTGTTTTTTCTTTATCATGTTAAGATATCGATACCCATGGCGTCTGTGGAGTCTCGCTAGCTAATTTAATTTGACTCTGTATTATTCATAAGTGACTGCACGTATAGACTGCACAGCTTTACATTTTTCTTTCCATCTTGAGATACTCACAGTGACCGACTGGGTAGCAGAAAACACCAAGCTTGGAAGACCAGTCTTTCTGTTGACACTGATACTGGTCTTGCCATCGGACCAGCGAGAGTTGAACGAGAAACATGTTCCGAACTCTGTAGGGATTGGGCGGAACCTGCAAAAATATGAATAGTCCATCTTTTCCGGGAGTTCCGAATCAATAATAATATCATCATCTGCCTAGCCTTTTCCCAACTATGTTGGGGTCGGCTTCCAGTCTAACCGGATTCAGCTGAATACCAGTATTTTACATGAAGCGACTGAATATCTGACCTCCACAACCCAGTTACTGGGTAATACGATACCCCTTGGTAAGACTGGTTGTCAGACTTTCGGGCTACTGACGACCCGTAACGACTGTCAAAGATCCACGAATGACAGCCGGGACCAACGGCTTAACGTGCTTTCCGAGGCACGGAGGGGACTTGGTATGTGAAAATGTTCACCCATCCACGGACCAACCGCGGCAAGCGTAGCTTAACCTGATCGATCGACCCGTGCGGCTGTTATTACTTAGCCACAAGCCCCTCAATAATAATATAATAATAATAAAAAGTGTTTATTTCCGTTTAGTTCCGAATCAATCAGTCAACTCAGCCTATCGCAGTCCACTGTTGGACATAGGCCTCTCCCAGACTGCGCCACAACACCCTGTCCCCCGCCCTCCGCATCCAGTCTACCCCAGCCACCTTCTTTAGGTCGTCCGTCCATCTAGCTGGGGGGCGTCCCACACTACGCTTGCCGATACGCTGTCTCCACTCCAGGACTCGTCTGCTCCAGCGGCAAATTCCGAATATCATACTGCAAAGCAAATGCCTCTTTTCCTAATTTTGCACCAAAATGCTTTAAAAATCGCAAGACATATTAAATCCTACAGACACCCACCACCCATCCACAGACTACCTACAATATTGTCTCTCCTTTCCCTTTGTAATCAAACCAAAGGTTGTCTTTGAAAGACCGCTCTTAGCGATAAAACCGCCCATTGTGTCATCCTTTGTGAAGTTTCTACATTTTGTATTTGTAATTTATACGAGTATGGCATAATAAAGATTAGGTATTCTATTCTATCCTACAACAAGTTTCATCATCATCATTTCAGCAGAAGACGTCCATTACTGGGTATTCCTTTTTTTTTTTTCTGGATGGGAAATCATCAAATGACCCCCTCCCGCTCTGGGTGGAGCGGAAGGGAGTGTCAGACTCTTACTGACTAAAACCCACCCGTGTTCCTTCCTTAGCCCTTTCTGTTCCAGGGCAGCGGTAACCCTTTCGGACGATCCCGCCGATTACTGGGTATGCCTCCCCCAAGCACCGCCAATTCGACCGGTTCTGTGCGTGTATTCAGCGGATTCCTCCGGCCTTCACAAGTTCATCGATCCACCTTGTGAGAGGCTTTCCAACGCTACGTCTTCCGTCTACAACAAGTTTCAACACACTAAATTATTTGTGACCTAATTAGTCACTAGAACTAGAGTAAGTTCCTCTCTAAGACCTCAGTAAACGCCAAGACGTTTACTGAGGTCTTAGAGAAACAGACAGTAAAGCGGCAATACCGTTGTTATCTTTAATTACGCCCGAGTAATGTTAGCAGCAATGACGTGGTTTAGGGCCTGTATTCATTAACGACTTTCATTTGGGAACGGAATTGGAGCTGTCAAAGTAAAATTACCATTTGAATTATTTACATTTGACAGCATGAAATATAGGGGCTCGTGGTAAAGTAACAGCCGCACGGGTAGGTTGAATGTTAAGCTAGTCAGATGCCCAAAAGTCTGACAACCAGTCTTACCAATGGGTAGAGGTCAGAGGGGCAATTCTCGTAATTTTACGTCAACTCAAAAACTCAAAAAAAAACTCAAAACTCAAAGTATTTATTTCAATTAAACCAATTACAGGTACTTTTGAATTGTCAAGGGGTCGGTCAGTCAGAAAAATGAAGCTAGTTGCCCATTCCAAAGCGTAGTAGGTACCTATGGAGAAGAACGGGCAAGAAACTCCAGAAGAAAGTTAAGAACGTTCACAGTCTGATCTCAGTCTCAATCTGTCCAAAATACCTCTAATTTATCTACACTTTGACAAGTTTTTGACATTTGTTTGTCGCCGAGATGACAACGCGAATAGATTTTGAACGTTTTAAATTACGAGAATCGGCCTTCAGATAGGCAGTCCCTTCAAGTAAAATACTAGTCAAACTGAAATTAAAAGCATTTATTTAAATTACACCACTTCGAGGCACTTTTGAATTGTCAAATAGTCGGTCAGTTAGTCAGAAAGTTGAAGCTAGCCTACGGTTGACCAAACTTTACGCGCTTTAAGCCCGGACCTGATCTGCCAGATCAGGTCCGGGCTTCGAGTATCCGATCAGTCTTAAAATCAAAATATTAAAATCTTTTCTCAGAATATTCCATTTCTAAGCCATTTCAGACATCGTAGGTCGCAAAAAATTGCACTGCACTGATTTTTTGGGATGTTGTTACGATACTATATCAGAAGTGTAAAGCCGCGTACGCACGAACGAATAAAAAATTAAAAACATGGTGAACACGATCATCGAACACTTTGTTCGCACGTGCGTACCACTAACGAACATCAAACACTATTTACTGGTACGCACGTGCGAACAAAGTGTGGGGTGAGCGGAAGGGAGTGTCAGACTTTTACTGACTAAAACCCACCCGTGTTCCTTCCTTAGCCCTTTCTGTTCCAGGGCAGCGGTAACCCTTTCGGACGATCCCGCTACCCTGGCAGTGATGGTACCCTTATTCTTGCTTCACCTGGTCATTATCAGCCACAGTCCCGTTTATAAAATACTAGCGGCACCCCGCGGTTTCACCCGCATAAGTTTCGATCCCGTGGGAATATCGGGACAAAAAGTATCATATGTGGTAATCCTGATTATAAACTATCTGTGTACCAAATTTCATCCAAATTCGTTCTAAAATTTTTGCGTGAAAGAGTAACAAACATCCATCCATACAAACTTTCGCGTTTATAATATTAGTAGGATTTTAACTTTCCCAAAGATATGGGAAAGTTCATAGATATAAAGTATTTTAATTAAATAAGCTCCTAGTAGCTTCGTTCAGCTCCTGAATACAGCTCAGAATTTAATTTGGCGCGAAACTCGATCATGATGGCTTTAATATTACCATTTTCACTTGCAAAGTGTAGCGTTTAATTTTGTAGCGTGGAGACTGAATCTAGGACATCTTAAAGGTTAGTTCACATTGGTTGTGATAGAGCAGTTAAAATATTTTGTCGTCGTAATATCTAAAGCCAGTTGCTTAAAAGATCATCTCATCATTAGTGGGCGTGAGTAATCTGAAGAATATGTTTGTTTGAACGCGCTAACCTCTGGACCTACCAGTCGAATTTAAAAAAATATTTTTGTATTTGATAGCCCAATTCTTGAGAAAGGCTATAGGCTACATAAAATCACGCTAGGGCCCTTAGGAGCCGAGCAAAACCCAACTAATAGTGCGGGTAGTCCATGTGATGCGACGGGGTGGGTCGGGGAAACAAGGAATTTCACGCGGACAAAGTCGCGGCCAGACGCTAGCTTATGTTTAAGTCGACCTGCTCCCTTATCGCGTAACACACTATCAATAACAATCTGAGTCATTTTCAAGGATATTGTTAATCCAATGCTTCACATGTTCGAAAAAATTGTCTGCTTAACAATGTAAATCACGCATTGAATGTTGCTGAACTGTCAAAATGAAAGCGATACCCCTCTGGGTGGCCTGCTATACCCATGTGGACAGCGCTGAACTTCCATAATAATAGCAAGGACACTCTGTTCGTTTCTGACTCGAGTTTATTCAAAGTAGGAATGAAATTGAGACGAAGCTAGATTTATTACGAGAACCAATTATTTTCTCAGTAACGTGGACTACGGGATGTTTTAGTAATTTAGTCAAATTTCTTAAGAATGCTATCTAATACTTTAGACATAGTAATTGTTAGTACGATTTTAATGCCTTCTTGGTCTCGTGGTTGCAAGCGCGACTACTGAGCGTCCTGGGTTCGATTTCCAGGTCGGACGAAGTGTTATTTGTTTTCCATTAGGAATTTCTTAGTAACAGTCCAAAGTTTAGAAGTTGGCGGTTTAATACCCGCGATAAAATTCTAAGCGAATAAAATTCTTACCTGTCACAGCACGGGAAGGGCTTGCCATCCCACCAGCACTCAGTCAGCAGGTCAGGGCACTTCTTCCTAATTCCATTGACCAGCTCTAGAAAGTCCTGTATACAAGTCTTGCCCATCTCACAGGAGGCACAGGATCTACAGAACTTCACATTCCGAAAACTGACTTCTTGACTAAACGTGATTAAACTTGGGGGTAAATTGTGCCTGAAAGGAAACGGAAAAATATATAGCTTTGAGCTCGTATCGGAACGAAGTTTAATAAAAATGTATGCCAGGCAGGAAGATGCGGGTCTGCCTGCCAACCTACGGTATAGGAAAACATCGTGAGCAAAATTAAAAATCTCAAAGATGTTGATAATCTATTCAATACTCTTTCTTCCTGAATCCTGATACTCTGGTCAATTAGCGCTGCTGCCTCTTAGCTGACTAGCATTTATTTTTAATCTCTATAATTTCTTCCATACGTGGTACAGTCAACAGCAAAAGTAGATGATCAAAATCAGAAATTCAATACTAATTAACGGAGTTCGCGTCAGAACTGTGTGGCGTCGAAGTGATTCAAAAGTATGACACTGAGTCTGACTTTTGCTGTTGACTGTACATTCAGCCTGAAAACTAAGATTTAAAATTGACAAGATTTATTTTAATTGTCTACAATCTATTTTACATAATATCGCATCAATGGGTGAAACTTTTGCCCAGCAGTGGGACAACAAAACTTAACTTAAAAAAATCGTGTAACCACAAAACAAAATTATGAAAAATCGGGTACTTGACTGTTATGTAGCTCTAGCTACACATTGATACAGAATCATGGAACAGAAATTATGAACAGTCTATTAAAGTCTTGTCGAAGTAATAGATCATTTTAGAGCTGACTATACGTGCCTAGAGAAGAAATGACAATAGACCATCACTTACTGAATCAGGTACTTCTTAATATACGTTGGGTTTGCTTCCTCACATATCGTCAGTGCTGGGAATGGGGTGTCCCACTCCAGGTAATCAGTTTCCACGGAGTATGACACAGCATCAGAGGTATACAACGCTAAGGCACCTCGTAATACTACGTATGAGCAGGCGCAGCAAGCCGTTATAGTTGCTAGCCAGAATAATCTGGAATTATTTTTAGGGTGAAGAGTTTATTGCAGACCAGAGGACATGCCTGCCGGTGTAGCGGGCCTGCCGGGGTAGCGGGATCGTCCGAAAGGGTTACCGCTGCCCTGGAACATAAAGGGCTAAGGAAGGAACACGGGTGGGTTTTAGTCAGTAAGAGTCTGACACTCCCTTCCGCTCCACCCAGAGCGGGTGAATTTGATGATTTCCCATCCGCAAAAAAAAAGTCCAGAGGACATAATTAAAAAAAGGATCGTCAAAATCGGAATACACTCAGAGCACTCTGAATAAGGAAGTAATACGTGGTCGCACAAAAAAAATGTACGCGTAGACTTGATAGCTTCCTCCTATTTTTCGTCGGTTAAAAAGGGTTTTTGGAGTAAATCGATCACTGATGTTAGGCTGAAAACAATACATCTCTTTTATGAAATCGTAAGCTCGAATTCCTCGAAAGTTTGCCACCTGCAGTGCGATTCTGTAACCATCTCACCGTGAAAACTTAGGTGAAGTGAGCGTGGAGTGAGCTGTAATTCCAACTAATGCTAGGAATTGACACTATTGACAGCTCACTCTAAGTTCACTTCACCTAACTTTTCACGGTGAGATTTTTACAGAATCGATCGACTGTATATGCTTAGAACATCAAAATAGCACAGTAATTAGATAGTAAAGTTCAGTCATGTGAAGGTTGTTGGGGGAATACATGAAAACTCTCGAACACGAGTGGTTAGTTCTAGTATAGTGGCAATGGCCGGCCATATTAGCCGTAGAACCGATGACCGTTGGGGTAGACGTGTTCTTGAGTGGAGACCGCGAATCAGTAAACGTAAGGTGGGACGCCCTCAGGCTAGGTGGAGCGACCATCTTCGCAGGATGGCTGGTAGCAGCTGGATGAGAGTTGCCGAAAATCGAGTTGAATGGCGTGCTATAGGAGAGGCCTATGTCCAGCAGTGGACTGCTATAGGTTGATAAACACTAACGTAACACAGCAGTTGGTTGTAAAACTTTTTTACACATGTTATAAGCACCTGCTTACCTTTTAAACAAGGGCGTAGGATCCGGAGTAAATACATAGCCGAGCCATTGTAAGCTACATTTATCACTTAAGTACTGTATTTTGTCTTTCAGTCCTGTTAACATAGTGCTACAGCGTTCGAGCTAGATGCGAGACGTTTTAAACTATAAAACAAATGTAACAAAGTCGTTATTTCGCTGTATTGGTTGTCATCTAATCTATTACATTTGCGTATAAATCCATTGTTCGTGAGATCAAAATCTCAATAGCAAAACCGCTTTGGTTTTGACTGAAAAGAGCTTGGCAATGAAAACGAAATTAGCATTTGATATGCCTACACATTCATGAATTTGCTATTACACATTTTATCTGTATTTCCCGACTAGATTTGAACTCAATTGGAGCCCATATTCTGCCTTAGAGGTTCAGAGGTATTGTCGGAAACTAGTCCAGTAACCTCAATTAAATGCTTATATCTATAGTAATAATAAAGCTGAAGAGTGTGTTTGAACGCGTTAATCTCCGAAACTCTTTTTTTGTGTCATGTTTGCCGCAAATAAATGTATTTTCTATATTGTCTTTCTTTCTAAACTAGCAGTCGGATTGGAAAAAATATTTTATTTCAAACGGAACACATGACTGCCCCAATAAACAAATGAATTTTAAATCACTGTTTATTATTAAAACAACATTCGCGTTGTGTTTATTTCCCAACTGTGATAGTATTAGTCACTATAATTACATTTATGTTAATAGCTTTATACCATCGACATTCATTACCAGATTGTGTACGGTACACTGAAATTCAATTAACAACGATGCACGCAGGTCACATAATGGAATTTTGTTTGGTTGCACAAATATCTATATATATGACCTAACACTTTGCATGATATAAGGTATATATTCAGCTTTATTTCATAAACATTAAAATCATTATACACAATATTGTATCGAAACTAACAATTTACACTAGGTAATAAATTATGGAGCAGTGGTGGCCAATTAGTAACGGCCGCGACCGAGTTGTAGGTCGTAGGTTCGAACCCAGACAGGCGCTTTACTTTGTGTAAATTATTTCATCGGTGAAGGAAAATATCGTGAGTGGTCCTCGAACCAAAAATTCGATGACAAATGACATCTGCCAACCCGCACTGGGCGTGGTGGATTACGGCCCACTCCCTCTCGCAGATAGGAGGCCTGTGTCCCAGCAGTGGGAACATTATAGGCCAATTATTGTGTACTAAATTAAACGATTAACTAAATATACCTACAAAACATCCTTTCGAAAAAAGGGTATGCTACAGATCGCTACATCAATTACTCATATTGCGGTGATCTATAGATATTTTCAAAATCACTAACCTTAACAAATAGGTGGTAATCCCATTTTTTTTGCTTAATAGCAAAAAAAATGCGTTTGCAATAATGGGATTATTATTATTGCCTCAACAAACGGAAAAAAATAAAGGACCTCTTTTAAGATACAGAATGGTCCTAGTTTAAAAGATAGAGTCTACTATTGCATATTAATGTGAATATTATTTTCAAACAATGTATACAGTGCATATATAGTGCTATTTTTTTTGTGAAATAAATACTTTATTATTATTATTATTTATTTAGACAATGATGATGCTATAAATTAAACGTGTAACTCGTGTAGGTCAGTTTTATTTTTGGACAGATTATTTTTGAAGTTTTTTTATCAGTCTGATATCCAAGGGCAAGTTTATGTATGTTCACAAAACTAAGTAGTACATTTTATTTTCTTCAATCTCGGCATGCAAATACCTAGATGTAATTTCGTTGATAACACACCAACGATTTTATTTCGTTTATGTAGGTACCTATTTGCACAGTGACTATCTGTTACATAACTCTCAAGCAATGATTTTAATACCGTATCTAAACGTACGTTTGTATATGTGAGTTTAAATGTTTGTAAACGCACCCACGATACAGGAGAAATTCCTAGTGTGGGGCAACGTTTTCTTTTAAAAAAAAAAGAAATACCGAAATGCTTTTTTCCCGCAGAAACGGTAAATTACTTCTTCAAAAATATCCATGAATCATGTGAAGACTGCTACATCCACCACCCTCACTTTACCCGCGTGGTGAATTTGGGCCCGGTCTCTCTCACAGAGAAAAGGCTAGTGTCTCAGCAGTAGGAACACATAATTACGCTCATTATGCTATCATCAAAGACACGTACATAGAATATTCTTTTTTTATACACAGGTCATCTGCCTAGCCTTTTCCCAACTATGTTGGGATCAGCTACCAGTCTAACCAGCAACAACACATGGAGCGACTGCCTATCTGACCTCCAAAACCCAGTTACTGGGTAATACGATGCGATAACATTATCATTCAGATGTATTTCACCCGTAAGAGCGATAAACTGGTAACGTGAACAATACCCCTTGGTAAGACTAGTTGTCAGAATTTCGGGTTTCTGACCACCCGTAAAGTCTGTGAAAGATCCACGAATGACAGCCAGGGAAAATATTATATTGAGTACCTAATTTAAATAGTTTATTAAATAAACCAAGTTTGCATGTGTGCAAGAATATAAATACAGGAAAAGGTGTGTTCATTTCACCTGTGAATGAGACGTTAACCCAATAAACTTTTTACAAATCATTACCGGGGACCACGAACGTTACATAGAACATTTAAAGGTTACACAAAGATAAGATTGGAGTATATTACTTTTAATTCAAAATAAACAATTCACATAACAGTTGCCATGTTGTCGTAATAAGATAAACATTGCTTATCATTGTTATCATAAAGGGACATTATTTTTATTAATACTTATTTGTTTTTAACTACTGTACCGTGCCATGTGCTGGGATTCTTGAAAGATTGATAAAGAAATTCTACATTACATCTTGTTAATAAAATATATGGACTTTTTTGAGAAAGTTGCTTTAGTGTAAAAATGATCAGCCTACAGTTTCCACAGCTAGGACACAGGTCTCTTCGAGAGGGAGCTGGCTGTAATCTACCACGTGGGCCCAGTGCAGGTTGGTAGATGTCACATGTCTTCGAATTTTTGGTACTAGAACATGCCGGTTTCCTCACGATATTTTCCTTCACCGTTTTGAATAGTGATTGAAGTTGCTTTAATCACCAAGTTTAGCAGACGATTGGTGATTGCTGTTTATTCATATTAGCACCCTGGACTGCTGTCTTTTCTCCTGACATGATCATCTAGTCACTTCGTAACATTTTGCAAAGGCCATGGCTGGAGGAATAAGTAGTGTTCCTCGCCATAGCCGCCACCGTCTTCAATAAAAAGGGGGAATTTCTTAATTCGTTTGAAAATAAAAAAAATTTTGTTCTATACATAGATTTTTTTTAATTACCGACGTAAAATTTCTACCCTAGGAGGTCTAGAATCATGTGCTTAATTCATGGTTACAGTTTGCACGTTGATGTCCCTGTCACCATGAATTTAGATTTTTTTAAACATGTAGTGCTCTCTGTTCCAAGTATTTTCATAGTTTTTTTTTTTTTCAATAACCTATGTAGATGTCGGTAACATGTGGTTTCTATTATTTCTTATCACGCCAAAGTCTTAAATGTCAAAAACAACACTATTATTTCATCTACAAACCTCACTATCGTAGTTATCAAACACAGAATCGCATTATTACGTCAAATATTAAACAGTATGTAAACAACGACATTATCATTCCTGTCGCTCTCTATAGCCAGTGAGCGTCGAGTCGCGGCTCCGTCCACTCTTGCGCATAATGCCCGAAATAATCCGACCGTGATTCGGGTCACATTTAAAAATCGAACGTCGTTCATGTAAAATCGGAAGTACAAATAAATATGGTATTTTAGTGTTTAATTAAATGCAGTGAAAATGTTGACTTTTAAAGTTGGAGCGAGACAGCTGATGAGATGGAAGGAGTTACAATTCGATCGTGTTAAGTACCATTCAGGAGTGGGAGTGTTCGGTCATCGACCGATGAAAGTGAATGATGTTGGTACGTAAACAGAGAAGCATGAAGGGAATATAATTATATACTCGTAATAACGACTTGAAGACCAATACTTCCAGATATGTGATTTGAATTTGTGTGAATGATTCTTCATAGCAATCAAATTATTCATCAGTTCTGTTCCCAACCTAGTAATCTTGACCTCCCAGTGAGTTATTGATTATTATTTACCTACTGATAAAGTATCAGCTCGGCTTGTTATCAATTTCGTACTAGATTTGTAAATATAATTTCGTTGGTATCGCAATATATTTGAAATGATCGAATAGTGATAGCCCTAAAACACATTTGCTAATCTTATTCATTTTACCTATAACTTGCGTCGGACGACCTTGTAAAGGCCGCAGGAACCCGTTGGATGCGAGAAGCATAGAACCAGTCTAAGTGGAGGTGCTTGGGGGAGGCTTATGTCCAGCTCTGGACGTCTTTCGGCTGAATGATGATGATACTTTGCGTAGAAAGTCTATGACCACTTGGGACTGCTAGCTACAATCAGTACCAAAAGCATCTAATGAAAGTGTAAACAAACCCAAGTGTAATTTTTTAAAAGTAGAAACACATTCATCTGTCAAATATTTGGAAGGTTTCAACTTTATATCGCAGTACTTTTTCCAATAATTATTGTTTGAATAAAATGATTAAACTGTAACTGAAAAATCATCGACGAATTGTGAGTTTATAAAATTAACCCGAATAGTCCAATGATAAACATCTTTAAGGTGATTTAAAATTATAATTTCGGATTTAAATATTCAAATAATAAAATCAAAGCACTCAATTTGTAAGTGACACTACAAATTGGCATCCACAGGTACATTTTCTGATCAATTTGTTTACATTCTCATCGGATGCTTTTGAAGCAGTGTATACGTAATAGAGTAACTAAGAATAATAGGTAGGTATAATAATATGTAAGGCATATGTTTCATGCATCAATGCAGTTTACAACCACCAAATGGTCCTTATCTTAAATCTTCGTACTACTTTTGTGACTTTTGACACTCGAAACATGCGCACACGCATATTGCATGCGATTTCTGTTATGATTACTGTATTTGTATTTTAATAACGTCATCCTAAATGCCCTATATAAATAAAAAGAGCACTATTGCTCTTTTTATTTATATGTGTTATGTGTGTTTATGCGTGTTTATGCATGAGCTAATTGAGCTATTCGCTTATCATCATCCTATGATGATGATAAGCGAATAGCTCAATTAGCTCATGCATGTGGTGGTGAGAAATTCCAATCAGCAAGGTACTGAAGCCATCACTCAATCAATCTGCCTAGTTTTTCCTAACCATTTTGGAGTCGACTTCCAGTCCAACTGGATGTAGCTGGATAACAGTATTTTACATGGAGCGATTGTCTGCCACAACAGTTGCTGGGTAAGAAGGTACCCCTTGGTAAGACCGTTTGACAGACTTTTGGGATTCAGACTACCCGTAACGGCCGTCAAAATAGTACGGGTGACAGCCAATTTTTTTTTTTTTTTAAAGATGGGAAATCATCAAATGAGTGTCAGACTCTTACGCCCTTTCTGTTCCAGGGCAGCGGTAACCCTTTCGGACGATCCCGCCGCCCTAAAACCTATAGCTTAAAGTTCTGTCCAAGGCACGGAGGGGTCTCGATATGTGATTGATGGTCACCCGTCCACGAACCGAGCGCAAGCTTAACATTCGATCAAACCGTGCAGCTGTTATTATTTAACCGCGAGTCTCTGTATCGCTAATCAAGCCATCAAGTCGCAACACGATCAAGCCATGACTACCTCAGGCTATTCTATTCTAATTTTACCATTTAGATGTTCCCGAAGCAGTACAAGCGACAAGAAACGAAAACTGCCGAGCACAGCGGTTGGTGGAGGCCTATCGTACGCACGGTCATCTCCGAGCTACTATAGACAATGTTGACTACCGAAATGAAGACAGGTTTGTAACCAAGACCAGACAATATTCATGTTTTACTCTGCATTTCGGCGTAGACTTGCACCTTATGAGCTCTGTACGAGTTTCAAACTAGACTGTACGGACTATACGGATTAGGTTGAAATTTGGCACACAGATAGTTTATAACCAGGATTAATACATAAAATACTGTTTATCCCGATTTTCCCACGTGATCGAAACTTATACGGGTAAATCCACGGGGCGCAGCTAGCATAGCATAAGACTATGGGGTTTTTAGTAATGTAACATATTCACTCGTGAATATTCTAGGCACTAGGCAAGTTAATGGCTATAAGAGTAGGGGAAGACCAAAGAAACGATGGATGGACTGTGTGAATGGTGATATGGTTAGGTAGGGGTTGACTACCGAGATGACGACCAATAGAAAAGTATGGAAGAAAATGACATGTTGCGCCGACGCCAAGTAAATTGGGATAAGGGTAGAAGAATGATTATGATTAGCATCATAATATCATAATCACCCTATAATGTTCCCACTGCTGGGTCACAGGCCTCGTCTCAGTGAGAGGGAGTGGGTCGTAATCCACCACGCCGGTCCAGTGCGGGTTGGTAGATGTTCTGTTCTGATGTCTTCGAATTTTGTGGTTCTCAGACATGCCGTTTTCCTCACGATGTTTTCGTTTACCTTTTTTGAGAGCAATGGTGACGAAATAATTATAATTATGACAGGCGAGACAATATAATCCGTACTAATATTTTAAATGCAAAAGTAACTCTGTCAGTCTGTTACCTGTTCACGCCTTAATGGCTGAACGGATTTGGATTAAATTTGGCACACAGCTAGATCTGGGTAAGGGACATAAGATAGTAGCTATCCCAGTACGTTCTTGTGGAATAATTTCCGACATTCACGCGGGCGAGCCTACGGGAAAAGCTAGTGTAATATAAAAATATGGACTATATTTTTGTAGGCACACACGGCTACTCATCAAGCTACTCGCATTGTATAGGTTCGTACAATCAGAACCCAGCCTATACTAGTTATGTATATAGCTATAACTTGATGTGTAGCTTGCGTATAACAGCCAATTTTCCCTTCACTACAATCTCCTCAGCCAGTCAAAATAAATTTCGTCTCTTACCGTAATAACCATAAGATATAATCGCCATTATTCAATTTTATTTACAAAGTTGTTCCAATAATTTCAGAAGTGTCAAAGAGCTTAGTATATCAAGATACGGGCTTCGCTCTGAGGACAATGTTGACCTGGGTTTGTTGTACGGTTATGATGGCAAACAGTCGGTGAGGAATCTTGTGGAAACGTTGGAGGGTATCTACTGTGGACCTATCTCCTATGAGTTTAGTTATTTAGAGGTGAGTACAACTTTGTGTTTTAACGAAGAGCTATGAAAGATCAGTATTCAGACGCGTGTTTTAGCATTCGGTCTAGCCCATAATCGTCAACCCTTTTTCTACTACGTCTGTTCCAAGACACATTACGTGAAAAATCATTCAGTATAAAATCAATTCACCCGCACAAAACCCGTTCCCGTACCCGTTCAATTTCATTTCAATTCAACCGCACGAGAAGTCATTATACTTTACTTGCTGCTTTTTACGATGGATACACATATAGTAGGGCTGAAAATCTCTGCAAAATAATCGAATACGATTTTCGTTTCAAGTAATTACGCTAAAATTTTTAATATTATTGCTTCATTTTTCAGACAGAAGCCGAAAGAGAATGGTTTGCCCAACGCATAGAGAGCGGCAAGGACTCCGTCGACAATGCGCGTCGTCTAGAGATCGTGAAGGAGCTGCTCCAGTCCCAGGCGTGGGACAAGTTCCTGAGCATAAAATACCCCACGGTGAAGAGGTACTGTGGAGAAGGAGCTGAATCTCTTCTCACGTTCTTCTCCAGTTTGTTTAGATTGACTACTGCTGGTAAGTGGGTTAGATGTATCTTTGGATTTGTCACAGGAGAGTGGAGGTAATACAGCCTAGAGTAAAAGTGGACAGGCCACATGATGATCTTGGGCTTAATGAGAAAATTGGTAGACAGAAAATAAAACCACGCGTAACATGCTTAATCAGCCTATAACGGTCCCACTGCTGGGACAAAGGCCTCCTGTCTGAGAGGGTGGGCCGTAATCCACCACGCGGCCCCAGTGCGGGTTGGTAGATGTCACATGTCTTCGAATGTTTGGTTCTAGGACATGTCGGTTTCCTCACGATGTTTTCCTTCACCGTTTTGAGAGCAGTGGTTAAGAAATAAAATACACAGATTCATGCGCCTGGCTGGGTTCGAACCCACGACCTACAACTCGTAAGTTTGGGGCCGTTAACACTGGGGCCACCACTGCTCTAAAAAACATAATTCGTGTCCTTAAAAGGAATATTATAATAGAACTAGCTTCTGCCCGCGGCTTCGCCCGCGTGGATGTCGGAAGTTAGGTATGTGCTACCGGGATAAAAAGCATGTGCATATCCCCAGGATGCCATCTACCTCTTTGCCAAATCAGAAGTTCAGTGGTTTAGGCGTGAAAAACCGAATTACCCCTTTTTGCCCCGTCAGGGGTCAATTTTCGACAACTTTACATACTTATTATTAATTATTTTCTGTCAAAAGTATCAATACTGAGTTTCGAGTTAATCGGACCGTGCATTCAATTTCTTCCACACAAACTTCAACACCCCTATATCCCCCTTTGAGGGGTAGTTTTGAAAAACTTATAATGATAAATTGTATTAGGCATTTAGGCAAGTATTGTTGCCAAGTTTCAAGTTTATTAACTAAATTAATAAGATGTTTCATATAAACTGTATCCCCGCTTGTCACCCCCAAAGGGGTGGATTTAAAAAAAAATCGTTTGAGATATAACTTGACTCAAAGATTTTCTAATTAATCAAGCCACTTATTATAATCCTACCCTGTAAAATTAACTACCCCTTTTCAACCCGTTAGGGGTAGATTTTCGAAAAATCCTGATACATGTTATTCTTTATTTTTGGTCTTAAGTAAAAACACTGAGTTTCGAGTTAATCGGACCGCGCATTCAAATTCTTCCACACCTTCCCCTGTATCCCCTTTGAGGGGTAGTTTTGAAAAACTAATAATGATAAACTTTATTGCTTACTTAGGCGAATATCCATGCCAATTTTCATGATAATTAACCTAACGAATAAGATTTTTCATATAAACTGTATCCCCGCTTTTCACCCCCACAGGGGTGGAATTTTGAAAAATCATTTGGGATGTGTTCATAACTTGACTCAAAGATTATTTATACCAATTTTCGAGTTAATCAAGTCACGCTGTAAAATCCTCCCCTGTAAAATTGACTACCCCTTTTCAGGCCATCAGGGGTAGATATTCGAAAAACCCTGATACACATTATTCTTTCCTTTCAATTTTAGGTATAAATACTGAGTTTCGATTAAATCGGACCGCGCGCTAAAATTCTTCCATACAAACTTTGAAACCCCCCAATCCCCTTTTAGGGGGTAGTTTATAAAAACAATAAATGCCCAACTTCATAATTTACTTAGATAGGTATTCGTGCTAAGTTTCAAGTTTATTAACTCAAGGAATAAGATTTTTCATACAAACAAACTCCCCCCATTTCACCCTCTTAGGGGTGGAATTTCGAAAAACCCCCTTAGTGGATACCTACTCTTTACGAAGAATACACCCTCCAAAGTTCATGTCTCTAGGACCAGCGGTTTAGGCTGTGCGTTGATGTCTCAGTCAGTCAGTCAGTCAGTCAGTCAGTCAGTCAGTCAGTCAGGACTTTGAATTATATATATATAGAAGATAGAGGTCATTTTTCGAGAATTAATTAGCATTCGTTTTCATTTCCATTCGTGTAATCCGATTACATACGACGAAATTGTAGAAATTGTTAACGAAGTACGATACTTTACTTATTAATTTATCGCTCCTGTGGCTGCGATTTTGGAAAACTTGGAAGTCTTGTGGTAAATAAAGTGAAAATAAATATACACTTTTATTTGTAACATAAATTCTAGTAAGTTTCATAGCCAAGAAAGTTGGTATATTTTATAATCTGGATTGATCATTAAATATACGAACTTTCTTTATTATTATAAACTATTCATTCACTTCTAATATTTAAACCATCACAGTCTATTACTTTACCAGACCCACAATAGCGTAGCTGCATTCGTAGCGCATAGTTAGTTTATTAGTATGGTTAGTATATTAGACAAATTTCTACTGCTCTGTTTAAAATACATTTAAAAATATATCTCTTAGCCAAATGCTATTATACCATATCGGAATTTTTAAATGACCGCAATTAATTAAACAGATTCTTATAATTACGACATTTTCAGAATTTGACTTTTGGATTTGATTTTTTTTCCGTTTTTAATTAGCACTAGGATTAAGTTATTAATCTCATAGTTTGTAGTGTAGACTCAATTTTGTTTATGGTTTATTCTAAACCAAAAATATGTTGTTTTGTACGCTATAAATGGCAAAGCATGCAGAACTAACTGTTATTTTAAGACCTCGCACATATTATTTGATGTATACTCATGATTTACAATAAATATATTCTATTCTATAGTCGTGTAACATTGCTCGTAGCGTACTTAAGCTTGTAGCATAGTAGAGCTTCTAGCGTAGCTACCTACGTAGCTGCTACGAGTTTTCGTAGCATAGCTTGTTGAAATTCGCTATAACCTCTTAATGACTCTGTGAACTGTCTGTATAGTTATCATTTATTTAATACAGCAAACATATTATTTTATTATAATTACAGAAGGAGTAGAACAAGTGATCCTGGCAATGGCCCACAGAGGAAAACTGAATGCCCTAACTGGTGTCCTCCAATGCCCACCAGTGAAGATCTTTCACAAGTTCAGTGGCCAGCCAGAGTTTCCCATTGAAGCGAACTCAGCCTGTGATATATCTACGCATCTTAGTAAGTATTATGTTACAATACTTTATTTTAGACTAGCGACCTGCCCGTACATCTCACGGTTTTTACGACTAAGCAAAACATTAAGATTTCTTTGTTATACTCGTATCTTAGTTAAGGTTAATAATAAATGCTTGAGACACTTAAAAGTCTTCCGATACGCGACTGGTGTGCAACCGCATACCGGGAGACGTAGCGTTGAAAGGCCGCCCGCAAGGCGGACCAATGACCTTGTGAAGGCCGCAGAAATCCGCTACATGCGGGAAGCACAAAACCGGTCGACGTGGCGGTGCTTGGGGGAGGCCTATGTCCAGCAGTGGACTGAATGAATAAATAAATGAATACATTTAAACCTTCCGGAATAATTCTCTAAATTATGTTGAAAACCGCATCACAATCCGTTGCGTAGTTTAGAACAACAGAGCGTTCACACAGCCAGACACGAAAATAGAATTAAATTTATAATATAATGTATAGATATAGAAGTAAAGTTCATTGTAGAGAATTCTGCTGCCAAGCAAATTTGGTTTCCAATTTAATTTGATTACAATTTTCATCACAGGTTTCATTATATTTCAGGTGCTTCGGTGGATATTCACGTCAACGATAAATCTGTTAGATTCTCCTTATTGAACAATCCATCGCATTTAGAGGTGATGTAATTTATTTTTGCATAATTTACACTTTACATAAATCCGCTAGTTATATTTAACGGGTTGAATGCCATAATTACGTAAACAATAAAAAAGCCATTGTGTCTCGACATATAATAGGGCCAAGCCAATTACCATCATTATTTCATCAGCTCTGCTCTCAAAACGGTGAAGAAAAACATCGTAAGGAAACCGGCATGTCTTAGAACCAAAAAATCGAAGACATGTGACATCCACCAACCCGCGCAAGGCCCGCGTGGTAGATTACAGCCCACTCCCTCACGAAGAGAGGAGGCCTGTGTGGCCAGCAGTGGGAACATTATAGGCTGATTATGCTAAATGCTTTGGGCTGCTACTGAGAAATTCCTGATGGAAAAACCCAATATAACTTTGACACGGGAATCGAACCCAAGGACCTCATGCTCAGCAGTAGCGCCATTACAAATCAGGCATACATCAGGCACAATTTACACTTCTTGTCCAATAAACAGTCTACAGCTGCGTGGTGACGTAGGTCAACGTCCTGTCAATTTCCCCCCTAATCTGCAAGGCTAATTATAGTACCCTGCAGACGTTGATGAGTTACAAGGGACACGGATTAATTGCTTGCTTAAGACCCCCGTCATTCATCTGACAAATTACCCTGCTTATTAGGTATTTAATTGATCTCCTATTATTAAGTCACGTATACTATGATACTAACGCAATTTTATGATTATTTGAACCTAAAATGAAGTCTTATCATTCATTGATCTTTTTTTAGATATGAACTTATACCACTTAACCATTTTGGTCCCTCTTAATGGCAAGCGACATCGCGGCAGGCCCAGACGGAGATGGCGGGATGAGCTGGACTCCTTCAACAAGAACTGATCCTTAGCAGCTTAACAGAGAGAAGTGAAAAGAGAGTAGCGAGGCCTTTGCCCTGCAGTGGGACATCACAAGCTTAATAATATCAAAAATGTCTCCTTGCTTGCTTGTGTAAAATGTGTGTGCCTTTATGCGATTATCACACTGCCACGCATCACGATGCATGTTGCGTGTCAACGCACCAAGCGCGTACTTGCGGGAGTGCAGATCTGCATCATCTTGCGGGTTTTTTACGCACTCACGCGCGTAGTTGCGTTTTGTGGATTCACGGCGGCTCTGACTCATTTCATTCAAAGCCGTTCAAGCCCATCAAAAATCACGCACGGCACTGCGAGACTCGGTGTGCCATACCTTGCGTATCGCCCGGCACCCACGCGCGTGTGCGCATGTTTCTCCGCTTGTAGGCGCGTGATCGGAATGAACGCGCGTGGATGCATTTTCTGTGTGTTGGACTGGGCGTGTTTTCTATACAAACGGAGATACTTACAAGCAACGTTAAAACACGCATTTACACGCTACGCTGCATGGTGCGTGGCAGTGTGTTTATCGCCAATTTTAAAATCCAGTAATATTGGTTATTTTCACGTAGTTACAATTGCATAATATTCAAGGTTTTTTTTATTCTAGGCAGCTAACCCAGTGTCAATGGGTAAAGCAAGATCCAGACAGCTACGTTTGAAGGAAGGAGACTATTCAGAAGACGGGACATCGAGGATGGGAGACAAAGTTCTTAATGTTCAGGTCCGTTTATTGTATTAATCCATACTTCCTTTCTTAGATTATACATAGCTTCTGTCCGCGAATTCATCTGCTAAAATTTATTGGTCATCCCATCGCATCGCATCGCCTGCCGCTATATGCCGCGCAGCGTTCTTTTTGACTCTGTTAAGTTTTGCTCGGTTAATAAGGGACCTAGCGTAGTTTTAAGTAGCCTTCCTCAAGAATTGGGCTTTCAATAGCAAAAAGAATTGTTGAAATCCGACTGGTAATTCCAAAGATTAGCGCGTTCAAACAAACAAACAAACTTCAGCCTTATTATTAGTACAGAGATAGATGAGAAACTGGTTCGTCTGTTATCTTTTGTACGGACTTCGAGGCACCAGGTTGACCACGAACCGGGTTAGGAGTTCGGAAATTGAGTACTTTTTATCCCAGCGGTTTGGGTACGTTTCCGTGGGATAATTTCCGTCAGCCACACGAGCGAAGTCGCGGGCAAAACCTAGTTTAAAATCAAGAACAAAAAATGACGACGATTTTCTCATATAAAAATTAAAACTAGAATTGAAGCTTCCGAGGAATTTTACGCTTGTACACTCCCAAAGAAAACAGCAAGTTTTTTAGCTTCAAGTAAATTTAAAAATCATTGTGTATTTTCATGAACAGGACGAGAATTTCCAGGATTGTTCTCTATTTAGAATAATGTTTAATAAATTACTTAGACCTTTTGTTATATTTATTTAGAAGGTACTTATCTAAAATGTATTTAACAAAAGGTCAAATTTATTTTAGTTTTTGCTCGCGACTTCGCATGCGTGGAGGTCGGAAATTATTCCACGGAAACGTACTACCGGGAAAAAAGTATCCCGGTAACTCCTAACCCGGTTATTGGTCTACCTGGTGCCTTGATAACCGAGTTACTTTCGCATCTTATCTATATCTATACTAATAAAAATTCTTAAGGGTTTATTTATTTGTTTGAACGCGCTAATGTCTGGAACTACCGGTTGGATTTGAAAAAATCTTTTTGTATTTCATAGCTTAATTCCAGAGGAAGGCTATATGCTTATTCCTTAGAAGTCGAGCAAAAACAAAAAAAACACACAGAACGCGTCTACCCGTGTGCCTGGGACCGTGAAAATTCGTAATTATTTTTAACTTTAATACATTTAGAAGGTATTTATCTAAGAGCTGATTTCTCCATCGCCAGATAACTTTTATTCGAGGAATAAAATTGTCGTTTGACAGTTTTTGTATGAAATAACTGTCAAAATTTCAAAATTATTCCTCGAATAAAGTTATCAGATGATTGAAAAATCAGCCCTAAATGTATCTCTAAGGGCTGTGTTTTCCAACGAAAGATAATTTTATCCGAGGAATAATTTTGAATTTTTGCAATAGGGCAGTTTCCTGGGTAAAAAAATAATTATTATATTTAGTCCGTCAGTTAGATTCTCGAAAAATAATAGACATGTATTTTTTGTTTTGTCAATCAAACATAAAATGACAAAGATAAAGCGCGTCAAAATTTGGGAGTGGGGGGGTCGTGACGTCACTCGCTTGCAAAAGTGTCGCAAGCAAGTGACGTCACGCGGAACTTTAACGGGCGATATCTTCATAATTTTTTATATAATTGACAAAAGAAAAAATACGGGTTCAATATTTTTTGATAATCTAACTGACGGACTAATTAGATTTTTTTAGGAAACTATCCTATTCTTCCATACAGATTCTGTCAGACATCAATTTAATTCCACGAATAAAAATTATCTGTTGATTGAAAAATCAGCTCTTAGACAGGCGTCCTTCATTATTAATTTGTTCTATTACAAGCTTTTATTCTAGTTTCATAGGATTAGACTTGTTTTATTTTGTGACTGTACTACAACGTCATTATAATTGTTCACAGATACATGGTGATGCTGCTTTCACTGGGCAAGGAGTGAACCAGGAGACGCTGATGTTGTCACAAGCACCACATTTTAATGTCGGCGGATCTCTACATGTCGTTGTTAATAACCAAGTAAGTGCATAGGCACTTAAAAATTATCAAAAACTCATTTATTTAAGCATTATTTTATGAGAAAAAGGCCGCGTCGTATCCGAAAGCGGTCGTCGCGCGAGTAAGCGATCGCCGCGATCTTTTTTTTATTCATGAATATGACGTACTCGCGCGATCAATCAAGTTGCGGTTGTACGTCATAATTCATACCAAGTCACTCTTGGCTAGGACGCGGTAAGGGATTCTTTTAGTAATCAAGATAATTGAAAAACGTCTCAAAATGTTCAGTAACTAACTTTTTATGAGTCCGTATTTTTGGGGCTTCTGAAGAAAGCTAATAAATTACTCCAGCTAATGACTTTGGTGTTCACATTACCGTATCGGAACAAGGGCAAGCTAAGTGAATTGAAGTGGCCAGAGATTAGGTTCTTTTAATAAGAGAAAAAAATAAAGGAAACGAAAATAATACATTTAAAAGTAGACAAGACAAAGCACTTTTGGAAATCTACTAAAGTCGCTGTGCAGTTTGTGCGGTTTTGCGCAATGGAATTGCGTTTAACGCATTTTTCGGTCAGCCGCAGCGATTCGATTTGCGACCCAAAAAAAAAAAGGTTTTTGAGCACTAGACCGACCCGCTAACTAAGAGCCCGTTCAAATTACCAATCAGCGGGGTAACTGCGTAACATACTATCAGTAGCAATGGGTATCATTTTGACAGTTCAACAATAATCATTGCGTTATTTACGTTGTTCAGCAGTCACATTTTTCGAACATATCATGCAATGGATTAACAATATCCTTCAAAATTATTCAGATTGAGATTGATAGTGTGTTACGCAATTAGGGTGCAGCACCCTAATTCACTATGTTTATTTCGCGCGATTTCGTTCATTGTGTCATCGAGAATAAGCCCCCAGGTAAAGTTGCTATCACAAAGTAAATACAATAAGTACTGCTATCGAATCCCATGTTAGCAGTAATGTTGTAATTAGTTGAACGAAATAACAAGCGAAGCAAAGTATTCATCATCTGCTCTACAAACGGGAAGGAATACATCGTGAGGAAACCTGCATGAAACAACATACATTCGAAGACGAAATATCCAGCAATCTGCACTGGACCCGCGTGGTACTGGTGCACTCTCTGTTCCTTTACTCTCATAGTCCGATGGGACGGCAATCCGACACGACCGGGGCGAGATCAGGCGCAGGACCAACGGGTTTTACGTGCTTTCCTAGCCACGGGGGTATTAAACCGCCAACTTCCAAACTCCGGACTGTTACTAAGAAATTCCTAATGGAAAACCCAGTAACACTTTGTCCGACCCGGGAATCGAACCCAGGACCCAACGCTCAGCAGTCGCGCTTGCATCCACGAGACCAACGGGGCAGTTGAAGTTGAAGATGCTAAGAAAAGCATTTAATTTAGTGTAATCTAGATGACCACGAATATGAAGGCTTTCTGAAACGTTGGATCAAAAAGAAAATTGTTTTTTTTTTCATTCACACTTTTATTCAATACACAAAATAGAGCTACGGAAAGGCTACATAAACACATCCTATGAACACTTGTACGTGTATAGATTACGTACATAAAAATAATACGGTACATAAACGGAGCTATGTTGGATCATTTTAGTAAAAACATGGTTTTTCCATTTGTCCACCCGCAGGCTTCTGTTGTAATAACAATATTAGAACCTTTTTTCCGTGTCGTGTTTTAATGTAATACAATTAAACGTTAGCCTTGTAAATACTGTTTATACTTTGTTAATTTTATAATTAAGGAGAGGCAGTGTAATTTAAAAACAATATTATTATTTCGGATAGCACGACTTTTATTTCTTTTTTTAATAAAAAAAAACGTTGCTTTTTTAATAAAAAACAATTGCCCCACACTAGGAATTTCTCCTGTATCGTGGGTGCGTTTACAAACATTTAAAGTCACATACGCAAACATCCAGAGAACAACTACTTGTAGGTAGGCCATACAAATATTTGTTCCGTGCGGGAATCGAACCCGCGACACGCAGCGCAGCAGTCAATCGCTAAACTACTGCGCCAACCGTACCGGATGACTAAACTTGACTAAAAAACCATGACTAAACTTCCCGTAACAAAATTTTTGTGTAACAAACATAAATTGGTCCAGTGCTCACAAGTTTGACTGCTGACCGTGAGGCCTGCACCCTAGTTGCGCACACACTATCAATCCCAATCTGAATCATTTTGATGGATATTGCTAACCCATTGCTTCATATGTTCGAAAAATGTGTGTGTGCGCAATGAATGTTGTTGAACTGTCAAAACGGAAAGCCATTGGTAAAAAATAATTATTATATTTAGTCCGTCAGTTAGATTATCGAAAAATAATGAACACGTATTTTTTTCTTTTGACAATCAAACAAAAAATGACAAAGATAAAGCGCGTCAAAATTTGGGAGATCATGACGTCACGCCATGCTAAAAAGTGTCGCAAGCAAGTGACGTCACGCGGAACGCGATATCTTCATAATTTTTTATATAATTGACAAAAGAAAAAATACGGGTACGATATTTTTTGATAATCTATCTGACGGACTAATTAGATTTTTTTAGGAAACTAGCCTATTCTTCTTCTTCGTATCGCTGGAGTTACATGACGTTGGACTGACATCTTCCCACTTCTGTCCGGAGACGGTTCAGAGACTTCGTGTGGGCCACGGACCACGCAATCACCCCTCTGGTTTGGTTCCTGTATCGGCCGTTGAGTTATGAAATTTTACCATTAGGTTTTTTTTCTCGTTTCCCTCTTTATGCTCGTTTAATAGCAATAGACTCAATTGCAATAAACATGGGACTAAATAAAACATAACTGGCGAAATATGGGAGAATGAAACACCTGTGCCTTACCTACCTTCAGTGAATACAGACTTGTTATAAGATACTAGCTGCGCCCCGCGATTTCAACCGCATAAGTCTCGATCCCGTGGGAATATCGAGATAAAAGTATCCTATGTCCTAATCCAGGTCATGGTCTACAGATGTGCCAAATTTCATCCAAATCCGTTTAGCCGTTTTAGCGTGCAAGCGTAGCAAATAAACGTACAAAAATCAAATCTTTTCTCTTTATAATATTAGTTTCGGAAAGAGGTCTTCCGTGTTTGTAACTATGGATTTGTATTTCAGGTAGGCTTCACACTGCCAGCTCTGCGAGGTCGTTCTTGTCGGTATGTCACTGACCTAGCGAAGGCAATATCCGTTCCAGTCATCCATGTGAATGGTGATCATCCTGAGGTAAGTGGTCCTCTTAAAATAATCTAATAAAAATAACCTGTAGTGCTTTAAATTACTTACAGTAAAACTCATAATATCACTACTAGGTACTCACGTACAGTTATACCCGGCAGTAAATAATAGTCAGGGCTTGAAATATTTGCCACCAAAGAAATATTTCCGTAAGTAAGAATGAGAAAACAGATATATGTAGTTATGTAATACATAAACAGGAACTAGTAAAAAGGATAGTTATTAGACGAGTTTCCTCGTACAAATATGAGATTTGAACGCCGGGTACCTGAATCTGGTTCCGGTACTTTTTATGCGGAGTACCGGTATCCGTCTGGAACTGGCACCCAGGTACATAAATGACAAGAACAGCGAAGTAGCCATCCAGAACCTGTACTTTTCGAACCAAGCCCTTTCCGATGTTCGATTTCTGTAATGCAATTCTTAGCACAGGTTCTGTAACACTATTTTAACACAATTTATTTTTAGTACTTACGTAAAAATAAACCACACACTAGACTCATAAGCTGATGTTTATAATACCCAGACATTCCCATTCGCCGAGCATTCTATTCAACTTCCATCCATTGTGCTATAAAATATTGAAGCAATAATATTCGGCCCTACAAGCTCACGCGGGTTTAATTATTTAAACGGGGAAACACTTCTCTTTATTAAAATGTTTATGCTCAATATTGTGTACTCTACCCAACTTAATTAGTCCGTACCTACTTAATTTCTGGAGATAGTTAGGTAAGTATAGTCAAATGAGACTTAAATAAAAAAATTGAAAAAAAAATGGATGAAACTAAAAAAATGAAATCAAATGATTGAATTGATTGATTGATTGATTAAATAAAATTGACGTAGGTTCGCAGTACGGCTTTGATGAAAATTTTCCTATCCGTAAAGTAAAATAGTCTTATTTTGCTATTTTCTTAGGGGCTGGTTTTTCAATCGACAGATAATTTTTATTCGTGGAATAAAATTGACGTCTGACAGATTTTGTATGGAAGAACTGTCAAAAATTCAAAATGATTCCTAGGATTAAATTATTAGGCGCTGGAAAAATCAGCCCTAAGACAATTATTATAACCAATATCAGGATATCGATTCTAAAAAAAAAAAAAAAAAAACTATGAAAACTTGCGTGGAGTGAGCTGTCAGTGTCATCCCACTGATGCTGGGGATTGACAAAGCATTACATTTACAATCATAATCGAGATTTTATTAATATAATCGTTTATTTCAAACGATATGCTTGACAAGACTATTACCGACTGAATCTTTTAAACCTTTTTGTTCAAGAAAATCTTCCGTGATTTCGAATAAAGTTTATTTCGTTCTGAAAAAGCATAAATTAGGTACCCACGGTTATTTGCAAAATACCCTCCTCCTGGAGAATAGGAAATGAGATAGAAGGCCAATTCCCCGTAATTAAAAACGTTCAAAATCTAGTCGCAATCTCATCTCAGCGACAATCAATGTCAAAAACATGTATTTTTGACCGATGGAGACTGAGATCAGACGGGCAATTCTCGTAATTTTAAGAACGTTCACAGTCTGATCTCAGTCTCGATATGTCAAAAAAACCTCTAATTTCCCTACATTTTGACAAGTTTTTGACATTTGTTTGTCGCTGAGATGGGACTGCGACTAGATTTTGAACGTTTTAAATTACGAGAATTGGCCTTCAGACTGTGAACATTCTCAAAATTACGAGAATTGCACCTCAGATCCTGAGTAAACTGCATTCGAGACTTATTTGGCAAAAATGTAAACAAATATAAGTTTATGGAAAAGTAACTTTAATTCCTAGAAAGTAGAGTTCAGTTTACGCTACAACTGCAAAAAATTTTTTAACTTTTTCAAGAGGGCTAGAAATCTCTCTGAAATAAAGTTGATATTTGTTTAACTTGAAATAACATCAATTTGAAACAAATTTGAATAGACCCTAGGGTAAATCCGAAAAGTAACGTCTAAATGAACACGAAATGGAATGAATGAAAGAAAAATGACAAATTTATGGTGGGCCGTAGGGACCTAGGGTCACGCCACCTAAAATTGGCTTTGACCGACCTTCCCATTCACACAAACCCAAGATTTTTTACGTGTATTCCGTGGAAAATGTTGTCGGTTACATATTTGGCCGTAAATTTTTCTATTTCTTCCTATAAAATGTAATGTGTCACTGTTTGTATTCCCAAATAAATAAAAAAATAAAGCCGCTACACTCATTATGTTTCACGAAAGTTTCCTTTTAATTTCCAGTTGGTTGTCAAGGCAACGACCATAGCCTTCGAGTACCAGCGCAAGTTCCGTAAGGATGTGTTCATTGACTACAACTGCTTCAGAAAATGGGGTCACAACGAGGTCGACGACCCTACGTTCACGAACCCGCTGCTTTATAAAGTTATCCATAGTAGAAAGTAAGTATCTTGAGGTTTATTAAGAACGTGCATACATACATACTATCACCGCGGTTTGCCCAGAAGGGTTAAGCAGATATGTCCATAGTACATGGGTGTACTATTTCACCAGTTATGTTTGTAGGGGTCAAACGTATAAACCGGGCACAAATCAAGACCTAGGGCCTAGGAATCGAACCCAGGACCTCATGCTCAGCAATAGCGCTTACGTACAACGAGGCAGTCAATCAAGGAGGGTGTTATTAAGAAAACAATGATATTTGGAATTGATGTTGAGTACTTTACTGATGTGGCTATTTTAGAGATTTATATTTTTATTTTTGAGATTATACTTATTTAGGCAGACTCCAATCTCTGTCGCCAACAGTCGCCTTTGTATGGCCCAGATATTTCATACCGACAAAAGTACTCAGATTCTAATCTAAAAAATAAACCTAAAATTCACTCACTTTTCAAAGAATTACGTCAAAAGTATTTCACCAGTTTCTAATCAGGTAATATTTTTGCCAGATGTCGACGTTAGTCCTAGTGATATAGATTATATTAATGCGGGAAGCCTATCGCCTAGAGTTCGTAAGCCGATTTACTGAGCGTGGAGTCCTGGATTCGATTCCCTGGTCGAGAAAGTGTTAGTTCGTTTTTCTATTAGGAATTTCAGTCGACAACCCGGGGTTTAAAAGTTGGTGGTACAACACATACGTGTCTCGGAAAGCTCGTAAAAGCCGTTGGTCCTGCGCTCGATTTCTTCCGTGTCGTGTCAGATTGCAGTCCCACCGGACTAAGAGAGTGAGGGAAGAGGGAGTGCACCTGTAGTGTGTTTGCGCACACACTTGTGCACTATAATATCTTGAGATTGGCCGCCGTGACCAAAATTCGGCCAGGAGGATATTATCTGATCTCTCCCTTGGTTTCAGATCTATACCAGACTTGTATGCTGAGAAACTGGTGACAGAAGGTGTCTTAAAAGATGATGACGTGAAGGATGTATTAGCGACATATACCAACTATCTTCAGAAGCAGTACGAGGCAGTCCCAGCATACAAACCAGAGGTAAATAAAAATGTATTGTTATCTTTGGTATGGTTTTCAGTGGTTTACCAAGACATGAGTTTCTCGTGTCGTTTGATCTCGTGCCCGTGCTGAGATGAGGACAAGAGAATATTTTCCATCTGGCCAGTTGCTTTCTTTAACATAGAAAACATTATTTTTATGAGCAACCAAGCGAGGTCTGATACGGTAAAGCCACACTGTGCAAGCAGTACTGTGTCGTGTTGTGTCGTGACTCGGAATACGCCAATCATCCGAATCTGCGGGATAATTGCGTAAACACACACTAACAGTAGGAATGACTCATTTTGACAGTTCACCAACATTCGTTGTGTTATCTACGTTGTGAGCGGACAAATTTTTCAAACACATTATGAAGCAATGGATTAGCAATATCCTTCAAAATGATTCAGATTGTGATTGATAGAGTGTTACGCAATTAGGGTGCTGTGAACAGCACCCTAATTGGCGTAGTCCTGAAGGACTACGTCAAATCACAACGAGTTTTGATTGTCTAGCACTGCGTCAGAAGGCGTCACGACACGACACAATACAATAGATAATATGAATCCCGCTTAAGATGTTGCTTGCTCGACGAAAGATTAATGATTTCACGAAATGTATTCTTACGGTGAACAGGATTAATTATATCACAGAAATTCCAAGTAAGTACAATCATAACAGTACACAAATGTTATTGTATCTTGTCCAAAAATCCGAGGACCCTTGTTACTAAATTCTGACGCTAAGCTTCCGACAGACTAGGTTCTCAGCTTCAACATAAGAAGATTTTATAATGTAGCGCGACACGCAATCGATTACCATGGACTCAGTACATGATTTTAGACCCTCCAGCGTTGAAATTGGTGACACATCTTTTTGCACCAATACAGCATACTATATTTTGGCGTCGCTTGTCTCGTCAGATGGTTTTGGTGTTCCTTCTTCTTTGTCACATAATATATATGTTCTGCCACTTGTATATGCCTTCCACAAATAATCTATCCTAATAATAAAGCTGTAGAGTGTGTTTGTTTGTTTATTTGAACGCGCTAATCTCTGAAACAACCAGTCGGATTTGAAAAATCTTTTTGCATTTAATAGCCCAGTTCTTGAGAAAGGCTATTTAAAATCACGCTTGGACACTTAGGAGCCGAGAAAAAAAAAAGAGTAAGAACGCTAAGCGATAAGGAAGTAACAGCTCGAGCAGGCGATGCGATGCGACGGGGTGGGTCGGGGGATAATTCACACCAACGAAGTCGCGGGCTTCTGTACCTTCCTGCATTAAAATTTGTCCCGCTCCATAAATTTAACATTGGCGTACTGAGCAGAATTTATTTATTAGAATTAATGATAACAAACAAATCTCATGTACAGTCGCGAGCAAAAGTATGTATACACTCGGCTTTATTCAAAGCGATTTACTCCTTTATTTTTTAATGAAATTTTATGTTGTTACGAACATAGCATTTTCGAACCCATAGGTTTATGTAATGTGTCGTATTTCAACGTTGTATTCATTATTTCACGAAAAAATCCCAATTGAAAGTTGCCAAGTGTTGACATATTGGTGCTCGTGACTGTACAAACCTCTAGAATCAGAACAGCATACTTGCACATTATCTTTGGCCAAAAATCAAACCCTTGTTTCAAAATTCTGACGCTTCCGACAGTTTATCTTCTCAGCTTCAACATAAATAAATTGTTCTCATTTACTTTGGGATTAAACTCATGAAATATATAAAAATGTGCGGCTCTTCAAGTTTAGGAGGGCATCAACTTTTGTTTTGATAAACATGAGTTACTTTATCAAGGTAAATGAATTGCCGTGGCTGTGGTTATTCTTCGTTGTTTATCTTAGCTTAGTACTTTTAGTATTTTAACAGCTACTGCAGCACTAGCTGTTCATCCTGACTTTGCTTAGGTAATCGATTTTTCTTGAGAGACTTACCTAATTTATATTTATGTCTGTCTGATAGTAATCGAGCTTGCCACATAAAGGAGATGGCTTTTTGTTCGGCGATAAGGCCACCAAAAATTGTGGCGTCTACTAATGAAACGCATGTTGATTTGTTCCTTATGATCTCTAGACGTTACAATTCAGTCGGCCCAAAAAAACTATCTCCTTAAACCAGTCATATTTTCAGTCAAAACTTGTTCGGATTTTCGTTTACTTCTCTTCTTAGTCCTACTGTTCTGTCTGTAAAATCAAGGAAGTTGCTTAAAGCCTTATCATAGATTCTCTGAATATTTTCTTTATAGATAACTTTTTGTAGAAACTTTCTTCTTACAGTTATTTTTAATCAGAATTCAAAACCTCATACATTATGAATATAACCTAGGAATATCTACGTATACCTTACCTTTGTTATTTCTGCTTGAAGTCCTATTGAGGAAGGAAGTTGTGAACAATGTAATACATATCTGTAACTTATATCATTTATTGTCTCTAACCGAAGTATATTGAACTTCTATTGCGAATGTCATTCAGGAGTATCAAAGCTATGATTATGTTAAAGTGAACCAAAACCCCTACCTCCCCCCTAACCCTTCTAACCCTTTACCTCCTATTAACAATTTAACACTTTCAACGGCGTTAGACGTCATACGTCATAACAATAAAACTTCTATCGTGTCTCGTTTCGGTAAACGAGACACATACAGGGGACTTGTTAATATGTAATCACTCTGTCTCAGCTTCATCATCACCATTGGCAGCATTGCTGCTGAGTATAGGCTTCCACCCTATTGTACCATGCTTCCCTGTTCTGTGCCAGCCTCATCTAGGTCTTTCTCACTCAACTTATGAATAGACAAAACTACGGTGACTTACTGTATTTTATTTATTACACATGTTTCATTACTTGTGGCTAAGTTATAACAGCCGCACGGATCCGCACCCTAATTGCGTAACACACGATTAATCGGAATCGGTTTCATTTTGACAGTTCAACAACATTCATTGCGTTATTTGCGTGTTGAGCAGACAATTTTTTCGAACTTAGGAAGCAATGGATTAGCAATTTGCTTCAAAATGATTCAGATTCCGATTGATTGTGTGTTACGCAATTGGGGTGCGCATCGACCGATCAGGTTAAGCTACGCATGCCGCGGTTGGTCCGTGCATGGGTGACCTTCATATACAAAAACCCCTCCGTGCCTCGGAAAAATTGTCTGCTCAACACGCAAATAACGCAATGACGTTATTTGCGTGTTGAGCAGACAATTTTTTCGAACTTAGGAAGCAATGGAATAGCATTTTGCTTCAAAATGATTCAGATTCCGATTGATTGTGTGTTACGCAATTGGGGTGCGCATCGACCGATCAGGTTAAGCTACACATGCCGCGGTTGGTCCGTGCATGGGTGACCTTCATATACAAAAACCCCTCCGTGCCTCGGAAAGCACGTTAAGCCATTGGTCCCGGCTGTCATTCCTGGATCTTTGACAGTCGTTACGGATCGTCAGAAGCCCGAAAGGCTGACAACCAGTCTTAGCAAGGGGTATCGTATTACCTAGTAATTAGGTTGTGGAGGTCAGATAGGCAGTCGCTCCATGTAAAATACTGGTATTCAGCTGCATCTGGTTAGACTGGAAGCTGAGCTCAACATAGTTAGGAAAAGGCTAGGCAGATGATGTTTAATTAAATTTTCAATCAAGCCTACCGCTCTCCACACAGGGCTATCACTTAGGGTCCAACTGTATCATCCACCATCTGTATTCTATTCTTATACTGTATCCCAAATTCAGAGTTTAGTTTACGTTATTTGTGCAATCAAGATTAAGTGTAGCTAATTTATTGTCTGGTTCGTCCGTCCTAAACTTTAGTGTCGCCAACTTTGCCTTATCTTTGACGGCACGGTTGGCGCAGTGGTTAAGCGATTGACTGCTGCGCTGCGTGTCGCGGGTTCGATTCCCGCACGGAACAAATATTTGTATGACCTACATGTATTTGTTCCGAGTCTGGGTGTTTTTCTATCTATAATATGTATGTATTTACAAAAAAAAAAATGTATATAAGTAGTTTATCAGCCATCTTGTTACCATAACACAAGCATTAGGTTGCTTAGCTTGGGACAAATGGTGCTGTGTGAAATGTCCAGGGATTTGTTTATTATTTATCTCTCTGTGTACTCATTGTAGTTTCTGTTTCGCTTTTAATTAGTCGTTTGTCTGACTCCCAAAGCTTGTTTTGGAGACAAAGATTATAACGTAACATTAACTTAACTTAAAACGACACCTGTCGTTTTAAGTTAAGTTAATGTTTGCTTTGGATTGCAAACTATAGTTTTGTATAATTTAGAAGCATTTTTTTTTAATTTTTAAATGGATTCGTTTATTATGATATTTTGATGTTGACTATGCTATGACTATGCTCACTAAGCACTATTTTAGGCATATTTTTTTTTTGCAGGTAACATATTACCAAGAGCAGTGGTCTGGCATGCAAGCAGCACCCAACGCCGTGGAGACGTGGGACACTGGAGTAGACACTGGTCTACTAAAGGTGGTTGGACAGGCCTCTGTCACCCTTCCTGATGATTTTGTGAGTATATCATATATTATATCTAGTCGTAATCCGTTCTCCTACGAACATAGAGACCATACCTACAGTCAAATTACGAGAGACAACTAAGATTCCTTATAACTTTACTTCTATGCCTACATAGTGTTAGCTAGAGAAATGAAAAAGGGTTCGCAATAAAACTAAACACATTATCTAGATACAAACGTATTTATTTACTTTTCCATAATATCTGTAAAAACACTCATATATCACCGAAACAAATAAATTTTGTACTTACTTGCTTAGATTTAGATTTAAATTGCAACGACTTATTACGCTGATGCTGAAGCTTTCTGAACGCGTTCACTGCTTGGCGTCTCGAGCGAGAAGGCCGGCTGTCAGTTGTCTCCCATAAAGGACAGCGAATGTCATCATGAACGAATAATTGATTGAGTGACATACGAATATTAGTCGATTTAATAAGTAGGGTTACCAGATACAAGCTAACATCAGGGTTACCAGATGGAAGCTAACAATAGATAGATATAAAAGGAATCTTAGTGTAATTTAATGACTATTCAGATGGACTATTAGACGCTAACACCATCAAGTTTCAATATCAGCACCCTAATTGCGTAACACACTATCAATCTTAATCATTAATCTGAATCATTATTCAATCTTAATCTGCTTCATTCAAATGAAATTAGTACGATATAAGTTTATAAGTTGCACTAAAACCCTTTCACGTACATATCGGCACACTACACCTGACAATCAACACTACACACTAACATTACACACAGATACAGGCGCCCTGATTCACTTTTGTTTATAGTTTATTTTTAACTGCTATCCCCAAAATTATAATAACTTAAGTTTTTTGTTTTAAATCTTCATAACTATAACGTTAGATTGCAATGTCATGTTTTTTCAAGTAAAACTTTCTGTTCTTCCATGGGATGGGGTCCTGGTGATTTGTAATACAGACATTTTGCGCCTAACTCAGACACCAGCTCCTCATATTGCTAAAACAAATATTATGTGAAACCTAGAATAAGCTTGTCATTGTGAGGACAAATAAAAACTTATTATTATTAATATTAATCATTTTGAAGAATATTACTGATCCATTGAATCATATGTTCGAAAAAAGGTGTCTACTCAACAACGTAAATAACGCAATGAATGTTGTTGGACTGTCAAAATAAAAGCCATTGCCACTGATAGTTTTTTACGCAATTACCCTGCAGGTTTACTTTTCTCGTGGCACACTTTTCAGTTTTATGCTCACCTTACCCCAGGATTTGTTCCCCAGATATAGGTACATAGAGTGGCCTCCAAAAGTTAGTTGGTATTTTTCCACTTCAGCTGTGATTCAAAATTCTAGTTCCAAATGTTTGAACTGTACACTATAACGATTTCATTGACTAATTCAACCTATGAGTTATCATAAAAAATAATCAAGTAATCAGGACAGGATAACCTGTTTTTTTATCGGAATGTTGCGTCACAGCAGAAGTGGGAAAGGGTCAACTGACTTTTGGAGGCTGTACCTACATTGTTATCACAATAATGAATCCCAACATCCAGGGGTCTACTCCGAAGTGCAAAGTGCCAATGTTCAGATCGGACCGACACATGACCGAACCGAATATTATTAAAAAATGCGAAAAAAGTTCAGATCGGCTCAGTCGGGTCGGGACTATTCGAAATATTCGAAAGATTGTAGGAGTGTAGGATCGCAACCAGCCGAACCAAATAGTAACTTCGTAACAGGAAACGGCCGACCATTCGGCCGATACTATTTCGGAGTAGACCCCCAGGCTTTTAAGGGATAAAATTACGAATTTTAATAAAAATATACGTATATAACCTATAAAAACGTATATACTTTCAATCGTCCTTCATCTCAACACAAATAGGTTTACCAACAATTGCTTCGCCAGCATAATCCGAAGGTCCTATCGACCTTCAATGCAAAGCGTCGAAGCATACAAACTCAATCGCAGCGATTCCAATAGATTCCTTATTTACCGCCGATCGAAGCCAAGGATTTCAAGGATTGCCGATTGAGGTTAAAAGAAGACAGGATAAAAGCCTTGTGTTATTTTTGTTGAGAACATGTTTGTTATTTTACTGGTCGGCTTAGAAACACATACATATACTTAATTATTTGATATAAGCCACTAAGTATGTACAGTCGGCAAAAGAGATAAGTAACCAGGGCATCGGATATAGTTGAAGTTTAGTAAGAAACCGTTGGATATTATTTAATGAAATTTAATTTGATAAATAAACTGTTTATTTTCTATTAATTAAATTAAATTTCATTCGAAAACATCCATCGGTTTCTTGCCAAACTTCAACTATATCCGACGGCCCTGGTTACTTATCTCCTTTGGTGACCGTACATAAAAAGATACAACTCGATTTTGCTTTGCGAGAAACCGAAAAGAAAACATGGTTTATTGACGCAAAAACACGTGCAAATAAAAAAAGATTAGTTTACTCGAACACCTACATTAGGTTGATTTTTTCAACGCCAGACAATTTTATCCGAGGAATAGTTTTGAATTGTTGACAGTTCTTCCATACAAAATCTGTCAGACGTCAATTTTGTTCCACGAATAAAAATTATCTGTAGATAGAAAAATCAGTCCTTAGTAAAATAAAATAAATACTATACTACCCCCTTTATTCATAAAAGTTAAGTAGTGATTAGCGACTTAAAAGGTCGCTTACACATTTTTGTTGCCATACATTTTGTTTATCTTACCATACATTTTTGACATTTGTACGTCACTTAACTTTAAACATCGGTTAGAAATTGTTGGCAGCTATACGTGTTGTGAGCGTGACTATGACAAGAAGTCTTTTACTCAGCATGATGCTGTGCTATGGGAGACCCACAGCACAGCGCTGGCTCGTGCCAAAGAGAATGTTTTTAAATAAAGAAAAAACCGGCACTGTTAGCACTAACATTTCTGTTCAGGGAGAATGAAGTGCCAGGTGCAGCCCGCAAAATTCATATTTGCTTCAGTTTTTTGCTATTTGCAGTCAGTGTCATGTTGAATGTGGATTATGATTTTGCTGTGGATTTTGATTTTTTTTATGTATTTATTGATTTTCGCCGGTTTTTTTTATTTTCGGCGCATGCGACCGTTCACTTGTCACAACAATGCCTCAGGGTGCTTCTGACACTCAGGGCATAAACAGGTAATGAGGTTAGGTCTGGCGCTGATTAAAAATAAATAATATTTATTTTACTGCTAATATTTTACATAATTATTTATTACTGAGATTGCCCGTGACGTCACAGCGGGCCCTATCAGAATACCAGCACTGCGACATTTATTTTTTAAATGTCGAAGCATCAGCCTGAGATAGGAGCCTTTTGGCCTCGTATTTCTTTTGGACTTTCTGTTTAATTTTTCCTTTTGTGACTTTTTATATAATTTGTTTTATTTTTATTTTTAACTGTGTTTAGTTTAGTTTATTATCATGTACGAGTCGCAATAAATACGTTTTCTGTCTTTCTTTTTAAAATATGATTCGCGATTTAATCATAATCAATGTAACCAATCCGTATAGCAACGGGTGGTGTTTCATTCCTCAACACCTCTCCTGTCTTCCCAGTTTTGCTGCTTGAGAGAACGTTGCCAAGTAACACTTCGTAATTAATGTTCAAGTTACGTAACACTCTATAAGTTACATCCCTAAGCAATCTAGGAGGAACAATGCAGTGTTCGCCTCGCTTGGTGGATCAGGGGTCGCTGGAGGCCTTATCGACCTCCAGGTCAATGCTGCTGCTCAGTCAACTGGGATAATCACTAAGTTGCTAACAGAACGGAGGAAACCGGAGGAGTAGACAACATTACTACATAACATCTTACCAAAGTCAAATCATTTATTTCAAATAGGCACATAAAAAGCACTTTGAACGTCAACATTTACAATAAATAGAATTGATTCTAGTCACCCCTTCCAAAAGGTAGTTTCGATTGAGAAGAATGGGCAAGAAACTCGCGTGTGGGGTGTTTCTTGGGTATGTAACGTTACCCTACCTACCGAAATATTATAGATTATTTAAAGCTTTTTCCGATCATCGTCATAATTCAGTTGTTTGCAAATATATGTATGTATATACATAGAATGCTTATTTTTGTGTGTCAAAATCAACCTGTCCTAGGAAAGATGTCAAATTTTGTTTATTTATTTATTTAACCATTTATGAACACACATATACATATAAACGTGTAACGTGTATATATTTTGTGGGAGATCCTAAAATAAATAAATAAACAGCAAGAAAAGAGAACAGGAAAATAGGTAGAAAGGAGATGCTTATTTCTATATCTCTTTCAGCATACCTGCGATAGGAATGCAGATGAGATATAGACAGGTGTAGTTTTTAATTTCGCCAGGCAAAACTAATAAATGTATCGGTATTAAACTAACCCGTCGGGTTACTTCGGCAAGATTTTGTGAATAACGTACCTAATCTACCGAAACATAGTCAACCCTAAACTGTGCTCAAAGTTCGTAAGCATGTATCTAAGTTATTAACTAAACTTAGCTAACTAACTTCGACCCATTGAAAAGGTCAAGGTAAGTTTTAGACTACCTCAAATGTCCATTTGCTAGATGTGGCTAACACGTTTAGCCCAAGCTTGAAATAATTTTCCATTACGTAGTGTGAAAATGTTAGTGAAACTGAGCGTAGTTAAGCGAGAAAACGCAGCTGCACTTCAAAGAAGTGATTTTGAAAGATGAGAGAGCAAATGTGGGAAGGATTTCTAAAACCAAATCGTAACCAAATCCGATTTCAATCCGCTTCGAGCTGGCATTTCCATTATCGAATCAGCATATCAATCTATGATTATTCAGTTACAGACGACTGAAATGTGTTACACTCTAGCCACAAAATCGTTTGATTTACCATTTTCGCATCATCGTAGAAACGAATGCGAGTTCACTTGTCCGAAGAATGTTTTCTCAAATGATTGTTTAGCCGATGAACTGTTGGTCAAAAATCAAAATCAAAAGTCATTTATTCAAATTAGGCTGAGAATCAGCACTTTTTGAACGTCAAAATTACAAAAGACAGTCCCCCAAAAACGCCCGCCCTTCACCACTTCCTAGTGCTATCGCTGGGAAGAAGAAGTGGCGCAACAAACTCCCCAGCAGCACAGCTGTCTGTTCAATTTAAAAAAATACTTGATTGTATACAATACTAGGTACCTATGTTCGGTAATTAACGTTACAAAACCAGAACATAAAATTTAATTATTTGCCATAATATGTCAACTAGCCACGCCAATATACCAACAAATATAATAAAAACTATACGTACTCAAGCTAAAAAATAATTAATTAAAATGTAAATAAAAAAACTTACTACCCAAATAAAAGCCTCCAGGCATAAAGGGTGTGACAGCTTACATATTTATGCATGGTATGCATTTATGCATGGTCGAAAGGACGATTGACCGAAGAACGTTGTATGTGCAGGGAGCTAAAACATCGATCTATTCTCTAAAAATAGCACCGTGATCCCTAGCATCAAAATCGAATAAACACATTGCCTGGAACATGATTTAATGTGGTGCAACATTCCACACACAACCCACTTACTAATGCTTAGCGCGGCACGCAAACATTAACGACATCATTCGACGAGCTCTTGTCACCGTCGGCGTTCCAGCTGTATTAGAACCCAATGGTTTGGCACGCGACGATGGCAAGAGACCGGACGGCATGTCTTTATTTCCATGGAAGGTGGGTAGGCCCTTAGTGTGGGATGCAACTTGTGTCGATACTCTTGCGCCATCCCATCTTCCAGGGTCAGCGTGCTGCGCTGGTGCTGCTGCTGCGGCTGCGGAAAACCTCAAGCGGCGTAAATATAATAACCTAATTAATAATTATATTTTCGAGCCGTTTGGGGTTGAAACCCTCGGGCCGTGGGGTCCGAGTGCGCATGGTCTTTTTAAGGAAATTTCGAAAAGACTGGTTGACACTTCCCATGACCCAAGGGCTGGCTTTTACCTTGGCCAGAGGATAAGCATTGCCATACAACGTGGCAATGCCGCCAGTGTCTTGGGTACATTACCAGTCGACAGCGATGCGGATGAATTTTTCGACGCTATATTTTAGTTTGTAAATAGTTTTAGTTAATTTAGGATATATTTTTGTTATTTTAGTGTTATCTTATAAATAAATGTTTTCTTACTAATTTCTGCTGACGCAAAATATCATGTGTAAGTTTTAAAGTGCAAGAAACTATTTTACGCTGACTAAAGAATTACGTATACAATAAGCCTTTTGGCTATTTTGATCTTTAAGGTAATTAAGTAAACTAGATATAAAATAATGAATTAATCAAATGTTGTCATTATTTCAAGACTTCTAATGTGAAATATTGTTAAGAATTATATTGTCCTACAATTACCAAAAAATATGCTCATGCTGCCTGTGATACAAGTTTATCCTAGACAGGCATTTAAAATTTCTACAACATGTAAATATTTTACCAATTTTAATACTGAATTCCGGTTTATTCTGTAAAAATCTAATCGTGAAAACGTAGGTGAAGTAACCTTAAAGTGAATCCCTGGCATTAGGTGGAATGACAGCAGCCGATCGATTCTGTAAAAATCTCACCGTGAAAAGTTAGATGAAGTGAGCTTAGAGTGAGCAGCCGATCGATTCTCTAAAAATCTCACCGTGAAAAGTTAGGTGAAGTGAGCTTAGAGTGAGCTGTCAATAGTGACAATCCCTAGTATTAGTTGGAATGACAGCTCACTCCACACTCACTTCGCTTAGGTTTTCACAGTGAGATGGTTACAGAATCGCACTGCTGTCAATAGTATGAATCTTTAGCACTAGTTGGAATGACAGCTCACTCCACGCTCACTTCACCTAAGTTTTCACGGTGAGATGGTTACAGAATCGCACAAGTTCACCTCAAGTTCACTTCACCTTCGTTTTGACGGTGAGATTTTTACAGAATTTACTGAAAGGTGACAGCTAACTTCACCGAAGTTTTCACGGTGCTGTTTTCACAGAGAAGATCGGCTGCACTCAAAAAAAAAAAATATATTTCACATAAACCTACATGAGTACTTATGAAAAGTCAGAAGCTAGGTGCACAGTTCCATTTGGTCGTTTCCTATGAAAAAAAGCCGGCACGAAACTCCACCCACGGTTACTCTTTCAAAAATAATTAGCTTTTGACTCTTTGTTTTATCAATCTATCATATCATAAAGAGCAATGAGCAGTTTTTAGGAGTTCCTTCATCAGAATTATTTCATGTCTCTACCTCTTTTCTGCATGTATGACTAAAAGCTAATATTATTTGCTTTTAGCAGTTGCACATCATTCTCGTATTTCTTAGGATAAAAATTATACACTAACTGCATAAACTTCGAATCCTACTAATATTATAAACGTGAAAGTTTGTATGGATGTATGGATGTTTGTTACTCTTTCACGCAAAAACTACTGAACGGATTTGGATGAAATTTGGCACACAGATGGTTTATAACCAGGATTAACATATAGGATACTTTTTATCCCGATATTCCCACGGGATCGAAACTTATGCGGGTGAAACCGCGGGGCGCAGCTAGTAACTAAATAAACGAAAAAACTATTAAAACAAAAATGTAATCACCTAACTAAAATATGACGTCGAAATATTCCTCCGCATCGCTGTCGACAGGTAATGTACTCAAGAGACTGGCAGCATTGCCACGTTGAATGGCAATACGAGACTTATCCTCTGGCCAAGGTAAAAGCCAGCCCTTGGGTCACGGGACGTGTCAACAATTGCTTGTTGCACACATCCAGACATCGATAGTTCCGAAACGAAAGGTTTACAATATTCAAACTCAAACTCAAATCATTTATTTCAATTAAACCATTTACAGGCAATTTTGAATTGTCAAAATTAAATAGTCGGTCAGTTAGTCAGAAAGTTGAAGCTAGTCGCCCATTCCAAAAACGTAGATCTCTATGGAAAAGAACGGGCAAGAAACTCCACGGACACTCTTTTAAATCAGGATATTATTACAAAGTCCCTGGGTACATATTCATACAAACATCCCAATATTCACACTATGTATGACGTTGGAATTTAATCCAAAACGGTTAAAGGATTTAGTTTACTCCAGATCCAAGACTGCGTAAAACTCCTTGTACGGTTAGCAATGAAAGTTGGCTAATACTGTTACTTTGAAAAAAACGCCATTGAAATTCGATACTCCGGTTTTCAGTACTTTATGTAAATGTTCAGCCAGGGTAACTAAAAGTATAGCAAATTGACACCCTACGTCAATTTACCGCCAGATGATAGTTGTCATTTGAATATCCCTACGGAAAATTTAAATTAGTACTCAATCTGTTTAACAATTAATTTCCCTAACTTTATCTAATGGACATCGAGTTGGTTTTATTCTGATTAGGTACCTACATTTCTCCTGATTTTTAAATAGTATGTTTTAGTGTTAATAAACTTTGCTTGCAGACCGTACCTCTCCAAACATATCTTACAACAATTTTCCTGAAACATCAATCAAGTATAACCGTTTCCTTCTTGTTTACAGAATGTTCACCCTCATCTGGCTAAGACACATGTAAGGAATCGCTTGACGAAGCTGGCGGAAGGAAAAGATATTGATTGGGCGACCGCCGAGGCGTTAGCTTTCGGTAAGATTGGATGCGGATAAGATAAGTTACTGTATTTGATGTGATAACTAGTAAATGAACTGTCAACATACTACTAAAAGTTAGTACTCAGAAAAGGATCTACAATCGCAATTTGTTCCACTAACTGAGGTAATAGTTAGCGAAATACTAACGTTTATCAAGCTAATTATGAACTTGATCAGTTTGCGGAATTGACATCTCAATACCTCGTGCCTCATCATAGTGTTTCCTGCTAATAAGTAGCATGGATTTTCGCGAAGTTATGCCATTACTTACTCGTATTTTCATAAAGTAACAAAACATACTTATTTGGATTCCCAAAGGATACCAGATAAGTAGGGAGTATGGTATCTGAAGTCTCAGCCATAATCCAAGAAACTGTAGTTTGTCGAAGATTCCCGGAAGTTGTAGACCTTAACAAATTAATAATAGTCCGCCAGACCGTATTCCGGCTCATGTTCCAAGCCGCCGTAAGCTTTGTATCGGGCTGTAACAGGCTATGGTACTGAAATAAACGATAAGAAGCTAATTTATTCAAAAATAACAAAATAGAAAATAAATCACAAGAACGTGATATCGTTTGACACCGAAATAATTGAAATCTACAGTTCCTAATACACGTCTGTCGCTTCCGAGCTTCCTAGCAAAAAAAGGTTACATGCTCTGTGCTAGCAAATTGACCGAAGTGCGTAAGCGCCCCTCTAACGTTGTATCGCCCCTGCCACTCGCTGCATCAGAATGGTCACGTGACAACCCTGCAGTCTCACTTAACAAATCCTCTAAGGCTGATTTTTCCAAAGCCAGATCATTTTATCGAAGGAATAATTTTGAGTCTTGACAGTTCTTCCATACAAAAACTGTCAGACGTCAATTTTACACGAACAAAAATTATCTGTCGATTGTGTCAGCCTTAATAAATAACACACTTAATTGAAATTGCTAAAAGAACATCTCGCACGAACCTCTGTTTTTCTGATTAAAAGTCCCAATGTTGTAGATGTAGAACAAAGGCCTCACTAATTCACCAAGACACTAAGTAATTACTCTGAACGACAGAGACCACAAGGGATTACAGTAAAACAGTCCGTTTAATTGAAACTTTGTAGCTTTTCAATTGAATTAAATCCTATCTGAACGAAATGCGTTTCAATCAAATAAAGCTTAGATTTTCTCGTGTTTGTTTTATACTCGGTATTAACTACTATTTTATTTGTTTATAACTGCTTGTCAATTAGACACATATCTTCTTTTATAAATTAGTTTCGAAACAAGCAATCATTGGAGTCGCCGTAACTTTTGCTGTTAATTAAAAGTTAGGTAATACTTTCTTCTTCTAGAATGTATAAATATCCGCGGTATTCCCTTGTCTATAACTATTCATCATTAATATACTCCGAAACTTGGGCCTAAAGACCGTAACAATTAATTTTTCTTACGAACTTAAGACGAAACGCGTACTTTTCTTAGCGCAGAATTTGTAAACACCTCACCTACACCACCACCCACCTACACTACGAGTACCTTCCACCTTGATATACCTGCATTAGTATGTTTTTCTAACTGAACAGACAGCTGTGCTGGTTATGTAATTTTGACTTTTGAAAAGTGCTGATTCTCAGCCTAATTTGAATTAATGACTTGATACAAGCTGTGTTATTAAGTTTGTTAAATGCGCAATATTTTTGTTTCACGCCGCATTTCTGGTTTCTCCCCCATCATTACTTTACCTTTGGATATACCTTACCTTACCTTTACCTTTTTTATAACTGGTATTATCAAGCTTTACTGAGAGATTGGTGACCACTAAAGGTTCTATTGGCTACTTACGTCTAATTTACGATTTCTCAATAGGTTCCCTCCTAATGGAAGGTCGTCACGTGCGCTTGAGTGGTGAGGATGTCGGCAGAGGCACTTTCTCACATCGTCACGTGATGCTGGTGGACCAACAGACTGAAGCTATTCATATTCCTCTCAACCATATACATGAAAAACAGAAGGGATTTATAGAAGTGAGTTTAATTTATGTTTGAGAGTGACTAGATTTTTTACAAGCTAATGTTTTAGGAGCGGTGGTTTCACACCCTCCCACCAAGAAGAGGCCTGTGCCCAAAGACTATAAAACCACTCTATGCCTGTGCCCGAGCAGTGGAAACAGCTGATTATTATTGTTAATGTTTTACAGAAAAAATCATCCCCACGACTCCAATCTTGTGAGAAATATCCAATATTTTGGGATGATGTAACCTTTTCTCATCTTTCACTGCTCTTTCAAGCCACGGTAGGCCGCAAAGTCAGTGACAAGCATAAGCTGGCCTGGTACTATGCTAGGCCAGCTCAGAGGTACCTTTCTGTCAAAACCAGTCCACCTTACGGTGATATAGAGACAAAACATGATAGGTGTACGCACGGCTACACATCAAGCTATAAATAACCAGTATAAGCTGACTTTTGATTGTACGAAAAACCTATACAATGAGAGGTCAGCTAAAACTGGAAATGCATAGCTTGACGTGTAGCTGTGTGTACCTAGTATAATCGCCAGACAAAACGAATAAAAAAGAACAAGACATATTCATATCAGTATTCAGTTGTCTTCGTCGGCTAATATGAAACCACCTTGTTATCATAGCGATTCCCGTTTCAGGTGGCCAATTCGATTTTGTCTGAAGAGGCAGTGCTGGGATTTGAATACGGGATGGCATACGACTCCCCGGATAACCTCTGCCTTTGGGAGGCCCAGTTTGGAGACTTCTATAACGGAGCACAAATAATTGTGGATGCTTTTATTGCTTCTGGTGAATGTAAGTATTTTTGGCTAGTAAGATATATTAAGATATATATACACCAAGAGCAGTGGTGGCCCAGTGGTAACGACCTCGTCTTACATGTTGTAGGTCGTGGGTTCGAACTCAGGCAGGCGCTTTACTTTCTGTAAATAATTTCATCACCACTGCTCTCAAAACGGTGAAGGAAAACATCGTGAGGAAACCGGCATGTCCTAGAACCAGAAATTCGAAGACATGTGGCATCTACCAACCCGTACTGGGCCTGCGTGGTGGATTACGGCCCCGATTAAGCTGATTATGATTATGAAAATATATTTTTATGAATTAATCCTGTTGTAAAGAATACATCAAGTATTCTTTGCAACGTATCTATTATTCTTTATTAACCTTTACAAAACGGCTGCGTTAATTAGTTACCCCTTTCCTAGGGAACGTGAGGAGTAGATATTCAATTAAAATATCGCCTGTACCCGTTACAAACAAATGAAATAAATTGTTTTTCTTTAAGTTTAAAAACGTTGCATCCGCGTACATTCTGTCCGGCAGCACCGTTTAAAAATTCAGTTTCTGTCTCCGTAATTTAATTCAAAAGCTTTGCAATGAAATTACGCGGTGAAAATATCAGAATCCCCTTTTAAATTTCATTCTTGCAGTTCAAGAACCTCATTTCTATGTCGTTGTCATAACTCTAACGTTATAAAAGAAAGTTTCAATCAAATCGATTTGATGTTTTCTTCAGCTGCCGTCTAGTCTATGATGGATTAAAAGTCTGTGAGAAATTACGAACCGTTTCGTAGTGCATTGACGTGAATGTGAAAGATAAATCTTGGCTGACGCAGGGAGACATTGGTGATTGGTGGTTGGTGGTAGTCTGAACCAACTTTCACATCTACCTATTTATCTCTATACTAATAATGAACTTGAAGAATTTGGTTGTTTGTTTGAGCGTGCTAATCTCTGGAAATACCGGTCGGATTTTAAAAAATCGTTTTGCATTTGATAGCCAAATCCTTAAGGAAGGCTAACGGTCATTTCACATCACGTTGAGACCTTAGGGAACCGACCAATAACAAAAAAAGTCAGAAATAACACTGAATGAGATCGAAGTAATACCGCGGGCAGGCGATGCGATGCGATGGTATGGGTTGGGCATGAAACTTCACGCGGACGAAACGCGGGCTAGTATACAACGTGTTCTTTTTGATATCCTCTATCTAGGTATAACTCTAGGGGGTTATGGTACTGATCATTATGAACTACTTTTACTATGGGTCCAAACCCGAAATCGCAAAACAAAAATCTGGTGTTCCCTACATTTTGACGAGTTATACGAACATAAATGTGTGTGTTTTTTTTCGCGCTTTCAGGTTTGGTCCCATAGTAAAAGTTGTTCATAATGATGAGTACAATGACCTCCTAGAGTTATGGGATATTAAAAAAAACACGTTGTATAGGTATTATAAGGACACGACTTCGACACATTGTAGCTTCGGTTTACGGTTCCCTGCACAGTCATCGCAATAGTTGTTAGTGTAAAAACTACTTACAAAGCCGTAGTTTTTTGGATTTAGTCATCCGCAAATCTAGAAGAAAATGGTTGCAAATAAAAACAACTATTGGTGCGGCGCCCGTATCTCCTGCGACTTGCGGCCGCCGAAAATGCCGACTGCCGACAATCGTTAAAATTCCGAGTCCCCAAAAAGACGACCTAGTTTTGATAGAAGTAAAAAAAAACCTAGAATATTGAACTAGAAAAAAGACAGCTACTATGATTGCGGGGGTTTACACCTTATATTACAGAACGCGAAATATTACCTAAACCCTTTCCAAATTTTTATTTTCTGTTTAGCTAAATGGGTTCGCAGCAACGGTTTAGTAATGCTCCTCCCCCACGGATACGACGGCGCCGCGTCCGAGCACTCCTCCTGCAGGATGGAGAGGTTCCTGCAACTCACAGACAGCAAGGAGGCAGCACCGGACTCCGAGAATGTCTGCCTGCATGTGGCTAACCCGACGACGCCGGCTCAGTACTTCCATTTATTGAGGAGGCAGGTGAGTTCGCATTCTTTTCTCGTCGATACGGGAACACGAAATACACTAAAATATCTAATTGCCCTGGCAGCTGCCTGGATTAGACTGCCCAGAAAGTGCCGGATATGGATGCTGTTTTAAGAGTTTTTCACCCTGGAGCCAGCGATCTGTGGTAGAATGTTTTCTACATTTGCCAAAATTTTACAAAGAAACGTATTAATTACCATTTTATGAGTGCCTTTGTTGCTCCCGTTTTCCTATTAGAAACCCCTTTTTTCCAAATTCTTCTGGGCACGTTTCCAGCGAAGCGGACGAGTACTTCGTCGCCTAAATATCTTATTGTTTTTGTATTTATTTATATACTTCGTTAGTTAGTCTTTAATTTAGTACCTAGTCTAAATAGTTAGTTAACAGATTATGAAAATAAACGATTTTTAATAAAAAAATAAAACTTTAAAAGTAAATACAAAGCCATTTAATACTTTTGCCCTGAATTTATTAAGAACTCAGTATGTAATTTATTAATTTGATTGCTCGTAAGATTAACATGAAGACTTATAAAACGTGCAATATTAATTACAAAGCCTTCAATTAGTGAGTCTCGCAACTTGCGAGAAATCCGTCAAGATTGCAACCTTTAAATCGTTACATTATTTAACGGTATACCTAAAGGTATGTGGTGTAAATAATGAGCGCTGGGAGCGGGGTGCAAGAGGGAGCACTTGCACCTCTCTGGCTTCATGTCTCTGAAAGTATGAAAATAGGAACAACAACGAAACAAGAAGAACTCCGACGTATTGAATCTAACTTAACTTCATTTACATAAGTCTCTCAGTAATAGACCTCTTTCCTAGAGAGCTAATAGGGTTCACGACGGCAATGTGGTGTTGCAAAAATTAATTATTGTTTCTTATTTTTCTGACGTGGCTCAAAACGCTGCCCAACTTAAATAGGACTGGGTAGGACTTGTCTGCCGCATGCCGGATAAACTGTGGGCCTAAATAGCACAGAACTGGTGCCCTGAGTCAGTGAGGCGAGGTCGCGGCAGACCACGTATACGAGACGGCGGGACTAGCTTGATATGTTATGTCAAAACTGGAAGTAGGATTGTTCTGCTAAGAGCTAAGACACTTATTGGCAACGGACATTTCCGTTAAATCTTTGTGAAAATATTGGCTACAAAGCTTCAGGAATACAAACACTGTTTTTGTTGAAAACAGATTGAGCTGAGAAATTAAGTAGGTACTAAGTACTACTAAAACTTCTTGCGTCGTTAATAGTCTTAAACTTTTCCATAGCTTTGTAGCTAAGCTATTATTTGGTCGTTAGAAAACTACGTCAATTTCGTGATAATTCCCCATACGTTTGTAATTCAAAGGTATTCAAAATAATAACTAATGGTAGTTTCTCACTCTCGTTTTCAGGTAGCCAGGAATTACAGGAAGCCTTTGGTGATAGTGGCTCCGAAGGTGCTGCTGCGGTTAGGAGATGCTGTGTCACCGATTTCAGAGTTAGCGCCAGGGACACATTTTAAGAATGTTATTGGTAAGCATTGAGTGAAATTTAATGTTATACCTACTCTTAGTCGTTGGGGTTAAAACTTATCTAACCAGCAACTTTTTTTTTCTGGCTGGGAAATCATCAAAAGACGTCTTCCGCTCTGGGCGGAGCGGGAGGGCGTCATTTGATGATTGGGCGTGTCAGAGTTTTACTGACTAAAACCTACCCTTGTTCCTTCAGTTGCTTATGCCAGGGGCTACGGTATTTCTTTCGAACAACCCGCGGCCCTGGCAGATCTAACCAGCACATTAATTGCGTAACACACTATCAATCACAATCTGAATAATTTTGAAGGATATTGCTAATCCATTGCCTCATACGTTCGAAAAAAAATCTGCTCAACAACGTAAATAACGCCATTGCTACTGATAGTGTGTTACTCAAACTCAAACCCAAAGTATTTATTTCAATTAAACCAATTACTGGCACTTTTGAATTGTCAAGGTGTCGGTCAGTCAGAAAAATGAAGCTAGTTGCCCATTCCAAAGCGTAGTAGGTACCTATGGAGAAGCAATTACCCCGCAGGTCATTCCCAAGCAGAAGCCGCAGGCCATTTTTACAAGTTTTACAAGACAAGAAGGTCGTTGGGCAAAACTTTTCGGATTTTCTTTTATGTACCTACAGTCAACTGGAGTATATCAATAGGCATTAGCTTCATACTCGGAAAAAAAGAAACACAAGAAAAAGCAAATACGACAAAACTCAAAGAAAATGAGGAAAATGTATCCCTTTTCCATTTCAGCGAATATCCGGCAAATACCCCTTTAGTTGTCGGATATTCGCTGAAATTTGTGTTTCGTTCAGCTGTAGGGACAGCTAAACGAACGCAGTTCATTATATTACAACCGAACAAAGACGTTGATTTATAAACGCTTGTATAAATATAGGGAACATAAGTTAGGTAAAGAAAGAGGAGGTAACTCATTAATCTCATTACAACTCGTACGGTGAATGTTTAGTAGAAACACAAAAAAATGTGTACTAATCACAACACATATCCATTATTATAATGGGTATGTGTTGTGCCTTTTCTGTTTCTGGAGAGAAATTTCCTATGGCTAGATTGATGTTTTTAACACAATCAAATGTAGCCTCGATCTACCTCTAACATTCACGAAGTAGAAAATCACCAGGCCGATTACCCAAAATGATTTATTTAGGTACCTATTTCAAACATTTTGTAGACTTTACCAATCAAAACAAGTCGTTTACAAAAAAGTTAGACATTTACACTTATATAATACCTACTTACACAGTTTAAACATTTTCATCATCATCCGTAAATACATGCAACACCACGGAAGTAAAAAATAGCAACTTTATTTTACATACTTTTTACTTCATTTTATGAGTTTCTATTAGACGTTACTTCTTTCTGATTGGCTGCTAGCAAACGGCATAAAAATGTCAAAACCCCCAAAAATTACTTACGTGGTGTAACTTAAACGACAATAGGTCATCATCTGCCTAGCCATTTCCCAAGGCGTCGGCTTCCAGTCTAACCAGATGCAGCTGAGTACCAGTATTTTACATGGAGCAACTGCGAACTGAAACGACGATAGGTACAGTCAACAGCAAAAGTAGATGATCAAAATCAGAAATTCAATACTAATTAACGGAGTTCGCGTCAGAACTGTGTGGCGTCGAAGTGATTCAAAAGTATGACACTGAGTCTGACATACTTTTGAATCACTTCGACGCCACACAGTTCTGACGCAAACTCCGTTCATTAGTATTAAATTTCTGATTTGGATCATCTACTTTTGCTGTTGACTGTACCTATGCCAAATTCACTCAACGCTGGCTATAGAGTAAGACCTCTCTTCAATTATGCAAGACTAAAAGCACACACTCGTAAAGTTAAACGTGAATAACTCCTTCCAGGTGACACCCTAGCCGACCCACTGAAGATCAAGCGAGTGATACTCGTGAGCGGCAAGCATTATTACGAGCTACACAAGGAGAGGGTGCGTGCTAAGATAGACGACGTCGCCATTGTAAGGGTTGAAGCCCTTGCGCCGTTCCCTCTGCATGAACTGCAGATGGAGCTAGCGAGATTCAAGAATGCTAGAAGTAAGTTTAAAATATTTAGTGTATTTGAAGTAGCGTTTTGTACCGAGACTGTATTATAAAGGTTCTCAAACTACTCACGAAGGTGTGATTAGAAGAAATGAATTTAATACTCGATATCAAAAGTGCTATCAACGACGGAAAAGGAAACATTTTTCCTACATGACAGTACATTTACAAATACGAATTTCTAATTCCGGAATAATTTATATTGAGATATTTGTGTACCTAGTTTTAATAGTTTTTATTTTGTTATTTTATCATTGTTCCTCTCAACCAAATCACCTGCCATCTAATCTCTTCAACAACCATTTTTTGACTGGTAGAGAATGCTTAATGTATTAAGTCCGCCTTTGCACCTTTTTGTGCGAAATGTTTAAATAAATAAATTTATTTAATTATGTAGGTCGTTATGGATTCATCAAACTGCAAGGCTACAAATTAATAATTCCAGCTCCTAATAGCTCCTATTTATTCGGTGTGGAAAACGAATCTCAGAACCAATATCATCATTCAGTCGAAACATCCAATGCTGGACATTATCCTCTCCCATCGAACCCGTAGGTATCGCAGAAGTCAAAAATATTGGTCCTAGTCAAACCGGCTATAGTTGATAGAACGGCCGACTGCTGCCCATTGCTGATAGGAATAGTCATTGTTCATGCAAACAGCTTTCCGAGTAAATGTAACATGCAAATGTACTGTACAAACAGCGGCTCGATGTCACGTCCGTGTCACGTTCAGTCCACGTTGCTTTTGCACAATGGCACGTTTGTAGTGTGGATTTCAGATGGATTTTGACTACCTATTACTCGTACCTACCAACGTATTTTATTTTACCATTGTAATTGGTCTTCTACTTCCAAAGTTCGTTCGTGTTATGGATTTTCATTCAAAACCAATAAAAAAGTGCGATATCGGTCTTTTTTAAATTACAAGTACCTATAAGCAAATGGCATAATCAGTCTCTAATGTTCCCACTGCTGGGACACAGGCGGTGAGAGCCCTCTTGGTGAGAGGGAGTAGGCCGTAATCCGCCACGTGAGCCCATATCACAAGCCTTCGAAGTTTTGGTTCTAAGACATTACAAACTTTTGTTTGTTATTTATTGTGGAGGTTTGAATCCGGTACTTAGAATAAAAAGAAAAAAACATGATATCAATCACATTCGCTGCAAACTCCAAAAACAACAACAAAAAACAACGACGAAATGCATAAAGGTCGACGGTTATATCTTGGTACGCCTAAATAACAGGTCTAGAGTCTGTACTGTTATTCCTTTCAAAGCTGAATAACTTCAATATTAGTTATGGTTTATTACTGAGAATGTTTGGCAAAAAGTTTCAGATATGAACATGAATATGAATGTGCCCCACATAATCTGTAACGAGGTTTGTTCATTTGCGCGTAATAAATAAAGCTACAGCTGGTGCTAGAGCAGTATAGTGTCCCAGTAGTATCGGCTCCGGCTTACCGAATTGTAGGTCGTGGGTTCGAACCCAGGCAGGCGCTTTCAGAGAGGAAGCCTGTGTCCCAGCAGTGGGAACAGTATAGGCTGATTATGCTATTAATCTTGGCCCCCACATAATTAGTAATGAGTTTTGTTCACTTATGCGTATTAAGCCTAATTTTTTTATCCAGAATTTATATGGAGTCAAGAAGAACATCGGAATATGGGCGCCTGGAGTTTCGTCAAGCTTCGATTCGAAAATCTTCTAGGAAGAAAGGTAACACGAGATTCAATCCTATCCTTCGGGGAATACGGGATTTTATATTGTAAAATAATGTGAAATATGTATTCCTTTTAGGTAACCATATTCGTCAGAAAATTTATCGACAGTTTTATTCTATTGGGAATTTTAAAAGGCCTGAATTTTGTCTGTAACGGGAATTGAACGGTGTTTAGGCGTCGATTTAATCTTGAAAGTAAATTATGCATAATGATCTTGGGATTTTAAAGACTAATAATATATTACTTAGTACCTTACACTACACAATTCGTAGCAGTCACGACCTTTAAAGCAGCCGTATATATTCGTTATAACTTACTACTAATACTTACTAATAATAAAGCTGAAGATTGAACGCGCCAATCTCTGGAACTACTGGCCGGAGTTGTTGTGTGTCTGGAAAATAAAATGTTTTTCTTTTATTTCAGTTGGTGTACGCGGGCAGGGCAGAGGCACCAACACCCGCCGTAGGCGCTTCAGTGTTACATAGAGTTGAAGTGGAACACATATTGAAAGAACCACTTTATAATATTAAATGAAATACAAATTTAAAGTATTTCACATTAATGTATTTTTACATTGTGCATTTACAATACTATATGTGATTTAAGTAAATTACTGCCGAATTATGTTATACGATAAAGCTGCATTGTAAATAATTGTATTTATTATATCAAATGTATTAAATTAATGTTTCTGATACTGTGACCTGTTTTAATTCCTTCATACATATAAATCTTTTCGTATCGTACACTACTGCATTTACTTGATCTGTCTTTTTAAACACTTAATCCCAGAACAAAATACTTAAAATAACGATTCTTCTAAAGGTGTATTTATGTCGCCGCCAACCAGCTTTATTAGCCATTTTAAATCAATCACCAATCAAATTTTAATATCTGGGCTAGGCAAGTGGTTAAACGTCAGCAATCCATCATTTGCCTAGCTGTTTGATTGAATGGCTGAATATCGTTAAGGCCGGTAGTTGTAAGACGCCGCCGTTTAGTTAAAAGGCTAGGTTAACTAAAAGGCTGATTAAGCTAGGTGACTGCGATATCTATACCGTAAAGAATAAAAACCACGAAATTATATAATTCCTAAAAAACAAAAAAAACAAATGACACAATTTTCCTCGATTTTTCGCATCGTTATGCAAGAGCTGTTTAGCTCTTCCGTTAGCAGCAAGGACATCCCAATGGCAATACATTACCCCCTTATGATCTGCAGAGGTGAACAGACTAGCTGGAAACGAGCCAGCAGTCGACCCATAACCATTCAGAAAGTAGGACGTGAGGATATGAGATGTTGAGGACCTCCCTCCCCCCTCGTCAGAAAGGGGGACAGTATTAGGTATGCTCCAATATTCTAGGTAGTTCCCAAACAGGGTTAACTCGATTAGTTTCGGAATTTCTGAAGTTTGATGTGGTCTGTGTTGGCGGTGTATACCTACTTGAATTGTTAACTTGTAAACTTTAATTTATGACGTTATGTTATAATATGTTTATACCTAGAAGGTATTCGGATGTTAATTTACAATTTACAATTCTTTCTTCAAGGTTAAGCAACGCTTGCTGAGGTCGGTCCCTGGATGGGTGACCATCCATAACATACCAAGACATTAAGCAGTAGGTCCCGTCGTCGGTCATTCGTAGATCTTTGACACTCGTTACGGGTAGTCAGAAGCTCGAAAGTCTGACAACCAGTCTTGCCAAGGATATCGCCAACAAACATTTGACAAGTCGCCACAACGTGATTATTTCTACATTTGGTTCCATAAGCTGGTCGTAAATACGTCGCCATCACGTTGGCTTCACCGAGAATAGGCCCATTTTATACGAATCAGTGTCTTAAAAGAGTAACGTAACCGTCGTATAAACCACTTTTTGGTCAAATAGTGGTTGTGTAGTAGTCATAAAACCCACGTTTTTGTCAAGTAATGGTGTTTATTACCGCTGCTTTGCGGCATTTTGTTGCAAATAGGTGGCGTAGTATTATTTTTAAACAGGATTTTGTGATAAAATGGTGAGATAAATGCCGTAAATTATTATGCCTGCATGATTTCAATATTTTATTTGTGTCAGATCCATTTGAAGGTGAGTACAAATTTTTTAATATATTATCTGATGTGCTATTGTGTTGAAACTCATTGGGCCCATTCAATCTATTGGGAAATTAATTCTATCGGGTAATATGAGCTAATTATGACATTTTAATTAACGCGCCATGCAAATTCTTAAAATTAAGTGATTTAATCAAGTATATTTTTGGTAAACGTGCTAACAGTCACCTCTATACGACTTAGAGTTAAAGATACAACCATATTACAACATCAAAACGACTAATTATTCTGTGCATATACTTTTTGTTCAATATTGTCAGCCATATTAACTGAAATAGGGTTCCTTTGTAGTGTTTAAAAAACCATTTCACCTACTTTTCCTGGTTTGAAGACTGTTTATTTTTTTTATATTTGTGTCATGTATTGTGTCAGTAAAGTACGATCACTCATTCAATCATATTAAAAACTACTGTCAAAAGCTGCTTTTTAAGTTGAAGTGATTGAAGTTTCCTTACGTACCTAATTAAAATGGTGATTTATTTATAGGTGGCCTCGGATCTAATAAAAAAAATGATTGATTGAACAACTCGCTGCTTGCTCGTCGACTGCGCGCTGCCCGCGAATGATTATTTTGTATGATCGTGGACCAACCTTTGACAACGAGTCGTCTAAACCCGTGGGCCACACATCGACAACGAGTTGACGTCGTACGACGAGGCGGTGCTGGTCGGGTGCCGGGTGGGCCTGGTCAGCGTTGACCATAAATTGTATTAGATTGTGATTAATAATTACCTATACTCTTAGGCCCGGTTGCTCGAAAAGTTAACGTTCGTTAAGTAATGGTTAAAGTAAAATTTTACAAACAAAATTTTACTTTAACCATAATTTAACGAACTTTAACTTTTAGAGCAACCGGGCATTAGTAGTTTTGATCCAAAGACAATTTATTCTAATTAAAATAATTTGTTTGTTAGAGCTAGTCTAATTTGAAATGACGCGCCCCACTACTTAACTAGTATATATATAAATGTGTGATTGCTAATGTCTACAATGACTTTGTCTCTATGTGAGTTATAGATATAATAATAATATTTCCTGTTGATGCTCACACGGAGACAAAGGCATTGTAAACATTAGCAATCACACATTATATCAACTAGTTACGTAGTGGGGCACATCATTTCCAACTAGGCAAGCTCTACTATGTTTATTTTAAATGATAAAACTGTGATTGTAAAGATTATAACGTTTATTCAGAATAAATATAATATAAATATATAATTGAAGTCTAACAGAAAAATAAAAAACCTCGCTATATCGCGAAAATTTAACAATTCTTCAGAAGTTTCTTCTTTGTCTGATTAGAAGAAAAAAACTTGAATAAGAAGTGCCACTGTAGCGTTCTCACTGCAAAAGTATAGGAAAACAAAAAAAAATATATAAATAAATAACTCCTATCATCAACATGGTGAGATATTTTATTTTTCTGGTCAGGTTTGAAAAATAGTGATTGAATTGTGTAACATTGTCATTAACATATTCTTAATAGCTTTGATCCAAAGACAATGTAAACTAAGTAAAATAATGTCTTTGTTACTACTATGTTTATTTTGAATGTTAAAACTTTGATTGTAAAGATACGTTTATCAATAATAAATATGACAAAAATCTTGGATTTTTTAAATTTTATTTACACCTTTATTTCAAAGTATGAATAAGTGGTATTATCATTTTTTTCTTCCACTTCGTCTTCTTTTGCATCTACTAGCATAGATCCATTTTGTATTACAGCATTATTCGACACGTTTTGTTTAGATTTACTTTGCATCGAAATCAATTCTTTTGTATAGTACATAAAATCTTGTACGGAACCAACTCCAGTTTGTACATTATTGTCGTTACGTATAGACATATTCGTTATAACACAACATGACGAGAGAAGCGCAGTATAGTTCTTTTTCACTTTCCTTTTAAAAGCACCACTTTTTTTACATTTGCCCAGGTTTTTTTATTCATTTTGATTAAAAGAAGCGAAACTTGATAGTTATTTTTTTAAGCACTATAATAGAACACTCAGTAATTTAACGGTAGTATAAAAGTTATAAAATTGGTTTAAAATCGTCTAGGGGTGCAATTTATCACTCTTATATGATCGTCACTTAAAGATGTTTCTCGCGATTCTAATACGATTAATGGTGGGATAAAAGTCATATAGACGTCACTAAAGTCACGACACTGGTTTTACCACTAAATGACGCCGTTTCTACATAAAACTGTATAATAGTCATAAAAATAGTCGTATAGAAGTTAATACGATTTCTATATGACTGTAATATACGACTAAAAGTTATATAAGAATAAGATGCTCTTAGTCGTATTACACGCTAAATTACTTCAATGCGATATTTACAGCACTTTGAGTCGCATATTTTTTATTTATACGACTGAAATGTTTGTTCGTGTAACCTAGTAACTGAGTTGTGGAGGACAGATAGACAGTTGATCCATGTAAAATACCGGTATCAGCTGCATCCGGTTTAGACTGGATTGTTTTTTTTCTTCATGATATTGATATCCCCAGACCTCATGTCGACAACACAGACACAACGCGTAGCTTAAGTACCTACCTATTGGACAACTTAAAAAAAACCTACTAACGTATTACGATACACTACGATTTCAAACTACTTACCTAAGATTATATAGATAAAAACTCAATATTATTTACCTTTCTATAAATACCACAGTTCACGATAATGTCAGTATACACGGAGGTATAAACGGAAAAGCCTTTGATAGATCAATACCTTCCTCCAGCCGTTGCTAAGGTTACCAAACCTGGACACTGAAACAAAAACACTGAAAAAATGGCTGGACCGAAGGCAGATGATGACGACGGTGATAGTAAGAAAGAAGAGAAAAAATCTAAGAAGAAAGGAAAGAATAAAGGTAAATGTAACGTGGACATGCTTACTGCTGCGGCCATGGATAATGTGTACTATGGGTGCCATAATGTGCAGGAACTGCTCGCTGCAAGGGGGTTTCATCCACCAGACTTTGTTAAAAAGAAGAAAAAACGTTGATATTACATTTCAAAAAGAGTGATCACGTACTACCAACTACGTACGTCTTGAAGATTTGGAAATGGATGGCTTGAATAAGCACTTTATGTTCCGCAACTGTGTTTAAAGATTTGAAGTTCTGTTTAAGTTTTTAAAGATGATTTTTACATAACTTAGTTTTTGTTTCGTTTCGATGGCGCATTTTTGTTAAATAATGATACAAAAACACTAAGCGTCATTTTCTTTTTTCTAATATTTTCCATTTTTTTAAATTGTGTTTTACACTTTATAAATTAACATAACCTACAGTATGTAGGTATGCTACATTTATGGTAAGTACTTTCTAGTTTGAAAATGACACTGTATAGACAACGCATCGGATTTTAATCTGTAATGAAAATGACTTAATTTGGACTTAATAAAATGAATAATTTATAAATGGTAATAACTATCTATTATTAAATAATTATATTGTGTCTATTTGGGTTTTATTCAATAATACTTATAGGTTACTTTCCTCAGCATACTCATGGACAAACTTACTAACACTATGGGCTATCTAATACTATGGGCTGATTTTTCCAACGCCAGATAATTTTATTCACGGAATAATTTTGTATTTTTGACAGTTCTTCCATACAAAGTCTTTCAGACGTCAATTTTATTCCTCGAATTAAAGTTATCTGGCGATGGAAAAATCAGCCCTAAATAAACTCAGAAACTAACTAAACTAAAAATACAATAATCCTAATCTAACTAAAACCATCAACAATCTCAAATATAGCGTCGAAATATTCCTCCGCATCGCTGTCGACTGGTACTGTACCCAAGACACTGGCGTATTGCCTCGTGGCAATACTTATCCTCTGACCAAGGTAAAACCCAGCCCTTGGGTGGAAGAAAGTTACTAAAAACTCTTCAGAAAAAAAATACTGGCTAAATTCTTTAACGTCAATAAGACTTCATAGAAATCAAAACTGAACGTCATCAGTAATGTCAAAATCCTCGGTCTAATTTAGTTCAGAAAAATGCAAAAGAAAATAAAATAAAATGTACGTGATTGATAACAACCAAATATGTGCAATCCCGTCCTTAGAAAAAGATCTGGTGTTCATACTTCGTTATTGATAAATCAAGTAAATAAAACAGTGGCTATGAATGAATTGAATGATGCTTATGATACCAAGTAGTTAAGGTAAGCTATTTTGAGGAACTCTGCAAGCAAATGCAAGCACTTTGAATGGAACCCTCTGCTGCAACAACAGCTCTCCGCATGTGTCTGACAATATAACATTTAGCCTGATGTAACCAGTACTTTGTTAAAATATTTTGATTTGAAAGAGTATCCGTGGAGTTTCTTGCCCGTACCTACTAGGTACGCTTTGGAATGGGCAACTAGAGTCATTTTTCTGACTGACCGACTCAATTCAAAAGTGCCTGTAGTTGGGTTGATTGAAATAAATACTGAGTTTAGTTTTGAGCCTGTTTTCTCAGAAGGGTAAGGCGAAAGTAGGAAGTGTATACTTTTGCACATTCCAAATCGTGTGTTCAGCAGTTTGATCGTTTCCCTAATTGGAGAGCATTTCTGGGTTGTATTTCACTCATTGATAAATAAGTCCGACTATTACGAGTACTATTTTTTTTTCTTTTTTAAAAATCATTGTCCCACACTAGGAATTACTCCTGTATCGTGAGTGCGTTTACAAACATTTAAACTCACATAAACAAACAACCAGACCCGGAACAACTAGGTACCTGTAGGCAATTACAAATATTTGTTCCGCGCGGGAATCGAACCCGTGACACGCAGCGCAGCAGTCGATCGCTCAGCCACTTCGCCAACCGTGTCGTCTTTAGTATTGATTGCTTACAATCTAAAAGCGCTGTAAAAAAATACAATAAATGACGTTTATTTAAACCAACAAGGGATCACAGTAAGTACAGAAATTTAAAAAAACATTCAATAAAACATAACAAACTGCGATTGCTCAGTAGGTACGTGAACCATATACAGCAATGGTTCAGCAACTGACACTCGAATCTCTGAGCAATGGTTTTACGAGTGCCGTCTGTTCCATCATGATTGCCTGGTACATCTACTGCTCGTATCGTATCTCAGTAAGATACTTAGTTACATTAAATTACTATTTACGACTCAATAAAATACTCTATCAAACATTCAATCAGACAGTACCCAACCTCACAATTCCCCTTATTTATTGGATTGTAAAAGTAAGTAGTTTGTTCGAATAAGATTTTTACTGCGGGTATATTCTGTAAAAATCTCACCGTGAAAACTTAGGTGAAGTGAGCCGTCATTCTACTTGATGCTATGGATTGACACTATTGACAGCTCACTTCACTTAAGTTTTCACGGTAAGATTTTAACAGGATAGCACTACGGGTTCGGGTGGGGATGATTCGGCACGATTCAACACATCCGGGCGGCAAAATATACATTCGATTTTACCGCCCGGTCTGTGTGATGTGTGTGGATATAGATTTCTCTTAGCATACCTATAGGGGTGCCCTTATATGCTAAGAGAAATCTACTTATCTCCATTTGATTTATCAAAGAACTCATCAGCATCAATCCTTGTTTGTGTTTACCCCAAACCTACATATATCTATCTATATAGCCAAAGTTAACTTTCTCAAATCCATTCTGTCGCTTCAACCAACTAACTTGAACATAAATTTAATTTAAATTGTCCCCCAAAATAAACGTTCTGCGGCCTTCAACAAAAATACATTGGAAACGGTTTTATATTTCTCTAATTGTTAGCGATTGGTTTGATTAGGCGAAACATTGGGGCTCTTAAAAGGACGATAACTTTCTCTGAGGTTTATTGCTCGACTCTCCATAATGACTTTTACAATTTGGCTCCTTTTATTGGTTTTGTGTTGAAGAGGTTTGAGATAACAGTTCGTTTAACAATCTACGAGTACCGACGTTTCCAGGACGAATATTGTAATTTCACTGGTGTTAAATAATTTTCACTGTTGGCCTTTATTTTGGGTGGGGAAATCATCAAATGACCTCTCCCGCTCTGGGCTGAGCAGAAGGGCATGTCAGACTTTTACTGACTAAAACCCACCCGTGTTCCTTCAGTTGCCTGTGCCAGGGGCCACGGTATCTCTTTCGAACAACCCGCGGCCCTGGCAGGCATCGGCCCTAGCGGATCCCGTCAGTTCGTGCTGACATCTCTTTGAGGCGCTCACTGTTGGCCTAAGTTTTATTTATGCAACTTCTTACGTTATGAAAAAAAATCGAGTTCCTCCCGCCATTTCCTCCTGAGTCTGCCGGCAAACAGCAATAGATAGGGAAAACTGGAAGGAGACAAAAGATTTCTTTACCCTTCAGTGGAACACAAAGAACTGATAATCATAACTTCTTATCTATCTACTACTGAAACATAATAAATTAACTTATGAAAATCATTACCATCGTCGTTTTGGCGTTCAGAAACTTTTCCTCGTCATGTTTCCAGGACATTTGCCGTCTACAGTCTGGGTATCTCGATTTTCTTTTGTTATTACGGGGCATTGTCATGGCAAAGAATAACCATTATGTCATTCATTTCATACTGTTATTTTGTGGTCATGGTGTGCCCCGCCTCTAAGGTACCACAATGCGCGACAGTTTCACTGCAATGGTCAGGTCGAACGGATCGTTTTATAGTGGTGGGAAATTCGGTGATGAGTTTCAGGTAGGAATAGTACCCTAATTTCGTAACACACTATCAATCTCAATCTGAATCATTTTGAAGGATGTTGCTAATCTATAGCTTCATAAGTTAGAAAAGTGTGTCTACTCAACAACGTAAACAACTTGACAGTTCAACAACAATGCATGTTGTTGAACTGTCAATATGAAACCCATTGCTAGGTACTGATAGTGTGTTAAGCAACTTCCCCGCAGTTACCTTTTTCATGAATTTAAACGGCTACAGTACTTTCTTCGTTGTGGTGTTAACAGTGACATTTTCGATGTTTTCAATGACCAAATCTTTGGTATTTTTTATTAATTTTTTTTTATGTTAGCCCACGCTGTCCCACTCCTGGGCAAAGGCCTCCCTCCACTCCTTCCATCTTCCGCGAGCCCGCGCGTCCTCCTTCCAGTTTTGACGGAACCTATCCAGCTCGCGTCCCGCCATCTCCTACGTGGTCTGCCGCGACCTCGCCTCGCCCACAGTTTGTCCAGCATACGGCAGACATGTCCTGCCCAGTCCCATTTCAGTTGGGCAGCCTTTTGAGCCACGTCAGCTATCTTTGTTTTGGAGCTTTTATCAAAGATTTGTACCTAATCTTTGCTAAAAGTTACGTTTCGTGAAAGTGATGAGGGTCTTTAGTTCCCGTGTTAAGTCAACACCCTAATATTGCGTAACACGCTTCTAATGACAAGCCGACGGATTTTGAAGAAATTGCCAACCCATTGCTTCATTTGTTTGAAAATTTTGTCTGCTTAACAATGTAAATAACGCTATGTATTTCGTTAAACTGTCAAAGTAATAGGCATTGCCAATATAAGTGTAGGTATTTCGCAATTACAACGCCGGTTTATTAAACTCAACTAATGACGATACACTCCCTCGACTTTCAATTATAAAGTTCGTCCACCCGAGATCCCTCATAAACTTTAACATACCTAATAATGTTCCCTCGACCTGTCCACGATTCTGTATTGTCATCGTAAAATTTACTTTAATCCAGTTGATTTAAAATCCTTATTTGAAAGACAAGTTATTTGCTACCTTAATATTTGATATTGTGGTGACCAACTTATCAGTGTGAATATTCTATGAATACTAAGTTAATTGCTACCTAAATATTATAACAGTAGCCTAAAATATCATAAAAAATCTTCTGCTCTGGGCGCTTCTTCGTATGCGCATAGCTGATAGCTCCTACTATTTCCTCCAATGATAGATAATATGACAGGACCTAATTATCGTAATTATCGTAATAGTCGTAATTATCGGGAGCGAAAAAGAGACAAGCATAGGTATGTTGCTTCCGTGGACGCGACCCATGTTTTAACGTGCCACTTTCAAAGCGCACCCATATATGTTTCTCTTTTTTCATTTATATCATTGATTTCCTCAGTACCTGACGATGGTGCCAGCAGTGGGCATAGACCTCGGGACCACGTACTCCGTCGTGGGGGTGTTTCAGAATGGTAAAGTGGAAATCATTGCGAATGAACAGGGTAACCGAACAACGCCCTCGTACGTCGCGTTCACTGATACTGAAAGGCTGATCGGGGATTCTGCCAAAAATCAGGTAGGTACAGACGTAGCATATATAAATAAATGGTAGAAGTGGCGGCCCAGTGGTAACGGCCGCGACTTACGAGTTGTAGGTTCGAAGTTCGAACCCAGACAGACGTTTTACTTTTTATAAATTATTTCATCACTGCTACTCTCAAAACGGTGAAGGAAAACATCGTTTGGAAACCGGCATGTCCTAGAACCAAAAATTCAAAGACATGTGACATCTGCCAACCCGCACTGGGCCCGCGTGGTGGATTACGGCCCACTCCCTCAGAGAGGGGAGGCCTATCTCGGCAGTGTGGGGACAGTATAGGCTGTTCATACTATTTTATGCTAGGCATTTTATTTATTTTAAACTTCAGGTAGCGATTAACCCACTTAACACAGTGTTTGATGCAAAGCGTCTGATTGGAAGAAAATTTGATGACCCCAAAGTACAAGAAGATATTAAACATTGGCCCTTTCAAGTCATCTCCGAAGGTGGAAAGCCAAAAATTGTCGTTGAATACAAAAAGGAGAAGAAAAAATTTACGCCTGAAGAAATCTCGTCTATGATTGTTAGCAAAATGCGGGAAGTCGCCGAAACATATCTAGGCGGGACGGTTAAAGACGCTGTTATAACTGTACCAGCTTATTTTAATGACTCCCAGCGCCAGGCGACAAAAGACGCGGGTGTGATAGCCGGGCTCAATGTCCTCAGAATCATTAACGAACCCACGGCCGCCGCTCTCGCTTACGGTCTCGATAAAAATCTTACTGGCGAAAAAAACGTACTTATTTTTGATCTGGGTGGTGGAACATTCGATGTTTCCGTTCTACAAATTGCTGAAGGATCCCTGTTCGAAGTTAAATCCACAGCAGGCGATACCCATTTGGGTGGAGAAGACTTTGATAGCAGAATGGTCAATCACTTCAGTGCAGAATTTGAAAGGAAGTTTAAGAAAAATCTCAGATCTAATCCGAAGTCAATGAGGAGGCTTCGAACGGCTTGTGAGAGAGCCAAAAGAACGTTGTCGTCGAGCTCGGAAGCCAGTATAGAAATAGATGCATTGTTCGAGGGTGTTGATTTTTACTCCAAACTCACGAGAGCACGTTTCGAAGAATTATGTTCGGATCTTTTTCGGTCAACCCTAGTACCAGTTGAAAGAGCGTTAAAGGATGCTAATTTAAACACAAGAGAAATACATGACGTTGTCATGGTTGGCGGTTCTATTCGGATACCGAAGATCCAAAGGTTGTTACAGGTAGCTAATATAACATAAAATTATTTGTAAGACCATGCTGATATTTCATTGATTCTTCTATATGCATTGCAGGAATTCTTTGGCGGCAAGTCTCTTAATTTGTCTATTAATCCTGATGAAGCAGTAGCTTATGGTGCTGCGGTGCAGGCAGCTATTCTCAGCGGTTCTAAAGACGAGCGCATTGCGGATGTTTTATTAGTTGACGTAACTCCACTGTCTCTTGGCATTGAGACTGCTGGGGGAGTTATGACTCGTTTGGTAGAGAGGAACTCCCGTATACCAATCGCCCAGAAGCAGATCTTCACGACTTACTCGGATAATCAACCTGCTGTCACCATCCAGGTGAGTGAAAGACTACCAAGGCAGGATAAGCTGTCTTATGCGATATTTTGGCAGTAGGTATGCTTTATGATGTCTACTTAAATTTTATTGTCACAACCCTGCAGGAAAAGGCAAAATCGACAGTCATTCGAGAATTTAAAAAATACGTACGACACAGCGAAGGATACAATACGTAATTTTCTATAACTGCTTCAATTTACTTCAGCTTGATTGTGTCCTAAATACAGCTGTATCAGAGTTCCTGGGCGCCAAACCTACTATTTCTTAGACTTTTTTTTTATTTTTATAGATATACGAAGGAGAAAGAGCAATGACAAGAGACAATAATTTGTTGGGCACTTTCAACTTGTCCGGCATACCACCAGCCCCAAGAGGAGTGCCCCAAATCGAGGTAAGTATTTTTATGGTACATATCAGTTGCCATTAGAGCCAAGTTTAACTAACCATATCTATCCCGATATGTGTCCTGAATGTTTCTGGTTTCCTTTCTTTTTTTCGCTCTTTCTTTCAATCACTCCAAGAAATATTGGCCTAAATCTCACCAATTGAGACAACAAACAATCAACACACTTGTTTGCGTGCATAGCATCACTTAAACAACTACATGAAGTAGGAAGTACGTAGGGCTTTCACTTGTAGACCATCCTCAGTTTCTTCGTCACAACCCAAAAAATTATAGAACCTCTATCAATTTTCCGTTTACTTAAATTAGGTATATCTAAAATTCACAGGTGACATTCGACATCGACGCCAACGGAATTTTGAATGTCAGCGCTGAAGACAAAAGCACCGGCAGATCAGAACACATCACAATTTCCAACGACAAGGGTCGCCTCTCCAAGAGGGACATAGACCAGATGTTAAGCGACGCTGAGCGGTATAAAGCAGAAGATGAAGCCTCGAAGAAACGAGTGGAATTTAGGAACCAGCTGGAGGGTTACTGTTTTGGGTGCAAGACGGTTTGTATTTATAAACTTTCATTTAACTATAGAAACTTTTGTTCTCCTGTTGAACCTTGGAACTTGGATTGATAGCCTGGTTACAAGAATAAACACGCTTGGATCTTTGGCAGAAGCATCGGTGACATGAATACAATTTTGTACAGCGGTCTCCAGTCCGTTCAGTTATTTTACATTTGATTTTGCATCACTTTCCAAATCACAGTGATCTGTAGCGGTATGGATAACGCCACATGCGAACAACGCGTCATACTGACGTCACATGCATACAAACTTCCCGACATCAGTCGTTTTGCCCGCCAGACACAACACCCGTCTGGTCCGAGGATCCTCCCTTTTCTATGGAGGATGAATGAACGTTACACCCTGTTCCTCACGCCTCGCCTCTATAGATTTTTACTCTCATTTTAATAAGGTTGCTGTAGGGTTGCTGCCACTGACAGATCTGTCAAAATCATTGTAATCTTTATTCTCGTCACAATAAGGGTGCTGTTGGGTTGCTGCTGTCAGACGTAAAATAACCGAACGGACTGTATAACCAAATATAATTATACAATATTATTTTAAATATATTTTACTAAAGACAAATGGACGTTCACGAATGTTCTTTTACAACCTTGAATTTTTCTTAAATATTCTTTTCAATAAACGAATGTTTTTTTTTTCTTTTTACAGGCAGTAGACAACGCCGGTACTAGGCTAACAGAAGAAGAAAAGAATACAGTCCGTACCGAATGCAACAGCCAACTACATTGGCTCGAGACTCATAGTGACGCGTCCAATGACGAGCTAGAGAAACGTTTGAAGAACACCCAAGCGGTCTGTCAGCCGTCTATGATGAAACTGCACGGCGCAGGGGGCGGTAGTGGCTCGGGCGGGCCTAGCAACTTGCGCGCACAAAGCCCTGGCGGTCCTAGGGTCGAAGAAGTTGACTAAAAGTCACTTTGATATATCTTAAAAATATAGTGTTTACACAGTTGCAGGGGTCTTTTGCCGCTCGAATGACGTTGACAGGGAGGGGCTGGTGGTAAACATTTGTGCAAATATTGTTTCGTGAAATGTATTGAAAAACAAGATGGCGGCGTTAGTTCCGATTTTGGCCACGCGCCAAAAGATCTTTCTACAGCTATGTAATCGAATCCAGTATACTCCACATTGGTTTTTGAGCAATAACATATATATGTTAAGATTGGCAATCAGATGCGACCAAACCTGATTTCAATATTCAAGTTCACGATAAATCAAAATTAATAGATTTCCACTTGCCAAAATATTAGATAGGGTTTTCAATAATTTATTGTAGTTTTAGAAAGTGCTGATAGGTATTATTTTATAAAAGAATTTAATGAGGTATGATGCACATCACTATCATGATAATATAAGGTAAACTATACACGTAATTTTTGTTTTATTAAAATGATACGATTTGTGTAATACAAAATCATTTATTACAAAAATATAACAGTAATGTAGAGCATTTCAATCATATAGTAATATGGTGAGTGTTTTGGTGAATAAATCATTCTAAAAATGCCACTTTTTAACTAGATAATGTGGTTGGTAGAATACGAATATGTATACATCTTTCAATCGATTAATTTCATATTACTTACAGTGGCCACCAACAGTTGTAGACATTTTTCCACTTCAGTTGTGATGCCACATTGATTTAAAATTCTAGTTTCAAAAACGTTCTTATTGACGAATTCAACTACCAGTGACTTATCGTATTTTTTTTTTATTTTATATCATAATGTGGCATCACAGCTGAAGTGGAAAAATGTCAACTAACTTTTGCAGGGCACTGTACATATATTTTTTTAAATGAGTCGCATGCTTGGTGCTCTAATAAATATGAGTGCACATACGAAACTAGCATGGTTTCAATTACATTTCACTAATAAGGTTTATGATGCAAAATCAAACGTAAATTCCTTAAAAAATCCATATTTAATATCATCCTCTAAATCACATAGAATTAACAAAAATCACCCACCACAGATTAAAAAAAAACAGGAAGACTTTCTTACATGGGGCAGAGGCTTCACGGAGATACTGAAACATACACTTTATTCTCATTGACATACAAGTACAAAGTCGACTGAACGATTTTCAGTCGACTTTGCCGTTGTACTGGTATGAAAGGACTCTTCGAACGTCCTCGAGAGCGCTTACACTAGCGCGTTTGCACTTTACAACACTGACAATAAGGTGTATTATTCAATGTCACAAAAACCCTCCTCCTCCCTCTGTGTGTGTGTTGTCCTCTTCTCTGCGCTGGGCCTTAGGTCCTGGTAAGCATCGCATCGTATCACTTAAAATATGCTTGCATATGAAGTCAACTGTTCTTTGGAAAACACGATATTTTATTAAGATGCGATGCGCTGCTTAGTTTTTGCAAAAGGTAACACCAACATAACTTTTGGGGGTAATACTACCCTTCCTTCTGTCATACATTATGCAAGGATTACATATAATTCATTTTCATATTTAGTGGTCTACAATTACGACCGACTGTGGTAGAATATAGGATCTATAAATAATTGAATAACGCTCTACAAAGCTAATAAATAATAAAATTATCTAAGTGATATTACATTTTTTTATAAAGAAATCTATAGGTAACTATGATAATTTGTGCCTAAAATAATATACCTCTCCACACTTGTGAAAGAAATATTTAACTGAAAAAATGTGGAGATGTGTCATGATTTCTTTACGACCGTTCTTAAAGTTAGTTGATTCAGCACGTAATTGAGTAACACACTTTCAATAAAAAACCAAGAGTTTTGAAGGATGTAGCTTATCTATTGCGTCATAGGTTTGAAAAAATCTTCTGCCCAACAACGTAAATAACGCAATGAACGTGGGTGAACTGTCAAAATTAAACCCATTGCGAACAATTGCCATTTTATGTGTGTTACACAATTACCCCGCTGATTCATCTTTATGCCAAATCTCATCCAAATCTGTCCAGCCGTTTTGCAAGATTGAGTAAGAGAAACTTTCTCAATTTTTATGTGGATTCGTTATATTAATATTATAATTTTCACAAGTATGAAAGGTAAATAAATATCCTTACATTCACTAATATTCGATGTTAATGTAACATGTCCTTAAAGTGATCACTATTATTATCACCCAGGCACTGATTTATAAGCACTATTCTTGCTACGCGACTTAACATCTTAATACACATACTTCAAATTAGCTTTTGACCGTGGCTTCGTCTGGAACTTGAGTTTTAGGTTTAAATGCGTAAATACCTGTTGGTATTATTTTTTTTCATTAATTTGTTCTAGGCAGACCAAAGTTCTACACTGTATTAACATCTGTCAATACTAAAATACACTTGTTATTGCTATTTCTAAGTAAATATTCGCCGAGTATAATTCTTCTATAAGTACCTATATTTAATAAAACGATTCCTTTAATAAGAACTTCATTGGTTTGAATATAAAATTACTCTTAATGATTTTATTCGAACTGCACCCTAATTGCCGAACACACTATCAACCACAATCTGAAACATTTTGAAGGATATTGCTAATCCATTGCTTCATATGTTCGAAAAATTTCTTTGCTCAACAACGTAAATGACGCATTGAATGTTGTTGAACTGTCAAAATTAATAACTGATAGGTGTTACGCAATTATCCCGCTGTTTGTGATGTCGAACTTCTACTTAAATGTTTAAATTGTGCAAATAATAAAATGTTACTCATTGCTCATCAAGGCGCATGTACAAATAAATATTAGTGTTAGTGTTTCGGGTTCAGTGTCTCAGAGTGTGTCCTGACGTACAACATAATCAGCCTATATTGTTCCCACTACTGGGACACAGGCCTCCTCTGTGTGAGGGAGTGGGCCGTACAGTACCCGGCCATAAATATGGTACATCGAGTTATATAAAAAGTTCGGCTTTGTAGATTGTCGTCTCTTCTTCTGCATGAGTCTCTTTCGAAACCCACAGGTGTATTTACACCCAGGTCAGGCCAACTGCACACGACACTGAGCTAAAAGACCTTGACTCGGAACAATGTGCCTTCCTTACCGGATCGTTTCGTTTTCATTTCTGTACAGTCGAATGGTTCGGTACGGTACAGAGTGTGTATGCGTTCGGTAAAGAATCTGTACCGAAACGAAAACGCGCCGATCCGGTAAGGAAGGCGCCTTATATTCAGTACATAATTCGGAACACCCCTACGTCGCAATATTTCATCGAATATTAAAAATAAATTTGCTGTTCCGTACATTTTGGACGCCTACTTTTCTATGAGTTAGCAGATTTTTTCTTTGATAACCGTCGAAAAAAAATTCTACGCTAGTGGGTTTTCATTGTTATAGTTTGCGCGTGGATGCCACCCTGTAGAGCTTAAAAATTATTACTTTAATCTTGTTCTGAAGCGAAACTTGGCAAGTTGGCACTAACACCGGAATAACACTATAAATGCTACAAAATAAAGAGGTAAGAGATTGGATTAGCTGTATAATAGAGATGCAAAAAGACTCGAAACAATAATACGATTTTCAGTAATACAACTCATAAGTTAGATAGAACAGTTTGTCCTACCATGCGCAGGCGCAGGTGATAAAACTGTCACTCTTTTTAAAACGCCGTTTCTAAGCGCTGGTTTTTGAATAGCTATTGAACGTTTCTTTACCTCTTTATTTCGCACTATTGCGGATGCGTTATCTAAAGTACTGGAATCTTTACAAAGTAAACACCACCCTTTAATGATATACCCATTTAAAATAAACCCTGTACCACAAAACATCCGTTTAAAATAAATCACAGACTTGCACCTAATTAAAATAATGTGGGCGGGAATACTCGACGAAAGCTACATGCACCACTGTCATAATCAAATATGACGACACGGTTGGCACAGTGGTTAAGCGATTGACTGCTGCGCTACGTGTCGCGGGTTCGATTCCCGCACGGAACAAATATTTGTATGACCTACATGTATATTTGTTCCGAGTTTGGGTGTTTTTCTATCTATAATATGTATGTATTTACAAAAAAAAGTTGTATATAAGTAGTTTATCAGCCATCTTGTTACCATAACACAAGCATTCGGTGGCTTAGCTTGGGACAAATGGTGCTGTGTGAAATGTCCAGGGATATTATTATATTATATTAATCACAGTGATTTTTATTCTCACTATAATAAGGTTGCTGTTTGTTTGCTGCCAAAATGATTGTGATCTTTATTCTCGTCACAATAAGGGTGCTGTGAGGTAAAATAACCTGTGAACGGACTGTAGAGTCAACCGCACGTCCATCTATCATATATACGCGTCATGTTCGTGAACGGGCGCCGTTGGTTGAGGCTGGTCATCTCTTAACTGCCAGGGCTTATTTTTAATGTTATATCTTAAAATTGCTTCTTTTTTACATTGTTCTCACATATAGAAGCAATAAGAATAATGTACCCAGGATTTTGTAATGATATCTTGATTTAAAGAGTGTCCGTGGAGTTTCTTGGCCGTTCTTCTCCATAGAGATCTACGTTTTTGGAATGGGCGACTAGCTTCAACTTTCTGACTAACTGACCGACTATTTAATTCTGACAATTCAATAGTGCCTGTAAATTGTTTAATTGAAATAAATGATTTGAGTTTATCCGTTCATAATTTGACATTGACAGTGCGTTTATGTCGTACCAGCAGAGGTGGTTTTCGCATTTCAAGTGTTACTGCCAACGTGAGGTTACCTGTGCGATCTTAAGCATTTAAAAGGGCGTGTGTGTACACACGCGACGCGAAATAATTTGAAGTTAGCAAACTTATTCTATTGAAAATAAAGATCACTGTGATTTTGACCGTGATGCGAAGTCCAGACGTAAAATAACTCTGAAAAGACTGTAGCTTACGCACTTTCCTTCGCTGCATATTTTACACTGGATAACGTTCAGCAGAACATGGTTGTCTGTTCAACGCTGGAGGTTAGTTCAGCAACCTTAGTTAAATACAGGATAAAATTTTAACCAGTCCGCAAACTGTAACCGTGAATTCAGTACATGATTGACACACACCTGCGTTGAAAATTTTGGTCGGTTATTAAAAAAAAAATTTGCTCTGCCATACATTTTGACCGCGTAGGTATTGCACTTTTGTATGTAACAGTGGTTTTTTTTTATAATCGACGTATAGTTTCTACTCTAGAGGGTCTAGAATCATGAGCTGAATTTATGGTTAGTTTGCGCACTGGTTAAAAATGTATCCTGTATATATTTAGTAATTATTTGATTTTGTGTAAATTATTAGAGAAATATCAGAACATCAGGACAGTAAGCACTTAGGACGATTAATATAATTTGGATAACTCACTAAAGTATTCCCGCCTCATAAAAATATTGTTTCACAAATAATACAGAAAATATGATAATCTTTCTATACAGAAATAAATTGGTCTAAATGCTACCAAACTTAAGCATTTTCTTTATAAATGCTGACTGGATTTCATCGGCCCTGGAAAGAAAAAAATAATGACGTATCAATAAAACCGTATGTAAAAAAAAAATAGGATCATTCAAATGTTTGTAGGTAATCTACGTTCGGGATTAATTTGCTAAACAAGTATACAAATATGAGTTATTGGAAAAATTACTTCAATTTCTACGCAATGAAGTTCAGTTTACGATACAACTTCAAACATTTTTAAGACTTTTTGCTTGTGACTCTGAAATCAACTTAATTACAACTGTTATAAAGTTGATATTTGTTTAACTTGAAATAACATGAATTGGAAACGTAAATTTGAGTAGACCTTAGGGTCATATCGCCAGACATTCGTTATCATCATTATTTGTTTCGATTTCGTTAAGCTTAGACTGGAATGTGGTATCCCTGTAAAGAGACTATATCTTCTACTAGCTGCGCCCCGCGGTTTCACCCGCATAAGTTTCGATCCCGTGGGAATGTCGGGATAAAAAGTATCCTATATGTTAATCCTGGTTATAAACTATCTGTGTGCTAAATTTCGTCAAAATCTGTTCAGTAGTTTTTGCGTGAAAGAGTAACAAACATCCATACATCCATACATACAAACTTTCGCATTTATAATATTAGTAGGATGACGATAAAGTTGCATCATAAGTAATATCTAGATCAAGGTTGATGTCGAGAAACTAAGTCCAAATTATTGAAAATCGCAACTGCCGCATCACGCGATGATCTTCAATACAACATCGTAATAATTTTATTTTAATTACGAGTAAACATAGCATAAACTCACGCCCACAATTCCCGAAGGCGTAAGCAAAGGTGTTCTCCGTTTACAGGAGTATGTACACCTATGTTTCGCCTTTGTTATTAAGTCCGATGTAATAATAATCGAGCCTATATACATTTTTAGGGTACAATTTTGGTACCATGTACATGGGGGATTATATTCTTAATCCGTCCCCCCACGGTCAGTTTTAAAAGTAAAAAATAGATTAAAACTTACTTGGAACTAGTAACGGTATGCATCAAGTTAATGATGTATCTCGGACAGACGTCTTCGTGCATCACTCGCGCGTGGAACAACAGACCCTGGCAGAGGCAGTACAGGATCTCGATGAGCGGCCAGTTGGCGGGAATGATGCCTTTCTGATAGCCCCATGAGCCTAAGATCTGAAATAGGAGGGAGGTATGTATGTTAAACGGTTTTAGAACCTTTTTGGTCAATTTCAAACGCTTCGTTTGGATGAGGCGTGAACACTCTTTATTTCTCGGCCACGTCCTAGAATTGGTTATCGATACAGAGCTCAAACTGTCAGTTTGTATAGGCCTTATCTCGCCGATGATTGACCAGCGTGTTTCTAGCAAGATGATTCGTGGTTACCTGCTTGCAGCATGACATTCGTGGGTGCACGGCGAGCAAACTGCAAACGCGACGCAATCACCGTGTTTTTATAACATTATACAGTCTCGTCAATCATTCTCCTTGCCGCGTATAACACGCGGTGAGCTCGATGCGCACGCGTGGCGTGGCTCCCTCATAACACGCTCGCAAAATACCAATGTGTTAAGACATCGAGATGATTTATTAGAATTGGTTTATAATAATCATTTTTACCTGTAACGAAGAAGTAAGAGGCGCCAACGCGATGGGTAGCGACGGCGCGGCTCTGAACGCGAGCCCGGAGAGGAAGCCCGCTGGTATCGCGTACATAGCGCTGTCCTTGCCTTGCGATCGACAGAGTATGCAGACTACTAACTGAAATGAGTATATATTATATGAATTTAGAATGGTCATCTATAAGTAAGTAAATTAACGATAGATTTATAGAATAGAATACTCTGTATTATGTACACATTGTACAGTCACGAGCACCAATATGTCAACACTTGGCAACTTTCAATTGCGATTTTTTTGTGAAATAACGAATGCAACGTTAAAATACGACACATTACATAAACCTATGGGTTCGAAAATGCTATGTTCGTGATAACATAAAATTTCATTAAAAAACAAAGGAGAAAATCGCTTTTGAATAAAGCCGAGTGTATACATAATAAAGAGATTTTGATTTAAATAAATTCATTTTTATTTTTCACTGTGTTTGATTGTACTTCTAATATTTTGAGAATATAATATTTTGCGAATGTAATAATATGAGAACAAGGGGACTTTACACCATATTAATTACAGACATAAATATATTTTTTTACAAAGGTTGACACAATGGGCGGTCTTATCGCTAAGAGCGATAGATAGAACATACTTTATTTCACACCAAAATTGTAATACAATAGTATTTTTTTATGGATTACAATCGGTGTGAAATAATTCTGGTTCGAAGCTGGTAGGAAGTGGTGAAGGGCGGGCGTTTTTGGGGGACTGTCTTTTGTAATTTTGACGTTCAAAAAGTGCTGATTCTCAGCCTAATTTGAATAAATGACTTTTGATTGATTTGATTGATTGATTGATTGGTTTAATCAATATTTGGGCTTTATAGAATTAAAAGACATTGGGTTTTTTTAACAGTGTACCTAACCTAATTACTTACCTTATGCTGAAATCATAAATAATGAAATTAATAATTAAATCGGATTCGTAATCTTAGCAATATTGTGCCACAGCAGGAGTTATTGTCAATTATTTCGTGCAGATTCGCAAGAAAAACACACCATCAGTAACATACAGCCGATCTATTCTGTATAAACCTCACCGTGAAAACTTAGGTGAAGTGAGATGTGTACAGTAGCATTCCCTAGCTTTAGGTGAAATGACAGCTGACTTCAAGCTCAATTCACCCAAGTTTTCACAGTGAGTTTTTTTACAGAATAGATCGGCAGTTGTTTATCTCTTCACTCAGTTTAAACGTCAAATAGTACCAAGGGTCTGTACCCTTAAAGATCCTTGTACAGAGAGTTGTACAAGGATATTTTAGGGTACAGACCCGACTTAGACTTTTGACGCGTGGCCAAAATCGGAACTAACACCGCCATCTTGTTTTCAACACATTTGGCAAAAAAAAACACATTTTTTTAACAACAGCGCCACCATATCACAGCGTCATTCAAGTGCCAAAAAATCCTTTTAGACTCTAGCTTGGAGGATTAAATTCTAAATTAGTAGGTATAAACATAAACTTACCCTATAAATACCGATGTATCCTCCGAAGAACAGTCCTAACTTCATGTGTGACAGTCTCAAGGATTTGAAAGCTTTGGCAGGTGTCAATATTTTAGGTATCAATGTCCTTAACATCGTCATTGCACAGCCAACACCAAAGAGTTGCGCTGTGCCCTGTAATGTAAGAAAATAAATTGATCTAAATAGGATGAAAGATAGAAAGAAAGAAAAACAGGTTTATTTGTCACAGAAACACGTGCATACAAAAAGATAAAATTAATTCTAATACAGTGCAACCTTGATATAACAAATCGTAAATATTCTTTATATCAAGTAATTCGTTAAACTAAGGTTTGTTATATTGAGGTCAGGTTGGTCTAAAATTTGTTAAAACGTGTCGAAACCGGTCGCGACCGAATCACATATTACTGGGAACCTTATATAAAGGTTTTGGGTTGATAAAATTCGTTAATTAGAGGTTTACACTTTTTTTTTAATTGAAATTATTATAAAGTGGTTGTTCGCAAAAAATCCTCGCAATGTAACTGTATATTTTACATTGACTCGTAGGGACAATTCAAGGGGATTACGAAGAATTCGTTAAATCGAGGAATTCGTTATATTGAGGTGCGTTTTATTAAGGTTGTACTGTAATAGGGAAAAATAAAAACAAGCTATAATCACTAGCACAAAGCAGAAATAGTCGACGGATGGATACTAGAAATATCTCCTCATATTGTCGACTCATCAAGACTGCTTTATTCCGGTCATAGAATATACCACTAAACAGGGTGGCAGGTATTGACGCGCAAACTGTAACGGCACTCAGCACAGTCAGCACATGATTATGAAAAATGTTCGTTACTTATAAAAAAAAAACTACTGTTTCATAAAAAAGTGGTAGTGACGTACGCGGTAATGATGTACTGAACAGCTTTTTTTTTAATAACCCACGAAATGTTTCAAAGCATGCGGCGATCAGAATCGTGTACTGAATCCATGGTAAAAGGTTTTGCGTTGACGTCCCTGCCACCCAATCACTGTTTAAGCCCTAATACGCAAATCAAATCAAATGAGCTCATCGCAATTCATCAGCCGTATTGTATAATCACTATAGACAATGGCTGTTTGTACCTAGAGTCTATACAATGGTTGTTTCCAATTGATGTTATTTCCAGTTAAACGAATATCAACTTTATGCAGGTGTAAAGTTAGTTCAAAAAGTCAAAAACGGTTTGAAGTTGTAGGGCAAACTGAACTTTGTGTTGTTTTTCCAAAAATACATATTTGTTTAAATAAATCGCGAACGCAGTATATGTATGTCTAATTAGTTAAAAAACACTTTATTAAATTGCCTACTTTTTTGACAAGTTTTTAATAGGAATCATGTATATTACCATACCTTTAAAATATAATTGATGCATGGTCCCTTGTGTGGGCAAGCAGGACTTCTGCCCTCAATTCCTGTTACCGGCTCACCAACTTCTTTGGAAACCCGCGGAGGTGTGAAAAACCTATAAATTAAATAAATAACAATTATTGTTACTACAACATAATGCGGGAAGCACAGAACCGGTCGAAGTGGCAGCTTGGGGGAGGCATAGCAGTGTACATCTTTCGGATGAAATAATGATGAAGAACATAAACATTGTTTGTAATTTCGTGTTAAAATATAGTTAAGTACGGACGCCAGCAGGTCAAGCTACCCGAAACTGTCAAATTTTCCCAATCAACCTTGAACCCTGTTGCTTTAGCGATAAAGTTGAAAATCTATTAAAGAAATTTGACAGATTGTAGTAGGTTGATGTGCTGGCGTCTGTACCTACTTGTGTAACTTAAAATGCGAATATACAAAGAAATGATAAAAATGAAAAATGTGGTATTGTTCAAATTTTTTGGCCAGTTATCGTTAACTTTTTTGGCCAGTTATCGTTAACTTTTTTGGCCAGTTATCGTTAACTTTTTTGGCCAGTTATCGTTAACTTTTTTGGCCAGTTATCGTTAACTTATTCATGTTTTCACATTATTTACCGGCAATGTTGGCTGTATGAACTTGATTCTAGAATCAAAAACAATCTCAAGTCTCCATTTGACGCGATTGTAGCAAGGATTATACATACTTGAGCAGGGAGGGCATGCCACCTTGACCCTCCTCAATTATTGAATGCCAATTGTGTGCATTAGTAAGAGAACATTATTTTGTGCAATATTCAAGTTGTAATTATTACATTAATAATAATGTCTAGGTAACCATAATACACCATAGCCCCCCAGGCCCATAGCCCAATATGTTTTCTGTCCATGTTCTGCAATAGTCCTGCACCAACCGGGGGTTGTCCTTGGGTGCACCTTCAGTTTTTTTTTTTAAACGTTGCCTACACACCCTAGTGTGGGGGAGTAATTCCTAAATTACTCCTGTATCGTGGGTGTGTTTACAAACATTTAAACTTACATACACAAACAACCAGACCTGGAACAACAACCTGTAGGCAATACAAATATTTGTTCCGTGCGGGAATCGAACCCGCGACACGCAGCGCAGCAGTCGATCCCCCAGCCACTGCGCCAACCGTCAAAGTTCATACAGGTATAATCGCCGGGTTGGTGCGAAGGTAGGTACGCCATCCAAAGGACCGGGTCCCGAAATATACAAACATGGCAATATAAAGAATGAAAACGGTCACAAGACAAAAATCCTAAGCAATTTACATGTTGTTTAATCTGATATTTAAAGAATAAATTTATGAAGATGAATTTACTTTTTAATTGATGAGTATAATATTTAGTTAATCATCTACATTTAGCAACATCTACAGTTTGTTCAATTAAAACTTCTAATTATTTTTTTAATGCCGTATAATTTTTTTGCTTATTTATTCACATGTATGTACATATTATTATTTTAAATTTTAGCTTATAATTATAATGTAAATATTATCTTACCCATTAATAAAGAATTATCTTGATTAAGTAAACCCATTAATAAAAATAAAAAAAATAAAACGTCCACAGTTTTAATTTAGCATATAAAATGAATACTGTTAAGATAAAATGTAAATTTTTCTGTTTATTGATCATTGTTCTCATTTAAATTCGTGATTTCATTCATGCTGATTTTTTAACAGGAAAAATATGTGTAAAAGTATTTTAAATTCGGTATCTCGGTTCACTCGTGCAAAGCGATGGCGAAGTAGATCGGAAGTTTAAGCACAGAATTACCACTGGATGGATGAAAAGACGGCAGGTCACGGGAACAGTCTACGACTCCCGCATTCCCCTTAAACTTAAGGGGAAGATATATAAAACCATGGTTAGATCTGCTGTCTTGTATGGATCAGAATGTTGGGCCGCAAAAGGGATGAATGAAAGGCAATTGCATGCAGCTGAGATGAGAATGCTAAGAGGGATGTGTGGTGTTACACGAATGAATAGAATAAGAAATGAGTACATAAGAGGAAGTCTGAAAGTGGCACCGGTAGCCGAAAAGTTGTGTGGAAATCGGTTGTCATGGTATGGCATGTGACACGGAGGAATGAGGAAAATGTCGTGAGGAAAGTTTTGAGTATGAATGTCGGCTATAAGAGTAGGGGAAGACCAAAGAAACGATGGATGGAAAAAAAAACATGTTGCGCCGACCCCAAATAAATTGGAATAATGGCAGGAGAATGAATGATGACATTATCTTCCATCATATTTCATTCTGTGTTGCGCTCCAAAACACAGATTACTGACGGTGCTCAAAAGCCACTAAGCTGAAGTGGGACTGGGCTGGCCACGTCTACCGTATGCCCAATAAGCTGTGCGCCAAAATAACCACAACGTGGAGCCCTGACACAGCTAGAAGGCGTCGCAGCAGAACCGTAGATGATGGCGGGATGAGCTGGACAAAACAAACTCAAACTCAAATCATTTATTTCAATTAAACAATTTACAGGCACTTTTAAATTGTCAAAATTAAATAGGCGGTCAGTTAGTCAGAAAGTTGAAGCTAGTCGCCCATTCCAAAAAACGTAGATCTCTATGGAGAAGAACGGGCAAGAAACTCCACGGACACTCTTTTAAATCAAGCTATTATTACAAAATCCTGGGTACATTATTCTTATTGCTTCTATATGTGAGAACAGTGTAAAAAAGAAACAATTTAAAATATAGCATTAAGCCTAAAGAACTAAAGAAACAATTTAAAATATAGCACTAAGTTAATAAAATTTTAAAAATTCAAACGACCAGTGGTCGACTTTATCCCTGGATCGAAAGAGCTGGAAGTCATGGGGAGACCGAAGAGGCCAGCTGTGGGATGATGCAGGCTAACAGTAACATATTTAATTGTGGCTAATAAGAGCATGTCAAAATGCGTCGAAGTAACTCATATCGTTTTACGCTTGAAACAATTTGTATTGTTCTACTTTCAGTAAAGTGGCCTCTCCATTAAACAATACCGATAATTTCAGTCCGATTATGCAATTCGTCGTATTTATAGACTTTATTAATTTTATATTGTTACTAGCTGTTGCCCGTGACTTCGTCTGCGATCCAGGATAAAAAGTACCCTATGTCCTTCTCCAGTCCAGTCTACCCATGTGTCAAATTTTATCTAAATCCGTTCAGCTGTTTTAGCGTAAAAGCGTAGTTCTTAAATTTTCTAATTTTCTGCGCAACTTTCTTAATTTTTTTTCCGTAAGAACCTTCTACAAAGTACCTATTAGAAAACTTAAAAAAAATGGATGAAATCGGTAAAGTTGTTCTCAAGTAATGGCGTGACCAAGGGAACTAGGGATTAATTTTTATATATGTACATAATTTAAAGAAGATTATATTGGGTCAAGTCAATGCAGGTCTTGACCTGGATATTAATATTCTAGGTTCTACCCGCGACTTCATCCACGTAAAATTTCCTGTTCCCCCGACCTACCGCGTCGCATCGCATCGCCCGCGCTCTTACTTCGTTTTCGCTCAGCGTTATTTCTGTTTTTTGCTCGGCTCCTAAGGGTCGTAGCGTGATGTTAAATAGTCCATAATTAAAGAGCAAGATTTTCTCAAATCCAACTGGTATTGATTAGCGCGTTCAAACAAAAAAAAAAACTCTTCACCTTGATTATTAGTATAGATCTAATCTAATATCGTGACATATTCGCCAAAAATGTAAACAATTATGAGTTTATGGAAAAATAACTTTAATTCCTACACAATAAAGTTCAGTTGACGCTACAACTTCAAACATTTTTACCACTTTTTCAATATGCTAGTCACTCTGAAATCAACTTAATGACGATTAAAATAAAGTTGATATTTGTTTAACTTGAAATAACGTCAATTTAAAACAAATAAAATTTAAATATAGACAATATAATATGTAGATACAGTAAATACCAGTCTTTAGAACCCGTTTAGGTATACAGATTCACGATATTTGAGGTCGCCATTTCTCAATGATTTTGCAAACATTGCTTTTTTTTAAGTATTTTAATTTTTTGTCTTTAATGATAATGATAAATGATAAATGATTTTATTTTGTAAGTAGGTTTGTACAAACACTTTTACACGTCAATCATATTTTAAAACTAGATGAGGTCGGCGTTTCCTATCTGACTTTTATTGACATTGGTTTCTATTGCTATTTATAATTAATCAATTTGAATTATAAAATGTGTTATTCTTTTTATTATTGTCCAGGCTTATTTTATTTTACTGTCGAGACTTGGCTGTCTTGTTTACTAAATCTCAAACATGTATACGCCGCCCGTCTGGCATAACATAGCGCACTCTTTATTATGTTCTATGCTCAACAAATGAATAAATTACTTATGACTTTGCGACCCGTCTGATTACGAAAACTCATTGCATTTCACAACGATAAAATACTCAAGAAGCTTCCAGTTCCAAGATGGGCTTACCATAACAATCATCATCATCTCAGCCGAAAGACGTCCACTGCTGGATATAAACCTGCTCCAAGCGTTCCGTGGCCCACTCCGACTCACAGCGAGGAGAGGCCTTTGTCCCAGTAACTTTACAGGCTGAATATGCTTAAGCGTCACCACATCATGTCGTAACTTAGTATACATTTCGGTCACCGGTCGTGATTGGACGACTTTAAAAACAATTCTATGAATTAAGTACTTACCTACTATTTTATTTGGGGCAGACGATGGCATCAATTAATTTCGATACAGACTGTGTCCATGACCGGCGCAATAACAATTACGAAAGCACTAATTTACCCATATTAAGTCTTACATACTCAGTAACTGGGTTGTGGAGGTCAGATAGGCAGTCCCTCCATGGAAAATACCGCCAGTCTACAGAATCGCACTGCAGATGCTAGGGGTTGACAGTTTGACACTATTGACAGCTCACTTCACCTAAATTTTCATGGTGAGATTTTTACAGAATACGTCGGCAGGTATTCAGCTGCATCCAGTGAGGCTTGGAGTCAACCCCAACATGGTTGAGAAAAGGCTAGGCAGATGATGATTAAGTCATACATACCAGAACAGAGGCGTCTGTTTGTCGTTGTCTCTGTCTAATCGCATAAGATAGAAGAAGATGGCGCTTCCTATCATAAAGGTTAGGGTCTCCTTTCCGGGAGACCGTCGAAGCCAGCCCTTCATTTCTAATGTCCGTACCCAGTACTCGAATACCTAGAAAGAAAATGATGAACTATTTAACTTTATTTTAAGAAAGTTCATTGATTATTTAAAAGTCGGTTACCGTTATACTCGTAGATAGCTTATGACTGTCAATACGATTTTAAGGGAATACTTGCACAATATATCACGAAATAATAAAAACGCTGAAATCACGAAACAATAAAAATTTAAAACATCGTTTGTCTCTGTCATCTTTATAGCGCTAAACGCATTTAGTGACTTGTGGCGCAGCATAGCTTTAAAAACAAAATAAAAACTACTAGTGCATTAGTATAAATAAAAACACCTGGGCTAAAAGATTTTTACAAAAAAGAACAACTTACTTCTTCATTTTGCACTTGGCAGTGTTTTTTTGGAAGTCGGTTGTTTTTTTTTTTGGAAAAAGCATTTTCACCGCAACAAATATATACCCAAATCGCTATAGGTTTACAGTTCTCTCGGTTTCTCCAGGGTCCCATCATCAGACACCGATCTGATGACAATAGGACCACCTGGGCAGATATACCCTTTCAAACAATAAAGTAATTTTCCAAATCGGTCCAGCCGTATTTGAGTAAGAGGGGAACATACATAAAAAAAAACAAGATTCCGACAAACCGAGTACTCCTCTATTTTTTAAGTAGGTTAAAAAGGCAATATCCTCACACTATTGAATACATATGTAAGTCTGACCTTGGGCTGTTCATAAAATGTGATGTATTATGGGATTAGTGCCTGTCATCATAACACATCTTTTAAGTACAGCATTTTGTACATAACATAACATCACGGCAGATTTACCCGAAGGGTTAGACAGAAGTGTAAATAGTACACCCGAATTTCGGCAGTTATGTTTAGGGCGAGGCTATAGTCATCAACCGGGAACCAATCCAGACTATGGCCTGAGAAATTTCTGGTGGAAAAACCCAATAACACTTTGCCCGACCTGGGAATCGAACCTCATGCTCAACGAGCAAATTAATTTGGCCTCGGAAATCACGTTAAGCCGATGGTTCTGTGCCTGATCTCTAGAGCTGGTCGTGTCGGATTGCCGTCCCATCAGAGAGTGAGGGAAGAGTGAGTGCACCTGTGTCGGCGCACACACTTGTGGACTATAATATCTCCCGCGTAGATGGCTAGTCTCCGTTGAGATTGGCCGCAATGGCCGAAATTCGGTCTGGAGGACTATTATATTGTAGAGATAATAGGCTAGATTCCTAAAAAAAATGCAATTAGGCCGTCAGTTAGATTATCAAAAAATATTGGACCCGTATTTTTTCTTATGTCAATTATATAAAAAATTATGAAGATATCGCCCGTTAAAGTTCAGCGTGACGTCATGCCTTGCTACACTTTTTAGCATGGCGTGACGTCACGAGCCCCCACTCCCAAATTTTGACGCGCTTTATCTTTATATCACGTACTTTTTCTGTTGTCAATCAAACAAAAAATGTTTGTTTGATTGACAACAGAAAAAATACGTGTCCATTATTTTTCGATAATCTAACTGACGGACTAAATTATAATTATTATTTTTTTACCCAGGCATCTACCCTATTGAAACCAGCAAGATAGGTTAATACATACTCGCACAATTAAATAGGGAGGGGTAGGTCGCGGGTAAAGGAAACATTACAGGCGAATAAGGGAGGAGCGCATTTATGTAATGTGTGTAATGCTTGATTTTACTCAAGAGTTAGATATGGATACAAGCGATGACATATATATTTTAAGTAGGCATTGACGTCACTCAGTTACTACTCAGAAAATCTAATATTTGTATTGAACTATACATCGAAATCTTGACAAGATATAGAATTAGCAACATTCGAGAAAGGTGATAACTCTCAGATATTCTTATCTGAGCCTTTTGGAATGTTACTAATAAGATATATTTCCTTCTGGAAATACGTAAAATATTTTTTTTTAATAAGTTCATATAATTGGGTGGCTGGGCCAAGGAAGGTAGGAAAAATAATACTGGCCAAGTAAGGACACAAAAACTCAGGCTATAGTTTAAATAATATTACGCCTGTATTCCCCGAAGGGTTGGGCAGACGTGTACCTATTGTACACCCACATTTCGCCAGTAAAACTATTGTATCGTGGTATTGTTGTTATGTCATTTTAACTATACAGGATGAAATTAAATTCATTGGCATCCCTTTAAGGGGTCATTGTACTCATCATTATGAACAACTTTTACTATGGGACCGAACCTGAAATCGCGAAAAAAAAATCAGCTGTTCCCTACATTTATGTTCGCATAACTCGTCAAAATGTAGGGAACAGCTGATTTTTTTTTCGCGGTTTGGTCCCATAGTAAAAGTTGTTCATAATAATGAGTACAATGACCCCTTAAAAGAATGCCAATGAATTCAATTTCATCCTGTATTTTAATTAAAACAAACCTTCAACACTGCAAATTGCAAATTAACAAAAGTTTTCGAGATTCATCTAACATTCTATAGAGGTATGAGGAACAGGGTGTAAAGTTCACTCATCCTCCATAGAAAAGGGATGATCCTCCGACCAGACGGGTGTTGTGTCTGGCGGGCAATTGCCCAACCATTGATGTCTGGAAGTTATATTTATGCTAGCTGCGCGGTAAACTCTGCTTGCGAGATGCAGGATTTGCGTGACGTCAATATGACGCGTTGTTCGCATGTGGCGTTGTAGATACCGCTACAAGGCTACATCACTCCCCTCCGGAGACCGGACCGATCGTGTGCTGAGTCATGAGGTACTGAAGGTACATGAGTTGAAAAACGTATTTAGTTTCCCTTTAAAACCGAATAACTAGCATTGAGTTATTCGGTTTTAAAGGAAGAATCATCTTCAAGAAACCTTGAACTATTTCTGCTTAACTTAACAGTAACCCATTTGTACTGCTATCTATTGTAGTTCTTTCTTCTTCTGATAACAAATATAAACATGTTGGTTTATGAATCAATGAGGTATGTACTTAAACTAAAATAAAATACTTTGTAGTTTTATTACCTTTCCATAGAATTTTTCTAATAATTGCATTGCTTGTTTTACTGATAAGCAAAGAGGGTGTGTCCTTATGACCAGACGATAGAAGTGAAAACTTTCGACTGGAGCCGAGTATACCCGATTCAGCGTCAGCAACCCGAACGACGGTTCTGGGTGTCTACTCTCTAAGTCCGACAATGAAGATACGGGCCCGTCAGACAGTAGTTCGGAACTTCGAAGTGAATCCTACACCCGATTAATTTACTTTTTTGGACGGTCAAAAACACATCGGAATTAGGGACAACTGTCAAATCGTGGTGTCATTCATTCTTATTTCGGGCCCCGAACTAATACTATATCCGTCAATAATGCGGGGAAGGAAACTTCCGTAACTTCAGCCGAAACTACGGACTTCTCGTTCACTGTTCAGAAAGAGCGCAAGGTCACTTCGCACTCTTTTTAAAGAAGTTTTTACTTCAAAAATGTCTTACAATGCAGTTTGTTCAAATGCTGTTTCTAAGACAATATTTTATGCTAAGTACAAAATATTATAGTGTCATATTGTTCTGCAACTAATTTTGTATTTTTTATTTAATTAATGTAACTAACAGATAATTCGACTTACCAGATTTACAAATAGATTGACAACCATAACTCTTCTGTATGGAGGCTCAAAGTACACGGCTAATCCACTGACTGTGCATGGCAACAGTACTGTCGTATAATATGAGAATTCATTGAAAAATAGTTTCCTGAAAGCAAATTTTTTTGTTAGAGTTCACTGTCCCACTCCTGGGCGAAAACCTCCAAGTTCGCGAGCCCACGCGTCATGCTTCCAGTTTTCGCAGAATCTGTCACTTAATATTACATAAGATATATTTAATCCTCTACACAACAAACTAGGCAATCAAGGCATCATCATCTACATCAGTATCTTTCTCTGTATTCAAACGGGCTGTCATGAAAAAAATATGCTTATTTAAAAATGTACATAATATTATGTTAGTCTCCAAGGCTCATACACATGTTTGGGGTGATGATTCGGCACAGCCAGGCAGCAAAATATATATTTGATTTAGCTGTGACAAAACTATACAGTAGCGGTGCATTTCTGAAAATGCACACTATCAACATGTCATTGTTTCGTAGGATTGGTTTCCTGTAGTAGCTGGCTATTGATTGAATTCTATATTGCTGTATGAAAGATTAATAATTTACCTGAATATGCAGTTTAATGTGACAAATGAACTTCCCACAGTCAAACCAAATATGCCTGACTTTAAATATAGCTTAATTTGTTCCAGAATTTCCTTTTTCCCCAGTTTTTTCCCTTTCATTAATATTTGTACCTGAAACAAAATTATATATGAGTAAAGAACCCAATTTCTTTTTTTTTTTTTATATTTTTATCTAACACTAGCTGCTGCCCGCGACTTCGTTCTCGTGACATTAATACCTGTTGTTTTTTTTCTGAAATAAAACTAACCTAAGTTATATTATAACATCAGCTATCTGCTAGTGAAAGTCCCGTAAAAAATCAAAATCAAAATTCATATGCATGTAGTAAAAAGCGGTTATTTTAATATTACAAACAGACAATTCAATTTTATTTATTTGTAAAAATTGCTTGTCTAAAAGTCTACCAAATTGCCAAAGAGAGACTTTTCTTACTTTTATGGGGCATCCTACTCACTTTCAAAATTAGAAGGAGGAAAACATTTTTTTTTTGTTTTCTTAGTATTACACTAATTTGTTTGGACCAGTTAATATAAATGTTGTTTTAAGAGGCAGATCCAGCCCTCAGTTTGAAAAGCGACCAGGTTTTCACAAGTTGGCAGAACAGAAAGGAGGCGATGGTGATTGCGGGTTCCTGCTGAAGAGCTGTTGTTCAGCGTTTTGTCTTTATTAAATTTTAAATACTTATAAATTACAATTTGAAATATTTATTAAAATAAAAGGAAATATAAATTATTTTAAAAAATAAAAAAAATATTTATTATTATTTTATGTCTCCTGACATTTATCGGGACTCTGGGGTCGTTTGGTGGGGTACCTTTGGAACTTGTACACAGAAACCACCTTGTAACTTAATTTTAATATTATTTTTTGTTTTAATTAATTACATAGTGTATTTAAATGCCTACCAGTATAATTAATACCAAGGAGGAAGAGGAAATCAACAGTTTAATATGGAATAAATAATAGTTTAAGACTAGGAATTATCCTATTGGGAGATATATGGTTACCTACTAACTTTTTTAAAGAGAAACTCACTTGTTTTCCTGCTAGAAATATAAAATCCCTTTAAGGCTGGATTTTTATTAAAGTATATCAGATGATTAAACAGGTTCACAGTCCACAACCCATATATGGGCTGCAGGCCGATAGTGTCACATGGGCTGTGGACTCTTACAGAGATTTTTCATAAGTCCACAGACCACATGTGGGCTGTAGTAAAAAAACTACCCCCCACCCCAAAAATGTACCCATATGGCTGATAAGCCATCATTATACATCATAAAATACTCAATTTTATCAAAACTTCTATTGGACTTAGGACATACTTTATTCACAAAACACCGAACTGTGAACCTGTAAAGGCTAGGTATATGATAAAACAGATGATTATTTTTAAGGCATTGACGGCCACCGCGGTCACTGGTGTCCGCCATCAATAGATTTATTTTTTGTGTCTGTTGTCTGGCAGTCAACGTGTAAGTGAGAATATTCAACTAAGACCAAGATGTGGTGGACCTTGCCAAGGAAAATCTTAATCAGAATCAAAAGGGCTAAGTGCAGAATCCTAACCTTATAACATAGGAAATCAGCCTATAATGTTCCCACTGCTGGGACACAGGCCTCCTCCTCTCTGAGAGAGGGAGAGGGCCATAAACCATCACACGGGTCCAGTGCGGGTTGATGTGATAATTTTAAAGTTAGTTTATCCAGAACATTGAAATTTTTTTTTCTGATAAGTAAGACTTAACAATTTACACTGTTTGGTATCACAGACAAGACTAAGTACATTTTAAGGGTTATCAGATTTAGTAAAGTTCAAAGGTCATCATCTGCTTAAATTAATGATTGGTGATTTTAAAAACAATGCTAGGCCAAATTTATCTAATGGACAAGTTTTAATAATTAGATAGTACTTATACTTAAACACCAGCGTAATTTAAACATGAATACGAAGGTGTGCAAATACTCACAAGGTAGACCATAGCATAGAATTTGTAACTCCCCCTGATACAACTTATCAACATGGTTCTCGTAGCATCAGAACATCGATACGTCCACGGGTGTATGAGTTCATGGCATCTACAATCACTGCACGCAGCTTCAAACCAAAGTTTACTAGCTTCAACCATTTTTAGATTTATACACAATTAAACACTACGAAATATATTTTGGAAGACGCATGTGTTTATTACTGCTGATTATTGGCGTAGTTCATTTAAAAATATTGATGTTTGACCTCATAAAAAGTAACGGGTATTGTCGATACGTAATGTACGGAGTTCATACGAATACGAACGAAAATGAACTGGGAAAAATTATATTCGTTCGTGTTAAGCTCAACAACACATTATGCTCTCTCTGTCTCTGACTGACTGACAAGACAAGACAATGACAATGACAAGACAATAGACATGACAAGTTGATGTCACAGTAAGTCAGTCAGTCATGACTTTTTATTTTAAGCATGACAGCCAATAAAAGCTCAAGTAAAGTTTTTTTTCCCTCTATTCATGGGTCAAGGGAAAAAAAAATATTTACCTATATTTTCTACTCTCATACCGTTGTCTCATCTCATGCTTAATTTTTGACATTTTCTTTTACTGAAACGCGACATAAAATAATGTCATAAATAAAGCCAGTGTACAATATCCACATTAACCACATTTTTACCTCTTTTTTTACGAAATTAAAAATAATATTATTATAGTTGACACAACAATTTCCATACCACCATAATTATTGTTTTAAAGCCTCCATTATTTTACTACATTTTCACCGTTATATTTGGTCAGTGTAACCTATGCATTATTTTTCTTTTTTTCCATAGACACAAAAAGAGAGCCATGTGTTTTTGCATTACTGCTGTATGTGTTTTGACTACTTACTACTGTTTCATACATTATTAGGGCCAGCTGCATAGTGGCTAAATAACTAATGAGAGGGATGTCGTGTGGCATAAACACTTTTTCTCTTTAAGGTAATTTATTGTAATAGGAGGAAGGGTAAGAAAGAAAGATTTGAAAATACTTTCAGAGGAGAGAGGATGGTGAGGCAATCTCTGCGCCCTGGACGCCCTGGACGGGAGTCAACAGCCGACTCCAGGCCACCGAAGGCGTGGGCTTGCGGACGGCGAGCAATGGACAGCTCGCCACCCGGTAAGGACCAGGCCCGGGTCGACAGCGCGTTATGTTCCACGCGCGCCTCAAAGAGATGTCAGCACGAACTGACGGGGTCCACCAGGGCCGATACCACCGGGGCTGCGGGTTGTTCGAAAGAGATACCGTGGCCCCTGGCACAGGCAACTGAAGGAACACGGATGGGTTTTAGTCAGTAAAAGTCTGACACGCCCTTCCGCTCAGCCCAGAGCGGGAGAGGTCATTTGATGATTTCACACCCAAAAAAAAAGAAAAAAAGAGAGGATTGTCAAGTGACAAATCACTTGCATACTTAAACCATGGGTAGGTTCGTCCAGAAATGGAAATAAACTCCAAGACGCGGGGTGCAAAAGATTTTCGAGCTAGCTTCGCTGGCTCTTGTTTTTAATTTCCCTTCTTCTTTTTCGTCTTCTATCTTGCATTGACTACTTCCAACAGGGAAGTAAAAGCCTCTCTCTTTTCTCCTGTCCGTGATTATGGCTGATTATGTAGACACATAATCAGCCTGTAATGTTACCACTGCTGATACTGAGACACTGGCCTCCTCTCAGTGAGAGGGAGTGGATCGTAATCTACCACGCGGGCCCAGTGCGAGTTATTTTCTTTCAAACCCGGTAGCTCGTTCGGCATGCGGCAGACGTGTCCAGTAAAGTCCCATTTCATACTAGGCACAGGGCAGCCTTTTTTGATTGAACCTGCGATAGCCCACTGCTGCCACAACTTTCCACTCCTTCTTGTGTGTTGCCTTCTCCGGCATATTATCTTCCATAAACGCCTCGAAGTCATCACGCCAGCATTTCCTCGGACTGCCTTGGCGACGAAGCCAGTCTTCTGGGTCCCACTGCGTTATGATTCTGGCCCGTCTGCCCTGATGCATCCTACATACATGGCCCACCGAATCCCACTTCAGCCTAGGTCGATCTCATCGGTGACTCGTAAGCGTTTCGTGGTACCTATTACATTATTAAAAATTACGTTTTCAGTCGCAATACGCTACGCTCCATGCTCCATCGCCCTTTAGCATACTTTTTGACCCACATCAAATAAATGGTCTGCGTTTTGAGCGGAGGTGGAATAACATAATTGTAGGTAATTAACAATTACTAAAACTATTAATAAATGTTATTTTCTAAATGTAAATTATTTCATGTTCAAATGATGTGAAATAGGGATAATTAGTATTACTCTGAGGTTCTACATTCTGATCGCTAAAGCCACAACCAGCAAAAAGATGCTCATGTATTTTCAACAGGCGTTTTGAAACTCTTAAAGAAAACTGGAAGGACATTGTTAAAGAGAGTAGGAGAAACGTTAGGTCTTCTTTCATACAGAAATAGGACATAGGTATTTTGTCAGCGTATCAGAAAAGTAAGAGAATTTAAGATGCGAAACGAACTCAAAAATTTTACGGTAATTGCCACCCCTTTCCCCATTAGTCCGCCAGTGTTGGGAATAGCTTACCTACCCTTATTTTCACATACTTTTAATTTAAATAAACGTACTCTGTGCAGCGAGTGGACTGTAGGAGTTGTGTGCTGCTGTTTTTGCCGAGGTTTCACTGGTTCAGGACGGTGGCAATTCTTACCCTGTTGATGCAGTGGTTCGTCGGGGAAACCAAGAGAGGGGTTCTTCTTATTGGGATATCAATTAAAACTGCTGTTTACAAGTTAAAGATGAGACGGAGACTTAATTTGCCCAATATTTCGGTTGCCTGACGGGCATAGTGACGACTATGTTCGACTGATTTCTACTGATTGAAGTGTGGGACGGCGTGTCTCCTTATATACACGCTGAATTTAGACTAGCCAGCGGTCCTTTTGCTTTGCACGATCATTTTTGTCGGCAAACTCGCGTCTAAGGTCGTTCTGTGCTGTGATTGGGTAAGTTGAGTCTCAGTTCTCCATTTTATTAAATTCTGTACATTTACTATGCATTTGGCTCTATTACTACTTAATCTAATATACTATAATCATTGCACAATCTTTTACATAGGTTATAGGTACGTATAACGCTCCGAGTCCGCGGCCTGGTCGGTTTTCCTTAAACGACAAACTTATATATATTACCTACGCGCACGGACTCGGAGCTACCATTCTATTTCAGCCGTCGTCGTGATAACATCTATTTATTTCAAAGTTTACATTATGTATGGGTGCTGAGAGTAAGTATAGCTAATATATTATTAGTTTACAAGTATTCTACATGCTTTTATTTATAAGACTAGGACTTAAATTATCATATCTAGGACTTAAATTAGGTCAGGTAATAAAAACATAATTTATCTTAAAACTAGGACATCGCCGTCATCATATCTTCTGTGTTGCTGTCGTGCACATTTCTCCCGCCGTCGCAATCAGGCGACTCAGTGGGTAGCACGACAATCCGCTTCGTTGGTCTTCGGAGCACATGCCCTTTGGTCATCACGTCCACGACACGTACTTCACCGTCTGCGCCTGGCATTATCTTTGTCACCCTCCCCTTTGGCCAAGTGTTACGTGGAAGATTGGGGTCGCAGATCACGACGATATCTCCGACCTTGGGTAGAACACCGCTGCTGTAGGGCTCCCGCCGGTTTTGTAGGAGCGGTAGGTATTCGCGTACCCATCGGCGCCAGAAGATGTCTGCGAGGGCCTGGGCGCGCCGCCATTGTTGTCGTGCTGTGACGTCTGCTTCGGTGAAATTACCCGGTGGTGGTACGTGTGAGTTAGGGCCGATTAATATATGATTCGGCGTCAGGGCTTCAGGTTCGTCTGGTGCCACGTTGACGTGTGTGAGTGGCCTAGAGTTCACCGTATTCTCGACTTCCACTAGTAGCGTAGCGAGGGTTTCGTCTGACGGGTGAACCTCCTTCATTGTGACGTGCAGTGCTTCCTTGACTGCTCTCACCATCCTCTCCCAGGCTCCGCCCATGAATGGCGACGCGGGAGGTATGTATCTCCAGCTTATGGACCGCGCATTGGACTCACAACCTAAAGCGCTTAAGGCGCTTTCCCCTAGTTCCCTATCAGCCGCCTTGAAGCAGGTAGCGTTGTCGCTCCATATTTCCTTAGGACAACCTCTTCTACCTATAAATCGCCTGAGAGCGGCGATAGCTGAATCAGCACTAAGTGAGTTTACTATTTCTATATGTATAGCCCTACAAGTTAAGCACGTAAATAAGGCTCCGTACCTTTTTTCTTTATGTCTACCTACCGTGACAGATATAGGCCCGAAATAATCTAAACCCGTGAAAGTAAAAGGTCGTACGTGATGAGCTAAACGGGGGTACGGTAGGTTTCCTGTGGAGGGATTGGCTGGTTTTGCCTTCTTTATTCTACAGTATAAACAACTTTTTAAAACATTTTTTACTGATGGACGTAATCTTGTTATCCAAACACGCTGTCTTAGCTCATTTACCGTTATCTCGGTGCCACCATGATGTAAGCTTTCATGCACATGTGCTATGTATAGCTTCGTATACCTGTGCTTACCCTCGAGTATGATAGGGTTTTTTATGTCTTCGTTTACGTCTTGTGCCGCTGTGATTCGCCCGCGCAAACGTAAAACACCTGCGTTGTCTAGGTATGTACTCAAGGTGAATAACGGGCTGTCGCCGGACGCCGGCGCCGCTTTGTTTTCTTTTATGGCGGCAATTTCTTTTGTAAAGCTCTCGGCTTGTGCGCTCTTGATCCATTGTTCCTCGGCGCGTAGGCTATAGATAGCGGGTATAGGTATGTAGTTTATTATTTTACCGGCAGTAGTTTTTTGCGTAACAGTTTTATTGGGTTTATTTTTGTTTCCTTTTTCCCACGTTGGATCCTTCAACGCATTTTTTTGTGTACGTTTATATTCGACTATGTGTTTGTTCAGTCTACACAGGTCAATGAACTGAAGTACTCGTGCGGTCGTTCTTATCAGCCGTGTCCATTTGGAAAAACGTGTAATATTAGGCAGGTGATCGTTCATTTTTACGTTGTGGATTACGTGACATCTGACCCGTTCCTCTCCCGTGTTTGTGGGGTTAATGACCTTTTTGTTTTGTGGCCATTCATCTTTGTTTTTTCTAAGGAAATCGGGGCCGTTGAACCATCTGTGTTCCGAGTTAAAATGCTCCGGGGTGCCGCGTGTCGCGTCGTCTGCTACGTTGAGCTTCGAGGGTAGCCATCGCCATTCGTTTTTCTTTGTGAGTTCCTCGATTTCTGCTATACGATGCGCCACGAAGGTTTTAAATGTGCGTGGTTCGGCTTGTATCCAGGCCAGAGCGGTGGTGGAATCGCTCCAATATGTTATGTCGCTCACCTTGTAGTTATGTTCTTGAATGACCGTCTGAGTCAGGCGCGCTCCTAGTAGCGCGGCTTGCAGCTCTAGCCTAGGTATTGATACCGGTTTCAGTGGGGCTACCCTGCTCTTGGCTGCTGCCAGGGTCACTTGTACGCTGCCGTCTGATCTTTCTGTGCGCCAATACACCGCCGCGGCGTAGGCTTCCTCGCTCGCGTCTACGAATGTATGTACTTCTCTGGCTGTGACGTCACCGTAATCGTAGCAACGTGGGATCAGCAGCGTTTCTATGGTACTTAGTGATTCCATCCAGTCTTTCCATTTCGGTTGCAGCTCTTCGGGTAGTGGTTTGTCCCACTCTGTTTTATACTTCCATGTGTGTTGAAGTATCCTTTTTGCTGGTATGGTGATAGGTGATATAATTCCTAATGGATCGAATACAGACATTATTATACTGAGCGCCTCCCGTTTGGTGGGTGGGCGCGTGTTGTTTAACAATACAATGGGTGTTTTGTTTTTGTTGATTTTAAATATGAAACAATCCTTTTTTGTGTCCCATCGTATACCTAAGGCCTTTTCGGTGTCGTCGCCGCCTAATATTTTTATATTCTGTTGAGGTGCGACGTCGTTTTTTAACACATTTCTATCGTTCGATGTCCAACCACACAAAACAAAGTTGGCCTTCTTGTGGATATAATCCACTTGCGTGGTTATCCTCTTTGCTTCTTCTATGCTGGCAAAGCTCTGCAGATAATCGTCCATGTAATGATTATTTACTATTGCTGACGCCGCGTCCGGGTATCTGTCAGCAAAGTCGCTCGCGTTGCGGTCCTTGATGTACAATGCTGTGCATGGGGATGACGTCGCCCCGAAGATAACGGATGTCATGCGGTATTCATCTGGCGGTCCATTTCGTAGGTCGCCGCGCCATAAAAATCTTAATGCATCGCGATCCTCTTCCCTTATTTTAATTCTCATAAACATTTCCTTGATGTCTGCTGACACAGCTATTTTATCTTGCCGGAAACGCATCAAAATACCGGGCAACGATTGCAGTAAGTCAGGTCCCGATAGAAGCAGGTCGTTTAGGCATAGACCTGCTGTCTTCGCCGCCGCATCGTGTACAAGTCGTGGTGGCTTATGTGGCTTGGCCGGATTGACTACCGGGAAGTGGGGTAGATACCATGTTTTGTTTACTGTGGAGGTATCGGGCGCCTTTTCTGCGTATCCTGATTTTAAAAGGTTATCTAGGCGTTGCAAGTATTGATTCTTGAGGTCGCTATCTTTGTCTAGGCGCCGTTCTAAATTTTCTAGCCGTTTTAGGGTGCCTAGGTAATTATTAGGTATTTTAGGTTTCTCTTGTTTCCACAGTAGTCCGGTTTCAAAGCTGCCATCGGGTAGTCGTCGACTCTTTTGTTTAAGGATATCTAGGGCCCTTTGATGCGGGTCCTCCCTAGGTGTCCTAGGTTCTATGCCTAGTGATTCTAATTTGAAAAAATTCCTCATGCTTTCCTCAATGGGGTCTAACTTTTCTTTCATTTTTATGTTTCCGCAAAATGTAGCTATAATTTTGTTTATGGAGTTTTGACATCCGTGCAGTACCCATCCTAGTTTGGTGTATGACGCCACCGGTTGATTACGCGCACCTGTTCGCGTTTCCGTAGCCACCAATAGATGCCAGTTATCTTGGCCTATTAGGATTTTCGGTTGCGCGCGTTCGTAGATAAGGGCGTCTTGAATGTCGTGCAGATGTTTACAATTTTTTATATCATTGGTATGTACAGTTTGCGTCATAATTTTCAGCTTATCTATAGTGCGCGCCGCTTCTATCTTCTGTGGCTCGCTATAGTGCTTGCCTTGTATGTGGAAATTCACGGTTCGGCTTTGCTCATGCTTGACCTCTGTGCCTATACCTTGTATCCACATAGGTTTGATTGGCCCATCTGCGCCTAGGGCATCTGCTACTGATGCATCTATCAAGGTGACTGTACTACCATCATCCAATAAAGCATAAGTGTCTACGCTTGTGTGTGGTCCGCTCAACGTGACAGGTACTATTTTTAAATACGCGCGGGAATTTTGAGGTGATGTTGCTGATACTGTTTCCCGTGCTGACGTAACGGCTTCGTTAGTGATAACGGGTGTCGGCGTCGCCACATTGTTATGCGTCGCCTCTAATTTGCGTTCTTTATGTAATAGTTTGTGATGTTTCATATTACAGTCCTTTATATCACACGGAGGCGCTTTACACATGAATCTTCTATGTTTGTTTCGTAGACATCTAAAACACATGTTGGATTTTTTAGCTATGTCCCATCGCGCGTCTATGTCTAACTGTTTATATTTGTAGCAGTCTGGTAACTTATGATCCTGATGCTTACACGCGGGGCATTGATCGTTTGACGTTTCTTTGTTTACATTGAACGTGCGCTCTACTCGGCGCCGTTGTCGTATTCCGTTAGCGTCATCGTTGCCTCGTTCCGGCTGCGCGTACGCGCCACACTTATCTGCCTCTTCATTCATAAACATAGATAAGCGCTTTAGCTCGGGAATATCTTCACTCTTTTTATTTGCTGCATAATCGTACCATTTATGTTTTAATATCGGCGTTAATTTTTCTACTATACAACGCGACATTTCAGGGCTATGTAAATACTGTATTCTTTTTAATGCTTCTACTGTACCCACCGTGTTTGCTACACGACTAGCGAATACACATATGTCCCTAGGGTTATCATTTAACTTAGGCAATAATTTTATTTTGTCTAACTCTGCTATGATCAAGGCCTCGGGCCTACCGAAACGTCTTTCAAGCGCGTCTATAATGATCTGAGGGTCAGATTGGCTAAACAATAAGCAACCTACAGCTTCCTTTGCGGCGCCTCTGAGGCTGATCCTAATTCTAGCAACATTTTCTATACAGGAAAAATACATTTGTGAGTCACAATACGCGGCCTTAAAAGCTATCCACTCACCGGGTTTGCCATCAAAGATTGGCAGCTGCTGGATGTACTTGGGGGGCTCTCTTGAACTGCGTGCGGCTTGTGCTAGAGCCGCGGCGAGCGTCCCCACGTCTATCACTTTATCATTCACTGCATTCCCGTGTAACACTTTATCACTCGCGATATTGCCCTCATTTCTTTTCGCACTCACTTGGTTACGTACACTTTCTTCGTGGCTGTCGCCCCGCAGCGGTTGAGCGCCTGTCTCGGCGCCGGTGTCCTTCGCTGCGTCCCTGCCGATCCTCCCGCCGCTGTCGTGGTGTGGCGGCGGTCGAGCCTCATCTCCGGGTGGCAGCGCCGGTCGCGCTAGCCACGTTCCAATCCTTACGGAGGCGAGGTCGTCCACCATGTCTTCGTCTGCCTCACTCGAGTCGGCTTCGGCCCTGATGCGCTGCAGTTGTATCTCTTGCAGCTCTCGCTCTGCCTGCGCTTGCTTCACTTTCATTTCAGCCAGCCGCTCTTTAGCTTCGAGCTCCGTGAGGCGCTTCTTCTTTGATGCTGTAGAGCGGCGTGACCTGGTGTCGCCAGGCTTGAGCGTACCATGTGAACCAGTAGTCTTCGTCTCACGCGTGTTTTCCGTCGTGGTCGTAGTCGTTGTCTGCGTGATGTCGGTGTCGTTAGTCTCCGTAGATCCGCTGCCTGTGTCCGTTTCAGCGGCCGGTTTCGCGCCGGTCTCCGGTGCTGGCTCGGTGGTGCCTGGTTCAGCGGTCGCTGACGGTTCTTGTTGGGCCTGTTCTCTCTTGGAGTCTCCACTGCAGCTGCGAGTCACCACCATCCTGCTGGATCTTGAGGATTCGGCTTTCGAAGGACCAGAATGTGCAGCGAGTGGACTGTAGGAGTTGTGTGCTGCTGTTTTTGCCGAGGTTTCACTGGTTCAGGACGGTGGCAATTCTTACCCTGTTGATGCAGTGGTTCGTCGGGGAAACCAAGAGAGGGGTTCTTCTTATTGGGATATCAATTAAAACTGCTGTTTACAAGTTAAAGATGAGACGGAGACTTAATTTGCCCAATATTTCGGTTGCCTGACGGGCATAGTGACGACTATGTTCGACTGATTTCTACTGATTGAAGTGTGGGACGGCGTGTCTCCTTATATACACGCTGAATTTAGACTAGCCAGCGGTCCTTTTGCTTTGCACGATCATTTTTGTCGGCAAACTCGCGTCTAAGGTCGTTCTGTGCTGTGATTGGGTAAGTTGAGTCTCAGTTCTCCATTTTATTAAATTCTGTACATTTACTATGCATTTGGCTCTATTACTACTTAATCTAATATACTATAATCATTGCACAATCTTTTACATAGGTTATAGGTACGTATAACGCTCCGAGTCCGCGGCCTGGTCGGTTTTCCTTAAACGACAAACTTATATATATTACCTACGCGCACGGACTCGGAGCTACCATTCTATTTCAGCCGTCGTCGTGATAACATCTATTTATTTCAAAGTTTACATTATGTATGGGTGCTGAGAGTAAGTATAGCTAATATATTATTAGTTTACAAGTATTCTACATGCTTTTATTTATAAGACTAGGACTTAAATTATCATATCTAGGACTTAAATTAGGTCAGGTAATAAAAACATAATTTATCTTAAAACTAGGACATCGCCGTCATCATATCTTCTGTGTTGCTGTCGTGCACAGTACTCACTGTAAATAATCCTAGATAGGGTGTATAAAATATAACGGATCCTATCCCACAGTACCATAGCATGCTGAAAAATGCATCTCTGCAGCTATTTGTCCACGGATGCAAAAGTTGATGACACGTGTATTGAGTTACGTCACTATTTTGTACCATAAACTTACTAACTTCAACCATTTTCACTAAAATTAAATAAAAACAAGGATATATTTGAACAGTGATCGCTAGTGAATTCCGTGTTACTGCGATTTGATTTACCCAAATGAATCGCATAATATATCGTTGCTGTTTCGTATTGAAAGGACAAAGTTCATTTAAAATTGTAATTTAAAATGAAACAAGTATAACAATGGGCAACATAGGTACTGGTCAGTTGGGGCATACTATAATGTATTTCGTTACATATTATGCAATTTACAATTTTATTACTAAGTATACATTGAAGCTATAAAAAAAAACTAGGAATAATCTGAAAAGAATATTTCGTACTTTCTCTTTAAAATAAACATAGCCAAGCATCAGATCATCCCCCAAGATCCCCCCTGTCTAGTCTGGGGCTCACTAGCAAATACCATATTGTAACCTAGCTGTAGGTAACGACAGTTCGTTTTAACTTGCTGTTAACCTGTGAACCTGCTTAATGTATTACCTGGACAATAAATATTTTCTATATTTTTATATCAGCTAAGAACTTCGTTGATTGGGATTTCTGGGTTAAAAATTACTTACATTAAAAAAAATCAAAGATATTATTAAGTAATTGTTTTTTTTCGTGGATGTAGATGCTGGAATGCTCTCCCCTCTTGCCCCTCTATAAATGGGAATGATGGGAGCTCATGCCAGCACGACATCTCAAATCAATAACAGTTCCCATTCCTACGGACCAAACCATCTCTAAAGTGCTCTGGGATGGTGATGTCCTCGTTGTTTTGGCATACATTATTAATTTAGTTTCTGTTTGCTGTAGGTATGTACTCTGGACGCTTTTGACGTTTACTTCTTTTTTACATCGTTCTCACAATCTATAATTATATTTAAATAAAATTGATCCCCTATTTCCCTTGGTCACGCCATAACTTGAGAACGACTTCACCGATTCCATCCATCTTTTTTTTTAAGTTTTTTTATACTTTATAGAAGGTTCTTACGAAAAAAAATTTAAGAAAGTTGCTTCACGGGGACGAAGTCACGGGCAGAAGCTAGTATAATTATAACTTCAACATTAATGTTGGAACTGAATATTTTCGTAACATTGAAATTGAATTAGCTAGCGAAACTCTAAAGACGTGATGGGTATTTAGAACTGAGAGTGCGCATGGAGTTTCTTGCCCGTTCTTATCCATAGGTATGTACTTACCTACTAGGCTTTGGAATGGGCAACTGGCTTCATATTTCCGACTGACTGACTCCTTGAAAATCGGGTGAAGCACTGAAAGCTCTTCATAGATGGCAGCCCTGGCCAAGTTACTCAAATCGCCATTGTTGTGTTTATATTTACTTTTATGTCGATCACAAAATTAAACGAAAACTAGATAAATATGAATGAGACTTGGGTATGATGAATAATGATGAGCTAAAGAAAACGGAAGCGTCTACCACTGGTAAAAAAAACCGGTCAAGTGCGTGTCGGGCCACGCGCAGTGTAGGGTTCCGTAGTTTTTGTAACAGCCAAGTGCGGGTCGTATTCGCCGACTGAAAGTTTCATACCATGCTCTAACTAAAAGCCAAACATGACTACCTACCTAATTTGACTTCCTATACAAATCCTCACCTACACCCCAATTGCGTAACACACAATCAATCGGAATCTGAATCATTTTGAAGCAAATTGCTAATCCATTGCTTCATAAGTTCGAAAAATTTGCCTGCTTAGCACGTAAATAACGCAATCAATGTAGTTGAACTGTCAAAATGAAACCGATTCCGATTAATCGTTGGTTACGCAATTATGGTGCTGGTCCGACAAATTTGCACAAAAAGTTTTAATTTTTTTTTTGATTTGGATAAGACTTTTCATAGCCGGTGTTTTGAATTTAAATACAGGACACAGAGCTACACTACTCACTCGTCACAAAAAAATAAAATTGAGGAATTCTATGGAGAATTGTTCGAAATTTTCGAGTCAAATACGGTCGACTATTACTCGTAAACTTGTAAAGCCCACTTACGTGTGATAGTTTTCGTTTAAACTTTGTTATTTAAAGGTACTACTGCCGTGACATTTGAATTTCTATCTACAACCGTTTAGTTGGTAGAGGGGGAGGACACTTGACTCTAACGAAAATTGGTACTTTAAAGCTTGATAAGTCACGAACGGTTTACTTATTCAAAAAACAGTCTTTCCAAACCCCTAATATTTTTGAAAGACCTATCCAACGATATCCCACACAATGGGAAGGACGAAAAAAAAAATTATCATCCCCACTTTACATGTAGGGGAGGTACCCTAAATAATTATTTTTTTCAAAATTTTATTTAACCACTTTTACGGCGTCATTAACGTGTATACTCATGCCAAATTACAACTTTCTAGTACCAATGGTTTTTGAGCTAAGCCGCGGACAGACAGACGGACATGGCGAAACTATAAGGGTTCCTAGTTGACTACGGAACCCTAAAAACAGCGTTAGTGGAAAAGAAAATATAAAAGTTTTATAATTTATAAGTAAAGTAAGATTTTTTTTCAGAGTTGAAAACCAAATCGAGTATGATCTTCCTGAAAAACTCAAGAGCTGTCAATTCTAGCACTGATCTATTATGTCATTAAAATAAAATACACACTTAGATGTGTATTTTATTTTATTAACATAATAGATCACCACACACCACAAGTGCCTGTAGGAAATAAAACCGGCCAAATGCGAGTCGGACTACACGACACGCCCTACTGACATTATGCTGAGCTGAAAGGCATTCCCTTTGGCATTATAATCTTAATTTATTTTGTGTAATGCCAATAAACACATTTTTCTTTCTTTCTTTACTGGAACAAAAATTTGCAGTTTAATATTTCGTAAATGGAGCATCAAATCGAAAAAAATATTCATCCCCACTTCACATGTAGGGGCTACCCTAAAAACTGTTACAAAATTACAGCTTTCTAGTACTAACGATCTCAAAGCAAAACCTCGGACAGACAGACAGACGGACATGACGAAACTATAAGGGTTCCTTGTCAGAACTACGGAACCCTAAAAACGGACTTAGTTCTCTTGGGCGCATGACCTATTACGAATTTCTACCATAAAAGTCTTCAGGTTTAAAAAGACACATGGTCTCGACGAAATATCGGGTTTCCAATCCTATTAACATCTTTGGCATAGACATGAGTCCCCTTATTTTTTCAGTTTACAGCTGCGCAACGATGCATATTAATTATTTTTTAACCTTACCCGATTAAAGGCTCTCACTAAAGTCTCATTCGACCTCATCATCGAGGTCATGTAAGCTGATGATGTGTGTTTTGTGTCGGAATCCCCAGAAGACCTGCAAGAGTTGATGGAAAGACTTAACATGTCATGACGTTTATTCGGTCTTAAAATTTGCATCACGGACACTGAAGTCATGCCATGGCCCACTTGATATGCGACTCGATGGTGCCGTCCTTAAGCAGGTGGACAGATTTAAATACCAGGGTAGTACCTACCTTAACAAGTAAAAGTGACTTAGCTGGACGAAATTAATTGCAGAATTGATGCTGCTTCAGCAGTGTTTGGCAGACTACGGGACAAGTATTCCACTCGCACGACTTCAAACTACAACCCAAGGTCAGCGTGTAAATGGCCATCGTTTTGCCAAACGTCCTGTACTCTTCTGAGACGTGGTACGTCTTTATGAGACACATACGCGCATTAGACAAAATTCCCCTTAAGTGCCTCCGCGATATCTTGAACACCAAATGGTCCGACCGTGTTAGAAAATATAGAAACACGGATGTAATACGAAGGGTGAATGTCTGCGGATTGAGGTCTACCTAATGCGTCATCAGCTGCGCTGGTCTGGACATGTTGTTAGGATGCCTGACGAGAGGATAGTTAAGCGCATCTTCTTTTCTGAACTAAAGGACGGCAAGCGGAAACAAGACGGCCAGTTCCTCAGATACAAAGACGTTCAGAAAAGACATATGAAGAGATGCAATATTGATCCCACTCGTTGGGAGGAGTTGGCAAGGGATAGACCTGTTTGGAGGCGTTTGATAAAACAAAATGTTTATAACTTTATAAATCAGCGGAGGAGAGATCTCGACAGCAGGCGAGATCACCTCAAGAGTAAACCACCCTACAACATTCAATACCATTACCACAATGGCATTCTAACGTGTCCACACTGTGCACGTACCTTCACAGTGGAGATAGGTTACGTTACCCACATCAGATCACACGCCCGTAACCTATAGTTGTCGGAAACAATAGCAGTCACCGTAGCCGAAATCGGCATGGGGATATATATTTTTGGAGGTATGAAGAACAGAAAGAAAGAAAGAAAAAGAAAGAAAGAAAGAGGATCCTCCGACCAGACGGGTGTTGTGTCTGGCGGGCAATTGCCCAAGGATTGATATTGGGAAATTGTATCTATGCTAATTGCACGGTAAACTCTGCTTGCGAGATGCAGGATTTGCGTGACATCAGTATGACGCGTTGTTCGCATGTGACGTTGTAGATACCGCTACATATTATAGACCAGGGTCGATAATTTTTAAAACTAAAAAAAATAATAGTAGGATGAAACCCATTAGAAAAGGAGGGGAATATCATAAAAATGAAAGTAAAAATAATTTACGGGCGATCTGAGGTCGGGAAGGGGATGGGGGTGAGCTTTTAAGGGTAAAAAACGGTTTTTCTCGATTTCCGGCAAAACTAAAAGTCCTATCGAAAAAAGTCAAATGGCAAAGTTGTAGGTAATAAAAAGATCTAAAACTTTTGTTTTAACACTTTTTTCACATAACTTCAAAATTTATATGAAAAATTAAAAAAACCAAGTTTTTGGTTTTTTATTTTTATCTTTTACAAAAATCTTTTTTTTTTAACGAAATTTGGTGAAAACTTACCTTTTTATGTCCCAAATACGCTGTAATTTATTTGATTAAAAATATTTATTATTTCACCTTATTTTGAATTAATATCGAAAAAGCACCCTAATTTTCAATCGAAAATTCACCCGTCAAAATATCAGCTTTTTTCAAAAAGTTGGTATGTTTTCTGTTCGTTGAAATCTCTATTTTCCGATGGCGAAAAAAAAAATATGTTACAATAGTAAATCTTCTCAGAAAATGCAAAAAATCGAAACAAACTCGAATTCGAAAACTGATAATCTGAAAAGACAAAATCGAATTATTAATGCCTTCACTATTTTATCGTGAGTATACCGCCATGAAAAAAAAATATTAAAGAAATAAATGTCAAAATGTATAAAAAATATATTAAAAATCTATAATAAATGTATATAAAAAATATTTATAGTAAATATATTTTTAATAACTAACTTTTGGCCGATTTTCATATATATTTTATACATTTCAAATATATTTCAGATATAAGTATTCAAAATATATTTTTTTTATATGTTTAGCTATGTTTTTTATGTCTTTTAAGATATATTTTGAATGTATCTAAAATATATGAAATATACATGAAAATCAGCCAAAAGTTAGTTATTAAAAATATTTTTATATATTTATACATTTATTATAGATTTTTAATATATTTTTTATACATTTTGACATTTATTTCTTTAATATTTTTTTTTCATGGGGGTGTATACTCACGATAAAATAGTGAAGGCATTAATAATTCGATTTTGTCTTTTCAGATTATCAGTTTTCGAATTCGAGTTTTTTTCGATTTTTTGCATTTTCTGAGAAGATTTACTATAGTAACATATATTTTTTTTTCACCATCGGAAAATAGAGATTTCAACGAACAGAAAACATACCAACTTTTTGATAAAAGCTGATATTTTGACGGGTGAATTTTCGATTGAAAATGAGGGTGCTTTTTCGATATTAATTCAAAATAAGGTGAAATAATAAATATTTTTAATCAAATAAATTACAGCGTATTTGGGACATAAACAGGTAAGTTTTCACCAAATTTCGTTAAAAAAAAAAGATTTTTGTAAAAGATAAAAATAAAAAACCAAAAACTTGGTTTTTTTAATTTTTCATATAAATTTTGAGGTTATGTGAAAAAAGTGTTAATGCAAAAGTTTTAGATCTTTTTATTACCTACAACTTTGCCATTTGACTTTTTTCGATAGGACTTTTAGTTTTGCCGGAAATCGAGAAAAACCGTTTTTTACCCTTAAAAGCTCACCCCCATCCCCTTCCCGACCTCAGATCGCCCGTAAATTATTTTTCCTTTCATTTTTATAATATTCCCCTCCTTTTCTAATGGGTTTCATCCTACTATTATTTTTTTTCACTTTTTATTATTTTTAAAGGCTTCTACCCTGGTCTATTAATTAATTATGCGTAAAAGAAGTCGCTTGTTTACAATAAATGTATGGATAGCATTGACCTAAGAAAAGTATGGACTGGAAATACCTACGAAAAAAGGGTGCATACCTACAACTCGTATTGTCTCATAAAATGGCTGCCATTGCTAGGGTTGTGTCAATCAAGTAACATCGGTGTTACTATAACGAGTATCGATACTAAATACGAGTTTTACTAGTTATCACGTTTGGATCATACCTAATATTATGTACTTACATAAAGTCCGTTGTAATTGTAACAGAAAAAGATGAGTAGGTTATCTTACCTTCTGTTAAAAAGTTCTGTAAAATTTAAGTGTCTGTTGGTAATGTCAAAATAATAGCTTTTTACTAAACGCTTATCGTCTAAACAATACTTTTAAGAAAAAAAAAATTGGTAGGGGAGGACAGTGTAGGTCTGTCAACATGTATCAGGTACTTAACAAAATAGAAAACAATGTAAAAGCCAATTGTTTTTAAAACTGTAACCGTGGAGTTTCTTGCCGGTTCTTCTCCATAGGAAACAACCAATTGTTACCATACACCTAGCTTCTGACGTTTCATAAGTGTCCATGTAGGTTTATGTGAAATATTTTTATTTTGGGGCTGTAAAGTTTAGTGTGCACCACAGGCCGGACTTAGCGGCTAGCTAGGTCACTCGGACCGAATAAGATGCAGGATTATTTTTGTTAACATCGCAGAATATACGGATATCGTTTCAGCGGAGGAACTAGTTTCGGAAACTATTACAGCAAGTAGGCAACGGTACAACACTATTCCATTATGACATATGTTTGTAAACAAACGAATGAATTAAAAAATATAATAAAAAGGCCTGTTATATGGAAATGAACCCAAATATCAATACTTTAGCCATAAATTCATGATCGCGTTACAATTGTATCATCAAATGTGTAATAGTGTATGTATTAATGTATGAAAACCGGTTACTAACCTGTGCAAAGACAATTGAGGTTGATTTGCATTCTTTCTTGCACCACACTTCACAATACAACACAGAGGCATGTTCAATTTCTATTTTCCAACATTTACATGCAGTTTTAATAGGTAAAATCCTCGTAATTTTCTCGCAAATCTCAACTTTACAAAAAACAAACAACCATTTGACAGCAAAACTACCACGAAACTCGTCGTATAAGATGGCTGCTACGGCACTTACCTACAACTGTCCCTACGTCACGACAAAATGTTGCCATAATTAGCAACAACTTAAAATATAGTTGTCTCTTTTATCAAATAAGATTATCTCACTAGAAAGAATGAGACATAACGATATTTCAAATTCTGAATCATATTTCACTCATATTTGTATAAGCAAATGTATGTATAGATTATCGCGGCGTCTCCATGTTTATATCTCAATGATGGATAGTGACAGTTAACTGTCAAAATTTTGGTACGCTGGCACGCAGCGACATCTGAAATGAGCAAGTGGCAGTTTTTATCCCCATTCAAAAGTGCCTGTAAATGGTTTAATTAAAATAAATGCTTTGGGTTTGAGTTTGAACATTCATGGGCTAAAGTATTGAAGTTTATTAAAAAAAGAGCTTCAGTAGCTCAACTTCTAAAATAAAACCCTTTCAAATTGTCAACTTTACAATGTAGTTCGACCTTTCGAAGAAATAAAAATTGAGTAATTCAAACTCTGCGCCACAGAGAATACTTTATCTATGGTCGCCACAACACCAAGTAAAGTTCTAGAATTCGCCGCTAATGTCGATTGTCGCTGCAGTCGGTAAATGGACGTTTGATGTGGTTGTTTGTCAAGAGTGTCCCATTGTCTGTTTACAGTGAATTATTTCCCATAACTATAATCCTAATTGAAGTAAAAAGTTTTAAGGAGTAGATGAAGGTGTGTATTTATTGGTTGTTCAATAATTTCGTAAGTAAAGTGGTTAGAAGTGTGAATAATGAATTGGCGCTTGGGGACTACTAAGGTTCGAGTCGATTCATCTCTTTCATGTCAGCTGTACACAAAGATGCTACGCATTTACACAGTAATCGACGAAATAATGAATTAAATCAGTACTTTTTCCAGGAAATAGGCCTTGTTTCGTTGTTAAGAGCCTGTTAAGCATGTGTAATAACTGTATTCTTTAGGTTTATCCGCCGTACTACGGAGGTTATGGACTTGTGTTGTCCTTATTTTTCGAAAGAAGATAATTTATCGAAAAATGTCGTTTTAGCACACCTAATGACCCCTCGCGGTGTTATAAAGGTACATTTTTATCACTAAGTATCCCTATAGCGTATAGATTCGAGTCCATATTGTATGAAAACAATCGTATCAGTGTTTACGTAGCTATGTTTGAAATATGGATTGTTTTAGCGACGTTTCAGAAAAATCATTGCAGTTTTAGTTTTGTCACCATAATGAGCAATATTCGTGGTAATTTATACGTACATTAGTATACTCTTCATGACTTGTAATTTCCATGCAGGAATCACTGGTGAAAACACAATTTTTGTATAGTGACTATTCATATGATACAATCTAAAACTATGATGTATGTATGTCTTCATTGTAAACTTTATACTAGAGTAGAGGATACCAAAAGTTGTATATCCTGATAATTTCTTTCATTAGAAATTGGGTTAAGTTGATAAAACATTACATTGGAAACACAATACTACTTACCATAAATTAATACAATTTTGGAGAGTCATCTATTTGTAGCTGTTTTATATAATGTCAACCCAATATCAATATATTTCTGTAATATAATAACTATTCAATAATATAATGCTACTGTAATAACAGTGTTCTATGTGTTACCCAGTAACTGGGTTGTGGAGTTCAGATAGGTAGTTGCTACATGTAGATTACTGGTATTCAACTGCATCCGGTTAGACTGAAAGCCAACCTCAAGATAATTGACAGCAGGTTAGCCAAATTGAATAATAGTGCTAATATAGACTATGCCATACTCCAAATATTGTTTTGTTCTCTATGAGATTCTCCGACAGTGTCTCTGAATTATTTTTATATATATATTGTATATTAATATGTATTAAATTACCATACCATGGAGGGATACCAGTATTTAGTCAGTACCCCCTTAAATAAAGCCGGTATGTGTGTGTAATCTAATGTATTGCAGTCCAGGCTTGGGCATCTATAAGTTACCGCTGTACATATTTGGTGAAGTAAAAATGTAGATGTTATGTGATATCAGAACTCAATTTCTCATTATCAGTTCTATAGGCAATAAAACTAACCAAACATGTTTAGCACAAAAGAAACAAAAACATTTTCTATTCAAAACTGCTATTTTAGATCCAACTTGAATGGATTAGAAATTGACCTAGTTACATGGAAATAATCATTGTTCAAGATTTTATGCCCTGGGTTGCTGGTACATTTAAAATTATTTTCCATTATTTTTATTACATATTTTTTAATCCAATTAGCAGCTAAATATCCTGGTTAAACATTTAGTTGCTTTATTTTATGCTAATTATCTTGCATTGTCCTACAAACACATTTAGGCTTGTTTGTATTAAAAATTAGTCGCTGTACCCACAGGTGTCACTATTAGAACATATTTTTATTTTCATGGACAGAAACAATCACTTTCTAGGCCTTGGTTTACAATAAATTTCACCATCGTAAAGATGTAATAATATAATGCTGCATTTGGTTAGACTGGAAGCCAACCCCAACATACTGGGGCAAAGGCTTGGCAGACAATGATGATGATGAAACATGTTACAATATAAATATCTGGAATAATACCGGGCATATTTTGTTCAAGTTTATTTTAAAATGTACTTGATTCTTGTTGAATTTCTCAGTATAACACATTTGCAAAAAGCATAAAAATAGTATTAACAGAATCATATTGTTCACAAAACATAATGTATTCCAGTAATTTTCATTTCTAACATGCATGAAGTATGCAGTTGAAGTAAGGAAAGTACATGCCATGAAATATTACTTTCTTCAATGGATTATTTATGTCCCCATAGGGATTATGTAGTATAATCAGCCTATAATGTTCCCACTGCTGGGACAAAGGTTTTCTGTGAGAAGGAGTGGGCCGTAATCCACTATGCGGGCCCAGTGCGGGTTGGCAGATGTCTTAGAATAGTCCCTGTAGTGTTTATTAAGCTCAAATTTAGATAATTATGTACTGTAAGTTGTATCATAATTCATATTGTGTTGCTAGTATCTAGTAATTATTAGTGTAAACTTGTGTGAAAGATAATGTTATTTGTTCGCAGATTTAAAGAGAGTAACTGATTTAATTATGCCAAACAAATATCCAATGACCTCTCTAATCAATGTATTTTATTGAACAACCAACGAAAGAGATAAGTAGCTAGTCAAGAAAATAACATCACTCTATAGACAAAGATTGTTCCTAACTTTAAAACACTTTATCCCACTCTCAGTCATAGATTTAAATGCTGAGCCCACCAACAATATGTTTTGTTGTTAAAAAAGAGTTGTCTTCTTCACTCTGGGATAAAAATATTAACCCGTTTGCAAGGTAAATTTGTCTACCTGGTTACTTACCTCTTTTGTTGCTTGTAAGTGGATTGTTGCCAACATTATATCCTCAATGATAACAACCTCATTCACTTGCAGGTGACAGAATGTCTCGCAACAAAGACAAGCATGAGAGCGCTAGCGGGCGCACTTATCACATCATGTCGGAAGCGGAGCGGGCGTCCGGCCGCCGCGGTGGCTGGACCACGCTTGAGGTAATTGTTTTATCATAGTTACTATTAGCAAGATTCAAAATACTGGTATTCAGCTGCATCCGGTTAGACTGGAAGCCGACCCCAACACACAGTCTTGAATTAAATCGAGCCATTATGCAATTCAATGTGAGCATCAAAATAATTATGAGTCAAAGAAAAAGTTTTTATGCAGTTTCGACGGTGTTGGCCATCATTTATGTGTCGTCATTGTGCCAAGTTTGAATTCATGACGGACGATATACTTCTATACCTACTAAAAGTGCAGGGTGGCACGATTTAGGATTCCACGAGTGTAGATGGGAGAAGGCACGCAGATGATTATTTAGCAAGATGCACAGACCGCACGTTGCTTGGATAAGTAAAGTAGGTAAGCGACACATTTGAATATGAACTTTATTTTCATAAAAATAATGTTCATTATCCATATGAAACGCTGAGACGTTTACTTTACTAAGCAAAGACAAATTGCAGTCTATGCATTTTGTACTATGTGACCATTGATATTAGAATATCAATGTATGTGACAATGTGAAAAACTGTCACTGTTACACTATAAAGAAGAAAAGTATAAGGGTGCGCAGACGATTCATGTCTCAGCCGAGTGATTATTTTATTACTAACTTTGGTCTGGCTTAATTAATAGTACTGTCTGCCCTAATTAATAGTACTGTCTGCCGTAAAGATCCAAATGATGATTACTAACGGTTACAGATTGATGTTAAGTTAATTTTAAGGTAATAACTTACTGTAACATTGGTTCAATAAATTTATTATTATTATTATTATTAATTGTGTCTGTAAGAGAAGAGCGTCGTCACACGGAGCTTTTGTGTAGCGCAGGCGTTGACGCTTAAATGGTACGTCGCATTGACGTTCTATCGAAACTACGTTGCGTATGCGCAGCGTCTTCGCTAATGCCCGTTTTTACTAACACTATACGACACAATGAATACCTAAACAAAACTACGCTGTTGGATTGTAAATTTTCGGCGATAGCGCATATATGTATACGTTAATAAGAAACTACAGAAAGCCACCTGCTATGACCCTTACATACTCCTTTTGCCTCGTATACGGTCATGCCCGCTGGTTGCGAGTACTACGCACCTAACCTTTCTGAAAAACTTCACCAATAAGGTGACTATAATCCTTGTTGAGCGTCCCATCCGCGTTTCCACTCACATCTGCCTTGTAAATACCGTTTGTTAGTCGCCTTTCATTCATCCTCTCAAAATGATCTTAACATACGTGCTTCTTTTCAACCGTCAATAATTGATAATTCCACTGCGATGAAAAGTATACTGTAAGCAAGTGCAGGGCTCTACACTTACAGCATCTGCATCCACACATGTACACACGGCCACACATCAAGCTATACATTTCCAGCTTTAGCTGACCTCGCATTGTATAGGTTTTTCGTACAATCAGAAGTCAGCTTATACTGGTTTATATAGCTTGATGTGTAGCCGTGTGTACAGTCATTTAGGCTTGATCGAGTACCAAACAGGCCAACTTTCGCTTTTTTATATCAATTTCGATTGTACACTCACGCAACATACTAAATCACTTATTCTCTCGAGCCAGCACGATTATTTATATCAGAATAGCTCATGTTGTAAGTACCTAAAGATAAGCTAGTCAGCTCCAGAATGTTAGGACGTACTAAGTGTCCTCACTCGCGGAGGTTCTTTTGATGCACCCTAATAAAATCTTATCGAGTATAATGTGATTCATATATTTTATAGTACCAAGTTACCTACGTGAATGCGGCTGATGATGAATCGGTCGTTAATCAACATAAAATATAGCTCATACACTTTTTAAAAGTCATCTGATAGTATTGTTGCTAATTGAAAATACTAGCACTCATCATCATTTTCATGCCCTTATCCCAATCTTATATTACAAAAATAAAAATGGATCTTCGAAATGTATGTACGCCCATAATTTTCGAACGACTGCACCAAATTGGATGATTCTTGGTTTTTTGTATTCGATATTGTTAGGACAAGGTTTGTATACTTATATAATTGGACCCGGTAGGTGGCGCTGGAGTAGGGTAGGAGTAGTGTAGGAGTAGTGTAGGAGTAGGGTAGGGGTAGGGTAGGGGGTAGGACACCACGCGAACGAAGTAGCGCCGGGCAGCTAGAAATAATTTAAATGGCAAAACAACGTTTGTCGGGTCAGCTAGTTTCAAATAAATTGGGTCGGCGCAACATGTCTCCTTCCACACTTCCACACATTCTATTAGTCGTCATCTTGGAAATCACCGCCTTTCTAGCCATATCATCTTTCACACAGTCCATCCATCGTTTTTTGTTAGCTTATGTTGTGTCCCACTGCAAAGGCTTCCTTCCACATGTCTCTTTTTGTGCGATCTCTGGCCTTGTTGACCCTGCAAACATGATTAGATCCTCACGCTACTTTCGCCATGGTCTACCTCGACGGCAGTATCCTCCATTAGGCGTCCAGTGAGTGACGATCTGTCCCCATCTCTCCGGGGGCATATTTGTGCAACGTAGCCAGCCCACTCCCACTTCAGTCTGGCTGTTATTTCTCCAACGTCACTATAATATGAATTTATGTTCTTGTGAAGAAGGTACAAACATCCCTACTCCTATATTTTTGTTTAAAGGATGCTCCTTTTCTATAATAAGTCTCGTAATGGTGGTACCTCCCACGAGAGAACCGTTCTTGGTACCCTTGTGCCAAGTTCTTAACTCCTTTTCAACCTAACGACTATGTCAGGTACTCGTTTCAAAAACCTCATTACAACATTCTGACTAGTCAGTATCAGAATAGGAAGGATGTCGGTTAATTTGCAAGTAATTATTTTGTCCTTGGATAACCTTGCGGTGAAGCTTTGATTGTTCAGAATATTTAACACCCAATCCGTTATTTTTTTCTGATTAAACGTTCAGTTTTATTTAATTAAAACCTGTAATTATTTTAATTATTTATTCACATTTATGTTTATAGACCGTTTTAGATCAAGCAGATTGATAATTATAATTTTCATGGCATTGAAGATGATATTTTATTTAAATTTTCCAAGTATTTAAGGTAAATAAGTGCCTATTTACTTGCCGACCTCAATGAAAGATTTAATTTATCCTTTTAGGCTAAATTAAACATTTTATAAAGGTTAATTCTTTGTTTGCTCTCAAATACATACAATGCAAACATACAGAAACTGGCTTTTTACAATTCTATTCTACATGTAATAGTGTCAAGATGCGCCTACGCAACATGTATAAAAGTTTTCCTTAACTTGTGTTGTCGTCACGAAACATTGCGCGAGAGTGATTGCAAACAAAATCCATATAAGATTACATCTACTGGTTTTTTCTTCATTTACAGTCATTCATTTTATTTATAACTAGCTGACCCGACTGACGTTGTCCTGTCCAAATTTAAAAATCCCTTAGAAAAAGGACGTTCAGTTTCTCCCGAATTTGAAAAAAAAACTTGGAAACTTTTCCATTTTTTTCCATAAAAAATCTAATTCAGACTATTACGAACATTTTAATACAAAAATCAGATCTCAAGTGCGTATGCGGTACCTCCACACAGACAAAGGCCTACCTTCCAACCTGCGTCGCATGCCCTGTCACCTGTGCTGCACATCGTTTCTCAAGTGATGTACTTACCAACGAACGGCATTGAATTGTTGCTGGGCTTTTCGCGTTGATAAATCAGTCCTGCATAACCATATACAGGGTGGCAGGGACATCGACGCACAAACTGTAACCATGAATTCAGCATATGATTCTAGACCCCCTAGCGTTGAAATTTTTCGTCGGTAATAAAAAAAAAATTGCTCTTCCATACATTTTGACCGCGTAGGTATCGCACTTTTCTATAAAACGGCTGTTTTTTTTTTGGTCTAGAGTCATGTGCTGAATTCATATGGTTACAGTTTGTGCGTCGATGTCCCTGCCACCCTGTATTTATGTATAGATTATAAAAAAAATTGAGATATGCTTCGAATAAAAATGCATATTGTGCAAGAATAAGCCTAAATATGTAATCCTCCATACCTCGGTGTTGGTTGCTGCACTGAGAAGTTCGACTTATCTGAGGTTCACAACCTTCCCAAAGTATGCTGTATTGTATCTAGGTATGTCTTTATCATTAATTAGCGACCCGCCCCTGCTTCGCGGTTTTTACAACATGACAAAACATCGATATTGCGTTGTGTAATTTAATATGAATGTATTGTTCACATAAACCTTCGAAATGATGGTAAAAACCGCATGAAAATCCGTTGCGTAGAAGTCACAACGCTGTCACACAGACAGACACGATAAGCGACTTTAATTTATAATATGAATAGATTCAAACTCTCTAACAACCAATTAAACATTTTCAGGTAACAGGAGGTGTGCGCGCCATAGCGCCCCAACTGTTCCAACTGACGCACCTGACGGCGCTATACCTCAACGACAACTCGCTGCAGAGGATCCCGACAGACATTAACCAGCTGGCGAACTTGCACACCCTCGATATATCTAACAACAAGCTGAGATCGCTGCCCGCTGAGCTTGGAGACCTTATACAGCTCAGGTGAATATTTTGCCAGATAGTTCAGTTTGCGCGAAGGGTGCGTCCACTGACGTTATCGATTATATATGTAGTTCCAAATTGCAGTATGGCAGTTTGGGACATATCTAGTTATTTACATTTCTCAAGTACTGTCCTAATCAGTCCTTGGACGTCATAATGGAATAGTATTCTACTTATTATCATGCAATATTATTCCATTTTCCCGCTTTTTATGGTATCATTAACAAGATAAGTTATCGAAACTACACCATAAACTCGCTGAATGTTCCTTTCATGAATGATTTGCGTTTCTCCTACCTTTCAAGAAAATTTACTCTTGACAGTAGGTACGAATAGTATTGCCATTTTTATTCAACTTTCTCTTTCGTTCAAGAACCGATTTCTAAGGAAAAGTTCTTGTAATGAACGTTAGTGGTGTACACGCCGTGATTTGTTTGTCATTACCGTTTTTAAATCACCAACGACTTTGTCTCAGAGGACAGCTTATTTTAATATCCGTAGGTCAATGATTTTTTAATGAGAAATACTTTGATAGCGGTGTCGAGCTATCTTTGTTGGCAAGCTATAAAATCTAGCGTGTTAAAAATACTGCTGTGATGATATAGTCTTATTCGTATCGCGAAAATGAATTGAATTGTTTTATCATAAGAAAAACAACACATAATCAGATAAACAGTAATTATTAATTGTTTACTTTTGGAATCAAACATGCAGTTATCCGATTTAGTCTTCATTGTTATTAATAAAATATTGCCATATACCTACGTTTAGAATGAGATATTTGTTTGTTTTGCCAGATAAAAACTTTATCTAAAACGGAATTAACGATCATTGACGTGTACCGTTTGATGAATACCCAAGGGCTTTATAAATAAAGTTTATTGCGGTTGGTACGATGGTTAACTAATACCTAGATGTTGGTCTCTCTTATCTTATTCAAAGGTCAGGATTAAAATATAGTCCCAAATATTTTCAGACCCAAAGTCATCTTTGTTTTAAGGACTTTAAAAGCCTTCTCATAATCTTATAACATTGTTGTCCAGGAGATAAACTTCTCCAAAAATGAGAGAGTAATGGTAAGTATGTCAAGTTTATTTAGTATCAATTCAGCAACTTAAGTAATACTTTGCAAATAAATTTTTAAAACTTGAAATTAAGATCAAGGTCTTACGAATCCGTTACGATTGGAGAAAAAATGTTCATGGACGATTGTCTTAGCGAAAAACTCAAGTCTTCGTGAAAGTTTTTGTAAATACGACATTCGATATAATGTGCCGCGACCTTCGGATCTATGCGAAGATATTTATTGCTCAGCCACATCTAAAGATAGCTTGGTATGCCCGTTTTCGTTTACCGTCCCTAATGGTTTTGGTCAGCTTGGCTCTGATGCATCAAGTAGTGGATATTTTCGTCCGATCCTTTTACTCAAAAATTAATTTTAGCGTTTCTTTTTGCTCATATTGTTGAAATTTGTCTAAATTTAACTCCGCTTCAAATCTGGGATCAATATCTTTTGTGATTGTTTGCTGGTATTTTGGTCAAAGGATTACAACAGCTCATACCGTTTTATTGATCAGGGATTTGACTAAAGGTCAAGTCCCTGATCAATAAAACGGTAGGCGTGTTCGGCGGAAAGCGCAAAGTTTTTCTTTACCCACTTAAATTGGGCGCTCTCATAGGTAATCGCTATGCTCAGTTTCTTCATCAATTATATTACGAGTTTCTCTTCTCGTATTCAAAAGCAAACAAAGTTGTCACAGTATATTTATATAGCTATCATGCAATGCTGCTTACTGACTTGCATAATATTCTGAAGCGTGGAACAACTAACAAAGCTCTTGACGTCTTTTGCGGTCTTTCGAAGCATTCGATCGTGTTAAGCATCCATTTCTATATTGCATTCGTGGTTAAGTTCTATACTTTAGCTTCAGTTGATGTGGGTTAACATTGTAAAACCCCCGACTTACACTTGCCTCTGTTTATTAGCCTGACTGTCTTGTTTAGCCTGACTGGAAATTCTCGTATTTTTAAGAACGTTCATATTTTAATCTTAGTCTCGATCTGTCAAAAACACCTCTAATTTACCTACATTTTATACAAGTATTTGACGTTGATTGTCGCTGAGATGAGATTGTGACTGTTTGATAGATTTGAATGGATTTAACAACGGGAATTGGCCTTTTGATTAAGTCTCGGATCCCTCAAATCTAATAATATGTAGCTGATATGATTACTACTCCAAAATAAACGGAAACAGATCATGTAAGTTACAATGAGATTTAAAAAAACAAATCGAATAGGCTTTCTACACTACGGTGTAGTTACTTGGTACCCCACAGGAAAGCAGAAAATGGAAAATCAAGGTCTTTTTTACACTGTTATGGTTTCTTAACCATTGTTATTGTCGTTCATGGTCACAAAGAGGAGATTGTCCGTATGTAACACGAATTAATTCCGATCAGTGAGCAATGTTGACCTCGTTTGATATCTCAAACGTTTGACGTGTGTACTCATTAACTTGCAAACTGTCGACCTCTATGCTAATTCGGTGCAACATTGATGGTTTTAATACCAGTATGGTAGATTTAAATAATTATGTGTGATCGCTTTGTACCAAAAATGGACGATGGCGCTATGTTCATTATACGGTTAGGCATCTATATAATGGCTCTAGTTTTTCCAAAGTTGGGCAAAAATGTCTTCCTATTATCTTCTTTTTTATATTTTTATTATGGCTAAACTTTTAATGGATGTTTCAACTATGAATTTGGTTTTGATTGTGAAAAGTTAGTAACCAACATAATTGACTGAGTGCTTGGTCCTTTTATACACTGGTATAAAAAATGCTGTGCAAAATGACCACGTCGATGGATAAGCTACCATCATCATCTCCTGCGCTTATCCCAATTTATTTGGGGTCGGCGCAACTTGTATTTTTCTTTCACACTTCTCTATTAGTCGTCATCTCGGTAATCACGGCCGTCTAACCCTCTCATCTTTCACTCAGTCCACCCATCGTTTCTTTGGTCTTCTTTCTCTCAGATTGATAAGCCATATGAATCCCAATGACATACCCATTGGGGACAAAGTAGGTATATAATCTTATTTCATATTCCACAATGTAAATTTCCTCCGTGTCACGGCCAAATCTTGCTCAGTTAAGAATAGATTGACTAACAAACACACATTCGGATTTATTAGTATACTTTGCAGTTAACTTACAACTGGCTACGATTATATTTTGTGAATATTTAAAACAAATATTTACGCCACTTACTAGATATGAAAATTGTTTATGCAAGACGTATGTAAATGATGATAGGCGCCCCTTATTAAATGGGACTTAAGGCTCAATTTACACTGCCACGGAACGGAGTGGAAGCGAGTTTTCGTAGCGATATTATACATAGCAAAATGAAATTTATGTCAATTGTCTAACGTACAAACTAGATATGAGTTATGAGCTTATTACTGTGGAATTCCCGAGAATGCGCGATAATTCTCCAGAAGATGCGTGACCTGTGCGTATCTGTGTATCTAATTTGTGCGTTACACTTTTGACATAAAGTTCATTATGCTTTGTACAAAAAGAAATCGCTTCCACTCCTTTCTGCGGCAATGTAAAGTGAGCCTTAACATAGCTGGCAGAATGTGGGTGGGTGTACTGTAGGAACTCTACAGGGTGTCAAGGACACCGACGCGCAACCTGTTACCATGGATTTGGTACATGATTCTAACCTGCGTTGAAGTTTGAACGGTTATTAAAAAAAAAAACTTAGCTGTTCCATACAATTTGACAGCGTAGCTATTGCAGTTTTCACTGACGAAAAAATTTTCCGCTAGAATCATGTGCGTTCGTGGTTTTAGTTTGCGCGTCGATGTCTGCCACCCGTAGGTCAAACCTCCTCCAAACCTTTCGGGGATAACATACAGGCGTGATGTTATGCTAAATCAATTAAATTAAAAATCATTTAAGTGATATGTTTTTGTAAAGTTAAGGAAACTTTCTATTTCTTATCATCTAAGAGTTCAAATTGATAGCACAATATGACTTAATATTATCCCAATATACAATTACCTCTTTCTACAGATTATTACATTATTTATACATTCGGTTTTATCAACCGATAATAATATTTATGAGTATAAAAACACGTATATTTGCATTTAGCTTTGTTGTGTGTATAATTTAGTATGTATAGTGGAACGCGTATGTAAAGATCCAAGGTCTTTGACCTCTCGCGTGTATTTTGCCATCGACGTATATTTGTAAACACTGAGTGAAGGCCTGTTTACATTTTCATTAGTAATTTAAATGTTGGAGTATATTATAACTTGCTGGTTTGTCAGCGATTACTCACATAGATTATAGCATTTTAAAACTCCCCCAAACTTAGTATTTAGTGGTCTTTAGGGAGGCTATTTTTAGGCATTTGGGACTGATATGATCATGTTTGCTTGTTATAATAAATTCATGAATAAGTAACATACTTGGGACTAATCTAATCACATACTAATCAAAGTGAATGTAAATGAGTAAGTTCGTTTCATTGTTTCATAAGAATTTCAAGACTTGATTATATATAAGTAATTACATATTTTTATGTAGGTACAACCAGTCTCACATCAGTGGTAACAGTTTGACATTGACAGCACTTTTATACGATAGCAGTAAGGTTGATTTTCGTAGTGTAAGTGTTACTGATGTACGCTATGTAAAATACGCGACTTAGTACTAAAACAATTTCTATTATTTTCTATAATTAACGTCTGGCGAGTCATTGAACCCAAACGTGAACTTATTGCTGTATGTTATTAATTAATATTTATATGGTAGTTATTAATATCGCTATCGGTCCGGAAATTGGCTCGGTTTAATTGTGTTTATCATGGTTGTTTCAAAATATAAAATTTGACCCGGAAAGTATTCCGGGAAATATGAATATATTACTCAAGATTTTTTTGTGAGAAAAATTAGGGCGAGTTTGTGGTGACCTAAAGATTAAAACATCCGTTACTGTTCTGACACAAAAACTAGAACTGGGCATGAACGAATGTAAATTACAGCATTGTCTGATTATTGTATATAATCTCTAGGGGTCGTCATGATTGATTTACAGAGTACGGAAATGTCATGAAAAAAACTGGATTTGAAATAAGGTCCTTAGAACCAATCTTCTCAATGTTGGTTTACAGAACTTTAACTGAATATTTAAACATAAATAATAATAATCAATATTTAGTACTTACCACTATGAACTAACGTTAAGTGTTTTATTTTAACTGTTGTAGCATAAAATCCTAATAGCCTCCGTACTCCATTGCTAAATACGGTACATTATAATAAGTTCTATAATTATGAGAAGTAGAAACCATTTAGCGTTGCTCAAACACCATTTTAATAACAATAATAATATCTGTAAATACTAAATATGGCCTAAATTAATTTATTGGCAGGAAGTTACAAGTTAAGTCGAAATTGCTAGAATGTAGATCTAGCCAAATGCTTAATGCGTAGTGGGTTGTTAAATGGAATTGCCGGAGTAACGGTAGCAAGCGCCGTTTAAACCTGAGGTCATGGTTACCCAGATTTAGGTGGAATGAGGTTTATTGTAAATTGCTCCAAATACACAAATCCATCCGATGGACTTTGCTAACCTGAACTAGACTTTATTACCTTCATATATGAACCCAAAAGCCAGCTATGATAAACGAGGCCACATAACAGGCTACACAGCAAATCAGACTAGGCTGACTAAATAATCAAAGTGTCCGATTACGGATTTGTGAAAAGCGTTCAGAGGACACCTTAAATCTTCGACTTGGATCCGGATAGGAATGCTTGCTAGGCTTCCAAGGGGCAAGAGGCCTTCCCAAAGGTTTTAAAGAAGCAGCTATGAGCGTTCTATCATATCAGTTTATTAGGCCTGGAAATCTCCTGTGTTAAATGTTTGCGCCATTGCCATCCGTGGGTCGGAAAGCATGCGTTAAGCTGTTGGTCCGGATTTGTAGATCTTTGACAGTAGTTACAGGTAAACCAGGATTGCCTAAGACTATCGTGATACCCAGTAACTTGGTTGTGGAGGTCAGATAGGCAGTAGCTCCATGTAAAATACTGGTATCAGTCAGACAGTCAGTCAGTGTCAGTCAGTGGTGGTGTCATCAGTTTAGACTGGGAGCTGACCCCAAAATAATTGGGAAATTGCTAGGCAGATGATGGTGACTGTCTGCACTATTGATGATGATGATTTTTTAAATAAGAATATATGTAATATTTCAGCACATTTAATTGCTATTGCGAAATGGGACTTGTAATATATCTGTATCCTGCAACTTGGCAGATGTATTGTTCCAAAATAACAACCGCCTCTTGTTCCAGAGAACTGCACCTGCACAACAACTACCTCCGAGTGCTTCCATACGAGCTCGGCAAGCTTTTTCACCTTCAACTCCTGGGATTAGGAGGCAACCCCCTCAGCAAGGAGATGCTCTCGATATACAACGACAACAACGGGACGGCGAAGCTGTTGACGTATATGCTCGACAATTTGCAAGGTAAGTGCTTTTATAAGAGTAGACAGTAGTAAGTTTAGACAATGATTAGACCATACGGCCAAATATATGCGTACGACGTACTAAATAATGTATGTAGCGTATTTTCTGTTGGCAATAAAGAATATCTATCTAGCCATAACCATGTGTCTGAAGAACAAACTCGATAAACGAATTACGATTGGGTGAAACCAGTCTAATATTCGAGCGAAAAACTTAAAAAAAATATTATTCTTACGATAAATAAATCACATGTGTGACTCGCCTAATTTTAAAACACATAATATTAAGTCACCCGGTCTACCCCTAGGTCAGACAAGAGTCCTGAGCAAATAAGGGTTCATGTCCCGTGTAAATACTGTTACTAGATAAAACTAAACGAACGCTGTTTAAATTAGATAAGACCACACGTTGGGGGTGACCCAGGTCGCTCCCCTGGGATACTAATCGCTACCAGCACTTATACCCATAATATAGCACGGAAAACATCTTGCGTTAAAAGTAAATAATTCACAAACTGTACCTATAAATAAGTTTAATCTATTGAAATGAGATACAATATTATTGTAAACAGAACGTTGTTCAACAAGTTCTTATCTGTTTATTTTGATGTTGTTCCCCTCTTTAATTTTGTTACAGTCAGCGCCATCTATCCACGCAAGTTGGCACTATTTTAGTGCTCGCGTTCTAAGATAGATGTCGCTACGGGTTGCGTTCTAAATTTTTTCGCACGGATAGCCATAGCGCTAATTACCTACTAAATTAAAACTTGATTTCATCCTCGAGACTTGAAGTCGCCATTCATTCTTACTGGGTTAAGTTAATTTAAGTGGAAAGGTCATCGTGACGCCGAGTTTTTTTTAATTTACTTATTCTTTTGTTGTTTTCAATAATCTTTTGAGAAGGTTGTCACGGAAGAAAAGTTATGGCGTTTCTTTTTTTCCGTGCTCCAGTTTTCAGAAAGGTATGCTCATTGTAACAGTGAGTGGGATAGGTTAAAACAATCACGATTTCGTTTGCAAGTTTCACTTCAAAGATTTTGGTTTAGAGAAAGTTGGATTAAATTAAGATTGCGTAATGTTTTCTAATGCAAACAGGAAATGTATTCATAGAATTATGAAAGACCGAGAGGCAATTTGATGTTAGATTAAATAACGTTTCTTGAATTTGCAAACGATTCTACGGCTAAAGACGCGGCTTGTGCACTGTTCGAAAAAAGATAGAGTAAAGTAATTTAGAAAAGAATCTACGAATTAAAAATAATATCGAATTCTTACCTAACATTTAATACGTATATTTTTCTCTGGACTTGACTTTTTGGGATGTTTTGTGTAGGCAAGCATGATAATTTATAAGCTTAACCAAAGCGATATTGGGTATCAAAATATTACAAAAAAACACAATAAAAAATATACCATGCAGTTGTGAAAAACCAATTCCGATGAGTTGATTTGTGATGGCTATTATTTTTTAATGACTGATCTAAATAAAATACAAAGCAATGTTTTCGATCTGTCATAAAAATGATTCACGAGTTCGTTGGTTCTCCCCATGTTTAGACATGAGCGCATTAACAAGTCAGATTTTTTTAGAATATAAATAAAACTTCTGCATGTTTGGGTGATACACTAATATTTGCTGATAGAATTAGATAGATACCTGTCTAGACACGAGGCTTTTGGGCTAAGACTTTTTTATCGCTTATATTCAAAACCACCTCCGTGTTATTATAAAACAACATCTATTTATTTATTTATCCATTTATTTCAGGCATCAAGGCCCATATAAAATACATACAATACAATATTAATATAACTTAAAAATACTATAAATACATACAACATTATAATTACACTAAAAACTAACTAAGTCACACGAAATGTCTGCGTCGTGTTTCGCTGAATGGTGTCATGTAGCCGGCCACGAAACCGGCGGTACACAACACCCTTCGGCCAGAACTCTTCCTTGAAGAACTTCTCGAGATGATGTGTCGGAACACGCACCACGAACGACTTGAAGTTCATGTTGTGACGCGACTCCAACTTCTCGACCCTCAAAGTCCAGTTGGTCTTCACACGCATGTACTTCACGATCTCCTCAACCTTCGTGGAGTGGTGCAGTCTGGACACGTACAGCTGCGTCGTCGGGATTGCTGGTCGCAGCAGCATGTTGGGTCCTGCCAGCGCGGTGCCGCACTGGTTCTGACAAGGAGGCTTCTTCTTTTTCTTATTCTCCACCTTGATGAAACCATCCTTGTCGCACGTGTCCTTCTCTAGACCCTGCCTTTTCAAAACCTTGTTGGGTTTCGACCGGCTCCGTTTACCCCTTTTGGTTTTCCCGCTATGCATAGACCAACACCCTAATTGCGTAACATACACAATCTGAATAATTTTAAAGGATATTGCTAATCTATTACTTCATATGTTCGAAAAATTTGTCTACTCAACAACGTAAATAACGCAATGATTGTTGTTGAACTGTCAAAATGAAGGTTTAAAAACCATCTACCAGGCTCTTTATTTCAAACTTATTCCGAATAAGGTAAAGTTCTTTAAAAAAAACTGCCTTTAAAATCGTCATTATGTTGTCAGTTCCGTATAAAGAACTTTACTGAACACGGAATAAAGTACGAAATATTTAAAAAAAAACCGGTCAAAGACTTCCGAAAAAAAAGAAAGTTCTCGTTTTGTCATCAGACGGCCTGGGTTTAGTCCCCAATTCGAGCACCTTTGAGTGGGTTTTTCCTAGAAGTGTTCATGTTCATCATTTATATCGCTAGGTAAGTCGACAGTAGACACACTATTTACGATCTTTACAAGTTTTTTTTATCTATACAGGAAAATAATTCATAATTAAGCGGCCTTTCTCATTATAAAACCTTTCATCATAGAACGCTCCAAGCAACATTGGCAAATTAGCCCAAAAAACATCAAACAATGTGGATATTATTTTATAACGATATTTGCTAATAGGAAGTATGTTAACATTGCTAATTAAGGAAATATGAGTTCAAATTATAATAAACGCAAACCTAAGTGCAATCAACTTTGGTGTTAACTGGTGATAAATGTATGGGCAAACGTTTGATAGCATCATACATGTGATATGTACCTAAAAGGAAGAATTATAATTTGTTTTAAGTCAACAAAAGAGATTGGTATCAGGCAACAAAACGTTTTATTACTGTGTGCGTAATAAGTTTAAAACAAGATACACTCAGACGTCAATGATTCTACTTCTCAGCAACCACACAAAACAGTTTATCTTAGACTAAAATCGTGAAGTTGAAATGAAATCGTTTGGCTTGGTTATGGTTTGGGCATCAAAATTTGTATTCATCACAATTCTTTTTGCATGCGCGAGGAAGGCCTACGAAAAGATGTATGGATTGTGTGAGGAATGATATAAAACACACGGAAGTGAATGATAGCGTGACGGTTGACAGGGGGAGAATGGTAAAACAAAACGTGTTGCGCTGACCCCAAACAGCCCAAGTCCCTGGTCAGGAAGATGTTGATAAGTCTGATATCGCCAACCCGTCTTGAGCAAGCGTGGTGGTCAATGCTCGTGCCTTCTCTGTATGAGAACAGGCCCTGCAGTGGGACAATTAAAGGCTGCTATTATTATACTTGTATCTTATGTTGACCATACGAACCCTCTCTAAACAAGTTGGCAAAAAATATCCTAGGAGTGTTAATTTGTAAAAGTAAAAACGAGATCGTGTCGTCACGAAAATCTTGCATAATAATAAATAGAAACTAGCCATTTTGATTTCATAATGTCTAGAAAACTGAGCTATCAACGCTTGCCTAAATATCTCCTCTCTAAAAATGAAAGAAAAAGAACATCGAGTCTACATTATGGTACGAAATACAATGTACACCCACACGTCTTGAAATAAATATCGTTATCCTGTAGGTATTGACGCATCCAAATAAAAAGAAACTGGTACTGATAACCGCGACATACTTTAGAACCTGATGTCGGCAACAGTCTGAAAGTTGCCTTTCGTAGTTGCATTTGCATCTTTTCGTACTTAAAATAAAACGAGTGTTTTTGAACGACGTTGTTTTTGATATTGTTAAGTAGCAAAAAAAAACTTGATTATTTCAAAAATTCCCCGTTTAAATCCTATCTTTTAAATAAACTAGTTAGACCTAGCGAAGAGGATAGATAAAAAAAAGTTTATAAAAAAAAAATGGTCGCAGACTTATTTTACGATCAAATTAAGAATAGGACCGTCGTTGTATGAGGTCGTATTAACATCACTTTGATGATTCAGCATATTCTATACAAGTCTTTACCTTGCGAAGACCTTATGGATGGGCCATCCCTTCGTTAGGCGAAAGGCTATGTCAAATTCTTACTTACTAAGACCGCACAGTGGGCTTCCTCTTTTTAGACGAGGGAGCTCATAAAAAATCTTACCAACGTGACTCAACTGAAATAAGTATATCCACAAAAATGTCACAATAGGTATGCTAACTCTCTTTTTATTCTGAAACACCCACATTCCCAAATAAAACCTCCACTTATGTCAGCAGACAATGCAGTAGGCGTTGATATATTTCTAGCGTACACAAAAGAAAGTGCAATATCTAGATTACACATTTCTACAAGAAATAATACAGTCGTGATTTCATCAACGCACTCGACAGTTAATAGAAGAGATGCGATTGTTTCAATGAACTACAATGGAGCTAGAAAGTGTGAGAAGAAGACTGATCATATTAATTGTTATACTGGTCTTAGAACTATCGGGGTGAGCCGGTCATATTACTTTATGTCCGCGTACTAGAAAGATGTACTCGAAAGATGTGCATTACATTGTGTATGACAGTTCATTTGCTTTATGTGTCGCAGCACTATTTATACGAACGATTACTGCAGTAACCACCATGTCATGCTGCAGACACCGTGATGCGTAGTTTCTAATTCTGACCATTTATTTTTGTTTCGTGATGTTGTGTTTTCGAATATTGTTGATTGCTTGGATTGATCATCTTAATGGTTTGTCTCCTAAACATTTTGGTTCTTCTTTCCGGAGTTAAGTTCTAAATGTAGGTTCGCGTTATTTTCTCAGAAATGACAATCTCATTGGACCCTCAATCAATTTAATCCCCTGCGTTACTTGTTAAGCCGTAGATTCGCCGAAAAGAAGAAATTGTTTCTTGAATAGCTTTACACTTCATTATGACGACAGCACTTTCGATATTTATGTTTATTTACTCTCGCTGTTTGTTTCTCACAATAAATCTACTTTTAGCACATTTATCTTAAAACTTGTTAAGCTAGAGAAATATTTATGAAAGTGGACGTCAATCGGACAAATCGGTTAAGGCACTGATTGCTTTGTCACGAATTTATTTCGTCTGTTCAGGTCATATTGAAACGACATTGAAAGTGTCGATTTTTGTAAAGAGAAATTGCCTCATTTGTGGCAGTTTCACGTCGTTACTTTTTATAGCGCTTAGCATATTCTAAACGTTTCTCTCAATTTATATTGTTTTTACATTCACGTAGTAAAAATCAACAACTCTTAATTTTCTATGATTCTCGATATCTATAACTTTCTGATTCGTAAACATCGAAACACCTATAATACTGTAAACGACTGGCGGTAAACGAATTACACTCTATTTATGTTATACGTAATAAATGTGAAACAAAAAATGATTGCTGTTACTGCTTTACGTGATCAAAATAGCTAAACAAATTCGACTTCTCGGTTATGTAACAGTTTCTTATGTATTGCTCACGCGCACGAGTAAGGTGAAATTCGCCTTTCGCGAGCTTCCAAATTAGAGAGCCCAACTGTGTCAGTTCTGACCGAGGTGATCACGTAGGACTCATAAACAAACGGAATGTAGACAAAGCTTTTTGTGAGTCCGAGGGCAAACACGGCTAGCAAAAAATACCTTTTAAAAATTTGGTGTTTCTGAAAACTCGTAAAGACCTAAAAACACAATACCAAAATTGTCGTGTTCCGTGTTTTGACACTGTTCTTTAAGATTTTATTCAAATGAGCTTGCCTCTATTTTCATAAAAATACTAACATAATTACATACTATTGTTTTCGTTTCCAACACAACCTACCTTGCAGTAACATTTATCTATCAAGTCACTCAAATCATCAAAAGTGCTTTCAACTATTCAGTAAATCCTGTTGAACTGACACATGGTAACATTGTGAAAAATGGTGTTGATTTTTAACCGGTCATCGATAGTCACGAGCGGAATGACAATGGGCCGAGTGTTGCCGGCACCGCCTCACCGCCACACGTCGCGTCCGCCGGCGCCATGCCTCGTCCGACCGGTGAAAGTGTTTCGCGAAAGTGAAGCCGGAACCAAACACGGTGACGTCACAGCGATTTGCGCAAGAGCACCCGGCTATGGTGAGACGTTGCGAAATGTTACCAACCTCCAACGTATTGTTGAGGATACGTTCGGTGATGCTGTTTTTGTGTTGCGCACCGATGTTACTCTGTTAAGTAAATTACGACGCTTGTGTAATAGTATTCTGGCTTTTCAAGCTCTAGTAATGAGTCTTGAATAATGTTTATAGTCATTTGTTAGACATTATACGAGGGCCTTTTGTTAGCACTTAGGAGTTCTTCAATCCAGCGCCTTTATGTAAAGATACTAATACACATCGTTTTCAAAATAACTACTGAAATATCTGCAACCGCTAATAAAGCAATTGAAAATTTTCAGATTTATTTGCTTTCACAGAATATTTTTAATTAATTCCCACTCGTGCTGCTGAACAATAAGAAATAATGTGATATTAAAAATGTAAAGAAAAAGTAAATGACGATACAGTCGCATCGTTTCATTCTATTTTAGAATATCAGTAGTGCCGAGTAGCGATTATATCTTATTATATTGCAGTCTCGTGGGAGAAATGTCGGTGGGCAATACGACATTAGCTGAAAAATTATTTTCATGAAGTTTCATTTACAGTTTAGGCTTTAAGGTTTACGCGCAGTTTGAATGGGGTCGCAGTAAGCACGGCTAACACAGGTGCGGGAACACTCTGGGGATTAACTTGTTTCTTTGTTCAAAATACACAGTTCTATTGTTTTAAATAGCGTCTATTTCGCTCACGATGAGTTATGAATTACAATACATCAATTAAACACTTTTGTCGAACTTCCCACAGACATTTATTTTATTGTTTACAAAGGAAGTAATTTTAACACTTATATTAATATCCTCTCTTCATACGATATCCTCATCCTTCATTTATCAAATCTATATGTTCATCACGACTCACGCGCACAGCTCGTTAGTCTCGCGCTTATGGACGTTCAAGCTTTGCTATAACGATTTTTGCCCAAACTTTATTGCTTTTTGACGATCGGGTGTAATCAGGAGTAGACATTAGTATACTCCTCACGTAGTTACGGAGACCGGGCAGAAATATAAATTCGTTTTAATTAAAACTTTGGAGAACTTGTATCATCTGGAGATTAATACAGACACATGTCGGCTTTATTTGTAGCAAAGGCAGCCGATGAAGTTATAGGTGATTCCGACCGTCCTGGATACCCTTAGGAACAAATGACATTAGAGAAACTTCTGTAACGATGTTTCTGACTGTTAGACAATTAATGTAGTTAGGAGTTTCCGAATGGTGTCTTGTGTGGATGTCTAATTACTTTGTTTTGGTTCCCGTTACCTGCTCTATTATTTTGGATCTGAATTTTTCGGCCCCTCAGCTGCTCTCCTAAGTTGTCTCGTTTTTACAAGCTGACGTGAGTGAAGTGACATATTTACCTCGGAAAAAGCCTAGCCATTTTTCCTCGATATTATTGTTTATTTGATATCTATCTATATCTGAAAGCGATAAAGCACTTCCACTACCAGCGTAATGTAATGTAATCTTTTCCAGTTGAAATTGATGACTGATAAACGTCATATCTGCTATATTAGTTAGGGTTCGGTTACACAGTTTGTGATAACGTGCGATACAATACAAACTAAGATTAAAGTTCTTGTTTACGAGCTGTTGCCAGTTTGCCACCACAACGAGGTCAAATAACCGATTGAATATTAATGGCGTCAGGTGCTCAATTGAAGCAGGGATTAAAATGGATAATACGCAACGTGAAAACTTTCCCCTCACAAAATAAATTTACGAGAAAAATGGGCAACTTTCTGAATGAAAATGAGCGTTTGAATTTTAAATGTGTCTGGTTTTTAACTTTAACAAAAAGCCTGCGAAAGTACCTATTAGAGATAATAAATTTTGATATTAGGTTGGATAAGGGGCGAGCGCTTGAAGACAAATTGTAAATTTTATCCCGTTGCTACGCGAGGGATTGTTCGAGCGCGTCGGCTAGATCGTAGGGATTAGATGTAAGATGACAGAGAATATGTGTGTTTTAATTTGAAGTATTTCTGCTCATTAAAATGAACCGTATAAAGTTTCAATTATCTCTCTGCACAAGAATTTATGTAACTTACCTTCGTGTTGATAGCACAAAGAAATATTTTATATTCTTTAACTTTAATTGTTTTTCGAAATAATTTTAAAGATTGTATTTTTAACTAAATGGTGTATCCATTTTATTAAATAAGTAAAAAATGTACTTAGAAGTAAACAATAATAATAAATAGAATGTGCTCTGTAAACAATGATACGACAAAATATAAGTAAGTTTATTGTATACTTAGCGAAAGGACATAAAGACTACGTAGTCTTTAACATAAAAACAGCTACGTAGCTGTTTTTATGTTTTCTAAACATAAAAACAGCTTCATGTCTGTAACTTGCTTTTTGGCAGGTATAGGAACACTAACATAATCTAGTTTTCTTTATTGGTTGACGTATAAAAAAACTAGGTATAACTACATTTTTATAATTAGCCAGTTTGCCACTGTCTTTCGCTCTTCTATAAACGTTACTTTCTAATAGGAAGCTTAAAAGTTCTCAATTTTTAGTAATTTCCCTAGTAATTACTCGTTCAAATCAATTTATTCGATTAAGGTCGCATTACTCGCATTCCACCAAACTTTTATACATATAATACGTCTTATACTGAGAATAAAGTTTGAAGTAATTACTCTTTCAAATCAATTTAATTCCACCAAACCTTTATACATAGTAGGTATACGTCTTATACTGAGAATAAAGTTTGAATTTTTGACAGTTTTTTCACATTAGAACTGTCAGATGTCAATTCTATTCCACGGATAAAAGTTATAATCTGACTTTCTGACCAGATAAATTTATAATTTTGAACTTTTGACAGTTCTTCCATACAAAATCTATCAGACGTCAATTTGATTCCACGAATAAGAAATATCTGTCGATTGAAAAATCAGCCCGTATTAAAATTCAAATGTCCGTTTAGGTCTACCTGCTACCTTGGCTCGCGACTCGTTACATAATGCCTCGTTGGTCTAGTGGTGGCTAGTGGTTTTTACCATCAGGAATTTCTCAGCCTGGAGTCTGGAGTTATGTCAGTCGGGATTTGTGCCAGGTTGATGGCAATAAGCCTGTCTCCTATAACATGGGACATAGGGACTAACTTGCGAAACGTGGGTGTTACTATAGGTACGCCTCTGCCTAACTCTTAAAAGAAAGAAAGAAAGAAAAATATTTTATTCTGCACAAACAAAACGCACAATTACAACTAAAAACTAATAATAATACAAAAAGACATAAGATACACATAGTCAAAATACTCGGACTCAAGCATAAAAATATTGACACCTTGGTCTATTGCTTGATATTCTTCGGAAATTACAGGCGTGATGTTATCTTTATGTCGTTAAATAGCCGGTTGAGTAAGTTGTCGTGACGCGTGAAAGGGCGGACATTGGGCGCGATGCAAGGGCACGGTGGCGCCCTTGTCGGGACTCGGGGCGCAGTCTGGAGGTCGCGGATGTACCCTTACTTCGTCCCTAAACACTAACTTTCCTGCCACAAACTCGGACTATGATAACTTGATAACTTTGTTATTGCCACAAATCTATACACACTCACCCGATCAAACCTCACACCGTGGGGCGCGCTACTTTCAGGGGGCGGACGTCGGGTGAAGTGCAAGGGCGTAACGCCCTTGTCCTCGTGAAGTCTGAAGGTCGATATATATTGTATCGTCCCTCCCATTTGCTCCCCTACTACTTTTTTCAATGTTAACCCGTTATCTTTGCGAAAAACTAAAAAGCTAAAACATTTTGCTTTGTACTCGACTGCCATGCATTTCTGGTAGGTTGCCAAATGAAACATGAAGTCGTCAATTTAAACATACAAAAGCTTGGCGGGAAGTTAGAAACCCGTTGCCATTATGTCTCTGAGTAAATGGAAATTGTTGTATGACGTCCATGACGCTTGCTTGTTTGCCTGTGGCAGCATTTTCCGAAGAAGGCATCGCCAAGACCGAGGACCGGTTTTATTCACACGCAATGGACACTGCATTGAAGTTATATCCTTTTGTAATCGATTGTTTATTTTTTTCGCTGATTGAATAATTATTATTGACAAGGCTAAGAAGGTTAACAGTTGCAGCTTTAAACATTCTACAACGACCAATGACAAACGTCTTTTAGCCATGTTTACTGTCTGATGTCCATTAACTTGTCCCGCTAACCTTAAAAACTGACGTTTAGTAACTTTTGAGAGAATAATTTCTACTAGAAATCATGTTTGCGTATAATTAGATGGGTGCGGTATGTGCGTTTATCATACAACGAATAAATTTATTTTGTGGAATTATTTGTTTCAAAGGTTTACCCTTGAAAAAGCCTTTGTTTTGTTGAACTTGTTCGTAAAAGTCGAAAAATGAAGTAGGTGACATTATTTGTAAGTATTGTTGTTTAAATAAATCCATTTAAGGGGGATGCGCTAAGGTACCCTGCAAAATTCTAATTTACTTAAGTTTTTTGCAATTTGCAGGTCAGTGTCGGGTTGTATGTTGATTAATATATAAATAATATTTAGATCAACATACAATGATATTGACCTGCAAATTACAAAGAACGTAAGCAATGTAAATTTTGCGGGCTACCCGGACCCTTTCGCCTTAATAAAACAAGGCATTTGGAATAACTTTGTTTATTTACGATAAATTTGTAGCAAACAATCTCCTTTTATTACGAGGCTCGCATGTCAACCGATTTGCTTCCAAAGCTCATACATTATTGCACATAAGAAGTGATGACTTGAATTTAGTATTGAAATTCAACGATCTTAATACTTAATAGTCAAACCCCGAGTTAGTGCCATAGATCTGTTCGTAATGACAACTGTACAGATACTTGGATACAACAATCTTCCGATTTATGGATGACTGGAATACAAATGAGGTTGGGCATAGTTCTTAATATTGCTCAGTCATAGAGGCTCGACACGTCATGGTTTATTGCCTCGTAAAGTGAGCTCGTGCCGCGAAAACGCATAACTTTGTATTAAGTTACAATTTCTTTGGCGAGATCATCCATTTTACAGTGTGCGCCTAGACACTACTCTCGCAATAAACCCTAAAACTGGTCTTAAACCGTTATAAACTTTTAACGTGCTTTTCCTCCGCAGTTTCCGTTTGAAATTTTGATAAGTACAGCAATATTTACAATAATGGTTGGCAAAGTTTAAATATAAGGACATTTGGATTTTAGTCGGTTAACTATAAAATGTGGAGAAAGTGTGTAATCGCCTCAATGTGCGCTAGTTTCAGATATATGCGATTCACGTCGTGATTTTCAATCGAGAACTCGTATTACAGACTAATGGCAGTAAACGCAAAACACGAGGTTTAGTGAATGTAACAGATACAGACTATAAAGAAACCATAACGTAAACGCTTCACGCGTTAGTGAAAGTGCAGGCTTTGAGCGGCGCCAATCAAAATCGCATTAGGCCTCGATACAACGCAGGCACATCTCAACAATGTTTTGTTTTTGTTACACGAATACTTGTATTTCTTTTGTGCAAAATGGAATTTAAATAGATCGTTTGTGTTTATTTCAGCGAATTTGTATCTTCAAAGTTCCATTGCATACTTATTTAAAAGAAATAATGAGTCTAATAAATCAATCAATCAATCATTATTTATTTGTGAACACAGGTATTACAATAAGGTCTTAAGTATACATTTTGGTCGAGCTCTATGTCCTACCAATAAAATTGGTGTACAAATATTAGTTTTTTCAGTAATAATTCTGAATCTGTACAATACAAAGTCACGTTCGAGTAAATAATGTCAATTAAAAGTGTTATTAATACATAATTAATCAATTATAATTTATTTTTAAATGCATGCCAATGGTAAATTATAATAAAGGGCTAGTAATGTCATATTTCATCATATTGTAAATGATGTCAATTAAATGTAATATTAATAAATAGTTAGTCAATTTTACATGCATGTCAATTGTAAATTATTCTTCGATAGAGTAATACGTCTTACCTATTAGAAATAAATACAATTTACATTTAATTTTCATTTTTTATAAAGTAGCGTTAAGTTTCAGTGATAATGTTGTCACTTTAATGGTTCCGTTGCACTTCACTAATCAGTTACACTTAGTGTTGCGCTCTGCTAACAAATGCCGCATAATGTAGAGTGCCCATTTAAAATAGCAATTAACACATCGATGATTAGCGTAAACAATAGGTAGTTATCGAGTAAACGGGCCGAACACTTGCGCCGGCGGCGCTTGCTGCAACTGACGGAAACGTAATTACGTGAACATTCACCGGAAGACATTGCGCCCGCGCAAATGACTGGTCAAAAGCGCTAAATGTAAATGCGGGCCGATTGTAAATTCAAATTTTTGAGTAAAGAATGGAACACAAGACACGTTTTACTTTAAATTAAAGGAAGTTTTGTTGACAGTGACAAACTCCCTTCGCGGTTAAAAAGGCCCATCAGGTAGGTGTAACCTTTTTCGTAGCACTACAAAATTAAATGGCTCCCTTTTAATGTTACAAAAAAATGCTCCAGAGGGGCAATTCTTGTAATTTTAAGAACGTTTACAGCCTGATCTCAGTCTCAATCTGTCAAAAATACGTCTAATTTCCCTACATTTTGACAAGTTTTTGACATTAATTTATTTGTCGCCGAGATGAGACTGCGACTAGATTTTGAACGTTTTAAATTACGAGAGTTGGCCTTCAGATATCATCCAATTTTATGTGACAGATGAACTTCGGTCAGTCTATTGATCTAGACACGTCAGCTCTATAAAATAATCTATCCATCAGTTTATTTGTTGTGTTACTGGCCTTGAATTAGCGTTAATATAGCGTGGACGCGATCAGAAAATTCAATTATGTTTATTATTTCTAACGTATGTACGGTGCGTACTATGTACTAACCTTGTTTTTATGGATGCCCATTGTATTTTTTGATAGGCTGTCTTTGGAAAAATATATTATGAAATAGATACCTGTCTATTCTATGAATTAATGAAAGAATGCGGTAATACGGTATTGCCTTAGCCCAGACATTGATGCCGTAACGATTAGAAGCATGAACTTGAAGTACCTCTATCTGTCTGTAGATAACATCAATTCTTATAGGGAATCCAATACATAATGTCCGTTCATAAAAATTGTAAGGAGTGGAAATGGAAAGTGTATCCGGTAATGGTGATAAATTAACCTGCAAATAAAACATTTGGTGACTTTCGAATGTAATGGTTGGAAATACTTTTTTTTTTCTTTTGCGGTCGCTAAATGTCGGGGTGTTTGGTTATTTAACACCTGTAAAACTCACCGCTTTAGCGTACGACAATGTTTTTGACTTCTTTATTTATACACCGATAAATAGTGTATAGTATTTATTTTATTTAATCGTATCATTTATTTGACGTTTTTTTTATATTGCAAGCCATTAGCTCGGAGAGTTGTTATCATGCTGACAAAAATACGTTCAGATTCGAGCTCTCTGTATCGCAAGAGTTTTAAAGCGTTGGTCAAGAAAGTCTTTGCGATTACATTAACAGCAGGCAATACGAACGCAGTGGTTACCTCATAAAATAATATACCATAAAACAGTTAGTGAAGGGCTGACCAATATAATTATATATAACAGATTGAGATAAGTAAAGTAAACGTAGCTATTAAGCCAATTGCCTGGGAATGCTAGGACGATGAAGAAACAGCACTATTAAAACAGCCAACATGACATGACATATACAACCATGACATATACAATGTCATTACAGCAAGAGATTATACGCAAAAGCATTTCTAATTACTGCCACTCGATACTCAGCTCATCCGACAGAAGAGAAAGCTCCACGATCAAAATATGATGACGCCTTCGGGGTAGCGCACAGACCTGTTTGGTACAGCTAATAACTTTCCCTTACAGATATAATCAACGATGCTCTCGTAACAAGCGTAACACGTAATAACCACGGTGTTAGTCGGTTAACGCATCTAGTCGAGAGTGAGAGTGGATGGTAAATTGATTTTGTCTAAGCACGCGACGGCAAGGGTCAATGAATCTGAAAACTTTCTCTGATCCGCCGTGAACGATCTGACGATGCACTGCAATGTTACGTGACACTAACTGCACGCTATCATTGTCTCTCTGCACATGTAATACGAACTAAAGTTGTTTATGCTTGAGGCAGATTGGCGCCGGGATAAAGTCATTTATGGAAAGCGAGTAAAAAGTTTAGCAATCATGGTGGATGGCTTGAAAATACGTGCGGCTAAAAGTTTCCAAGTGTCCCGTAACCCTCAGTTGAAGTTACTTGGATCAAATCGTATTATAAGAGTGATCTTATAATTTTACTGTCATGGCTCCTTTTCGTTTCCACCCTTTTGAACTGACATTCATAATACCACTCATTCATTCTTTATCACATTATTTACGTAGACCATACAGATAGGCGACTCACCCTTTTTAATACACACGTACAAAAAATACAAAAATCAACATTGATACATTTTTTATTTCATTTCAACCCTCCCAAGGTGGGGTCGACGTGTCATTTGCGTGATATCAAACTTTTTTACGAGTCTCTTTTCCTGTGACAATGACAGACACAAAAGTTTAACGATATATGTCTATTTCAGCCAACTTTTGACCTCCTTTTTGACTTACTGGCTAACAAATATGATCAACAGACTGACAAGACATTCAGCTATTCATACAATACTTGGTCTGTAATAGAGATGTAAGTATGCTCTTTTTGGTTTCCTTTCATTAAAACTTGGAAAAGAACAAAAACGTATCTGACATCGCATACTTGTCGAGAATAAAGTAGGTAGAGAGAAACGTTCTTTGTTACCTGTCTTTTTTATGAGACAGGCAATTAATAAATATCTTAATCGAAGCAATAGCGAGGCGTTATAAAATTAAATCTATTTCAATGGCCGCTGCAACAGTGTTGTAGAATCAAATAAAAGAAGTGCTAGTTATTGATGTTTCGAGGCTCCAAGGCTTCATGCTCTAAGAACACATTGTATCAACAATTTAGCATTGCCCGAAGCACATTATCATGGTAACAGTAACAAATCATTTCTTATACGCTTTTACTAATTCTGAAGATACTATCGTCTTTAAAAATATACAGATAGCGCGATTACTTCGTTTTCGCTTAGCGTGTTAAATATATTGAATAGCCTTCTTGAAAAATTGGGCTATCAAATGCAAAAATCATTTTTAAATCCGACTGGTAGTTCCGGAGATTAGCGCGTTCAAACAGACCAACTCTTCAGCTTTTTTATTAGTATATGTAGATAAAACAATTATTTACGATAATGACACGACGTATCGTGTACGCATCAGATTCACCTAACTTTCATTATTCGCCTCGACTCGATGAAAGTTCTTGTTGTTATAATATGAATATGCTAAACGAACTTAGTATACGTATCTGCATATGGTACTGTACTGTCGCGTGCTAAGAGTGAATATGAATTGTTTTAATGAGTTCTGTTCTGATTGAGTTTGGTCATTTGAATTTTAGTTTTTGTGGTAGTTTCGTGGTTTGTGGTTGGTGGTTTGGTGGTGGTACCTACGTGTAGTTTTTGAAAATGAATAAAATATGAGGCTGCGCTATGGGACTTAAATACAAATGACAATGTTATTTGGGTTAAAAAACCTCTACCAAGTAGGTAGATAAATAGAAAAAACAAGTTCAACTTAGCTGGAGTATCGGCTACTAGCAGTTTGGAAAAGGCTACTTTGGAAAGGTTGCTCTTTTTCAATTGGTTAATTAAGGTAATTACGACTTTTGGCAGAAGTATTGATGATCGGAGAGTGAAAAATGGAAAAAAAATTGGGAGTCACTACAATTTTCTTTTAAACATAATAATTGTTATTGTAAGTCTAAAAGGCGAGACATAGCTGATTAGTATGTCGTAACAACACCTGTATTCTGTGCTTACCACTTATCCACAATAAAGAATATGATTTATAAATTGATTAATTAAAAGTACCATTAAGTAGCTCTGTTTCAGTATAAACAAAAATATGTAAAATATTCTTCTGTAATAACGAACAAAAGAAACAACATATATCAAAAACATTTACTTAAGTACTACAATCAGAACAAAAACTCAATCCTCATTTCCAAAACAATCACTTAAGCACACAATAGTACCTACCTACACAAGTTAAATGGAAAGACGTATGTACAATAATATTCACAAAGCTGACGTTTATCGAGAGAGAGGTCTGACTCATGAAGTTCACTTTCACCGTCCCTCCGATACAAACCTTGTTCAGAGGTCGACGGACACGTCACGGGACATGACGAATATTAACAATGAACTTGGGAAATACCTTCGGATATATTTTTTTATTTAAAAGGTGTCCTCCAACACTACTACGCTTTGGTATGGGCAACTAACTTCATTTTCGACCGACTCCTTAGACAATTCAAAAGTGGTTGTAATTGGTTTAATTGAAATAAATGCTTACTTCATTAGAACGAGCTGGAACACATGACATGTGTACCACAAGCGGTACAAATTTGTACCAGCTCGCCCCCGAGATGATTGAGTTTTACCTTTTATTGACGCTGGTCTAGTATTCAATGAATAATGTGAAACTAAAATATGGGTGGTTCAAGATTGAGGATAAAGGTAAAGGATAAAGGATAAGTAGCAGATTTGAAGTTTGATTCCTGAAGTTCACCTTCACCGTCCCTCCGATACAAAAGTGGTTCAGAAGTCGACGAACACGTCACGGGCTTGACGAATATATACTAAAAAAGAACTTGGGAAATACCTTTTTTTGATGCTTGTGAGGTCCGTTTTGGATTATCTGAAATAAGCTTAAAAAAAATTAGGAGACGAAAGTTTCCGGATTTCGTTTTTTTCTTTCTTTATTCTATTCGTGAAACTTACAGCTTAATTAAGTATACAGTGTTCATTGGAAGGCCATTTACAATTTTCCATTGATAACAGTACAGTTTGAGTTAGGTGCCACAGAAAGTCTATGATAGATAACATGTATCATTATTGTAATTTATTAAATTCATGATTTCGTTTGGAATTCCTGTAATGATTCTAGCTAGACTTACGAAATTCATTTGGCAATTTTTAGCAAAATTAGGCTAATGAGTAGTTTTTCCAATGTCACGGGCAATTAAATGCATTTTTTACAATAATAATTATCATTTTCATAAAGTGGCGTAATTACATTCTTTAGCTTTTTTAGTTATTTTGTTTTACGAAATCTTCCTGTTTACGTCACAAATTGTATAGCAATGGCGGTGCTTAAAAATCAAAAGTTATGATCTGAATATGTCGGCCTTTTATTACTTTTTAAGCTTGTTCAATTTATTTTTATTCGACACTCCTGGCAAGAAAGTGTGCCATTAAACACCCATTCAGGTAGAGCAGGTTCCAAAACAATTTACAGCCCAATAAATGCATTTTATTAACGTTGTTTGTTAGTTAAAGCATAAAAGTTATAATGTCACTTTTAAGACTCCTTAAGTTCCTTGTGTGTGACGGCGTTTCACTTTAATATTCGCTATTTTGTTGTTACAGGTAAGTTCACGCAGCACCCTATAGTGTCCGGGGAAAGCGGTAAGTGCGTTTACAAAGATTTATTTTATTACATAAACTTGATTTACTGTAATGTCAACATAGGTACAGGCTATAAAAACTGTTACTTAAAAGTACAACGTTCGTGAAAATGGTCTAGCACGTGCAATACAAAAATACAAACAAAATAAAAAGTACAGCCAGCAATTAAACGGAGCTGTGGTTTTATCTGCTTCGTTACCATTTAAATGAACGATTACAAAAGTTGTTTTCTTTTTTCTGTACACCACAAGGAAAGTAAACAATGTCGAGCGGTTTAATTGTAAAGCGATTAGGGTTGTAAAGTTTTCCGGTGCATCGACGCCACGATAGTCGCGTGGCGCGGCGAGTCAGAGGCGCTCCCACTCAACACTCGCGGCCGCCGCCGGCTCGCACCGCGCTCATTCACTCCAGTCTTCTGCCGACTGTCGCGGCGATAGGACGCGCGCATTTCGCTACTCGCCTCAGATGTTAGTGTACGATTACGACATCGCGTTGCAACTCGGACTTTTACCGTGACAGTGAAACGTACTTTCACGAATATGGGTTAAACACCCCTTTAAGCGTGATGAGTCCGGGCGAGCGCGCCGCCCTAGGGCGCCGCGAACCCGCTCGCCCTCAGTATGCCACCACCGCACCGGGTTTCCCGCCGCCCTACTATCCGCCCTATGGCGTTCCGCACCCGAATGCTTGGCTCGGCGCCCCCCTCATATCGATGGCGGGACGTGCACCACCACAGTCCCGGAACACACCAGTATCCAAGCTAGCTATGCACGCACAAGGAGCACCCCTCATCATACAAAATAGGCACGACCGACGAAAGTACAGCACGGCACCGGAGCAGCGCAACCATCGGCCGCTCGCACAAACGGAGCACGTCACTCGAGACCGGTGTGATGCACCCGAGGGAAACAGGCCGCGCAACCAACAGCAAGCGCGATCCACGCGAGGCGGACGTAACAACAACACGGATGCGGTCAGTGTCGCGAGCGATGAAAGTTCCGGCTCGACCAACTCGGAGACTATGTTGCCAAGGATTATCAAACCGCGGAAACGACGCAAAAAGGATAGAAAACCTAATAATATCGTACCGCACGATTTAACAGCGGGTGCTTTGGATCTCGGTGATGTCGATCATTGTGCGGTTTCAGGCTTAACTTCGTCACACGGCATATATGAAGATACTTATTGTCGAGAAATGTCTTTGCCTTATCGTTTGGATGTAAAAGTGTTAGAGTACCCCGAACCAGTGCCGGAAACGTATCGAGTTTCAGCGTTAGGGGAAGCGTTAGAAGCGACCCGATTCGGTTTAGCTGAGGCCGCTTCACCTGCGGAGTCCGCGGTTAGTTCGTGTCAGTGTCGTCTCTGTGACCCTGTGGGACAAATCTGGGATGCTGATTCTATCGCAGATTTGCTCGACGAAAATTCTTGTGGTGATTTCGCGCCTACTAAATTGGAAGAGTCTATGAAAGTGGTTGGACCTCTTGGCAAAAGGGGAGCAGACACGACGTTGCGGCGCAGCTGGAGCGATCCTTCATCGAGGGTTCCGGAACGACGAGAGATTAACACCGGCGAAACATATTCCGCCCCTAATCTTTACTCATTGTTCCCACCAACGAGAAGGGCTAGCTCGCCGGAACCTCGCTCTCCCCTTGCTCTAGACATATCCTCTGAGATTGTCACCTCGATGAACGGCCACCGTGACCTGGAAATCAAGTTGTTTTCGACCTCGCCCCCGGCTACGAACTCCGACCGTCGCTCCTTCTTCGTCGATAAAAGTGAAAGTGCTGTGAACAGATGTATCGCGAGCAAAGATCTAAAAGTGAATAGTGCGGTGAATAATAACAACAGAGTCGAATCTAGTGTTAAACAAGATGGCAAAAACAGTGAGGATGTGTCTGATACGGGGTGCTCATCGGCATTCGTAGCCGGCGAGCCCTCGCGCAACATTTGTGATTTAGCCTTAGTTACTGCCTGAGGTACTCGTGTTCGTAGCGCGATATGTTAAGTGGAACTTCAGTGTTGTCGAGCAGTCCAGGTGGCTCTACGCTCGCCATTTGAGCTGGACTCAAATTGTCTCAGCGAGGCATGCACGGAGCGTCTCACCAAGGCCCACTAAAAATTGAGATCTCCGAATCGGTTTCCTGTAGATTCTATAATTAATTTATTGATAACAATAGCGTAGGAAACTGACGGGGGACTTTATCTGGATAAACTTTGAGGTTTATTTATTCGCCGTTTACCATAATGTTGTTGTTAGGCGGAAAAGTTAGATGTGTTCATCAACGTATAAAGTTTATTTGAAATTATAACGGATGAGTTATTGAAAGTAACTAGTTGTGAGTAGGCGGCGATGTCAAGCAGTTAATGTATGATCGGTGGATTCGCGTACAGTTAGTAACTGAACGTGGTTCAGAAATGTTTCTGTCGAAGTTGTGCACGTAGAGTCAAGATCGCAATGTATGATATATTATAAATCAATTGCAATTTAGTGAAACGAGCGGCTGCACCGATGTTGCGGGCCGGGCGCGCCATAACTCGCCGTGTGCAATTAGCGTTTCACACTACTGACACGGTTCTCGCGCTGCGGCTGCGCGTTCACTATTGCGGTTTCCCGCGGTTTTCACCGCGCGCGCCGTTCCGGGTGGCGCCTCGTGCGCGCACACCGGTTTATACGACTAATGACTTTTTCATTTTAACTAACTCTTGGCTCTCTCCAACTATTATGTTTTACATGAATATTCAGTTCACTAAACAAAAACGAACTCAAAACTTGTAGGTAATGCCGACCGCTTATCTAAGAATCTATCGATCCCAATGTTCTTATCAGTATTTCTAATTAGAAACTTTATAAAACAAGTGTTCGTCACGAATGAACTATCAAGCTAGAGTTAGATATTTAACGTTATTATGATATCGTAAGCGATGTGCACGTTTGACCATTGCATCCATCACGTCCAAGCATAAAATTCACGAAAGTATCATTATCATAGTCATTGAAGTCATTATCGTCAACACTGCTCATCATCTTTATCATTATTTGCACTTTACATCACGTTTCATCGCCGCGATCGCAAATCTTTGTTAGTGTTGAAATTACTATGATTTCCTGCAGTTACGTGACTTAACTTACTAAGTGTGTTAATATCGCGTTTCTACGTTCCTCATAGTTACATAACAGGTGCGCTGTTGATAAAATGCCGTGTCACTTTTTATACCAGTTTGTTATCTTTATTTGTTAAAACTGTGTACAGACGGGGCCTTTTAAGTATATAAGATTTTTTTACGAGATATGTAAAAAAACAGACTGTATAAAATAATCAGTACGTTTCTCTCACAAAAAATCAGTGCTCTAAGTTAGTCAAATAATTCTAAAAGGATTGTTTTGCGACAGTGCTTCAGTTACCAATAGGTATTTTATTATACGGCACGAGATTGTCAAGGTCCACATCTAAGTAACGGGACATTTTATTATCCGTAATAAAATAAATTAACAACGTGATAGTATTATCATATAATTTGTAAGTTGTAAAAAGTATCGTAAAATCCATTGCTAAACGGCGAATTAAAATCTCCCTTTTCCGTATGTCTGTCTGTCTTTATGTTTATGCGAGGGTCCAGCGGAGTAAGTGATGCCAGATAAAGTTCCATAATAATGTAGATAATGTGAATATAACTAAGTTATTCATGGACTGTACAGTTGTTCGCAGTCTCTATCGTTGGGTTTTACACTCTACGGGCTGTTTCTATGTTTTACGTTTTTATTTTTATGTGTGTTTGCTTATATTGCTCGGCGCGTGTGTGGGACGACATGATAAATTGGTATTTGCTTCACTTTTTTTTATCTATACGACAGACTCGGGCGTAGACGAGGAGTTATAACACCGCCTTGTCTTCTTTACATTCAGTTTAAGGCGTGTTAGCGCAAACCCCCCGATAGGGTTATTTATCGGTGTCTTCATTATTTGTGCAATATGCAATCATACCCGATCACTATGAAGTTGGGCCTCCTTCATTTAATGTAAACTTTTTATCGAAAAGGAAGGGGGTAATAACTTCTTTATTACGTGACGATACGTCTACTGATGTTGCCTTGACTATAAACGATATGTTATCGGATTAGATAGCCGATGTTATTATTACGTCTAATATTAAATGTGTTGTAATTTCCTCGTCGATGGACATGTATATCGAAAACAAATCCGCCCATGAGTCTGTTGTTGTGTTGGGATTTATATGGGGCGTGGCAAACGTGGTTGTAAAACTCAACGATACACCTCACTATATTATAAACAAAAATAGGCTATGTCTAACATACTGAGTGAATGCATTTTATACATAAAAAAAACCTAGGTTTAATATTTGTTTGTGTATGTTGTGAGGCATGAGTTCACGCTCGCACACTATTTTTGTACAATAAATTACCATGTCCTGATGTAATAGTGGTTGTTTTATTTCAATTTGAAATGTGTTTCGACATAATAGTTAGTTATACACGTGTACTTGAACGGTCAATATTTCCTACCGTATCATAATACTTACATAGGTCTCGATTTGCTTTTTATCAAACCGCGGCGTATTATTTGAATATATGTGGTGTTTGATATAATACACGATAAGTCCAATTTTCTGTTTTTACATCACCCATACTCAATTTTTTTCAAACTTGTTTTGATCTTTCCTTGGTATGTCTCCTGCATAATATAAGTGATATTATAAGTGACTACATGTAACAGTTTGATCAACAAACGAACTATTCCGATGTACAGCATCATTAAAAATTTTAATGCTCTTAGTGCAAAATCTGATTTTTAGACTTATCATTGTATATACCAGACTCTACAGATATATTATGTTTCATTCAAGTGACATTATTCACGTTATACAAGGTTCTAGGCAACAATGTGCATGAAAAGTAAAAAAGTGGACCGTGTTACGTTACAAAGGCTTGATTTATTTCAATCATACTTACGAACAACACAATAAAGAAACTATCGATAGTTTAGAGGCTGGCAGTAGAAAACTCAAAACATAGTTTGTAAACAAACTGGAGGTGTTTGCGTAACTCTTCAAAGCGACTCTCTCTATAGTCTCTATTGTGGTACAACAGCTGGTAGTCGGTTACGCATGTACCATTGTGCTCTCTTTTGCAACGGACACGGTTTGGGTGCGAATTGTTAACAAAACACAAACTAGCGTCGTCAGAGATTCATTAGGTAATCACTTGTAACTTGATGCTAACTTCTAACCAGTTGTAGATTTGAATGAATAGAAAGCTGTCTTCTAGATATGTGTGCATAGATATTGCAGATATGTATGCATAGATATTATATTATAAAGTTTCAAAACTATCTAGTTTTCAAGCTTTTGACTCTTGAAACCTTTTTATTTTAAAGTATTCATCACTTGTAACTTGAGAACTTCTAAGCAGTTACAGAAGTGAATAAAAAGAAAGTTGTCCTGTAGATATGTATGCATAGATATTATATTGTCAAGTTTTAATACTATCTCGGTAAACGTTGAGGCAGGTGACTCTTCAAACCTTTTTATTCTAAAATATTCGTATTGCCCTCTAGCACCGCAGTGAAGGATAATATAATTAGGAAATATTTAGCCATGTTAAGGATAATTCGAAACAACAGTTTTTTGCATTGTTTATCCGACAGATCCAATATTTCATGAAAATTTTGTCTGACTCGTTCGACCGATATTATATTGTTTGCGATGTGTCACCAAAACATTGTACATTTAATATGGAACCATTTTCTGAATATTTCAATAGAATGGAACGTTCACAAGGACGTCGTCTTGGTCAATGTCACGAATGTTTAACTTTTTTATGATTATTGCTCTTTTATGGAACTGCAAAAATTACATTCGTAACACGTGTTTGTTGCACAGTAATACTGTGATATATTATTATATTGTCCGTGTGTCTATTGTGGAGAATTCTTAGAACAATACATCATACGCCTCTTTTTTTGGGTAATCAATTTGGCAACAACATCCAACGCAATACGTGGATAATGTAGATATAATTCAGTACGCTCGCACTGAAGTGTTTTTGTTTCAAGATGGACATATTAATCAGGTGTCACTGCCATCTTGCTTCATATGTATATTCTTGTCCAGTCTTTAGTTATTTAAAATTTAACCTCTATTTATCCTCGAGACGCTGTCAATCATAGTCTTTAACGCTTGTTATGAAAATTATAAAAGTTAAATTTTTTGCAAGTATTAAATTGCAGTTTTTGAAGTGTGAACACAGTTTCTAGGTTTTTTTGATATTTGATGGCATGATCGTATCTACAATAATTCTTATACCTACTGATATTATGTTGGATTTTTAAGAGCGGAAAAGTTTTTCTGACGATTTAATTTATCTGATTCATCGATTTCTGGTTGCCACTGAGGTATCACTTAACTTATTTTATATTGATGGCAATTTACAAAATGAACAGTCATCACTTGCCAACTCTACAATACGCAGATCTATCCAAGAATGAGCTAGCAATCCGATGCTTTGAACTGTATCCAATGCAGATTGTTCACGCTTCTCGTAATCCGCGAATCTGGAGCACAACTTCAGTTGATCTCGTAAATCTCGGCGTGCTATCGTACATTCAGTTATTTGTTTACGCAACTTCACATATCACGCGTTATTACCACGCATTACTGTTTCTGCGGACATTATTACGGCTTTATTGCCAGTTGCGACACTTGCGACAAGGCACAGCTTTGTAATACTTGTATTATATGAGGCTACTGCGGATATAGTCATATTTATTGCCAACTTAGGTTCCGCTCTCTGACCTTTTTGAGAATGTTGGAGGAATTTCGCTTAGTTCTACTTGGAATATTTGGTTGCGATTGTTGAAATTCGGGACAGGAATATGCAATTTGAATTCTCTTTTATATCATTGAAGTGGTCGTAGTACTGCTTAACTAAATGTCTTACGATTAAAATTGCAAAACCCAAAAATCAAGCAATTATTATACAGACTACAAAAAAAGTTCACGGACGTTCAATCAAATACAACATTTCCTTTCGCAAACCAATTGCTAGACCACTTCATTACATATTCACGTGACCAAATAATTATCTCAAAGGCCATTGTAAAGGAAATTATTTATGTCGACATCAAACACGCATGGAAGAGTGTAGAATAATTTAAATCAAGCAACTCTGTTCACACAATACAATGGGCGATCGCACGTGGCGGATGACCTTGCCTGGCTTGGCTATAGAAATCGCCACTTGTATGTTATAGTCTCGACAATGTAAGGTAAACATAACAAATTGTAGACAATGTTACGCGTAATAGCCGTGGAACATACGATGGTTGGTTCTGCGCTGTTGCCTTGTCGTGTAAGGGATTTGCGAATGCTTTATGGCCTGTAATGTTATGGTATGACTTTATTTTCTATTAAGGTCTGCGCCTGCGCACGAGTTTGGATTTTGAACGATGGATTTGTAAAAATGTTTTCTATACTACCTATGTTTGATTTTGTTAAATTCATTGATTTTAGTTTTAACAGTATTATTTGGCTGAAATTTGTAATGATTGAACTTGTTATATTCAATTCCAATTTAACCAAAAACATAGCGGATAATTGCTCCGTTTTCCCATGAATGATGGAAGAGTAGTGTCATCGATATTTCTAGAGGTTGTATGTGTAAAGTAATTGATTTGCAAAACAAATGAAATTGGAACTACATCACTGCCAATTCTGAAATATGCTAGAAATAATTGGCGTCCTCGAACACTCTTCGTTACTGGATGAGAAGCTCGGGCCCGAATTATAACCAGTGTTCTGTTGATAGCTATTAAATATGCATTAGACTTGCAGTCAGTTTCCGCAAATTCTCGTAATATAGCAATTAGTAAGAATCCAGTTGCAGTGTCCACATTATTTAAAATTATATGCAAAACCATCAATATTTTAGGTAGGTCCACCAAGTTTCCGTCAAGTGTTATGGAAATGCATTATTTAAATGTGAAAATATTGACTCAAGTGTGCTGAATGTAATGAGATGACTGAGTATAGATGCTGTCGATATGTTTGCTGTTTTGAAGGATGAGTTAATTGAAATATGACACCTGGTTTCTGTGTACCCATCATGAAATAGTACTGTCGAAGATATTCCAACGCTAATATCTGTAGGTGAAAGGTAAAAGACAGTAGATCTCATTAAAGATGTATATACCCGAAATTAGATATTAAAATCGACCGTGTATAAAAAGTAAATAGTGTATCGTTGCAGAATAAAAAGTATGATTATGAAGTTTTATTAAGCTATTAAAAGAATCATTGAAAATACAAAAATGTCAAAAATGGACTTCAGGTCCTTTAGCTTTCACCTACAGATATATCCAGGAAGTTAACGCAGAAGATTCAGCAGTCGTATATTAACTATAGGAACCAGTTCTTAGACTTTTCGCAACATTGTACCGTAGAAAGTTTAGTGTTGTATTACATTTTACACTTAAATGGGATCGTAAACCGCATAGCTGTCAACGCCCTATCTATGCGGCACGTAGTTGCACAGGGTTAGTTTTCTTCGCTTGCGACAGGAGGCGGGGTAGAAAGCCGGCTGACTTCCGTTAGGAAGTTTCACGCGGCTTTCACTCGCCACCCGGCGAGATATGACGCCTTACCGCACCGCACTGGATTAATATTATATGCTTGAGCAGATTCGATCTGCACTATGTAGAAAACTGACTTCCTTTCTATAGAAAATATCGTTCTCATGGGAAAGGAGATCGACGCCTTTATGTTACTGGCGATAGGGAATGATTTATAGCCAGTAATTTGTGTATGTTCATTATTATTCTTCATAAACGAGTTAGTAAAAAAAGATTTGTTATGTCCTGTTCCTTTTTAGAATGGTCAGTATCTCGGGCGGTACCATTAATTTTATTAATAACAAAAGCTCAAATTAAATGTCTAAACGAAATAATTTATCAAACCTTATTTCAAGCTCCGGAGGAGGTACTCTGCCTCCTGTATCTAATTACGGATTAATTCACTACACTTTCGAAACACGGAGAAATAGTAGATCGGAATGTTCAAGCATTTTGCTTCCTAGGACTTCCGGATCACAAGATTCTCAAGTAACTACATCCAGTCGTTTTATAGCAAGTATTCGGGGAGTTGAACATGAATCAAGCTTAAACGCTGAACAAAATTAAAGATGATTTCAATGCTTTTGTTTTTGCACAGTGCTAATGAACCTTTTTAGCACAAAAAAGAAACAATGAGCGATACTCATTTGTTCACACGCCGAGACATATTTGAAGACAAACGACCAATCCCATGAACAATTTAATTTCAAAGATGTAGTGGATGCTGCTGTTGGGTCGACGTACTGCCTGAGGATCGTGCAAATCATCGTTATGTGTGGAATAAAAAAGGCATTTTTTCTTATGACCGTACGTACGATTTGTATCGGCGCAGTGTTAAATCGCATGTCTTCACGCGATTAATGTTAAATGTTCAATGATTTATGTTACGGTGAAAATTAAAATCCATTTTGGTTCCACGTAACGCGCGAGTTCGGAAGGCTGGCTCGTTTAAGCTGTGTATTAATACTTTATTTTGTTGACTGTTATGAAGTATTTATTAGGTGATGTTAAATTAAGTTTTGTCAATTGGATAATATCAAAACGCGCTGCAATCTTTTTAACTATTTACACAATGTACTCACTGATATATCTTTAATAGAATACACATTGGAACTCGATATGTTCCAATAAAAAATGAAAGGAACCGAGTGCTCCAAATAATTATAGAGCAAATTGTGGATGACCGTCAAGTCAAATAAGATCCCTGGATGATGTGCAAATGTATTGTGTCTGATTATATATTGCACCTCTCTGCCGTTTATTAACGATTCCGTTTAGTCATCTAATGAAGTATTCAGGGCTGAACGTCATGCGGTCTCGACGCATCCAACTCGGTCCGGTTTTGATAACAAATCATCTTTACCATTGTGTACGGATTATAGAGAATTACACGCTGATTTCCATTACCATTCCTTCGTGTGTCGTTTTATTTCGAAACGTTACAAGTTGATCGTAATTTTTTATTTATTCATATAGTTCTTTCTCACAACAACAACAATATTTCTGAGTGTTCTCATTTGATCTGTTTGTCTGTGTTTCTTTAGATAAAATATTTCTCATGTCTAAGAAAATAAGCCTAATAACAAACAAGCGATATAAATCGTTGAACCCACTTTTATCTCAGCTTCTGTAGTTGTATCTTTAAAACATACATAGATTAACAGTACATTCAACCTGCCTTTTACAAACCCGATGTACATACAATGATTTTGTCGTTATTTGAATTCAAGATGCATTCGATTTAATCTTTGTTCATATTTTCTTTGTATTATAAAGCTCCGTGGGTACCCCATTTTAATTAAGAAATAATTAAATTCCACCACACTGTAATAACAATTTCTGCCTTGTTCGTTTTGGTATGATCACTTCCTCGAATTGCGAGATGTATCTGCATGCTCATGAAAGTTTATCTCTACAAGCCCACGCTAAGGAAGAAGCGAATAATATCGCTATAAATATATGAAAGTAAACCGTTACAATATAAAGCGGGCGTAGCAAATAAAGTTTCATTTGTGTAAGTCTGCGACGGGCGCGGTGCTCGGCGAGGCTCGATGGTGTGATTTCATAATTTTCTCCTGGCAGTTTTCTATGGGCGCGAGCCGATAAAGCTGTTCGAGTCGCAAGAGAAAGCCGATATAGTGTTGCGTTTCCCGATGTTCTTGCACTTAGCTCGTGTGTGCCAAGCGAGGAGCGAATCGTATTCAATTCTTAATTAACGCTAACATCCAATTACTTATTTTTCCGAGTTCTTGGGTATTGATCACTGAGTCATCGATATTTCTCTCCACTGAAAATTAGAGCTTGCCTCAATTGCTATAAATAAAGTCCATAAAAAATGGTAGGTAAGGTATTTAAAAGATACAGAACAGTATACACATCAAAGGGTCCTCAATTCACTTTGATCACTTGATGAATGTGAATCGTGAAAGCCAATGAATAGGAAACACGACTTTTTTCTCTTCATTGCGATGAACTGTAAACCGTTTAACATTTTTTTAGTAAATGGAAGTGTAATCAAGAATTAATTTCACTATTGGTTTTATTTTGAAACCTTCAAGCTTCTATTGAACCACTATGTAGAAAAGAACAAACTGTTATAAATATATTTATTTGTAACGTTTCTCTCCGTGAGAAGGACTCTATACCATACATGTACTTTTCTAAAAAAAAAAAAAGTTGCTCGTGATTTGTTTGACATTATTAGATCATCAACTTAACCTATCGGAATCCACTGTTGGAGCACTTCTTTCAGCTAAATTTAGATTACATCCAGGGCAGTGACCTGAATCAAGATATATAAAAAACTTTTAAAAAACTTTTTCCTTTTAGATCCTCGGCTCCTACTCTTGTTTGGTCCTTTGGGACGCATCTCTGAGACGCAAACGCTGTTAGTTTGCGTCATGCGTCGTCAACCATACTCGTACGCACCGGTCTCGCGTCGATACGCGAGCGGTGAGAAAGTTGTTCAGCTGCTCTCTCAACGCGATTGATTCTGTCTCGCGTGCGCGCAACTGCAGATGCCTCCGGGATCGCTGTGTCTGCGTCACCTCGATGCGATCAGTCAATGAGCTTTCCAAATCTATCACCACCTACAAAAATAATGTCGATAGAAAGACTGCTATACTACTTGCTATCAAATATTCATTTCGTAGCCTTATTTCCATGTCTGATCTCTTTTGATCAGTTTTTCGGTCGAAGTTTTTTTGGGGCAAAAGTAAACTAAATCTATGCTCAATTTGAATGTTGAGTGGTTTAGTTTTGTTGAATCTGAAATGTAAATTGTGTTCTATGATTTCTGTTAGTTTTTAGTCTAGTGACCAAGACAAACTTTAGAATTCGTCTAGCTTTCTATATTTTTTAACTTTCAAGACAATAAAAGTCGGCTGAAGAAGTTTCCATTTCGAAACACTAAAAAGTTATTACTTAAAGAACCGCAAATATTTCTACGTCGGTGTTATTTAAAGGAGAATTTTATCAAGGCTTTACTAAAACGAATATCAAACAGTCGGAAGGCAAGGACAGATAAGACCGGAGCTTTATGAAACCGTTCCGAGATTACGTCGGTATCACCGTAAGACACAACACGCGATAAAAGATGGTGTGAGGTCACCGTTATCTTCTTCCTTATTTGATCGAGCGCGGCTTTCGTACGTTACAGGGACTTAAGTGCCTGATAAAGTACTTTAAAAACGACTGGCCTTGAGACGTTAAGTGTTTCAGGTCATTTGAGATTTTTGATGCGGGACTCTTATAGATACAACACGTCCTATATTGAATGATATAGAATGGTTGATGTGTTTCATGGCAGATACGTCACTTATTTCATTAACAGAATAAACAGAGTATACCATTATGGTAATCTACTTAGCTTCAGGCTCTCAACAGTAACTGATTGATTGCCAAGAGCACCACACGAGTGCACGTATAGATAAACTAGCGATGCATCTATGGAAAATACACTACGTCTTATTACCATTACATGAATTAAACATCCTAATAATACATTCCAAAAGCAATTATGTTCATTGTTACATTGCACATAATAAAATAAATCAACGTCGCGACGAAACAGTTGATTGAATAATTATGAATTATCAAGAGGACGTCATTATCCAACAAGTAACAAATTGAGAAAGATGAGCTGAGTACAGGAATAGATGCGGTTTGGCTCTTGGTTCCTAATTGAGGACACGTGACTTTGCAGGAGAGCTACCCAGCACGTGGGGGCCCGAGGACGCGTGATTTCTATTTGGGAACGGTTTGTAGAAAGTTTAGAACGTTTCACTTAAATAGAGAAAGGTTTCTAAAAGGACTATTTCAAGATTATATATGTTTTTCGCAAATAAAGACCGAAACGTAATTAAAGACCCGAAGACCACTTCAGGTAATTAAAAACGTTTAAAATCTAGTCGCAATCTCATCTAAGAGACAATCAATGTCAGAAACTTGTCATAAATGTAATGTATGTTGTGTTGTATATTAAAGGTATTTTTTACCAGATTGAGACTGAGATCAGACTGTGAGCGTTCTTAAAATTACCCGTTGCGTTGCGTTGTTCTCCTCAGACTGAGATATGATGAATGCACTAATTGCTATAAAGTACTTACTATTGATAAAAAGTTTCATGAAACAGAAACAATCAAAATGTTGATAGGAAACCGTGTAATCGTGTATACGATGGACAAATGGAAAAAATCTTTAAAGCGTTCGCGTTGATAGCTTTTGTAAGAGTAAATAAAATGTTTACATATAAATTATCAGTAGCCAATTTGACATTCCGCTGAATGACTCCATCAACAACTTACTTTGACGACTTTCTAGATTATGACAAGTGTGAATAAGATGTTTTAATTGAATTGCCTTCAGCGTTGCGTGTGCGACCTACAAACGCATGACTTGACGTATAATAAACTTTGCATCCAATTGCTTCCATGTATATTTAATAACGCATCGTCTGGAATTATTCGAATTATAATTAAATGCCTTAGCAGAGGAACCTGCGTGCAAGTTATCTCTAACATAAAATTATGTATCGCTATGTTAAGAGTCGTACCTTCCTTTAATACGACGTTTAGGGAAGTTACTTACCGTCGAACACATATCCTTATTTATAGACAAGATTTCCTTCTTCGATTTTAATTTCATTAGCGTAACTGCAATCAAATTACGTATCCCGTTTTTTAAATTGATAAATTCTGATCTTGCCCCCTGCAAGATGTACAACTAGAAAGGTTATCTTTTCTATGTTCACATTCATTTTTCTTTTACTGGTTTTGTAGTCGTCAATAGGAAAATCGATTTATTGTTATCCACGAAATAACAAGTAAACATTAGCATTAACACTACAGTATAAAATTATCATACAACTGTAGTGTACGCAGTAATAAAAAGTGATACTTGTGGCATACGAGCAAAAGCTATCTAAGATATTGTAGATAGTGAGCGTTTGTTATAAACATAAGTACCTAATGTAGTCGTGTTGCGGGAAAGTCCACCGATGCGTGTAGAAGGTCGGATCGTTTACCCCGCAACGTGATATCAGATACGTTACGTAACAGTTCAATGCCTACAGTTAGATAACGGAAAATCAAACCCTAAACATAATGAATTTTGGGACGAGTATCGAACGCTCCGTCTCGTGGTGATTTCATCCGTATATTGAACTGTGCGTGTAATGAAAGCTTTTCGTAATACCAATAAAGTGAGCACACAATCTTATCGCTGTTGTGTCAATGAGTAACTATATTTCCTATGTTTTTGAATAGATAATTTTATGTATATGTACATAGCGGCTCTTTCATTTGAAAAATAGCGGTCTGAATTTTTTATATGGTCAGAATCAAAACACGCTCGTAAATGTCAATGTACGTGAGTAATGTGATGATACGCGCCGTTCAGGTCGAGCCACTATGTCTAGGTTAGTAACCGCTGCCCCATTTACCTAAGTAACGACTTTGGAGCTTTGGGTGTAGACAAATCTGGACCACTGTTATAAATACTCAATAGTCACAAAACTTTATTGGAATTTCTGTTACGACAACCTCGTTCCCGAAACAACGCAAGAGCTTGTTTTTTACGGCACTGAGCGCGGTCTGATTTTATTGGCTGAGCCAAAAGTGAGACATTTTTAGGTAGTAACTTAAAAAAAAAATACTTTGTTGGCATGTATTGCTCGACCATTTTTCCAAGTAACAAAGACGGAAGTTCGACTTGAAGTCACGTATTCAGCTAAAACATTTTTGTATCTTTTGGAAAACGATTCATCGTACCATGTGGAATTAGCACCCATAAAATATATTTTACCAATAAAATTAAATCCGTAGTGGCGCCTTGTTTAACTTGGGCGATAAAGGCGATTAATATATTTAAAAAAAAAAATGGTCTGGTATATTTTTTTTAGATAGCATTGGCGCTTTGTGGTCAAACGGGTTACTGCGCAGTGTACGCATTAGTGAAACCACAGCCGGTAGCGATTTCGTACTGATCGACCTCGCACTAAAACTAGATTTATCGTTCGTTACTGGCAACTAAAGTATTTGTTATGAACGCTCGAACTAAATAATACCAGCATTACCAACCACGCTGAGAAATTTATAGAGTAAAAGCGCAGAAAATCTATTTTTGTGCACCACGTGCAGAAATATTTCATGATCGCACACACGTGATATGTTCAATCCTTTGCAACTACGTTTCCAAATACATCTCATATTTGGAGAAGGAATATTTGAGTTTAGCAATTTTGTAAATAAAAGTAAGCGTTTACCAGCAAAAAGTTTCACAAATTGAGGAAAATAAAAGGAGTCAGTATGTCGGATGAAAAGGAGAGAGAAAAAAGGCTCTAATGGCAGAAGTCTGCAGCGTAACAACGGTACATAAAAGACGGTGTTGATAGTAGTTTCCATTACGTGTTCAGATATTCGTTGTTTGAGTTTCTCTCTCCCTGTGTTCTTGGTTCTTATCCTTTTATTTCTATAGAGCTTTAACATTCCCGTGCGCCCCAGTTATAACGACGTTTAGACATGTACACATTGATGAAATGATGAGTCTCATGTAATATATCCAATCAAACGATTCAATATTTGAAGACATTTTTTCTGTAGGTAGTTAGATTTAATCAGTAGCCAATCAAATTAAGCTTCTTTAAAAGTTCCTAACCCATAAACTAGAAAAAATAACATCTGCCAAGGTTAAAAAACTCCATCAAGATATTTTTTTAAATTGTTTTAGCTTCACAATCAGATAAACATTCACGTCTTTCAAGCTTGCCTTAGCTTTTAATATGCATCGTGCGTATTAATGTAGGCAAGCATAAACTAATAAAAAGGATTGTAAATACATTTCATACGACTGTAAGTATTCGAAATCAAGGCAATAAATACTGGATTAAAGGTACAGTCATATAAATAAAGACAATTGCTCATTCAGATGCCCGAGGATGACCAAGATAATTAATTTATCTAGATGATTTCAACCATTTAAATGCTCATCTAGATCTTTCGATTGCTTTTTATTTATTAAGATATTAAACTACTAACGATTATTTATCGCACTCTTTACGCAGTACGAGATAATATATGAAAGTAGTTGATAAAGTTTAATTTGTTCAATTAAAGAGTTTTATCTCGTAATAGCTGTTAGGAAAGGATGTGCACTAATAAATGTGATTTATTAGATGTTAATCAAGCAGAGCGTTGGCTACTGATTACTGGAGGAATTCATATGAATACAGAAATTCTTTCTAAATTAACCGGAGATGCCGTGTTAGTTTCTCACGTTTGTCAGCTTTCACAATTTATTCCAGTTTTATCTCTGTTTTTTTCAACATTTTCAATTCGTCTGCATGTCGGTACTTGACTAATGAGGCATCATCATTTATAATATTTATTAAGTAGTAGGTAGATTCTGTCACTGCATTTCGGTTTTTCTAAAAGTCCGTAATTACAAAGTGTTGTGTACCTTCTTCACCGCAGTCGTCAGTTTGTTGTGTTTTACGAATACCAATAATTCATATTCCTTCTACCCTTATTCCAATGTATTTGGGGTCGCGCAGCGTATCTTCTTCTATACAATCGTGTATGCCCCGTGGTCCCGTAGTCCCTGGAAGGGACCACGGGGAATTTCTTTACCCGTGGTCCCTTCGAGAAATACTATACAATCTCTTTAATCCGTCATCTCAGAAGTCAACTCCCTTTCTGGCCATAAATAACATCTTTAATTTTGAATTTCAATTTTCATACACAAAACCTTTCTCACGACATGTTCTCTCATTTCTCCGCATCACGTCCCTAATAGCGTACCAACAATTAACGCATTACGTCATATCACATTAGGCGCCCCTAAACCATCAAAAAATCAATGTAATACGCGTGTTACAGAGACAAATCGGAGCGTGCAGTGGCGTGACTCGTCACAATTTAGTCGTTGCCGAGGGGTTGTTGGTGACCCCGGCGATATCTCCGACGGCAACACACGGCAGCTATGTCATGTAGGTGTTCCTACCGAATTTGTCTACTTTGTATGACTTTTATAACTGTAGGAGTGTAATCCAACTTGAGGGGCTGCCGCGTTCGCGTCCCTGAAATGGTTCAGCTTGAATAATAAAATCTGAGGCGTGTCAAGGTTTTTGGCACTTGTGTATACCTGAGTTGTAGTATACATTTTTTATACATCCCGTTTTGTACGTGCAATTTTTGTTAATGACTAGTTTTTGTATAAAGCAAGACTTGGGTTAAATTTATGTTCATTGATATATCTTAAAACAATGAAGTAGGTGTCACCTGTCCAACCTCGTCGTAGACCGTAAGGATAACGTGTCATGTCATTCTGGCAATAGCACTTGCTTCGTCGGTAAACACTATTATAGAAACATTGCCGCATTTATCAAAAAGATCAAAGACATTACTATGTAGTGACATACGTGACTGTTTGTTACCATTGTAGTGTTGTTCTCACTTAAATCATGCGTGATCGGATGAAAGTACGATTGTGGCGTTATCTCGCATCTTCCCACGGGCGACGCGCGACGGACGGCCTGAACCGCCCTATTGTTTCTTGTTGATATTATATTGAAAGAAACTACCAACAAAACAATACTAATAGGATGGATCTATTACAACGATAACCATGCCATGCTATACATCATTCATGACTTTTTGTTAAGCTCCTAATAAAAACACCACACCTTTTGAAACACAGCATGAATAAAAATATAAATGCTGTTAATGATGTTGAGGAAAATTGCAGAATGTATTCAACAAAAAGCGGCAAGTCAAATGCCGCAAATTAATTGTACATAATCAATCAGAAAGTCTTGTGAGGCAATCGCTCGTCGTCGCGCCAAATAAAGAAGTCTTACAATACACGCTTCATTTAATAAATCAGCTATTTAATTCGACCATCAAAATTCGACAGGTAATCCTTTGAATTCGTTGGTGCGTGATAATGTACGTACTCCAAGCGCCAAGGGACCAAACCTTTTTTCGTCTTCGGCCACATTCGAAGCATGACATCGATTAAAATTCCACGGCGCGATCCTCCATTTTTGGGAGTTGACATATTTCTTAAGCGTTGACTGGTTGTTTTTTACGGTAAATGTACTTGTGGACATGTACAGTTTTGTGTCGCAATATCCCATATACCTCGATACGCAACGCGTGACCACCGGACGTTTATAATGAACGCGTCAGGTTAATAACCCACACAGTACATAAGGTCCGGGAGATTCCTAACATAATAAAGTAGTCATTATATCGCCATGTCCTCTTTAATTACGTCTGTGCTCGCTATGTCCACCGTGAAATGTTCTGCCAGGCAATAGGTACGTTCAAACTTTACTGGCAGTTTCTAGGAAATTTTCGGATTCTCAAGACGAAATTGCTATTCCGTTCAGGTTATCGGCACATCCCATCTGACACCTCAGGCGGCACCAAGGCGTGACGTGAGAAGCGACACTCCCGTCTAATATATTGTGCAGTATGGCCGGCAGCATCAATTGCATCTCGATTCCCCTGAATTTCCCGCAATAACCGGAGCTCTTTTCAATTGCCCGTACGTGTTCAGACAGAACGCGTGCCGCCAACCACAGCTATCGACGTATCTTTGCCCACAATTTCGATAAAACCCTGTGTTCATCACATCATCTCGTTGAGGTGTGTGGTTGGCGCTCAAGTTTTATGCTGACGAAAATTGAAAGTACCAAATCGATCACGAGCATGTAACTAAGTATATGTCTATATCACGTTATAGCACGGCAAACAACGTTTCTCAACGTTACCGCAAGGGCCAATTTCAGAGCCGAGCCTTCCGAGCCACCCACCGGAGTCGGCCTGATTGATTGCTAATGACTATTGTTACGCTGTTACGCAACCCCCCGGGCGAGCCGTCCGAACTGACACCGTACATGACGGCTAACATTACTTCCATACTTCTGCATCTCATGGATGGACTAAACCGTTTATTTGCGAACAACAATAAACGGATATGTTGGCCCTCGGGGAATCGACGTATCAGTGATACCGGACACACACGGGACTGATCGAAGCCCTGTAATAATCGACGATATTCACCTCCTCAGGCCAGGCAATTTGAAATGACATCAGTCTATGATTGCACTATATTTTCATTCTCTTGCCATATAATCTGGCGCAAGGTTCTATACAAATATAAAGATGTATTTGCCGTGGGCTGTAATTGCTATCCAGTGGACCTGATTGATTGTTAATGGATATTGTTACGTGATCGCCTCTATTGGGAAGATAATGCCTGTACATGGAGGTTCGTGCCCCATCTGCTTGATTGATTTGATCGTATGAGGTTTCTCTCACAAGTAGTTGCCTTGGTGTTTGCTAGTTAATACGAGGTTTGCTCGGACAAAAACATCTAAAGCTCTGGCTTGCAATTATGTTTCATTACAGTATTCTCAGCAGTTAAGTTACTGCTAATGAAAAGTCGACAGAGTGGTTAATGTTATTATACCGCCCTGAGGGTTGCTGAACAACGGTATGCGGCAAATTAAATGACTATAATTTTAATTCGATAGACAGACCGAGTACTAATAGCGCTTGCGACAATCGTTGCGTGTGGTGTATACCCTGATTCGCCAGCAATTCGTGACGCGCGATAATCGATCCGCGAGCATCGCAAACTAGCGAGTTGCGATGCCCAGCGACCCGGCAGACCTCGATCTGAATCAGCACGCGGCCGATTCAGCGAACAGTACAATCTGACCAAGTTGGAAACGCACAACACAACCAACGACGCCAGAGCAACACACCGGCCGACCGGCCTCGGTCGATTACGATCGCGACGCTGCATCGCCGCACTCCCATTATGGCCTTTTACGTGGCGATTGTATCAATTGTGACGTCGATTATCGAAAACGCGCCGAGGTCAGTTCTCACAAAAAATTCTTTGAATCCATTCATGTGTTAAAAGGGTATGTTGTTTTTTGTCGATAGTTGAAGTAGATACGGACGAACATAAATATTCAGCAGGATATCGTTTAAATTGTATGCTCTTAAACATCTATTATCTGAAGGTGATCAGTAAAGTAACGTAGTGGGTAAACAAAGGCAGCAGGGTCAGGGCAGACTGCCGGGGGCGATGTGCTGCTTGATTTATGAGTGCTCGATACCGGAGCCCTTCCGCGGTGTCCGTTGACGGTAACCGCACGGATCTCGATGGGCCCTTTAAAACCACCAGTAAATCCCTACTTAATACGCGTATAGAGAAGGGGTTGTGGTTGTTTTGTGTATATTCATGCATCGTGTTTCCGGTTTCGTAAGGTTTCCACTTTATACCTGTTACATTACCTTATTCTCAAGACGCCCAGAGTCCTAGTAATGGATGTGCTTGTCAAAAGCCGGTGGCATATTCGTAACGTTCCACACAATGAGATATGAGTGGTATTACGATCTGATTATGTGCCATTATTGTACGTAGTGTTCAGTTGTAAAATTGATGGCTAGACACGAGATACGCAGCTACTATCAATGAAAAATACACCATTCGAGACCTGTACTTACTCAACGAGGGAATCCAGGCCGCTCCCTGCCATTAACGCATTAATTTTCATCTTAGCAAGAAGTTCTGCGGTCGTATTGGAAAATAGTGGTCGGTGAAATTGGAGCAAAGTTAAATGACTGATACGAGTGCGATCGAACATGTTCTTTGACCACTACAGGGCGCTGCGGTTTCTACTCGGTCGGTAACATAAGTAGCCCAGGACAGAATTAATTATCGACGGGTAGAAGTGCTCAACGGTTTCTTGTGTAAAACGAGACGAGACGCACCATGGGAAAAAGGTTAACTGCATATGCATACATTGTGGACAAGGTGAAATTTCCGACTTGTACGAATGTTCGAGTCTTTTAACTTTTTATGTCGTCGCGTCGCATAGGGATGGTCAATGAAACTTTGATTGTTCGATTACTTTCCGTTTCCGAGACTAGACTTTAGTTAGTGCTTCCTGGGAATCAATATATTCTATGATATAGTGATCCGGCATTGAGATTTCTTTTTTTCTTCTATATTGCTTTTAACGAAATCATATATCTTCAATACTCATCGTATAAAATGGGCTGACGTTCAAATAAATATTATTGAGTAAATAAAGGTGCATACTATTGAAAACGACTCATAGTTTTAATAGTATTTTTAACGATAAACTTTATGGTGTAATACATCACGATGGTATAACATCGGTGTAGGGTATCTTAGTAATTGGATACACTTATCGTGGCGGCCGCGGGCGGGTCTGTCCCCGTCTACCGCGTGGATTTATCGCTGCAGCAAATCATTGCGTTCATATCACTCGGCTTTAGCTTCCCTTCAGCGAAACCTTTAGAAACAGCTAAACTTCCACTAGCCTAACTTCCGAATCTTCGTCTAACTTATAATGTCCCCAAAACATGAAGACAGGAAAAGTTATTGCCAAATGTGTAATATAAATTCGGATACTTTCGCGAATCTTCGCCGTTCTGCCGAAAATATATATAATTATGAAAGTGACTCGGAAGTCTAGTCTGCTTCATTAATGCACAAAAAAAGGATATAAATAATGATAACGTGTCAGAGGAATGCCACAGAAGTTTTATTTGTTTTTGTTTATTATTATATCGTTAACTCTTTCATTTACATAGGTATTTGGGCAACCGATAACCCGACGAGATAAAAAACAATCATAATTTTTGTTTTTAACAACCAGAAACTGTTTTATTCGATTGCTTCACAGTTCCAAGAAACTTTACTGGAATTAATAAAAGCTAGCTTGTGGTCCTGATTGCCACACCTTATAAATTGTTCGTCTAAAAAACTTCTTAGTACGTCGCCGACTAAATAACGAAGGCGGTCATTAAGTTCTCCATTGAATTTATCACTGCCACAAATTATCAAGGTAGAAACGACATAGTAAAAAGTTTATTTACTGTTTATACTTCTGAGGTTATAGCAATGGCAACACCCTCTTTTTAGGGTACAGTACCGAAACTAAAGGAAAGTAATAAAAAGTTTTAGCTAGGGATAGGTACAGACGTATAAATTTTGTGCTCCCTAATCGTCGTTTTTATCGATGAGGGAGACACTCATTGAACTGTTTTCGATACAACGAGTGTGTGAGTTCGACCGGATCGCAATGGTTGTCGTTGTATTATCTCTCATCGGATTCGTCAATGTCAGCTCGATAAACGGTTCTACTAAATCGGCAATGCATTATCCTTTGTGTGGCTTAGCCGCTAAAACTGTTCGTGATAAATGAGACACGTCTAACGTGAGACAATAAATCAGCTTCTTCAACCGGCAAATGCTCTTGCGTCAATATCTTACTATTCCGTGTAGCTTTTCGTCTATCTCATTTCCATCGATGTCCAATTTCACCAGCTAATACTTTTACGATTGTTTTACCAGCATTGGACGGAGAACAACACGATGCCTTAGACGTGACGGTTCAAACGCTCGGTGCATTGTAACAACAGTTCTACAGCTGGGATCCTGAAGGTTAACGCGGAGACGATCATTTGTAAAGCTTTTGACCTCTGATGAACAATGTTACCCTTCGATCGGGCCCGTGATAAATGTGTGCACCTACATTTACTTTGAACGACCGTTCAACGATATTTTTTGTAGTTTTCTTTTGCTTATAAATATTTATTTATAACCAAAAGAAAACTTTTCTTACTTTTCGAATGGATTTATATTGCATTTTGTGCAGTGTGCCAGCGGGTTGTTCCGTGAACTTTGTTTTACGTAGTGTTTAATGGGTCAAGCTTTTAATCACTGTCAGTGGTTGCATAACGTGTACATGTATCTTGTTTCGTTCACGTGTTGGGTTAGTAACACCGTTAAGTGTGTCCGGTAACAAGTGTAGGGCTACGAAACGTTCCGAACTCAGGCCATCCCATGCCCGGGCTTGTTTGTAACTTAACGCTTTGTTTCTCACGCATCGGGTTACTTTAATGCTATTTAATGTTAAAGCAGAATTTGCAAGTGTTACTCGGAATGTGAACATTTGCAGCAATTTGTGAGTGCGGAGCAAGTAATAGCGGAATTACGCTTTGTTTAGTTTATTTACACAACGTGATTTAGACGTAATAAGTTGTTATCCCACAGTCGTGAATTGTCGGTTCAGTACAAAAGTTCCTATTTACATTTAAGCACGCCCTTCACAGATAAATCCACTAACGGATTTATTATTTAAGCTATAGAGAGTTTCTTTATTTATAAACGGACACTGTCTATCTAAATCTTCATCTCATGATAGCTTAGCATATAAATCTTGGAAATTTAGATCAGTAAAGCTTGCGTGCTGGCCTGATTGCGACTATAAACTACTCATCCTGAAACTAGAAGTGCAGCTAATCCTAACATTATGTGCGCGCGATCAGAATTCAACGGACGTATTGTCGTTGGTTCGTATTCGTAAGTAGGTACTATTTGTGATGTAGTTATCTAGCGTCGATTTGTCAGAAAAATTATAGTGTCCGCTTGGTAACGGGAATTTTGTTTCAAAAGATGAGCACATAACAGTATTGTCATTATCATCATATTAGCTCGGAATCCACTGCGAAACATGGGCCATATAATTGTTAGCTACGATGAACAGTCGCATGAGAATTTCACCATAACCACACGCCTTGCACACGGATTGACATAATTCGCCTTTTACGACACCCACGAGAATAAAGGAGCTGACCTATTCGCTGTTAGGAACTGCACGGTGCAAACAATTGAATCGACAATGCATTTCCATTGCATTCGAGTGACATGCAGTGATCTCAGCACTTACTCAAGATAGCGTCATTAGGTGAGAGTGTCAACTGAATCACTGATCAATTTAAGCCTTGTAACAGTTGCACATCTAAACTTATCTTAATTCATGCTTATGCAACTGTTTCACAATTAATCGTCGAGGACTATTATGGTTACATCATTAGTACGAGAGCTCTGTTGCTTTTTATCTTCATATTATTTTAATGATTTACGTTGATAATTTGAATTGAATAAGTATTGAAAAATATGTATTATCGTCACTTCTTTAAATTCGCCAATAATACCAATTCTTCCGCAGGGAAACAGAATTTACATAAATACATCGCGGGGATGCGTATGTGAATTTGGTAACGTGACTATTCACATATTTCTTTTGCCTTTAGTACAGTTCCCAATTTAACTCAAAACGCGTTTTAGGTAGGGAACCTAAACTAGCTTCCTATGCGTCACACGGTCACATGGCTTAGCAGCTAGAGCTAGAGCGTAGAGTAACCACGCCGAACGCCGCGTGATCTGCGGTTTTGTTTTAAATGTTACGATCCTTCGGCGTATATGTTATTGTTATGTTAGTATTGAACCTCTGGCCGGAACGTGAACACGGGAATATTCGAAAGTGGTTTAACTGTAAACAGCGCGATATAAACTAACATTCCGGTTGCTAAGACTCGATTTCATGTAAATGTCTGTTATTCTGTAACAGCTCCAGGGAGGATCTACAAATTGATGCTATTTTATAGACAGTAGGAGTTAAAGCATGGACGTTTATTCGAATATCACTTGAGCGAAGCCGCAGGCAATGCGTTGTTTGTAATGATCAGTGGTATCCGGTCCTTATAGTCTTTTTCTTTACATCAAAGCTTCTCAATCCTTAAGCACAACATTATTGTTTAGCTTCCGGGTCATTAAGGAAGGATTATAACTGTGAACTCTGTCTAGAACTCTGAGCGCTACTAGTAGAAATAGACAAAGTTGTCAAATTATTATTTCCACATCTATTCGACCTTAATGGTGTGCTGACAATATTTTATTATTATTTATGACGTTCAGTAATTTATAGACAGCCGCAAATCCTGTTCCATTAAAATTAAAATGCCTTGTGAATCTCTCCATTTGTTTTTACTCACGTATGGATATTTTATCACTGATTATTATCATTACAATTAACGAATTCCCCGGTTTAACAAGCATAAACAGGCTATGCTTCTCTTCCAATTAAGAGAAAAACGAGCCGAAGCGTCGCCTCGGCTCCACACCGGTCTTAGGCTATTTTCTACTTAGAGTTTTTGTTCTTCGATAATTTCATGCTCATCCTAACGTCCAAGCCTTTCTTTTTTATACGTTTATCTTTTATTTCAAGTTCTTGTGAGCGTCCGATCTTCACTAATAATATAACATTGTTATGAGTTGACAGCGACTACTTTAACAGCGCTACCAATTTTAATGCGATTTATCCTTTTTTGCGCTGCAGGTTGACGATCAAACTTATTGTCTACAGACAATAAGGATCAGAAGGCTAATTGTCGTAATTTAAAACGTTCAAAATCTAGTCGCCGTCTCATCTCGGCGACAAACAAATGTCAAAAACTTGACAAAATGTGTGGAAATTAGAGGTATTTTTTACAGATTGAGACTGAGATCAGACTGTGTACGTTATTAAAGTTACGAGAATTGCCCCTCTGATCGATTAACTTGCCTCCATACACGCCATTCTTACGTCACGTTTTCGACAATGATGTGCTGCGCTTGTAATAAAGTCAGTGACATTTGTTTAGCTATAAACATCCATAATACCGAGGTCGGGGAACGAAATGTGTCAGGTGAGCTGTGTCGTTGGCAAAATGGATGATTAATTCGGAACTTTACGACTCTCACCGCCCACTGTGTTACTGAAAGTCGATTTCATTGCTATGACCCCGTCTGTCGCTGTTATTTTTAAGAGGTTGATGTGTCGAAAACGTCCTATACTAAGGCATATGTGTGCACGAAGTTTCAGCGAACTTTCCACTTGCATTTCAATATTGGTGTTTCTTGCTGAAATAAATAAATCTCAGCCCTGTGAGATTGAACTGAGCTATTAAAGCCCAGCAAGCAATAAATATTTTACATTGATTAATTATTTTGTATGGTCGTCTTGAAGCGATACAATTAAATACTACTGCAAATATTCCCTCTTACAAAATTGGTTCGAGTTACGTGTGGCCCGAGGCGTAGCGGGCGCGTTTTGAAATTGAAAATATAATTAACACGGACCGCGAACTACTTCATTATAAAATTGAACTGTATTTAGAACGCCTACCGCATAAATTTTATTAACGTCGCTTGTGGAGATGTTCGAAGTGTTCGACTAACTTGTTCCGTTTCACAGCTACCAACGCAAGCGCATCTTGGGATATTTTTCTTCACTAGCTCTCTAAGTATTCTATATTCTATACTAATAATAAAGTAGAAGAGTTTGTTTGTTTGAACTTGCTAATCTCTGATTTGTTTGATAGCCCAATTCTTGAAGGATGTTCTATAGGCTAACATCACGCTAAATCCCCTATTAGCCGAGCAAAAAGATGAGAAAGAACGCTAAGCGTCAATGAAGTACTAGCGCGGGCAGGTGATACGATGTGGTGGGGTGGGGTAACTCAGGGGAGAAGAAATTTCACCCAGACGAAGTCGCAGACAGAAGCAATGAAATTATGCATCATCTAACAAGATGTCATATATCATGCGGATAAAACGAGTAGCTATCGTATTAAAAAAAAAACATTTAAGTCAATAAAACAATCAAATGCTTCTGAAATAATGGTCTTGTCGTTAACTCATGCCCCTTGGCAAAAAAATATAAGATCTGTAATACAATTTGGAAGGCTACACAGTTAGAAATCAAATCCTAATTGTGAAAACGACGTAACATCATTTTATTTATGACCGACTGACTTGACAACCGTTACAATGATGGTCAATCGTAATTAGTCACACCGAAATGCAAATGTCAAGTTGTCGGTCACGCGATGAGATCGTTTGCGACCTGAGTGTGACGACACATTTTTATTGATTGCTTAACAAACCAACGCAGGTCCTGCGCACTGTACCGCTGATCTAGTCGATCTGTTTCATTCCAGATTTAAAACAGTATTTATGTTATTGACCTTCGTAATTAATATCAATCTCAAGCACATTATGCAAAGTTATTTCAACCTTCTGCGGTTTTGTAACTCCGATACATATATTATTTTCATATGTATGTTGTAAAGTCAAAGCATTATGAGGTCAGCCGATGTGAACGGTTTATTTTTTTATGTTAATTTCATTTATTGTTAATTGATTTCAATGATTAGTATCACAATGGAACCATTGAATGATGACCCTAGCTATGGACGCTCATTGTCCATCAAACACAAGGTTAGTTAGTACAAATAGCAAAGAAATGTTGTTGAAACTTTGTGTGGAACTTCTTTGTTTGTAACTTGGAAATAATTTGTGATTTCGTGAGACTAACTCTTCAAGGTCTACAACTGAACTATATAAGTTTAAAAAATTCGATATTGAAATGTTTATAGCTTTTTATTAGTTTATGACTGAGTATGTTATGGCCTGATAAAACGTAGAGCAGTACTATAAAGTATTGTTTACTTGCATTGTTACATTACTTACATTAAAGATAACAACTGTATTACAGTTTTCAACTTTCTTGCCGTCAATATTTTCTTTAGCGAAATCTCACAAATCACTATTCAAGAACACATTATGTATCAGGTCGTCCAGTTAGCCATAGCGATGTGTATGTAGGTCAGGCATAATAGGCGATGCCATGGCTCCATCAGCGGGGTTGTTACCAGCCTTGTCCAAGATTGAACTAGTTTTTCTATCAATCGAGACGAGGGCGAGGTGATTGTGAACTACGATACGACACGAACAAGTTACAAGAGAAAAGCGTGGGCGTTTTGACCATTGCTCTGTTTGACATATAGGTATATCTGTAGACTCTTGCGCCAGAAAATCACTTGAAATATAAATATAGAGTTCATTAAACAAAATATAATTGAGTGCCACTGTTTACTGACGCAATTCCCAAAAGTATTTCATTCTTCTACATTCTTTCCGATTTCGTTTAGATTTAACCTTATCAAGACTAACCATTGTTCTACGTTCTGTTGTAAGTATGAATTTTGAATGTTTTGTAAACTATCGTTGTGTAAGAATTTTTATTCACCTAGTTGTAGATTTGTAGTGCAAACAAGATTCAGATGGTCATTCAAAAAGTGATAAAAATCACATTTGAAAATATGTACGTTATTTATCCACCTTGACTGTACTAAAACACTTCAAAATACAATATTTCAATATCATCTCGCATCGTCTGGATGACGTTACTTGAAACATTGTGTTGGACGGAAGCCAAGATTATGTCTATAGCTGATAATCTTTGCTTTTACCAATATGTGTCAAGGCAGAGCTTTGAAGCATTTCATATTTAGCTGCCGGCTTTATAATGAACATACTTATAGTAATTTCTAAATACAAAGTCTGGGAAACATTCAAGACTTTCAATCGTTCTGTTAACCGCCATTGTCTTGCTATATATTTTCGACTGGTACCAAGTCGTGAAATAAAAGGTCGCGTTGAACGAACGCAAATCATTCCTTCTATTGAGGTAATGAACTTTATAGATGTGGCTTTGAACTAATAGAACATGATTGACGTGCGACCGTTGTCGCTGGTGCCGACCAAGGTCGCTATCTTCCCACTGCTCCTACTGTGTAGTACTGTTATCAGGGAGCTCTCCGTATGTTGATAAAGAAAATATACATGTAAGCACGTGCACCGTTGCGGTTTCCGTTAGCTTCCCTTCGAAATCTGCCCGAAATCTCGGCGAAGATTATCTCCGAACTGTCTTCATTGAGGTCACGAGGTTTACGATTTCACTCAATACGTCTAAATACTCACGCTCCGCGACTGCTGCGCTTGTTGATTTTGGAAACAGTTTTATGTTGCCATAAAACTCGTACTGCTATATACCAACTCAGAAACTTTAAAGGGAAAATGCACATCTTTGCGTCATATAATCTCGGAGTGCCATTCGATTTACGACATGTAAATTATTTATCAGCCGTAAATATAGAATTCCATTTCGTAAACGATCTTCCCATTTTATTAACTCAATCAGCTAGTTTCAAATAGCCTCAAGATAAAGCTGAGCCGAGGATCGTAAAATTATACGTGTTTACGTGGATGACAAATATTAAAATTGCTTTATCAGCTAGTAGAGATGTTATGTATGTATGAAGTGTCTTCGATTTTATCATATCCTCTCGTTTGAGCTGCAGTGTTAACTAGGTAGCAATTGTTACTAGTTAATATTTAATAGCCCCATCGGCATTGGTGTCAGGCTCGCTAGAGAATGGAAGGTTGTCGATCGGCACACCTCACCTACCGCTGCGGACGTGCAATTTACGCCGCCGCTGCATTCCTGCCCTTAACTATCTCACTGTAAGACATAATTAGGCTAGCATCGAATACACCGGCTACATTAATCTCCATGCCGTACTTATTCGATTAACCTTTTACGTGTAAAGAATTTGTCCTGCTTTAAATTACATTAATGGCAATAACGGTCGCGCGCTACGTCAGACCTAGGTTTTTCTCGTGTAAATAAGACATCTTATTATAATTAATTCTAAAGATATGCTTTTTAGTAATATTTCTTTCGAGATTATACACGTTATTGATTGAATACAAAAAGTAGCCTTGCATCTGTGGTATTCACGAAGCTATTTAGATGTAATGTAAATCATAAAGGGCAAAGGCGTGGCATTAAGTACTTCGGACTCTTAAATATATCTGTAGGCGCAGCAGGTGACCTCTTAGGTGTTTAGTTCGTGAGCTTGCATATTTATTGCATCCAATTCTCTACTGGCTTCTATTGTAGCTCTGTACAAGCACACGCACTGTAAATCATCCTCAACGTGTGAGACAGCATGTTTCCTTGTTCCCCTGTGGGATTTACTACTGTTCTGACTTTATCTGCCTTGGAAATAAAATCAAATACAATACAAAGCTGTATTTGTTTTTGCTTCGCACAATATTTATGTGCTATAACGACTATCTGTTCCTTGGATAATTTAAATAACCGCATTCTCTTATTTGACCTTCAGTAATGTAACAGCTTTGTACTTACTGGCTCTACTGAGTTCTAATGCATTTGCGCTCATAATGTGAATGCTAACAATCAACGTTATTGTACTCTCAACAGTTTGTTATTCTCTAGCCGATAGCAGATTACAAAGGAATCTGTAATTGGCAACATTTGTCGAGTATAATTATTGCATTTGAACACCACCTGTTTATACGAAATCCGCGTGGGAATCGGCGAGCGCCCGCGGCGCGGCACCAGAGTTGCGCAAACGCACCGGTCGGCGGCGGCGACGCGGCAACCGACTGAAGTTTCGAAAACGGTTGCGACTGCGCACCTCGTTAATGCTTCGTTGGCAGACGAGTACAGTTACAAGAAATTATTGAAATAATTTAGCAAACGTTAATTTTGAATATATCGTAACAATTAGGCTACCTAGACCAAAACTCGTTTTTTAGACCGACATAATGCAGGTCAGCTTTGGATGCTGATTAAATGTACAGCGAATCACTTTAACCCGTTAAGTTGCTCGTTAGAAAGAAATGATCCTGTTATAATTGGGATCATGTTTTAATATTTATCATGAAATTGATTTTGCACGAATGCGCTTGATAAGTAAAGAGCGACGTTGTTCTTTTCTTTCTAATATTTTACTGGTACATTTCCAGAATGTGCCTTCTAACTATAGTAATAAACGAAGTTGTTTGATTCATGGTATGCAAACATCTACGTAGTTCGCAGAATCATCCATCATTCCTAGATAAACCCAGTCACAGCTCACAGCCCAGGTAATTAACCTGATTAAGCAAAGCCAACAAGGTTGTTTTATAACCTATAAACCTACAGTACAAAAGAAGAAAGTCCCGATATTTTTCCGTCCGCTTCATAAATCATAACCTACGCACGTCAGAAGCTTTATTTGCCTACACACGGAATTGTTAAGACAAACAACGCAAGCCAGCTCCGTAAACGCTTCCGTTGCTCACTTCGACTATTGTTTGCACAAATAGGTGACAAACAACACAACGAGTGAATGCGACCTCCGTAAACGCTTTTCACTGTCCCGCGATTGTCGTTAATTTGGAACTGTTTCGGGCTATTGTAAAAGTGAAATCTTAAACGGTTAGAGACTCTCAATAGTGAATGATCCATTTTCACAGTCGTATACACTGAACTTGAGCAGAATACATGCTTTTGTTGTTTACTTTTATGTATTTTTTCTCGTGTACGGCGAATATGAAAGCAGTCTTTACGAGCAGGCTTAGACTTCGAAAAATGGATATATTTATTTAATGATACCAACAAACAGTTATTTACTCAGGTGACCTTGCCAGCTTCATAAGGGAGAAAAGAAATTGTATAAAATCTGTTTCGAAATCCATTGTCCTCTTTATTTGGTAAAAATCAAGAATAACTTAGACAAACACGACTATAAAAAGAGTTCAAAATTGGATTTATCTACAAAAAGTATCCCAATTAATTTAGTTTTAATAAAATACCACACGACTTGATCAGATTGTGCAAAAAAACCGTAAAGGATTCATAATTTAACTATAAAACTGACTTGAATATTGGCAATAAATTAGAATTCGCGTGCAAGAATAATGAAGATGTTTGGACTAATTTAAAAGATTTAGGTCACGATATAATCTTTAAATTGGTAATATTGACTCAGATTCATATCGATTTGACGTTGAAGTCCTAGATTCAACCGGTTATTTTACTTATAGAAATTGAATTTTCATTAAATTCGACTGCAGTAGCCGTTTACCTACTTAACATTCGACTAGAGAAGAAGATTAAAAAAGGCTTAATCTGGTCTTTAAAATATGTACGTACACATAAAAAAAAAACAACTTAACCACAGCATCCGGATTCCCTTTACTTACTTTTGAACTCTGGCCAAGTTTCAACACGAAACCACGGGCTGAAATCCAACGCAAATGTGATTATATTAAACCTTGAGTTCAAGCTTTTTCGTGTCCTGAACTATGTGTACCTACATAGAGAAATGAGTGTTAAGCCTTTGGGCTACAAAGTAATTATTAAGCAATCTGTGCCACAGAGCTTTCTGCAGCTTACGGATGTGTGACGAACAGACGATGCCGCTAAAGCCTAGTATGCAATCACGTATCTTTTCAACGCGTGTAGGATTAAACGAGAAGCCTGTAATGTCTGCTTGTTTGCACATAGCCTGTAATAATATACTTCATAATTGCTTCTTGACGAAACCGAATGCATGAAACCGTTTAATCTTTAATAGAATCCTATAATGCCATTATTATTTCATTAGCGTACAACTTTCAATTACCGCTATTTACTAAATGGAATTAAGTACTGTTATACGTTATCGAGGCAAAAATTAAGTATTTAACAGTTTCCTTTATCAGTCAGTCATAACCTCAACCATTTATGAATAAGATAAAATAGAACCCACGGTTCAAAAGTTTGCGGTAAGCATCGTTATAATCACGTATCTACTTAATAATTCGATTGATTCTTCATTGCCTAATTATATCGCAGTCATAATTACTCAAGCGATCATTATTCCTTTTTGCATTTAATCAATTTGCGAGGTTGATCAGCCACAATCAATTCCATCGCTAAACGTTGATAATTAAACTAGTTGATATTGTTAGTTCACTTCCTATTTCGGCAGCTATATAAATATCTTGTAGTCGTCTAGGTGCCAGATAAATTACGTAAGCGCCTTTGCTGCATTCGTTCTCGTTCGAGAATCGAGTATCATGTCTTTTGTTTTTTTTTTTTACATTAGTATTAGATTTCCTTGCCTCGTGTAATACTTACGATATTTTATGTAATACGTGTATGTATCTATTTATCTCATACGTTTTTACTCTCGCATACAGCAATCAGATATTTTGAGTTCAAACATTGTAATTTCACGTAAAGATGGACGGGCTGTTAGCCCATTATGATAAACTGCGCGTGTAGAGCTTCTCTGGCAGCTTGTTAGGTTTTAGAGTATTGTATACCGTAGTAATATGATAATTTATAGCAGTACTGCATAACAATCGCTCAATTATGTTCCATTCCTTGAAACATAAAATATTAATGTACATTGTTATACTAATGTTATTAGTCCCACAAGACTTACTTAGACATGGAGAATTGTATAAGAATGCTATATTGACGATTGATTATAAAAACAATGGAGTTTCTAATTTGTGCCTACGTCTAACAATACAATAAATTATTCGATATGTATGACATGCTACGTATGTTTGGGTTATTTTTACGTATGTCCATTAGAAACTGTAAATGAGATTCCACTGAGTACAATACCGAATTAAACTCGTACTATGTCACAGAATACATTGTTATACCGTGGGATAACGTCACTTTAATTACCACAATACAGGCATTTTCTGCACAAATTGAAAATGTGGCATGACGTATTGTTTGGATTGTTTCATGCAGTTCTTTGTTCTTCGCTGGAACGTGCATGCATACCTGTGTCTCTTTTTATTGTACATCGTACCAAACGAGAGCGAGAGAGATGAAACAGTGTGTCAGTGGGCGCAGGTGAACGGCCGGCATACATTCGCTTATCAGCCGCCGACCGGTAGTGACGTCCCTACGCACCTGTCGATTTCTACATCTCGATACTCAGTATTAAAGTAGTCGGATGCCGCATCAGATGACCGGTTATTGGCTAATTTGTGCAAATGTAATGACCGCAGCGTATCGTCATAACAACTACAAACCTTTAGATATCAACGCATATTCCTAATATTTTATTCTTGCGGCTTCAATAATTTGTATTAATACGCAGTCGAATTACATGTCTGAATAGATAAACGATAATAGAAAACGTCATCGATATCGATAAAATATTAGAGTGCAATGCCGTAGTAATAGGAGTTTTGTCATCTCGAGACGATTAAATATAATTGAATCTGCCGAGTAGCAAGTTCGAACCAATCTAACCTCTCACGAAGTCGGGCGCGATTCTGTGCCGCAACACCGAAGAGTATCGTACCACTCGCTTGGGATTTCGCAACGAAATATTACGATTACGATATTGCACAGTTCAGACATCGACACATATAGTCTCCAAGAATGCCAAATGTCAGCTTTCTTAAACATGAGAATCTGGATGTCCTTAACACAATCTTCTGTCGATCGATATTAAATATTCCGATGCGTTATTATATCAACATTGTCATGGTTTTTTATGCATTCTGTAATTGACTTGTAATCGAAGCCTTCTAATTGTACTGAGAATCGATAAGTAAACTGGTTCTTTTTCATTTCAGGTACGTACCATCGGACAACTGCGTACGGTTAATTGGAGCCGGGTATGTACACTAACCGTTTTAATAATGACGGTCGTTGCTGCTATGAAAGTCAATGGACTGAACCCTGATTGCAAACCTGTAACGATTCCTTCGAACAGACTCAATGTCGACTAATGTAAACTCTTCTTGTTTGATTTAAGTTTGACAACAATTTATGTTTTATTAACTGAAGATGGACTTACAACACATGGGGATTTTAATGATCTCATCCTCGCTTAAAACAGAATTGTAGATGGCACAGTTAGAACGTACTCGAGTATTAATATCATTAAAGTCGTCGTTGAATTACAAATAACACTATTAATCGAAGGTAAATAGGGCTTAGAGGTCACGTCTACAGGCAAAATATCACTGAAGCTTTAACAACGGCGCTAGAGTAAACGTCTTTTGAATAAATATACAATTCATCTATGACACTGAGAATAATGACATTCTCAGACCCTGTTTAGCTGCTGACAGACTTCATTTCTATAATCAGATTAGAAAAATGTTGAAATCCTTTTTCACTGTGCTCATTTGATGGAACTCATTAGCAACTAAAGAAAAGAATAGCAATTTCTGGTAACAATAACTGCATGTCAGTTTGTCAATGTCCACAAACGACCTTCGGCAACTAATCCACCAGCGTCGTTGGTGTCACAACCACTGAGCCAAGGACGTCTGTGGACTGCAATTGACATTGTTTATTGTTTACCCCCTTCATTTGTTCGCTCGTTGCCCAAGAATGACATGTTGTATGAGCTCTTGCAAAAACCTAGCTTGGGAATATATACGGCCGGATAATTGGCAATTGTCTTCTAAGAACTCAGTGCTTACCCGTTTCTGAAGCGAGGTTTCCACCTACCTTTCCCGTAACTGTGAATAATCTCAGTTTGCAGAAAGTTGATGCTACGATGAAGGTGTAATTATTAAAGTTTGTACAATTGTTTGTATTTGCATTTTATAAATTGTTAGAGAAACTTTTAAGTCGTGAATGCAAATCTATGTAAATAAAAATCAATTGCCGCAAGTATAAAAATTATCACTTGAGCACGGCTATACCGATTTGGCTGTTTTCTTTTTTGTTGTGTTCTTTATGGTCAGGAAATGGTTTATATAAAAGATTTGTTTTGAAAAATTCTCCGAAAAATTGTATGATATTTTTTAGAGACATGAAATTCACCCGGGAGAAAAAGAGGAAATAAATATAAACTCGTTGAGAACGCTCGGTTAATGGTAGAGTTGAACCTTTTATCGACATATTACTGTCGCGTGTCTATCTTCATTGATAATGTCAGTCACTGCTTACATTAACGTAGTCTATTTCGTTTTAAAGCTATCAGTAGTATTCATTGATTGACGTATACTTTAATTAATATATAAAGTCGAGGTGAAGTAATGCACCTACTTATTCAATATAAGACGTTTTGATTGATTATTCATGAGTAGTATTCAATAAGTAGCTGTGCCCGCGACTGCGTTCGCGTGCATGTCTCAACAAATTAATTTCATGTGTTTTAATTTTTTTGCGCGGGACCCTATTTTTTTTCTGAAATAAATGTAGCCTTAGTTAGTCCTTGTAACATCAGCTAACTGTCAGTGAAAGTCCCGTCGAAATCGGTCCAGCCGTTTTGGATATTAGCCGGAATAAACAGACAGACCGACAGACAGACAGGCAAAATTTTAAATAAAATGTTTTTTTGTTATATAAGTACCGTATATACTTGCATATGCATTTAGCAAAAATATGTTATTTTGAAATTACAAAGAGACACTTCAGTTTTATTTATTTGTATAGATGTGTTCTATAGATTCGCTCTAAAATGATATTTTAGATGCGTTTATTTATTCACGGACCTTGTTATATAATTGTTTCCTTATTTGACTGGTATCGGTATCAGTCGTGATGTGAAGTTTTTTCTGCAACTGTTCCAATATTCATTAGATGAATCGTCATGAACACGTCCTGTTAAGCTTTTAGAAAATGATTCAAATTATATAAATGAGGATAATCTTTGGACAGGATTGAAGGTGAAGGAAAGGAAAATATTTAAATTAAAGCGTCATGGGTAGATCATTTTGGGGATATCGGTTTCTCTAGTTGAAATATACCTAATCTGTAGTCTGTTTTCCTAAGCGTTACCTTGGCTGACGACAAAATTGCTAGATTTTGCTTTAAGAATTTTATTTTTATAAAAAGCAAGAATATCTCACGTTTGACCACTATCTCAACTCAACGTTAAGGCATGATGCGGTCGATAAATATATTTTAAGTTCAGATAAGAATATTTAGTAGCCTGCATGAAAAGCATATTTTAATAGTGAGCACAAATTGATTTACCTTCGATCCGGGGTAAATGCACTGCATTGCATATATACGATGGAAAATATCCATACTTTATTACTTTAATACTGTAAGCTGTTCAGTCTTTTTTCTACCAGTCCTGCCAATGCAACAACAAAACATCTCCATCTGTGTGGGCTCAGTATCAGATATCGTTAATGCCATTTAATAAATATTAAATTATAAGCTGCGACTGGGCTAACCTGCGGCACCAAGTCTGGGGGTCTACTCAGAAGTAGTATCGGCTGAATGTTCGGCCGTTTCCTGCTACGAAGTTACTATTTGGTTCGGTCGGTCCCGATCCTACACTCCTACACTCTTTCGAATATTGACTATGGTCCCGACCCAACAGCCGATCCGAACTTTTTTCGCATTTTTCAATAATATTCCGAACATTCGCACTTTGCTCGTCGGAGTAGACCCCCAGATTACAGTCAAAGCAGTTAAATTAAATTGACAGACATTTTGCCCTTGGAGGTTAATGTTAACATCGCATGTAACTTGTAGCCTTGTATTATGATGTGCGAACTAAATATTAGTCGTCTTAGTACATTATGCTATGCTGGGATATCACGCAATGTCCTTGCGAAATGCCTATGGACATTTGTCAAAGATCTGAGCGCTTGGATTGAGGATAATTGTCATAATCTATTATGAAACTTCGGATTTGAATATGTAACTAGTGACCCGCCCCTGATTCACACGGGTTCTATGAGTTGACTAAATATCAAGACTTCTTTATTATAATTTAGTTTAATATGAATGTTATTAGAAAATCGAAGCGTCAATGTCACACAGACAGACACAAGTGACATTATCTTATACTATATAATACGTAGGTATATATGAAATATTATTTCAGCAAACGTGATCATCTTGAACTTTTTTAAAGCTCTAATACCCAGACGTCTTCTTTTATAGTTTCTAGCTTTTGTATTCGTGAGCATTGAAAAGCCTGAAACGTCGGAATTTTCCGGATAGTGTACCGCAGGTGGGCGGCCTTTATTGTATTCGATACATAACCTACAACGTGGAAAATTTATATCATCCGCAGCACAATAGGTAAAAGAACATTAGACGTTCATACTTGAGTAGGAGTAAATACTTTCTTAGTACATTAGGTACCACTAAGATTTTTTCTTCTGAAACCTGTCTTCATTCGATCTAAAAACGTAAGTATATGCAAGTATAATAAAATTCATTGCAACTGCTCTTATTTTTATAAGCTGGCCAAGTAGCTAATGGACATGTGTAATTTGTAATATAAATACTTGTATCACTTACGCACATTAAAAGCTTAAAGGATTATGTTTTACATGAAGTTTCTTATTTTCACCACAATATTGTAATGAACTTATGGCTTTTCTGTACCATCGTGTATACCTTGTTAAAAGACTTACGTTGTTTTACAAATTGTAACACTCGCAGCTTATATTCCTTATGATTAAAAAATACATTGTTATCCAAAAGCAATTTGTATGCAAAGAATCCCAGATGTAAGTCGTTCTATTTCTAGTTTTCAATTGAAACCCACACTAACAAAGTATAAACATTCGATCAAACGGACGGTTTTGACAGTTATCTTATATCTTTCAGCCACCATTTTTATCGCACAGTTGCTAGTTAGCTTTTTATTACGAGCCCACCACACGCACGATGTATGGGCTCAATTTCAAATTGAAACTGTGAGATATACTCCAGACGTGCTTAATTATCATTGCAATAATTCAATGGCTGGTCTTAACGCATCGAGATTCAATTACACATAGCATTTAAGGGATTCACCAGTAATTAAAATGTCAGTTTAAAAATTATATCGCAGTATAACCTTCGTGGTACTTGTCAATATTCCCGAAGATGCATTCTCGACTCTTATCAGAATAAAATATCGAGTTTAGTTATATTAAGGACAAGTTCATAATAAATTATAACTCCACTCACCAAGGCAGCAAAATGTGTTAGAAATGTGTTCTGAATAATTTTATAACTAAATTCTCTCTCTCTACATCTTGATAAAAGTTTCTCAAATTGGGACGATAAAGGTGTAGTGAAACTTGTTTCAAATTCAGTCTCAAATCTAGTTCCAATTTTGGGACAAGGACTACGATGTCGAAAATTAAACTCCGAGCTTTAGTTAGTTTCTAATTTGGTCTTAATTTTGGTTCAGAATTTAATGTTTCAAAGAACAGTAATTAATGTAGATTGCCTCCCTTGGGAGCACTTTAGAATTGAGGTTGAGTTTTGGTAATGGTTTCGATTTCTAGACTGCATTAGTAAACACAACTTGTATGCAAGAAGGCTTTCAAATTGACAAGAAGTGTGTTAAATTTCTTTATACCTCGTCACTCATTCGCATGCTCTCGTGACTGTGTATGACGTAACTATTTTCACCGTCTGAGACACGCCTCGCTTGCATAATAATGAGTTCACGTTTATTTCGCACGATTTTGTGGCAAAAAATCCAAGTCGCTACCTAAGCTGTAAGAAAACTTACATAATAATGGCGGTTAGTTAAGTTACAACAACAACAGATTTATTGACCAATTTAATAAAATGACTTAATAAATTAAACAATGAAGCAATTTAATAAAAGTTGTGGTTTTTGAAGGGAAGTAATGCCATTAGTGCTACAATTAAAAATAATAGACAAAGGAAAACATGGGTTCCCTTTCAAATGTTCTTTCTGTAGACCTTGTCCTTCTATTAAGGTGCTTTAACTGAAAATTTAATAAAAGGGAAACAGGGTTACATTCACCCTTCCTCCCAATACAACTTTAAGTACATTATGTATAAGCTTTTGTCCCCTCGCTGTAGTTTTTCTAGTGTGCGCAAATAAGAAGGAAAACACGCACGTACACCATGCTATTTTCCTTATGGTGTCCGCACTAATCAAGATTTACGTGTTACCTGACAAACGTTATTGAAACGATCCGGTTATTCCGAGAAACTGAATCATACACGTGATTTTATGTGATTATAATTTCCAAAGTAGTTTATGTAGCGCTCATACACGCCTTCCCGTTATCGATATCAGGTTAGTAGATAAGTAATAGGTGTAACCCGCTTCTGGGTTACGACGGATTGATTAAATATATGTCCGTGTGGTCTTAACTAAGAAGAGACCACCCGTCACATCCGGAGGTGTCGTTTGCCGATCATGAGACTAGGCATTAGCGTCCACTTGCGTGCTGATAACCATCAACGCTATCATCGAATAGCGATCTAGTTATCAAACGTTATCGCTAGATAACGTTTATGGCCGCGACTTACGAGTAGGTCGTAGGTACGAACCCAGCCAGGCACTTTACTTTGTGTAGATTATTTCATCGCCACTGCTCTCAAAACGGTGAAGGAAAACATCGTGAGGAAACCGGCATGTACTAGAGAAAACGTGACATCCATCAACCCGCACTCGGCCCGCGTGGTGGATTACAGTCCACTCCCTCTCACAGAGAGGAAGCCTATGCCCCAGCAGTGGGAACATTACAGGATGATCATGCTATGCTTATGCTACCAAACGTTCGAAAATATAACGCGACCTAACACAGACGATGACCACGTTATCGTGGCCTATTGGAAGGGAAATATTCACCACTAAAGCGGACAGTTACGGGCCATTATGATGATAGATGCATTACCATTTCTGTTCCAAACATGATATGGACATAGGTTAGGAAAGCAGAACGGCCTGATCGAATATGTATCGTTTGTTTTATTATTACATTTTCCATGTTCCACTACTTAACTGTGTTATCAACAAATCTTTAAACCAGGGGGTCTACTCCGAAGTGCAAAGTGCGAATGTTCGGATCGGACCGACACATGGCCGAACCGAATATTATTGAAAAATGCGAAAAAGTTCGGATCGGCTCAGTTGGGTTAGGACCATAGTTAATATTCGAAAGAGTGTAGGAGTGTAGGATCGGGACCGACCGAACCAAATAGTAACTTCGTAGCAGGACACGGCCGAACATTCAGCCGATACTACTTCGGAGTAGACCCCCCGACTTGGTTTCCGTACGTCATTTTCGCTGCTATCACAGACCCACAGCACAGCGCTCTTGCTTAGTGGAAGCCTTCTTGGCACAGTCACGACGCGCAGCTGCCGACTATTTCTGTTCTTTGCTCGTGATTATAGATCTATTTTGTTTGTATTTTTCTTTAACATTGGAACGAAGTTCCTTAACGCGGCTTGCAATAGGAGTTGACTAGTAGAAATCGTCATGTAACGAAAAAGCGGTATGTTCCTCCATGCTACTTTCTCTGTCTCTTTGTCTTTATCTATTATAGACCAGCGTGTATGTGCGTGCGAATAGGTATCGTGTTAAGTACTTCGTTCATTCGAAAGATAAACGTTTAGCAAAAAAACACGAACAAATTATTTAGAACGTGGAATTGTTTTGATATGCGCTCGATAAAACTAAAACTAGGTGACTACTGTGACTATATAGTTTAGTTTACCAGAGCATTTACTGAAATATTATCTTCACGGATTAGTTTTATTTCATGCTTTAGAAATAAATGTCTTTATTATTATCAATGTTTTACCTTGTATGTATTTCGGCCACCCCGTTACTGTGATTCGTGCCGGTTCGAGGCTCGACTGGTTCAGGTTTGTTTAGCCGATTTTGATGTTATAAATAAAGCGGCTTCTTTGCTTAACTAATTATATTATTAGTGTTCCGTCGGATATAATATATTACCATGCTACCATTAACGATGTTACGTTTGACGAGTCGATGCTCAATTTATTAACTTAACTTTACATAAATTTGTTTATATCAGATGTTTTCTGGGTCTCTTGGGAAAGGAAACTCATTAGACGGCTTCCTATTACATCAGCAAGTGCTTTCTTAATTGGTATTATTAAACTGTAAAACATAAAAACTAAATTGTAATTTCATATTTATTTAATACCTACAATAATCGTAAAGATACACGATTATTTTAATACTCAAACCATAAATATTCAATCTAAGCGTCTTCGTTATTTATGTATTTGCTTAGGTAATTGCTTTATGTAACAATACTGGAATACATTATTTACAATGCAAAGTCTTCCTCAATGACGTTTAAAATTCCTATTTTATTTATTTCTATACATTAATTATTATAATTATAAGTCTCTTTTCGTGTCTGCTGCGTTATAAACTACGCAATGGATTTTGATGCGATTTTCGCCAACATTTAGAGAATTTATTAGAAAGGTTATTATATATTAACTATATTAACTTACATTTACATACATAATAAAGAACTCTCGATGTGTCCAAGTCGTAAATCCGTGCGAAGCAGGGGCGGGTCGCTAGTTCATTATAATTTTAAACTCTATTAAGATTGTTTACAAATTTATATTCGAAAACAAACGGGACTGCTGAAGGCATATTTGGTTAACCGATGCGTCGGGATCACTGTTTCCAATGAATAAATAAGATTTCTATTAGAGCTAACGCACGCCCTTTACATTTCTGAACAGTCCTATGTTTGTAAAGTGGAAACCCTTTTATTGCTCCCTTAATCAAAACATGGAAAGCGTTGTATTATCATTTAGTTGTGGCACCTCATAAAAGTTTGTACAGAGCCCGAAATACACATGCATGTAAAGCCCGGAATACACATGCATGTAACTTGCACAAAAGTATGCAAGTAGCTGGCATGCCATTATGGTATTAACCAATCAGAAGTTGTAATGGCACACGTCATGCAAGCTACTTGCATACTTTGTGCAAGTTAAGCCTGGAATACACATGCCAGTAACATGCAAGTTACTGGCATGTGTATTCCAGGCTTAACTTGCACAAAGTATGCAAGTAGCTTGCATGACGTGTGCCATAATAACTTCTGATTGGTGAATAACATAATGGCATGTAAATATATATATTCCGGGCTTAACACTAGTTGCACTTTTCTATTATTTTATACTTTACCTCCTGTAAGTGTGCATTATGGATTGCAATAAACGATTTGCTATGTAAATAACAGTGACAGAAAGTTATTATAATATCATGAATATATAAAAAGTGGAAAAACTATGTACTTATGAAGCTAACTAAAATCTACCCAAGGATAGTTAATAAAATTTGTATGGGACAATTTCGCTGTAAGCTTCCTCTACCAAATAAAAAAGAATCATGTACCTAGGTACAGAGGCCCAGTAATCACGGAAAAATCGCTGTAGGTACATATAAATGAAAAAAGAAAATTCGCCGAATGCATAATCTCCTTTTTTGGAAGTCGGTTATACCTGGTCTTAATTAGTTATGGTCACATCTTTATACAAGGTGTCGTTTTGCATCCTCGTCAAATTCAAGGAGGTAACTATGCTACTGATTCTCGACACGAATCAATAATAAAATAAGTAGGTATATTTTTCTAATTTTCGGAAATCGGGTGGGACACGCGTTTTAAAACGCGGCCTGTGTGAGACCGCTCTGTAACCGCCCTTTTACACACACATAAAAACGCGGCCGCTTATACGATACCATAACGCGATTCTGTTCTTTGAAAGTGGCGTATGAAGTACTGTCAAACCTAAATAACTAAAAAAACAAGTATGTAGGTATTCATTATTTACCAGGGATCGTTATTTTATTTGATTATTTGTGTCTGTCATAACAGCCTCCTGAAATTTGACGAGGATGCTTAACAACAGCTTGTATATTAATCAAGTATACGTTATTACGTGCCGTTTGCGTAAAAAAATACCTACCTGCTGCTGTGCGTCGAACTTGCTTTCATCGTTCTAACTTAATATCTATCTTAAAACTTAACACCTAACTGCGAAATGACTGTGTAGATATAAAAGTCCATTGAACGTAAAAGAAGTTTGTTTTGACAATACAATAAGTACCTAGACATCTTTTCTAGAAACCTTTTTTCATCATCGCTAGGAGTAAACATAGTTCAGTAATATCAAAAACAGGTCACGTTTTTGTAAGACCTTATCTCGAAACACGCAGATTTTTCTTATTAAATTGGGCTGATGTAAACTGCTGAATTTAGAACGAGAATTGTTCTTTTTGAATCCGTTGTGAATCCTACTAATATTATAAACGTGAAAGTTTGTACGTACGTACGTTCTTTCACGCAAAAACTACTGAACGGATTTGGGTGAAATTTGGCACAGAGATGGTTTAATACCAGGTTTAACATATAGGATTTTTATCCCGATATTCCCAAGGGACCGAAACCTATGCGGATGAAACCGCGGGGCGCATGTGTTCTGTATCTTTGTCATCGTCATCACTGCCTTGCCTTTTCCGAACTCTGTTGGTGTCGGCTTCGAGTCAAAACAGATGCTGCTAAACAAACTGTGTGTTACACGAAGCGACTGATTGTATATCTTTGTCATCAACATACATATTACTGTCACACATATTGAAGGAAGGAAAGAGTCTATTTCGCATGGCTTTACGTGAAACAGTTCCAAAAAGCTTCGTTTACCTCAGGGACTTGTATCGTGAAAGTGCTGCGTGTCTGTTCGTGTGTAGGCTCGTTTTATTAGTAATGCAACGGAATTCCCGCCGCTCGTTTCAACCCTGTTTCGTAGAACTGACGTGTTTTCCTTGCCGCTATTTCTTTTTAACTTAAACATAAGCTTTTCATAGAACAATTTTTCTTTCCATATCGGTTTCCTGACCTATTTATCAAGCTCTGTTTTCTTTGGAAAACATTTCTTTTATGATTTGGATTACAAAGATTGCTTCTGCAGTGGTCATTACAGTTCAATGGCCGCCATTGTCAATATCTATCGTGAGCTTTTTCTCGCTTATAATGATAAGTATTTCGGATAAGGATGAAGTGCGTGAATATAAGAAATATAATAAAATATCCAACAAAAAACCCAATCGCCATCGTTACCATTATTTAGATAAAGACTGTGTGCTATTATAATCATCTACAATACCTATTCTGCTTATTCCTTTGGCTAGAAACAAGTTATCGTGGTATTTTCCTTTTACAGCGAAAAAATCAAATAGCACAAAATGTGTACCAATCTTGCGGTCAAACATTTAATCAATCATTGTAAACTCTTCATCTTGTTTTTTATCATTGAGTTCAATTGAATTACCTATAGATTTTTCAAATAATCATTCTACGATAAAAAGTCGATTTATTTTGATAGCTTCAGAAGGATTTTTTCATACACGATCATTCAGTTTTTGTGCGCGATCATTATTAAGTTACACATTTTGACTGACAAACTGTGACGGCCATGTTTCTTCATAACTATAATTAATATTTTCATATCTGTCATTTTTTGTTTAGATATATAATACTCTTGAGTTCTTCAGTTAATTTGGTGTATTGTTTAGCAATGAAGCGTCTTAGGTTGACGACATATTTATCTTTGAAATGATTTTTAGTTTTTGCTTGCTGGACCGTATTAAACTGATGGTTATTTTAATGAGATCTGAGGAGGACCTTCAGAACATCTATTAATAATAAAATTCAAAGCTATAAAAATGCTTATACCTACACTGAATATTATTTTGTAAAGCACCAACTTAATTTTGCGGTTTTGCCAACTTTTATTGCATTCAACAATAAAGCTGAAGATACTCTAAAGTAGTTTCAGTGGTTGTCAACACATTTGGTATTTCAATATAGTATGGCGCCGCGGGAACGAGGATATCATTGGAGTGGTAAAGGTCACTTGGTTTGAGGAGAGACCGGTCAGCCTTGGGCCGTGTAATTCACTTTCGTACTCGACTGTATGGCCCTTCGTGTGGCCTCATTTCTCAACTCTGTTTGTTTTGTTAGCAGACCTGCGAAATACAAGACAGTCCTTTCTTTATGTGTGTAATCATATCTTCTTATGTTACGGAGCGAAAGTTTGTTTATTAAGGGGTTAACACGGACAGACCTTCCCTATTTGACTGGCATTTAACCTCCTTTATCTCGCAGACTAAGTACCGAGTATTAAAATTGGTCCGTATAGCATTGAAGTAATCTAATTCTTTTGACATTGATATAATTTTGCTTGCTTTACCTGAGTCACTTATCCGCCTTCAGGGTTTAGCAACTAAACCTGTGCCAATTATATTAAAATTACAATCATACGCATACAATTTACACGCCTTTAATTTGGTACCATGAGTAGTTGCTTTGTGGTTGCGTGGCGATTAAACAAATTGTCTGGCTTTATAACGAGGAAGCTCATTACTCAGGAGCAAGGCATTAACAAGCTGTTATTGTTCCTTGGGACTGCAACACTATCTTAGTATGATGTACTTCCTTGCTTTAAATTGCTTAACATGAGTTTATATGTAATCTATCTATGATATTGTTTGAGTAAAAAATCTTGTACCTCTATCAGGAGTCGGTTCAAACGGTTCTTGTCTAGAAGTGTTTTGTGAATGGTCATGTACTTTCTTAATGCATTCAACACAATTTACATAGGGTAGTCATAAACAAAATATATTGGCTATCAAATGGGCGACCAATCTAATCGATTCTGCACTTTCTCGTTATCTAAACGGATGGAACTCATAAAAACCTATAGAAGGATGGAGTTGTGTTACAAGGAAACATTCTAAACTTCATTTTACAGTCGGCTTATACGAGCTTTAAATCTAACCTTTCCTGGTCACCATAATGGTAAGCAATAGGTTTAGTTTTATAACTCTAGTTTCCATTACCTCGGCATGTAGAGTCCTGTGCAATACTAGGAACACTTACACGTTCATATAATCGAGAATCGATTCGATTCAATATTCTGGAGAAGGTTATCGTTTGTTTCGGAATGCTCGTATGTGAACGAACCGATTATTCCTCAAAGATATTCCTTATTTTATAACTAAATCGTTATACTGAGAACATGATTCTATTTCTATAAATATATACATTTATATATCGGTCGGTATACTTAAATTCACGAATTCCGCTCAGCGGGGCCCACGCTTTGCTGCTTGCAAGACTTTACCGTTATACTGTAACAAAACATTGCAACGTAAACGAGTGCATTATCCTAAATGCCCATAAAAGGCACTCACTGAATATGTTTAGACTTTGTTTTCTAAAGAAGTATTTTATGCACTTCGGCGTGACATGGTGGTCCTTACATACAACCTTAACGTGACAAATATTCTGTAACAAAAAATTAAAGGACATTGACGCTGTCATCACTTAACAGTCAATCAAATAGTAATGACCTTAATGGGGCTTAGATAAAACAATTCAGAGGCCGAACAGGAAGGTAGAAAACTCACCTTATCGCACAACAAGGCAAACAAGATATGAAAACATAAAACCTGCTTGATGAAAGTACACCTAGAAATAGACACGACCTCCTGTGGCTTCGTGCTAGGAAATGTTATAAAAATACCAACAATACCATTAAATGTTCCAGATACAGAATAAATAAAGATGATCAGTGCCCCACAACTAGAACGTTCTCTACGTCAAAATCAAAAATCAAAATCAAAATCAAAAGTCATTTATTCAAATTAGGCTGAGAATCAGCACTTTTTGAACGTCAAAATTACAAAAGACAGTCCCCCAAAAACGCCCACCCTTCACCACTTCCTAGTGCTATCGCTGGGAAGAAGAAGTGGCGCAACAAACTCCCCAGCAGCACAGCTGTCTGTTCAATTTAAAAAAAATACTTGCTTCTATACAATACTAGGTGCTTATGTTCGGTAATTAACATTACAAAGCCAGAACATAAAATTTAATTATTTGCCATAATATGTCAGCTAGCCACGCCAATATACCAACAAATATAATAAAAACTATACGTACTCAAGCTAAAAAATAATTAATTAAAATGTAAATAAAAAAAAAAACTTACTAGCCAAATAAAAGCCTCCAGGCATAAAGGGCGTGACAGCTTACACATTTATGCATTGCTGGGTTCTAAGACCTGGCAGTAAGCCAATTCTGGAGAAGGAACATAAACATTGTCTTGCGTTAAACTAGGGTGACCAACTATTCTTATCGTCTAAGTAGTCGTTGATGGAATAGTATGCCTTTGAACAAAGGTTGGATTTTAGTTGAGCTTTAAACGCATTAAAAGGCAAGTCTAGAAAAGAAGAGGGTATCTTGTTATAAAAGGTTATACCGAGCCCAACAAATGAGTTATGAACCTTATGAAGCCGGTGAAAGGGGGCACGTAGTTTGTCCTTATTTCTAGTGTTAACACTGTGAATATCACTATTTTTAGTGTACAAGTGTAAATTTTGCCTAATATATAAAATGTTGGCAAGGATGAATTGTGATGCAACCGTGAGAATACCAATATCTTTAAAGAAATCTCTTAGAGAAACTCTGGCACCTAACTGGTAAATTGCTCGAACAGCTCGCTTTTGAAGGACAAATATATTTTGTATATCAGCGGCTTTGCCCCACAGCAGAATACCGTAGGACATAACGCTGTGAAAATAACTAAAATAGACTAAACGAGCTGTATCAACGTCAGTGTATTGTCTTACTTTCCTGACGGCGTAGGCAGCCGAACTGAGCCTTCCTGCTAGACTTGATATATGAGGTCCCCACTGAAGTTTGGCATCTACTGTTAGACCTAGAAAAATTGCCGAGCCTACAGTTTCAAGCACCTCTTTATCTAAGACGATGTTGGGTCCTAGGTTTCTAACATTCGGTAAGGCGAACTTTACACATTTGGTTTTCTTGGCATTGAGAACTAAGTTATTTGACGTAAACCAATCTGTAACTATTGAGAGTGCACTGTTTACGTCGTCAAAATCTTGTCTATTCCTGTCTACTTTAAAAATAAGAGAGGTATCATCTGCAAACAGTACAACATCACAGATGCCCGTCAAATGGAATGGTAAATCATTAATGTAAACTAAGAACAAGAATGGACCCAGTATTGAGCCTTGCGGAACACCTAACTGAACTGGTAGCCCGGATGATTTCACACCATTAACATCTACACATTGGACCCTATTATGTAAATACGAAATAATTACGTTGAGAGCTTCGTTTTGGACACCGTAATGACGTAATTTATGCAAAAGCGTGTCATGGTGCACGCAATCAAAGGCTTTGGAGAGATCACAGAAAACTCCAATAGCATTCTGTGATTTCTCCCATGCGTCAAATATGTGTCTCAACAGAGCAACACCCGCATCTGTAGTTGAACGACCTTTTGTAAAGCCATATTGCTCATTATGGAGGAGGCTATTTAAATTAAAATGTCTTAGCAGCTGCTTGAGTATTAACTTTTCAAATATTTTGCTAAATGCAGGTAAGATAGAAATAGGCCTGAAATTGCCAACGTCATTCTTATTACCTGATTTAAATAATGGTATGACTTTACTACTCTTCATGAGGTCAGGAAAAGTTCCTAAATCAACACATTTATTAAAAGTAACAGCTAGATAGGGGGCTACGATGTCTATTATATTACTTATAAGTTTAGTGGAGATGCCCCAATAATCACCGGTGTTTTTAGACTTAAGTGTATTAAAAACATTAACTACATCACGCGGGGTTACATGTTCGAAACTAAATACGGGACTACATTTAGGTACACTACTGTGCAAAAGGTTTTCAGCTTTAGACGAGGACGAATTTAAGGAGCGAGTCGTAGTTATCGGTATGTTGGCAAAAAACTCATTAAATGCCTCAGCTACGTCAGCTGCTTTGTTAACTAATTTGTTGTCGACCATAATCTCAAGTAGTTTAAAGTCAATTAGGGTAATTACTAACTTAGCAAAACTATAACATACTTGGTACCGCTATTAAGACGAACTCGGTTAATTAATATGAGAAGTGCTTGGGTAGTAAACTTTAATTGTATTAGGGGAGGCTGATAGAGACGTGTTGACTTCTCAGTACTTACATTTTATAGTGTTCAGAGAATACTCGTTAGTAAAGCGGGCAACACACCGACGAGACACCCAATCCGACACACAGATCTATTGGAAGGCACATCAAATTGGCTAACACGGTGGGATTACGGACGCCAGAATAATCAAATGTGTCTGAGAAGTCTGATGAGATACCGAGTGTGTTTACTGCCTTAGTGGAAGATTACGGCAAGTAGGAAAACAAATCAAAGTTGCCGACATAGCTCTTTAAATTAGCAAGTTGTAGGGGCAATGTTTGTGCTTGTAGTTACGTGGCTCGATACTTCCAATGAAGAATAAAATGCTACAAAGGCTTTCTGGGTTCGTACAAGTATTCCCAAGATAATCACGTAACCTTTTCCAAATGTTGGTTTAATTTATAATTATAGCTATGTGTATTAAGATTATTATCACCGTATCAACATCCTCATGTCGGACAGTATCAAGCTTTACGAAAGAATCTTACACTATAGTGTCAAAATATCACGGATTTATATACCTATTCTAACTGGTAGCTTTTATAACCACATCATTCGATAAGATAAATACCAATAACTATAAAATAACATGTGAAGACATAAATATGAATTTATTTGATTATATTAGTCTTTAGGCTTGAGCACCTTTGTTTATTTCATAGCCCATCCCATTATGCTATGATTGCGTCATCATAAAAACTTCTTGGACACATGTGGCTAGTATGGTTACGTAGATCTCACGACTGTTTATGTTTACATAATAGAAAACTGATTAAAACGAATCCATTTAGCAGTGATGGACATGGAGCGTACTAAAAGCTAAAAGTCCCAAATTTCTATTCACCTTGGCCTGTCTGTTTATATGCGTAAGACACTAGGTGTAGATTGCAATCTCCTTCATGTCACAGTACAACAATATGCATTGAGTGTAGATGCAGGGCAAGCCTAACATGTGCTCTGTTAATTAGTATCTGTGGTCAGACGGAGTCGTTATTCTTACGTCACACGGTGCGTTTTATCGTAGATCCCGGTCCCAGACCCCCTTCTACATAAATATGTGCTGAGGGGCGCTGGTGCGGCCACCTTGGGGTTTCAGTCGGTAGGTGTTCGACAAACCCCTTTGCCATTCCCAGACGTTGACTATACTTGAAGATATCCAAACTAAATTTTAAAAGGAGTCATGCGTCCATGTATGTTATCCGTCTCTACAAGCATCCTTACAAATACCGGCACAGTAATATAGGTTGCATAATATGCAGTATTAAGTTATGCAACCAGTAGCGCATTAGTTGGTGGGTATATGCTAATACTTCTGTAGGGCATGGGCCGGGTCGCTCCGGCCAAGGATATCGCACTGGAGAAGGGACGTTGAGTAACATTCCACTGCTTTTCGTGGGCTTTGAATGTGAATACAAATGATCGGCAACAGAAACTTAGCGGCAAAGTAATAAAACTATAATTATACAGTTGTGGACAGATGTTTCGTTATTTTATTGATTTGAGCACGCATGGTTAGCCGGGAATTGCTTGAAAGGTGAGGTGCGACTGCGGCACCTGTGCGCGTTCCTGTTTTAAATAGATCTGTATCTCATCGCGGCACCTTTGCTCATTCTACTTGCAGCGCTTTATAGCGTCATGAAAGGTTTGCTTGTTCTTTAAAAGAGTAAAAAACGGACGTTTCTTGCCAAGTACTTGGTTTAGCAATCCTGTTTTTGTTGTCTATAGAGATATACCTAATATTTATTCATATAAACAAAATACTATTGACACTAATAAATGTGCCATAAAAGTATCAATCGTCGCATTATGTTGATCGCTCAATAATAAATGACAGCTTAAGAATAGACTGTACGTAAATTCTAAATCTTGAATGAAAATGTATTTTTTACTCGTTGAGCAGTCAAGGTGAAACCGATGTCAGCGCACTTATTATGGAAATCCTACCTCCTATCACGATGACTTATTTCCTTCTTTGGCTGCGTATAAGGTTATCTACTACATCTCAACAAATTATTTACTGACATTGGCTTGTTCACCATATTCGTAGTAAGGACTGCACTTTTGTTGCCAAAAAACAACAAAAGATGCATCTGGATATTTTACATGTTATAATTATCCTTAATAAACTTAAGCATCTTTAGCGAAAACGGCTATTTAATTCGTTTATGTGTGGACGTGCAGTTAATATGGCTTCTGGCGTAAAACCAGAAGCGCCTAAATACCATTAAGCATTTATACGAGGTCCAATCCAGTTTGTCCTCTCAAACGGAATTTCATGAATTCGCACTGGACCTCTCTAAACGACGCAAATTAAATTATTCGAACTTAATCGAATTATTCTGAACTAAATTGATTTCATTTATCTCGTTTCCTGTAGTTCTTCCGCATGACTATATCAATATTGGAGAATTTTCATGCCACTATAGGCATCTATCTATTTGGTCTTTATGTCCATTTCTATCCTAAAATGGGCGCATAGCCACACAGCATGGCAGATAATGTATCGCGGTGTGGTCACGTTCTAAATAACCCACTTGTATTATATTTCACAGTCTTTGTGTCACGAATCGTGACAAAGCTCCTGTCTCTGTATCATCGTTCACATTGTGCAACCCGATGTGCTGAGCCGGGCCGTGTGCCTGTTCACAGGGGCACGATTACCCAACCAGTTTCAGTTGCGCTCGATTTCCTAAGTCTCTCGATGCGCCATGAGGTTTTTGCCTAGCCATTCGGGTTGCTGGATTTATGAAGCCGCATAGTGAAAGTGTTCGTCGCTTATGAAACACCCGAGCGCGCTGTACTACGAGAAGTCATCAACTCATGTCACGTTTTATCAAACATTTCATCCTTTGAATCGTACTCGCAGTATTTCATCGTACGCGCCAGTTGGCAGCGGTGAAATTGGTATTCGTTTGGTTGGACTTTCAAAGGGGACATCTGATGAGGCAGGCGCAACGGAGCGCGTATCCTGTGACATGCCCATCCACATAACTTAAACGCATTCACGTTATTTGCACGCTTTAACTGTAGTCTAGAGACAAATACACACCTTCTCATTTAGGGGTGCAGTCATTTCCTATAATTCGTATTAACATGTTACCCAGCGTATATTTCAGTAATTGTTTCATAAGCAAATGAATTTTCGCCTCACGTCTGGCCGAGCGCTGGCGCTTGCACTGAAAGCAGATTGATTAATTTCCGTTTACTCTCCGGCAACGAACAAATTTACTCTCCTACCTGCCGTCCCGACATTATGATGAAAAATAATGTGTTTCTGCATCGTCGAATGAATTTTGAATTAGATTAAGAGTATAAAACAAATTATACTTTAATGTTGTCCGCAACGTGAAGGTTTTTAGAAGGGCGTGACCACAGCGGAAGGTCGTTATAAATTGCGTGTGACATCATGTTCATTTTGTTGGTCCTCAGCCCCGACGTTTTGCGTTAGACGTGATAAAATATCTGCCCATTTTCGAGGATGAAGTTCTCCACGAATTAAAATTACTTTGATGTTCCCTAACTGATTATGATTGACTAAATCAATTTTGTATAATCATCTCAGCCAGCCTTACCTAATATCGTTATAATTACAGCTATTATTCACTCGCTTATTTCCTTCCATATTGACGATGAAGAGTACCATTCAGATGAAAAGCTTTGTAAAAACTTTATATAAATTAAAAGCTTGCTTAATATGCGAACAATTACAATAAATTCTCAGTGACACGTAGTTGTTCAACTCTTTGTGTAAAAAATGTAAAAACGTCGCTTTGCATCGGGCATGGTGCCAAGAGATTATGCTCATAATGGCAGTTAATTACGACTTCTTATTAGGATTTCACGTTTCTTTGACTTCGTCCAAATTGTTGTTTCAAATTAAAATAAACGTGGGTGGTGAGACTTTTAAAATAGCCTGTCAAACTAGTTCAGTAACCTATTTAAATGAGGTAGCATCTTCAGAAAAAAGAATGTTCACCGCTTTTGTTTTATGTTCTTGGTTTTTATGTGATTTCCGGTCAGAATTAGATTTACAATATCCGGCCACAAGGAAGAAAAAATTCGATTTATGTTACGGAATGGATCAATACTCAATAGCAGGGATCCTTTTTATTGCTGTAATAAAGACAAGCTTAGTTTATTGGGCAACATTTTGCGTAATACTTTGTGACATCTCAGTCTCAGCCTCAGTACAATTTCGGACAGGATGCATAAAAAATCTTTTATGGATTTAAGTAATTCATAAATATTTACAATGTTTTAAAGGATTGTACCAGGTCGTGTCGTGTACCTCGTGTCGTATGGCTTACTGACGTACATGAATACCGATACAAATATCCGGCCAGACAATACGGGGTGGAACGTTCAAAGTCAGGCAGTCATGCACCGAAAATAATTAGGGCGGTGCAGCGAGGCGCAGGCAGCGTAGGCGTGCCGCGCGCTGACGGCGCACCTCTAACAAATGCGCGAGCGCAACGGTCACCCAACTGTATAACAATATGCTGTTTATAAAGTGAAATGACCGACTGCAATGATTTCATTTAACAACCATAAATTGTGAACCGTTTTAGTTGAAGAGGACACACATAATTCATGATTTTTCGAGTTAGATGAACTGTATATCGAGAAAGGTCTTGCGTCGCTTCTACTGTGACCATAACAGAGTAAACAAAGGATTGTGTAATAAAATCATGCAACTTATAGCAGTGATAAAGAAATTATATTGAGCTAATGATGGGTTTTCTTCCTTATTTGGTCGTTTTTATTCGACGTTGTCTTGACATTATCTAAATAAATGGTGGAGACGGTGAACATAAAATTAAATTCAATTCTTCTTTCAAATGTCGATGCTCCGTCATAGATAACTACTACCCACATAGAAACCTATGAATCTTTGGTATTTATCTGATATTATGACTCTTGCAGTGCTCACCTCTTGGTAAAGTCTGCCTGATCATCCTACGCGTCACATATCAAAGATGGCATCGAGCGATTGTTGGCTTTCTAACACCTCATTACTAGTTTGATCTTTGTGCTCGGCTGCTGTTTCTCTCAATTCGCTTTATCTTGTTAATTGGAGAGCAACACTGTCGCTGTCTGCTCCACTTCTGCCCATTGTTAGAAACACGACACTTTCTAAACTAATCTCTACTTCATATCTAGTTTTAATGACGTAGGGCCTGAGCTTTTAAGCCTCTAACGCTTAAGCCGTGTCATACTGCATGAATATCTTAAGTACTTTTTGATTGGCAGATTCGTATTCAGATTTAAATTTATTTCTTGCTGACTTTAGTTACTGTGCAGTAACTAGGTTTCATCGTCCTGTCTTATATTTTATTTACACTTCAAATAAATAACCTAAGATTTTATCTCGGGCATTTGCGTTTTTGTTTGTTTGCCAATATTTATAGTTGATTTACGCAAATTTCATACAGTAAACAAATAAATGCATTTTGCTGTATCAGATGCGCGCTCAGCATTATTGCGGACTTTCGACTCAACATTGGACTCTTCATTATTGACCTTAATTTGAGCACTGATTAAAATACCGTGTTTTATGATGCGTTTGTTATCTAGCCGTGTCTGGGTGAGTGGGTGTGCACGAAATAACTCTAGCATAATTACGATCTCGACTTAGCTCTAATTCGTGAGTCACGGCCGAGTGAAATGGCACGCGGTCCATGATCGCGCCGCCCGTTCATTCAATTACGCTGCGTGATGTGAATTGAAAATTATTGTACTCGGCTCAAATTTGTCGTCGGTTCATAACAGATTCTCGAGCTTTCACCTTCTATCAAAATATTGACAATCGCAACAATGATTAGAACACGATCGGCATCGCGTTACAACTGAGATGGACTCGTATTGAAGCCATTGCTGTATCGGCTTAATCTCTCGACTTTGACTAGCTAGAGCTAGTTTGTAGTTATAGCTATTGCACTTATCATGTGTTGTACCGATAAACACACAATCATTATATTGTCACGGACTGCCGACGGGTGTGGGTTGACTGGTGGCTCTTTAGTCAACTGAGGCCGCTCGAACTTATCCCGTAACGGTGCGCCGTCGAAACTGGGACACATCGACGTACGTAATCCTATTATGAGCTCGTTAACGTAATCCTACTTGGACCTCAATTCTGCTTCTGTCTCGGCTAAACTGAGTTTTCTAGCTATCTTCTTGTATGAATAATTTGTAGGTAAACTTAGAAACGTGCACAAAGATTAGATTCGCCATCGCCCCCTGATGACAAGTTTCGCTGATTCATCAAGAGTGACTTATTGATTTGCTCAGAATAAAGCTGTGTAATAAATGCGTCGTCAAGGCGCCCAACACATAGCTTATGACCAATAAGACAATCGTTATTACCTACTGTCTAACATGTAAACAGTTCGCGCTTTGTTTTGCTGACTCATAAATTATGATAGATGACCGACTCGGCTCCGCCCTTGATACTGCGTCATAAAATAATGACAACAAATTATACCATTATTATAACTTGACGTCTAGGATATCAGAACACGGCGTAATGGTGCGATTAATTGTTCAGGGAGTGGTTATACTCATAAAACACTTTCATTTATCAAGCACCTCACCATTTGCACCGTAGGCAGCTCCATGTGTGACATGTATTTGATGTTTTCCTCATAACCTAGACCTTTGGGGCAAGCCAGTTTTAACAATAGGTACATTATTCAAATGGATTTAAGATTGCATCTCGGTTGAGATAAAAACCCATACACAAATTGTTTCCGAGTAGAATACGTGTCCCCGAAGGCCCAATTCCTTGAGCCCATTGTCGCCGGCGCGATGCTATCATGCGTGGGCGATGTCACGATAAGTTACATTTGTTAGATCTCAAGTCTGTTTTCATTACTCGTTTACTTCGTGACCTTTATGAGTTGGGGTTATTTGTGCGTGTAATGAAGAACGTGCACGTCGCCAGTTCATATTCGAGACTGGGCGTGTCCTGCTAGTAACTGGATTGTTGTAGATTTTGGACGAGATACGACTCCCTGCGGAAATATTATGCGGCTGACCTGACCGCTCTGACATTTAAAGAAAGGAATTTTTCTGTGTCGAGGTAATTCTCTTTATTAGCTCGTAATTGGTCTTGTTTCGCTAAAGTAATAGCCTATTACGGTCCCATACAGTCTGTAGTTGTAAGAATAATTATAGTAAATTGGCTTGTCTAATAAAAAGAGAGCTTATTAGTGGACACTGTTATTGCTATTATGTCGTTAGATATAATGGGCTAATGAATTTGAAGTCTTTGTTGATGATCATAAAAAGAGGGGATTAAAACTAGTGTCAACATCACTGACATGTAATAATTGATGTCCACGTCTCTGGCCACCTGTTTACCGTCAAGTCTTGAACCAAAATAAATGTAACCTCGTTTCTGTAGAAGCGCACGACAACTCTCCATATGTTGCGATGCGGCTGAGAGGAAGCGCATCGAATATACAAGCTGTTATAAAGACTAATTTATTCAATACAATTCATTAAATCTGTATTTTTGGGCTTATGACCACTGTTGTTATATAACGGACACCTGTGGCCTTCGAAGGGCTGTGTAGGTGTGTATGATGTACAAAATTTGATTATATACATATATTACAAATAAGGTGTCAATGATAGAGGTCAAGCCTTTAAACGATTTGTTCCGGTTTGTTTGAAGCGGCCGAGCAATCGGGGTACCTATATCCGTTTTAATATTTTTTATGCCGTTCCAATTCCTCGGAGCGCGATCGATGTACCTATAGGTAACCAAGATGATTGTTTGTGAGACACCATATATTTGAGATTAACAAAAAATATTAAAATATTTAAACATCCATTCATCCATTCCATCCATCAATTCTATCTCTTCTATTTGTCCAAATTAACAAATGAAATTGACGCTAAATTGATGGACCTACGTTTACTAAACGTATAAATAAACATCCAATGATTACCGCTTTCCTTTATCAATAAAGTCCTAAAAAACCCCATGCCATCAATAACCTTTAAATACGTGACGTCACATTCTGGATCTCAAGAACATCTCAGTTTCTGGAACATTGCCTTTACCTTCCGATGCCTTTTCATTGGGTTCAATATAAGAGAAAATGTCGGGGGTACTCCAAAAGATATAAAATACACCTACACTCTTCTGGAAGGAGTATCTGAAATTCGGAATATTTCAAAATCGGATTAGGAACTTTTTGTGTCTGGGTGGCGTCCGTTTAATACCTTGAATATTTTAAAATTGTGTTTGCTAAAAGGTTGAGCATCCTTCCGTTCATGTCCTCAGGCTATGTTTCTTCGATTAACCCTTTTCATTAGATTATATTGGATTGAAATTCTAGAGCTGCAAGAAGTGTTACTCCTCAATTAAATCTAATGCCTAAGCTAAGCTCCTTCTTATCGCTTTTAACGATAAGACCGCCCACTTCACCACTTGTAAGAATTCTATATTTATAATTTTATATCTGTATTATTTATGGTGTACATAATAAAGAGAATTCTATTCTATATTCTTAGTTTTCTCGTTTATCTCAATTGTTATTTTTACGATGACCTGTGCTGTTACCTTCTGATTACATTTCTTGTACCCGAGTACTATGAAATCACTGTTAAAAAAGCACGTGGTAAACCAACTAGGTAACTCAAACATTTAAAAATGTCAAACGTACACTTAATAAATATTTAAACATAACTTGGCCCATCCTGGAACACTAGATCGGTGGGAAACCGCGTTTCAAAGTCCTATTGAAATTGTTTAATGACCCGCGTAACTTGAATGCGGGGACTGCTAAGTAATGAAGGGGAGGTAGAATGGTCCCAAGCTCCCAACTGACTCACTTGTGGACTTCGATTGGATGCTCCACTTTCAGAGCGGTTGGTAACAAAAGCATCGTAGGCAATAAGTGATCATTCACTTTGCTCGGTACGAGTAGTTATACAGGCTTTAGTCCCTTTGTGTACACACGTTTTCTTGCCGGTGTGTAGGCATGGTCGCCAGTGTTGTATGGGTCACTATGGAAGCTTGTTGACAGACATTGTTAAAGAAACCGTGCCGGGTGCAAAGGGCCTGAGGACTCGGGACCTCACCAGCACCCCAATTGCGTAACACACAATCAACCGGAATGGATTAGCAATTTGCTTCAAAATGATTCAAGTCATTTTGAAGCAAATTGCTAATCCATTGCTTCATAAGTTCGAAAAATGTGTCTGCTCAACACGTAAATAACGCAATGAATGTTGTTGAACTGTCAAAATGAAACCGATTCCGATTAATCGTGTGTTACGCAATTAGGGTGCAGGTCCTTAAATACCAACCAGCCAACCACCAGACAACCAGTTATTTGATTCTTCTTGCCAACCCTGTTCCCATTTTTTTGAGGTCAGCCTGTTTGTTCTGCTATGCTCCCGTTTCAGTCGTCACATTATCATTGCCTCCCTTTTCATTCATATCATCCCTTCTGCAAACCATCTAGAATAAGACTAACTAGAAACACTGAATTTGAAATCTAGGCGGGAATATATGCAGCCACATAAAAATTTAATTATAAGGTGCACTGTGTACGGTCATTAACAATAAGGCGCCCTACTCACCTTTTTAATGAACGTTAATTAATTGTGCCATTAAACTTAACGTCAAACAAAAAAAAGATCAAGAATAATTTGTACGGATCCTGGTGCGGTGAAAGAAACATCATCTAATATTTATTAGCAATCGTAAACGCCAAGTGACTATGAATTAATAATAGCTTTACGGCTTTTGCAATCAACACGAAAATTACGACTATGCCGGAACAAATGATTAAATGATTGGTTGACTTCTATTTTATTATTCATTTAATTTGCAGTGAGTGACACACGCATAGATGCATTGAAGTAAATCAAAACGATCTTAATGTCACTGCGGTAAGCCCTCGTGCCCATGGGCGATTTTCTTATCGTGCACTGGATTTTCAACGTAATGCTTAGCGCCGAGAGTTGAAAATCCAACAGCAGTAAATTTTTTGACGCTCTGTGATGCAGTCTGTAGGATTCTCAATGCTCGGCCAGACACCGAGAGTTGAAAATCCTGTGATAAAAAGTCGCCCGTGCGTACCTGGACTAACTTAGCTAATAACAAAGGTCTATTGTTATTATCGACGGCACCCTTTAGGTAAGTAACCCTAAACGAGGCTGTTCACATTGAGGACCAAATTCGAAACTTTAATATCATTTATCAAGAACTTATGCTAATTAAAAATCGATTAACCCCATCTTTATCGTCCAGTAAGGCCATCGTGCTATAAAATTCATTCGTACTAGATACGTCACGAACTAAAAGAGTACACTGCCCTCTAATAAAATGATTTAAAAAACCCTTTTCCATACCAAATATCTAATCAGTGAATCACTAATCAGATAGAAGAATAACTCTATAATATATCTATATCTATATAATATATAAAAATCAATGCCACTTTTCGTTGTAATTTTATAACTCAAGAACGGCTGAGCCGATTTAGCTGATTTTGGTTTTGAAATGTTTGTCGTAGTCCAAGGAAGGTTTAAACGGTCAGAAAATATGGAAAAAGGAGTAGGGTAGGAGTAGTGTAGGGGTAGGGTAAAAGTAGGGTAGGAGTAGGGTAGGAGTAGTGTAGGAGTAGTGTTGGAGTAGGGTAGGAGTAGGGTAGGGGGTAGGACACCACGCGAACGAAGTACCGCCGGGCAGCTTGAAATAATTTATATAGCAAAACAACGTTTGCCGGGTCAGCTAGTTTTATTATAGTTTTTAGGGCCGATTTTTCAATCGACATATAACTTGTACGAGTATATGAGGAAAAAAACCATATTTATTCTTCAGATAAAAGTTATCTGACTAAGTATAGAAAAATCAGCCCTTGTCATTTTTCATGTTCATAAAGACGAAGACATATTTTCAAAACAATGCATACTTGGAAGCGGAGCAGCTTCGTTCTATTTCAAGCTTCAACCAAAAGCTGTCAAGCCTTCCCCTTTACTTTTATGATCAATCATCACAAGACATCGTGATCGTATTGAATCTCCGTTAAATTGTATTTTTGTTTGTGGAATATCGAATCTACATACATAGCTATTAAAGTTAGTTCATAAAGCTATGAAATCTGTCACCCACAGGTGAAAAATATGAGAAACATAATAAGTATGAACGCTATAGTGAGTTTCCGAAGGCATAGATAATAATCAACTACTAAAATATAAATCACTTGCGAACCCCAGGGAACCCTTCACATGAATGTTCTATGCGTTCACTTTATGTAACTAAGGAACTATTAACTAATCTGTGATAGACTGTTAGTACTGTGGGGTTTGAATTAATCGGATTAAATGTATTTACTCGAAGCCTTTACAAACAAACTCGTCCCTATTAAACTAAGTATGATGAAGGAAGCTATTAACTTGTCACCAACACTACAGCCTGACACACGGCTATACTCAGAAGTCGCCAGATCAAATTGCGATTAACCTATTCTATGTATACAAGATACCATTGTGTTATATTCTAATAGTTCCATTGAAACGGACTGAAAGCATATTTAACATTGTCAATTAACATTATTATTGATGATCACAAGATAATCTGTCATTGATATATTATATTACTCATGACAGATCCGTTACAATGAATATTAAATTACTCGAATAGGATCTAAATGCTCATTGTTAAGTAATATTAATGGCTACTCATATATTTACAGCAAATTAAAAGCCAAGCCTCGAAAAGTAACTTCGTAATTCAGTAAAAAACAACATCTACAAAGCTCTGTCTATTAGTAAATCTAAATAGATTCCCCTCTTTATTACGTGATATCCTTGGCCGCAATGTGCCCGTCCCTTGCCCTACAAATTTACCACAGCCTAAAGGCATTCTGAGTTGCATGTTAACGTTGACACCAGAATATACACGCATGTTATGTAGATTATAAACCTTAGCAACGAAGGGAAAAAAAAAACACATGCTCGTATTAAAAAATAATACTTTATTCACAGCTGTATGAAAACTTAATCGACTGAGCATTTTACACTATTTCTAAAACTATTCACTGTCATCAGAATCATGTTGTACTTTAATCACTGTGCCAGTTTGTGCGTCATAAATTGCTCTGTTTAGAGGGTCATCATCGTCTATTATAGTAAACTTTTCAAAACAATGAGGTTCGTAGTAATTCTGATCAGCCTTGAATATTACCTCACAAATAGCTTGTTGCACGGCATTTTTGGTCGCGTCTGAGTATTTCTTCATTTTATTTCCTATGAAAGATGTAAATGATTTGATCTCCTCGTCTCTTTCTGCTGCCGTTTGGCTGGGACCCGGTGTCGGATGCGATTTAGGGGTCATAGACGTATCGTCATCATCTTCTTGCGCTGATTCTACTACCTTTTGGATTACTTCTCTCTTGACCGAAAATGACTCTCGACGATACCTTTTCATTGGTACAGGTGTGCCGATATGGTTTCTCAATAGTGTGTTTTGTAAATAATCAAAAGAATCATCATCTTCGTCGTCTTCTGTGCCCTGGAATAAGAAAATAAAATCTAAATTCAAGTGGTCGTAATGCATGTTGCCTGCCAAACGATTGTAGATTGCAGTTTGTTTGAAACATAAAAAATAAACAATAACTGAACAAATCTAAAAGTGCGGTACCTAGGTAATAACAGAAATGCATGGTAGATAAACGGATGACGATACGACAGACGGTTGTTATCTACATTCATACTGATAACTTAAAAAAAATAAGAAAGATATTCTTACATTTAATCGTCGTTTTCTTTCATTTTCTTTATCCATCAAGAAGGCCATATCTTTAAATGCGAACCACGTGCTCTTATAGGCTTGAGATGGATCTGTAAATAAAAATATATTCGTAAGTAAACATACTACCTTTATTAATTCTACATTAGAAAAACATGCAATAAATAATTATGTCACCTGATGTTTCCTTGATGCTGTGCATAATTTTGGCTTTTTCTCTTCTAAAAGATGACATTAATATTATCATCTTGTGTTTACATTTGTCCGGAGAAATATTAACCTTGTCGCCTATCTCGTGCCATGCTTTAGGTTTCATAGTCTTTTTAAAAAAGTATGGATCCTTTGGGTCCCACAGAATAGGTCTTGCTCTAAATTCTCGTATCAGCTGTATACATTTTCCTTCAGTCCAATCGTCTGTTACTGCCGTCGCCATATTTTTAAACTTGCAACAAGACACGCGTCGATTCAGGTTCGTGCGAACGCTACACTGGGTACAAAATGGCGGCCTCCGGCTGAATACCGCGGTCGTGCGATGTGACGTCGCTTAGACGCGTTGCAGTAACCAACAGATATCCGGTCGAACAGCCATCTCTTTCGCACGATACGTGTCAGTGGCAAAGTGTGAGTGTGTCAGATATGTTTATCGCTGTTGCACGTGTTAATCACGTGTTTACTAGTGGCGGTCAACGTACCGATACTGTAGCGGATCTGTATTAGTGTGCGTAAGGGTGAACATGTGTTGGATAAAACGAGATTCGTTCGTATTGTTGTTCGCTGAACAGCTCGGTATTTGTGTGACGCGCATAATTGACAAATGGCGCTTGTCGTAAATGCTACGATTTATTTCTCAAGTTCATCATTTAAATACACATTTACATGTGAATGTTTTGGTGTTTTAAACTAGGGGGCGCCAGCTCCTTGGTTACTTTACAATCAAAAACCTTTTGATGGAGACTATAAATAAAATTACGGACCAAGCAACTAGAATGTAACTTGCCGTTTCTGTGTAGGTAATACTCTGTTTGAACAGGATTTATCCAACGCGTATCAGCTCAGACTCCGCAACTTCCTGTTTACGCTACTACCAGTTTTAGTTGATCCCAACCGCTTACAATACAAATGATAAATTCCTAGACCCGTAAGGAAGTCATTGTTGGAATAAGAGCATTGCATGTAGTTTGTACTCGGTTATAATTCAACAACTTGCTCATTGCGTAGGTGGATAAGGTAGTCGAGAGAGGTCAGTGCTTTACAGCGAACAGCTCTTAAAAATGTCACTTTCAATGCTTAGTCTAGGTCAGATTGTGGCAAATTCAAACATCATTCACATACATTTTCAAAGTCACTTCTGTTTGTTATTAGGATGTATCTCTGGATGCCAATGCGTGAATGCTACGTCCAGATGATCGATTGTTGGATAGCAGTTTAGATAAAGACATGAGAATACAAGTTGTGCAAGCAGCGGCAGTGCCGGTTGTCTGTCATTTGTACCGCGATACACGCGATTCATGTTATCGGTAAAGTTCAGCTCGCTGTGTGAATGCTAAGAGGGTAGATTAGTCATGCGATGCACTCCTATGTTGTCGTTCACACGCGTCGAACACAGATGTACGAAAGATAATAGCTAACAATAAACGTACCGGCTTTATATAAGTTTTCCTTGGAAGGATATATCTGTCGTTGACGTTGTTGTCTATCTAGCAGTTGTTGTCTCCACAACCTCTTATATTATGTAAACTCATGAGAACGCTTGCTTCATTGTGTTCTATGCATCCTAGCAACGCTACAAGACAGTTGTGAGTTATGTCTGTCTTTCATACTAAATTGAAACGTAAAATGACCATACATTTTAACTTGAAGCATTTAAAATATTATTTGGAGAGGAAGCATGTTCTCGATTTACGGCTTTGGATACTATAAAATAATACATCAGATGTCACTCACTTTGGCTAAGATCACAATCAAATCGATTACTTAGGTAACAAACACAACATTCTTAATTATATCTGGGTCTAATGTTACTATCATTCTTTCTTATATCTATGGTTACATAATCGTCTGTAGAATTGGTACGTCATCATAAGGCTCATTGATCCTTTTATAAAAAAATATATTTGCTAACATTAAATTTCGGAACTGACTCTGGGTCAACTTATGACCAAAAGCCGAATGTGGATGAAAAGCTTCCATTTAAAAAAAGTCTAGTTCTCGAATGTCCAATTCCAAGAACCCTGTCCATTATTAGGTTAACCGTTTTTTGACAGTTGTTTAAGAACGTAACTATTCCAGATTGCATAAAAGTTAACTTTAAAATGCCTAATAAAATAAATATATATATAAACTGCCTTATCTTATTGAATTATCTTATATATGGCTTCTTACAGACATTATAATACCTTACGTGTATCAATCGAATGTATTGTGTATCAATCAATGTATTGTGTAATCACTTGTTCCATCTGTAAAAAAGCGGTTTACCTAATGGGCAGGGTATAGGTATATGTGTAAAGTTTGGAACTTGTTACACCACTTTATGAACAATTTGATTACTTCCTAATTCTAAGTATGATATATGCCGAAAAGAAATGAGGGGATCTATCGAAGGACCAGAATCCGATGATAAAAAAAAAACATAATTTATGTTAATGGCCAACTATGTTGATCGATCTACTAATGAAATAACGGCCCAGAAGCGACATTTCTTAATCTTTTCACCTCCGCCGGTGGCTGACAATTAATTACAAAAAAAATCTCAAGTGTCCACTTCGAGATAAGTGAAACATTATGATGCCGTTAATACAATTCCATTTAACGCTATGCGTGCATACAACATTTTCTTGGTCCAAGATAATGTGGCCCATTTCAATTAGCACGATTAACCTGTCACAGTAATGTTTTACTTCTATCAATTACTCATGCAAATGGTTCCGTTCCATGAATATTCATTCAGCTGGCTCACGAAGTTATTCTTTTTAAATTACCACCGTTACTCACTTAATTTTCTATATACCATAAAATAAATACTGTCCATTAACATGAACTCCACAAAAAAAACCCAACGATTATTTACAGTCTGTCCTTCGTAGCTATCGAGTGTTACATTGAAATTGATGAAAAGATTCTCATTGGGTTCATTTGGACATCTATGTCTCATAAAGCATGCAGATAGAAACAATAAACAACGTATTACGAATTCACGACCACGTAGGTCTGTTCTATAAATGATAAATGTATCTACTTGTACCTATATCAGTATGAGTAAAGCGTATCACACACAAATTGACTTGCGAAGGCCGCTATTCCAACGCTCGAGAAGCAATAAAGCAATGTTTTAACCATTGTCCCACTCAAATCCGGGTTTATTGAAATATTCGCGTGTGTGTGAAGTGATGAAAGTTAATGTTCACGATTAATCTTGTCGGTGGACGCTGTGACGTTGATTTAAGCCGAACTCTTCCGAAAGCGGACGTTGGCGCTGTTGAGAGTTGACCAAGTTATTGTTATGTCCGAACAGCTACTATGAAATATTGTTTTGTTTGCTCTGCCTCTTGGATATGCTGGCTGGGAATGTAAAATTTTACTTATTAAATTAGAAAAGCTGGCAATTTGTGTGATGTTACAAAGTAGTTTTGACTTTCAACACTTTTTTTCACGAATGGGATCCGTTTCTACTTAACTGTATCTTCAATGGTTTACTTATTTATGGCCTATGTCTTTGATTTTAGTTTACGTTTTTTCTTTTAGATTTATTGCTCTTTTTTAACAAATTCTTTAGATAAAAAAGTGATTCGTGAGTACTTCACAATGCTGAACACAAGGTTTTGGCATACTGCTGAGTGCTGAACACAAGGTTTCGGAGCCGATGTTGGGGAATATTCTCCCATTCTTCAATTAGGGCCTGTTTTAGTGCCCTGAGGATGGTAGGTGGTGGTCTGCGGCTTCTGACTAGCCTCCCTAGCTCATCCCAGGCGTGCTCAATCGGGTTGAGATCAGGACTTCTTGATGGCCCAGCCATCACGCTGATACCAACCTCCTGAATATCCTCCTTGCACGACCTGCGCCGTGTGTGGCCGGGCATTATCATGCATCAGCATCGATCCATCACCCATATTTGCTAAATACGGCCCTGCGTACTCTACTAGTTGAGAATCTCTTGGGCATTTGAAGATATGCCAGCCCATACATGTACACTGCCTCCACCGTACTGGACTCTTTCTGAGAAGCAGTCTTGAAGGTATCGCTCACCAGGCCGCCTGTTGACACTTCGCCTTCCATCAGATTTATAAAGTGAGAATCGAGACTCATCTGTGAACAAAATTCTTGACCACTCTTCTTCATCCCACTGTATTTTTTCACGGGCGTATCGCAGTCTCGCTAGTCGATGCTCTCTCTCGAGTTTGGGGCCACTCGCTGGTCTTCGGGGTTTCAGATTTGCTTCAGCAAGTCTTCTTCTCACTGTACTGTCACTAATGTAGTCCCTTCGGGTCTGAAGAAGTTGTTGCTGAACTTCAACTGCATTAAGGTGGCGATTTGTCAACGCAGTGGAAACAATATAACGGTCTTTTCGGGCACAAGTACACCTGGGGTCTGCCATTACAAGGTCTCCTCAGATGGTTTCCAGTCTCTTCCTAGACTTCCCACCTGCGCTTCGCCTTCTGGACCGTTCGTATCGTCACACCCACCATTCTTGCAGTACGACGTATACTATGCTAGTTGCAGAAAAGTCATGATCCTAGTACATTCTTCAGGTGAAAGAGGCATGATAAATAAAATGTGCGCTGTTGTCTAAATTAGCTTTTGTAACAAGACTCACCGATCAAGAAATATTTTGTAAACAAAAACAGAAACAAAAAAATGAATGGTAAAATTGTAATTTGAAAAAGATATTATATTTGGTTTTTAAAGCTTATTCAGCCATTTCTAAAATTAAGGTTCTCAACTATGAAGTTTTCATATACAAAATTAAACTGTTTTTCGAGTCCTTTTTATTTCGAAAGTATATCTTGTGTACTTAAAAAGTTATTCCAATTTTAAAAGTGTGATACTTAGTTTTGCAGGCCAGTGTAGTATCTAGTGTTCGTCTCTCGTTTCCCGCATCCTTAGTAGTGGATACATTGCAGCATCGTGACTTGACACACTAAACCAATAAGCGCCTGAGTTTTATATTGCATAAATCAATCGAAGCGTGAGTTGCTTACTTATGTATATATCTGGTTCATATAAAATATTTGTATCACAATAATGACCTATCATAGTGATATTGATAAAAGTTCCCACGCTGCCTCTTACATTCAACGTAGGGCTGTGACTTTGTATACTCATCGTGTTAATTTGTTTATTTCCTTTTAGCTTCTACAATCCTGTACCCATTCATAATTTCGACGTATCTGATTATAGATTTAACTTTTTTATTTCATAATCCCTATTTTGTTGCAGGTAAGCCTAGGAGACGCGAGTTTTTGGACTCGGTAAGCACAACTTCATACAAACCTATCATCTACAACAAAATAAAGCGCCACGTTATAGATTATTATAGTCCGACCCCTTTTTTCTTCCCATTATTTGTTATGTAGTTACCTGCGCTGGACATTCGGGGAATATTTATTTTTTAAAGTGACGTCTTCATTTCATTGTATGAAACTACCTCTGTATCAATTCTTCGTATTTTAAACTGGTTGTTTATCGTACGTTTATTTTTTTCATTTGCATACAAAAAGTGACATTCAACTCGAGCGGTATGCTATTCGAAATTGATTGTATTTTTATTACTGTCGTTATTTCTTCTAAGACAAGCCTTAGTGTGCCTGCTCGTAATTACGTTTTTGTCATCGCATACAAATGGCACCTGTGCATCGCATACGTAATACTCGGCCATATTATCAGTATTCCGGCTTTTAATATTGGACTGGCTTCTAATATTACTTAATGCAATTCTATTTTTATTATAAATAGTGTTGATAAACTCAGAAGGAATTGCTTGCTTGCTTGCTTGCCTGTTGTTGAGAACACGCTTTCTAAGTCTTGGTGCCAAACAGTCGATTATTTACTATCAACTTTCCAACAAATTGTGTCGTTTGTTAACTTCAACCGAGTTTTGAATCGATTTTCCGAAGTTGCATTACCCACCGCGTTTTAGGTTTTTCTGGTAAACTGTTTCCTGCTTTAGTTCATGTAATTATATTTACATTTTATTTTTTTAGAACGCGTCCTATATATCCTCTTCCTTTTCTCCTGAGCTTCTTCAACTTACTCCTGATTTATGTGCTTTGAGAGTTTTATGTTGCTCAGTTGCTTTATTTGCTTAGCGATTTATTTTATGTTGTATTCTTAGATGAGTAGGTACAGATGTTGCATTGCGCGTCACTTCCTCGTTGACATTTAACGATAAGTAGGTACCTATCTGATTAAATTGTTTTTCAGATCTTCCTGATAAACGAAATCTTTTAGTACAAAAACAGAATTACAAAACGATCATGGCTGGCTGTAAAAAATAATAGTGGAAAATACATAAAACGGTGACCCTACGTTTGACTCAAGTCGTAATACGGGTAATACGTGACTGCAATAAGGAAGGCGTTATGTCTACAATAAAATCGCTGTTCCATCCGAATACGGTGGCAATCAGCACTAAAATCAACTGGTCAAATGAAGCGTCCGTATTCAATGCGGTTCCGTTTGGTGGCGGCCTTGAATAAACTTAATCCGCAGTGATCCGATTGTGCCTAAGAGAGCGTACATTACGAGAGATTTTTTACTATCAGTCATCGTGCTCATTAAAACGCTACGTCTAACGATAAACATCATTCGATGTATTGAATGTATCCTTATCCGAGATCTACAGCGATCGCCGCACGCACGAGTGGTTTCAAAATTTCAAATCCTTTCGATCCTTCACGCGGAATCCGCTTTTTATCTATCCTTTGATCACTCGCTATTCAAAGGTAGGCTACCATTTGCTTTATTTCATGTCTCGTTTAATACACCCCTACTGCGATAACTCAATTTTGTCAGTAACATTAACATTTACTAACTTTTTTGTTAGTGTCCTTGACGCGCCGGGTCGTGTACGCACCTCGCACTGTGAAAGAGGTCAGAGGATGAAAAACTTGTTACGAAAAAGCGGGCTTTCTCTTGTAGCTCCGTGGGAGGTGAAAGTCGGACGGCTTGTCCTTGAGTCCCTAATGTAAGTTAGAGACTCGGTGCGGGAACAGTGTCTAGTTTTTATGGCACTTCCCACCGTGTTAATCGAAAGAATAGATTCCATTTTGGGATTTTTTGGGTAAAGAATTAAGCAGCACAATGGACAGTGACCAAAGCATTAAAAAAAGCATTAGTAGCTTTACGTGTATACCTTGTAACAAGGCCTTACCATACCATACATACACCTTCATGGTCGAGGGATCCAAAAACGGACAGAAAGAATAATTACCATCACTATTATGTTAATCAATTTCTTTTAACGACGCCGCATGGGGCCAAAGTTGGAGCTGCACTCGAAATTTGAGACAACCCATTTATTAGTTATTTCACAACTGGTTTCAAAAGAACGATAAATTATGCCGGTGTCGCATTTGATGCTTAAAAACGTTTTCAAACGAGGAAAGAACAGTAAAGTTGCATTTCCTTTGTCACACTGCGATAGCGCGATTTTCGTATTGGTCACTTCACTTCAAAGCAGGACGATTTCGTATATTTAATGGGGTCGATTTCAGAAAATCAAATAATGGTAATATCTACCGTTATTGTAGTTTACTGTTACAAAAGCTTTAGTGCCGGACAACGATACGGTCCGTAAAGTCGGACTAAATGCAGTAATGCGAGTACTAACACTGCTAACATTACTATTGTGTTGTTAAAGTGTTTATCAGTTTCCACCAGTTAACTGCTAAATGTAACTGTTAGGAACTGACTAAATGCCTAATTAACTTAATGACTAACTGACTAAATCCGTTGTCAAAAAGATATGAAGATCAAATGCTTAAAGGTACTCATTAGCGCGACCCCAAAAATTACAAGTTGATAAGTACGATATTATGAAAGGCACACATATAAACTGTGACGAAGCAAAAGTTTTACCTCTAATCCAGGGCTGGTATAATGTGACACCATTCCACGACTTCAGTGGAGTATTTATAAAAGAGACGCGACATCGGCTGTTACCTGAGGGTAAATGACCACCTGACCCATATCCGCGTCCCGACTTTCACCGGCGGCCATTCACCCGGGAACCAGCGCGTAAACATACGTTCCAATTTCCAAAATGGACTCGCACAGAACGAACGTAGTCCACATTAATTGGGGCGCATTCCAATTAAGACCTCGTTACGTACGCCTCTTACGCAATTAGCATCGTCCGGCTGAACCATTAAGTGAACAGGCGCGTCCAATTTTTAAATGAGAACACAGTTTTTTTCTGTTCCGATTTTAGTTGGTTTGTCCCTTTTTTGGGTTCACCCCATATGTTCTGTCAAAATGACACGTCCGGACTCCGGAGGCATAGGTTTCCCACATTCGCGTTACATCCTACCTGATTACGCCTTGTTTCAAGGAAAAAGGTCGAGCGCTTGTTAGTGAGCCCGCAAACTTCTAGTTTTATTAGGGTTCCGTAGCCACATGCCTAAAACGGAACCCTTATGGATTCGTCATGTCTGTCTGTCCGTCCGTCCGTCCGTATGTCACAGGCCCTTTTTTCCGAAACTATAAGAACTATACTGTTGAAACTGGGTAAGTAGATGTATTCTGTGAACCTCATTAAGATTTTCACACAAAAATAGAAAAAAAAACAATACATTTTGGGGGTTCCCCATACTTAGAACTGAAACTCAAAAATTTTTGTGGATAGATGATGGGTTTGATGAAAAAAAAAATTTTATGGATAGGTCTTCAAAAATGATATTGAGGTTTCTAATATCATTTTATTCTAAACTGAATAGGTTTGCGCGAGAGACACTTCCAAACTGGTAAAATGTGTCCCCCCCCCCTGTAAGTTCTAAAATAAGGGAATGATAAAACTAAAAAAAATATATGATGTAAACTTCCACCGAAAATTGGTTTGAACGAGATCTAGTAGGTAGTTTTTTTTTAATACGTCATAAATCGTAAATTGTAATTGTACGGAACCCTCGGTGCGCGAGTCCGACTCGCACTTGGCCGGTTTTTTATATGAAGCTATTGTAGGAGTGGTACCCCAGCCCAGCAACCCTTAGGGAAACCAGATATTTCATAATATATACCGGCTTTTACGAAATGCATGAAAAAGACAAATTGTCACATAAACAGGTTAACGGAACGGTTGTACTTTAAACGATAAATACCCTCAACACACCAACATCAATATTCTTAGACAAATCGGTTACAATTCCGTCATTGCATGCCCCGAGTCTATTGTCAAAATCGATTTCCCACAAGTATCGAAACTATTGCAAAACAATCGAGTTTTTGTTGTCAATGTCGAACGGGATGTTGATGCTAACTAACTAATAATAGAAACCGAAATGGGAACTGATAGATCCGATAGTATACACTAGAAATTCTGTTACACGATGAACTATTAAGATTATTTATTAAAGTCATCTGTTTAGCATTCATGGTCCAAAACAGACGTGTGTTATTGTTTTCCGTATACAAAGAGATCCTTTTGATGCCGGTGCCAGCACAATGATCTGTATTTAACCAATTCATACCACTATTGTCCTTGTGCCACGGCTGTACACAAAAGACCTGTTTGCATAATGTACTTATCTTGCACCATCTAATTAAGATCAAAATGTACGTGTATTTTCTAACACACGGGCGGACTGCAAATTATGTATTGCACCACAAGAACGTATTACTGGAAAATAGCATGTGGCTGAATTCACAACTGCAAGGATCGATAAGCAGAATGAAATGGTTGGCGGTTATAGTTCGAAGAAAGAATTATGTTAGAATGACTAACACAAGGCCCAACAATATAAAATATGGCTTAGTGCCTCTAAAAAAGTCCGTCGTTGAATAAAATGAAGATCGAGATTGGGATGACGTAGTCTTTCAAGAAAACTTTGTGAATACAGTAAACAGTGACAAAAATGTAATCAAAGCAAGTAAAGCTGGTCCAGTTCGACGGGTGGTCGGAATAAATATTATACTGAAAGAAAATCGAACAATGTCGTAACAAAAGACCAGCAGAATTTTTACAACAAAATATTCCTACAATATGGAGAAGTGGAAAGTCTAAAGCAACAGCAATTTACGTAGTAATTGAAAGTCGATTTCAATTGAGGTGCAACGAAAGCGTTTACTGCGCGTAACACGAGTTTAGATAATATAATACATAGCTGTACTTTCTAAAAACGTTTCTTATTTATTTACATTGGCTTTAATTTACAATTAGCTGGTGACTAATTGATTGTATTTAAGCAAGTATGGCAAAATCCTCCACAATGAAATAACGCAGTTGCAATGCTCACCTTCAATTAAATTCAGTTCGAAATACCGAGTTGTAGATCTCAACATTTTTAACAACTGCATCTCGGTAATCTTAGCTTGAACTCTGGAACTGGATGCAATTATACCTCTGAGAACCTCTCATTGCGCGCCCTTCCTCATAGCATGGTCTTTTTTTGTATAATCATGCTCAAAAGAGCTACTGTAGTACATTGAAAAACTTGTATCTTTGGAGGTAAACCGGGTCCGTATTCAGAACTGAAGGGACAAGTGGGCCTTGAAGCAACGCCGCTCCGGCCGACCGCAGCCGACATGCAGTAAAAATAAATAGGTACACAAAAAGCCTTCGAACTAAACAAGGTTACATACGGATAGGGGGCATGATTCAGACACGCCGTGATTCTCGACGTTCACTCGAATGCATCGCGATTATCTGTAATATGCGCGCCATGTGCGTTTCTGTTTGTGCGGTGCGTACTCGTGATTTCGCTGTATAAAAGCTGATTTTAATTACATTAAAATACGGTTCGTTTTACAATGTAATTGCTACCATACGCAAGATGCGCGTTCTGAGTACTCAAGACAAAGGATTCAAATTATTTTTATTTGCCCCTGTTACCGTTCAATCTGTTCTTCATTGCGTTACTCGCTTATTTTTACCGTTGATTGCTCAATGGTCCCATTCACTGTAAAACCTTATTGTCTACTCTGTGCTTGTACCTTTTGTCCAGCTCGTTGTTTTTGTGTAATTCTAAATGATACTTATCTCGGCCATCACGAGCATGTACTGTTATATCAACTAGTAACAAGTCAACAATTCGGTCGCAATATTTATTTCCTGCACGCGCATTAAGAGCATCTCCAAAAATTCAATCCGCAGTTATCTAAATTGGATTATAGTCTTATTTACTCTTGTTATAAGAAAGGTCGTGACTCAGCTCAACGATTTCACCATTTCACGGTGAGTTTTTGAAAAAACCGTTTCGAGATGCATTTCGAGGTCCGGGATCATTTTATCGGATATCGGTCCCGTTTCATTGATTTTTGTTGACGTGTGTGTGTGTTGAATAATCAGTTTTGCAACGTTCGATCGCATTGTTGGTGCGAAGCGCGTGCGGCTCGCGGGGGCGTCGCCCCAGTGAAAGTGTGAAAGTGAGGCGAATGCGCTTGCACACTGCAACTACGACTGTCTATAAAACCTACCATATACTGCGCTTTTCAGATTTATTACTTAGTTATTAAACTAACCTGGCTTTTAAAGACTTTTACTATTCTCAATTTCCGCACTTTCTAGTAATTATTATCATTTAGTAAATGCAAATTATTGCATCCGGATTCGGTGTCAATATTTACGAGATACTTCATGAGAAGTATCCATTTACTTCTAATCCTTTTAAGATCCAAGTCTACATAAAATCTAGGCTAGAATTGTAACTCTGTATATGTCGCAGTTAAATTATAAAACAGTCACGATTTAAACTATAACGAGAGGAGATGAAAAACTAAACGAGGCTCGCGAATAATGTATCTAGAGCGCAGTGGTGGGCCGTTGTTTGTGCTGTGTGCGCCGACGTACAACCAACCTCAACTCGACTACACATATTAACATATCATAATCCTATATATTAAACCAACCTGAAAACGTTACTCCTGAGCATGGAGAACATCTCTTCCATATTTAATTAAAATACAGTTTTGGAGAAACCATGCTGACCATAAACAGGCAAATTAAAAGTGTAGGTACGTAGTTTTTTGTTCTTATTATCACATCCCGAACAAATTAATAACTGAGAATCTCACGGGTATAACAATAATTAGACATAGGATGAAATTAATTTCATATGTTGAGCTGTTCGTTATGTAGCTGATTTCTTTTCCAATTAATTGATTCTACATTAAAGCTACCATGTTTATTATCTTCGACAAGCCTAACGAGTATACAACTGAATCGTTTTATAGTAAGTAGAGTTCTTAATGACTTGTAAAACTATTATATAGACGTTATTTATATCGAAGACGGTCATTAGCTTAATCGTATCGAGATATTTTGTGTTTACCTTCTACATTAATCTTAGTTTTCCAGCAACATTTAGTATCCGGGCGCTGACATCGATTAATTGTTATTGCGTTGTTTCCGATCGAAATACGCCCAGATTCGTCTTAAATCATCACGAAGCAAGGCTTTCGAAATGTATGCGACACATAAATATGTACAGTGCGGAATAATGATAGTAAATTATCGCAGTGTCGAGTCATGTAATTGTACCGCAATCGATGCGTTGCGATGCGACCTCCATAACAGTAAAGCATCCTTCTCGCCGATGAAGTGTGGCGAAACAGATAATATTTTAGCATCTCTAATGGTCGCATCGAGATATGTCGCTTTAATCACGACAGTTTCACAATTTGATATATCCGCACATTAAACTTACGAAATGGACGTTCGTTTGAATGTTTTTATCAATTTCATGGTTTCTTTTTATTATATTGAGCAATTTCTATAAGACCTCAAGAGTTTATGACAAATACGTGACACAAACAAGAAATACAATATTATTACTTCAAAATCACTTTCCAACATCAATGTCTATTTCATGCCAAACATTTCTCTGCACAAAATAATTTTTGTTTCCTAACAACAGCAATCTCGCAGATGGAACGTTCTTGCAAGACAATTCAGAATCACTCTGTTTTACATTAGACATTGTATTGTTGAAAGCGACTATGAAATGTGTCGTAATAGCCGCTACAAACGCTTCTACGAATGCTATCATTTTCAGGCGCGTGCGCTAAACGCTCAACTTATTTGTATAATACCCCATGAATATGAATTAAATGTAGATTATGTTGCAACAAATTGCATTTTGTCAACTCTACTCGGCGACAATGTCCCATTTGTATGTGATTATCGTCGCTGCGTGGTAAGTAATTTAGTTAGTAATCCGGTACGTTAGAATGAAGAAGCAAGTTTTAAACTTAATAAACGCCTTGTGTCTGTTGAATTTATGATGAAAGATGTTCATGTAAATTTCATCTTTGTTATTTGTCTGCACCGACTATTCCAATTAAAGCTTAACCACGCCTAAGGCTACGTAGACCGTAGTAATACAAGACTAGATTCTGTTCTGAATAAACCAAATTCCTGTTCCACATAACTATGCTAATGAATGAAACTCATTTAGTGCAAGCTATCATTTAGAGCTGCCTCAAAGTATGTCGTAACTGCTTTTAAATCTGACCTGAGCAAGTTTTGCATTTTATGAAGTTTACGAATATTGATTTGACACACGCAAACAGAAGAAGTTTGATTGCAATGAAAATAGTGCTTTAAGACTTGAATAAAGGTTGGTATCAAATAAATCAATTATGCAAATAGTAAAATGTGTGGCCAGTCGTGTCATAGTGTCGTGTCGCGCTTATCGCACAGTCGGTGCATTGAAGCTGGCTCAGATTGTTATGAGACGCATGCTACCATGATTAGTAATGCATGATGCTCGCTCTTCGTGTCGCTCTCTCCATTGTGCAGCGCATGACGTTTCACAATCTTTTGTATATGCCACGCCAGAACTCATCATTCTTTCATTGTAGACCACAGTTGAACTTTTTGTACGGTTTTTCTTATCTATCCCGCTTTGTGTTGGTTCTCGAGCATTAACTAATGTCCCCTGTCTGTCAGATGATATCGGGCCTCTCGTTAGTGGCATTGTGGCACCCACGCCAGGCCCTGCGCGCGGGCCTAATGGACCACTGACAGGATTACCTATGAGCCGTACGATCAAAAGTTTACCTGAATGCGCTGATGATTTATAGACAAATAATTTTGCTCACGATCTAGTTATGCTAAAACTAACTGTTTTTAAAACAAGTAATTTTCAAGGCATTCCGGACTATGATTCATCGGTGTCAAAACATGAGATTTGCGTAGGTGTGTGTGATAGAACACGAAATCTCAAGAGCGTGTGAACCGTGATATGCTCTGAGAAGACTACCAGCGATGTATCGGTCTCACGCGCACCTGATTTTATCTAACTTCGCGTTCCGAGTTCCGACCTGCCCTAATCATTGATCTTTACGTGTCTAATGGAAAATATTATGAAAATTATAACAAACTTGACTGCGCTTCAAGCGGTTCTGCTAAGCTTGGAGTCCTAAGTTCGAAATCTGGGTTGGATTTTTCTCTACATGAGTACTCAGGCGACTGGGACCTTTTTCGCTCACCTAATACATGGGACTCAAGTGACTAATTGCGGGTGTACTACACGACACTCGTTAAGCTTTACCTTCGGAGAATACTCGAGTGATATTTGTGATGGTAAACACACTACTGGTTGATTCTGTTTGTTGCTCTATTTTTCCAGCGAGAAATCGCTCTCACTCTTCAAATTCGAACGCGAAATCGTTGTGATTGTCTTGTGCGCGCTCTCGCGAGCACGTTATCTAATACACTTCCCACAATGGATCAGTGCTGTGCGCTCCGACACAATGCTTCCGTCGGCTTCGGTTCCGCTCTCGTAAATTAGGTAAGTGGTGCATTTGACGAAACTTCACTTTTTCACCGGCCCACTTTACCCCGCTGCGCGCTGTTGAATTTACCAATCTATAATTTGTTTGCTGCCGATTAGCAACGCATTTATCCATAAAAGTTGATTTCCACGCTGTCTAGAGGGTCCATTAGAGAGCTGCCGATTCGCGACGGGAATTCATGCGATCTTTTCGCACGACAATCGGGAGCGAGACGCTATAACTAGAGCGACTAATATTCTAATGGACCGGTTTTAGATCATCTAATACCTGTTGCTTGGACGGACGCTGTTCTGCATGTACTACTAGTTTTCTAGTTCATTTATAAGCTAACCTTGATATACACAATTCTCGATATTTTATGCGCCAATGTAAGACACCAAAACCCTTTAATTGAAGTATTTAAAAGTATGCATGCATAAAATTAGCAACCGCTACCGGCGCGGCGTGTGCTTCGGTACGAGTATGTAGGTCGATCTAACTCAACGCTACACTTTCGTTGGCGATATGCAAATCAGAGCGTGAGCCTAGTAGTAGTCAGTCGGCGCCTACACTATAAAATTGTTTGGAAACTGCCTAATCGACTCGCCGTTTTGCAGGCTGCACTCGGTTTCTGCAATATTGTTGTCATTACAGTCATTACTATCCGGTAATTGTCGGATCCACCGCGGCTGCTTTCACCTCGATTCAAACAATTTCCCCTGGCTCAGAATCTGCCGGGTCCTGCCGCAGCCTGTAGCATTAAGTGCTCATATTGCAATACAGTCGCAGCATTCACCCAGTAATGTGTGGGAAATGGGCGTTCCAACTTTTTTTAATTACCTTGCGTCGGCTGTGCGGTATGTTATTATTGCGGAGCGTAATGCAACGCGGGCCACAGAAGTAAGGCGCCTAGCTGTCTCCGGACAATTTCGTTGTTAATTATCTTCCATCGGCTGGCTGGCTGCTCGGTGGCACGTCTGGCCTGTAACGTGCTGCTTCGAAAGTAGGCAACGAGTGTGTGGTGCTTGATGCACGTCAACTACTCTCGAATAGTATTTTCGATGCACAGCTGTTGTGGGTCGACGACCTATCTGCGGAGAGCCCACCGTGCTGTTTTGTTTATGCCTCTATTTCTGGAATAGACGTTCTCCGAAATAATTTATTAACGAAGAAGCGTCGGGCTTAGAATATGACACAAGAGACCCTTCACACCGGATTAATTTATGAATTTAATAAAAAATACACTGTTTTTCCTTATACAGGGTGTCAGGAGAACGCTTCCGAAGCCAGAACGTAGATTATATACAACCTTTATGCAAACGGATACCACTAACCTTTCGCCTGAAATTGATTATTTTCGCGCGTCACGTGGACTTGGGTCGTCAGCCGCACAGCTGTCGGCGAGCGCGCGCGCACTTTGAACTTGAGGTCACGCGCAAGCGTCAGATGATATTTATTTACGAATACATTGCTTGTTAGAGTTGTAAAGAAAAAAAATGTGTTTAATAGCAAATAATGGTTTAATTTAACTGTTCTCACAGCATAGTGTACGAAAAATGCTAAAAAAAATAGGTAAAATTGTTCATTTTTTTTTCTCATTTTTTTATGGTATCGTATCGAGAATCAGTAGCCCTATCACCTGTCTTCGTTTTCGGAAGCGTTTCCCTGCCACCCTGTATATCTTTTAGTTTTCAGATCTTTTCAGTTCATTAGTCAACAAAAGTAGCGTACAGTTGAATTACACGCAGAATCCTAATTCATTTTTTGTCGTTGCATTACTATCGTGACCCAAAGACACCCCGATTCGAATTCGCGGCGACGATGGTCGGTGCAGCCTCATTTCCGCACTCGGTGCTCACGTCTGCGGCGAATCCGGGATCATTTTGACACACTCACTAATTAACTTAACTTATGAACTCTTAAGTTTTTGCCTCAATTCTTTTTCTCGTTAAAAAAGGTCAAGCCGGCTTTTATAACAAAAAGGTCGTTAATGAAATGAATATTTATAAAGCATTAAATATGGAAAAGCTGTATTTGGGCTTTCGCTTTTTGCCACGGCTTAATCAAAAATATACTGGAAGATCTGAATTGAAATATCAACAAAAGTATACCAATTCAATGTTGTACTTATACTTTTCTTGTACCTCTATCAGGATCACAACCTAATCGTTTTCTACTAGCATCTAACTTATCTCATTTTATGACATCACATAACAAGTTCGCTTACGTTGACGCTCATTGAAATTCTTACCGTCTGCATTCCCAATCTGAAAAGCGCTTTAAGCGGTATATTCATTATAATTTTAGCGAATTCACCTCACCCGTTACTTAAAGGCCTAGATGGCAAAGCGGCTGGAAAGGTACGTTTATTATCTGGTATTTGGCACAATACCGCTGTTTTGCTGTAAAATAACATTCTCTCTTGATGAGTCTATTACGTAGACATGAAATTGTACTTTGCTACTTGCATCCATGTCCCTACCGCAATGTTGCTATGTCGTGTCGTGATAGACATGCATTGCCATTATTGCTGCGGAATATTTGATAGTCTATTCAGTATCGACATCAGCGTATCTAGGGCATTTATTACAACTTATTTGTAGTTATGAAGAAAACTGTTCATTCTCCAGTAGATTGTGAAACTGTATGTCGCATTTGCAAGTACCTATAGTATCTAATCCAATCAATCAATTCAATTTAAAACGTTCTTAAGTCTTTCTGTCGCTACAATAATCTGAAGCGACAGTTACAGCTTGAGACGAATCGACGACTGAATATTTAGTTACGTTTAAGAGTTTGGCCGTAAAACGTATGAAGTTCAAAACAACGATTCATAACAATTAAGCACTTTAATAAACTTTTAACGCGATAAGGCCCCCGTAACTCATACTAATTTTTGTACAAATTACACTTTACTGAATTTATGAAAGAGCTTTATTTTCTCAGTATGAACTCTTTAGCTCTTAATTAATTCGTATAAGTAGGCAAGTCGTAAAAGCTTTAAGGTGCGTTTGGAATAAACGAATATAGAGCAAGAACCTTTAACACCTCAAATTATTCGGCGATTCTCGAAACGTTGGGAACCTTCGAATTAAAATACTAAGGCTCAGAAGAGTAGTCTTAACTTTGTCCAAGATCTTAGGACCATAATATTCTAAACATAGTACCTAAATACGGAAAAGATAATAGAACTTATCAGATGTTTTAGCTCTGTACTGGCTCCGTTCGTCTTATCTAAACGCAGCTTTAGATGTGGACTGAGTCATCGGTAACGACGACTCGCTCGTGACGTGAAATCCTAACCTGTAATTTAGACTAAGATTTACGAGGCGACTCTCGCGGTGATTATAGTAATTCTAAAGTGTGCGGCTGCCAAAATTAAGAGGTTACAAAGCGCAATGATAAGTGGGTACATACACGATTTAAATGTATTTTTAACATATCAAGTCTTTTAGGAGTCAGCAGATGCAGTTAAAATCTGCAGTAGTTTCGTCACTTATTGCCATTTTTAATTCTTGTCACAGGCTGAAAATATCCATTTAAGAAATGACGCATTCTCATAAACCTCGACAAAGATTAATCCTGGGAATTGGTGAAACCTGCGTATGGTGATAGTACATGCTGGCATTTTCCTGGTACAATCTCAAGTCGCATCTTACGACTCTTAAGACCATACAACACACCGCCGGCAGTATCTATGCATTATTATACGTAAACAGAACTATTATACGTGAACAGATGAACTAAGATCAAGGAATTCATAAAATATAATATGAAAAGAGTATACAATCTTGATAACAGCAAAAAACGTAACACAGTAACAAGTAGATTGTTGCTAAGCACACTTAACTGCTATCTGATTGCGCTGTCTAACTGGCTTACTGGTTTAATTTTTACTGCTAAAAACCGCTCCGAGCAATAATTAAAATCATCAGAACCCATAAACAAATTCTCATAGAATTGTCTCGCAAGTTTTTTGTGCAATGCTTACGTTTATAGATTGAAGTCGTCACGTTTTTTGTTACATCATAAAAACATACCGTTCACGGTGCTCGCCTAAAATTTTATTTAATCATAAGCTTTCAACTCGCCTTTCAATTTAAATTGCCAGCGATTTTGCATGTTTAATACTTTTTTTTTCTCCCTCTGAACTATTACTATCAGTTTTTCTCTCATCACGAGTTTAGTCAGTGTGTACCGCCATGTTTTTTTTCTCTAGAGCGGCTGCCTTGCCCGTAAATGGCGTTATTTCCTGCCTACACCTGCGCCAATGGTCATTCCTTGGCAGCCGACGCGTCGTCGCCCGCAATCAATGCCTCACGATTAATAGCAAGCCGCAAAAACGTCGGCTTAGCTTCCTCAATAGATTATTTTTTTGCGGACAAATGTCCTTTCGGTCGATTTCCGAACACATGCATTTGGATCAAAGACAAGCGGCCCGGGAACCATGTTTCTTATTTTATATGAATTGTCAGCAATTTAATTTATATTATGCCCATAAAATTATAAAGATTTGTAGCGCCTGCCTGCTGTTCGATGTTAATAGATTTAGTCCTGATTTATTTGGATACGCTGTTAACTATCTGTAGCAGTACAGCGTATACTACGGGTAGTAAATTATTTCAAAATCAAAACCCTGTACTATGCATACTGTCTGTTTCTTGAAATAACACTGAACAATGAACATGTTCTTAAATAAATGTGAACGTCCCGCCAGAACGTTACCTCCTATTCATTTCAAATACGTTTGGTTGAGATCAAAGTTCAAATCGCGTTACCAACGAACTGTTCTCGTTGCTGAGACAAGTCAACACTAGACATCAGTTAGTACTGAAGCTCGACTGTTCAAGTCAACGCACTGTGGAATTTTCTTGGGAGAGTTGGCTATGACATTGAACCCTCGTCAAATCTTGTACGAGATAGTGGTAATACCGACGTCTTTACTGCCACCAACATCATTTGCCAAAACCCTTTCAAACAGCTTCATTACGAGCAGCTAGTTTCACCGGCGAGTTGGCCGTCTTATTGATTCTTAATGGGCGGTAAACGTGACAGTTGGTTACATTACACCCACTGGCGGTTTCATTGTAGAGAAATTACTTCGTGAGATCCATATTTTATGCTGATAGGTCTATTGACTTCTTGATGTACGTGTTTGCATCGTTTATTATCAACATTAACATTGCGCACTAATTGATTCAACAATATCGCGCTAAGTGTTTATTTGTGGGCGTTTCAAATGTTTTATTTGTCGTACATTAATGAACGTCTTTTTTACTGTCTGATATCTATATTTCACTGACCAACTGTTGATTAATAAACGACACGTGTTTATACAAAGGGCAATGGTCAGATTTTGTTATGTCCAAGCTGATAAACAAAACACAACTAACAAGACAAATGTTTAACGTGCTGTCACAATAATGATGTCACATGTCTAATGTAGTGTGTCTACTTGTCGAGATAACGACACCTTCAGGTTGTTCACCTTTCACGAGGCTCATTGTAGTCAGAGCATCGCATGACAAAATACAATGAGTATGTTTTGCGGTGCGCCTAATTTGAAAGCCAAAAGTACAAAGTACAGGTACAGTTCGCGAACAGTTCACGGACTATTGCTTTGTGAACACTCCGATATATGTATTTACGAGTCGAAAACGTTGAACACGCTCAACAGTTACGGCAACGAGGGCAACATTCGTTGGCAAGCTCCCTCCAACGTATAAATATTCAAAGTAGGAGATTTATTGCTACGACATGATGTGGTTCAGATCCCACTGATACTAACAGACGACTGTGTTGGTAATTTTAGACTTATAAAACAAGAAAACTACACGACAGTCGTAATAAATGATGATTGGTACTTGCCAGTCAAGAGAATGATGTAGCAGAAACAAGATATTCAGCTTTACAAATGTGTGAAAGGTTACTCCTGTACGTTATAAATGTCGGAGGCTATTAGCTGATATCTTGAAAGTCCAGCCTCTTTTTCTTACTTCTTAAGGATTTAATTAAAAGCAAAATTAACGTGACCCGCCTACGGCAGAAATGCGTGTAGGGCCGCTGAATAATCTCGAATATCCACATTAATTGCAAAAGTTAATTTAGCGCCGCTCTTTAGCAGCTTTCTCACGCAAATTGGGCGTAGGAGGACGGTTTCTAAATATTTCACGTCGCCGCTGCGGCGTAGGAATAATTAATGATATAGTTATTTACTATCACCGGACACCGCACGCAGAGTTCATGAATCCTACACATGAGCTATCACGAACGAAGACTCCTCTGTACCAACGGTGTACCTTTCACAGTAATATGACTAAGGATAGCTGTAACTGTATATACAAGGTGAGCATTGTGTGCTTTTAATAGACGAAAAGCTTGTCATATGACTTTCCAGTTTATCATGATTGACTGCGGAAAAACTGACTAAATACGATCATATTATCACTTAATGTTTATGTAAATGACGTATCTTTGAAAGGTCTGTAAATTATATTTCATTATCATTGTTAACTTCTTTCGAGCGTACCAAACCTCCACAGTAAAAATACAACGAACAGTCGTCATAATTCATTAAAACACGGTCAAATTTCTTTCTTCAGAAAAAAGGCGAGCGAATAAACCTCTTTTTGAATACGACAAGAAAAAGAAAATATATCCATTCGTTTGAATAACAAATTCGGCTACCGAACTAACATAGTCCCGACGAAAATATAAAGTGTATTTAACAATAGCGTTCGGCTTAGCTGCAAGTTCCGACTCCGGATTTGTTCAAAAGCCTATCGCGTATTTGCAGTCACCTCACGACTTCACTTTCACTAGCAAACTATCAATCTCGACTGTCACGCTTAAAAAATACATTGCGTACTTTGTACTTCTTTGTGTCAAGGGACTCCGTTTTACTCCTTTTTTGCGATATTCGCTATCTAAAGAGTTTGCTTGAAACGTGTTGAAATAAGCATTTCTTTCCACTACATCTGCTGAATAGAAGGCCTTGTATCTGACTTTTTTGGTTCTGGAAAAACATGTGTTGTGTGAAATGTAGAATACAATGTTTTCTTTTTTAGTGGAATTTATTTTAACTTACAATTAGTAAGTGACTCAGTAAAACAATAGGAGGTCACTCGGAAACTTACATTCTACAATAATCCATCAGTCTGGTCCCATTGTCTCGCTTTTCTATGTCAAACGGGAATTGGCAAAAATATACCGTCACCGACAGATGCTGAGGCAATTCCACTTTTGTACCAGTTAAACCGAATTTGGTACAAAATAACTACCTAACATTTCTCCTTTACAATAATAACTATCTTAGTATTAATCTTAACGATACGTTGTATGTTACACTAGGTAATATTAAAAGGTTATTGCCCTACCATTGTTTACAACCAATTATCTGCAGTATCTTGTTAAAATAATAATTGAATCGAGCGTGGGTACACAATAGATGATATTGCGCCTATATTCGGCATTTTAATTACGTTGCACCATTACCGAGACAAAACAATTACTCACATCAGACGAGAGGTTAACCCCGGATCAAGGCTCTTGTGGCGTCATTAGTTCGGCAGATAGGTATCATATTTTAATATTCGCATGTCAAAGGGAACCAAAGTTAGGGTATAAGTTAAAAGTTCGCAGACTTTCCCCACGTGGTTTAGCCTTGCCTTCCCTTTAATGTTATTTATGGCCGATTAGCTTATACTAATTTGCTCCAATTGCTCTGTACTTTAAAAAAACGAATTTGTTTTAAGAAGTTCCAGATCGTGGATTATTTATCGTGTCTACGAAGTTGCTACGAAATTCGTAACCTCGTAGCAACAAGGTTACGAATTTTAGAATGTCAGTTCTTACAAAGCTGTCTGTCTTATTTCATCTGATTAAGGACGCTAAGCTACTAAACTTTCTGTACAATTACAACTTCCCATTAATTGTTTGCTTGTTTCTCGCTATATTATGAAACAGAAGTAATCGAACTTGTAAAGATAATTGCTTGTTGCTGCGGATCCGTATTGCTGTGGGAATTAAAGTAAACAGTATTCGTTCCTTATCTACCATTTAAATGGTAGTAGGCTGAACGTAAGTATAGCAATACATAATCAGAAGTCACGTACATTCACATTGATTTTCACCATTAATGCTTTAATACAATTAAACCCCTGAACGAATTAAATAAGTGCTTAAGAATTTCATAATGAGTTCTTAGGTACGAGCCAAGCCAGTCAAATGTTAATGAGAATGACTTTTACGCAAAAATATCAAACTTAATTAAAAACGAAAGTTAAAAAGGCAGTATACAGCGCTTCTTAACGCATTTCAAAACAAGTCATACAAGTAACCAATTAGCCGTTTAACTGCCCATAAATCAAATTGCATAAGCGCAGTTGACGCATCCGACACTTTCCCGCCACACGTAGCGACCTCTGCACGCGGGGTGCTGAACTATTGCACTACGGAATATTCGACGGCTTTACGGCCCAGAGCCTTTCACGTGTAGGGTTACCATACAGATACACCAGCACTTCTGAGGACCTAAAAAAGGCCATGGCATGGCCACCTACTGGGCCCAACACATTTAAACTGACTTCGAGTCATAGCAATATAAAAAGCAGCTTCGAAAAACCATTTCATACCTCAGGATTTTTGCTGAGATGATGAATCTCCTGATTGGTTGCGGCCGGATTTAGGAAATTTCAGGATTTTTCGGCAGTACATTTTTCAGTTTCAGTTAGAAAGTTACAATCAACACAAACATAAACATAATCCTCTTTGCATAATATCACAAATCGATAAAATCCACTTTTATATTAAGTGAATTGCACAAATAAATCAATACTTTCATTGCGACGTTTGCAAAACCTCAGGACTTTTCTAATAAAATCAGGTTTTAGACAGGACTTTTCAGTTTGCCATCTGGTAACCCTATTCACGAGGAAGTTCAACGCACTAACGTTATCTATGAGTTCTATGACGCGAACTAAGTAATTGCCACGTTTTTTATGATAGCCGTGACTCCGTGGAGTTATGCTTTTCCTACTCTCTTAGCTGAAACGTTTAGCGTAAATGTGTCAACGTTATGTGAAATCATGCAGTGCTAAGAATGAACTGTGATGTATTAGCTTTTTCTATAATTGAGGCAAATACCGTGTTCGTCGGTGAAGGTATAAATAGTGAGGTATTCCTCGTAGCGCTCCCGTTTTGAAACGCTCCCATCTAAGCGCTCCCGTTTTGTTCCTCCAAGCGCTCCCAAAAAGAGCGCTTCGAGGAACGATTAAAAATATTAAAATTTATTTCCTCGAAGCGCTCCCATGATTAACTTTCGGATAGAGATGGGACTATACTAACTGAAATTATCGATAATAAGTAGAACACATTGTTATAATATACAACTAGCGGCCCGTCCCGGCTTCGCACGGGTTTGGTAATTAATTTTTTTTTTGTTTTATTGTAAATCCTTTAGTCTTTGGAGGTATGAGGAACAGGGTGATGACCAGGTATGCGCGGTCGCTGCATGCTGGTGGTCAGGATACCCGTTGAAGCCGTGGATGCTGGAGGCTGGGTGACTCGCCGCTTAAGCTTGCGGGAGTGATGATGATGACGTCACGCTGTAGTCGGTGCATGAAGGCTGCGCTGACGTTCATGCTCGGGGTCACCAGTTTGGAGGTATGAGGAACAGGGTGTAAAGTTCACTCGTCCTCCATTGCCCGCCAGACACAACACCCGTCTGACCAAACGAAACCGACCCGACCCGTCTCACCAAATAGATGAATATAATCTACCGACATGTACCTATTCGTATTTTTTTATTGTTTAGAAAGCTTATGATTTCACTCCATTATGTTTCCCATTACTACCCCCTTCCCCGCACACCTCAATGTTTTTTTTCGGAAGTTTTTCGTAGAAATAAGGCAATGAGGTGTCTATCGTTTACGTCAATGGCAACATCTCATTAGGCCAGCCTTCTCTCAATTTCGTAATTTGGTTAAGCAACTTCGATGTCGATGATGCACACATGAGTTTTTAAAAATTATCGATATAATTCATTACTTCATGCTTTTCCCTATTTTTAAACGTGGGAGCGCTTCGAGGAAATAAATTTTAATATTTTTAATCGTTCCTCGAAGCGCTCCTTTTGGGAGCGCTTGGAGGAACAAAACGGGAGCGCTTAGATGGGAGCGTTTCAAAACGGGAGCGCTACGAGGAATACCTCAAAAAGTATATTCAAAAATTCTTGTGTAAATAATAAATCTGTTTAATCACAAAATCATTTAGGCCAAATGGTACTTTGAGATTTCGTAGTATTTTGCCATTACGCCATAACTATCTAGTAACATTCACTTCACATACTTACATAAATTGTTGTTTTACCTCTTAATGTCCTCAATCCACGTACATTACCTAATTGTATTCATAGAGTAGCAGACAGGCAAAACTTTTTATGCTGGCAACAATCGTCAATCAATGTGGTAATACTCATTTATTATTTGTCAACGTTTGCTTTGTATCTAACATTGTTGAAGACGACGTCTCTAAATCCTCGCCACATTCGCGCTTTTAAAGTTCAGAATTAAATTCTGTTGCTCAGGATCAATTGCCTCCTAAACTCTTGTTGATTAACACTTTCTCCTTCAATAAAATTTGGCTTAAGCAAAAACAAACTAACAGAGCAGTCACTATGGAGACTGCTCCAGTATTGACACGATGCCCTAGTGCGGAAAAAATAGTCAGAGCGGAAATTAAACACGCCTCTTCACGGCAAATAAAACTATTCGACACAGAATGAGTAGCCAAAGTATTATTTAAACAAGACTAAACCAAAGTACAACACAATAATTAAACATAGGTACATGAATTAGTAACGGAAGCCGAGCGTGTTCGGTTGATTAAACGTCGCCTATCGTCGGGCGGGCCGCGGTGAAAGGTTACAGGGTTAAAGGTTTAAAGTTCACTAGTTATTATCACCTCGTCGCCTGTGAAATTGTTAGCTAACTAGCATCCTCTGTGTCCTGAAAGCTCCATGCTCATTAGCGAGACACACGACAGATGGGCTGTGATTAGATATACGACAGAGTTCTATTTTGGGCAGACTTCAAAGTCCCTCTCGGCGCGTATTTTTAGCGCTTCGAGTTTAGGTTACACTTTTACTTCTGCGTAATTAAGTGCGTATAATTCAATGCACAGGATTTTTTTGACGTCATATTCCAGCAAAGGATGTAATCGATGTTCTATTGAATTCAGATAAGGAAGACGTTGACCAGACTGCATAGACCTGGCACGTATCTGTCATCCCAACTGTAATTAAGTTAAAAGCTTTGTAAAAACAAGAATACCAGGAACAGCCTATAAACATCCTAGTAATGTGTTAAACGGGCTTCCGTTCGCATTATCGCTTCAACTAGGCAGAAAAAAGAGTCGTAGACCACATTTACAACAACGCTGGTAACAAGTTCAGATAACACACGGTGATATGCTTTATGCAGTAAAAACTACACCAGCCCGCTTGTCTAAGCTTCCGTTATACGCTTGAAAATAGTTTTTTTTTTTCTGTTAACTCTGTGTGTGATACTAAAACTACTATGATAAAGTATTATTGTGTAGACACAGACAAGTTCAATCCAGCCTAATTGACCTAACGCGTAATTTTTTAGACGAATATATAAACTTTTCCATGACTAATGTTTGTTTGTCATTTGAAATGTAGATGCGATCGCATCTGTCTCTATTCATCATGTTATTTACAAACACACGAACGATGACATGCGTATGTTTATACTTTATGCACGAGAATGGAAATTCGATCACTAGGCACTTTCACGTGGTACGAGTATATTAGCTCACTGATACAATACACCTCACCCGTTCACTTTCGCCTTTCTTGGTCACGACCGGCCATAGTTCACGATCGTCACAGACTCCTTAGCCACTGGTATTCAAACGATACGGGAAAGTTTTCAATTGACCTTTACATAAATATCATTGCTACTACTACTCTCACTTGATAGTTGGCCTTTGCCATGTCACACTTGTTAATGGTCCAGCAACTAAATAGTAATTACATTCACGGTAATGTTTGGAGAAGTGGGACAATGTCTCTATGCGGTATAAACATGCCACTCACTTGGTCATTACTGCTTATTTAGATACTAATTACCTTGCAACCTTTAGCGATAGTAAAACTTACTGTCTGCTTTGACAGCAGCGTCTTCGTTCGCACATTGCTGTTGTGAAGATTTACTTCATACTAGGGTTTTTCTTGTCAGTTGTCCGTGATGAGGTCCCTTCTAAACGCTCAGTGCATTTACCATCAAAACACTATCTATTTTCACCGTCTATTTCACCATTTACTGGCGTGATTAGTTACATGTCAGACCTGCAACAACTTTCATATCGAGTTATCTTCGGTGATCTTTTGATCTGTTGCAAAATTGGTTAGCAATAACATGAGTCATGTGGTTTCACCTGTAACTCTTGAGAACATGCTTTATGTATTTCGATTTATGTGCCTTTTAAATAACTTCAAGTGTGAGTTGTTGCAGCCGAGTTGACTTATGTACACTTTAGTGCCTGTTATACTTATGGGTTTATACCTATAAGAATAGCTTCACGGAATTTTCATCTCTGAATCGGCTAATCATTTTTTAGATGGCAGTAATTTTTGAAAACCAGTTTAAAAAAGTGATAAAAAAACGTGTGCGTGTATCTGCTTCGCCGTAGTTGTATATTATCAAATTTAAGGTATTCCATACAATATTATTTAAACGTTATGCTGTCAGGTTGGTTACAAATCTGCATAATAATGAGTTTTGTTGCATTTGATGGAATTCCAACCACAATTGCACAGTATTAAAATATTGCAGCGTTAAGACACCCCTTCTGAGTAAAATCAATATTTCAAACAACTTCGCGAAACGGCATACAAGTGTTCACACCACTTTCCACCCGTCATCATTACTCAAACTGTCATTTACAACTCATTTTATTACCATTCATACAATATTACAACAATAGCTAACGAGATTTGATGAAGTAAAAGTTGCAAATGCATACTAATGCCCCATTGTTACTTTCTACCGAGTCGTTATAAAGTATCGCCGACATAAAATGTGATTGGAGGTCGACACAGTAATAGGTCCCGACGAACGGAAAGCGCTAGAGATGATTGTTTCAATATTTGCTTTCATATTTCATAGGTTGTCTCCTACATAGTACACACTTTTTCTAGAGTACTTTACGAAGACATTAGTGTAACTGCGCTTTAGACACGATTTGTGTATGGAAGTTAATGTTCTTTATATTGCACGCTTTAGTACTACTGCGCTAGTTTTCAGTTTCAACCGCTGAACTTAATTCCGCTTGTTGGTCACGGTTTTATTGCATTTTTAATGTGTCATTACTGTTCTATTGCATTTTAAATGTTGATAGCCAAATGCATTTTGATAACATTTTGAATAAAAATATTTATATACAACTAAATCACCAGACAAGGCACTTACGTTAGAGAAACGATAACATCTCGCAAAATGAGCATAAGGACACAAAGATGTTTCATTTTAAATGTGTAGCGATATGCAAATAAGAGTATACAAATTGAATGGATGGCTTCAACGTGGACATATTGGCCCCCAGATAACGCGAGGTACGCAGGCGATATTTGGTCGACGGCTGTTCGCCGTGGCGTGTGCGATAGCGATCTGACTGAACGAGCGAGCAATTGCCTTGTTTGTCGTGCCGGCGACGCACCCGATACTACGGTATGTTGATACCAGCCCGATTGGAGGCGGCAATTTGTTGCTGGCGATTTATTTTATACACACCTGTGCCACCTGACCGCTCCTGGCAATTATAGCCGATATCATGATAACTGATCGCCCATCTGTCACTAAACATTATGATGATCGTTTTAAATCCCGCTATCCTGACCAGCAATATAATCCATGATTTATATTTCGCGCAACGCCTGCCCTTCATTTTATCCATCGTTAACCTCGTTATTTTAATTAAGGTCCCTTTCATAATCTTTATCGTTTTCGGGTAAATGATAGGTACCTACTTGAGCAACTTAATGTAAAGCTCGTGTAAGGTACGAAAGTTTATTTTATGCTAATCTTGAAATAACTTGTCCATAACTGTTATTCAAATGCTGTTACGAATACGAAGATAAGAATTCGCTCATGCGTGCTGCACGTGAATGTATGCAGTTCTAAATGTCCCTCGCTTGTAAATGTTCGGAATATTAGTCACCGAGCATAGTAGATGGCTAGATTCCTAACTCTGGGGAGGTCCGGTAAAGTGGGTAATACACAGTCGGCCGTGCCATCGCAGCTGGAATGACATGACTGAGCCGTTTTCGAGCTGGCCCTACGGTCACGGATACATTGACGTCGTCATTTGTGACATTTTGATGGTAGATTGTTCTGTTTACATACGAACGTCTATGGGCCACCTTCTAGATACCTGCGTGTATTTATAAGACTTATCCTATGCGTTCATCTTAAGTATGCACCGTTTCGGTCATGACTCCATTCTGTATTGTTTCTACGAAAGGAATAGCAAATGAAGCGTCGACGACGGATGAAATATGACCGTGGAGCGTTGGACAAAGTAACTTTTCACTTCACCAACACCATTAGTTGTATTTGGTAATCAATCAATATAATGTTCACCTATTAGTCAGTCGGTTCGTTCACCTCGCCTTTCAAGGTCCAAGCGTGCATTATTTTAGCGTCGGTGGCGACCCACACACGCACTACTATGCACATTTCCAAGTACGATGCACTAGGTTGGAGGAATGAGAGCGCGTGATACGAATACACTAGCGATTATCTTGCCAGTGTAGATTTTATCAGTACGTAAAAACCTCCGGAGAACCCTGCCACACCCTCGTGAAACGGTGCGGACAAATTGAATTTTCCCGTAACAAGGCCGTGTAATCACTTTTATAACAAAGTATTCACAGTGGACCATCAAACTATAATAAAGCGCGCAAATACCAGGCCGGTAGAGTTGATTGTTTTTGACATGGAACACAGTTCATCTAATACAGACATTAATCCAATAATCGGATAGTGATCACCGAGAGATTTAATACTTTCCTTCTTGGGACTAGTAAAAGTTCCAGGCACTCTTGGTTAGTGTTCAATTTACTTAACAATAATTGGGTTGTACGATTGTCTAGTTGACAGGAGTCCATTAGTGACAGAGGTGAGCGCGGCGGTGATTTACGACGGCCATCGCCCTCCTTGATGGCTCCTCGTATCTCTAAATGAAACTCTCATACAGTAGCCGGTAACCACTCACAGCTAACATTTATCTGATGGTGATTTGAATTCTCAGGTGGATGACACGACCGCACGAATCATTTTGGAAAGGTTTCCTTCTTTTAATGTGACTATAAGAGCTAGTGTCACGCGACAGTTTTCATTTGTAATAGGTTTATTAGTTTCTGTAATTTTCCAAGTCATTAAATCTTGTCAGAGATTCATAAAGACTCCCCACGTGGGCATGCGCGCGCGCTTCTTTTTTGCTCGGTAGCACATCGTTCGTCATTACGCGTTTATTATCTGTTTGGCCTTGGCCGTGAACGGTCGCGCAGGAGGACACACTTGCGCGTGGGCAAATACGGTGGCTACACAGCGTACCGCAGAATTTTGAATCAACGCAGCAAAAAACTCATTGTGTCCATACCACGAAATGTTTTACTTGACATCGCACAAAAAACTATCCATATTAAATTAAAATACCACATCTTTAGACGTGGTTAGAATAATAAACCTATTTAAAAAAGAAATATGTACGCGTGTTTCTTTCAGTTTTTATGTAGCTATTCGAAGAAATTAATTAAGTATTAGAATAATGTCTGTTGGATGAAGTATAACTAAAATAAGTCTTTGCTGCCACCCCCTGGTGTGCATGTTACATCTAAATGATGGCTGCGTCTACAATAATAAACAGTAACGTCATACAAGTATGATTCATGTGTAAGATACGTTACAAAGGTTTAAATATTTAAGCCAGGTTAAAACTGGTAGATATAACAATTCTATAAGTAATATTCAAGACGTTTAAAGTTGGGTGCAACACCGTATTTCATCTATTTCAAGTTGTTAGAATTAGCACTTCACAGTTCCGCGGGGTCCATTTGGGTCAATTGCAACAATCGGTAGGTTAGGCAGGTCGTTTAGGTCCGCCCACCGTCGTCGGCGTGCGCCTGCCGACCTATTCGACGATGGCGCATCCGCTGGCGTGCTCATAAACACACATTTGCTTACTCCTTCAGTTACGTAACTGGCCTGTTCACCCCCCACATGCAATTATTTACAATATGTGCGCAATAAACAGCTATTTGCTACACGCACTGCACAAGTGTACGCCCTTTGAAGTGTACTAATGCGTACTCCGCGCAAGATTGTTCATCTTTGTAAGGAAGCTCCATTTCCTTACGTTAAGTACCTTTCTAAATGTCGTCATCATCTCTGAGTTTATCTACATTGAATGTTGGAGCTTTATTGAATCTGTGACGGTAAAATGATTTTTATAAGGTGATATCACCCGCTTTTCGCGAAAATATGTATTTTACGATGTCGTCGCCGCATTGTGGTAAAACCACCGACGAGGTCATCGCACCGATCGTTAAAACGATACACAATTCACGTGAAAATTTCAAGTGGGATGACTTTCCAGAATTAACTCTTAATTATTTCAGATACTTACTACGATAAGCTTAGGAATTGTTTAGTATTTGTTCTACTGGTTCTACAACACAAATACATGGAACTAAGCGATTCCGATCTGGCCACGATCCATGAACATAATCGTAAAATCACTTGATGAAAGCTTTGCCCGAACATATCCAAGCTCGCAACAAAATCAATAGACTATTCCCATGTAATTCTCGTCCAGCAAAAGCAGCTCTTTATTTATATCACTTTATTTGTTTTGTACCTCGCCTAAAAGTAAATGGCATGTAAACTTGTAAATGCATCGTAAAGCTATGAGAACGGCGGGCGGAGATCAGGCGGGAGGAGACGCCCGGGTGTCACCACTGCCCGGATCGCCCAGAGGACACGGTGGAGCACACGGTGGAGGTCTGCCCTGCTTGGGCGGAGACCCGCCGTGTCCTCGTAGAGGCGATCGGCAACGGCGGCGACCTCTCGCGTCCAGCCCTGGTGCAAGCCATGGTCCGGGGCGAGAGAGAATGGGAGGCAGTCACCTCCTTCTGCGAAGCAGTCATGCTAGCGAAGGAGGTGGCGGGGAGGCTGAGGGAGAACACCTCACGCCTCAGCCGCCGCGGGAGACGCTCCGGGCGTCGGGAGCCGCGTGACGACTCCCGGCCACCGTAGGCGCGGGCCTGCGGGCGGTGAGTAATGGCTAGCTCACCGTCCGATCAGGACCAGGCCCGTGCCGGACGGCGCGTTGTGTTGCACGCGCGCCTCAAAGAGATGTCAGCAGAGGACGGGGCCCCACAGGGCCGAAGCCTGCCGGGGCGGCGGGATTTTCCGAAAGGTTAACCGCTGCCCTGGAACAGAAAGGGCTAAGGACGGAACACGGGTGGGTTTTAGTCAGTAAAAGTCTGACACTCCCTTCCGCTCCACCCAGAGCGGGAGGGGTCATTTGATGATTTCCCATCCACAAAAAAAAAAAAAAAAAAAGCTATGAGAATGCATACCTATGTATATATATTTCCAGTTGTTCGACGTACGCTCGATGGATTAGTGGAGAATTTGTCCTGCATAAAATGTCGTACGCGCCTATTGAATGCACAAAACATATCATTCATTAATGTCACATTACGAAAATGGATAAATGCAACAGCATCATATAAATGTCCAGCGTGACAGCACTTACCGGAGTTGTGGAGTCAGATCACGCAGACGACATGATATGCTCGGGGACTGTATTTCTGTATTTTCGCTTATAAAATAACGCCGAGAGACAATGCCGATGAGTAAACGGTTCGGTCACGTATGTGCTTAAGAGATCCTTTATTCGAAGCGTGCGCAAAATATTGAAAATCATTTCGAACGTAGTTTTTCATATCAAAATATTGTATAAAGTTTTTCACGGGTAAAAAAATAGGCTCCAATATAATATTTGCTCTAGAATGTGATGCAACAGGGGGATACCGGTTTTGGCTCGATCGGCTCCCCGGCGTCTAGCGAAGATACGATAGTCAATGGACTGAAAATGTTTTGCATGGAATTGATTAACCCCGTGGCCTCGGCGCGTTTGATATCACTCCTGTCTATTTGTTATTACGAGTTACTTTTATGGTAAAATATTTTAGTTACCTACTTGTGGTTTTACTAACATGTTTACACTTATTTTTTTCTTCTTATTTTCATACAACTAAGTTTATGAGCTTTTCAACCCTTTTTTGTTGTCTTGAAAAATAACTTAGCCATATACGGTCGTCCGTGACCCGCACGAGAACATTCCATATTCTTTACTGCTGATATGACAGATAGTTGTTATGCTAATATTCAATCAGATAATGAATGCTCCTGTTTTGCAAATGTCAAGTCGTATGATACAAGGGGCGTTCTCACGGTAGCTCTTGAGAGAAGAACAGAGAAAGCCTTATCTCATGTATCGGAGCGCGAACAATGTGAAGAGCGTGTCGATGCTTATCACAGCCAGCCTATCTAGTGGCTGTAGTGCATTCGACTTTCACTCGCGCCGCCGCTACGCTGCCGTGTCGCTCCTAACACCACTTTGTTTGTGCCTGTCTTGTCTTGTTAGTGTTGTCGGAAATTGTGACGAGGTGAGGAGAATCGGTGACTTCTCGTGAAAGGTGTTTCAGCACGAATCTTCGTTTTTCTTTTTGCTACGTTGAGGCACACACAACTCGAGATAAGTACAACATTGTTTACCTCAAAATATGTAAAGTTCGTCACTCCAGCGGCAGACGGAACAGCTTTTTTAGCGTTTAATATTCAATAACACATCCATAAACGTCCATTGTGTCGGTATGGATTATGGGTGTTGGGGGACGCCGGTTGCGTCGGTCGCGCATGTTAAAGCGAGCCTGTCGTGATTTAGTGCAGGGCCGCGGCGCGTACGCAGCCCACGGCCCTAATTACAAAGTGTAATGAGGCGACGACGACGCCCGCGCTCGCGTCCGCCCGCGACTCCACTCTGACGCCCGCCGACAGACAATAACTAACTTGTTGAGGTGACAATACCGCTTACGCCTCTTCTAGTTCAAGATGCTTACATTTCTCCATAATAAATTTAAAAAGGACTTTAAAATAACTAACAGAAATAAAAGTTATAAAACTTGAGAACAGAAAACTCATAAAACCACCGCAAAGAAATAACTGTGTTCCATACTTTCATGTAAGGGTATAAACATGCAATAAACACAACGCATGCATAAAACCCCAGGATATGTATAAAATGTTTACACACAACTTAGCAAAATTAAATGACGTTCGAGCACAGAAGTAAACATTTCATGACTGTATAAAAAATCTACCAACACTATCTATGAATAAAAAGAAATACTTTTGAACATGTCTTATTTTGGCTAAGAACCTCTTTAATACCCATCCCATCCTTATCTTATCTAGAATCAAATCACAATCAACAGTTACAACATCATGAAACCCATGTTCGAATGAATATTTTCATTACTACATTCAATAGATGGTTGTCTGAGCATCAAAAAGCGAGCACACTGTGCACACCCATTACATAATTACAGAGCGACCGGCGTTTTCATATTATGATTTACGCACGAGTGGCCGCGGCCCGTAGCTACGTCAACTTTGGCAAAAACACTCAGCAATACCATTCCACTTAATTTTGCATCCGAATGTTGAACTAATCTCAAACGATTTTCGTCAGCCATTTCTTTTGGACCATCTCTTTATGCAAAATATGGTAAGCATGTCTTTAACTTTAACGCACATGCTGCGTGCAAAACTGCAAACATAAATTGCCATCAATATTCCATTGAACAATCAATCAAAAACAAAGTAAGATAACTATCGCCCGTCTGGGAGCAATTTGAGCGAGCTAAAACCATACATCAAGTTATGCAAATCGCCATCTTTTTTCGTGACCAAATGTCGTCACATCGTAAGTGATGGACATACGAAATTCTGTTCTATTAATCTCCATTGAACGGTATGAAATACTTCGATCATCTGGACAAGTTACATCTTAGATGACAAGTCCCGACGGCTGTTATTAATTTCTTTCAACAGTATCAATATGCTAATGAAATTACTGAACTGGTTCCAGTGACAGCTTAAGTTTTTTTAATTTGAAGGGAAAATTGATGTCTTGGGGAGTTCTTTTTCTTCGGTATGCACTACCATTTCCCACAGCACTTTGATCTCATTAAGAAGTTCCGTTGTTTGTTCTATAACATAGGTTTCAGGCATGTTTGTTTATTTTCATTGATTTTCCGAGGCGAGTCATTAAGTTTTTGCTCGGACCAGTATTTGCAAATGCGGTTCCGGTACCGTTGTGGTAGAGACCACCGCACGCTTGTTGATTTTTCGCTCGAATTGATGTTTCGTTGCGTATACTGAACAGAACAATAGAACAAGTTTTTTAGGTGTCTTTGTTCGTACAGCAATGTAGATAGAAGATGTTAACCAACGATACAAATGAAGTGGGAACTTTTTGTTCTCGCCTTCGTGAAATATTGAGGTTTCTAACCACTGTTGATAGCTTTCAGTAATGAATGAAAATGATGCACGATCTACAATTTGAAATGATATCGCCAACTTTTTGCGAATGCAAACAAATGATTTATTTCATCCACAATCAGTTCAGTTCCAGATTTTTTGCAAATCACAATCGAATATCGAGTCCACTGCGATCTGTGAGTGCCAGACGTCTCGTCTCCCAGTTTTCACTTATATTAACTTTCTTGTTATTTTGTTTCAGTTTCTGCCACTCTACCGCCACAGAGGCCTTGGATACCATTGACCCGACCGAACAGAACTCGTCCGACTTGTAAGTATTTAAGTACCATATTTACCACACAATTAGTTTCCCAAAAACAAATATTTACACTAACAACATGAGTGTGCAGTTACTGCTCGTTCAAACATTAATTTAAACGATACCATCGCACTTGTGACTTTTTATTCGTCGCAGTAATACGATTCATAGCCAAGAACGGCGCGAGATTATTTAATAGCGATAACAAAAAGCTTCGCAACAAGTTCGTCATTAATAAAGTGTCATAGTGGCACGTATGGGCGCGGCGCACGCGGCCCGTCTCATAAATAATCAACCAGAGCCCGCCCTACCATTGCAACGGTAATGTTTCCACCCGTGGGAGACCCCAGGGATACTAGTTTGGTCCTGGTTCGGTCCTAACTTGTAGGCTTTCATCCGATACCGTTACACAGTTAACGTTGTATGACATTTGAATAATTCCGAGAGGAGGAGCTTCCTCGTCTACCAACGATTTATCTTACCATTTCACTAATCAAGTTGCGACCCTTCCATATTACTAAATGTCCTATCTTACCCTTGCTATCTCTACTTATATCCGGAGATAATAAATTGAGTGTTGTAATGACATTATAAATTGCGAAGAAGACATGTCCCAATTAAAAAAACCTGGTACTCAAAGTACACCTACTTTGTTATTATTACGATTCCTACTTGGTCAACAGCATTACCAGTGTGCTAAACAAGATGCAATACGATTATATCAAGATGATCTGTCGAGAAACGAGATAAACACACTTAGTAGAAAATCTTTATTCAATGCGCCTTTAAAGCATAGATTTTCTTACGTTTCCTCGCAAACCACTTTATGGAGTTCTCTGAAATTTATTTTAGCTTGCAGTTCAAGTAACAAGTAATCGTGAAGAGTGTGCCGGCGGAGTTTAGATCCCGTCACGCGTTCCTGGCCGGCACTCATGCCGCTTCCCGACGCACGATGCGCGTACCCAATTTACATAAATCAAAGCGGACGCTCGAGCCTGGCAGGCGCTCGAACACCTTACACCTATTGGCAAATAATTAATATCGTTGCACATTCCTGATTTGTTAAAATACTTGCAACAACTGCATGGATATAGACTTTTGCCTCATTGCGTAAATCAGGCCAGCCATCCATGAAGCTGGACACTTATACAACGATATTACGCGTTCGACCTTCTTGTTACATGGCGACTATCGTACACTCGTATTTACTTAAGAATCAATCGACCGTAAATAGGAAGAGATCTACAATACACCTAGAAACCGATCCAGTCGATCGCGCTTAGTCGATCTCATGGTCAGATTGCACGGGAAGAGAGGAAATGCCCTTCGTCTCGCCATTCGCGGATAAACAATGCACAATGAGAGACATTGGCTGCGACCTCCTCGCATCCGTGAACCCGCGGATCCCGCAAAAATTTATATTGAAACTGGATAACTTACTCTCTTCAGACTTCAGTGTATAAATCACTTGGAGACGTAAACAAGCCTCGCAGACTATAGCCGACAAACCTTGAGACTCCTTCGTTCTCATAAATGCGACGTATAAAAATCAATTGATGGGTACGAGGTATATTGCCCCAAGATTGTGTGACAAAATAAATTCCAACACAGCTTGTTTACAATCTGCACAAAGTAAGGTCTCTTTTGTTCACGACTCAAACTATAATGTGAATACTTTCAACCTTCAATACTTGTTTTCTTAAACTCTTGATAGGTGACCTTTCTAAGTCATTTATGTAAAAATTCATGAAACAATGAACGCTTACAACAGTTGAATAAATAATTCCTATGTCTGTCGTGATACAAAATACCCACGTAATGGCATCGCCAATAAACAGACGGCTGTGCGCCTCCCCCCATTATATTCAGATGAGACGTGATAGCTAACTGGTTTATTTCTTTTTTTTTTTTGTTACCGACATAAACACTGGAGTGAGATGTTCTGATCGACACAATCTTGCAACGTAATAACTGTTCACACCATCTCCCTGTTCTTAAATCATGCACGATTCTCAGTCTGAGGCTAGCTGGCCGTTACCCCTACTTGTGTGATTAATGTGTGTTCATGATTTAGCGAATGCATCTTTGCTCTCTACACCTGTCAGCAATTCTAAGAGAAATCTCTGACTCTCAACACATTCGATTTGATGCATGGCGTCTATCGCAACTTAGAGACCTGCAGGCAATTTGTCATTTTCACAGGTATAGTGTTCTAGAATGTTCTAATCGTCTATATCAGTAATTGCAATAAATGGAACCAATGAGCGTTAATTCATTGTGCAGTTATGATTAGCTTTGTTAACTTCTTCATTGTTATGTCTTTAATCAAAGAATGGAATAATCTATAGCCTTTGTAGAAAAAGATGTACAGTAGAAGGACGCTCCCATGGCTTCGACGCCAGATGTCGATCGTTCAATACTGCCATGTAAGATACAAGTATACAACGATTCGACGCAGTTGTACACTTTCATATGCAAATGACTGTGGACTCAATTGCAGTGACTCACCATTTTAAATTCACTCATTCGTATGTCTTTAAGAACTTTGCTTCATTAATTGCAATAATCACAATTAAAACTTTACCATTAGTTACTTCTATTGGGTGAAATTAAATTAAAATTTGAGCGAAATCGCATGATTCGCTCCCATTAGCTGAAGGTGAAATCCATGAAGCAGTGCGGTCGGCAACAAGTGCCGATGTTACGTCTCGGCTCTCACTAACAACATCTTGTTAGCACCTATTGAGACTTCTTACGTCATATTGTCGATCACACCGGGCTCTGACCGAACGTGATCTAATGAGTTCTTTACAACGCCAATCCAAATGGAAATCTTTGCATACTTAAATCGGTTTTAATGAGCTGTGTTCACTGCGCAAAAAAGGCATGTGTTGATCTCCTCTCACGAATTGTATTGATATAAGAAATCATTACGCGAGCGTGACTATAACCGACCACGCTTACGGTACCCATTGCCTCCAAAGATTTGACTGCTGGACGCCGATTACAATAATGTATGATCTGTGTGCTCATGTAGGCATTCACGCGCAAAACGATGAACATTACGTTGTTCAGGATAAACGTGTAAAAGCGAAGTGTTGTGGGGCGGTGCAAATACCCAGCGGGTCGTCGTGACATGCCTCACTAGTCGGCCGACTTCCGTCGCCACGCCTTTTCCTTTTTGCTTTTATATTTTTACTACACGCACTAGTAAATTTACTTTACAATATACATACATGACATCTTTGATATGCCCACGCTTCGGCGCTAAAACCATAACGTACAGCGCACAATGGTCATAGCTATCAGGAATATTGTAACCACACGCAGTTAGTGTCACCTTTTCCCATTGTTTGTGCTTCGTACACGTACTATTTCATCATCGTCGTCGATTTATTTGAAATGAAGACACGCGTCCACATGTTCGACAACATTACCATTTATTATTGTGTTGGTGTGGAGCTTTCGTTTCGCCCGTAGTTCCTTAAACAACGAGCGATTATCGATGCGTGTATTGTTTCGCGACATTTGGCATGTGCGCCGCGTCTCGCGCGCTCGCATCGGGCATACAATGGACGTATTTGAAGCACGTGCTGCGGCCGTATTGATCGTCGCCGAGTGTCGCCAGGTGACTTTGACTTTGTGTCGATTAGCATGAGCGCGAGCACACCGCGCGATCCTTATCAATTTGTCCGGACTACGGCTCCGCGGACGATCTCCACGCATTGTCTTGTCCTTCCAGCTGTCGTGTGCCCGTCAGCGCCGCTTTGTCTTACAACCTCCACTCCCGGTTCTTTGTCCGTTGATTGACTGAGACCGGCTCGATTAAATCTAGATAATTGCATCGCCAAGGTCTTCCACGAAGTTGACATTTAGACGAGCGGCCCTCATCGTCCTGCGCAGCGCGCCTTTTGATTCGCGTAATGAGACGGGTGCGAGCGCGCCGCGTCCGCATAAATCTGAGATAATGGTGTGGAGCGTGAGAGAGCACGGTCGTGCCACCTTAGTTTACGTAATAAGTGGATACGTTGAAATGAATCCGTCGCTGATAGCTCGCGGAACGCTTATGATGCCCAATTTCCTTGTTCCAACCTTCCAACAAGTCTGAATGAGAACATTTCCGTTTTACATAAATGTCTCCATTGTGTAGAATGGCTTCATCACATATGTATGAGAGTTCCAGTTCAATTTGTCGTAGGCATAGATCGAACGTCTCATATCAGTGCTAAACTTAATTCCACAAAATCTGTAAACTGTAGGCTATTTTCAATCTGCGACCTAAAACAACAAGCGTAAAGATTAATCAAGTGTGGTCGGAGCATCGGCCGCCGCGGCCTCCTGTGAGATATGATTAGAAAAAGCAAAGCCATTGTGTCGCGTGCCTGCCGCATGTGGAGCGTAATACGAGTCTCATTTTAATTGGACATTTTTTATCTGTCACGCGAGTTGTACGGACACTGGTAACAAAGTGTCGGAGGCTGCTAATTGGCGGTGATGCTCACCCAACATGGTGTCTTGAGATAAACGACGCGGCAACACCGACGTTGAAAGAATTACAGCTTATTCAGAAGCGTCTTCACGTTCTGTGTTTATGTGGTGATGCTGCCGTACCTAAGCATCATCAAAGTGACACGATGAATGGTCGAGTCCAAAATTAGGACAGTTCTCAAAGAAGTCGAGTGTTTTATCTCTTCCAGACATCAGCATAGATATAGCCGTACGTACCTACTGCTTAAAGTTATACGGCATTAGTGCTCTCAATAATACCGGTCATCCACTTCGTCACACACGTCGCGAAGTGTCGTCGTCAAGTTGTCACACCCGCTACTATTATTTGTGATTTGTATTATGAGTATTATGTTTTTAACATGCAATTGGTAGTTGCTCCACTTATCTTTGGCAACGGAAAAATTAGACCCTTTCACAGCAGGAGATGGCAGGCAATTCTGACTTGACAGTTGTTGACCGTAGGCACCTACACCAAGGTGTATATAATTTTTGTTGTTTTTTGCAGGTATATTCACAGTGATGTGTTACAACGTACTATGTGACAAGTACGCGACGCGACAGATGTACGGCTACTGCCCCAGCTGGGCACTCGAATGGGACTACCGGAAGAAGGGCATCCTCGACGAGATCAGACATTACTCCGCAGACATCATCAGCTTACAGGCTAGTAAACCTGTTTACTTGCCCAGCACTTATAGCAGGAAAGTAGACCGAATAACTAATTGGTCGCGGGAGCCGCTGGAGGCAGTAAGTGCAGGACCGATAGGACCTCATGGATATAGGGTCTTATGTCCAGCAGTAAAATGTATCTGGCAACTATTATAAGTATGAATTAAATTAGTTACCTTGAAGATCGAAGCCCTCAAAGCCCTGTTTATAAAAGTCGTTACTGTTCGTGATCTGCGCTGGATGTGATTTAAGTATACAAATCGGTATTTGATTAAAACATTCTAAGTAATAGGTTTTAAGTTGGTTGGTTAGGTTTTAGGTTGTCGTTTTTGTCTTTAAGTCGGTCAAATTTAAGAACATTAACTTTTCATGTATTTAACCTCTTCTTTCGTTGATGACTAAGGGCCGGTTTTTTGATCCGTAGTTAAACTCAAACAATTGTTAAAAATAGTAACTAATGGTTAAATTTTTGCAAAATGTGTTTTGATAAATTTTTAGTTTATCTAATGATATAATATCATTGCTAATGGTCAAATAATTAACTATTAGTTAAAAAAACAATGGATAAAAATGCACATTTTGCAAAAGTTTAACCATTAGTTACTATTTTTAACAATTGGTTTAACTACTGATCAAAAAACCGGCCCTAAGACAAAAACAAACTAACTGCTTGCTCTGTCATACAGGAAGTGGAAACAGACCAGTTCTATAACTTCTTCCTGCCTGAGCTGAAGCAGGATGGGTACGACGGCATCTTCTCGCCCAAGTCGCGCGCCAAGACCATGGGCGAGTCTGAGAGGAAGTACGTCGACGGGTGCGCCATCTTCTTCAGATCTGCTAAGTATGTGCCGTTTTTGTTCCACTACATCATCGCCCTCTTGCCGTTAGCCCAATTTATTGTTTTTGTTTCTATTGTTAGGGTAAAATGCAGTAGTTTTAATGCCAGAGGAGAACTGTGATTAAAACAATAGTATGCCAGTGATCTCGGTGTCAGATGAATTAATTTTCTTTAAAATTTAAAAACAAAGTGATCATACATAAATACATTATACCTTTCATGAAAAAGGCTCGCACATAATATAAAACTGGGACTTTTATAAGAGACTCCAGACTCCTTGCAAATAATTGGTTAATTCCATTGCACATTATTTTCAGATTCTATCAAAGATACTTACAAGTTACTACGCAATTTTGTGATCCTATAGTGAACACGTATGTCAAATCAAAAGCTCTACGTGTTTACTTTGTTACGACAAGTGAAAATAAAAACAAAACAAAATCAATATAAAACAAAGTAATGCCCATAAGCTCTTAGATTTATCTTCATAACAGCGACGATGTCGATACGCCCCCACAAGATATCGCTTACCATACGCATAGGTTATAAGCCAACACACTCTTTACAGACCGAATAAAAAATATGAAAAGCTTATGACTTCATTCCATGGCGGCGTTTATAAAATGTGTTAATAAAACTTCTTTTGGTTTTTTGAAGTGAAAACTTCTTTAGCGGCGTTGTGCACTTTTGTTGTGATGGGTAAAAAATGATAAACAGTAGAAGTATGGAAGTGTTTAAAAGAAGATGGATGTATGTGGCTGACTTTATTCTTCAATAAGTTGTTGCATGAAGGGGGGTGCAATAGTTCGCTAGTGCCCATCTTCAACAATAAAGGTGATTACAGGACTGCAACAACTATCGAGGGATAAAGCTCATGTCACACAGTATGAAGGTATGAGAGAAAGTAATAGAGAAAAGACTGCGAGAGGAGAGTGAGATTACTCCAAACCAGTTTGGGTTTATGCCAGGTCGAGGAACAATGGACGCCACTTTTGCACTCCGCCAGTTGTGCGAGAAGTACAGACGTGCACATAAGAACTTGCAGATGGTGTTCATTGATCTGGAGAAAGCGTATGATATATACGATACCTCGGGATGTGCTGTGGTGGGCCTTGAAAGAGAAAGGTTTGCCCGGGAAGTATGTAGAGTTAATTCGTGCTATGTACAGTCGATCTAGTACCTACGTCCGATCGGCTGCTGGCAATACCGACGAGTTCAGTGTGGAAAGTTTTGAGTATGAATGTCGATGGCTATAAGAGTAGGGGAAGACCAAAGAAACGATGCATGGACTGTGTGAATGATATGGTTAGAAAGGGGGTGACTGTCGAGATGGCGGCTAATAGAGGAGTGTGGAAGAAAAAGACATGTTGCGCCGACCCCAAAAAATTGGGATAAGGGCAGGAGAATGATGAAAAATTATGGGTAAAAAATGTTAAACTCGCGTCAGGACACGTGACCTGATCGAAAATTCGTAAGACGGAGGGAGAGTAGACCGCATTCCAAAATATAAAAAATGCACAACGTTAATATCAATTTTTCACTTCTGCCGGCACTCCCGGAGTGGACCCCGTTTTTTTTTTCACTGCCTCATCTAGTGCTCGCAAGCGCTACGGGTTCTATACCCTGATTGGGCAAAGTGTTATAGGGCTTTATTTTTTAATCAGGAATTTCTCAGTAGTAGCCTCGAGTCTGGGATAGGGCCCAGTTAGGGGCAATAGACATGGCACTTAAAACATAAATGGTGAAACGTGGGTATACCACAAGCACAACGTACACCTGTACCTAACCCACCGGGAATCACAGGCGTGATGTTATGTAATTATGTTGTTGTTTTTTATGTAAACTTTATATTGCAGGTTTGCCTTAGTGAAGGAACACCTTATAGAGTTCAACCAACTGGCGATGGCCAACAGTGAGGGATCAGATAATATGTTAAATCGTGTCATGCCGAAGGACAATATAGGGTTGGCCGCCCTTATCAAGACGAAAGAGGCGGCATGGGAAAACGGTGAGTACGTAATTGTAGCAGTAGCGGTGATCAATTGATGCTGCGTTTTGATAATGGCTTTTCTATTTGAGACCAGGGGGGCAAATCCCGTAATTTAAAGAGCACAGACTGATCTCAGTCTCAATCTGTCAAAACTACTTCTAATTTCCCTACAGTTTTGAAGTTGTCGTTGAGATGAAATTGCGACTATATTTTGAACGTTTTAATTACGGGAATTGACCTTCAGGCTTTTATGTAGAAAGTCATTTTGAGTGGAATACTGATATCTAAGATAATATTTGCAAAATTTATTGAATATTTTCTCAAGCTTAAATTTTTTCACTAACACGATTAAATTTGCATTGGATCCAAATGTCAGAATAACGACTCGTTTATATTCAAGTATGAAGTAAGTAATAAATAAAAATGGGTTACCATTCCTATTAAAATTTCAAAGGATGAAGCACCCACCTAATTCCAAAATTCTTAACATTAAATAAAGTATGAGCGGACGCTTACGCTCTTAGCCCTTAATTGAGCCGCTGACGCAAACGTTGTAATTTAAATATGAATTTATGAGGCCTCTTTCGCCACTCATCCTCATAAATTTGTAACAACGCCACTGCGGCACTGCCCTGCGGAAGCGAACCAACAAAAACCTTAAGTAACTGGCGAAATTTTAACGTCATCGCATTCTGTTGGTACCTACTTCCTTTTCCGACCGACCTCGTCGTACCTTGTTCTATAGCCCCAGAAACTATGCACACAATTTCAGACAACACTAGCAAAAAAATAAAATGTTATAGCTTAATTTAGTTTTAGCAAAAAATATTTGTAGAAGCACCGACCGTTGCGAATTTCTAAAAGTATACGATAAAAAGCGTGTCGGTTTTTTCTGTCATTCTGTCTCGTAATTATCAGGTGTCTATTAACCTAAAAACTGTGCAATCGATTTCTTAGTACTTTCTCTGTACGCGAAACACGTACGTGCAGTGGCCAATAAGAATAAAATAGCAGTTGTATTTGTTTATAAAGATTTTATCGGCGGAAAATAAAGTAAGTATAAGAAACCTATCGTATGAGTCATCCTTACATTATTATTCAAGTTACAACATTCTCCACATTTCTGTTCATGTTTTTGGCTAATCATTAATGTTATTGAACCCCAATTATCTTATTACAACAACACCTACATAGACATATTATTTAAAAAAAAAGTCTTTTAAAAAATAACTCCTTCTCCACTTATCCTCATCATATGCCTGCCTAGCTTTTTCCCAACTCTTGTGGGGTCGGCTTCTTGCCTAACCGAATGCAGCGAAATACCAGTATTTTACATGAGCTACTGCCTATCTGACCTCCACAACCCAGTTACTGGGTGATAAATAATACGATACCCTTGATAAGACTGGTTGTCAGTCAGACTTTCGGGCGTCTGACGACCCGTAACGACTGCCAAAGATCCATGAATGACAGCCGGGACCAACTGTTTAAAACGTGCTTTCAGAGGCACGAATATTACTTAAATCTACAATGACACATTCAAGAAATAAATCATGATTTCCTACAAATTCTTTCTCCACTTACTTAGATACTGAATCTAATAAATTACCATTTCTACCTTCCTCCGTAAAACCACATTTAACACATAAACGGAAAGCTTAAAGTAATAGATAAAAGTGCACTAAGCAGAGACATGTCGCCTATCTACTCTGCCGACATTAGTACTTTCCTTCGATCGACTATTACTTAAGCAGCTAACGTTACGGAGGGTGTAGACTTGGGCGACATCGTGACGTCATTTCTTTCTAAACAGCGGAAGCCCATTTCCACACAGACTGTTTTAAAAACGGTCATAGGAATTTGGCATTAGGGAAAAAGATAGTAGTTTGGTAGTATGATTTGTCTGCTCTGCACAATTTCCTGACATAATGAGAAAATTTCTAAATAGTTGGGCTGGTTTACAATAGTGTGATGAAATATGCGGGTTCAATATACAGTAATGTACTGTATTTCTGTCACTCGCGTTTTGTGTTTGGTCTAAATTCATGATAATTACGTCGACACATGCCAGTGTACACGCACCACTACATTGCATTACAAGTCTAGTCTAGACCCACCATTAGACATTACATTTACTTTTACTCCCAGTTAAACATGGAAGTAAGATATTTGCTATTAAGTAAAGTGCGTTCTGAAGTGCATGATTATCGACGCTGTCTGTGCAGTGATGCCATCGGCGTTCCTTAGTTATCGCTTCATAACAGTGGACAGGGATGAATTTTATTGAATGTCCTGTCTTTACGAAGGAACGCTTTAGATTACCTATCATCTTGAACCAATAGCTCTTGGCGATTCAAGAGCAATTGAGGTAAAAAGTTCCTACCGTAGTACCGGCCTTCGAAATTAACTTCTATGGAAAAATTCTTTAGTCTGCACTTAATTATCTCTCTCTATCTTAGCGAATAATCTCGAGAATTAAGTGATAACTTACATGTCATGAGATGTTCTACGAGGTTGTGTGATAGTGAACACGTGTAGGCAAATTACCTGGAATGTTTTAAGTACCTCTGTAGCTACTTAACTTCTACGCAATTTTGATCTCTTGTTAAGCTGGGCTTGCAATTAAAATTTCAAGTTGCGCGAATTTGAGGAGTGATTAACATAATCTGGTTAAAGTGTTTTGTTTCGTTTAATAATATCATTTCATATTGATATACTTTAGTCTCATGTAAAACATGAACAAACATGTGGAAAGCTATTTTTTTCTTCCAACGGAGGTGTTTATATCTGTTATAACTAGCAATTTTTGTGTTATGTGCTGACGCTGCTCGCCCTCACGCACACATTCACATCGTATTTCTACACTTGGTTGCCACAAGTAAAGCGCGCGTCGCTTCGTGAGATAAGAATACTGTACGACTGCTTTAAGGTCATCTGAAAGCTTTTGCAAATCGTTATAATCTGTGTTGCATACAGTATAATAATTGAGGTTTCATGTATGTAGGTTTTAATTCAATCCCTATTTATTTATTATGTTTCTTCCCCATTTCAGGACTACCAACAGACTCATCAATGCTAGGCCAGCCTATCTTAGTATGTACAGCTCACATCCATTGGGACCCGGAGTTTTGCGACGTGAAGCTCATTCAGACGATGATGCTTAGCAACGAACTGCGTACGATTCACGAAGACTCTGCGCGGACGCTGCGTCTGGCAGGCCAGAGGGATAACGTGCAGCTACTGCTGTGTGGGGACTTCAACTCGCTGCCTGATAGTGGTGAGTGAACTTACTCAGTGTCAAAAATAATAAAAGTTAATTTGGAACAATTTACCAAAAGAAACGAAGATAGCTACAAAAGTAAAATACTTCAACACCCAACTCAAAGTACATTAAAAGACGTACAAGAAAAAGTGAAGTTGTCAAGCGATTTTGAACCATTTGCGGTGAAATTATTAGTGTCACCGGCTTTTGTTTTTGTCGGGCGGAATTGGAACAACCAAGTCAAACCTCGAAGCATCTTTCAGGATGCTTGAGACTTGCGACGCGGTAGCCTTGCAATGGCTCTTGGTGATCTTTGATTCTTTGATCTTAGTTTTACAAAGTGCTTAATGTTTGTCATGCAAAGATACTACTAAAATCATTTTCCATTAACAAGAAGCAACCAATGTTGTAACCTGATTTCAAAATCTCTCGCGCTATGCATATTTTTTCCGGAACTTGATTTATTTCGCATAAGATTGTTGAATTTCCCCTTGTAACAAAATTATTAATATCTAAGAAAATCCAAAAGATACAAACTTACAAATTCGCACAACAAACAAAGTAGACAGATCTATCGATCTGTTTTCTCACAGTACGCCAGTAACTTAGCCACTTTATTCGACTGTTTGTCATTTACGAGTGTACCCAAAACAAAGATGGGCCCGATATGGAGTTACGACATTTGCTAAGCCTTCGATTACTAGATTGGACACAATATATGGCCGAGTTTATGCGATTTGTGCACCTATTAAACAATTGCTCAATTTTATACTTTGCTCTTTTCGGCTTAGGCTCTTTTTTAATAAAAATGATTTTATTGCTGGACTTTGTAGGTCAAGAACCTTTGAAGATAAAGATTTTTGTATTATTTTGTTATCTCTTGTGGAACTTTGAAAAGCTACAATATAATAGCCACATTCTGGGGGCCTAAAAATGCCACTTTGCCAGAATCATAATAGGATAACAATATGAATCATATTAAAAATCGTAAAATGATCACAAACTGACAATTCATATTTTTTTTTTTTTTTTTTTATAAATCCCTAAGGAGGTATTGCTTAAAGTGGCCTTTGTAGGCTCCCTGGGGCTGCAGTCTCGACATTCATAGCGATCACTTTACGACCGAATTCGGTCGCAAAGTCCCGGATTGACAGGTGTAATGTATGGAGTGACAGGACTTTGCGACCGAATTCGGTCGTAAAGCGATCGCTATGAATGTCGAGACTGCAGCCCCAGGTTACATGTAGAAAAAGCAACAATGACACTCCGATGGTGCAAATAAAAATTTTGTCATATTTTTTTATTAGCCTACATTTTGTCCACAGCTGGGCATATGCTTTCCCTTTCATAATGTTATCTTCCATTATTGAGGTACAACGGCCATGACCTACCAAGCATATTGTACGGGAATATGGTGTCAATTCAGTTGAAATTTTTAGGCTTATGGTAGTAGAAGAAACAGTGGGGTTTTATTCGGTAGAAGTCCGAACGGAGGGTATCCATTTCCCCACGAAAAAAAGTTGTGTAACCTTGTGCTAATAAACATTGATTAACTAAATGCTTTATGTGTGACATTCCAGGCGTTGTAGAATTCCTATCAGCGGGTCGCGTATCCTCAGAACATCGCGACTTCAAAGAGCTCGGATACGCAGGCTCACTCCGTCGCATGCCCGGTTCAGAGCATGAGTTCACGCACAACTTCAAGTTAGCTTCCGCCTACAGCGAAGACATCATGCCCTACACTAACTACACGTGAGTATTGTTATACATCATCAGCAGGCCAAATTGCACACCACTTAACCCGATTCTTGGCACACATCTTATATCCAGCTGCTACCAGCCATTTCACAAAGATTGTCGTCCTAGCTAGCCTGAAGGCATCCTACCTTCCGTTTACTGGTTCTACGGCTGATACGTCCGTGATATTGACCAGCTTGGCATCTTACTGTTATACTGCGATAGTCAAAAGCATTTATACTCAAAGTGAAAACTGAAACACCATTACACTCCACAACACTGAGTAGGTACAGTATTTTTATCTCACGAAGCGACACGCACTTTACTTGTGAACACACTGTGAATTTGTTCGCGTGAAGACGAGTAGCGTCCGCACATCACGCGTGCATGCACACCTCCGACTTTGCCATTGTCTGTACCGAGAGTTTCTGCGCTTACACACACATTCACAGCGTGTTTGTAAACTTGGTAACCAAAAGTAAAGTGCGCGTCGCTTCGTGAGATAAAAATACTGGTACTCATAATCAGTCAACGCGGCTTGGTTTTATGTAGTATGTAAGCAACATATACATACTTATGTAGTAATGTACAAGTAATGTTGGTTCCAATAACCATGGAACCAACATTATGGATATTAGGCCCAGTACACTAGACCGCTTCTAATGATTAGATCGCTCGCTGCTGTCAACCAACGTCGAATTAAGAGTTAGTGGGTTCTGGGTATTCTATGAGTTAAAAGTCGCCTGCCAGAGATTACAGCTCGACACTAGCAGACAATGCTCCTCAGGCCAGCAGCATCGTCTGCACGAATCTGGGATGATTTTTGAATTGTAATACTACCTGATTAAATATTTATTTTCTGCATTCCAGGTTTGACTTCAAGGGTATAATCGACTACATATTCTATAGCAAGCAATCAATGACGCCCCTCGGGCTCTTAGGACCACTGTCGCAGGACTGGTTCCGAGAGCACAAGGTGGTGGGATGTCCGCATCCGCACATACCTTCAGGTGAGTTACTGCAAACAAAAATAGCCATTATTATATAGTACCATGGTAACAACTGGACGTTGACAGCACCATTATTTCGTAGATGTAAGGGCGGTTTTCGTAGTTCAAATTTAACTTTGCTAATTGGTTTATGCTATGTTCGAAAATTACATTTTTTATTCGGTACAGTTAAATTTAAAAATTTAATTTTACATGTATGTACGCATACGTAATTATATATATTTTTTTAATGTTTGTCATTAAAAAAAATATATAATTGTAGTGTGTAGTAGTAGTGGAATAGATGGCTTTTGTATTGATTGAATGTTCGATGTTTTATTGCAGACCACTTCCCGCTGCTGGTGGAGCTGGAGATGTCCCCGACCGCCAGCGCGAACTCCAACGGTCTGATCGGGCGCAGGTAGCACGCGTCGCCGCGCGCGCCGCGCCGCGCCAAGCGCCAGCACCACACGTAACGCCGCGTGCGCGACACGAGCCCGAAGTGAACCGACGCCACCCGAACACGAGACAAACTAAACACGCTCAGTGTTTGCTAGTTTTGAAATAGGAACCGAACTTTACAGCTTGTAACGACAACGCTTTTACTATACAGGATCACATTCAATTAACGAAACTCCGCAAACGTGGGTAATGAATAATATCTACACATAATATTACAAAAACAAAACGTTTTTTTTTTTGGGTCGACGTCTTGGGTCTTCTCCGTGTCGCTGGCACGACTGTATTTTAAATGTTATTTTCCCAAAACTTTGCTACTTCCACGGCGTTGTCGTTAACGTCCTTAACTCATACGACAAGTAACACAAAAAAAAACATTTTTTTTTTGTTACTTGGTATTCAGATAATTTATTTTTTAACTAACCGTTAATGCTCCACTGCTGGGCAAAGGCCTCCCTACTCTCTCTCTGTCCAGATATTATAATTAATCCAGTTTAGATATTATACAATACATATTATACTATACCTATCACGTCTGCAGAGTTTCGCTAGCTAATTTAATTTGATCCTGTAGTCCGACCAGTATATCTTGACAGTTGAAAGCGTATGAACAGCAATAAAATGACCAATTCGGTTCTATGCTTGGCTCTCTGTCAAGGTATATCAGGGGCACTATATCTTGCAATGAAGCGTTTTTCTATATTGTATTAAAAATTGAAAACTATAACTTTTATATGGCGTTAGGATGTGAATGCGTTTTGGAAGAAGTAGCCGCTGATGAGATCTAACAAAATTGTTTTGCTGCTACTTTTCCCAACTCGCCCTATGTCTAGAACGCGTTTTGAAACATTAAACATTGCCCGAGCTCCGAGTGACATCAACATCCAGCGTGTGCATATGACATGTCATCTATTATCTATTTCATATCTCACTTCTCATAAAGAACAAACATTTCGTGCACGACTAAGGGTTATTGCACTGAACTGCTCCAAGATCTAGGCAATGTTCATAGTTTCAAACGAATTTAGCTTGCACCCAGTTAAAAATCTCTACTTAATTCCTGTTTCAGTCCGTGATACCGCGGTCGAATATTTCAAACTACAACCACTAATATCAAAGTTCACTCTAAAATAATCTTTACAAATATCAGTAACTAGCTTATGAATCGTTTATGTACAAATAACTTAGTCTTAAGTACTTACTTAAAATCATCTCATAGTATACTCTGCGTTGTTTTTGTTATATCGCATGGTTTGGACAGGTCCGTCTCCGGACTCGACGTTACTCTAGTTAATAATATCAAATGTATTTTGTATACCGTTGCAGATGAGACCGAACGTCGTTTTCTTTTCACTGGACTATTAGTACTGTAGTACTTCCTAGTATTCACCTAGAAATTGATACTGTCTCGAAATTTTGTTTTGCTCAATATTTAGATGTTAACACGACCCTGTTTAGACAGCTTGTAAAGTTGATTAGTTAAAGCAATTAGATTTTACTATAGTTAAATGAACGAAATATTTTAGAGAAATATATTATTATAATCAATCCCATTTGTTTAATACCGCTGAATTTCGTGCTTACGAGGTGTCGTAACATGATATATTTTTGTAAATGACTTGTAGGCAATATCGTAGCACTGCCAATGTATGGTATACCTCGGAGAGTACAAAGTGAAGCGGTGCGCTCGCCAGGACAGAGCATTTGCGCTCGCGCGTTGTTACAACCAGTTCAACTTTTACGTTTCAGTGAACAGATAACGGGCCGTAGACTAGTATTATATTAGTTAGATGCATGGAAATTTAAACATGAAGCCTTTCAAATTTAAACATGAAGCCTTTCAAATTTTTAGGAGTGATTGTAAGTTAGTTTAGTGTGTGACGAATGACAGTGCAATTGTTTGTAACGAATCCGAGTATAATTATGTAGTTGTAATTTTAAATATTGATTCAATAAAATATGAATGAACTAAATAAGACCTACGCTTATTGTGTTAATAAAATTGTATGGAAGAATGGTAAAGATACATATTTTTCAGTCGATTACGACGGCAATTTTACGCTTAGTTTTTCGATGTATGTATATTATACAGTTGAGGAATACTATTAAAAACAGCTACATTATTGTTGCCTGCGGAGAAAAATAAAAGACCTAAGCTAGAGGGCGCCACTTTAGATGTTTCTCATTTTGTACTTGCATATATTACTTTCTGGCGTCGTTGAGGTTTTTTATTTTCCAATTAGCGCACGTTTATCACAATCGATTTCAAAGTTAATATTGATTTCAACATCTACGTCCTCATAATATTCACGAGTGTTTCAAACGTCCATTTACCAATTAGTGAACTAAATTCCTCCACTGTATATTATTTAGATAATATTATTGGGATGTTATTGCAATGTACGTGTCTGTGAGGCGATCGAGTGGCAAGGCACGCTTAGTTCCCTCACGATTCGATCGATACTACTCGTCGTTGATCAGTGAGACTAGTATTCTGAGCTTACACGCTTTGTGTTTCAAACTTTACAGATGTTGGCACGTATTGGGACATTTACACTGAATAATGAATAAATGTAATGCTAATGTGCTTTTTGATTTTTGCACAAAAAAAATTGTAGTCGTGATTATCGCTACATATGGCAACACCGTATGAAGCGACGCCGATAAATCAATGCAATCGTTCCTCTATCTCCGCGCAACTGTTAATTCCATGGAGATAAATGCAACTTAGCATTCCATTTGTTAGTTACTCTGTGCATCCGTCCCGACGTCGCGACGAGAGCAGCGTGCGCGCACGCCTCGTACTTACGTCCTTGTCATACATATACATATATGCGATATAGTGGTACTTTCAGGGCCGGGTTGTAAGATAGCTATCATAAATCTTTAATAATGTAATAGAATATTTGAATTATTTTTGATACTTAATTAACTATTTTAAAGTTTTATATAGAAACCATTGTTAAATCTAACACTGCCTACGAAGTGACATCACGTGTGTGCAATAAATTTTAAATATCTTAAGTGATAATGTGAGGTGGTAATATAGTGTTGTTTCATAAATATATTAACTGACGCGAACGTTTCTGTGTTGGGACAAACAACTAGTTAATAACAGGCTTCCATGGAGGTACCTACGGAACTGTGTACACACAGTGGTGGTTAGGTTCATTCTATTTTATTTGGATAGGTCGTTGCGTGTCCAATGCACAGTCCTTAACAAGAAGTTTGATGTAAACCTAAAGCAATCGAAGCAATAGTTATAATAGTAGCGATGAATATAAAAGACATTGTAGAGATGTAATGTCTGCTGAGTGCCTTTCGTAGTGAGGTGCTGAGCCGTTGTCACCAACACTTGCATCCGTTTACTTAGGTAGGAATTTGTTAAACTCCCTCGTCTCTTAAAAGATGAAACATGCTTCCCAGAACATAGTTTATTCATTTGTCCGCCGTATCATTTGTAAATCACCAGTGTTACGTAAACTTCTTGGTCGTGAAGACTGTCTCACTGATCGGTAAGTGTTATTAAGTGGTTTAGGTATTAGACGGCATTTCTATCGGTATAGTAGACTCGATGACGTTCGGTTCGGTTGTCGCGGTACAGTCGCGCGGTGTCGGCGTTGAACAAAAGTAGAGAAGCGGCCGCTTGGTCGGAGTTAGGTTAATTGTGGCATCGAGTGTACCAACAAACTACTCAGCGAGACTTGTATACCCTCCCCATTATCTCCCATACCCCCCCTCCCCCCGCGTGAGTTATAGACGTGTCTGCGTATGTAAGTGGAGACTTGTGTAGCTTAGTGTAAGTTTTGAGTTTTATATGAATGGTCTCCTTCGGCGGTATGTCGCCGCCGGACGCCCCCCCTAGTTGTAAGTAGGTTATGTTATATATGACGATCGAGACCCTCCCCCTCCCCATTTTTGAATTTCGCATCATCGTTACTATTCACAAAGTAAGTATCGTTAGTTCTTAAGGCGTTTCATTTGGTTTTGTCGAAACATGTTCAGTATTCGCGTCGTCTCACGAGAGGTCCGATCAAAAATTGCGAAACGATGTTAGATGCATTTTATTTTTTAGTTTTATTAAGTTTTTTAATTGATGTTCCGGAGGCGTCCGACGGTGAACCGCTCCACTTTTAGTAATAGCGGGTATAGCATACTGGCGTAGTACAAATGTTTGTGTGAGTGTCGATAGTTTAGTAGGCGTGGTTATTGCGTCACGTGTCTTGAAGCCTCTGATCGGTCGGAGCGTACCTTGAACCCGAGACACGCGTTAGCGATGTTGCCTTGTTCCGGATTGGGCACTCTGATTAGTTCCACTCAGGGTTGGACGGTCCTGAACATGCTAAGGTCTTGTGTCATCTTGCGTCGTGTCGATCAGGGCGCTATGTATATTACCTAGTCATCGGCGCAGGTTGATGAATCGCATCCGACTCGCTACAGAGCGAACGATTTTGAAACCATCCTCTAACAACATTCAAAACCGCGTCGTTCTAGCCAGCCGTTTACGATCGATCGATCTCTTGCGCAATGTTCTCGTTGTGAAGCGTTAGTTGTTTCATCGGAATAATTAGTGATATTTACAAAAAAAATTAAATCACCTATATTATTATTATTATAAATAAAAACTATTTGGACCACTGCATAGTTGTATCTACGCTTATTTTTGTCATCTCCATCGGAATTATTTATATCGAATAATTGATTTTGAATATTTTTATTATTCAGTATATTATATTATTATGTATATCAAACGACAGGTGCTGTTGTATTTAATTTTTATTGTTACTAATGTGATTGTGATAGGGATATGTCTCTCTTGTAATCTATCTGATGTATTGTGAAGAAAAATTAAGCCAAATCATAAAAAGGGTATATTGAATTATTACTTTTAGGATAAATGGAGTTAAAATGAAGTTTTATACGAATCAAATTTTACTACTGACGCTGTATAATTTTCTAAGTACAGTAGACTTTAAATCATATCATGATGATCTTGTTCTAGTACTCGTGTAAATTAATGTAGGTTTGTAAGACTTGTGACGTCACACGTTGGAGCTGTTCCGCTGCGTCAGAGCACAAAGTATGGAGAGTCGTTACCTAAGTCTAGTGTATATTAATATCTATTTACATTTGCGGCGGAACGGTTCCAACGTAGATTTTCCAATTTGCCTTCCTCGCACGCGACTATTTCAAAAGTTAAATTTATGTTGACATGAATATTCGAAACGATCCAATGTTTCCTCTTTAAAAATATCCACATATAGATGTTTAAAATAGTAGTGAGTATTTTTGCATTTACCGTGTTGTCAGTAATTATACGATACAATATCTTATGAAGCATAATAACTATATAGGGCTACGTACAGTCGACCTCGGAACAATAGCAATACAATAGGACAACAATTATCTGCTAAGATTTGGCTTTACACGATTCTGAATTCTGAGCTATACTTACGCGGGACAGTAATGAAGCTACTCCTACAGTAGTATGTGCTTCTCGCTTGCACATGATAATATTATAATAGAACCGACAACCATGTTTGTGAGTGTGTACGGTCATCACTTGCAGATATTTCTAAAATGGTGGCGTGTATCTGATCTAATACCAAAATTCGCATGAAGAGTTGTGAGAAACTCATAAACTCTTCACTCGAATGAAGAAATATGCAACAGTGAGCGGCCAGACACGCTCGCAAGCGTGGATATCATAATATACGGAAGTCATAGTCTGTTACGTACATTTTACAGTATTCAAACGAACCAAGAGAACACAACACGATGCGTAAGTATCGCTTAAGAATAATCTAGAGCTTTATTGCAACAAGTTTATCTTATTTGTAGAACATATATGATCTCTTATTTTTAATAGAATTTTGATGGACATTTTTACTTAATAGTTGTAGCAGTGTGTAGCGTTGAAATAGGAATTTATATCGCACATTACATTTGTTATATTCCACTGTAAGTATATTTATTGATTTACAAAAACTGATGCCATCCAAAATTGTGAAAAGCACTGTTTGTTCGCGTCGTTGAAACCTCTCTGCGCTTAATAATTATTGAATCGTCTTTATAACTACATATTTCAATATCGTGCTATTGATTATTCCTTTTGGAATCATTTTTATTTGTACATATTTGTATCATATTAACTTCATGGCCTTAGTGTAAATATTCAAACTTTGTGTTTGTAAAATCCTGTTACTTCTTCCAACGGGAGGCTTCAACGATGCTACTAAGTTTTGGATAGTGATTCGAATTAACCACGAGAAGCCTTCATGTTGAGTGTATATTTTATTTGTAAATATGTAATTTCGATAACAATTAATGCTAAACAACGAGCGAGCCGTCGCATATTGTCAGCCGTTTGGACTTCTGCGCACACAACCAGACACACAGCTACGGAACACTTTGGCTTCACTTAGATACGCGTGTCTATCACCATACACGTCAGACATTCCACAGGCACCGAATTAGCTCAATATGAAAGACTGTTTGAGACTTTAAAAAAGGATATCATGATAATTAAAAATATTTTCTGAAGCACCTTAACGAGTTTACAAAATGTGTTTTATGGTGATTTAATGATAAGATCGCAATGTTTAACTCACTAGTATGTAAGGACAAATGCTTTACCACACTGTGATAGACAATACAAATTTACCTGAGAGAGACACCATAGGCATTTATGAGAAATTTAGAGAAATTGTCATATGGAAATGGAATGAAACAAAATACTCTCAGATTTAGAAACGGACACCGCTTGGATTTGTGACCAACTTGAGAGCGACACTGGCATTGAAGTGATAAACGCCGTATCAACAAAACACTGCAATTTAGATTCTTACAACTCGACAAACACACACAAACTCACAGGAACAATCGGTGTTTGTTTCTCGTATAAGTGTAATAAAAAGATCTATAAAGTACAAACCGTATGTGCAGAAGTTCGGTCTCGGCTCGATACTGTGTTCGAGCGGTAAGTGCGTGCGCAAGGTGTGTGCTTGTATGTGCCGGCTGCGGCAATTGTTAGTGTGCGGCCGCGCGGCCCGTGTCTCGCTGTTCTGTTTGTTGATACATTATGTATATTTGAAGGAATCAAAAATTATAAGATGAATTTTATTACTTGACTTTCATTTTTACAATTCAATGTTTATTTCATCCTTATGCCTTATAGCGTCTGTTCCCTATAAAACCTTTCGGGTGAACAGATAAGGCCGCAAATCGCGCAAACGTGTACCCAATCTTACTGAAGCTAACTAGAGGAATTTTTGGACTCATTGTATATTCGACTTTAAAAAAAAGAAGAAAACGTGTTGCGCCGACCCCAAGTAACATGGGATAAGGGCAGGAAAATGATGAATGATGATTGTATATTCGACTTTATTACAGGTGTTAGAAGTCGAAACAAGCACGCGAGAGCAGTTTTGGAGTAAACGGAGATTATTTAACTATTGGACAGTGTGTGTTTGTTGCTGCAGTCTTAAAAGTTTTTTTTTTCAAATGGCAACAAAGGTTAGTCTCTTGCTAATCATAATAAAAAGAATAAAAACTGAAAATCAATTTTATATACACTTTTTATTATTAAACCTAATATATTACACTATTTCACTACAAATAAAGCTACACAATTAAATATATTTGAACACAACATCTTTAAAACTGTCGACGGTCTGTAACTCTAGGGTGACGGGACACTGTAGCCAGTTGGCCAATAGTTCTTCAGTGTAGCCAAGGAGGAAATACATTTTAGTGGGCGATACAGCACGTCTGATGATCGCTGCTACTCTTATATGGTTGAATTGACGCTTGACAATGACCTGGAAATATGAAATAAAAAAATTGTTAGTAACATGGATAAGGATTGTTTGAAATACATGGCAACAAAAAAGTTGAGAGATGACGTGGGACACTGTGTTGAAACGAAGTTCCGTTCGCTGCATATTATGTATGAAATAACAGCCACAATGAGATGAATTAAGTAACTATGTTTAAGAGTAACTGAAAAAAAAATTGGGGTGATCAAAATGTAACTCATTTTTAGGTGTAGGTCTCATTCGCCAGGTGTACAGAGTATAATGTGCCAAAGCACCTTTGTTTCAACAATTGGCAGTATTCATCCAGTTTCTTGGCAAAATAGTCTGTGTGTTTTGAAAACGGAAATGACCTATTGACACTTTTCGGAAATACATGAACTATGGGGATATGGCATGCATGCTTACCTCACTGCAAACAAGTCCATGCCAGGTGCCATTCATAAACCTCCTAATAAATTCATCTTCTAATGCTGTCTCTGAGCGTCTGAGACCATCTTTCATAGTTGCTGAAACAAAAAAGATGAGATGATGGGTATTGTAAGAATATGAACAACAATCTGTGTGTTGAGTTCAGTGTATTCCACAATGGCGTAAAAGAAACCTCAGTGCCAGATTATAAGGAACTTAGCAGAGATGTGTATTGGCATAATTGGCAATAGATGTCTGTAGAAATGTAAAGTTAGCTTTAGGTTTATCACCAGGCTTTACTAGTAATGGAAAAACAATACCTAAATGTTTAGAATAATAATTAAGGTCAAACCATTGTGCATCTAATGTATTGCTCGCAACATTGCAACACAGCTGTTTACTGAGTGTGAAGCTAGCACCAACACACAATAGCTACCTATTTTTTATCCTAATGTTGTTGCTTATTTTTGTAAACATAAATCTAATGGTAAGGACTATGTTCCAACAAAAAAAATCTTTCTTTCCATTCAACTTACAAGTATTCCACGAGTTCCATGATTTACGATGAGCAATGTAATGTGGAGGGTTTGCCATCTCGTATGTCAGCGGCTTGTCCCGTTTCTTCGTGATTCTGTACTTCCCTGACACCACTCTGCATAGCGGAGCAGACGTGTGCAATTGAGACGCTAGTACGGGCGAACATTGTGCTATAACGCCAGTCGTAGCGAAGCTTGACTATAAACATAAAAATCAAGATTAAAAATTAATCAATGTGAAGTTATATAAGCATAATAAAAGTAAAATCATATTTACCTGGGCCAGTTTTATTATAGAAGAATTCATAATTGTTTTTTTCCTAGCTTCTATTAGGTTAGTCAAAATATTTAGTATTTCATGCGATACAAACGAATCGATTGAGGTTATAATATTGTGAAATGAAAATGTCACTATGACATATGACATGACATGACATTGACAGATAATCGTGCGTTTTGTTATTACTAAGCAAAACCGAATAAAATACCGCATACATACGGAAATTAAACAACAAATTAGTTACAAGCCATCACGTAGTTCAGATATTCACTTTTATTCTATAAATTATATTTGTCAAAGTCTTAGACGGTTGATGTAGAAAAATAGTTTTTCTGTTGTTTCAGTCAACGCCGCCTATGGACATTTGCAATACCAGTAGTATTGCCATCACAGAACATAATATACCCTAACGGATTACCATCGACAAGACGACAAAGCTGAAATACCTATCTCATGTTCTGCCTGTAACTGTAATTACATTGGCACCCATACTCTTCAAACACGAACACAGAAACGCTTGGCGGCAGCAAGATAAGGTGGTAATAGTTAAATGCTATAGGGGTATTATTGGTAGTAGTTAGCTACTACCTCCTTTACAAAGAGCTCTATTAATACTAGCTAGTTGGTTACTTTTCAATATAGGTAAGGGCGAACAATAATAATGTAGACTAAGAATTATATTCAGAAGGTGCTCATGAATATAAAGAACTTATTTTTCTTTTTATAGTCCGCGCGGAACTAGTTGGCCGCGCCTTAGGTATGTGAGTGGTGGGACGGGAGGAACAGCGGGGGTGAGGCGGCGGGTTGCAACGTACGTACGTAGTGCGCGGGGCCCCGCCGTCCCACCGCTCACATACCTAAGGCGCGGCCAACTAGTTTCGCGCGGACTATAGTAAGAATTAGGGTCTGAAATGCCGAAAAATCCATGTATTTATTAACACATTCAAAATGTACGGCACAACTTTTTTATGATTAACCATACAAATTGTTATGGATTGTTGGAAGGCCTCCCACAAGGTGGACAGACAACCTAGGGAAGTCCGCAGGAATCCGCTGGATGCGAGAAGAAAACCGGTCGAGGTGGTGGAGCTTGGAGGAGAACTATGACCTGCAGTGCGATTCTGTAACCATCTCACCGTGAAAACTTAGGTGAAGTGAGCTGTCATTCCAAATAATGCTAGGGATTGACACTACTGACAACTCACATTCAAGCTCACTTCACTTGAGTTTTCACGGTGACATTTTTACAGAATCGACCGGCAGCCGGCAGCCGTATTTATGAAGTGAGTATGGTATTGTTAATTTGTTAGGTAGTTAAACACAGTTCCCTATTATAATTATCTTTATCAAGCGCTCTGAAAGTCCTAATAAAAATCCTAATTATTTTCATATCTCATCAATTATAGTTACGTGTTGTTTAACGACAATTTTACAGATGTTTTATGGTTTTTTGAATAAATCAGTAAGAAAATAGCAATGGATTTGCGTAAAAGAATAACCTTCACGAGATTTTCTTTTGTTTTTGTGTTTTTATTTACCTTTGCTTGCTGTATACATGGTAAATATGTTAATATTTCTTATATATTTTCTTGGTTTAAACCAAATAATTCTAAAGCTGTCAGTAGATATATTTTCAAAGTCCCTGTGTTTCTGGGCTGTACTTGTATTACAATTTTTGCTTCACTGAACATTCCGTGAATTTTCAACAAGTGACACTTTGGCTCCCTTTTATCTACCTAAGTGTCTAACTGATAAATCCCCAGCTGCACAAAACCAAAATAAGAATTAAAAAATCACTTACATATATTCAGATTAGGCTGACAATTAACACTTTTTGAACGTCAAATGGAGCAAAAGCCCCCATTGTAGATCCCCGAAAACTCTCACTACACCTATTTCAAAATTTTTGGGCTGGGAAAGAAAAGTGGCGAACAAACTCCGTTTCTGTCACACACACAACGTACCTATAGTTTTAAATAGGTACAGACGCCAGTGCACATCAAGCTACTACAATCTGTCAAATTTCTTTAATAGATTTTCAACTTTATCTCTGAAGCATTAAGGTTCAAGGTTGATTGGGAAAATTTGACAGTTCCGGGTAGCTTTACCTGCTGGCGTCTGCACTATGGTTTCTGTATCTTTCTAATAGATATTCGACAGCACGGGTTTCGAGAAACTTATTAACTTTTTTCTCCATCGTGGACATAATCCTGGTTCTTCACCATATATCTCACGATCACTAAGTTTAACCTGCTGCACTTTTATTTACTTTAATGCTATTAATCCACAATAATCGTAAAGATTATATAACAAGTGGGTTATGTTATTGGTGTAAAATCGAATTGCTATGTTAAGTAGGTAGGTTAGGTACCTATGGTAAAATAAGTAGGCGGGTAGTTTCTACTATGTAAGATCCTAAGTAACTTTGAATCTTGTGATCGATTCAAACTGCATATGTTCTGAGTTATATCTGCGGGGTAATTGCGTAACGTCTGAACAAGACTTTCAATCTAATTGAATTTCAAATTCAAAGTATGTTTTGGTGAACAACGAAAGTTCTTTAACTAAAATTGAACCGTGTGAACCCGGTATCAGAGATGAAGCCAAAGAACATGAATGCTCGAAGAATCATGAAAAGAATTAAATATTCGAGATTCGAGCTTGTGCCTAACTTAAATATTCGTAACATCCGCTGTGGTAGCAATAGCCATGAAATTAGTATGCCTATGTAGGTAGGTAAGTACAGACGGCGTCACTATGACGGATAGTAAAATAAAGGAACCGTATGTGGGGGGGACCCGTCGAGTTTTATAATGTTATAAGTACCTACATTAAATTTATTACGATTATTCTAAAGGTTAAGAATCCAAAGTTCTTAGTATTTAAAAAAAGAGTAGGTAGGTACGGCTTGTTGTGGGTGCGATGATTTCCACCAAACGGCTCGCATCGCATCGGATCGGAACGGATTTTACGATCTTTAAACGATATTAAATCGTGTACACAGTATTTAAAGTCTATATTACCAAGCCGCACACAGCAGCTTGGCCGCGGATGTCTTCCGCGACACGCGATCGTAGCCGAAAGTACGAGTATGCTGCGACGCGCGATCGGCTCCGTTCGCCGGTCGTCGTATCCAATCGAATCCTTTCGGTATTTGAACACGTCAACACGTAACGGTAGAATGAAACTATTCGATACGTTCGCAAGCGACGGTACGGAGCCGATCGTATGCGTCGACATCCTGCCGGACGCGATCGGCTGTCGCCGCATCCGTTCGTATCCTTTCCGATCCGATGCGATTCGAGCCGTTTGGTGGAAATCATGTTTAATGCATCGGCCATTGTCGCCATTCAATATTTAACCAACTGACCAGCGAATTCGTTGTGATTGCGATGAATTTATAAACTACTCTACTCTAGGTACTTCATAATTCGATAGAGATACAAATGTTACTTAAATGTTCGTCTGTACCGTTGCTTGTTGATAATACCTACTTATTATAAAAATACAAAAACCTGTTGTGCAGCTTTGTCAAATTTGAAGTTACGTGTCATTTGCTGGGGTACAAACGCCAGCACATCAAGTTACTACAAACTGTCAAATTTCTTTAATAGATTTTCAGCTTTATCGCTAAAGTTTTAAGGTTCAAGGTTAATTGGGAAAATTTTACAGTTTCGAGTAGCTTGACCTACTGGCGTCTGTACCTACTTAGTTGATAAAGGATAAAGCTGTGCGTATTATAAACGGTAGCACGGACATCGACGCGCAAACTGTATCCATGAATGAAGCACATAATTCTAGACAGTCATAGAAATTTTTCGTCGGTCATATGAAAGTGCAATACTAACACTGTCGAAATGTATGGAACAGCTAGGTTTTTTTTAAAATTTCAACGCAGGTGGTTCAGAATCATGTACTGAGTCCATGTTAACAGGATGCGCGTCGATGCCCTAAGCTGTCATCTATAGTAATATAATTTCAGTAACAGAAATAGTTTCGACTACAATCACTATAATTTACATTTCAGCCGAAAACGCGTCCAGTAATAACGATAAGAAATCGCTGATTATCCAGGAAATTATGAAAAAAGTATCCAAACTACCATGGGATACCTTATCTAAAGCACCTCATGAAACTAAGGAAACTATTTTAAAGAATATAGAAAATAAATTAAGGAAATCTGCTGAAAGTATTGGTCCGGATGCAGACAAATATATTAGTTTCATTATGGAACTGTTTAAAGCAAAAATGAATGCTTCTGTCACCGCAAAGGAAACCGAAAAAAAAGAAGGGGATGCACAAGTAAAAGAAAAAAGTGTTATTCGTAGAACTAAAGAAGAAGGTAAACCGGCTCAGGAGACTATGGATTCTGAAACAAAAAAAGAAATTATAAAATATATAGCAAATAAAATTCAGATTCTTGCGAAAGCATTTATGAAAAATGCTAAAACAATTGAAAATAAGCAACAGATATTAGAAAAAATTAAGACGAGAATTATGAATTCCACTAAACTAAAGCACATACAGCTTCACAACAAGCACACGGAGCTGAAACTATATAGCAATCTCATAGCACAAGGGATCGACGAATCCATGCGAAAAATTTTAGAGAGTGAAGCAGTTGGAAGGCGTATGAACAGCCAGCCAAAACCAGTTTCAGAAGAACTCATTAAAGTAGAGGATCACAAGACGGAAAAGCCAACGAAAGAGGAAGAAGACATATTAAAGAAAACCATGTTCGTAATGGATCTAGAAGAAATTAATAAATACAGGAACCTTATTTCACAATCACTGAATGGCACTTCTGCTGATCCACGCTGTGAAGAAATTGTGGAAGAGACATGTCTTAGTATACGAAAAATTAATCAAATACCGTGTGACAAGGGAAAAGCTATACCCGTTGAAAATCTTTGCAACAATGTCTCCGACTGTTTTAACGACGTTGATGAAAAAAACTGTGCTGCTCAAGGTAAAAACGTGCTAAGAACTAAGAACCTAAATACGTACAATGTCATACAGGTAAAAGGAGCCCCACCACTGATGACACTGGCACGCGGTAGCTGCAGATGTCAGGTAGGTAGGTAGGTGGCAGGCATCTTCTGCGCACGCTCGTTCTATTACAGACCTCATCCATCGCTTTCCATCAGGCGTGATCGAAATCAAGAACAGGCCCGTTTGACAAAAAAAAAATGTGGCCTGACCACATGACATCTGCATCATTTCAAGTGTTGCTGTACCAACGGCATTTCAAATTTTTCTTAATTTTTCTTACTTATTACTTACTACTTTCTTACTATTGTCCAACCAAATTGAAATATTCGATAACTTATCGTTTTCCTAGTTTAAAATTTTACTCGTCTTATTATCTTTATCAACACTAACATACTATACTATATACTTAAAGCATGTTTTTTTTACTAAATTTACAGCAATGGAACAGGTACGTACAGCTACGAGAGTTATGTCAGAAGTTGAAACATCTTTAAACCGTAAATGTTTTGCAATAACTGAAGAGAACCTACTGATGTCACAAAATCAGGTTTTACGGGATGTATTACAGACTCAAATGAATTTCTTGGAGAAACATGTTACACCATTACAAGGAGCAGAAAGCCAATATGAAGTCCTTGATGAGAACTTTGTAAAAGCAGCCGTAAATGATGTAAATAAGATATTAAGTACGCTATCTTACGCCCTGGATGGGGCGCTTTGTGCACGTATGTTGAATTCAGAACATAAGGACTTTCGCAAATATAACGACATTGAGATTGATGGATTGGATGAAATTTTTGAGGCACCGAAAGAACCCGGATGGTCCCCGAAATCATGTGTTTGTGCAGGACAATTTTGCGCAGAGCCACCGACATGTCCGGCCGCGTGTAAACGTGTATGCTGGCAGAGATACAGCTTAAACCACTGGGGATGTCAGGCCATAAGTGGTGCTACCGCTGTCTCTCTGAATGTCGTTTGTGACGGGAAACTGGACTGTTTTGATGAAACTGATGAAGCCTTTTGTGTGATCGGTATTCATAGTATGTATATACCTAGTTCATTTAGTCCTTGACGAATTAGCGAATCCACAAAATAATGAATAATTAATTGTTTTAGATTCTTCCTCTAAGTTTGAAGCAGCAAAGTCGTACAGCAATTTACTAGATTTACTGGCAACTAAATCTAAATCAAACGACTTCATTAAAAGCCATAATAAGTTGCTTGCATTGCATGGTTTAGTTCGCAAGCTGCAGAAGCAAACTATTAGAACAAATACTGACAGTCACACTATAAAGTCTCTTAGAGATGAGGCTTTTAACCTGCTCGTCTCAATTTATGATGATTTGTTGGAAACGGTCAACCTAGACGAATTAGATGATCACTATGTCAAACTACTAACAATTAACGAAAAATTGGTTACTGCCCTTAAAAGTTCTCACACGGGCAACGAGAATTTAATATCAACAGAAGGGTGTTATTGTAGAGGTGGACTTTGTGCTCTTCGCAGGTGTACCAAGCATTGTATCCAGGCTTGTGTAGCAGAACCCTGGCTAACCAAATTTGCATGTAATGATGCTAAGAACCTTACTATACCTATTGAATCAATTTGTAACGGAGTAAATAATTGTCCTAAAGAGGAAGACGAAAAGAATTGTTCAAAAGGTAAGAAAGGAGCAATGAATAGCTTTGAAGAGAGGTTGTATTCAGTGTAACTAATTAGTATTGTACCTTTTGCAGAAGTTTGTCGACGACACCACCTACTAATGTTACGTCATAATCTAGAAAACATAGGAGTAAAGCACAAGGGTTCAGTTATGGGGGAAGTCATTGAATCCTGGAAAGCTAAGGTAAATTTTGCTTAAAAATACCGTATAACTTTCCGTGTGGACGAATTTTCTGTGTCATGTACATTTTGATGACAACTTTCAGGTTTCGGCCGACTTAATCATCGCAGAGACTACTCAAAGGACTACTCATAAAGTACTGGTAGAGATAGTCCACCGTGTCCTTCGCGACCTCGTAATGGCATTCGCTGCCATGGAGGACTACAGGAGATCCAACTCTCAGTATGCACTGCAAGAATTTAAAGGCATAGCTAAAATAGTGATGGAAACGGTAAAATCTTGTAACAATTAAAACTATTGATGACTTATTGTGTGTTTTATTAATAGGTATAATCTTACATTAGTACGATGTATCATTTAATATTAATTGCATCGTAGAATGACGAGCTTAAATAGGTACACATGGCGACATATCAAGCTATACAGTTCCAATTTTAGCTGACCTAGCATTGTGTAGGTAAGCTTTTCGTACAATGAAAAGTCAGCTTATACTGGAAAAGTAGAGCTTGATATGTCGTCATGCGTACATAAGTGAGCAAATCATAATGTCATAAACAAACATTGTTAGGAATCAATCTATACTGTTATTAGGTACCTACGTACTCATGATAATATAGGCCAGTTCAAATATGGCAACATCAATACAACCAGAGATCCATCAAACATTTCAAAGCGTACTAAAATGAGCTTGCTGTAGTGAAGGAAACTTAAAAGAAAACAGAAATGTTTAAGCAAACATTCAGAATATGTCCGATAGATCATCGCAATTAGTCATCCAACAAATATATACCCATCTGTGCAAATGACAGTTCTGTAGGGCACATAAGTAGCGAAAGCGTCAGTGTAGCCCGCGAAATTAAAATTTTCTTACGGTTTTGCAATTTGTAGGTTGTATGTTGATCTAAATATGATTCTTGGCCGTATGATATATTTATGTATTTATAGAATTACAATCATAAAAATCATCAATAATATATTTGTATACAATTTTAATCACCATCTAATTCATGAAATCATGATATTTGACGCCAATTCTAACTCAAGGTTGTATTATTGATTAATGATTATATTTCAGTACAACTTGACACTAACTGCAAATTGCAAAAAACGCAACTAATTATGAATTTCGCGGGCTACCTTAGCGCATCCTCCAATTCGTCTAGAATAGCCAACACATCGTGAGCAGCATGGTAATCAATGCTATTGCTCCTTCTCTAAATCTGAAGAGGCATTTGCCTGCAGAACAGCAGCTAACACAATTGCAAAAAAAAAATTGCTGCTCTACAAGGCAGGCACTTTCGTCTGCTAATTGATCAACGCAGTTATCAGACTACAAGAAGGACAACTTCGTTATCAACGCGTCGTTGCCCTAATGAGTCACATTTGTAATAAAATACCAACAAGTGGCAGAGGCAAGCCAGTCACTAGCGAACGAGAGCACTGAAAACATGGCAGGTGAGTTTACAAGATAACATGTGATAAGAAATGTGATAACAAGAGTTGCTAGAATGTACTGTTCTCAAATAATTGTACATTTTCCTTAATTTTTGTGACATTATTTTTGTTGTTTTTCGTATTGTGACAAATTGTCAGCATTTGTAATTTTGTTAAACGTTCAGTTTTTTTTAAACTTCTTATAAGATAATGGAGAAATGATTTTCAAATTATGTCCTTTTTTGTAAGTGTAGAATTGTGTCCTTTTTTCTAAATATAGAAAGAGTTATTTGTGTCATCAAATAATTAGGTATCTATACTACTACTTTCAACAATTTCATTTTGCTCAATTAGTTTGTACAGATTTAGTTTTAAACTTTTAAAAGAATCATCAATTCATAATCTAATCTAAAATATTGGCAGAAACTTATTTAAAAATCAATAATTTGATGAAATACCTAAGCAATATCACATAATTATGTAATATTTATTGTTTAAACAGAAGGTTCTAGGTGATATTATTTGGTCTGCGCCCGCGCTGTGCTCATTGTCATGTAAATACTTCACGCGCAGCGGTCCATTTGTTTTCAGCTGAAACAATGCAGCTAAAGACTGCGATGTCGACTGCGACGATTATTGACCCATTTCTGTTTACTTATTACTCATTATTTCTATGAAAATATCATTTAAAAGACATAGATCTGTCCACTGAAAGCGTCCCGTCACAATATTGAAATTGAATGAGGCCCCTAACTGAGCATTTACCGTAATTAGTTACCGTTGCAGCATTATTAGATACGCGAAGTCACTAATAACTATTTATTAATATCAATTCTTATAACCCTAATCTAACCGCATACGCCCTATACAAACATATCGACCAATGTCAATATTAATGCCCCAAGGAATGATAATTGGCCCCAAAATTTTTATTAATAATAAAATGTAATATGGAAAAACCTCACTCTTTAGATAACGAATAAGGTATGTCATATACCAAAAACTAACTAAAGTGATTAATACATCGTGATTACTTCAAAAGTAGATAAATAATAGAACTCTATCTAATCTATGAGACAAAGGTATTTTTCATCGATAAACAATAAAGTGACATATAGACATAAAGTTGGAATAATATCATGAAGTACCTACAGTAAGTGTAACGAAGTATAAACTAGTAAACATATGTTGTAAAGTAAATAATAGGCTGTTGAAGACGATGATGCAATTGACTCTGTTGTTGAGACATAGATAAAGGTGAAAGCACTTCAATAGGGATTCCACAACTGTGCGTGAAGTATTGCTACTAGAAAATATTAATGTTAAAAAGCAGAGAACGTTTTAATAAACTGATTAGGTACAGATCATTTTGTTGAACCAATAGGCGTTCAAATAGGACACATTTGAAATAAGTTCAATGAAGATGGATTCGCCAAGAAATATGAATGAATAGTGCGAAAAATAATAGTCCCTACAAAAAGAAACACGTCTATCATCGTTTCTAATTATAGTCTGTTAATCTATAAGATTTGTGATTAGATGATCCTTATTTACAAGTTTCTTGATAAATACTCCCTGAAGTACTTGGTTTATCAAAGCAGTGCAAAACTACAATAGAAGCAACGACTCGTGCCGAATCAATAGCACTTTTATTGGCCACGTAATAATCACCATGACTACAGCCGGTCGATTCTGTAAAAATCTCACCGTGAAAACTCAAGTGAAGTGTGCTTGATATGTGAGTTGTCAGTAGTGTCAATCGCTAGCATTAGTTGGAATGACAGCTCACTCCACGCTCACTTCACCTAAGTTTTCACGGTGAGATGGTTACAGAATCGCACAGCTGGATCGGCCGAATTAATGATATCTACGTCAATACATATTTCTTTATGAATCACAAAATAGTTTTGTACTAATTATCATAGAATGGTCAAAACAATTAAGAGTTTGCTCTATGAGATGTTTAACGGAAATTCTAATTTCGTAAACATTTACGTAGGTATTTAAATCCACCATAATATATAGCACCTACTGTAGACGTGGTGAATAGTAGCAGTTGCAACTGGACAATTGTCAATTAAAGTAATATTTATGCTTTAGTAACTTTGTTTTTTTTTTACTTTGAGAATGTACCAAAGCATCATTGTGCAGATCGGAAGTACTATGGTTGGGGCGCACCGCCGCAACATTACCCTCCACCTCCCCCTCCCGGTCACCCCGGACACATGTACCCCCCCGGTCCCCCCGGCGTAGTTTACTACCCGATGCATCCTGCGTACTTCTACCCCTACCCGGGAGGACAGATACCTCCCCCCCCTGATGGCGGAGAAGTCACTGTGGTCGATAATGCAGAGCCGGAATTACCCGGAGAAACTGTCGAGTTGCCGTGGAGTAAGTCTGGATTGGGTTCCCGGAGATAGCACCTTCTTTCTTTATTGTTAGGAATCTAGAAATATAATTTCTATTAAGGAAATTTCATTTTAGATATTCATATCACATTGCACTTTCATAAATACAATTATAATCACAGTATTAGCATGTAAATAACTTTTAATCAATACTTACACATCCTTCTTACATAGAAACACCATCACATCAATAATCATTAATCTAATCCGGGACATTTTAGTATTACCGATAAAACACGTGATAAAAATAATTTCGCAATAAATCGGTGGAAACGAACAGTGCGAAATATTATTACAACTGAATCGATAAGGATTTCTTGAAAACATTTATTTCCCTTATAACTTACTCATATACACATCAAATGTAGGAACTTACTGAAGGTGTTAACTCTGAGTAAAAGCTTGAATGTATCGTATGCCATGTTTGGGCCAATCCTCTTTATGGTGACTGTCCAATCCAGACTTACGTCTCACCATGTCATTGTATAATTTTCTTGTTAGTGTTTGGAATAAGAAGTCTTCATCCATATAGAGTTTTGGCCGTAGCTTCTGTGTTGTCAATATTTTGTAAAAAGTCATTCATCATCATTTTCTATATGTTCTTCTTACTGGGTATATTGAATTTCTGTTGGACAATTTTATTAGTGTTACCTCTTGTCTTCTCTGTTACCACTGTCTTTTGCCATTATCTCATTAGGCTTTAATCTTTGCTGTAGTTTCTTTTTAAGAGTGGTACAAGACCTAGTCGTGTAACAACCGACTTGATTATTGAATGTTTATTCATCGTTCGTAATCTTTGCACTTTGGGTTTCGCTCCCAATCTATAGTCATATCTGGCCTAAATTTTATTGCTGATATAAAGCATATCCTTGACTTGTTTATTTGCACCTATCATGTGGGTTTTCATCTTAACAATTTTACAATCAAGTTTCAATTTCAACTTTTCTTCATGGGGCACCTTCGTTGGATTCATTGGGATCTTCTTCACAGCAATTAGAAGCACTTTATGTCGTAAAATAATCACTGTCATAACTTACATTATTCCGTAAAAACAAACAATTAACTCATTGTCGCCCTACTCCAGGTACATACCGTTGGGTCCCGGCATGCTTGAGCCAGCGCTCGATCCCGCCCGGCGCGCTACGCGTGGGCACCGATGCCGACGGTGATGAGATCTACGCCGGCAGAGCCCCCCATGAGGGCGACATCCTTCCCGCCAAGGTTATCCCCAACAAGAACGCCTGTTACGTCTCCTGGGGTGGCGAGGAGGTCGTCAAGGACCAATTCGAGGTAATTATTTTAAATTGAAAAGTTTTTCTAAATAATAAAAACTCAATGTTTTGAGTGTTTTCATGCACTTGGATTAGTAGCCGGAAAATCAGTTGAATATCGGTAGTGGCCACTTTTTGCACATCGTCATTCTTTGGTCTTGTGATTGTTGCTGTTATGTTATGTCGGTGTTAAATAAAATATGTTCTACTTCTATTTTGTACCTGATAACCTTATTATCGATCAACTTCATTGTCAACCGTCATCAATCAACGTTATATCTAAGAACGTATAAATTATATTGAGTATTCCTGGCAATTCGACCATTCAAAAATAGGTTATGATGTTGGAGAATTCTATGTAAACTAACTGACTTTAACCGTGCTTCCAGGTCCTGGTTCCCGCCATGTTCTCGTGGCAGTTCTCGACAGAAGGCGCAGTCCCCCCTGGCGCCGTGGCCGCAGGAGTCACCGCTGACGGAGAGAAGCTGTACTTCGGTAGAGTCACACACGACGGATGCACCACGCCTGGCAAGGTATGGATAAATAGTAACGATAGTTAGTTATTCTTGTATATTAGTAGATTTACAAGTTTCTGCATCAAATAGAGAGAGACTCTAAGTAGATTTACAAGTTTTTATATTAAATAGACAGAGATGTGTTGCTGAAGAGTTTTTGTATGAGTGTTGAAGAACAACAAGGAACGAATGGAGGCAAAATTCGCGAAATTTCTTTGCCTTTGAAATTTATTTATTTTGAATTATTATTTTTGACTGTTGAGATTTAGCAGAAAGTGGTAGAATTTAAGTAATAAGATTTGGTTCTAGGTTAACATCATGGGGTTTTCTTTAAAAAAATCATGTCAGGCGTTATATGTGTAATTATAAACATCACCAGTTTTTCTACTAAGTAACTGCTAACTGAGCAAACATCACCCGAAGAACCACGTTGCATAAGACAGCCCACTGTGTCACCCTTTGTAAAAAAAAAATATATATTTATGTTCTATAATTTGTATGGTGTACAATAAAGAGTAGGTATTCTATTCTATGTGATCATCCATGACGAAGTAGTCTGTACTCCATCCTTTTATTTTTTTGGATGGGAAAGTCATCAAATGACCTCTCCCGGTCTGGGCTGAGCGGAAGGGCGTCTGTTCTCCATCCTTAATTTCAAAAGGCACAAAATGATTATATTTTATTCTCAATTTCAGATCCAGCCTAGTCATGGAACCTGCTACTACCCCTTCGATGGTGAGGAGAGGAGCTCAGCTGAATACGAGGTCCTTGTCCTCATGTAAAATAACACCAACATTACCTATTTATACTGTAACATTAATTATTAAATAAACGATTTATATTCACAGTGTATTACATAAACTTTATAAAAACAACTTCCTTGTATCAATCAAGACCAACTGCAACCAAAATAGTGGTTCTTTTGTGGTTCGCATACTACCCATAACGATTATTTTTTGTTAGTAAAATTAGTTTTTGTTCTGCTTTCATTAGTATCGTCGATAAAAAAGTAGGTACACCATTTACTACATAAGTTACATCGTGTTGTATGTTCAAAGAAATCGTTTGAAGTAATGAAGTATTTGGTTTTCATACATTATTTACAATGAGGTTTTAGAATAGGTTCTTATTATACATCTACACCAACGATTTACATTTAGATACATTTTTACTAACTAGTGTAAATTTTTTGTAAAGTGAATTAAGTAAATAAAGAGTCTATCGGAGACGTTTCCGTTAATCTTATTTTTTTCTTAACAAATCAAGGTTCCTTGTTACATGCTTTTGTTTATTAGCGTTTTTGTCGTCCATTTTTATCCTTGGAGTGTGAGTCAGATAGTTTTTCCCATTTTACTTTATTTTTGTGTGGTTTTATGGAACGTTGTTTGCGTTTTTCGTTCAGTGATTTTTATTGGTGTCTATTCTTCTTCTTTTATTCGTACCAGACATTGTTAGTATTCAAAGTTATTTATAGTTATATAGTTATTTTCATTTATCATTTTCCTCAATACTGATAATAATAATAATAATGTTTATTTTTCTTCCACAAATAATACTTATAAACTAACACATGCAAATTGATTGAAAATGATCACTGTTTATTTGTGGGAGACTGGTGCCTAAACTAAGCCAAAACTTGTATTTCAGGACACCAGGGACTCCCCCCTACAGGCAAAAATTACATTCTTCAATTAGATGTGTACAGATATGGATATTTGATGGAAAGAACAAAACATTATAATTTAGTAGCAAAATAATAATAGTAATAGTAATAGAACCTTAAATCTGTGTGAAGTGTAGTGGAGACAAGATGTGGAGAGTGATATACTATACGAGCACGTAGGAGTCAAGCCCATATTTTTAAGTGGACTATTGATAAAGATATCCATCTTATCACAACTATTATAGGTTGCGTCGATACGATGTATTTATTTATTGCCAAATAGAAGATTAGAGTAATATCCGAGGAAACCTTGACAAGACAAGTTTTGGCATTGGTAATTTGCTATGCCTATTGTTGCACATGAGCACACTTTCCATCAAGTCGGCCGTCAGAAATATTGCCAACATAATAGCTAGAGAGGCTGCAGACAAGCATCGACTCTGGGCTTTTAGCGTGGATAGGCTTTTTTTTTATTTTTTTGGATGGGAAATCATCAAATGACCCCTCCCGCTCTGGGTGGAGCGGAAGGGAGTGTAAGACTCTTACTGACTAAAACCTACCCGTGTTCCTTCCTTAGCCCTTTCTGTTCCAGGGCAGTAACCCTTTCGGACGATCCCGCTACCCTGGCAGGCTTCGGCCCTATCGAGCCCCAGTGTGGATAGGCTTAAGGTATCTTTCTGGTAAATACATATACATATGTATACATCGTGTTCCGACCGATATACATAAACTTCGACCATATGTTCAGACCATGGTAACCAAGTAAGTAATAATAATAATAAATCGTTTATTGACCAAATAGTTTTCTTACATTTCCTTCATCTAAGTATGTACAAATAAATTACTCCTAAGATTATTTTTCAGGGGAAACATAATTTTATACTTTAACTTGTGGACTCCACACTAGGTCGAGCCTGTCTCGTGGAGTCCTTGAGAGTATTTAATAATTTTAAATATCATGGTCGATACTGTATTGTAAAATTTGTTAAGTATTTTTCATTATAGACACATTAATGAATTCTTATCTTTTGTTAATTTTCATACAAACTAAATGCCTTGACGTAAATCACTCGATATGCATACCACTTTATCTTTTTATCCGAAGCATTTGATAGATTTTTCATTTTAATTGCACTAAGCGGCAACATAGGCCAAATCAAGACCCTTTCTTACTAAATAGCTCGATCAAATTTCATTAAATGAAATTACAAATATCTTTGTAGCGAAGCCTTCTTAAGTACTACTTCCTTTGTTAGATTTGATTTGTAAAAGCTATAGAAGCGTTTGTCAAAGTTTATGGATAACGTGATGAACATGGTGTATATTTAGACTAATTTAGAGCATCAATGCTGAATAAGAATGGACGGTGGACGACCACCAAAAACTTGGCTACGAACAATAAAAAACCGGTCAAGTGCGAGTCGGACTCGCGCACCAAGCGTTCCGTACAAATTTGTAGGTGTAGGTGCCTTTCTTGTGCTACATGACATTGCTTCTTGCCAAATTTCATAATTCTAGGTCAACGGAAAGTACCCTATAGGTTTTGATTTCCTTACGAGTGTCAAAAGAATATGCGGTATAAACGGAACATAAATGTCCGTATCTTTTGATTGCGTTGACTCAAAAGTTTGATTTTCACTGTTTCAAGGGATTGCAGCCCTGGGTATTTGATATTAATTTCAAGTTGATAACTCCACGAGTTCCTGAGAAAAAGGAACGCGTTCCTTAGAAAAACGAAAAAGGGTCTTGACATACGTACAGACAGACGGACAACGGAGTGATCTTACAAAGGTTCCGTTTTTCCTTTTGAGGTACGAAACTAAAAATAACATGATAGCGGGCAACACAACAAAAGAGACCACCCACTATCTTACTGTGTGGTGCAGAAGTACTAGGAGGGCTGACCCTAAAAATAAATTGAGAAAGTAGCCAGGAGAAATAAGAAGAAGAATGCTGAATAAGAATAGTATTCATTTGCAAGAACACGAGTAGGTACAATAAGTTGACAAATATACACTGCCGAGCAATGAAAAAGGTGCACCCACAAAATGAAAACAAACACCTTAATATCTCCTAAGACAGAACCTAGCTCCCTAGCTCCAATATTTACGTTTTTAGTTGGTAATATTCTGATGCGCTGTTAAATGTACTTCAATATTGCAGACGGCGTCATTAAGCTAGCCTTTCCCGTTTAGGAGTAATTTGGTGCTACATATGTCACTGGAACTTTTTCATTGTTCGTGAGTGTACATGGTAACTTACTAAGTATCTGGTGTGCAAACCTTAAATAAGGTTTTAACACAAAAAAAAACCTATAAAAATTATCAAACAGTGATTAAATCAATACTGCACTATGTCATATCATCGATATCACCGATTTCTAGGGATATCTCGATTGACACACTTAAACCTATCGATTTAAAAAAAAAAGTCTGAATGTTATATCGGGCAAGGATTGAGGGAGGTCATTACTATCGTTAAAACAATACCTAAACTACATTATGACCATTCGCACCTGAAAACGAAAGATGAACTAGGCATAGATAATTTATAGAGCCTTCCCAAAACCGTAAATCTAGGAATTCTAGGAGAATGATGGTTCCGGGAAGGCTCTTAGAAACTTCTTAGTCTAGAGGCTAAAATCAAAGCAAAATATTTATAAACATTACTTCCAGTTAAAAAGCAGATAAAAATGATTTGGCTTGCAAGGTAACCTAGTATGAGATATCCATAATCACATGAATGATTTAATGCGATGAATCATCATAATAGATGGACTACCGATATGCGCGCACGCAGGCTCCGATATGCTGCGGTAGTGCGGTTCATTCCGTCATCAGCCACCGTCAAAGCCGCGCGTGTATTGTGTTTACCAACGAATTTGTTACGGTAAACATTGTAAACAAAAAAGTGCAGTTTCTAACTGATTGTTTTTATTCCGAAAAACCAATCAACTATGAAGGCTGTCATCGGTTTTGTGATGCTCAGTAAGTTTTGTTTTTATTTTCCTTTCTTATACTTAAGTAGGTACAATTTTTTACTTCCTTACTGTGTACCTTTTTGCATAAGCCTTCAAATGCTGAGTCCTTTCCCCTAGATCGTCATAGGAAGCATCTTGGAGAAATTTTCAAATTACTTACTAGTTTTAACTAGCAGACCTTAAGGTGCTAGGCTAAATTACCTATGTAATACATTATTTACCTAAACCTCAAACAATAACTTAATTTATTTAAAGCCATGACCCTTTACGCCATGTGTTCATTCTTAAGCTGTCATCTGATAATCGAGTATTATGAGTTTATGAGCCATTTGAGAACCTGCTATTCAATTCCTAAATCCGACCACAAACTGATATTGTTACCACAATGATATCAAATGCATGTGGTTTTGGAACTTAAACATTATGTACTTCTATAAGTAGGTAGGTACAGCAGTCCATTGATGTCTTATCTACTAGGATCTTTTTGTTTCGCACAATTCTAAAGCAGTATATATAGTAAGAGGACATTGGATACTGGCTACTTACAGCATTCTAATTGCGTAATTGCGTATCAATACATTGCTTCATATGTCGAAAAGTTTATGTGTTCAACAACGTAAATAACGCAATGAATGTTGTTGAACTATCAAATTGAAAGTGGGTTATGCAATTACCCCACTGGTGTCATTAACCTAAGGAAGAACATCTCATGGACATAGCATTCTCCAATCGCAAACCACTTATCTCGATCCGAGGCTTCTCTCATCCAGCTAATTCCAGCTGCTACCAGCAATTCTGCGAAAATTGTTGATCCATCTAGCCTGAGTAGATCCTACCCGGCTGTTCCAGTACACACTCTCTATACAGCATAATTATCCTTAAAGTTCCCACTGCTGGGACACAAACCTCTTCTCTGTGAGAGGGAGTGGGCCGTAACCCACCACGCAGGCCCAGTGCGGGTTGGTATACTCATATATATACAGCTTCGAGGCAAATTATTATCAGCATTGTTAAATACCGATATTTATGTAATTGATCTAATAACAAATGAAGTCTGTTTAATTATCACATCACGTGTTCAGTTTCTATACGTACCTATTTCCTGTTTCCATTCATTCGTTAATAAAATGAAAATCCACATTGAGAGCGAAAATAAACAAGTGCCTTGGTAAGTATAGATAATTTCCTAATGTAGGGCAAACGTAATTTAGAAAATTGATTTACGTTTTTCTATTTACGTAGCCAACTGGTAACTGGTGCTAGGCTGTAACTGGTGTTCATACATACATATCTAAACTAATGTTATAAAGAGAAAAGATTTGATTTTTTGTACGTTAGTTTGTTACGCTTTCACGCGAAAACGGCTGAACGGAAATTTGGCACATGGGTAAACCATGACCTGGGTTAGGACAAAGAATACTTTTTATTCCGATATTCTCACGGGGTCGAGACTTAAATGCGGGTGAAACCGCGGGGCGCAGCTAGTCTATTATAAAATATATATATGCAGGTATGGCAGATTGGTAAATATGCGCTGAATCCCTTTAGTATTGGTCCAGTGAGTAAGACGACTATAGAATCACTTAGCTATAAACCCTGGTACATTATGTACGCATTTGATTCGATTTCAACTGATTAATTCATGTCAAATTCATGCAAATGCGATACGTTGTTGCTAAGCTGCCCATAGAAATAAAGTGGGCTATACCTACCGCCCGCGGTGTAAAGAATCCATATTAATCTCACCATAAATTATACCGTTATGATTGAAGATCAGCCTGTGTATTCCGTAAATAAACGATCGATCTAGGGATCTTCAATGACTGCTGACTTTTCATATCTGTTGCCAAGAAGAAAGTTGTTACTAAGTGTCTAGCTCTCCCGAATCCTTATCATCAGCGTCAAATCCGTGCCTCATTTATTCATTATTTTGACAAGAAATGAGTTGCGAAACGAGTTAGTAACTTTCAGTTATTAATTATCTAAAGCTGGTTTGCTTACTTTCAGTTTCGTTGAACATAACTCTGACTGAACTGATTTAATTAAACTCATAATAAGGCAGCAGTGTGCGTATGAGCAGTAGTGTAGGTATGAGCAGTGAAGGCTCAGAGGTAACGGCCCGGACTGCCAGGGTTCGAACCGTATATCAATATAAAGACTGCCGATATTCAATAGTGTTTCTCGGCTTAAGCATTTGTAGGTGAAACTAAGTGTTTGTGTTTTTAAACGATTTATTGATAAGAATTCATTAATCGTGTTGATTTTTTTTTTCTTTCATATATGTTTTGCTTTGTGCTGACCTTTCTCTTTTTTTAAAATTTAGTATTTACCAGCGGAAAATGTTTACCAACACTGTTAATACGCGAGACGAAAGTTTCCCAAATGGAATAAGAAATAAAATATTAGTAAATAGTAATGACTTGATGAGACTTCCTTGTTTCCAGTGCTGGGCGCGGTGTCAGCAGACATGGCGGGAGAGTGCGACATGGCCAGCTTCTACACCGAACTGGCCTGTACGCCGGTGGCTCGGGAAGATGGAGGGCTATGTCCTGACGCCTTCACCTGTCCTGATCTACATCCTGATCCCACTATGTGTTACTATAAGTGAGTAGACAACGAGATTTGATTGAGTTAACAATAAGAGGAGTCTAACAGAAAGTCTGATTTACTTTAACTTGTCTATGCCTTTTCTTGACCTATGTCATGAATTAGTAAGTTACCTGAATTTGAACGATTTATTATAACGGTCAAAAGCAGATCACTTTTGACCTTGAAAACAGAAAGCGAGGCAATATGATTTTAAAACTCAGAGAAGTCCCTGTTCCTGAAAAATTTCTCCTGAATATACCATTCAGGAGAAGGAATAAGACTGAAACTTGTCTCTCAAGACAATTTGACACCCAGAGTGACAAATTACTTATTTAACGAAGTCTTTGCTCACGCCGCGTCGCTGCATTAGTATATTGAGATATATATATCTAATATACGAGTATAACATTTTCGTGTCGCAATTATTGTTACCAAACTCCTCCGAAACGGCTCGACCGATTTGTGTGAAATTTTGTGTGCATATCGGGTAGGTCTGAGAATCAGCCTACATAAATATTTTTCATACAAGAAAAAAAATATTACCTAGAAATAATGTATATGGCAAAACAACGTTTGCCGGGTCAGCTAGTATTTATATATATATATTAGTATAATAAGATACTTACCTTGGTTCGGTCTGACTCATCAGACCAAATAGCCTTAAGACGTCAAAAAAATCCAACAACACCACTAAATATATTTAATAAAAGTGTAAATATTAGCACCCACCCAAGTCCTGACCTCGTGGAATACCCAGAAGCACCCAACAGTTAAAATGAACAAAAAGGCGATGACCTCTCGCGCGGCCGTCGTCGCCTGCGCAGGGAAATACCGCGACCTTGCGCTTGATCTGATGACAGTTTAGATATGCTGATATAAATCATTAAAATTATCATTCTTAGGTCATAAGGTAAGCTGGTGGTGGGATGATTATGTATGGCTTGTCTGGCCTCTTTGTGATTTTTTGTTACAAGACCGCCTTTATGAATTGCAATCTGAAAGTGAAAATATGAATTCAAATTCAAAGCTACAACCATTTTCTTGACTACCTACAGTACGTTTTGATAGACTGTAGGTAAGTTAATTCTTCAAAAAGAAATCATTTTCATTAAATCAATCTTTAAAGAATTATCTTTATATACCTACTTAATTTCATTCAACCAACCACGGTAGGTACCAATTTCCCAGGAAAATGTGAAGGGTTATTTCAGACACTCGCTCGTTTGATGAACCAAATAAAACATGTCCATAAAAAATCTACAGATTCATAATAATTTTCGTCAAGTTTCGTATTATATAAAGTTGAGTGTTCAATACCCAATTCACACGCCTTAACTTTTAATTAACTGTGTTAAACCGATGATCGAACAACTTTATGGGCCTGCTAATTAGACAACTTTAGTGGTAGAACTTTCGAGTGCTTTTCGGGTACCAGTAGGCTTTATTTAATGTTGTTTTATTGGGGATTTGTGCTTGTGGCTAAGTAATAGCTGCATGAGTCGATCGATCAGGGTGAGCTTTGCTTGCCACAGTTGGACGACCATCTTTACATATCAAGACAATTCAAGACCCCTCCGTGGCTCGGAAAACACGTTAAGCCGTTTGTTCCGGCTGTCATTCGTGGATCTTTGGCAGTCGTTACGGGTCGTTAGTAACCCGAATGTCCGACAACCAGTTTTATCAGGGTATCGTATACCCAGTAACGGTTGTGAAGGTCAGATAAACAGTCGCTCCATGTTATACTCGTATTCAGTTGCATCCGGTTAGACTGGAAGCCGACCCCAGCATAGTTGGGGTAAGGCTAGGCAGATCGATATTGAGCATTAGTCCCTGTATTTTCTTTTATCAATATTCACACTCACTCTCTCACTCTCACTCTCTCACACACTCACACTCTCACTCTCACACACTCACACTCACACTCACTCACTTATTATCCAAGAGTTCTCATTTCTATTTCCAATACATTCAATTCGGAACTTTTCTACTTTAATAGATAGCTTTTGGAATAATTGTTTATGCTTTATCGAAAATTTCTACGGATGCACATACCTGAGCACCTATGCCTGTTAGATGGGCTCTACAGCCCGGAGACGATGTTATTTTCATCCAGGCGTACAGTACAGTACCAGTGAAAGAGCGGTTGATAATTAGGATTTGGGTCTAAGTTTTGCAATGTTTCATGCCTTATGGAGAAATGCCGCGGATGCAAGGACCAATGTCGCTGCAACCTTTTTTAGCTCGAACATTTGCCTTCGTCTATATAGTGACTACTTAACGTAACTTAATAATTATAGATTGTTGTGACAGGACTCCATATGGTTATATATAATTTATTATATACTCCATATATAATTGGTTAGAAAGGGGGTGACTGTCGAGATGGCGGCTAATAGAGGAGTATGGAAGAAAAAGACATGTTGCGCCGACCCCAAATAATTTGGGATAAGGGCAGGAGAATGATGATGTTGTGACAGGACTCCCACGCCCCCCTACCGTCACCAAACTGCCGAAATTTCGCCGAGGTCGAACATGTTACATAACAAAACGAGTGAAGCTTCGACCCTTGGGCCCGGCGGCGCGGCCCGAGGTAAGGCCATATTATTTTCCACCGCTCATTCGCTGGTACTTTACAAAACAATACAAAACACAATAAAAGAAATATAATACTTTAATCTTAATTATCAATAATTAGGATAAACAATAATATTAAGTTTCATTTGTATCTTCCGGGTTATCTCGGAGTGAAAATTATGACCGCGATAAAATTTACGAGGAGCCGGAAATAACACCTTTTTACTTTTAACACTAAATTCTATCTCATAATTTACGGTTCTTTACTGTATTCGAGAGAAATTGTAAATTTTAGATTCTCTCAGTAAAACAATTGCAGGAAAGTGTTACGTATTTGTACATTGTTATGTAATTTATTGTTTTATGTGTCGAGCAACAAGTAATTGAAGCCAGAGCAAGTCTAATTAAAATTTCTTCCTTTTTCCTAAGGGCTTTTTCTAAAAATTCTATATCTGGTACTTCAACTATTTAACCTCAATTACCTTACTTTGTGTGCGTCAAAGTCAAAGCATTTCTTTCAAATAAGCACATAAAAGGCACTTTTAAACGTCAACAATTACAATAATATAGAATTGATTCTAGTCGCCTCTACCAAAAGGTAGTTTCCGTATGGAGAAGAATGCGCAAGAAACTTCACCGTTACTCTTTGAAAATGTTTTACAATATTTTGCATACATTAATTATATAATAATATGTGAAGACGATGCACTTAAAATAAAATTACTATACCACAATAGGTCCAATAATTAACATGGATAATGAAACCATGACATATAAATTAATTCATTCAATCAATTCAATCATCCTACCCGCGGGCATAAACGCGTAAACACGTTAACCTGTTGCGCTCGCACATGATAATTCGCTGTTGGTCATAAAGTAATTATTTAACATTACAATATACGCTGTTTGTGAAGCCAAGTGTGTGATCCATCCAGTGCACGAACCTATTTTCGATTCCATAAAGTGACCACTAAGTAAACACAGTTTTTATCACGATATGTAAAACATAACGTGCTATCCTTTTGCTCAACGTGAGGCGCACTGAGGTCAAAGTCCGTCCTCGGTACTCGCCCAAGGACGCGCGCAAATCGCCAATCAGCTGTCGCTCGTCTGTGGTTCGGATAGTTCGGAAACCGAAGATTTACGAAGGTGTTGTCAACACAGGACTGTTCGTGTGATACTCGTGCGCAGTAAAATAAGTTTATGCGATCGCTGAGTGAGTAAGGTGCTTTATTCCTACAGTAAACAAACTACACTACACGATCTTATTATTTCTGAGCTCATTTTAAGTAAACCTAATAACAAAACATGATACGTTCACCCCAGAAAAATGCATCTTCGCCATTACACAACTCTGAGCCAGATTTACACACAAGTGTCAATATTGAAACTAATGAACAACAACAGAGGAAACGAAAGCGAGGAGATGACGCTGAGTTGCACCGCTTAGAATCTATGATGATTGAGATGAAGTCTATGTTTTCTAATTTTATTTCTGAACAAAAACAACACAATAATAAAATTGATATACTACACTCAGCCCTTGAAGAGATAAGGTCTCAAAACAGCCTGATACGTAGCCAAAACATTGAGATCCAAACTCAAAATGATGAGATCCGAACTCAGAATACTCAAATTCAAAACTCTGTGCAATTTTTATCTGATAAATACGACGATGCCATGCTAGAAATAAATAAATTACAGACGGAGTGCAAAAACAACCAAAAAGTAATAAAAACGCTTGAGCTGAAAGTAGACTATCTGGAGAGAAACCTAAAATCTTCAACAATAGAAATAAAAAATATCCCATCTTCAAACCATGAGACCAAAGAAACTTTGTATGGGTTAGTAAAAAAACTCGGTACGGTTATTAACCTACCTGTGCCATCATCTGAGGTCAAAAATATTTTTCGTTTGAGAGCAAATCAAGAGACAATGGGCGCAATAATTGTTGAATTCTCATCCACATCAATGAAAGAACAATTTATGCAGAACAAAGGTTGAATGGGACCTAATAGCGTTAACCGAATGCTGGCTTCTTAATGCTAACTACATCCCAGATCTACAAGGCTATAACTACTTCAAAACTGAAAACAATTTTACGCAAAACGAGGGTGTTGTTGTTTACGTTAATAAGAATCTTAATGTGTCCGTGGAGGAACCAATGATTGAAGATGCTAATTGTCTACTAATAAAAATCGACGCCAGCACTATCCTTTTGGCTATATATCGCCGGCCGGCCTTCAAAGATATTACTAACTTCCTCAACTCACTTAATATGATCCTGTCCAGCATCACACACTATAAAAATATAATTCTTACCGGTGACTTAAACATAAACATTGATGATCAGTGTCTTGACTCAAACAAACATGGTTATCTCAATCTATTGGCTGCACATGGTCTACTGCCTGCGCACACACTGCCAACGAGACTTCAAGCTTGCCTTGACCACTTTATTCTTAAAACTACTCTACCTGCATCAACTCATGTTGCCCACTCCGCACTAACCGATCATGACACTACATTATTATTCCTAGTAAAAAAAAATCCAAAAAAAACAACAAAAAAAACAGCTGTTCGAATCAACTACAATCTACTAGACGCTGCATTACAGCAAATTGACTTTGAACCAGTCTATCGCACTGAAAGTCCTCACATAGCTGCAAAGCTATTGATCAGCCTTATAACGCAGGTTATTGATTCAAATACAAAAATCATTAAAATATCAAATCGAAAAAATATCCTAAAGCCTTGGCTCACTCCGGGCCTACTCCGATGTATCCGGCATAGAGACAACCTACACAAAAAAGCAAAAAAGTCACCTGACAACGAAATTTTAAGAACAACATTCACTAGATACAGAAACTACTGCAACAAACTACTGAGGAAGACTAAACAAGAATTTGATAAAAAAGAAATCATCAACGCAGGCAATAACACCAAACAAATCTGGGCAGCCATAAACACAATATCCAACAGAACTCATAAAAAAGACAGCACAACACATTTACTACATACGTCAGCTACTCCACTTCAATCCGTTAACCTGACGAACAATTTTTTTGCAGAAATTGGTAAAAATCTCGCAGAACAATTGGTTTCTAGGTCAACTGACGACGCATCCCAGACTATCAACAGCGGCTTCTTACAGTCTATGTCACTATTACCGACGGATGAAATCGAAGTTGCTAATCTGATAACATCCCTACGTAACGATTGTGCTGTGGGATGGGATAGAATCTCTAACGGCCTTATAAAAAAGCACATGGCCATAGTTGTACCGCCACTAACATACATCTGTAACCTCGCTCTCAAATCAGGTCAATTTCCCAAACCGTTTAAAAAATCTATTATACATCCTATATTTAAGGGTGGGGACAGGAACAGTGTCAACAACTACAGGCCTATTGCTGTCCTTCCTGCCCTATCCAAAATACTGGAGAGGATCATGAACAACAGGCTCGTTGACTACTTAGAAAAGTTTAACATATTGTCACCTGCACAATATGGCTTTCGGGCTGGCAAGTCAACGTCCGATGCGGTTCATGATCTGACCAACTATGTTGTTACAAATCTGGATGGGGGGCAGAAGGTCTTGGGTATCTTCCTAGACCTCGCCAAAGCTTTCGACACTGTTTCTGTACCCATTCTTATTCACAAAATGGAAAGAATAGGCATAAGGGGGATACAACTCAAACTTTTTGAGGACTACCTGAGTGAGCGTACTCAGTCCGTTAAGATTGATGATATCGTTAGCGACGAGTGCACCGTTACTTATGGTGTGCCACAAGGGAGCGTCCTCGGCCCGACTCTCTTTCTCATATACATTAACGGGCTGGGTATGCTCACCATCCCCAAGGGTAAAATTATTTCCTTCGCAGATGACACTGCCCTTCTCTTTAGCGCTGACTCATGGCATGAAGTTTACGCGCATGCTCAGACAGGCCTTGACACTGTAATGCGGTGGTTACAGAGTAATGTACTCACACTAAACGCGGACAAAACAAAGTACATTGCCTTTTCCCTAAAGTCCTACACTCACAAAACCCAAACGACCCCATTGTACTCTATAGTTGCCCACTCCTGCTCTAACCAAAATGACAACATGTGTGGCTGCACCCACCTACAAAAAACAAATAATATTAAATATCTAGGCATTATATTGGATTGCAACTTGAGGTTTCACGAGCACATCAACGCCCTCAGCAATAGATTGCGCAAATTAATGTTTGTCTTTAAGACCCTAAGACATGTGGCTGACGTCAGGTTGATGAAATCTGTCTACTATGCCCTCGCTCAATCCCTATTAACCTACTGTATAACGTCTTGGGGCGGTGCACCTAAATTCACAATCGTACAGCTGGAAAGAGCTCAGAGAGCTATTTTAAAGGTATCGTATTCTCTACCCTTTCGATATCCCACAGCACTCTTATATAAAGAGACTAAAGTCCTGACTGTACGTCAGCTGTTTGTCCTACAAACGGCCTTAAAACAGCACGGACTCCTTAGCTTCAACTCCTCGCTTCTACGAAGTAAAAGACGTTTTGACCCAGTAGACCGCCATGGTAAGCCACTTGCTACAATGTTCTCCAAACGTTTCTTTTGTTACCTCGGTCGCTTCCTCTACAATAAAATAAATAGGACGCTCTCCTTTTATCATCTTACCAAAACTCAGTGTAAAATGAAGATTGAGAGCTGGCTCCAGGAATTAAGTTATGAAGCTACGGAAAAACTTCTGGCTGCCCCAGTATAACTTGCTTGTTTTAATACAAATATGTATATGCCATGTGGATATATTTATGTACATCACCATTCTGTCCGTACAGCTCTTCACCTTCCCACGCAGGCCCACCAAACATAACTCGCATACACACCACACACACACTGACCACACACACACTCATCACACACACACGTACACTTTCATACAAGCGCACACACATAAAACACATACTCTCAAATACTAACCCTAGAATAAGTTTTAATCAATAGTGTATTCTGTATTATTATAATTTTTTTTTCTCTTTGCTTCTGTAACTTGCCGCATTTGTGTGCGAGTGCATAATCTGATTTGAATGTAACTGCTTCTGAAGGGTTGGAGACCTGGTGTCCTGAAATACAGGCCTTACGCCTAGCTTAGGCACCAGTCTCCCACATTATAATTTAAACTTTTATGTATTGTTCTTGATCTTTTGATGTACTTATATATTGTGGTGAGAAAATAAATCATTATCTTATCTTATCTTATCTTATCTTAATTATGTGATAGATACATGCTCACATATTTACAAACGTTGTAAAAGTAGACGATGTTCATTAAAAAATAAAGAAATTAACAAGTAATAAGTCCTGCTTGCCTCGTCTACCTGACTTATCTTCTCCAATATTCAATTATAGTCCCCAAACCACTAAAAAATCAAGTCTAGATTTAACGAATTTCCTCACGTAGTAGCATTCCAATCTAAATAGCCAACGTAATTGTCTATTCCAGAGGCGTCTCCTACGGTGACAAATCCCCGATACCACAGTCGTTGATCAGCAACCCGTGCTCGCAAGCCTGCAGTTGCAGCGTGTTTGCCGGGGAGCCACAGTTCAGTTGCGCGGCCGTCGACTGTGTCGAGATCTTCGACAACGATATGCAGCAGCAATGTATCAACACCTATGAGGTAGACTCGTGTTGCAGCACTGGAACCGTTTGTGGTAAGTGTTCTTGTGTTTTAAATGTCGTCTATTTGTTTAAAGTAATGGATGCAGATTTGACTGGAATTTTAAGAGGAGTTGATAAGGAATGAGACATTTTAGTCTTTATTGCGGAAAGGTCTTGTTTGGAGTGGTACTAGGATTGTTTAATTTTGCTATTTTAATGTAATTTATATCCTAACTGGCGAAATGTACAGACGCCAGCACATGAAGCTACTACAATCTGTCAAATTGCTTTAATAGATTTTCAACTTTATCTCTACAGCATTAAGGTTCAAGGTTGATTGGGAAAATTTGACAGTTTCGGGTAGCTTGACCTGCGGGCGTCTGTATGTGTATTATAGGTGCACCTCTGCCTAACGTTTCGGGGAAAACAGATGTGATGGTACGTTGTTTTATTTCATAAAATTATCCGACTTAGGGACTACTCACACTTATTCAGCTCATCAGCTCTGTTCAGCTTTTGTCCATAGAAAACCACGATTTTGTACGGAATGCGTACGTGGTCGTAAAGCTAAACGGATGCGTACGCATTCCATACAAAATCGATGTATTCTATGGACAAAACCTGAACAGAGCTGAATAAGTGTGAGTAGATCCTTATGGCTGATTTGACCAAAGTAAATTAACGTCTGACAGATCTAATGTAGAAAAGCTGTAAAAAATTCTAAATTTATCTAAGGTTAAGACTTATTCTAGGTATAAAAGTTTGGTGAAATTCGCTATAGGGATAACTAAGCGTTGAACATAATAGCATTTGAAAACGTGAGTGCTTTCAAAAATTCAACTCGCAGAAGGAAAAATGATGAATGCTCAAAAAATTACGTCACTATTCATCTCCATCTGTACCTAAACAAAACATCCGCTTGTTTTCCACAAGGAGATAACAACCCATTACCACTAAATCTATGGCATGTCCCAAAGGACACAGCCACGAGACATCAACACAGTAACTTATGACTTCATTAAATGTAATTAAATTTCAATAAACATTAACGATACACCTGTTCTGTCAAAACAAATCAATTGCTTGCTAATCATCAGCAGTATATTTAGATGACACACTCTTTAATGGCTTTAACACTATGGCAGACAATAGGGGCCTCCATATAAGCGGTCGTAATGATCTGGGCAATGGCAGGATTACTGTCAACGATCTATTGTCAACTTATGATGACGATGGAATTCGCTTCCACGTATTAAATGCTATTCAAAAGACACAACACATTGTGTTTATGAACTCATAAAACATTTTTGATATTACTTGTCCTTCTTTTACAAATTATAAAACGCAACCTCTTTCTGTCTGTCCATTGATGAATTTGTAACCAGCGGGATAATTGCGTAACACACTGTCAGTAGGAAGGGGTTTCATTTTGACAGTTCAACAACATTCATTGCGTTATTTACGTTGTTGAGCAGACACATTTTTCAAACTTACGAAGCAATGGATTAGATTAGCAATATCTTTCAAAATTATTCAGATTGAATTGATAGTGTGTTTCGCAATTAGAGGATGCCGATGCCATTTATCTGATTTCATTTATGTGATTTTTGGCAAGCTGATGCCATGACGGAAACCAGCCAGCAATGTTAGTTTTAGTCTTCGATGAATACATAATCAGTTCATAACGTTTTCACCGTTGGGACACAGAGGTCTCCTCTATGTGAGGGAGTGAGCCGTAATCCGCCATGCGGATTTCGATTCACGAAAAAAAAAGCTCTTCAATCATCTGTTGTGTCATTGCAACATCTGACCAATTATCTTCTGAATAAGGACTATAATAATGATGATAGCAGCTTTACCAAGAAGATCACCTTGACTCAGGTCGTGTCGTGACTCGTAAAGTCGTGTGTTGTTTATATAAATAGTTATTGTTTACATACATATTCATTTAAAAACATTGAGAGGAGTGCCTTTTGTTTGCGAAATAATGGAACTGCAACTTATTTGGCCATGTGCCAATATGTGATATTATGACCTATACTTTGTGAATATTTTTGGCAACAATTTCAACTTGCAATCCTACACTTTATTACTACTAACGAGTTGCAGGTCGTAGGTTCGAACCCAGACAGGCGCAACTTTGTGTTAATTATTTCATCACCACTGCTCTTAAAACGGTGAAGGAAAACAACGCATCGTGAGGAAACCGGCATGTCCTAGAAGCAAACATTCGAAGACATGTGACATCTACCAACCCGCACTGGGGCCGCGTGGTAGATTATAGCCCACTCCTACCTGAAGAGAGGAGGCCTGTGTCCCAGCAGTGGGAACAATATAGGCTGATTATGATGATCCTATACTTTTGGTGGATTTTGAACAGTTTTTCTAAGCCTACTTTTGCAGCAGTTTCCAGCAAATTTCCAGTTTTAGCTGACCTCTCATTGTATAGGTTTTTCGTAGAATCAGAAATCAGTTTATACTGGTTATGTATAACTTGATGTGTAGCCGTGCGTACTAGAGTTACAAACGTAGTTCGTTTTCACCTTACCATTAGAAATTAATCGTGCATTAAGTTACAACTTTCCATGCGTAATTTAGTTTAACGTCGCATAAGTTAATTAGTGTAGTAATTTCCACCATATGGCCTGATTGGAAATTAAACCTTATTTTCCAGGCAAAGATGCCATAGCCCAGCTGGCTACCTGCGAAGTCGATGGCCAGACGTACCGGGAAGGTCAGACGTACCAGCCCAAGAACACGCGTAAGACGTGTGTCTGTACCAAGGACTTCAATGCGACTGACTATACTGCTAACTGCCGGGACATCAACTGTGGCATTGAGATACATTACCAAAACGATCTGCTGCAGAACTGCGCGCCTGTGTTCCCAGGAAATATGCGCGGATGTCCTATTGGATTTGAGTGCCGTAAGTTTTGCTGCCTTGCTATATTGACATTTAGGTAAATAGTCTTGTATGAGAAGACCTGGGACATAAGTCAGTTGGTAATAAGGCGTGGGTCATCAGCGCCATACAACTATACTCTTAGCTCAAAACAGAATTCCACGGTTTACGATATCGATTTTATTTAAATAAATAAATCCCTAATAAATCCCTGGACATTTCACACAGCACCATTTGTCCCAAGCTAAGCAACCTAATGCTTGTGTTATGGTAACAAGATGGCTGATAAACTACTTATATACAATTTTTTTTTTGTAAATACATACATATTATAGATAGAAAAACACCCAGACTCGGAACAAATACATGTAGGTCATACAAATATTTGTTCCGTGCGGGAATCGAACCCGCGACACGCAGCGCAGCAGTCAATCGCTTAACCACTGCGCCAACCGTGCCGTCAAAAATACACGCTAAGTTTTAGTAATGGTAGGCACTAGTGATAGATATTGATAGTGCTCGATCAGTTCAACCTTGCTCTCGGAAGTCGGAGGTTTGAAGAAGTTGAAATTAAAAGCACAAGGATATAATTTTGTTATTTTAGTGTTATCTTGTAAATGAAAATAAATGTTTTATCACCATTAAAACAACGTACTAAAAGCACATTATTTTTTTCTTAACATTTTGCGGGACTCTAAAAGCCCCTCTACAAATTACAATAAAACTTCTATTGGGTCTCATTCAATGTCTTTTAATGGGTCAAACCCAACGCATTAGTTACTTATCTTGTAAAGGCAGGGAAATTAATTATTGAGAAAATGGACTACCAATTCAAATTGTCCGTATATTGAACTTACGTAATTGTCAGTTGTATGAAATGGCTATAACACAGAAAATTAACGACTTGCAAATTGACTTGTTCAATTTAATTATGTCAGTTCGCTAACCGATATTAAAATTGACTTCTCTACAGAGACTACAAAGACCAAAGTAGTCCGTGGTCTCAACATCCGCAACCTGACAGCTTCGTGCGTCTTCGGCAACACGACGCTGATCGTCGGCGATGAGGTCACCGTCGACGACAACTGTACCAAGTGCACCTGCAGCGTACCACCCTTCGTGACCTGCATGAGGAAGGACACTTGCGACTCGACTGTTCAGTAAGGTTATGGTTGGGAATGTTTGGGTCTGTGAAATGGAAGTGGGACTGTGAGAGGATGGGACAGGTGGCAAATATGATGTGTGTGGAAATTATGAAGTTAGTCAACTAAAAAATGCGGAGAGCTGTTGATGTTTAAAAGCTGTTTTTACTGTTGAGATGTTTGAATTAAAATTGTATCCAAGGATACAATTAATATATATTTAATGTTCTGATGTTAAAGAATGTCTTCAGATTATACGTAAAAGCTCTTACAAAATACATTTTTAGAAACAAATGTTGGGTAAGAGACTTTGGAGGCACTTATTAGCGGAAACATACTTTCGGCAGAAATAAATAATTCATTTATAAAATATATCGTTTATTTTATGGCTTCATAAGCTGCTTATTGGTAAGAACATTTATTTAAATTGTAAATAAGTAGTAACTTAATTTAACTAAGATATACCTTAAACTCGAATGTAGGAATCCCATGACATTAACTTAATAAATAAGGATATTTACATTATGTACACATACACAGCCTAAGAGGACCTTTGTAAATTAAATTATTATAATAAAAAATATTATTTAAATTATTAAACTATGTTGTGACGACCTAATAATACTTATGTTTAAGTACTTAATTGTATAATAAAATCTTGTCTTAGGGGCCGTCCACGAGCGTGAGAATCGCGGCGATATTATCGTCGTGACATGCATTTCTATACACTCTCTAACGTGTCTCTACACGGCTATATCATTGCGGTGAGAATTTGATGACAAGGCGAGACTATCGCCGGGATTCTCTCGCTCGAGGAGACAGCCCCTTAGTAATAGTGAATCACGTTATAGGAAAGATTATAATTGTTATTATAATTAAAGTACTTATTACATTTTTTTTATACTAAGTGTTTCATTTTCTATTCTATTTTGATAGGTACATAGTTGGCTTTGTGTAGTTATTATAATAAATGCTGGTTATGGCAGTTTTCTTAACTAAATTGCACAATATTAATATTATTGTACAAAGCGAATATTCTGTGTTCTTAAAAGTAATAAATTGAAATGTTTTTGAGATCTTATACGTAAACAATAAACGCTTATTTAACGATACGTAGGTATATAAATGCAAGGGGACAGTAAAAATATTCGGTAATTAATTCATAAGCATTTGCAATTCATTCTGGCATAAATTTTCCCCTGACTGAAAGTACAGTACAGTACAGTACTGAAAGCCTGCTCAATTTGATCAACTGTCAAATCTAGTGTTAACGTCTTTGATAAGCTGTTGCTATTTCAATCAACAGCTAACAAGAATTTTAATCAACAGCTGGTTTACTGATCAATGAATTGATCAAACTTTCAGTTGATAAATTATGGGGTTACTATTCTTTTTCTGAACTTCAATCAACCTTGAGCCGGTGTTGCCATGTTTTTCGAGTTTTGTCGTAGTTTTCGTACCGTTTAGCTGAAGCAAGCCAACCCAAGTTCAACCCTGAACATCTGGTTTGGTCTTCCGACGTCCCTAATGGCCACATCGAGGAGTGGCAGACGCCCTGGCTTGTCGGTCTGGAACTCAACAATGGTGCGTGCCCAGCTCGAACTCTTGTACTGTGGACAAAATGATCATACGTATATTAATGTCCTTCGTTTTGAACGGCATGACGATGAAGCTACTGAAAATCTGTAGTTGATTAATGATGTTGTTAAATAAGTCGTTTTTTCGGGTGTTCTGTTATCAGTTTTGCGCAGTTCACTGAGTTTTTTGTGCGATGGAGGCTGCGGAGCATACTCAGCAAAGTATAGTACCTAAATTCATTGTATAGATACTAGTACAGACGAGACGTAGTGTATAAAGGGCAGACCCTGTGTCACTAATACCTGTAATCTATGCCCGGATAATGTACAGTCGAACAAGCAATTTGGTATACAGGCAAAATATCCGTCTTTCCACTAAATTGCCAATATTAATATTGTTGTGTGCGTAATATTAACTTTTTAAGTGTTTGGCATACTTAAGGTTACTCAGCACACTCGCAAAATTGCTGCCATACCAAAAAGCTTGTTCGTTTGTACACAATTTTTGTGACTTATTGTCCAAATTGAAAGCTGCAGTCTGTTTTTCTTTTGCATTAAACTGTTTTATACAATTCGAAAGATCAACTCACCTGGCATTCATCCAACACTGCCTTATACCTCAGCCTGTTGTTGGCTTTAGGCAAGATCTCTGCGTCGTTGTAGGCCAACAACTTGATGCCTCGTCTGTAGTTGTTGGTGGTCGGGTCGTAGTAGCCAATGGTGTTGCGGCAATGGAAGGTCACGTTCTGGACTGCCTTAGATGACATCAGCTGCAGGTATGTGAGTTGCGTGTGGTCGGCCTTGTATGTAATCTAGAAAATGATGAGGGGATTTTGGAACAGCGCATAAGATACTTCAAGAGTCTACTACTTACTTTATCAAATTAGGTTCACAATCACAAACTCAGAGGTTGGAAATCAACAGTAACAGTTAGAAGGGTCAAAATGGTATTTAAAAATAATGAAGATTTTTAGGGTTGAACCAAAAGTATATCTTTTTTAAAAACTGACAAATATTCATGTTAATAAATAGACTAGTAAGTCTTGTTTCCATGACATACTGCTGATTTGAATCGAAAATCTTAGGGTACAGTATACTCTTAAGGCAGAAGCACGGGGTAGCCCAAGCAATTCAAATTTTGCCTTACCGCATCCCCCTTAACTGCCCTTTACAATTGTATTTGAAAATTATAATGATATTTGTATGATTGCCAGGGTTTGAAAACGTATCCTCCAGGCTATCAGGACAAATAATCTTATATCGCTTATCATTCATGTATTACGCCAGCAAAAACTCAAGACTCACCGTAAATCCATTATCCATCTCACTCAGCCAGGGCTCATGCTCCTTGCCATCATACGCGATATCCTGTGACGTCATCGGCTTGGGGAACACACAGCTGCTGCCGGTCTCCAGGTCGCAGTGCACTATGATCGCATCGTTGATGTCCCCGCCGTTCGGGTCGATCCAGTATTGTCCTGCGAAATAGGAAACAAAAATATTGCAAGTTTCACTTAGGTCTGATTTACTGGTGACTCGAGTAAATCAAATTCCAAGCAAATCGGATGAGAGGAATTCTGTACTTCTAAGTCATGGCAGAAGGTGAAACCGAGGGTATATAATCAGCTGAATTCTGCTGGCTTCCCTTGTTTAAAGAAAGTGGGTTGCCCTCGTGTAAGAAACAAATGGCAACCCTGACTAGAACTGTCCTTCACCAGACCTTTCAAAAAGAGAAACTAGGTGTCAGGTGTTTTAGGCACATACGTCAAGCCATACTTTTTTCGCACAAGTTTAAATAAATTCAATTTGATTTTATTTATGAAGGTTTTTGTCTTACCGCTTTCAAACTCAGGATGATGATACTTGATATCTCCGCAGGTCTTAGCTGGTGCTTCCTTAGAACCGTCTGGTTTGAGGAACTTGTCAAGAGACACCTTGAGTCGTTCGTATGCCTTCATCACAACCTCCTTGCGTTCAGCTGCTGTCATGTCTTCTTTGAAGAACCGTGGGGGAAGTGTGTTCGGGTCATCGCCTAATGGATCTGGTCCTTTCACTGAACCTGTTGGAGATAAAATCGATACTTAATTACATGACACATGATTCGTAAGAACTTTAATCCTTAGTGGAGCATCAAATTAAAATATAGTTAAGTCCCAGGATTAACAAATATGAAAACAAAAAATCTAAGACGCCTTGGAGATTAATCCAGATACTACGACGGGCTTTTAACAAGACCATTGGTCACCAACCTTGTTGCAACATGGCAGCTAAGGCAGCAGCATCATAAGCCAGGCCCTCTCCAGGCGGGCCGGGGGGTCCAGGTGGACCCGCGGCTCCAGGAGTTCCATGTCTACCAGCTTCACCAGGAGGACCGCGGCCTCCGGGCACTCCTGGTGGACCTTGCAGGCCAGGGTTTCCGTCACGGCCAGGAGTTCCTTGAGAAAAAGATTAATGAAGTGTCAGTTTCCACTATGATCAGCAACAGAACCTTTATTGACTAGTGAACCACCCCTGCTTCGCACAGTTTTTATGACTCTAAAAAACATTGTGATTTCTTTATTATAATTATTGAAGTTTAATATTATTAATGTATTGTACAAAATAAATTTTCTAAATGATGTTGAAAATCGCATCAAAATCCGTTACGGGATAACACAGACAGACGCGTTTGTAACTAGATAGACACAATAAATTCTAATTTATCTATGTTGTGCAATTATACATTGATTCAATATCTTTTAAAGTTACCTCGTGATCCAACATCTCCATCCTTTCCAGGTGATCCCATTTGTCCAGGTAAGCCTCGTTCACCAGTTCTTCCTGGGGCGCCAAGCATTCCAGGTAGACCTGGCAAGCCAGCGTGGCCCTTTGCTCCATCTGCACCAGACTCGCCTCGCTCTCCCTTGGTTCCGTCAAGACCGGGAGGTCCCATCTTGCCGGTAGGTCCTTGAGGCCCATCAACTCCAGGTGGTCCGCTTTCACCTCTAGGTCCTCGTTCGCCAGTCGGTCCGGAAGGACCTGATGGACCTGGTGGTCCCTAAGAACAATAATTCATTTGTATTATCAAAATGTTTGTTGAAATAATAAATCAAACTCCAAATTAGATTTTTCATTGATTTTTTCATAGGATCCATAGAATCGATTTTTTTATTTAGTAATCCTATCTTTGACGGAACCTAGTTTCGTGATGAGATTCTTTGTTTATGGCTAAACTCGGTCGTAGAGAAATCTAGAACAATTAAATATCGTATTCTCCTTGGAACTTAGCTGTAATAGAAATGTACTAAATCCCTAGAGGACGTTGAAAACGCTTATGAGAAATTGGCAAAATTTTACAATTTGTATTTCTGATGTAGTTATGCACATAAAATTCATCATCATCATCATCATTTCAGCCCGCAATCACCCACTGCTGTATATGGCCTTCCCTTTCTTCTGCCATGCTTCCCGGCTCCGTGCGTCTCTCATCCAGGTGTTTCCCGCGACATTGCCGATATCGCACATAATATTACTAACAAACAAATTTATAAACTTTATCAAATTGATATTTTTGTTATAATGCTGGGCAAAGGACAAAGTTAACAGATATAGACTTAATATTTACCTGTAATCCTGGAGGTCCACCTGGTCCGGATTGGCCTGGGGGTCCAAGTGGTCCCTTATCACCAGGTCGTCCAGAGATACCCGGTTGACCTTGCTTGCCCGGACGTCCCTCTGGGCCCGGCTCTCCCATCGGTCCCTGTGGGCCTTGCAGACCCGGAGTGCCTGATTGACCTGGAGCACCATCTGCGCCTGCTTTGCCTGGTGCACCACTTTCACCCTACAAATATAAAGGAGGTTTTAAAAATTGTAATCGTAATGTGTATAAGATTTAATAAAATCTGAATATCTTTGATTACATTGACCAAATAAAACAATCAATAATCATAACAACCTTTTTTAAGAAAAGCATTGTAATTGTATTTACTTTTTGTATACTTTTATATTAATTAATTTTTGCAAGATACCTGAGCGCCTCGAAGCCCTTGTGGTCCAGGCGGGCCTACAATGCCAGGCATTCCAACTGGGCCTCTCTCGCCAGCCGCGCCTGGTGGACCACTGGGACCTTGCAAGCCTGCTTCACCTTCGCTGCCTCTTTCACCCTTTGGTCCTTCAGATCCCTGAGGACCAGTAAGGCCCATTGGACCAGGTGCGCCTGGCCTGCCGGAGTCACCTGTAGATCCTTTGGCACCGGGGATACCAGAGGCACCTGCTGGGCCTGTGCTTCCTTGTGGGCCCTAAACACAAAGACATCATGATCTACATTTATATTTCTAATTTTTATGGAGACAAGTACAAGTATTTACAGAACAGTCCTAGTTTAGAACCACGCTCAAAATATAATGTACTTACAGGTGGTCCTAAATCTCCAGGTCTTCCGGGCAAACCAGTGTGTCCAGTTTCTCCTTTCGGTCCATGATCACCGCGACCGCCCTTAGCTCCAACTAAGCCTGGCAAACCACGTGGGCCAGACTCACCGGGCACACCTTACCAAAAATAATTTAAATATTAGTATCACATACTTGTATCACAAATTCACAAACTCCATCATGAGCAGACAGGATAAACGGATAATTCTAGACTAGAAAGTAATTTATCTGAATTACCTGGGCTTCCCGTATTCCCTTGTTGTCCCTTCGAACCACCGAAACCTCGTTCACCCTTCAGACCAGGCATGCCAGTAAGGCCGGGTGGGCCAGAAAGACCAGGTGAACCCTGAGGTCCAGGCTGCCCTCGTTCTCCTGGGGAACCCGGGGCTCCTAATTCTCCAGGAATACCAGGTGAACCAGGTTCTCCTCTCTCAGCGGGTTCTCCAGCTGGACCGACGGGTCCAATTGGACCCTGAGGACCTTGTTCTCCTTGGCGACCTGTGGTAATAACATATTTTTATGAGCTTTCTTGTTTGCTTTTGTATTGGATGATATGAAAAACTCGCCGTCTTTCTATCGTCAAAAGGTGCAAGGCAGATGTGATTAGTAACGCCAGAAGGGGACGCCCTAGAAGGACATGTGACATTATTAGTGATATTTTTCAGAGAGGTCAGGTGCGTAGTTTAAGTCGTTACTAGCGTGCGTGTATGACCTGAAGTGCAATTCTCGTAATTTTAAGATCGTACACAGGTTGATCTCAGTCTCAATCTGTCAAAAACTCCTCTAATTTCCCTACAGTTTGACAAGTTTTTGACATTTGTTTGTCGCTGAGATGAGACTGCGACTAGATTTTGAACGTTTTAAATTACGAGAATTGCCCCTCAGATGCATGAACATAAGCGAAGGAAAAGTATTGAGGTTGATCATAGCATAGGTGGCGTTCTTTAGTTTTTGCCAACATCCGTGGGAAAAAAGAGTGGGTTTATGTTTATGTATGTATTTTCTTACTTTTAATTATTACTTCTATTTTACTCAGTAGCAGTCCGGAGACTAGATTAGAGCCCTGTTGATGACGATAGGATCACCTCTTATTAAATGGAACTTAAACGTTACTGGCGAACAATGGGTTTAATACACATCTACGACCAGCCCCTTCGGTAAAGTAATTGTTAAATATTAAAATGATGGTGGCAAAATTATTATACAAAAAAAATAATTTACCTGGTGATCCGTCATTGCCAGGTGGTCCTGCAGAGCCTCTCTCGCCCTTCTCGCCTGTTGCTCCAGTAAGTCCTCGTTGTCCAGGCATGCCCATCGCTCCGGGCGATCCTGGGTGACCTTTACCTCCTCGGAGTCCTTCGGGACCCTGACAAGTGAAAAAATAGTAATAAGTTAAAATGAAAAAGTAAGCTGTGAAATGGAAACAATAAAAATGAGAGCACAAATAAAATTAGAAGATAAGTTTGATGTAAATTCGAATTAAATATAGTTTTCTATGCAATAGTTTGTTCAGTACCATAGTTTCAAAAGGAATTATGTGTCCTTTAATTAATAAAGGAAATAATTTGAAAACTGACGGAAAAATTGTGTTTTTTTTTATTGTATTTTATAGCCATTTCCTACATATTTATCCTGTATGTTGCACACCTGCCATGTTTTGTCTCTGCATCACCCTAAGGTCGACTGGTAGAAAATGCCTCAACTCAACTCAAACTATTAGGCATTAAAGCCACAGGCATTAAGCCCGCCTTTGTACAGTATTTTTTTTACTTGTGCATAAAGTTTTAATAAATAAATAATAAAAATAAAACACTGGGTTGTATTTTAATTGATTGTATCTTACCGGTGGTCCATCGGGCCCTTGAGCGCCAGTTTCTCCCTTCTCTCCTGTGCTTCCAGGCTGACCAGGTTGTCCTCGATCTCCGGTAAAGCCTCTCTCTCCACGAGGTCCAGATGGTCCTGGGGGCCCGGAAGGTCCTGCCATACCTGGTTCTCCTTCTTTTCCTGGTGAGCCTGGTAACCCAGCTGCTCCTGGCATACCCTGGATAAAAGATAGATAGGTTATAACGCTTTTGAACTTAAACACTGTAAATTGGAAGATTGGTCTAGCTACAAACGGGCGATAAATCAATGATAAATAAAAAACAGGGACAATTCTCGTAATTGTAAGAACGTTCACAGTCTGATCTCAGTCTCAATCTGTCAAAAGCTCCTCTAATTTCCCTACATTTTGACGAGTTTTTGACATTTATTTGTCGCCGAGATGAAACTGTGACTAGATTTTGAACGTTTTAAATTACGAGAATTGACCTTCAAAATCTTCTGTATACTTTTATAGCAAAGCAAAGTATACGCTATTTACATTTTGTGTATACCCTTGTCTATCTACTTATAAAAGTATATTACTGTTGTGTGCATTTACTGATAATATCATTCCTTTTAATAGATTAATTGGATAGTTAATGAGTTATAAGCTAAAACATAATATCATCGTAGAGAAATACTTACAGGGAATCCAGTAGGTCCCGCAGGGCCTGACGGACCTCTTTCACCCGCTGGTCCAGCAATACCCTGTGGTCCCTGAATACCAGTTGCACCATCTCGGCCAGCATCACCTTTAGGTCCGTGAGGTCCCGCCTGGCCTGGATCGCCGTCTTTTCCTGGTTCACCCTAATAAATACGACAAAAAATTTAGCTGTTTGATTGCAAACTGATTTGAGAATGATTTTTTATTAAAAATTTACATCAACGCCAGTTTACTCACTTGCAATCCCCGTTCTCCAGGCCCTCCCATTAAACCAGGTGGTCCTTGTATTCCCTGAGATCCTTGCTCACCAGGTCTTCCATCAGCTCCCGGTATCCCCCTCTCACCTTGAGGACCAGTCTTTCCTGGCATTCCAGGCCTTCCGATAGATCCTCGTGATCCTTGCAGACCTTGCGGTCCGGGCCTGCCAGGGTCTCCTGAACTTCCCTTAGACCCAGGTAATCCAACACCTCCTCTCTCTCCAGGCTGACCTTTAGAACCCATCGGTCCATCTGACCCGGGAAGACCTCTCATACCCATTAAACCTCTTTCGCCCTGGGGTCCAATATTGCCAGCAGGTCCTCGGAGACCTCTCTTTCCACGTTTTCCTTCTGGACCCATGCTACCGGGCAACCCGCGTGGCCCTGGAGCACCAGATTCTCCTCTGATTCCGCCATCACCTTTCTGACCCCTTTCACCAGGTTGGCCCTTTAAAAATAAAAATAAAGTTATGGTCATGTTCAGCCTTCAGATCTTGATAAACCGATCGACTAATTTTTAGGTTTTTTTTCTAGGATAGTATGTTACAGAATATATGTGTATTACAATATTGTATGGCTAATCATAGGTTTCCCTGTATTACTAGGATAAGTATTTAAAACGCAAACGGACTGCAAATAAATAAGAAATATTTAGATTCAAAAGGTGCAATCTTAGGTATATTACTTATAGTTAAGTAAGTTTGAGAATGGGGCTGCCGAATGCGAAAAAAAAATTCAAATCCGACTGGTAGTTCCAGAGATTAGCGCATTCAAACAAACAAACAAACTCTTCAGCTTTATTACTAGTACCTATAGATTATATAATAAATATTTAAAGTATAGATGGGTTATCTTACCGGCATTCCTTTAGAACCAGGCAAGCCTGAATCTCCAGCCGCACCCGGCAGTCCTCTAGGTCCAGGGAATCCCTGTGGGCCAGACGCCCCCGGTTGTCCATGAAGTCCTTTCTCGCCAGGGATCCCATCACGACCAGGAATACCAGAGGCTCCTACTTCACCAGGTTGGCCCGGACGACCTGCTTCTCCTCGTGGTCCTTGCATCCCTTGACTGCCTTTCGGTCCATAAAGACCCTGTTCACCTTTTAAGCCAGGGGCACCTGGGAATCCTGGTGAGCCTGGTTTGCCGACATTACCCTGAGGAGAAAAGATTATTTCTTTAAAATTTGAATAAAATAAACTTTGTTTTAAGAACGATTTCCACTTGTATGTGCCTGAACTTTATGAGAACACAGCTGTAGTACAGTCGATGTAAAACCACTCTTACTAATAATCCTTGAGGTCCTGGTGCTCCATCAACACCTCGGACACCCGGCGGGCCAGGAGGCCCTTCACGACCTCTCTCACCTCTAGCACCAACAGGACCCTGGAAAAAAAAACAATAATGAAGTCGATTAACAATAATTATGTGCATGTGTTTTTTTAAAGTAAAACTAATTTCACTTATTGAATATTTTTACTCAGGAAGGCCAATAACTTTCACTACTCCATACAAAAATAAAATAAATCAACCACATTTTCAATGACGTACCGAAGGTCCACTCGGTCCCATTGGTCCAGGCATTCCAGTTGGTCCTTTTTCTCCTGATAATCCTTGCTCACCCTTAGCGCCATCCCTGCCGTCGAAACCTCGATGCCCTTTAAGCCCTTGGATACCGGGTACTCCTGGAGTTCCACGAGGTCCAGTCTGGCCAATTGCACCTGAAGGACCTGGTTCACCATCTTCTCCGGGAGAGCCCTAAATAGATTATCAAAATATTTATTTAGATAAGTTAGTTTAGCGGTTATATTTTATTAACTAGATGTTACCTTCATTCAGAACTTTTTCGAAAGTGTGTGAAACCCAAAACATTCATGCTGATGCAAAAGGCACTTTCGAAAAAGTTCTAAATGAAAAGTTTTCTTACATCTTTTCCTGGTAGTCCTTGGGGTCCTCTTTCGCCTGGTGGTCCTAGCTGTCCTGGCAGCCCTGGTTCTCCGGGCTCGCCGCGTTGTCCTTGAAAGCCTTGCGGGCCGGGTGGTCCTTGCGGCCCTAATAGACGAAATACAAAGCTTATGTCATTGTTTGTTCAATCTGCTTGGTACATTCTAATTCAAACATGAAATCGATTCCATACCGAGATTTCCATTAGGGATGTATACAGGGTGGCAGGGACATCGACGCGCAAACTATAACCATGGATTCAGCACACATGAGTTTAGACCCCATAGCATCGAAATTTTTCGTCGGTTATTGAAAAAAAAAATTGCTGTTCCATACGTTTTGACCGCGTAGGTATTGCACTTTTCTATGCAATAGAAGATTTTTTTTTTGATAGCCGACGAAAAATTTCTACGCTATGTATGGTGTCTAAATTCATGTGCTGAATTCATGGTTACAGTTTGCGCGTCGATGTCCCTGCCACCCTGTATTGTTTGTCTTTCAATTGCATCAGTTTTATAAAATTTTTCGCTAAATTCTTTGATTTTATGAAAGGGGATTGAAGATTTTTACCTACTGTCACGCCATTTTGTTTTTTTTTTTTCAAAATGAAAAATGAGTGGCCATGCATGAAAACTATATAAATCGATGGAAATGGAAAATATTATGAGACTAAACCCTGTTGTAAAGCGTCACGTTTCCGAGATATTGACGTTCAAAGTTGGTCACGTGACATCCATTTTTTTTTTAACTTTCGTACATCTTGTTACTTATATGTTTGAAATAATCACTCTGAAAGTTAAAAGTAATCAAATATCTATGGCCAGGTAGGTATGCCACGGATCTTCAAAGCCCTTTGGTCTGCTTGATTTGATTTTAAAAAGTAAGAAGAGAAATATCCTTATTAGCCAATACAAAGTGTCTCAGAAACTCGGAAAACAAGACGTTTTTAAAGAGAGATTTTTGGTAAGCAGACATAGTGGTCTCACCGGGTATTCCTCTTATGCCTGGAGTGCCGACTGAAGCTTGCATGTACTGGTACGGGTCGAATGGTGGGCCCTTATCACCTCCAGCTGTAGCCGCCAGTTGAGCCAAGTATGCGTTCACCTTAACAAGAACAATTTTTTTGAGTAGGTGCGTATTCAGGAATATGTCGATGACAGTATGTGTATTCTTGGTATGTCTGACTAGTGTTATTTGCAGTTTTTTTTAGATCTCGTACTCGGAGTTTTTGTAATCGTATAGCCCTCTATTGTTCCCACTGGTACTGGGATACAAGCCTCCTATCTATGAGAAGGAGTGGGCCATAATCCACCATGCATGCCCAGTGCAGGTAGGTGGATGTCACATGTCTTCGAATTTTTGGTTCCAAGACATGCCGGTTTCCTCACGATGTTTTCCTTCACCGTTTTGAGAGCAGTGGTGATGAAATTAAATACACAAAGTAAACGGCCTGGCGGGGTTCGAACTCACGGCCTACAACTCGTAAGTTGAGGCCGATTCCACTGGACCACCACGGCTCTTTATTAAAGTATTCTATCTTATTTTTTTAATAAACTTTGTACAAACAGTGGTTAGAAATAGCCTCGTGAATGTATTATTTTATTGTTCAAAAGAGGAAAGGCGTGATTTTATGAATGTGTATTTTGCCATTTCATGGATATTTCATTTGTTAAACTTATTATTTTTATATGCTTATCCTTCATGTAGTCTGCAAAGTTTTTGCTTATTTCTTTTTATATCTTGTTTTTCTAGCGTTTTATTTTTACTTGACGCTTTATTTATTCTTATACTTACCGTTTTATTTCTTCACTCTTCAGTCTGAATCAGAATCTACATTAGAATACTTACATCAGGCATCTGACCGGCGAGTCCAGGTATCCCAGGCGCCCCATTGACCCCGTTAACTCCAGGTGTTCCAGGTGGGCCGGGCGGGCCCTCATCTCCTCCCACGCCAGAGTACCCGCGCACCGGTGTCTGCTGCTGCGGAGACACGCTGGCGAATACTGGTCGAGTTGGAGCTGCAGAAATCAGTTAGATATAAAATACTTCTAATATGTGTACGACATTGAAATTACAAACATTTGTAACTTGACCAAAAACTTTAATGGTGCAAACTGTAAATATAAGTTGGTTATAAATAAATAAATAAAAAATTTGAAGTTACATTATTATGTTGTCACAATGGGCGATCGTATCCATAAAAGCGATCTGATGCATGCGAATAAGTTGGTTTACATACTTACTTAGGTTTTATGTTGTTATTTATATTATTTTTGTGTATACGGTAGCTGGAGAGAATTCTTCTCTTTGTGTTAAAAATAAAAGAAACAATATTTTGTTTCAGATAATCCTACATACGCATATATGGAACATCAAAAGCTAGGTACACGGTCTTTTCCTTTGGAGAAGAGCCGGCAAGAAATTTCACGGTTATTCTTTAAAAAATAATTGTTTTTTACAATGTTTTAACCCGGCGGGTCACTGGCAGAGAGTGCAATTTTCTCGCTTCCAGTTGATGAAGATAAAAAGAACATACTAGTGGTAAGGCAAGCAGGCACTTTGGAGCAGTTGACTCGCCCGGCGTGGCACTGGCAGAGAGTGCAGTTGTCACGCTTCCAGTTCTCTCCCTCAGACCAGGTGCGACCGATGTCAACACACTTGGGGCTTGCAGGAACTGAGGACAATAAAGGCAAGAAAATGTATTTCTACTAATCAATTTAAAGATCGTTCGCATTTAGAAAAAAATGTGATTCTTTGCTGCACGTTTTTACGTAGTAAAATAGAATACAATCAGAAATCATTTTTTTAAAGTAATTTCGGATTGATTATTTTACCGGGCAAACTATCTCCTCAGCATAATAACGATTTGCCCGCACGTTGTTATTTACAATAAATCTTTCCAAACATTTATTTAACATACACTGATTAATTACTATTTTTACAAACTAATTCTAAAATATATACATATATATATTATTAACAAGTATATGATAAAAAAAAATATGAAAAAGGCAGGAGCTCATTGGGCATCAAATACAATAAATTAATTTATAATTTTGTTCCAGTAGTGTAGTAAAGTAGTAGAACATTATTTACCTCTTGGCGTCGGTCGTCGGTAGGTCGGTGTGCCTGAAACAAAGCTCAATATCACCACAAAATAACACGATACAAAAGACAGACAAGCAAAACTTAATTGAAGAAATAAAGTAACTTCGTTACTAGGAGCAAAGTCGCAAGCCAAGTAATAAACTCACTGCTGGCGGATTCACGGAAATCCCTCTCGATCGCTGGAACAAGACAAATTAAAGATGTTTCACCGACGACTGTACATAATTTCTGTCAGACAGATGAACCTCGAATTGTGAACGACACTGTTAAAACTTTTGTAGCTACGGTACAGTTAAGTAATAAAAACTAAAGCTCTACATACCTCGTTACCTAGTCATAAACACTTCAATAAATAAAATAAAATTATAGTTTACCGTCTCACTTTAAAAATATGGAAATGACAAGAAAAAGTAATTTTTAAAGAGCTTATCCTTAGTAAGTACAGATTCTTTTCAAGTTTCAATCGATTTAATGACGAGTCCCTAAAGTAAATTTAAACTCCACAGAAGAATTTCAATCACAAACGTGTATATACCATTTTCGTCCTCCCCGAAGGGATTGTAGTCGTCATAGGTATCCGGATCCTGGGCCTGTGGCAGCTCCTGTATGATCTCCTCGCGGAGGGGACCTTCGGACAGCTCCTTGCAGGCAGCTGGCAGCACCAGCAACGCCAACCAGGCAGCCTTCAACCACCGCATGGCTGTCTGGGTGAACAATGAAGAAGAAAATAAAGTTTCAGAAGAAATAGGCACAGATGTTTGTCTAAAGTGGACATCTTTGAAAATCATGCAACCTTCGTATGAAGGTAGATCTACGCAAGAGGATCGTGTTAAACTGCACGGTTAATCTATTGAACAGACGAATACGATCTAATAAACTCGTAGAAGAAAATCAAAATCGAATCTAGATCAAAACCTAATACTATGTTCATACAAGCATTTACAAATCAGTCCAGTCAATTCAAGAAACAAAATTCAGAATGAAAATGGTCAATAAAATGTCTATTGGACGCTATTAACTCGAATTCCTATCAATCAACGGCGCCATCTCGAAAATATTGTAGTAGTGTGTACATTAAAATATTCAAACTATAGATCTTCATAAACGGCAATATAAATCAATGTTGACGCTACATTAGCGTCATAGAGCGTCCAAGGCTATCAAACCAGGGCGTCGACTCGGCCCGTCGGCCTGTTCCTCAATCAACTCCTCTAAAGATGTCAGGAGCAAGTAGCGCCTGCTCCAGTAACCTTTCTAACAAACACATCTGTCTATATGGAGATGACAACCAGCAATTGGCAACTTTAATAATTAATTTTAGCGACCGACTCCGTGTCTGAACCAATTTGTTTATTAAACAAAATAGTCTATGATTCTCTCCTTTAAATGGTTCCACTTTCGTTTATTGAGATTTCGGGAGCTTAATTATTTTAAAGAATTGCTAGGGTCACAGTGTCGTTAACACTTTGCTGTTACTTACTTTGTTGTTAGCGCCAGTTATAATGACGGTTTGCAACGTCATTATGGGTAGTGTAACACTACATGTTTGGAATTTGAACTCATAAACAACCTTTGGAGGAACACTATGACGCATCTTCACGTAATTGGACTACCGAACAACGTTTTATGGTTGACACTTTCACTGTCCGCGTAGCAGACAGAATGGTTAAACAATCGTCGAACCATGTATGGCAACGTACCTGGGTATACATTCGTATATACTGCTCTGGGTTATCAATTTATCGTTGACTAGCTTCTGCCCGCGACTTCGCGTGAAATTTTTTGTTCCTCTGACCCTCCCCGTCGCATCACTTCGCCCTTTTACTTCGTATTAGCGTTTTTTCTGACTTTTTTTGTTCTTGCTCAGCTCCTAAGGGTCCTGGCGTCTGCCAAGGCCGCGGGTTGTTCGAAAGAGATACGGCGTGATGTTAAGTATCTATGGCCTTCCTCAAAATTCAAACAATAAGAAAAACAAACAAAACTTCATTATACGTATAGATATCAATGTCGATTTAAAAATTTACTCTAAGTAGCAATTTATCTGTGGAGGCTTGTTATTAGCAATTTAGTTATATATTACTGTTATTATAATGTTATTAGTCTGTGTAAGCCTTCCGAAAATAAACAAAATAAAATAAAAATTGTTTCTTGAATCTTTATATACCTATTTAATATAGTCTACGTATGCAAAAATCTGTTATGTTGTTCAGCTGCTGAATCAACGTGAAACTTTTCCCGCAACATGTCACAGAATAGATGATAGTACGACCACCCTGCACTTATGCAGGGTGGCAGGGACGTCGACGCGCAAACTGTAACCATGCATTCAGTATATGATTCTGAACCCTGCGTTAAAATAACTTTGTCGATGTCTAAAATTATTTGCTATTCCATACATTTTGACAGCGTAGGTACTGCACTTTTCTATGAAACATCAGATTTTTTTAAAAAAGGGAAATCGCACTCTACTAAGCGCCACGCGATGTGTGCAGCAACGCGTCCCCGCGCGTGGCACGATATACCTATTGTGTGATCCGCCTAATCGACGAAAACTTTCTACGCTAGGGGATCTAGAATCATGTGCTGAATGGGTTACAGTTTGCGCGTCAATGTTCCCTGCCACGTACCTAGATATACAAGACCCAGGGTGTCAGACAAGATAAAAAAGTGCAAAGATGTAGAAAGAAACCTTTTCAAGCAAATTTTCCTACCACTGACCATTTTCCAGCTAGACAATTGACTGCCCTCCTCAAATATAAAAAACGTTATGTATGCTGTGCTTGAAAAGCAAATGTATTACATAAAAGCTGAGTGATAGGGCAACATAAAAATGTTTGTTTATGCAAACAGATGCAAATGGGTGCGATGCAAGCCTTGCAAGAGCATCGAGGGGCGATATCTGCGGAATGGTACATATTGTGGGAACAATATGCCACAGGGTGTGTGCTCATGTCGCTTGTTTATTAAAAGGATGCGTTTATATACACGGTAACCTATTTGATAAGTTTGTGTTACCATTCTAGTCTCATAATAGCAATGCGGACGAATTTTTTGATGCTCTTTGATTACTTCCACCTCCTTTTTAAATAATTGTACGTTTCATTATATTTATATGTACTTTATTGTACACCACAAAAATACATTAAAAAAAAAATGATCGAACACTTAAAATATACAATGGGCGACCTTATCGCTTTCTGCGATCTCTTCCAGGCAACCATTAGTATTATTTTAAGATTTAATTTAAAAAAGACCGAGTCCGTGTGAGACTTTTTTCCATCTATTAGTAGGTAATTATTATATTTAGCCGTTTTAGTAAACACAACTAGAAAAAGCAATCTTCTTGCGTTCCAGTCAGTAACCTACTTTTTTTTCTAACTAATTGTAGTTTATTGAAATCTAGTGTTAATATTGTTAAAAATTACTTTAACCATATGAAGATTACCGCAAATACTAGACAATATATTTCTAATCGCATGTTTTTTGATGAACCTTCAAGAATTTTCTGAATGATTACTATGCTAACTACAGAAGTACCAAAGGTTTTTGCGTAGACCCTGAGGGCCTTGACAAGTGGCAATCGCTTTAAAAACGTTTCGTATTTCTGCAACGACTTTCAACAGGATTGACATAAGCTTTTCATTAGCTTTTGTCATTCAAATACAGACTTTTCCATCATCGCTATAGATTTTCCTATATAGCTGACAGAATATCACCACTTAGAGCACGTCTGGTTCACTTTTCAGGCGGAGTCGGTACTGTTAGTTATAGTCCGTTATTCGGGTGTAAAAACACTTTATAAACTGACTTCTAAATAAAATTCTAATCGACCAAAGAGCCAATTCCCCCTGGCAGTTCCTCCTGTTCAAACTGTCGTTATGCTACATAGCATTAGTCGAAACTTTAGAGCTCCCTATAAGCGGACTTACGTGCACGACACCTTTATCGCAATAAATGCGAAGAGCTTTTATAATTGTACTTAAATCGCTATTTTGTACTTGATTGCGATTTTAGTACTTATTTATACAAGTATAAAAGCTCTTCCATAGCACATTTAGACCACGTACGAAATTGTGAATTCTTTTCAAATTAATTTTCGGTGAGAATACGAAATTAACTTAAGTATTTGTACTATAGCAAGTAAGTCCACAGCATGAATTTTAATTAAAAGTGTGCGTGGATGGCCAATCAGAATCTAAACGACCGGAAAATACCTACTAAAAGGTCTCGGGGCTGATTTACATGAAAACTATAACGATATCACACACACACTTGGAAAATGGACCCTGTATACAATACAGATGTGTAGCTTGAAACTGGACAACGTAACGGGTGAAATCATTATAGCCCAAACACAATATTAATATGCAAAAAACAGTGTAACATACCTATATGGTTCTTGAGATAGATAGGGGGTTGCGCGGCCCGCCCGCGCCTCCACGAATGCGCTGCCTCCCGCGGGGATACCAATAAATATGCGCCTACGCATGACCCGTAAGCACCGCCATCTATGAGAACAGGGGACGACAACCATTGGTTCATGTAACGTGCTGATTTTTAACACAGTGTATTTAAAAAGAAGATATGTTTGTTCCCACCTTTTGAGCGGTAAAATAGTGGTAAAGCAGAGAAACAAAGCACACCAAAAATAAAGTACTTACCTACATGAATAAAAGGGCATTGGATAGAACGCTGTGGAGGTGTCTGGCCCTTAGTGGTAGCCCATTATAGGCTGATTTTTCATCTGATAATTTTATTCGAGGAATAATTTTGACAGTTATTTCATACAAAAACTGTCAAACGTGAATTTTATTCCTCGAATTAAAGTTATCTGGCGATGGGAAAATCAGCCTTACCTAAGTCAAAAGTTCTTGCGAACTGGCTTTGATTTTAAGAAAATTTTGATAGTTGCCTGACATTTTCTAATAGAAATGTTAAAGTTTTTTACTCTTTCTGGGTTCTGATATGTAGGTATACCTTCCTTCATACATTTGACCCTGCAAGGTAGCAAGGACATCGACGCGCAAACTGTAACCATGAATTTTGCCCATGTTTTTATCTTCGAAAAAGCTTTTCAAAGGTTATCAAAAAAAAAATCTGCTATTTTATTTAAAAGTAATACCGACAAAATGACGGTCAAAATGTATGGAACAGCAAATTTTTACTGTACTTCATTAATTTAACAATGGTTACAAATTGCACGTCGATGTCCCCTGCCATCCTGTATATGGACATTTTCTCAACCCCTTACTCAGAAGTTTTACTTAATTATCCCATATAGCACGAACGATATTTATGATCTCGACATTACAGTGATTGGTACTAGTGATTTCTATATTTTAATCAGTTTAAAGCATCTTGCCTCCATTATTCCCAGTAATATAGCGTAAATATCTACTCTTAGAACAAAGCAAATCGTTCACTGAGCATGATCGTCACGCGCGGTGTGAGCTTTATTCTCAAAAGTCAATAATAACGATAAACTACTAGAGCTGCTAGAGTCGTTGGACTATATTTGTGTGGCTTGCGGTACGATAAGTTTGTTCCCCAGGCTAACAAAGAAAATTATGCGCAAAAAAATTGGCGTAAATGTACCAACAACCTAGAGGAGGTTGTGGGCAGCGCAGGAACCGTCAATGTCACCATTCTCGGAGGAGATCATGTCCGGCAGAGGACATAATAATATGTTGGCTGATAAGATGGTGATAATGCAGATATAACACTCGTTCAAGCTGCGGCTGTGTGTGTGCAGTCAAGTTAACTTTATACAAATGGTTCGTGCAGGAGAACTATTTCAGTTTCAACTTAAATGTTTTGTGTATCTTACACAATGATGTGTGCTTGCAATGGACACGCTAAGAAGAAACATGAGCAACTTACAGGAAACAAACAACATCGTATTTCATCATCTCTCCCCAGCAATGCGGAGTTAGTATTAAAAGACTATAAAGGAATATTTTAATCACCATTTACAATTGTAAAAAATGTTACTCGCCCCTATTTTCAGTAAATAACTAGGCCGCGAAGTAATGTGTATTTAGTGTGTTGTATACTGTCGCGATCACTAACGCACCAATACTAAAAGCAAACGACCGCTTTTTAATTGTACAGGTCAACGGCGCGCGCGCCGATTTTTATTGCTAAGCGCCATTAGATTGGCGACGGACGCTCTTGTGAAAAAGCTCTGTTATTAGAACATGAATTACGGATACCTACTGTTGGTAAAAGAGATAGTAAAATACAACAATTATTACATTGAAAAAAAGAGTCAGTTTCATACATATTCAGTGAGCATAACACCTGAGTTTTAGCTATAAGTTGTTTGTCTTCATGAGGTGGGGGTGCAAGGTATACAGGGTTGTAAAACATTAACAACCTCTAAGGACTATATTACTAATATCATAAACAACAACTTTTGTTCTATGTCTTTTTACAAAACATAATACATTAACCAAAAACATACCTTTAAGATTTCGTTGTTCTATCTAACCCCCACTCCCCTCCGCTGAATTTTGTACTAGAAACGGCAGTTTGTTTACCTAACTAGCGCTTTCTTTGGCTTCGCGTCGTAATTTAAAACCGAATATTTCAATTCGTTGAATTGAAATATTCGGTTTGTTTTGTAAAAAGACATAGAACAAAAGTTGTTGTTTATGATGTTAGTAATATAGTCCTTAGAGGTTGTTAATGTTTTACCAAAAACCCTGTGCCCTGTATAACAAATTAAGATAATTGGCCAACAACTATTTCTAACATATAATCGCGACATATTCGCCAAAAATGTAAACAAATATGAATTTATGGAAAAATAACTTTAATACCTACACAATAAACTTCAGTTTACGCTACAACTGCAAAAAAAAATCTAACTTTTTCAATAGTGCTAGTCACTCTGACACCAACTTAATAAGCATTAAAATAAATTTGATATTTGTTTAACTTGAAATAAAGTCAATTTGAAACATAAATAAAATTTGAATATAGTTTGCCTAATCAGCGAGATTTATTATGCTTAAAAATTAAGGAGATCGAAGGACCATCTAAAATCCTCCCTAACACAGTAATTTTACGTTTTAAGCTCTTTATTTTCAACCAAAAGTTACAACATTATAGATACAATCATAATAATTTTATTATAAACCGTTAATCCGGTTTATTTTTTCAAAAACAATAAAAAATATCAGGATATGATAGAAAGGGATTTCAGAAGTATTTAAATCATTATATACTAGCATTTGCTCGCGTCTTCGGCCGCCTGGGTATTTCTTGTTCTTTCTTGTTCAACCCGTCGCATAGCATCATCAGGTTTTTGCTTAGCCGTTCTTTTTTTTTTTTTTTTTTTAATATAGCCTTTCTCAAGAACTGGTTTTTAGTAAATCCGACTGGTATTTCCGGAGATTACCCCCTACATATCAACAAACAAACAAATTTTACATCTTTAGAATATTAAGAATAGATATAACATAGTAACGTTAACAGTAACATAGGTTAGTGAGAAAATATTAAAATGATGAATATTAAAATAATTTTCCATTGTTCATTGGGCGAGTCAAATCGTCGATGATGCTTCATAAGCTTGAATAGTTTCTGAAGTTGCATCATCATCTCCGGCAAGATTACCAAGCTGCTATAATCCACCTGAAGCGTTCATCCTCATTGTGCACGCTACCATTGTGGCCCCAAACTAGTCTGTCTCCAATATTATCCGTATTCACATCCAGCTTGAGTCCCTGACTATACTGACAATTTATTATGAAGAACACGAGAGTACCATTTTTAACCAAAGGCTCCAAATAATATCTATGCCTGACTTCGCCAGAATTATTCGAGCCCCAAGCCCGTCTGTCTCCAATATCGTCCACATTAACGTCCAATTTCAAGTACATACTGCGTCGTGTGTTGTAGAGTTTGAATGTGACCCCGTCCTTGTCCCACACGGGGAGCAACTTCCAGCTCACTCTTTTACTAGTTATTTTACATTGGTGATCGTCACCCCAAGCGAGTCTATCATCGTAAGAGTCAGCGTGCACATCGAGTTTCAAAGGCTGTAGGTATCGCTTGTTGACTATTGTCACAGCGTCCTCGTTGCAAATGTGTTGGAACGACGGGGGGAAATAATGACGAACAATATCTTTAGCCCCACCGTGCCACAGTTTATAGGTCAGGGACATGACGTTTCGTGGAGCAGAGCTGATAAGCCTCGTTACAATTTCACTGATGAGTTCACCACCAGCAGTTTCAAAGTTTTTGGCCATATTCACAGCAACGTCATAATTACTGTTAATGACTTGATTATACCATTCCTCCTTAACAGTGTGAGTATTTAGAAAAGCAACGTGACTATCATAGTATGTCAATCCTTGAAGTTCTCGAGGCAGGGTTGCACCAGGACTAGATGTCAAGCCTTTTTTCCTCAATTCGACGGCGAGCTCCGAGATCTCTTGAGAGTCGCTTTGCACTCCGTACACGATCACCTTGCCTTGTTCTGTGTTGACGATGCGAGCGATGTCCTTAGCGCAGCTGCTGGTCATGTTTGCTCCCACGGCGGTAACGATGAGAACGGAGCCGTCTCTGATATAGCCGCTGGTGTCGCAGTTGGTGTCACTGAGGACGGGGATCCTGTTCGGTATTTTGCTGTCTAGGTCCGGGCCGCTGCTGACCAGTTGGTACTGATGATGGACATTGTAGCAGTTCGAGAAGCCGCGGATGCCTTCTTCAGATACGACCTTACCTTCGCCCCAGTAGTCAACATGTTGAATCACTTCACTGAGGGAATCAGGTATCTTCAGCAAGTCGTACTCTCCGAGGTAAGGAACTTCGGAGTAAGGGAACCGCTTGTCGATGTTGGTGATGTAGTTTGGTCGATTTGCTAACTTCCAGACGGTAATGGAACGCATGTTGCAGTTCAGTGCGTAGATTAATCTATGAACAATGAAAAATAAAAATCTGTGAGAATATAGAAAAATAATCCTGAGACCTCGGAGCGAGACGAACCAACGAACGATCGTTTCGTCGTTGGTGGCCTATTTGGTCTCTCTCTTAGGGTTATTTGGATGTAACCTAACAGACGGAAAAAAAATTAATTCTACTCCTATTATGTAACTCCTATCCTACTAATATTATAAACGCGAAAGTTTGTAAGGATGGATGGATGGATGGATGGATGTTTGTTACTCTTTCACGTATATATATATTCACTGAAGGGATTTGGATGAAATTTGGCACACAGTTATTTTATAACCAGGATTAACACAGGATGCTTTTTATCCCAATATTCCCACAGGGTCGAAACTTATGCGGGTGAAACCGCGGGGCGCAGCTAGTATACAATAAAGTAAAGAAGAGAAGTAAAGGAAGGCTCAAAATCCTAAAAACGAATGTATCAAAAACCGAGCTACTTACCAACTTGAAGTAAACAAGTATGTTTGTACAGTTTTCAGCATGTAGCCGGCTCTTATATACTAAATAGTTTTGGTAGGCTTACTAGATAACATTTCTGGTAACCGCAAGTGGCTTGCGGTTTAAAAATGCATGGTTTGGGCCATTCGAGCCGGAAAATGATAAGTTCTTCACATAGATAAAGGTACCGTAAAGATAACCTGACCTAATTAATATGATGCCTGTAGGCAGTACAGTCACGAGCACCAATATGTCAACACTTGGCAACTTTCAATTGCAATTTTTTCGTGAAATAACGAATGCAACGTTGAAATAGGATACATTACATAAACCTATGGGGTCGAAAATGCTATGTTCGTAATAACATAACATTTCATTCAAAAATAAAAGAGTAAATCGCTTTTGATTAAAGACGAGTGTATGTATATATACTTTTGCTCGTAACTGTACACCCGCACATCGCAAGTTATGTTTTTCTACAAAGTTCGTCTCTCGCAAACACTATACGTACATACTTATAAAATTAAATAAAGTTTAGTGTATACCTAAGTACTATTTTACTATGGACCTACCGCTCCATTACTGATAAAAAAACTTTTTTTTTGTTTAGCCTTTTCTGTGCCACAGCTGGATAAAGTCCTCCCCAAGTCCTTCCAGGAACTTCCACGCCACCTCGAACCAGCCCTCGCGGTACGCGTCCAGGTTATCTCGCCACCACCATAATAAATTATGCTCCATAAAATGCAATCCCTTCCCGATGAAATGTGAAACCATACTTTTACTTTCAATGTAAAATGACAGCATCCCAGGTTATCAATTTGCCATTTCCTTACAGACAGACCTATGTTATGCAAATAAATCATTTGATTTGATTTGAACAGTGACTTGAAAGCTTAGCAACATACAACTAAAAATATCCCAACAGTATAGTTATTACATTATACACGTAGTTGATAAACATAAACGGTAAATGAATGGTCCGAGGCACGCGTCCTTCGAAGGGCGACATAACAGACAATTGCCCTCAATGCGCTTCGCCGAAGCGAACCAATTCAGTTCACTATCAACTTGCTGATTGATCAATCGTATTCATGACGTCATTATATGAATGGCTACATTCCGAATTAGGTCCAAATTAACCATAAGATAACATATCTTGTAGAAAATCACAACTGAATCCTCCAAAGGGACCATGCCTTAGGGTAAAGCCATGTGCTATCAGCTGGGTACAAAACTAGACTCCGGGCTAATACAGTAAAACTCCTAATAGGAAAACTCAATGACATGTTACTGTGACCTATGTACCGCTTAGCATGGTATTAGCATCGAACCCAGGACCCTACACTGTACAGTTGCGCTTGTAAGTAACTGTCTCCAAAATATCATCAGAGGGGAATTCTCGTAATTTTAAGAACGTTCACAGTCTGATCTCAGTCTCAATCTGTCAAAAACTCCTCTAATTTCCCTGCATTTTGACGAGCTTTTGACATTTGTTTATCACCGAGTAGAGACTGCGACTACATTTTGAACGTTTTAAATTACGAGAATTGGCCTTCTGATATCAGACAAGGTAGGGCAGGGCAGCAAATAGTTCAAAATTCTTATTGCATTTTTTAATTTACTGTCGTTTTGTTAACCATAACTTCTGAATCTTTAATTAGTCAAGGTACATTAAATAAGTTACAAAAGATTTCTTTGCACATCGTACATTAAAGGCAGCTTGGCTATAGAATATTAAGTATCAGTTCGCTCCCTTATCTGTTCAGTAGTCCCGCGAAAGCCTTACCGGGTAAACGCGACTCAAGGTTGCGAAGAACGTAAACAAAAGTCTGTGTATCAAAACTTGCACACTGGTCGTTTGTCAGTGTCATTAGTTGGCGAAAAATTAGGCTGTGGCTTACTGATGATTGCGGGATTCATTACGTTACGGGCAGATTAAAGTCATTAAAGTCTTTTTTTATATTATGGGTTTATTTATAGTAGGGGTTTACAATTAGGATTGGTATCCACATGGGTTTCCAATTAATCCATCATAGAATTACTAAAATTGTAATTTAAAATCACTTGCACATGAACGCAAGTGATTTTTTTAACTTGTTTTTTTTTTATGTAGAATATTTTATTTCATTGATCTTTCTGCTTTTTAGATTTGTGCGTTCTACGTCTACCAACATTATTTTATCTTCGATTTTTTTACGTTACCAAGTGTTTCCTTTAAAAAATAAAAATTTCCAAGCCGACCTAAACTAAACTGTAATATCCAAGATGTACGGATGGTTATTGGAGAGTGTTCAGCACTTCATAGTGGTAAGCTTCCAGAAATTATTTTCCTATTCACAAATCCTTGATTACTTTAAATTACTGTCTACTGCCTACAGCTAGACTAAGATCTTTCCCATGTTGTTATTCTGTGTTACCTTTTGCGAGCAATTTCTCATGAATTTATCCAAGACCTAGCCAGCCATGCCTAGAATTCCTAGGCATGCCTCGACACCTCCCCAAATGTTTTATCTGATAGGGTACCTAGTTATTATAGTGTTATGTAGTGCACCATTAGTGAAGGCCGTAGATATCCGAGGCAAATTAAAAAGAGTAGGTCATCGGATACCTACGTCCCTAGTTACTTCGTGTTAGTTCTATTATTATATCTGTGTGTATGTTGTTACTATGTGGTCAGTGACAAGCAAAACCACCAACATAATGGACCTATTTGGTACCTATGCGCGCGCAACTACCTAAATGATAAATTATTTTATTTTTGTAAGTAGTAGGTTTGTACAAACACTTTGAAAAGTCAATCATTAAAAAAAAAAACTATATAAGGTCGGCTTTATCCGCCTACTCTTAAAAGAAAGGCCGAAAGAAACTATGATCACAGCCTTTTTTAAACTCCAGACATAATCTAGATCAGATCATGTGAAAAAATAGAATTAGTAGAATAAAATAAAAAAAAATAGAATTAGTAGAATTCTATTTTTTTTTTTGCAAATTTAATTAATCAAAAGTTGGCTAAACCAGGGTAGGGTTGTATAATACAAAAACTCTGAATATTTTCTTGTTTATATTTTATTAGTTGCCATACATAGTAAACCACCACCACCAGCCACCAACTACTTCAACCGAGGAATTAATCAGAATCGTGTTAGACTGGAAGCCGTCCCATCATTGGAAAAGGATAGGCAGATGATGGATCTGCATAAGTCTAGGCAATATAGATCGGCGTCTTTATAAGAGCTAGTCTATTTCTAGGCATGCAGAAAAACGGAAACCTTTGGCCGTAGTTCCGAGAATATTTAAATCTTTGCCACTTCGGAAGGTTCTATTATCATATATGTTTCATCTTCTGTCTAAACTTTATCAAATCAAATCAAACGTCATTCAAATTAGGCTGAGAATCAGCACTTTTTGAACGTCAAAATTACAAAAAAAAGTCCCCCAAAAACGCCCGCCCTTCACCTTTATGTATAGGTACCCATTGGTATTCATAAAAGTTGTTGGAAAGTTGTAGCCTGCATCATCCCACAGCTGGGCAAAGGCCTCTCTTCATGACTTTCAGCTCTTTCGATCCAGAGAAAGTGCACCACTGGTCGGTTGTTTATCAAGTACATTACATTTTTGAATTAGCAAAATAGGCGTTAAAAATTACAATATCGTTTTCTGAAGGCTCTAGATTTGGCACAATATTTAACCATGTTATTTTTCGTTTTTCAGCGTGTCCTTTCTGAAACTGATTATTCATATAATACGGCTCGTGTAAGGAAAACAGCTCTGCGAATCTATCTTTCTGCGTATGCTGTCTTATTTGGTGAAGTAACTCTATCTTCCCAGCCTTTTCAAAACTATTTTTGAGGTCGGCTTCCAGTCTAACCGGATGTCACTGAGTACTAGTATTTTACGTGGAGCGACTGCCTATCTGACCTCCACAACCAAGTTACAGGGTAATACCCCTTGGTATGACTGGTGGTCAGACTTTCGGGCTTCTGGCGACCCGTAACGACTGTCAAAGATCCACGAAGGACAGCCAGGACCAACGTTGCGCGTCTCGGTATGTAAGATGGTGTCCCATCCACAGACCGAGACTGGCAATCGTAGCTTAACCTGATCGATCGACCCCTGCGGCTGTTATTACTTAGCCACAAGCCCTTGGTGAGGTGAAGTAACTAAACAATAATAAAAAGAATATTAAAACTCTTTTATTATTTCTTTATTCCCATATAAAACACCATTTTTACAGCATCAAAATACCGCAACGATATGTTTCACTACGTAATTTAGATCCGAGAAGCTTTTCTTTCGACGCTAAGGACGCTATACCTACCTTCAGGGTGGAGTATACAATAATTATAGCATTGCTGTAGGTACGGAGAGATGTAATACGTCGTCGTCTACGCTCAAGACTCAAAAATCTTAGCGAAGCGGTCATAACACGTCTTCTTAGCTCTTCAGTCGAATATTATGACTTAGCTCTTCAGTCGAATATTATGCCGCATTTTTCTGTAATATGAACTTGGTAGGCAGGGATTTAATTTCGTAGTATTAACTTGAATGAGTAAAGACCAATGGCAATGTGCGAATAATACGGGAGCCGAGTAGGCCGTCTTGAGAAGATTTTGTTTTTTGTTAGGTATGATAATTTAGTGAGTTTCCTAATTGTGGGGGACACACACTAAAATGTAATTGACAGGATTATTGTGATTTTTCGAGGTAGGCACTGCTTATATGCCTTTATGCAATGCACGCCACTGCTTGGTAGGTTTATGAATACCGTTCATAAATGAAATAGCAGGTTTCAACGCTGAGTGGTAAACTAAAAGTTATGATGACGAGGATATTCGGCGAATATCGGATAGTGGTTTGCTTTTTACGACTGGTTTCTATCCCTTTTGGGAAAAACCCTTAATCTTAATTCATATATCTCAAACATAGTACACACACTATCTGGCGCAGAACTGCCAACGGAACGGCTAAAAAGCAGGCACAACTTCTTGAAATCGACAGCGTCTCTACCAGGAATCCCGGCCGAAGCCCGTTGCAAACTGTGGCAGTATACTCTTCCCCCTCCTATATAGGTACTATATCCCACCAAAGGAGCATCTACCAACCTTGCAAGGTGTCACCTTTCGTGGTCCACTTAGAAGTCCCTGAAGCGTCTCCGGATACAAGTGGGAAGATGTAACACCCACCTGGTCAAGTGGGACTAGCTCGACGGAACGGCAGTAGGGTGTGGATGTGAACATACGTCACAAATTTTGCTTCACCTCCTATCCTGCCCTCTGTGTCCCAAAACATGTAGTCAAAGTGACCTCTGCGCTGCCACCGAGGACGTCGTGCAAGTGGCAAATTTTGGGGTAACAAGATTTGAAATCGATAGTATTTCAAATCTTGAGCCAGCTACATGAAGAAGAAGGTTATTTATTAGGTTAATGAAATAATTGATTGAACAATACTGTATTTTTCCTTAGCTTCCAAGTGTTGCGTGTGAACGTAGACGAGGGCAATTAATTATCTATATGTTGGTCGTTATGGTCGTGGTGGCAATAAGGTGGCAATTAAATAATTACTCCTACAAATACCGGAAGGGCGTGGAAGCCCGTATCCTCTTTATAGCTTATACATAATATACTTATATTTTCATAGGAAAGTCTATTTTGAAGACGCATGCTTGTTCTGAATTCGGATGTTTGTGTCCGCGGGTGTGATCATTGACATTGACAAATATAAATCACGATATGTTATAAGTCTAAGGAACTAGATTCTACCCATGACTTCCTGCGCGTAAAATCTTCTTCTGTTTCTTGTTTCTGAAGCTCCAAATTAGTGAAAGAATTTTTGGAATCGGATACATACAAACTCACAATTTTTTCCTATTTATAATATTAGTAAGTAATAACAACGCACCGTGCGTATGTGAAGCCTGAAAGTCTGATAAACAGTCTTACCAAGTGGTATCCTGTTACTCAATAGGTAACTATTTCAGGTTCGGGAGGCAGTCGCTCCATGTAAAATAATATTATTAAATATTCAGGTATTTCCAGTTAGACTGGAAGCCGATACCAACATAGGTGGGAAGATGCTAGGCTAGGAGGACGATGATCAGATGGTTGCAGAAGGATCGTAAGTTCCCGCGACCCCCGGCGTAGGCGTGAGATCGAACACCGGGGTGGTTTTTAGTCAGTAAGAGTCTGACAGACGACATACGAGAGGATTTTTCACACAAAAACCAAAAAAAATATCAAAAGAAGATAACAACGTGGCAGAACCGAGATTAACCTTTCGTATACGAATTAGATCTTTATTGTGTACAAGCCGTGTATCCACTGGGAAGTCCTATCGACAAAAACGACGAGCTTTCATTCAAACCTTCATCGCCTGTTTAACCCTTTTGGGTGATGGACTTACAAAAATCCTTTCTTAGTGCTCACCATCGTTATAGCCAGCCCAACTTCTAGACTCAACCGTTTGGGCTGAGTTGTATGTCAGTAAATTTAAATTACTATTTTCTTTTTTTTATAAGTACAGTCGTCGCCAAAGGAGATAAGTAATCATCAGGGTCGTCAGACATAGTTGAAGTTTAGTAAGAAAACAATGCATATTTTCGAATGAAATTTTATTTGATAAATGAACTGTTTGTTTTCTATAAATTAAATTTAATTTAATTCGAAAACATCCATCGGTTTTTTTACAAAACTTCAACTATATCGGACGGCCCTGGTTAGGTAGGTACTTATCTCCTTTGGTGACCGTACATGTACATATTATTATTATTTTAAGACTTTTAGCTTATATTATGTAAATATCTGGTTTCAAAATAAACATGAATAGGATATACATAACATAATCAGCCTATAATGATCCCACTGCTGGGACACAGGCCTCCTCTCTTCGAGAGCGAGTGGGCTGTAATCCACCACGCGGGCCCAGTGCGGGTTGGTAGATATCACATGTCTTCGAATTTTTGATTCTAGGACATGTCGGTTTCCTCACGATGTAATCCTTCGCCGTTTCGAATAGGATATAAAAATAAAGATTTTAGCAGCCAAAATATAACTGTAGGAGCCTAAACGCATGAATAAACTTGATAAAATCTGTCGAATCCATTCAACTTCATTATCGAATTACAATTTTCATTTTATTACAGCACTCTCCTTCCTTGAAATGCCCAAAAAGATACCTGAAAATATAGAAGCCAAATGATTAAGTAGATTTTTAATTTGCAAAAGAATTCCAAAACTCCGTTGCAATTAAAAACCTTGAGTTTTATCAAATAAAATGCCAAGAACACGTTTAACTAAGACAAATGGAATAGCTCCCAGAACTTTGTCTTTGTCTTGAGCACTTGCAACTCCATTGTCTAGTTTGGATTCGGATTCCATAGTAATTTGATTTGGCTTGGCGATGGCGAAAACTTTGCAGTTTTTTTTTTTTCTCGATCTTAAATATTGGTTTTAATTTTGTAAACAGCGTTGTGTAATTATACGAAATATGTACATCCTTACATTTAAGTACTTCGAAATGTTATTGACGAAGATTCAATCAATCATAAATTATACGAACACAAAAAATATTTATTGACATAAAACCAGTTGTACGTACAACAAAAATGATAGAATTCTTTGACTCATGCGCTAGTAATAAAAAACTGTGTTGCATAAGAGAGCATATGCTAGATTTGATTTTTGTTTGTATAAAGATCTCATTAGTTTTAGTTTATTCATTCTTATGTAAAGGAATGAAAGTAATGCAGACCATAAAGAAGCAAAATTGAAATAGGCATGTCAATGCCTTCCTTAGGTATACATATAGCAAAATTAAATAGCGAAGGGTCACGAAAGGACGGATCACGTAGATAGAAACCCAAATGGTAGTCTCTGAAATTCTTGAATACGTTTGGTATTGTGCCTGAAGCGGCGAATAGGGATGAAAATCGAAGTATTTTTTTATTTCACTTCATGTCATATAACGAGAAATACACCAAATGTGCGGCGAACGACACGAAGTCGTGAACAACAAACGTAATTCCCAGCCGGACAACGGACAGCCATCAGTGTTTCAAACAAGTGACATTACGGTTACAAATAAAAGTCGCGAAGTCTGACGTCTCGCGCCCTATTACGAAATAAATATTAACTGTCCATGGGAATACGTGAATGGAATACTAAGCTTTAATTATTATTTTTATACCGCCATGATTATATGGTACGGCTATTACAACACATAACAATTTATTGGTAGAGATTTGAACTGTCTCTGAAGTAGGAACGATTGTTTTTTTTTTTTAAATTAAAATCGTTGTATTTTATAGGAAGAATGTGGGGAGGAAATATGGGAGACGATTCTTCGGGAATCAGGCGCGAGGAATACTGTCTTCAGCGCCACTCAGGTAACTTATAATCTATATCCCTACCTATAAGTATAAAAAAGTAATGTATCTATAACTATAATAATTTTATTTAATAAAAACGTTTACAAAAGGTGTACAATTAGCCAAGAGTGGCAAATTTCCCATATAATTATAGTGCCTAAAAGTAAACTACAACTAAAATATTTTTTATTTTTTTATTACGGGTGCAATTAATGATGGTTCGGAATTCGAGTGTAATCTATCTAATCAGTTAACTAATAACTATTTTTCTTCGTGGTTTAGCAATATCCAGATGCCTTGATGCTGCGACTCGCGAGCGCGCTAGCTCGATTAATCACCAAAGATCCGAACAGCCCTGCACCATCTAGACCAAGCAGCCCAGCTCCCAGGAAAAAGTCAATAAAAACCAAACCAAGCTGGCGAAGTGCTTCGGTCCACACCGACAACAGAACACAAAGCTACAAGTGCCCCTTCACAGCCACCAACGCCTTAAAAAACGTCACCAAAAAAGAAATCGAAGCATACAATTCGTCAGAAGAGATACGGTCATCAGTAGCAGCGTCTACGGGCAGAATCAATGAAACCAGAATCAGAGAGGAAGCTGAAATTGTCGCCCGAGAGTTCCACAGGAGGAGTCTTGGTTTCAAGTTCGAAAACCACAAGGTTAAGGAGACAGTTGAAGAGCCTATCCCCGAAACAAGCCAAGTGGAGGAACCAACGCAAAGTGAAATTGCTGGAGAAGGCGCTGCTGTGGAGAAGCTGGTTCCTGCTTCCGAACCAGCGTCTCCAGAAACAGATGCTGTTAAAATAAACACTATACTAAAGCCGCCTGCACCACGTAAAACTAGCTGCACGGTTGCTCTGGACGTGTACAAACGTCGAGGGTCCATAATCCCCTCTCGCCAGCGGATGAATAGCGTCAGCCTAGTTAGTGGAGACAAGCTCAACTATATGAGGGAGAAGTTCGGAACCCCTGAGAAAGTGATGCATTTCTTCGGCAGATGTTTCGTGAAGTTCTTCAGTAATTACGGGTAAGTTAAATGATCTCGTAAATGGTATTCTCTTTAATAGCATTTTCTACTTGTTTATAGCAACAAAGATGCTATTAGATAAAAGTTAAGTGCACATTATCTCTAAATTGCGTAAATTAAGGTACTTTTACGGATTTTCGGCTCGAAGGCTCTGATATTTTCTCGATAAGAGATGTTTCATAAGCTTTCTTTACATCGTTTTTTACTTAAGGATAGACGGGTAAGGCCTTATCCCAGGGTTAAAAGCAATACCTCTATCTCCGCATTGTCCCGCCAAATCGTTTTCGTAACATACATATAGCACTTACCATATTACAAGGTCCCAGATCAAATTTATCTAAGGCCCCACCAATATAGAGCTGTCATTCAAATCGTTAGAGGCTCAAGCCCCCAAATCATGCCCCTTCGATAAGATCCGACCCCGATAACGGATTTACATAAGTAAAGAGTTCTATTCAGACATACAGTTTAAAAAATATGACCCACACACACTTACCTATAATAAAGTCGACCTGAGTGTGGGTTTTTAAGAAAATCTGAGAACCCGTATTTAACCACCGTATTTATTATATCCGTATTTTTTTTTTTTAATTAACGGATATTCACGACGGACGGTTTTGAATGGCAAAACTTTGCAAATTAACCCGTTGAATGCCGTAATTACAGACACAATTAAATAGCCATTGTGTCTCGCATGGATCTACGTTCGGCATACGAAGGGTTAATAGATAGTTGATTTAAACTAGGAGGTTATTTTGCTACTTGTACTTAGTTAGTTCTAATATTATAGCATTTATAAAATAGACTTAGGTTTCAAACTCAAGTAATCTCCCGTTTTGGCCCATTCGAACCGCGATCATTAAGCTAAGTTAGCAAGGTTTGGAAAGTTGAGATGCTTAGTAGAGATTAAACTAAAGCTGGCTACAGTGAAAACTGTGGATTTGAACCCGGCTTTGAAAGGCGAGGCATAATGGGCTTACGAGTTCGATCCCTAGGTTGGGTAAAATTGTATATGTTTTTTAGGTCCCATGTTAAATAAATGTCAAAATTTGGTTGTTGTAAAAACCCTATAAATAAAATTAATATAATTATATAAAAACCTATATATTCGGGGAAGACATTTTTTTTTAATGATATACACTAGTGCTTGACTGCGATCCCGCCTGATGGAAAGCAGTGATGTAATCGTTGATGGTAAAGCGCACTAATTTATTATGAGCCTATTCACTCTAGTCTTGAAGACACTTAAATTATAATCGGACGGGAAGACCGCTCCAGGCAAATTGTTCCAGTCTCTCGATGTATTCGGTATACGCGACGAGGCGAAACGCTTCGTTCGGATCGTAGCGGTGTCAACAACGTAAGGGTGGACACTCGCCGTACGACGGGTTTTCCGATGATGGAACGGTGATGGCGGAATTAAGTCATGTAATTCCCGCGCACACTCTCCAGAATGCATCCTATAGAATACCGAAAGGCTGGCTACCCTACGCCTGTGCTCCAGGCTTTGTAGATTGGTCGTAACCAAATCTGGATCACCAATTAGCCTCTTCGCTCTCCACTAAGTCAAGTCCAAAGCTGCTAGATGGCATTTTTCAGCACCAGGCCATATGTAGCTGCAGTACTCATCAGACAAGTGACTGGCATACACTAGTAGGTCCTCTCTGGTATGGGAAAAGCCAGGTGGCAGGCATTAAAGTCCCCCAGAGCGACCGGTTGCGGTTGCCGATGCAGAGCATTATCAGCGGCCTCACTAAGGTGGTCAAACAGTCGTCGCCTGGTCACCGCTGTGCGATCGGTAGACACAGCTATAGACAATTTTATCCATACCAGTGTCCACCAACAGCCATAATGACGAGAAGTCAGGGTCTTCACGGTGACGGAGACGCTGGCAGCAGATGTCATTGCGGACGTTCACACAGAACCCGACACGCTGCAGGAAATGGTGCTCCAATGAGTATCCCGGGTAGTCGAGATACACCGCATCTGACGGACATACTCGTATAATCTGGGTCTCCGTCAAGAAAAGCAAGTGTAGCTTGTCAGCCTCAAGATGGTGGTGGATTGCATCGAGATTTTAGTGCAGACCTCGAATATTTGAGAGGTGCACTCGGAAGGAGAGTACGTGTTTCCGCTGTGGACACTTACTTTTCTTTATTGGACCTTTCATTTAAAAACAAAAATATTGAGTGAATAGGAAGGAAGACGGCAGTTGAGCGAGGTGATGCGATGTTAAACCCAACAACACGACCAGTGTTGCTGCGCCAGTGGGGATTTGATCTGGAGACTGCGGGGAAGCCCGAACCAACAAGGGATCGCCATCGGGTCCTCTCCTCCGGTCGTCAACCGGCACGATGGGGCCACCTTGGGATTTTTCACAGTTGGCGGGGCAGCCTTTCGTGTGTGGCTGACACACTACTTGGGTCCCCAACTACCTGCGATCGGCCAGCAGAGCACCGTGCTTTGGATCCCGCTACCCTCCACGACCAAACACCCGACACAACAACAACTGGCGCATAATACCATCGCAGCACAACTGCTCAGACCTATCCTCCGTACAGCTTCACCAGACATCATGCCAGAACACGACGGATCGCAGGCGGCACGACTTTGTCTGGTGGTTGGTAACTTTTAAGCCGGCAGCCGATGCTATGGCCTGCCACCATTATTATTACTGCTCGTTTATCACTACCCGGGGGATACGTGTAGGGTGGTCGTAACTCAAGTAGATCCCACATCATATCCCTTTATCTATTTTGATTGTTCATCTTTTTCATCAGCTACGACACAATGATCCGCGCGACTGGCCGCTACTTCTGCACATTCCTGCAGTCCGTGGACAACATCCACCAGCGCATGCGCTTCACGTTCCCGCGCATGCGCTCCCCGAGCATGCAGCTCACTCGTGCGCACAGGCACGGCGCTGAGCTCGTATACAGCAGTGGCAGGACTGGGTACACGCATTATCTTATGGGTAAGTTTTAAAGCTAAGGTATCAAAGAGGCAATGATAATGATGATGATGACTTCTAGCCGATTTCTGTTAGCGGGTATAGTTTGCGACTCAGCTCCACGTTATACTGCCGTTCCGTCGAGGTAGCCCCATTTTACGAGGTTCGACTTACATATTCCCACTTGGGTACGGAGACGGTTCAGGGACTTCCACCCTGCAGGAAGATGCTCGTTTGGTGGAAGTTACTGACTAATTGGGGGAAAGGCATCTGACATAATTTGCAACTGGCAGCGGCCGGGTTACCTGGCAGAGAAGCTATCGATTTCAAGAAACTATGCCTGCTTTTTAGCCGTTGCCTTGGTAGTAAAGTAACGTCACATTTCAGGTCAGCTGTACGAGATAGCAGAGGACATATTCTCGCTGAAACTGAAGGTGTCCGTAGTAAAAGAAAGCATGGAGGGAAACTACTACGTCGCAGTTCTGAGGCTGGAGTTTGATAACAGTGATTATGTAAGTATTTTGTACATATTTTAAGTAGCATATCCAACACAATAGGATAAAAGTGTTTGATAAATCGAAGGTGTTCCACAGGTACAATAATCGGTCCATTAAAGAAGAAATAAATACGCAACCCTGTTACTAGCATCTTCTCGTTTAGTAAAAGTTCATTCAGATTGCAGAAAAAAAATCATTATTGATCGTGATGGTGAGATTCTTACTTAGAATGTCTATGGTAACTTCAGGAGGTACCCACATAATTTTATTAACATCTAGATTACTTAATTTTTAGTAATGCTGACCTTCACAAATTCAATCTCTTTTACATCATTCTCTTATATCCATAATAGATCGATACCAATGGCCGGCTGTCGCTGAAAACCAGCGCTGGAGCTCTGTCTCGTATAGGGTCTTAGCATTATGCTGAGCGATGGCCGTTTGCGTGGATGTGACGCATGTTTCCCGCAACTGGTTTTTCTTTGTGTTTGTGTACTTTTTATGCATCATGTTTGCCGCAAATAAATGTATTTTCTTTCTTTACCAGTTAGAGCCAATTTTATTATCCATTGTTTACGACTGTCTTTATAATCATATTTTTCTTTAACCCAAAGATTTCTGTAGCTGAATGAGTGCTAGGCGAGTTAATCTTCCGAGTCTGGCCCATTGTATAGTTACTTATTATCTTTTCAAATAAAGCTCAGTATAAAGTTACGAACTTCACACATAATTAGTGTCATGTAGGACACATGACTCAGTAATAAAACATGATATTGACGTGTTGTGTCCATTAATTACATTTTGTTCCCAGGGAGAGTTGGAAACTGCGATATTGAATGCGAAAGAAAGAAACAGAGAACTTGTTCTGGAAAATACCGCTTAGTTGTTATCTATTTGACCATAATTTCTCAGCAAACTGAAACTGGATCACTTGCTTACTCCCTTATTTTTACGATCCCAAAAATATATACCTAAGGATCAAACACGTTGGTATTATGCCGACAAATCCATCAACATATCCCCCAATCTTGACATGACAACCCCTAATCATCTAAAGACTGATATGATCGTTCATTCCACCCGTCATAAACAGGAGTCGGCGTCTCCCTAACAACAGAAGACAGAAACGTGACAAAACATAACTACAAACAAACAAATTCCCCCTTATTACAAAACAAGGTTTTTCTTTCGATCAGGTTTAAACCACTGACCCAGTTATTGAATTAAGAACCCAACTGATAGAGAAATGCAGTTCTTTTTACAAAAATGACAGCTTAGTTCGGTGCTAAGTTGTCATTTTAGTATTAAGAACTTTGCCTAAATCGAAATAAAGTTCTAAATACAAGTACTGGCTCAATAGTTTAGGCTAGAACTAAAATTAGGTTTCGTTTTGTAATAAGACGGATTATATCCATCGTCGACTTATTTCTCAAGCACAAAGTCTACAACAACGCTTAAAACAAATCAAACGAATTGAATGCTCAAAGTACTAAATATAAAAGAAATACAAAATAAATCGCCAATACTTCTCCCCGTAATGAAGCAATCTCGTTCAAACGAGTGGTATTTACAGTAAACAGCTATTCAGAAGAGGCTTTTGTCCCTGTACCTGTTACGTCACTGTATTAAGCCCGTCTATATTGCGACACAACGCTTATGAATAAATAACAGTAGCTTTCACGGGTTCCCGAAATTGCTATCGACTTGTAAACTGGATAACTGCCTGTGTTTCAACTTAATTAAATCCTATGTGGGCCGTATGTATATGATGGAAAAACGTACGTGTCTCTCGTTATCATCAGCCATATTTTAATTACTTTGGGCGTACTGCGGGTAGTGTTGGCTGTTGCGCAATAGAAAAACCGTTTGCAGTTCAAATCAGATTATAATTTACGAACAAGTTAGTCACATTAGAGAATCACACACTGTAGGTACGCGACACGATGATACTGAACGCGAGACAGTTTCTGAGCACATGTTGTCCGACCGATGTCGGCTGGTCAAGAGTGGTGCGGAGTGTAGCGGTGTAGAGCCTGTAGCGGTATCTACAACGCCACATGCGAACAACGCGTCATACTGACGTCACGCAAATCCTGCATCTCGCAAGCAGAGTTTACCGTGCAATTAACATAGATACAATTTCCCAATATCAATCGTTGAGCAATTGCCCGCCAGACACAACACCCGGAGGATCCTCCCTTTTCTATGGAGGATGAGTGAACTTTACACCCTGTTCCTCATACCTTTATAAGCTTTTCACACCGCTCTGTAGCGCTCTCGTCGACTCACACAAACTCAGGCTAGACTGTCAAGCGCCACCTGGTGCTGGCGTCCCGAATCATCAAAGGAATGACTGACGTATTTCCGACACATACGATGGAAAAATAAAAGTATTTTTGGTTACTGTAGTGAATATGTCACTACAGTAACCAAAAATACTTTTAATATTGAAAAAGAATCTTGTGTCATCCCATCCCATATTTGACTAATTTCAATCATGCTTGATGAATTAGAAATTCTCGGGTTGTAAAACTGACAACTGGTGCCTGAAACTGATATCTAAGAAGCTGAGAATTCTTCGGGTTACTGACCAGAGGGGCAATTCCCGTGATTTTAAGAACGTTCACAACCCGATCTTAGTCCCAATTTATCAAAAATACTTATTACGAGACTATCAGCTAAATACCAAAGAAATGAAACTGATTGAAACTAATCAAGAGATATTTCCAACAAAATAGATGATACTCGAACTGATCGTAAAATTGCCACTTGCAGCACTAAAATAATGGCATTTGTAATGAAACAATGCCCCAATTTCGGTGTATGCAGACATAAAATCAGGGGTTACGATCCTTAATTATAACATGCGTAGTGACAAATCATAGTTTGAAACTCTCTCTAATTTGAATACAGATTCTTATCATCATCAGCATCTTCTGTTACATGACATAACGTGAAATTTTTTTTCATATTGTTTGTTATCAATCCCTACTTAATAATAAGGTGTGTCTTAGTATAAAGTGGTGTTGATGGTACTGACGTGCTTACGTCTATTACCATCAACACCACCTTCCTTCCAACAGTCCACGATTTCGTCGGATGACATAGTGTTTTTTTAAGTTATTATTCTGACGAAGGTAAGCATATTATGGAACAAAGAGTGATGTCCAGCAGTGGATAAAGTCGGCCTGTTGGTGATAATAATGATGAAGACGATGGAGCGTATTTTGGGTGACCTGATTACTGTAGACCGTTAGATGTTTCCAAATGCAGGAAACTACAAACCATTTCTGGATAGAGATAGATAATGGGGTACGGTGCTGTTCAAATAAATTAAACCGTACTAATCCACTGCACAGACAATGGAATGGCTTAGACGCTTAGTTGGCATTGATCGTGTGACATTAGTTCACAGATGACTGCTCGCTTCGTACAGTTCTCAGTACTATTAATAGGCATTAGTTCAATTTCAGCTCCATTAAATGTGGTTTTGTCTTACAAGCGACATACACCGCCTGACTTCAATACTGTTGTAGGCAGAGTTCTAATTTGTTTATTTCTAATATGTGAAGGCTTCAAGAACCAAGCCTTCACATATCCAAAATATAATAGTCTGGATTTTCAACAATTGATAACTTTGGGCGGTGGACGTTAAGAACTTTATACATACATACTCAGTCTATAATGTTCCCACTGCTGGGACACAGGCCTCCTTTCTGTGAGAGTGAGCCGTAATCCACCACGCGGGGGCAGTGCGGGTTTGTAGATGTCACATGTCTTCAAATGTTTGGTTCTAGGACATGCCGGTTTCCTCACGATGTTTTCCTTCATCGTTTTGAGAGCAGTGGTGATGATATAATTTACACAAAGTAAACCGCCTGACTGGGTTCGAAACACGACCGACTCGTAAGTCGCGGCCGAGACCACTGGACCACCACTGCTCATCACAGAACTTCGGTTATTACAACATGCAAGAGTAAATTGAAGACCCAAGCGGTCACAAAAGTCTTGATTTATGTATTTCAAGAACTGTCACAAGCGTAAACATTACTCGAGCAACACAACACGAGCGTAATTACTATGGACAGTTCGGCAATAATATCTGATTTCATGATTCATTAATTAATATCAGCTGTTCTGAAGAAGACAGCAAATATAAGTGATCATCTGTGGAAGGCATATTGTATAGCGGCACAAATATATGACATCGAAGGAACACCAAAACTATTTGATGAGATACGCAACGCTAAATTACGTATAGGATGCTACATCGGCATTAAAAATATGTTTCACCTCTCAGAAAACCTTATGCTCGTGACTGTGAATCTATGAATCTGAATGAATCCTATTTACTTTGACTCAACTAACTTAACTTAGAGAAAAAAGGTAGAATCATAATCGTTATCATCATATATCCTGGGATATGTTAGGAGACCACACGGCTAGCATCCCACGTTATCAAATACAGTTGTAATTTACCTGCAAACAATAAACACACCTTTTAAGGAGCAAGAGTAATGATCAGAATCGTTTGCACCAAAACAGTCGCATTGACTGACTATTGTTGACTTTGCCATTGTCTCGGGACTGGTCGGGACCTTCTCCTTTATGACAACAACTACATTAAAAATACTATTTCAAAGATTCAATTCGATTCCTCCGGTTTGGGAAAGAAAAATGTCATACAGAAAATGTACCTTAGCCAGTAATCTATATAATCAGGATTTTTTGCTACAGTCCTATGTCCTTTATACGATGACCAATAAAGAGTATTTTATCTAAGTATCTCGACACCACTCGATACAAAGCAATTTTCACTCATTCTGAATCTGTTACATGAAAACAATAAGAATCTAAACGCAAATTCGAGACTTTGTGATTAACCCGGACGCCCGACACTGATTGATTTTGGTCCCAAGGGACATTCCGACGAGACCAATGGATTGGAATTTTAATATTCCATTCCATTTATTTTTCCGACCGGTTGGTCCGTGCGGTAAGGCCAGTGGAACGGTTGCAAATTCAACAAATTGTTTTTATCGATTCGACTAAAAAGTAGTAACATTTGACCAAGTAAAGGACTAAAAGCTAACTCATAGTACCGCCTGTATTCCAGAAAGGGTTAGGCAAAAGTGTACTTATAAATAGCTGCTCCCTCAAGAGGCGTCTAGTAGAAAGGTTTCTCATTAATTAACTGCCTAAATGAAATAGTACTATGTACCTACGTAGTGAGAAAAGAGATAGCTTAGGTAACATTGTAGCTGTTAAGTGATTGCCTATGTAAGTAAGTAAGTACAGGACCTACTGAGCATTTATTTTATTTTACTAAACAGGAACAACAAACAGCTACATTACGCAATATTATAAACAGAAAAACATAAATTACTTAAGTAATAATGTAACTCAAAGCGCTGTTCACAGATTACCATTAATAAATAAAACCTTAGTGACTATATAGGAGGTGAACAGTTCATGCTGTTCATTTACATATAAACTAAATCTACTATTTCATCGATTCTGTTTAAGTCTCCAGAAATAGTGACGAGCCTGCTGCCATCAACCAGGCTCAAATAGTGACGAGCCTGCTGCCATCAACCAGGCTCAAATCCAGACTCCGGACGGTCACTAAAAAATTCCAGACGAAAAACTTAATAAAATTTTTCGCTTCAATGATATAAGTAGCCATACAATAATTGATAAAACTAAATTTAGCTAATAAATGAACAGCATGAACTGTTCACCTCCTAGTGAGTAAGGTTTTATTTATTAATGTTAACCTGTGAACAGCGCTTATTACACCAAAATGGTATCTTTGAAATTATTAAAATGATTTCGTTTATTTATTTATTTTTAAATATTTTTATGAAAACATTTAAAAATATTATTGAAATAAGGTTATGTATCCTACTGAGGCTTTCTGTGCTCCAATTAATAGATATTTATATTAATTATTTTATTTATATTTAATAGCAAGTAACAAAGGACTCAAATATGTTAGTATTAGCAGCATATTTTTTGGTCTAGGTAATAAATGTTAACTACTTATCTTAGTTTCTCGTCTAATTTCGGGAGCAACCGTAGCTAAAGGCTCGTTACTGTACCAAGTTTATACTTACAAAAGTCTTGAATCATCACCAACAATCACCTTTACTCTGTAAACAGAAAACTAGAAGCCTTAGACGATAGCGTTCCTGCGCTATTTACATACTAGTAGAGTTTTAGTACGCCATTCAGCTCTCATACACATAAAAGAGGCACATAAATGTACATTACATAGCAACATGAATCTACTCTCCGCGCGGACTGTTTACTTTGCCAAATTAAAGGTTGAACCCTGAATATAATATGAGATGTTTTCTCTTTGAAATACATAATACGTAGAAATAATATAAGTATTAGAATAACATTGGCTATAAGTATAAAATACATTTTTAAACTTTGGCTAGTATAAAAAATTACAGCTTATAATCAGCCTATACTGTTCCCACTGCTGGGACACAGGCCTCCTGTCTGTGAGAGGAAGTGGGCCATAATCCACCACGCGGGTCCAGTACGGATTGGTGGATGTCAAGTGTCTTTGATTTTTTGGTTCTAGGACATACCGGTTTCTTCACGATATTTTCCTTAGTCGTTTTGAAAGAAGTGGTGATGAAATAAATAAAATTACAAGAAGATCAAAAAGCAATGGTTTCGATTCGAAGTAGGTACCTAAAGAAACTAATATCTCAAAATCATAATGATTGTCATTATGATTTTGAGCCAGCCATTACGCAACCATGATCTTTATGTCAAAATTAATGACACCGAGTATCTTATAATCAGTTAGATAGATAAGTCACGTAGAGTAACGTATCTACTTTATCTGGAATTCTAGATATTAAAACATGTCTAAACAAGGTGAGACCGGAAGTACCTACTTAATGTAATATAATAATAATAAGAGTCCTCCAGACAATATATCGGCCATGGCAGCCAATCTCAGCTGAGATAATAATAATACTTAATTACAATAATACTTCGGCGCGAGAGATATTAGTCATCAACATTCAGTATAGTATTAGATTAGTAACCAACAGTGTGCGCGAACACAGGTGCGCTCCCTGTTCCCTCACTCTCATAGTCCGATGGGACAGCACGCAAACCGACACGACCGGAGAGAGATCAGGCGCAGGACCAACGGGTTAACGTGCTTTCTGAGGCACGAGGTTATCACACCGCAAACTTCCAAATTCCGAGCTGTTACTAAGAAATTCCTAATGGAAATACTCAATAACACTTTGCCCGACCTGGGAATCGAACCGACCTCACGCTCAGCAGTAGCGCTTGTGACCACGAGACCAACGGGACTCAAATAAAATAAAGATACTTGGGAGAGTCGACCTGAAAAAGAAGAGGCAACCCCGAAAGAGAAGTTACAGTGCTCTCAGCACTGTAACTTATAACATTTAAAAAATCCTTGGTCAGCAAACTCAAACTCAAATCATTTATTTCAATTAAACCATTTACAGGCACTTTTGAATTGTCAAAATTAAATAGTCGGTCAGTTAGTCAGAAAGTTGAAGCTAGTCGCCCATTCCAAAGACGTAGATCTCTATGGAGAAGAACGGGCAAGAAACTCCACGGACACTCTTTTAAATCAAGATATTATTACAAAATCCTGGGTACATTATTCTTATTGCTTCTATATGTGAGAACAATGTAAAAAAAGAAACAATTTAAAATATAACATTAAAAATAAGCCCTGGCAGTTAAGAGATGACCAGTCTCAACCAACGGCGCCCGTTCACGAACATGACGCGTGGATCAGCACCACCCAGCTCAACCATTTTGTAGGGAACCGAATGATCCAACACACGCGCCACCATCAGTGAGATATTTAAGTGAGCATGACATATTCTCAACTGCCATGCTCTTTCAAATCAACATCAAAATATCATAAACAACGGATCCATGGTTCTTACATTTACAAAATTTAAAAAATGCTTCTAAATTATACAAAACTATAGTTTGCAACTTTCATAACAGATAAGAAAAATATATATATAAAGTTACTACCAATCTGGAAGAGGTATTTAATATTGAAGTATTCAAAATTAATCTTGATTGAATAAAATAAACACAACAACAAGCAACAACAACAATCAGCATTCCACTAATCTATACAGCAAACTACTTTTTTACTTAGGTCCAATCACTTATGCTACGGAAGAGTCTGCCATGCCCGCTGCCAGCAGTACCAGCCTCCTTGCTACTGCAGCTCTTCCCCTTCGGAGTGCTGCTCGACAGGAGAATGAAAATCCTTAAGGCTGGAGAAAGAGTAAGCTTTATTCGTAAACATATCTTGTTCACAAAAAGGATACAAGTATGTAAGTATGGTAGCAGGTGGCATTCTGTAGTTTTTGCCCACTCCCATGGGAAAACACTAATAGAAAACAAAAAATTCATTTATCAAATTTCATTTAAAAACATCCATCGGTTTCTTACTAAATTTCGACTATACCCGATGACACTGATTACTTATCTCTTTTGGTGACTGTATCTAATTTAATTTATGATGATGTTGCAATTGTAGTTGGTAGCTGGATGGGGCGGACCTCTCAACCGTATAGAAAAATCTGCTATCGCCGAAATATTACGCCTGAGGAAGCCTAAAGTGGCTTTTACATGGGAAAAGGTAAGTTTTGACTAAGCATACGTTCTCAAATCCTTATTAATTTCGAAATCAACAGTTATCAAAATCAAAGGGTTTGCGAGATCAGCTTGGAATTACCAAATCGTGACCGAAATGTGTGTCTTCTATAGCAATCCTTAGTACCCGTAGTTATTCTGATCCTTTTGCAATCGAATTGTAGTTTCTGCCTTCTCCTGCAGGTAAAAACTGTTAGTTAATGTATCTGTTCTCATTTAGGTCGTGTGCATGCAGACCATGATCTTTGATCTGGAACTGCTGCGGTACCGCGGCGCTAAATGTGGTGATGAGGTCAGAAGAGGCTCACAGGGCGCTCGCTCCATACTGCTGCGAGGACCTATCTATCTGCTGGAGGAGATAGATGCGCTTATATTTCTCTGCAGTCCAATGTAAATGATACTCTTTAAGTAATTGTCTTTCGTCAGCCTGCGTCCACAGCAACGAGATTTGGTTTTTACACCTATTATGAAACTGAATGGTGATGAAGGTGTTTAAATCAAATATTTTTAATGTAAGACTTGAAGTGAAACAAAGATGAGCTATTAGAGCCACTAAGGTAGTATAATATCATTAAGTTAACAGCGTAAACTATTTTATTACTTTTCACGATATCGTAACAACAACTCAAAGTTTGATTCACTTTCCTTCATTACAGTTTCAATGACCTAGATGAACTTCGCCAAGTCGGGCTGTCCCTGGCCGATATGAATGGACACGGTCTCTCCAAAGAAATGCTTCTGCAAGGTTGGCAACACCTCTCCCGGTTGGAGCTGCTCTTCGAGAAGGCAGAGAGCAGGAGTCTTTCTTTAGAAAAGTCCTGCAGACTTCTGGATCAGTGGAAGAAGAGAGGGGATCAGCTGCTGTATTCAATGATACCGAAAGGAATTGCTGATCATTTGAGGGCGGGGAAGGATCCTATGGCTGCTTGTCAGGTAAAAACTAATTAATATTAAATCAAATACAAAGTAGGTATTTGATTTAATATTTTTTAACATCGGGAAATTGTAACATAATGTACATACTCAAAGTTATCTTCATTCATTCCTCCAGGTCAGAATAAGCAGTCCAATAATCAGATGAACGCCAAACGTTAAAGGAATGCTTATTCTGACCTGGAGGAATGAATGAAGATAACTGTGAGTATGTACATTATGTTACAAAATAATATCGAGGATACTATTCGAACGCTACGAACTCCCTACGCCACGCTACGAAAACGATACGCCACGCTATGATATTGCTACGAAAACGCTACGCCACGCTACAAATTTGCTACGAATACGCTACGACGCGCTACGATATCGTTTCGCATGAATCGATGCAGTATGCAGCATAAATAAAAATGTCTTAGTAAAATTTGGCTTTACACATTTTGGACGAAATAATCTGAAAAGTTCCATTTGTTTTTACAAAGTTTATGTATTAGTTCTTCTTCTAACCCTTCGGACGTGAATCCACGCGAGTCAACGGGTTTTTTAATTGTTTCTGAAATTATGGCTTTCAACCGGTCAACTAGTAAACAAAAAAAAAACAATTTATTAACAAAAGACTGCATTATCGCTTTAGGTGAAACCTGCACCGATAGCGGATAGTTTTAAGGCAGATTTTATTAAATAAATAAACTCGGTCGACAAAAAATGTGATACATCTACTGATGGAAAAGTATACTAATAGCCTGTTTCATTTGTCATAACTTTTAGTTCTAGTAACGCCATTTGTCTTGCATTATGTTTCAGGCGTTCGAAAACGTAACTATAATATTCTGCGCCGTCCAGCTGGCGGAGGCAGGCACTCGAGCTGACGTCATGCAGGTGGTCGCCTACATGAACGACGTGTACTCCAGGATCGACAGGCTCCTTGACACTCATCGCGTTTATAAGGTAGGCAAGAACACTCTTTTTCTGCTTATTAAGAGTATTCTTTAATCCATTTCGGCTAAGTTATAGTTTTTAAATCAGGCGATACTTTACGGAAATCCATGACAGTATAATGTTATGTAAAAATATTTAGTTTTAATACCGCAATACCTAGATCCAGCTTGAGCTAGAGGCTTGGATGCGGCATGCAGTTCCCGCCGCAAAAATATGCACATGCAGGAGATGCGGTTAATTTCGTTGATACCCGCTGTTGAAGTAGACGACATGGTTGCTACACTGGCTGTTCGATCTGCCACACGTGTCATAGGTTTGATTCCCGCACAAAACAAAGTTATAACCTACTTGAGGGTTTTTGAATAACTCGATACCGACATCAGAAGTCGCAAGAATGGGGACACTAAAGACAAAACATTGTGGATTCTTATCGTGATAAGAATCCACAGTGTTTTATCTCTCTGTCACTCTGGATTCCGAAATGTCGTATCTACTAATGTAAAACAATTAAGCTAATTGAATAGCTGCGTGTGAACCTTCAGGTGGAGACAGTAGGCACGGTGTACATGCTGGTGTCTGGAGCGCCTGAACGCAGACGTGCGCACGCGGGCTCTGCGGCTAGTGCTGCTCTCGCGATCTCGCGGGCTATCCCTGCACTAACTATAGGTAAAGAATTGGAATAAAGTCATCATTTCACTGCTAACTACTGCTACCAATCGAAATACGACTTTTAGCACAGCTGGGACAATAAACTGTCAAAATTCCTTCATCATCGATCTTTCCAGCGATGTAGGTGCTTTTTAATTAAGAACATCTATAAGTATTGAGCAACTAGCGGCCAGTTTCTCGAACGAAAATTTGAAGCGCGCGTAAACTGCTGCAATTGGCTGAATAATTAATCAACAGCCGTCAAGTATAATATATAAATATGTCTGCAAAAGTTGCTTCGGCTAGAAACCTAAAACTTACCTATTTCATATTTAAGTACCTAGGTCCTACTCTGAAATGTGTCAATTATTTCTTATTGAATACCAACAGGAATCCACACTGGTCCTGTGGTGGCTGGTGTGCTCGGGCTACGCTTGCCTCGATACTGTCTCGTAGGAGATACCGTCAACACTGCGAGCAGGATGCAGACATCTTCTGAGGTAACGAGTTACGTTTCTTGTTTCTGCTAGCAATGGTGTAGGTATATGTAGATATACCTCCTAGTAGTACCCTCCTCATAGTGTCAGATGACCCGTCCTAGGATTGTTCCTAATTCAGAACAATACGTTACTGACTGAAGATATTTCCACACTTCCACACTCCTGGCGTCATAATTGGGAAGAACACCATTGCCCATTGGGTTCTGGTCTCTGGGCATGCTGAAGAAGAAAAAAAACCTCTTTCTTTTTTTTTCTTTATGAAAAGAAGGGAAAGGACATCCGTAGGCGTACGTAGCGGTATCATTAGTACTTATCTGGTTCATATTCTTTCAGCCTGGCCGTGTCCAAATATCGGCAGTCGCAGCAGCTCAACTACCAGCTGGGAGATTCCGGCTCAGATCGAGAGGACTCATCAAAGTCAAAGTAAGATCCTTCTCATAGCGCGGAAACATACAAGCTACGAGACACAGTGCCCTCCAAAAGTTGGTTGACATTTTTCCACTTCAGCTGTGTTGTGAATGAAAATGTTTTAACTGTAAACTGTAACGTTTTTATTGTCTAATACAACTACCGATGACTTATATCATAACAAATGATAAAGTAATCCATTAGCCTACCTACGTGATTATTTTTTTAATTAAACTCATTATTATGGATTCACAGCTGAAATGGAAAAATGTCTTGTACTAACTAAAAAAAGGAGTAAATTTTCGAGGGCTCTGAATGTACAGGGCGGCAGGGACATTGACGCGCAACCTGTTACCATGGATTCAGTACATGATTCTGAACCCGCTTGCGTTCAACTGAGGGTCTAGAAGCATGTCTTGTGCTGAATTCATGGTTTCAGTTTGCGCGTCAATGTCCCGGCCACCCTGTATATCCATACACATTTCGGTGCTGTGTTCTAGTTTCAAGGGTAGGTATAGTTGTTGCCTTGTCGGTGTCAGTTAAGGTGTTAAGTTTACATTTCTGTTCCATTTTCGCAGGGCAAAGGCACCATGGAAACGTTCTGGTTGGAGGGAGAAGTGGAGGAAGAAGAGCAAAATGAAGCATTACAACTGTTCTCCGCATTATGCGGCGATAATTGAACACATCTAGAACAGCAGAATGTTTTACCTGACTAGTCCACCAGCTCAGACTACTATTTAATAAAATAAATAATTTTATATAGATTAATTGATTTGTTCTATTAAAATCTCACCGTGAAAACATAGATGAAGTGAGCTGTCAACAGTTGATTCCTAGATCAGGTGGAATGACATCTCACTTCAGGATTACTTCACCTTAGTTTTCACAGAAACGACCTGAAGTTGTTTTACTTTAGGGAAATTGTCTGCCCTCTAGGGCTCTAGGATACTTTAAGGTAGGTACCTACTTACTCAAATCGCTAAGTCATAGACAATAGGTACTCGTAGATTCTCGTCCCGCACTTTGGACTTTGGTAGTGACAAACTAATCAATGTTAACGTACCGTAATCTGAATGAATTAGAATAATATATTGAACTATCGTCTGCCCGCGACTTTGTCCGTGTAAAATTTCTTGTTCCCCGACCAGACGACTTTTGTTTTTATGCTGGGCTCCTATGAGTCATAGCGTGATGTTAAATAGCGGGTACGTATCAAAATCCCGAATTTTAATAGACCGAATTTTAAAATACCGATAGACGAAATCCCGATAATTGAAACGCCGAATGGTTGTTTGGTCGAAAGTTTTAAATCCCGAAAGTTCATTTGCCCGAAAGTTTAAAATCCCGAAGTTTATAATCCCGAAATTGCCACCGTTTCCGAGAAAAACGATTTTTTGTAAACCAGGTTAGGTTAGGTTAGAACTGTGACCACACAACACACGAGCCGAGCGAGCGCAGCGAGCGGTGCCGCGGCAGCGGCCGGCGAGTGCCAGAAACATATTAATCGCGGGAACTACGTCGCCGCTCTTTGGGATTTCATCTACCATTATTTCGTCCATTCGGGATTTCGTCCTTTCGGGCATTTGAACATCGGTATTTTGTGTTTCGATATAACGACTATCGGCATTTAAAACTTTCGGTATTTTGAATTTCGGTGTTTTGGACGTCGGTATTTCAATCATAGGTATTATGAACTTTCGGGATTTTGATACGTACCCTAAATAGCATATAGCCTTTTACAAGAATTAGGCTATCAAATGCAAAAATATTTTTGTAAATCCGACTGGTAGTTCCAGAGATTAGCGCGTTCAAACAAACAAACTCTTCAGCTTTATTATTAGTATTATATTATGTAGATTATCGTAAGCCATGTATTTTAATCAAATTAATCTATTACTCTGTATCTTTATGGTAGCTTTGAAAGCAATTGTCAATACTGATTACATATTTTAATGTTATATTTTAAGTATAGAATAGATTGCGTGTAGGCGGTTATGTGTGACATAAAAATTTAATAAATTTTGTTCTTGATTATTTCCCTACTTTTTCATGATGTAAAGTTTTCTGTGGCAATGTACATAAAACAAGTTTTTCAGTATTTTTCATAAATGTATATTTTTTAAATCATGAAACCACTATAATTTGTAATGTATTTATATATTATATTGTGATCAATGTGAAAATGCTATGACGGCTCCCACACTGAACTGCTTCAAGAATGGACTGGACAGATTAAATATCTCCAAGCTATTTGATACACACGCATCAGCTATGTAGCTGCTAGTGTGTCTAACCAAATAATAAATAAATATTGAATAGTTATAATAAAAGTAAATTTGTGTAAATGGATTCGTAAACAAAACACATTTTGCTAATATAGTAATAATTTAATATCAACAGACGAATTAAATTCGTATTCTTTTTTGTTGCTTTTTTTATAATTTGTTACAATTAGGTACACACGGCTACACATCAAGCTATACCGTTCCAGTTTTAGCTGACCTCGCATTGTATAGGTTTTTCGTACAATCAGAAGTCAGCTTTTACTGGTTATGTATAGCTTGACGTGTAGCCGTGTTTACAATATTGTGTCTTATTATTATGCTACATAATGGCGCCGATTCGGACTAAACTAATATTTATCTTCTGTCCTTTTCTTAATGAAATAGAAAGAAAAAGATGCACTGAATTTAATTTAGTTTAGTTTGTGAACAAGTGATTCGGCGCCATTATCAACTATCGGTTGAGACAACAAAAAGATGCAACGTTTTGGAACTGAGTGACGTGGGAGAGCTTGATTGGTCGATAGAACAGGACGACAATATATCAACAGCTCAATTCCATAAGATCCCATTTCTTTTTTTATCTTGATCCGATAGGTATACTTACTAATAATAGTTTAATTATTTAAAATTCAATAATTCAAATAATCAGAATAAAAGTAGAAAATAAAAAAAAAGTATTTACATGTTCAGAAAAATATTGTAAAACGTTATTCATTATTGTTCTTGTGCATTATTTTATGTACAGAAAAAAGGTAAAATTAAAAAAAAAAATTTAACATTGTCGGCAGTACAGTGTACCCACACTTTTATGTGTAAGTAGTTGTCGCGTTTTAGCGTGGCAATACCGGTCATCGACCCACCTACATTTTGTAGCATTTTTATTGAAAAAACTGAAATAACGTCCGTTAGCGTCCTGAATCAATATCGATCGTGATCTTCAACATGTTCCAGTAACGAAATACCATACACAGTTTATTGTTTGGGTTCCTACGGAGAGCTATCAGGGAAAGGGCAATGACCGTTATTGTCGTGCTAAAACGCGACAACTATAGACACTTGTAAGATAGTTTTGTTAAAGCATGCCTACCAATAAATAGTATTGGCAAAGCTTGAAATTACATTCACTTTTAAAAGACTAAAGCATATCTTTTTTGTTAATTACAAGTCACTGGTAGTACACTGTCGGTTCAACAAAGTTAAAATAATTTAGATTTTTTTGCTGACATTAGGTAATAAAATTGTGATTGATAAAAAATGTATATCTTAAAAATTATAAAATCATGATTTGGAATTAAGAAAGGCCTTTTGTTTAATTGATCAACTCCAAAATAACTACTTAAAAATGTCACAATCGAGCACAAAAACACGGTTTATTATGCCACAATTCGCCATTGTCTGTTCTGATTCTTAACCAACTCTGTGGTTTTTAAATAGTCCCATTTTGCGGCAACTATGACTTCAAACATTATTTGTTTAAAAAAAAAACAAACTTAACACTGTAACTATAATACATACAACAGGTTTATATAAAAGGGCAGGTAATAGTAATGGCAACCCCACTATCGTTCCTGTATTTTCTCTCGCTCGTACAGACGCCAGCACATCAACCTACTACAATCTGTCAAATTTCTTTAATAGATTTTCAACTTTATCGCTGAAGTATTAAGGTTCAAGGTTGATTGGGAAAATTTGACAGTTTCGGGTAGCTTGACCTGCTGGCGTCCGTACATACATTCAAAGAGCGAGAGGCATATGGTAGGGTTGCCATTTTAGAACTCCTTTCAATAAACAAAATTATACATTATATACAGACACGAATATATACAGGGTGGCAGGGACATCGACGCGCAAACTGTAACCAAGGTTTCAGCACATGAGTTTAGACCCCATAGCGTCGAAATTTTTCGTCGGTTATAAAAAAAAAATGTTGCTGTTCCATACGTTTTCACCGCGTAGGTATTGCACTTTTCTATGAAACAGAAGATTTTGTTTTTTATAACCGACGAAATATTTCGACGCTAGGGGGTCTAAACTCATGTGCTGAATCCATGGTTACAGTTTGCGCGTCGATGTCCCTGCCACCCTGTAGGAAGTTAAAATACTGTCAAGATTGAGCTGAGTTTTTCCTAATTTATTAAAAAATATTTTATGTGATGTCAATTTTACTTTTTTTTATAATTAAGAAAGTGAGTTTCTAGTACAAACACATAGTTGGCACTAAGGTACATTGGGACGGTTAGATCTTTAAAGATTCCCTCCATTACAGTTTACGTAAATTTTACTAACAAACAAGTAGGGTAAACGCACCAATTAGTAACAAAACATTAGTTTGTATTCAACAAAATTGTTCTAGCCAAAGCGTAGCTGGTTTATTGTTTATTTTTTTTAATACATAGTACTATTACTTTTTATGAATGAGTTAACGAATGAATTCATTGATTAAAGTTTATTTTAAAATAGTTTTCTAACAACTTTTAAATATTAGAATAAAGTGCATTTTCTTTAGTTATCAACTATTGAGGTATCGCGTTTAGCCTTAACTAATTTATTTGTCTACGGGCACAATTTTAAACATTCTAAGGTGAATTGTCCCATTTACTTATGTGGGTCCATAGCTGATATTGTATGGATCTGGGAGGACTGGACACTGGACTTCAGACATAGGTAGAATTGAATTGAAAAAATGTCTAATAACGGGTAGGTACTTAGTTTTTTAAAAATCTGGTTTCCTAATCGCCAGTGAATCGGCGTTTACCTATTTAAAAGAAAGTGTAAATTATTATAATATCATATGGAAAAATATGCTTCACTGAGAATAATGATTTGACGCACATTCAATGGTAGGTAAGGGCCTGTATTTGACTTTTTCTTTCAGTTTCTTTCACGGAGAGAAAGGCTTCAGCCCTAGTGGTGGAATATAGTTTCGAGCATAGGAGAGAAAATATAGTTTCGAGTCCTAACGAGAAAATAGTTTCGAGCTCTCTCGTTTCCTGCACCTTTACCCACTCGCGCTGGCGCGAACTAAGTACCTTTTTACTACCTACTTTGATTGACCTCTTTTATACGAATGGAGGAATGGACACGAAAAATTAGGCATTTGAAACTGCGCTAACTCTCAAAAAACAAAAGTTAAGGCACTAGAGTAGACAACAGGAAAAATGTAAGACAGCACCAAAAATACTTATAAAAAAAAACTAAAATGCGTTGATCTAAATTCGCTGTCACCAGCACATAACAAACGTAATTATGAACAATATCTTAATAACAATACAAAATACATACATAAAAAAAACTTTTGGTCCTCAAACCTTTGGAAATACAACCATATTATCAAAACAATGTGTAACGCATTCATCAATAAATTAATAATAAAATGTTGTTCTTGACATTATCGTATATTACGGCTCCTTTGCGTACAATAGCTACTTAAGTGAAACTTTATGAACCATTTATTAATATGTATACTTTACTACAGTGTATAATATCATGATTTCTAAATAGTGATTCATAATATTTAATAAATATTGGAATTAATGCATAGTCGTCGTCTTATATATTTATACAGTATTTTATTGTTAAATAAGTACTTTATTTAAAGGTATATCAAGTATGAAGAATCTTTAAACGACTCCATTTAATATAAGTGTGGTGTTCAGTCTTTCCATTTTTATACAAATCTGGTTGAAAGGACATAGATAACACTCGCTCATCTATATTATTCTAGAAAATCGAATTTCATACAGTTCTATCACAATAATGCTGTGTAAACTCATTGCAGTGATGCAATCAATATACTTAGGTCTAAGGAATGTCGCTTAAGTCTAGTCCTGATTACTTTTTAAAGAGAGCTGTGACCTCCTCGATCGTCCTATTCTTTGTCTCTGGCAGCTTGAGATAGGTGAAGATGAAGAATAAGACAAGGAGGACAGTGTAAGGCAAGAATACGTAGTTGCCGAATGCTTCCGACATGGGAATGAAAGTTAGGCCTACGATGAAGTTCGCGAACCAGTTTACGAGGGCACCCACACTGACCGCGGCGCTGCGGGCACCTTGCCCGAACAACTCCGACAGCAACATCCAGGGGATCGAGCTCGGGCCCACGCCAAAGAACGCCACGTACATAAACGTGAAGATCACGGCGAATATGCTCATTGTCGTGTTGTTTTCGTACGTGAAGAAAGCGATGGTCATGAGCACAGAGAACACCGCCATCCCGGCGAGACCACCCAGCTGCAGCGTACGTCTACCTAGACGATCCATCAGAGGAATTGACACCAGAGCCATTATAAACAACATACTACCGACACCGATTGAGGACAACCTCGCATTCTCCTGCGTTAGTCCAGCACTCTCGAATATCGTCGTGGAGTAATACAGAACCGCGTTGATACCTCCCAGCTGCTGAGACAGATGCATCACGATACCAATAATGAGAGGCATTCGAAGTGCCCTGATCACAAACAGGTCCCGAATCGTGAATTTCTCTTCCTGTCTGGCCGCGCGGTCCTCCACGTGCATGTCATTGATCTCGTCGTCAATTTCACTCGTGCCGCGGATTTTAGCGAGCTCTGCCCTTGATCTCTCCTCATCGCGAGCGACCAGCAGTAAATAACGAGGACTTTCAGGCGCAAAAATAACCATCACGAACTGAAGGGCTGACGGTATAATCGCAAGTCCAAGCAGCCACGGCCAGCCTTCATTACTTCCCATTATCATATCGATACCCAAAATCTGTGCACCAACCAGTCCAAATGCAACCGCCAGCTGGTTCACTGTTCCAAACGCACCTCGCAACCTCACGGGCGCTACTTCAGATACGTATGTGGGTGATGCAGTCGTCGCAAAACCGCAATTTACGCCTATTATGAATCTACCAATAATGATCATTTCGACCGAGTTACCCAGTTTGCTGAAGCCCATAAACACAGCGCCGAGAACACCGATTATCGAGTTGACGAGCAGGGCATTTTTGCGGCCGTATTTTTCTAACATCCAGCTGGCGAAGGGACATCCGATCATACCTCCGACGGCGAAGATACTGACGATGATGCTGAATATGAGGCTGGGGCTGGCGTCATACTGCTCCCTGATGAAGTTCTCGATGAAGGGGCGCGGCGCGTTGATGACGCCGGTGTTGAAGCCGAACTGCAACATGCCGAGCACGGCTGCGCTCACTGCGTACAGGAGCGCGCCCGTCACGCCACCCTCCGCCATCTTTGGCTTCGAAGATTCTGAAATGACAACAATAAAATACCATGAATATATCGTCGCTCTGCATCCAATACCGCGAATGCAACATTCATCAAATTTTACAGGAGACAAAAAAAACTTTATAAAATGTACTGCATAAATATGTACTATCATTTTAAAATAATATATTTTAAACTAAATTAATGTGTTTTGATTGTATTAAACCCTTTTTTTCTACTTTAATTTAATATTGGCAAGGAAAAGTCACGTTTGCGGTTTGTACCTATTATTTTTGGTCACATTTTGTCATATTGGCGGTTATCTACTATATAAAAATAAGTCGGGTTTTCCTTCCTGACGCTATAACTCCAGAACGCACGAACCGATTTCCACGGTTTTGCACTCGTTGGAAAGGTCTCGGGCTCCGTGAGGTTTATAGCAAAGAAAATTCAGGAAAAATAGGAGTAGGGTAGGAGTAGGGTAGGAGTAGGGTAGGAGTAGGGTAGGAGTAGGGTAGGAGTATGGTAGGAGTAGGGTAGAAGTAGGGTAGGAGTAGGGTAGGAGTAGGGTAGGAGTAGGGTAGGAGTAGGGTAGGAGTAGGGTAGGAGTAGGTTAGGAGAAGTGTAGGAGTAAGGTAGGAGCAGTGTAGGAGTAGGGTAGGAGTAGTGTAGGTGTAGTGTAGGAGTAGTGTAGGAGTGGGGTAGAAGTAGGGTAGGAGTAGGGTAGAAGTAGGGTAGAAGTAGGGTAGGAGTAGGGTAGGGGGTAGCACACCACGCGAACGAAGTAGCACCGGGCAGCTAGAAATAATTTATATGGCAAAACAACGTTTGCCCAGGTCAGCTAGTGCTCTAGAAAATCAAACAATATTTTTTGTTGACAATTTTATGTTAATAATGTAATTATTTTTAAACCAGGTAGGTAATTAAAACAAATATTTGGTTAATAAAAAATCAGATGAGTTGTTTGATAAACTAGTTAGAAAGTTTCTTTTCAAATATGTGATAGAAAGTAGGTATAGTTTTTAAGTAAAACATAAATGAAAAACGAAACTGTTATTATTGTTGTATTATTAGACAATAATAAGTTAAATTAAAACTTAATTTTAATTATTGATAAAGCCTCTGGATTTTTATTTAATTTTTTTTTTTCATTCTTTTTACTTTTTCAATGTCTCTTTTTCGGCCACGACGAATTCCAGATGTAGATGCTTCTAATAATCCTGTTAAATTTGCAGAAGAAGAAGGCTGAGATGTAGTCATTATTTGCACATCTGATGCTACATCTTGACTTTGAAGTACCTACTAAACCGGTAAGCTGAGGTGAGACTGCCGCTTCAACAGGCTGCAACTGAGGCTCTATTTCAGGGAAATCTGTAGTAGTAGGCAGAGGTTGGTCTGTCCGTGAAGTGATCTGAGACAGCAGTTCTATTTGAGTTTCAACGAAATTTGGCTGAGACTGATAAAATAAATCCGTATAGGAAGGGAAAGGCGAGACTTCCAGGTCTATAAGTTGCGACTGAGGCTCTTTTTCAGGGTGGTCCGGAGTAGTAGGTAAAGGACGCAGTGCCAGTAAAGGGACCTGCTGGTCTAATTGGTTGTCAAAAAAATTTGGCTGAAGTTGAAGACTTAAATCTGTACAAGCAGGCTGAGGCAAGACCTCTAGATTGGCAGGCTGTGACTCGACAATTATTTTTGGTGTTTCCGAAGTGTCGTGTGGAGGTTCGAGTACTAGTGAAGTAATCTGAGATTGAGACATCAAATCTTCACCGATATCCAAGAGAATACTTAATGAATGTTCATCTGATTCATTATTTATCATTGTATTGACGTGTGGTCAAATCAATCATCACAAAGTTATCAGCATTATCGGTACAGGATTTAGAAGACGGTAGGTCATTTTGGGGGCGGGGTTCTATTGCTAAATAAACTTGCGAAATACTGACACAGCCGTCAATATTTTTTTATCACTAATACGTTTGCGTACGAGCTTGCAGCACCGTGTTGCGCTTGCGATAGGTATGGCGGCACTGAGGATTTGAGGAACTAAAGCATATTCGCGGATTTGGTGGCGGAAAATTACGTTCGCGGTTTTGGATGACTCGAATAACTATGTGACCGGATAACTTTCAGCCAATATTTAGGTAAATGTAGGATCACGTATTTGAACGTGCAGAATGAAATAAAACAAAAATCGGATTTTCGTCAAAAATGTCATATTCGCGGTATTGGATGCCGAGCGACGATATGTTACTCTAACGAACATCAAACACTGTGTTAGTTAGCACGTGCCACGTGGCACGCACGTGCGAGCAAAGTGTTCGATGTTCTTGTTCACCATGTTTTTGTTCGTTCGTGCGTAGGCGGCTATACAAATAAAAAAAAAAAAAATTCAAATTTTGTTTATGTTTCAAATTGGCGTTATTCAAGTTAAAGAAATATAAACTTTATTTAAATGAAAATTAAGTTGATTTCAGAGTGACTAGCACTATTGAAAAAGTTATAAAAATGTTTGAAGTTGTAGCGTAAACTAAACTTTATTGTGTAAGAATTAAAGTTATTTTTCCATAAACTCATTTTTGTTTACATTTTTGGCGAATATGTCGTAATTTTATTATAGTAGAGATATTATCTTATCAGATTAAGGGTGTCAAATGACCAGTAGCAAAAAAATGTGTTACATTTTGATAAAAGATAAAACTGCATTAAATCTTGCAAATCCAACACAATTCACATTATTATGTAACGGTTGTATCTATCTAGGATGTTCTGAGAAAACCCGTTTCATCACAATGTGTACCCATCATTATGCAAATACATATAGCACAATTATAGTCACGCATGTTGTTGTTTTTATTATTAAAAAAAAGCAGAATTCCAACCCGACATCTAACAAAACATGACCTTCATATGTTTGACAATTTAAAAATATATCTAAGTATGTCGATTATATCTCAACACGTATGTAATGTTTGTTAATAGCATGTATTAACATTTGAACAAAAATGAGAATACTATTCAGGATTAACCACGCTGATATCTCCGGAGCGAAACGAAACTCTTGCATAATATCAAATGTAATTTGAAAAGCTCAATTAGCAACAGAATGCTATTTGTAAACGTTTGAAAACGATTTAGGTATGTTTGTATATTACACACAGAGGATAATGAGTTCAGGAAAACAGTGAAGCAAGTATGGCTCAAACAACTCTGACAGATTCAGAGAGAGTTGGTATGAAAAGTATTTATTTAAACTTTATTGTACACCAGAAAATACGTAACATAAAAAATACATTTAACACTTACTACAAAACATACAATGGGCGGTTAGTATTGTATTTTAACGCGACGAAGACACCATTCTTCTCGGGTTTGTAAAAACATATAAGAAAAATTATTTGGGAAATACATTTTAACATCATAATTATTATTATCTATCAAATTTAGAATACTAGCTGCACCCCGCGGTTTCACCCGCATAAGTTTCGATCCCGTGGAAATGTTGGGATAAAAAGTATCCTATACGGATGGATGGATAGATGGATGGATGTTTGTTACTCTTTCACGAAAAAACTGCTGAACGGATTTGGATGAAATTTGGCACACAGTGGCATCTGTGTGCCAAATTTCATCCAAATTTCATACACAAGTTATACATAAGTTGGTGCCAACATACACAACTACACTCATTCAAATTTTACCGTGCCCCAAAATCATCGCCTACATAATTTAGAGAATTAAAACCATTTAAGTAGGTACTTGAGTAGGAAATTAAGCTCATATTATTGTTTTTTTTTTTTCTTTGAATATTATTTAATCACTTAGATAGAATTTACAAAAGAAATCGATGCTTCCATAGAGAAAATTGAGTTTAGCTTACCGGTAGATTCCATTGCAGGATACGTTGAGTCGTATCGAGTCGAGATACTGATTGAATAGTTATAAGTAGTTATGTCCCCGAAATATTGACTTTATCAATCAATAAAGATAAGAAATCTGATCAACGTTTGAGATAAAGCAGAAGATAAAAAACAAATAAATGATTTATACCATTCCAAATAATACTATTTAAGCTTCCTATCTTGATGTCAAGGTATGTGTTAGTCGTGTTACCAACTATTGGGAATTCTAAGCGATACGCATAGATTACTTAGTATACATTCCTTAAGAAATCTATGCGTTTCGGCTCTTTGACATTGTGTACAGATAAATATGTTGAATGGTATTGTGTAACATCTTCTCTCACAACATGAAAGAGGTACATAGAGGTAGGTACTAATAAAGATAGGGAATGACATTACTCTCAAAAAAGAATTGTAAACTTTTACCGAGTCTGTTTTATGACCAACTTGTTATGTGCAATCAGAGGGGCAATTCTCGTAATTTTAAGAACGTTCACAGTCTGATCTCAGTCTTAATCTGTCAAAAAATCCTCTAATTTCCCTACATTTTGACAAGTTTTTGACATTTGTTTGTGGCCGAGATGAGACTGCGACTAGATTTTGATCGTTTTAAATTACGAGAATAAATTGGCCTTCAGAATGGGAAGCACACTTTCTTCAAGCGGACCTACAACATGAAACAAATGGCAACCGCTATGCCTATGTAAACAAATGACGATCTACCTACTTATTCCTACTTATAAACGAAGTGCTTCCATCATTTCTAGATTAAAACAGACCTATAGGTATACCCACGGAATATTTTTCTATTCCGTGGGTATACCTAATGATGCCGTAACACTTTCGTATATTTATTATTTTTCCGAAAAACCTATTTAGCCCAATTACTTTCCACAATAATGTAATTGTTTGTTCAGAAGAAATGGAATGTTTTTGTGTAACATACGTTAGGTTTTGATACTGTATACTATTGGCCACTGTGCACAATATGTCTTTTATATAAGGAAATAATGTTAAAATAAATCATAATACTGTTCCGCTTGAGAAAACATGTAGGTATCAATAAATCATTTAGCTTTAGCTAATACACCACGTAAAACAATACGACAATAATAGGATAATATTAATGTTATTTTAGTGCAGCTGGGAAACCAACAAAGAAACCCACGCTAAGGAAGCTGTGATACGCCAAACGGTTGAATTCGTCAAAAACATCAAATGAAAAGGTTATTTCAATTACATAGAAGTAAAAATGAGTAAGAGAAATTCTCTACCAAATCCTGTCAAAAATCTCTGGAATTATTTTTCTTTAGTCTAGACTGAAACGGCACGATAGAACACTTTGCCTCTTCGCAAAACGCTAAGTATATGTATGTTGAAATTGAATTGCATTTTGTAACGCGTATAAAAAATAACGCGTTGTTCGAGAAGTTTCCTTGATATTTATGTGGGAGTCATCACAACGTAAACATCTTCAAATAAAATGGGAAATTATATGTGCGGCAACAAAAGTTTTCTTTAGCACCTGCAACCTAGCGTCTTTTTTTATATGTGGGCGACGAGTTAGTAGAACAGCTTCAATTATATGAATTCATCATCTTTACTATTCCAACAGAATATCAAAAAACCAGCGTCAATTTACGAGCGTAAATTAATATGACTCCGAGCTACCGATAAATATATTTACTTCTGATTTGATAACTCAGCGACTAATGTTGTAAGTGAGCTACTTTATACATTTTAGAGATTCAACATCTGTCTGCTAATAAAATCAAATTCCAGCCTCAAAATTAGCAATCAAAGTTTTTTATTCAACAACTAAATTAATAAATCATATTCTTTTTTCGTGAAAGTTTGCAACACAAGCGCGGGAGTGTGAACCTGACGCTCGTTGGGAATCAGAGGGGCGCGACCGGCCATTTGCACCAATGAGCGAGATCTATTCGGTGCGTGCAGCAACGAGTTCACGTGTATTTGTTTACATTAATGACACGTTTTTTTCTTCTTGGAAAATTACATTACCGAAAAAAGAAGAGGAGTGGATTAATGGCCACTGTGACTGTCCAGATTTTCACCGCAAGTATGAATGTAAAACCAAACATTTTTAATAATTACTTACACGTTGTCGTTGTTTTTTAATAATTAAAAATATGTTTCTTTACTCGCATGCGTAACACGCATATATATCTTTTTTACATCGAAACAGCTAGGTTAGGTTAGGTTAGAACTGTGACCACACAACGCACGAGCCGAGCGAGCGCAGCGAGCGGTGCCGCGGCAGCGGCCGGCGAGTGCCAGAAACATATTTTTGAATATTGACATTTTACCCGTAGGTATTTTAATTTCGACGTTCAAATAAGTACCCTATCATACATACCTAATAGGTTAAGCTCCTTTTTGTCATTGTCTTAGAGATGTAATTTCGGGATTTTGAACTTCGAGATATGGACCTTCGGGATTTTAAGCTTCGGGTAAATGAACTTTCGGGATTTTAAACTTTCGACCAAACAACCATTCGGCGTTTCAATTTTCGGGATTTCGTCCATCGGTATTTTAAAATTCGGTCTTTTAAAATTCGGGATTTTGATACGTACCCGCTACTGCCATTAAAATTATCTGATTTACAAATAAAATAGTTGTTTGGTTTTAATTTTCCCTAAGGTGTGTCCAAACACAAACAAACACAGAGTTGCAGCTGTTTGTTTATGATAACAATATTTTTTGTATGTTCATTTGGGTAGTTATAATAGTCAATTACTTATGGTAACATTATAAATAGATAGGCGAATACATGAAATTATAGCTTTCATTGACCATTATTTGATGACAATAATAAGGAAATTTTATGTTCAAATATAGTAGATTCACTCATCAATTACTTATGCTAAAGTATAAAAATAAAGGTGACTCTATGAAATTAGAGTACGTTGATATTATTTTATAGATGAAGTTGATACACTCATTAGAAGCTGGCAATGAGTAGACATATCACAAATTTAGTTGCTTAAGAATTATCACCATGTTGCGTCATATTAACAGTAGCTTGTTTTACAATATATGGTCGCTTATAAACCATTTATTAGACGCTAAAAGTTCGTCGCTGACCTATTAATTCATTAGACAACTAAGTATATTTGCAGACGAGAATGACATTTTAAAGAAGCTGCCTTAATTAGCACCCAAATAAAATATCCTCGTTTGCCTTGGTTGACCAGCTTAATGCATAATGTAGATCGAGTCGAAAGTCTTAATTATGCAGAAGCTATAATAACTACTCCACTCTAAGAATTTTTCTACCGCTGATGCAGCCCAAAAATCGATACGACGAGAAGCTCAAAGTATTAATTACTTGTACAATATCGTGATATTAGACTAAATAAGTACAAAGGTTAGTGAGTGGTGATTATTATTATTATTAGGTTTACGCCACCATTTGAAACTCAAATAATTGGTAAAAACCCTTTATTATCAATAAACCGATACAAGCTTAGATTTTTTATCGGTAAAAAAGTTCATACATTCATAGTAAAAAATACCTCATGACGTTATAGAATCGTAGAATATTTAGTTTTAAGTTTAACTTGAGCTTCAAAGAAACTCGTTTTGCCAATTAGCCAGCTAACCTAATAACAAAGTACAAGATTCTTATCGCTTTTTACTACAATCACGAAAACGAAATTGCAACATAGATTTAACGGTAGAGAAACTACTTTTTACAAAGTAGTTGCATTTTTATAATCGGCAAACAATAGATCTGAAGCAATCGACGGTATTCAAGATAGAGTTTGCCGAGTTGTTGAAACACTTTAACAAACAAGTAACCAAAAATGCTAAACAAAACAAGGCATTAGTTCCGCTTGACGAAGTGGATATTATTGGAATGTGGAATAAAATAACGAGTATTAAAACATACGAGTACCTAAGACATTAAGCTTAAGTAAGTAATACAAAAATACTCTAATTGACTTTCTTAAAAAGTCATGTAACATAACTTTTTAAGATTCTCCAGGATTGATGCCCAAACATGAAAAGATAAATAGCAAGGTCGGAACACAAAGTATGAACACATGCGATCTTGTGTTCCACAGAAATATTTCCCAAAAGGGTCCTGTTGGCATAACAAAAACAGCCCGAAGCTATCAGAAATTATGCGGTGGAAATGGTTATATAAACAAGCAAAATTGTGTACAGCTATTTGTGGAATGTTAAATTCTTTACTGAATAGTAAATATTACGTTCCGTATCAGTGTGTGTAAACATTTCATAGCATGAATAAATATTTTGCACTTAAACGAAACCAAATGAAGCAGACTATAACGTATAAAAAGGTGAAACAACAGACGCAAAGCGTATAATGACTTATTTTTCTACAAACATAAAATATTTTATGAAATCATGTTCTACAAATATTATCCCACACGAACCAGTAACTTAACTGGATATTAAAGATTCCAGCTTTATTTGTCTCAAAAAAACTCTCAGTCACTATAAAATTCCGGCAAGGTAGGTCAGAGATACAAGGACTTTATAAGTAGGTGACAAGACACTTTCTGTTCGAATACAACTTATTCAAGTAGCTAAAATTGTATAAGGAAAAGAACAACTCACCAAAACAAATAGAATTCCAAATAGGCACGTTAATAAAAACAGTATTATAGATACTACGAATAAACGTTACGTCGGTGATGGTGAAAACAGTGTAGTGAAGGCGACGGAGCAAAACGCACTGGCTGCAGTTAAGGTCGTACACAACGGCGGGACAGCTGTCGTAAAGCTTTGAACATATTGAACGTAACGACCGACTTGCGTTGAGATATTCAAATCACGCTCCACGTGGTAGATTGCTTAGATAAATATCTAGATATAGTGGCAACTTAATATCTATGTGTCATTGTAGATTTAATAAATATAGTTATTGAGAGCTGGGGAAGAAGTGAGCATATTGATTTCTTTGAAAGACGAGATACTGAGACGGATGACTTTAGATGAGTACAGTGTTGTGTAGCATTTGAATATTTTGAACAAATATTGTAAAAACAGTGCATGGGGTTTAATCGAAGTCACCATACGTGAAGACGGATAGTGATCACAAAAATACCACACGTTCCTATTGGTATAGTTGTGGAAACTGCGAAAAGAATTTATTTAACGATACCCTTAAAGGTTTATAGAGATTATTAGATTATATAGCTTTTTATTATCAGTCGAAACCAAACGGCACAATTACTCAAGAATAATTAGGAAACGATCCAACTGGCGTTAGCCAATTCATTCTTGATCGATTAATTCCACAAAATTACAGTACTGGGCCACCAAAAAGTAGATCTAACGCTTCTGTCGTTGTAGAAATATTGTGATTTGATATGCAAGTTGTGTTGTTTGACTGAACTGGTGACTGTCACCCGTTCAGTCAAATTATCGTAAAACTACTCCAACAATTATATTTTTTTAAACAATGCCTATGGTATATCGAGGCATTGTTCATAACAACGAGTTTCTAAAGTACATTAAGTTCAATTACTAGGTGCAGTAGGTACTAGTACATAATTTACATTATATCTCACGAACCACCTGCGGCATTGTTATGAATGGCAAGGTCACAGAATATCAACAAGTTGACGCTGTGGTGATAAACCTTACATTATAATTATCATTAATTCTTTGGTAGAACATAAACAGTGGATACTACTATAAATTAATGTAATCATTCTATTTTCTACCCTACAGTAAATGAGGTAATTGTTTTGTTAAAACAGATATAATCAGAATTTAAAACTCCTTTTACTTTACGAGCACTAGCAGAGTAACAGGTGACTATGGTAGACGTTCAAATCCGCCCAATACCCGTCATCATTATCAGCCTATGGCAGTCCACTGCTGGACATGCTATATCGCAAGCCATGTGTATATACAGGGTTATTGGAAAAACACCAACAACCTCTTAAGAGGTCATTGTACTCGTCATTATGAACAACTTTTACTATGGGACCAAATCTGAAATCGCGAAAAAAAAATTAGCTGTTCCCTACATTTATGTTCGGTTAACTCGTCAAAATGTAGGGAACAGCTGATTTATTTTTTTTCGCGATTTCAGCATGGTAATTGCGTAACACACTATCAATAGCAATTGGTTTCACTTTGACAGTTCAACAAAATTCATTGCGTTATTTACGTTGTTGAGCAGACACATGACACATTTTTTAAAGTCCTATATTATAAGTTGTTCATAATGACGAGTACAATGACCTCTTAAGAGGTTGTTGGTGTTTTTCCAATAACCCTGTATAAGCTCGATCTTCGGCCTCCTCTTTCATTCAACTGCTAACAGCCAGCGAAGGTCGTCGCCCCAGCTAGCCTAAATCCAGCCAACCTACAAACACTACGTTTGCCGATTCACGTTCTCCACTCAAGAACACGTTACGTCTACCCCAAAGGTCATGACTTCGTCTACGGCTAATCACACTTATTATATAGTTATTTGCCTTTCCCTGCCAATACTTTGTTAAATTACTTTAATTGCAAATTTCTTAGTTGTCATCCGTGTCAATATGAAATACATTTACACACAGTCCGTCTTACTACACAATGATTGCATTGGTTACTCTAATCTTATCGCTTTCATTAAATGACTTTTATTGGTAAATCGTATGCGTCGTTCTTGTAATTAAAAACATTAGCTATTGCAAGTTAATTACACTATTATTAAGTTTCATTACATTGCCATATGAGGATAAGAAATACATATGTATCGGAATCCAAAACATCTACAAAAGTTGGATATAATTCAGAGAAGTTTGATCTATTGGTAATTAATCGCAAACTATTTGTTAATACACTCAAAAATATAAAAATAGATACTTAAATAATCGCTTCCAGATTCCACTTCCAAATAACTGGACGATCATTATAAATTGATAGAAATAACCAGAAAATGATTACAAAAGAATATAAAACCCGATGCGATATACATAGACCATGCTTAAAGTATTTCTCAATAAAACAGATTTTCTAACCACACTAGATATGGTTATTATTTGTGCCAACTTCTTAGTCACAGAGACGTTTGCATCAAACTAATCATAGCCCTGGGTAATAGGAAAAATCACCACGACAAATAATGATAGACTAGAAGTATGTTAACAAGACATTATCTTACCTAGTACTTAGTCACTTGTAGTCACCTATTCTCAATGATATGAAGGAAGACGCTATTTAAACATAATAATATGGCTTTTTTCCCATGACACTTTTTGCATATCATCGAGGCAGTCATGTTGATTTCGGCATACAAGACGTTAAGGAATTATGCTCAAGCATGAATCTTGTTTTAAAGCTGACGAGATCTTATAGGTGCTCATTTTTTACTTAAATTAAGTTTTGAATCTGTATTCAAAACTTAATTTAAGTAAGAAATAAGCACCTATAAGATCTCGGCATCTATGCTCGGCAACCCAATCCTGTGATTGGGTTGCCGAGCATAGAGATGTACGTCAGAACCGCGGGTGTACTTTTCACATCTGCCTAAATTTATTGCAATAATAAGTCTGTACTGCTGTTATACTGATAGAAATGGATGATTAGATTGTTTTCTAAACATAAGAGCATTAGGTATATCAGTTTTTTTTTATGGGAAAACAGGTAGCCCCAAAAATAGGTTTAGTTTTTGGAACGAAGTTCCATAACGCAAGTTAGACCTACTCTGAAAAATGTTACACTTTTTTCTATCAAGCTCTCATTTGTAAAGTGTGGAAAAGCTAAAGGTACTTCGTGCCAACCAACGGCATGTTCCACAACACAACTCATTGGGTTTTTACTTTTTACTATGCCTTTCAAAATTCAAAACAAGCAAATTATGTAGCAGTTATCTTATCTTACTAATATTATAAACGTGAAAGTTTGTGTGGATGGATGGATGTATGTTACTCTTTCACGAACAAAAACTACTGAACGGATTTGGATGAAATTTGGCACACAGATATTTTATAACCAGGAATAATATATAGGATACTTTTTATCCCAATATTCCCACGGGATCGAAACTTATGCGGGACAAACCGCGGGGCGCAGCTAGTACAGAATATAAGTACCTCTAATTTTAAGTAATTTTTCCTACGCAGAATCAAGTTGTATGAATGGGCTTAATCATAGTAATCACATCCATTCAAACTAACGATGTTCTATTTGAGCATACAAACACTCATCTCTCCGCCATTTCTGTGGGTCGGAAGAAAAATTATACTATATTTTGTAACATTTTATTATTGGGAAAATTGGCCCGAAATAAGGAGAAATTGAATTTGATCTCTATTTTCCCGCAAGTCCTACTGTAATCTTCTTTTTGATTAATTTCTTTGACAAGTCTGTGAAACCCTGAGGCATATCTACATCGGTCATCGGTTTTCAGGTTATTAAGAGTTTCGGATAGGAGTGTGTGAAAGGCTCTTGCAGGACTCCAGTAGAAAAATATTATCATTACTATTACTTACCCTAATTAATTAGAATTGTAATGAGATTATAGTGATTTTTATGTGTACCACCTTATAAGTCAGTGACGTAGATAAACTTCTCCAAAATCTTGGAACAAACGTCTGGAACTGGCAAGATAAAGTACTTATATAAACAATACAGCATAAGAATTTTAATATTTAATCATATTATGTAAACAAGGATCTTGTTTATGTAACTAGAGAAGTCGGACGCAAAATAATACCCATCATTACATTACAATAATACAATGTATATTTTTTATGTACAATTCACGCCTACTTAGTATTTGCAATGATTCATATGAAGCAAAACTAACTAGATTCAAAGTTCAGGAAGTTACGCTAATAGAAATGCGTAGCTTACCCTTTGACATAGCTACTTTTTATAAATCCGGCTTGTATACAGGGTGGCAGGGACATCGACTCACAAACTGTACGGTTCAGAATCATGTACTGAATCCATGGTAACAGGTTGAACGTGGATGTCCTTGCCACCATGTGCATATACCACAATATGGATACCCTTAATGAGCTCATTTCGAGATTTCGTCAAACTGGCTGACTTTGTTAATGATCAAGACTAAGTTTAAAAATGAACTTAAGAAGGTAAAGATAAGACATCATTTTCTATAGACAGACAGTAATTTTGAATATGAATACTACCTGCACTTATTATAGGTAAGTAGCAAAATCAATAATTACGTAATTTGTATGTGGCTACCTACTCAAGGTACCGGTGTCATTTCCCATGGTTTTCCCCACTAATCGTAACCCCACAACGCGCGTGCTAAACCGCAATTCTCACCACAATATATGGTATGAATAGGTAATTTGTCAGGTAAGTTTTATTTAATTTACCGTTCAGCAGTTTTGGGTTTGTTTATGAACGCGCCGGCTCTATGTAAATATTTTCGATTGGCTCGATAATTAATTGTCAATGAAATAAGGAAGGTAATTACGGCAAATGGCAAAAAAAAAATATTAAAAATGCACACCCAGTCGGAATAAACATTCAAAGCATCCATAACTTCTGGGGATGATAATAATTAATATGGATGAAAGAATGAATACAAGTTGTTAGCTATTTATAGTAAAGCAACCACTATGGTGAATTTACAAAAAATGTACGACTAACATAAAACTGAAAGCTGGACACAGCACAGCAAAAATGTATAACAAAATTACTATGCAGCGTGACACTAAAAGGTTCTCCAATTATCTAGCATCCCCCAGTGTCAGAGACTATGAATATTTAACTAAAGTAAATACATCGCAGATTGAAATCTGTTGTATAAGCATAACTTCATTAATAAGGGCTTATTTTATTCCCACCATATCCACGATCGCGTTTTATCTATTAGCTATGGTACTCTGTAAGACCAAAAAGCAATCTGATACAAATTAAAATACCGACAGTGCAAGTAAAAGTGTAAACACGATCTAATACTTTGGAGAAAGTCTGGTCGGCGCCGGCGACAGCAGTAGTCACTACGTCATCGTTGATGTAATCGTCACATACCGGGGCGAGACGTGCTTAGAATAATACCAACATGATAAGATGGTGAGACTAACTAGATTAAGTTATGGTCAGCTTACAGGGAAATTAGTTTATATAGAATGTACAGATGAAGTGAAGTGTTTAGCATGGTTAGTTGAATATTGTTATCAAATAATTTCTCGCTTGCCCGAGCCACGTCAGTTAGTTATACGAGCATTTCTCTAGTGTCGATGACTTTTTGAGAAAGAGAACTACTTATATCCTGATTCCTTTAGTTAGATTCCTTGGTGATGATTAATATACAAAGCCTCAAAGAGGTCTTGATAGACATCTCAGGACATTACACTTTGACGTGTCTTAAACTTTGATGGTTCTTTTCATGCAAAAAAGTTGGGGCTTGGAGGAGAAAAGCCTGTTTATTATTTACGCATTTACGTTAGCAAACGGCTTACATAAGATCCCAAATATAACTAAAACTGTTGATTTGCATCTGAATTTATAATAACAGCCGATCGATTCTGTAAAAATCGCACCATGAAAAGTTAGGTGTGAGCTGTCAATAGTGTCAATCCCCGGCATTAGTTGGAAATGTTGGAATGACTGCTCACTTCACCCTGAGTTTTAACGGTGAGATGGTTACAGAATCACAATGCAGTACTATTGTTCATGTAAATGTGCTTAAAAGTTATAATAATAACAGCATAAATGTAGAACGAAACTTGTTCCAGTCGTCAGTCGTCGTTAATATTTTGGGCCAATGTTTTTTTCATTCTAATTGATGTTTTCCAAGCCTTCAGGGTTCCGCTATACCCAAAACGGAATGGCTATTGCTGATTTCCAGTTGTACACTGGATTCATGTAACCCGAACAAAATCGTAACGAAATGGTCAACCCGAACAAAACGATGGAAAACTTGCCAATGAAAAAGGGAACCAAAAAAAAAGTGTCAGTACCTAGTACAAATTGTACGAGCAGGTTGTTAACCAGACAAAAAAACAAAATATTTTTATATTTTTTATCACTCAGATACTTGAAGTGCATGAATCTATAAGAAAAAAGTCACGAACTGCTCGATATAACGGACGGTAAGACGTGGAATTCCAATAAATTCCTGCCATACCTACTGTGACCTAATTCTTTGTGAGGAAGGACAATAAAATGCCTACCTGAGTAATGCTGAACGATTGACCTACAACATTAGCCTACTGACATTTATTTTATGGATTTTTACTCGATAGAGGGCAGTAGGCGCGCCTTGGAAGAAGACGATATAGGTACACCGCATCAGTAATATGCGAATGTTTGGATTTGATTAAACCCGATATGGCATTGGTCCTGTCCCACAAACGAGGGGACACTTAATATCATGTCCTGCGTGTCCTGAAACCTCCACATCACTGATACTAATCGAGCGTCCATTAGTATCATTATAATGACGGTAAGAAGAAGAATGGCATTAGCTTCATTTCCTATTAGATGAAAAAAGGATGCTATTCAAACGAGTCATAGAGGAAATGTAGATAAAGAACCTATAAAAAGATTTTAACAGGTTTGAGTTATAGCTAGGGAGGGGAGTCCTGTCTAAAGTCCAGAAGTGGACTTCTACGGGCTGTTAACTTTAATGACAGCTAAGACGAATGACAATGAATAGCCGCAACAACAATAGGGTCATTTGTAAAAGCGGGCCACGTTCTGTGTAGGACTATGTTTGAGTATAAAAGACAATTATTTACGGACTCATGTAACGAAGTCTATCTGTTTTTGGAGGCGAATGGAGTATTTCCTTAGCAGCAGATTCGAGTTACCTATGACATAACAGTCTTCCAGAACTATACATTCATGGTTTTTTTTATAATACCATTAGCCTGTTCTATTACGTAATGTGTTAAATTTTACTCTAGTAAGAATTCTGTGATTCAATTCAGGAATTCACTAGACCAGCACCTTAAAGTATTCTTCGATTATATTGTCCGTAATCGAAACTCAATTTCAGAACAAAAAAGAATAACAAACATCAAAGACTTCGTTATAATAGCTTTTACAATTCTAACTTTGTTCTAAAAACAATACCTTTGACTTGGAAGTGGGCACTGATATTTATTTTAACGTAAGTGAAATTCCCCGAATTTTGATAACATTCAGTAGAATCAGTGGGTTCCCTACAATTTTGTAAGTCATTAGGTAAGTGTTTACTTTCCCGATATGATTCTGGTGTATGTCTTCTTTTAATGTTTTGACTATGCTCGGGACATAAAAACTGTATTGAACACAATACTCTCACGCTGGTCGCCACGAATTCACATAGTCGTGACTTCTTGGAAGACATTTTGAGACAGGTTACAATGCAAGAATATTTATTGGATTATATTTGAGTCATGTACCATTAATAAACACAATACATCGTGTCCTGCGGTTTGGTACAGGACATCCAAATGCTTTTCTTTCCCTGTCTCAAGTGTCTGCCGTGCGTCATTGTCCTGGATGTCTCATCTAGAGAAGCCAAATATCAATAAGTAACTCTAAACCACACTATGGGTAGGGTGGGTGTATGACGCAGATGTCAAAGGAATGACGCCTCAGCAATTCAACAATGAACAATTTGTAGCTTTTATTACGCAATCTTAATCTGTTTTCAACAACAGGTAGGTATAATAAATTAATATCAGCCTTGTAATGTTCCCACTGCTGGGACACAGTCCTCTCTTCGTTAGGGAGTGGCCTGTAATCCACCACGCGCGCCCAGTATGGGTTGATAGATGTCACATGTCTTCGAATGTTTGGTTCTAGGACATGCCGTTTCCTCACGATGTTTTCCTTCACCGTTTTGAGAGCAGGTAGGTATAATTTTAAATAATTTGTTGGTAAGAACCTAATCTATAGTAAAAATAAAGCTGAAGAGTTTTTTGTTTGTTTGAACGCGCTAATCTCTGGAACTGCTAGTCGGATTTGCAAAGTTATTTTTGCATTTGATAGGCCAATTCTCGAGCAAGGCTTTAATCAAGCTTAACATCACGCCAGGGCCCTAAGGAGATGAGCAACAAGAAAAGAGTCAGAATTAACGCTAAGCGTACGCGGGTAAGCGATGTAATGCGACTGGAGTTGGGGTGGGTCGGGAGAACAAGAAATTTCATGCGAACGAAGTGGCCGGCAGAAGCTAGTATGTAATAGAAGCCGTGGATTATTTGATGTGATTCTTGTTATGTATCCGGAAGTTTTGCAAAGGGCAACTGAGCCCGTAGGTTTCTATCAGGGGGCAGTAAGCGAGCAAGCCGATCAACAGGAGGTGGCACGTCTTTAGCTCCCGAAGAATCCCGAACCATGAAGCAAGGAGATCGCACGACTTTAGTAGCTCCCCTTATCACCATCGACATTGAGATCGTGTGACGATCTGTTGGGTATCAGACAGGCAGTAGATAATTGAATGAATTGATAACGCAGATTTTTTTTTTTTTTATTGCTGGAGGGCCCTGCTCTTGACTTCGATCACGCCTGATAGAAAGCAATGTGCGATGGATGGAGTCTATGATGAAACGAGCATGCCCGGAAGATGCCTTTTCACTGTTCTGGCTATTGATGTTGCGGTAGATACCCATTTAATCCGCGATTTTTTTTTTAGGAAATTTGACTTAAACTAACTGTTTAAATACCTAACCGGTGGTTTGAAAGTTGGTGATCACAGGCCTGCTTAGACCATCAGTTACATAATTATAGACGGTTTGAGTAATTCACTGTGTCGCTCGATTAAAAAGCATTGATAGAGGATATAGAAACAAATAAATAAATAGAGTAACGATAAAAAACGAATCCAGATGGAAAAGTCGGGCTCAGCTATCGAGTTTGGATTAGCAAATCAATAGCGGCCAAGTCCGAGTCGGACTCGACAAGCGCCAGAAGGCAAAAAAACACGTTTCTTGTCAGTTAAAATTAAAGAGAGTCTTTAATTTTAAAATTTAATTTATTTTTACTAATTGTTGTTATAGCGGCAATAGAAATATACACTGACGATACAGTTGAAATTATCAAATTAGACAGTTGAAATTATCAAATTTCAACTGTCTACCTATTTCGGTTCATGAGATACAGCCCGCTTACAGATGGACGGACGGACGGACAGCGAAGGCTTAGTCATAGGGTCCCGTTGACAACCTTTGGGTACGGAACCCTAAAAACTAAACACTGCTTTAAATACCGCAGCGATGTTTACGAAGTCAGGTGATAATAAAAGCAAAGAGCCATTACCGTCAACACAATTTTATGAGCGTAGTAAAATGATTTCCATATTGTGTGTTTTCATGTAGATTGTAGATGGGTACAAGACAAGCGTCTAACTGTATGAATTTTCATTACATAACCGTGTAACGACCATTAATGACTCCTAATAAAAAGGACGATGACATGCATAGCGCGACGAGTCGCAGAGTAATCGTGAATGCTAAGATAATGAAAATAAAAACGTTAACTTTATAGATAATCGTTTGTAGCCTTTTTCAGGTGGGTAATAAAATGCCTTTTTGTAGATATCGATTGTATTAGTTATGACAGAATAAGAAAAAGATGATGGATGAGCATTTTTTTGACTCAACCTTCTCTTGATATAAATCTTTCATAAAATATAATACTCGACCAATGTCAATAACAAATACGAACTTTTTAGCGAGTAGAAAATTTTAACCATAGTGAAACGTCACTTTGTCAAGCACATTTTATTTCTTTTTGTTAAGAAAGTTATTAATTGCTAGCACTAATTAATTTTTATCCTAACAAATAAAATAAAATATTCTATCTTCCTGTGAAAATATTATGGGTAAGAAAAAAAAATGTGTTTTAAATGTGTGACTAAATTAATCAAAAACCCTTTAATTAAAAAAAAACGGTAATTTAGAAAATTGTTAAACTACCTACATAAATACCTGTGTTTAGGTACACAGGTAATAACATGATTACCTTTAAAGGACACATTACAATGCTAGCAAAAACAATTTACCTACTACACCACAATCTTTTACAAAATAGATACACTAAGAATTGGGTAGATAAAGCATTTTACATCATATTACTTGCAAACAAAAGACATCAGACATTATGGATTCATAAGAACATTGGAATATTAATGATGAGAATTAAATACTGTTCACCAATTTTAAATTAATACTCGTGGATAGTGTGATAAATAAGACAAAAGAGGTCTCATTTATCATGTATGTAGGTACAGGAACTTTTTACTATTTTTTAACTTTAGTACAGAAGAAGAAAACTTTTTATGGCAGCCTTTTTGATGGTGTGTTATATATTGGTATTTAGAAAAAACGAAGAATGCCTGTTACTCTACAACTTAGGGAAAGATTTTCAAAGTAAAATTAATTTCTAACCATTGCCCCGTAGTAGTGCTCCATAATTATCACTTTGCATTGTATGAACTAGTCAACGGTTTTAACACAACTGGAATTTAACGCGCGGATATGAAACCGGTTTTTAAACATACACCGTCCAAACCTTCACACAGCTAAAAATACCACAAATCTAAATATTTATTCCAGTTGACAGAGCAAACAAACCTTGAAATCAATTTGAGAAATAAATGATATTATCAAATAAATTAAATAGCGTGTAGCGATGCGAATTGATGCATTATACTGTGAACGAATGCGTCGCATGGGTGTACCTCCGCACGGTAACGTAATACTTTTATTAATATTTAAGTAGTCTCTATTTTTATACTGATTACTATAACCAAGATAAATAAATTAATCAATGATTTCCAAAATAAAATAGACGACTTCAATAGTAAAAAGGTGAATAAAATAATAATTTAGAACATACCTTTAGAAATTACACGAAGCGAACTTTTCTACCGGAGTGTCGCTGTCATGTTGCAATTGTATTTGAAAAATAATTCATGCGCTGCTTAAGAACTGCCGGATATTATGTATCGTCGTTCTGAATTATTAAATTGAAGAATTAAATAACATAACAATCATCCACCACACCGCCAGTATTTGCTAACTATACCAACGCTCTGTTCCACCATTCTTTAATGTTTACTAATCAGATAAATCGATGTCACAAATGACAGCAGGACAGATAGTCATCGCGATGTTATGAGAGAAAGAGACAAAAAATAAATCGTGTAACAGAGCACGCTGATAATTAGATTTTTTCATTTATAGTGATTTATTTTTATAAATATTTTTAGTACTACCACATAGTAGTAAACATAGTATAGGCGATGAACGAATTTTGCCCCCCAATTTTTTTTCTATTTATCCTAGATCCTACTACTCCTCTGCAGAGTTTAGCGTATTTGTCTTGTCTATACTATAAAAAGCTAGCAAATTGTGAAAGAATCGGGAACCTGGAAAACCCGGTAGATCTTCGAAAATCATCAACAGGATTTTTTAATTAGAAATCTAAAAGGACTCATTCTCACTCTCGGATCTTTAACTTTTTCAAAAACTTTTGGTATTTTTTGCGTAGCGTTCGGAAACTGTATAAGTAGGTAGTTCAGTTGAAGAGTTCAACTTCCCGCCGATGCCGTGATATTTTTATTTTATTATGTATTTTTTTGCATTAGAAATTCATTTGTTCATCTTCACTTGAAATTTTGAAAACCATCATAAAATGATATTAGCTTTTAATTTCTAGTACTTTCTACAAACGGATGGAAATGGAAATCAGACATCTGAAATCAAATGCGCGAAACGTTCCGATATAATAACATGTTTAGCATTGCTTTTTCCAAATCGCTTCCATCAGAGCCAGGTTAGTATGAAGAAAACAGAGATAACCGATATATTGCTATGCTTCGCTTATGCAACTATCTCGGACTGGATTGATTTAAGAAAACTGCTGTCAGCTGTCGAATAATTTTTGTTTGTTGCGCAATAAAATAATCAACATTTACAAGCAAAAACAACTAAAACAACCGGATTAGCAGCTAACATCACCGGAAAAATCATCAAGTTCAACTCATCATGGAAAACAATTATTTCATGGATAAATTGCGGATATTTTTTGGCTTAAGACAGAATCCGCCTCAAAATGATTTTAGAAATCCGATTTGGAGTTCCGACGATGAAGACGACGGTGATGAACTTTACACTAGACACGAAATGGAAGATTTTAATGAAGCCATTGACATGCATGAAGAATTCTCCAGGCAGATGTTCGATATGCTCCGATCTTTCGGTTCTATGTTTGGGGACGTCAAATCATTCCTTAACGACAGCCCCTTCGATTCCCTCACGACCATCCACCCTCTGCCTCCGGAACACGGTGACCAGGAACACGTCAACGGAGACAATATAAGAAATTATTACTTGAAACCAGGTTACCAAAATCGCACAAAGGAACATTTAAAAGAAGACAAAGATTTGGATGGAAAAATAACATCTAACGATATATCGGGACTTTTTAAAAAGAAGAAAGACACTCCTCCTTTGACACCCTTTAACGGAGCGCTGGTGCCAGGTCGATCATTCTGTCAAACCATTATCACAACCAGTGTAACAAAGCCAGACGGATCAGTGGAAACCAGGCGAATAGTGAAAAATGGCAACGAAGTGATTGAAGAGACCATCACGTCTACGTCCACGGGAACTGACACCCGGATGCCGCCAAATACACCAGGTTTGGATCAATTATCAAGTCCCGGTCATATTTACCATAATGTTCTGTCTGAACTTTCCTCTTTATTTAGACATTTTCACTTGACTCGTTAATATCGACTCCCATTTCTGTAGTTGTGTATGTTGTAGAACATTTTGTGAAAATATCAGTGTAAGACAACAATTATAGTAATATTTTCTCTTTCTTGCAGAGGAAGTAAATTGAAATCGATAGCTACAACTATTTATAGTATTTGCATATGAAATTGCAGAAATATAGATGTTTAATTATAGCTAAAAGTTTATTCTAGATTCTCAATGTACAGTCAACTACAAGAGTTTTAATATTATAGTCTTTTACTTGTAGGCTTGATTACATTGGACCTGAATACTATTACAAATATTTCTTCCATAATCTGTAGATTCTGAGTAGTATAGGATTCTCTTACCTTTACTGTTATTAATAATATGGATAAAATAAATGTCAACTTTCTTTTGAATTATAATATTATACATAATAGAACCAGTGTTTCATTATCTCCAAAATTAATTTTCGAAATGTGTAGTTAGCCACCTCAAGCATATATGTTGAGCCTATGCATTACAACACTACATTTAACCGGTTGAATGCTGTAATTACAGACACAATTATGTAAATTAAAAGTCATTATGGCTCATGTGGATTTACGTTCCCAGCATACGAAGGGCTAAAGGTATGGTAATTGCAGATCAAGATAAAATAAACCTTTGCAGGTATCAAAAGTATTATGTTGAGTACAAAAAAATAATGTAAGACAATAAAAAACCAAAATCAATCCCACATAATTTATTAAATAAATACTAAAGTTTTATTAACATAAACTTAATTACATTACAAAAGTCAAGTGACAAAGTTACAAAATTATTACAGATCACACCTGGTGTAAATTTAGTAAATCTTTTACATTGTAATACCCGAGTCTCTCTCTATATTTCGTAAACATAATATAACAAATTGGCAATGATTAACAAAATAATGACAATTTAAAATGTATTTAAAAAATAATACAACGTATTTTCGAAACAATTTAGTCAGCTTAGATCATATTTTCCGTGTTACATGAAACTTGTTAGTTCGGTTGTCTCGTCTACCTGAGCCCACCTTTAAAAATGAAAATAAATAATAGCGTCATCTATGCATAATTACAACGCTAATCTGTTATTCTCTAATAACTTAGCCCAACAATTTTTGTCATAACTTTGTCGCATCACTTTTACATGTGATTGTACGTTCGCGTTCAGTCGCAGTAGCAAGCGTCGGCCGTGTTGCTCTTGATCCACGTCAGGTATCGGTTAACCCTCGAGTACACTCCGTACTTGTCAGGCCTAGCACAGCCTTCGCCCCAGGACACCACACCTGAAACACGTGATTTATAGCGTGACGTGACGTGACGCCGATGCCAACGAAGTGTGAATAATGTAACTCTTAAGTTAGAAATGAATAATTCAAATACTTGACAAAAGCTAGGACTCGAACAGTCGAAAGTTAAAAATTAATTTATGGAAATGAACCAGGTTACCTACCTACCTACTACTGATAGGTACCTAATATTGTAAAGTGCAGTTTGATCGAGCCTATGAATGACGACACTAGAGATCTCTCCATCTCAGACTTGTGTAGTTAAGTCGCAATAAGAGGGTGGAATTTCACTAGATTAGTTTAGTAAGATAGTTACATTACCTACTAGATCGTGCTTGAATCATAGTTAAATTCCTAGTAAGACAGTTATGAACCGCTTTCGAATATCTATATTACGGTATATAGCTATATCCCTAGAGATATAACTATGTCACGGCTTCAACCATCTTACTGCGTTTATTTACACAAAGGGAATTACTGACTACAATCAATCTTGGGATATAAATACTTACCGGTATTTAATATGCAATGATCTTGACATTCATTATCTTGTTGACCTAGGTCAGCAAAAACCACGTGATCGAATGGAATCACGTCTAAACTTAGCCAACTTACTACTACGTACCTAAGCAAACTTTTTACGTGATAGAAGATGAGCACACTTGATCGAGTGTCTGACGGCCCTCCTGCGATCAGACAGAAACACCTAGCTCCATTACCATATGGTGATAGATGGTTATAATACTTTTCCTGACAATCTCTGTCACCAGGAGTTCCATCGGCATAGATAGAATAGGTACTTCTTCTTACCAACTTCCTGGTACTTCTCGGTGGTCTCATTGAACACATGCAGGGGTCCGCCGGAATCGCCCTGGCAGGCGTCCCGACCACCATCAGGCTCACCAGCGCACATCATATTGTCTGTGATTCGTCTGCCGTACGACCGGTCCTTACATTCTGAGTTCGATACTATTGGCACTTTCACCTGGAAAAAAATATATGGGGTTTTTTTACAGAGCTCATGTAGCATTCTCTAATGAATGTAGGTAATTAGTAGTCCTATCCTACTAATATTATAAACGCAAAAGTTTGTGAGGATGGATGGATGGAGGTTTGGATCGAAACTTATGCGGGTGAGACCGCAGGGCGCTGCTAGTCCTTCATAAAGAGATCCAAAGTTATGGATGAAGAAGTAATTTCTTAATATATTTTGTTAAATCAAAGCTTTTAATCTACTATGACGATCTCATCTGACTGAGGTCATAAATATTTTTACCTAGTCTACTTTTATCTCTCTAAATCTCTACGTGCAGTGTGTTATCAATTATAATCATGGTTATCTAGAAAAAAACACTTGAACATTATATTTATGAAATCTCCAGTGCGATTTTAGCTTATTTAAGTAAAGATTATGAACAATTTCATACCTCCTGCAACGTATTGGAGACGGATCCTCCTTCATCAGTAACACCCCAGCCAATCACAACGCCACACTGGCGGGTAAATGATAACCCAGCGGTCGGCAAGCAGACCGGTCGCACTCTATGATCATCATCAGCCGGCTCTACGGGCGTCGTGCCGGTTGCTTCAGTAGTACTGTCACTGGGACTGCTCGTGGTGCCCACTTCTTCATCATCCCTGCGTAAACGCTTTACTGCGCTGCTTAGGTCCAGCTAAAAAAAAATCATTGAATGTTGATGATACTTACTGTTTTTTACTTTCTTTTTATATCATTTTCTTTAAGTTTGTGATCTTCCTTTGCGAGTCACAATAAATACTTAATCTTTCTATAAATTTCAGACTACCTCTAAAATAAATTAAAGACCTCCCTAACTAGGTAGAAGTTGACACTTGGCTTACCGCGTCCGCAGTCCCCAAAGTGACCCTTGGGGGCTGCGCAAATCAATAATTTATTTCAATTTCCTTCGTTTCGGTTTTGTGGAGCTATCGATGGCATTAAAGTTTTAGGTAGATACCTACTTTAATTTTATACTCTGTTAGTGATTCTAGTTCTGAAGGGCCCGTGAATCTACAACAGAGCTTTTGATAAAAAAATACTTAATTGATTAATTCAAAGTGGATGGTTCAAGGTAACCGAAAGAGTGTAAGTAAAAGAAATTCATTAGCGATGAGGAATTTCAACGCTGCATAGACGAATCATATTTATCCAACGGTCCACACTGGAAAGTGCGGATTTATCTTCATTGTCACGCAATATTCGGCTTCAAGACAAACCGTAGCTGTTGCCAATTATTTTGTTCACGTACAAGATTTTAATGAGCGGAACGACTTGATAGAGACATAAACTTTGTCTTGACACGTCTTAATGTTTTGTCTTTTACTATATCAATAGCAATGTTTAAAATTCACATATACATGATTCTAACATCTCTTTTTTCAAGATAGTAATTTTGTCAATTATTCTACCTATAGGTAACGCTGGGGAGTCTATTCACTTCTTCTTTCCAGATAAAGCACTAGGAAGTGGTGAAGGGCGGGCATTTTGGAAGACTGTCTTAAGTAATTTTGACGTTCAAAAAGCCGCGCTAGAATAAAAGACTGATTTAATGATCTATGAAAAAGTGAAAACCTTCGTTCCACCGACTAAAGCCACTGATAGTCAGCGATCACATTGCCTATTCTACAATTACCCCCTACATCTTCTCTTTCTAAACCTATCACAGTTTCTGTCACTTATAGTTTCTATTGCTATCATTTGTTTATAGTTCTATTTTAAAATTCAATGCTGTGCCAGATTACCCTTTCATCGAGCTTCATCAACGCGATGTCGTTGTCATAGGTGCCAGGGTTGTAGCGCTGATGACGTATGACTGCCGACACTTTCCTGTCAATAGTTTTCGTCTCATTGGGGTTTTTGGTGTCATGTTCCAGTAACCGAATTGTAATGCGCTCTTTGCGGTACCTGAAAAATGTCAATGATAGTTTAGTCAGATCGAAACGAGACTCCGACAATTTTATTTTGATAAGCTTGTAGGTGATGAATTGATTAGTAAGTAGAAGATGAGCGGAGAGTACCTAATTAGCTATTTTTGTCGAAGTTGCGTCCCCAAAACCGCCATTTTCTACACCTTATTACATAGAGTATTTAATTCATCACCTAATCTAACATGGTAGCCTGTTTCTCAGTGCTAATTTTCCGAAATCAAAGCCAAATAGCACCACTATAAAATGTCCCAGTTTACAACCTGGTGACAAGGGCAGTCGTAAAATCGGATCACCGTGATAATATGCAACTGTTTTATATTAACAAAAGCATTTAGATGCGTGCGGCAGAACGCAAGTGGCATGGGGCCAACAGCACGATCGTCTCCATTTCACCTAGACTAAGGGTGCTTGCATAAAGCAGCAGGTTCCCGGTAAAGACAAGTCGGTACCGATCAGTGCGGGTGAAATGGTCCCACATTAACTTATGTGCTCACATATAATAATGAATCAGGTAAAACATGTAACGGTTTCCTTCAAATCAAATCAAACCTTCATTTGTTTTTCCGAAGATCAACCTGTACCGGGAGTCGGGCTCGAAAACCCGTTTCTTTATGCACGCTGCATTATTTATGGTAGGTAGGTAGGCAGGTACAAATTGGCACTAGTCACTCAATGGTCTTTTTGATCTCGATGTGTTGTTGTGTCGCTGGCAGCAGTTAGTAAACAAGATAGTTTGTTGAGAGAGTTCTCAGAATTTAGTGAATTTTTGCTTTTGAAGGTTAATAAACTATACACAATCCTCAGCCAACTTATCATTTCAGATGCTGCTCAGACGGTCCTACTTAAAGGTTGTAGGTACCCCAAGCAGATGAAATTGAAATATGAGGTAGTTTATAATGAGTGAGCATATGCTCATTTTACCGTAGGTGTAGTGGATGGGTGCCCAAGGAGCGCACCACACAAATACTGATTTATCTTGCTTATTTAATACTAAGCCGACTTCAGCTCCAGATACATACCCAGTACAATGCGCAGCGGTGAGGACATACAGGTCATTGATCAGCGATCCTCCGCAGAAGAACCTTCCGTTGTACATCAGCATCGCCATCCAGGGGTACTCGCGCTCTTTGGTCTCGTACCCTCCCACTATGCGCCGCTTCGTCCGGGCCACTCCGCATTCTGGAAATTGACAGGTTTGTGTCAGGAACCGAGGATTATTTTTATCGTAGAAAAGAAAGACTAAATAGCTAATCGGTTTCATATGTATATAGCTTATCATAATAGGTAATACGGGCTGTGTCAGCAAGTCCACATCAATGCGCGTATTTACATACAGAAAAACCTGCCACTTACACTTCATGATTACTGGAGCTTTTAAAGGATTTTTGGGCAAATATCTCCACACAATGGGTGCCTGAAGAATGGACGGCGTCGCCGAGGCCGGCCCAGAAAGAGATAGCGGGATGACATGGACTCGTTCCGCGAGGGCTGGTCTGAGGTGGCGTAAGAACAGAGCACCTGGAAGGATTTGGGAGAGGCCTTTGCCCAGCAATGGGACAGTTATACGGTAATATAAAAAAGGACCTTTATTCCCATGTCTGAGTAGCTGACGATGTCAAGCTCAACCAAATTGTGTTCAAGCAGTATTGAAGCAGCTCAATAGGTACCAATAATCCCAACTCGAAACCGGGAAAGCCGTCCTTAACTGTGATATTTCACATAATTAGAAAAAACGAAAATTTTATCAGCCTAGTCAGTTGTCACTTACGGCAAGCAGGGCAGCTGGGCGGAGGATCATGAGCTATGACGGGGCTGACTGTGGTACTGCTGCCGCCTAGCAGGTTATTGATCCAGTCGATGAAGCCCTTCTCTTTCTCTTGTGGCTCGAGGCTCGCAGCGCGACAGCTCGTCACGCCGACGAGGCATACCAGCAGGATCGCCCAATTCATCGTAGAAAATATCTAGAAGGACATAAAACAAGATATTAAAACCGGTAGAAGACGTCCACTGCTATGACACCTACAATCAACACCCTAAATACAGATCCTGCGCATCCAGCAATCATACCTTAAGGTGTAGGTATATCTTATTGGATTGCTGCAGCCATTTAAATATGTCTCTAAAATGTAGCCGACTTTCGAACAACCTCAAGTTGGAACTGCTGCTAGTGTTCATCGCCATCATCTAAGGCTTTACAGCCGCGGGTGAGCCATAGCCAGGTCAATTATGATTTACCAACGTGACCTATTTCCAGCTGTTTCTCTCTAATTTCTCAATCCAACAGTTTTTAAATCTTGGTCTACGCTATCCAACCATCTGAGGTTGGGCCGCCCTCGACTTCTTCGGTCATCCGATTTACTATCCAGTAAACGTTTGGGTGCTCTGGTGTCGTCCATTCTTGCGACATGTCCTGCCCATCGAAGACGTCCTAATTTGATAGTTTTAATTATATTAGGCTCGTCGTACATCTCGTAGAGCTCATAGTTGTACCGCGTTTGCCATTGCTCGTTTTCCAACACGGCACCAAATATGAGTGCTGCGAGTGCCGTTCACTTCTTCTTAATCCAGGAAACCGTAACAAGGCCATAATTCCGATTCGACAACTCACATTGTCATCACAATTAAGCAGGCGCCTTCTTTACAGTTCATTTCAACTTATTCGAGCATAATAATCAAGTTTCCAACGAGATTGCATTGCTGATAACGTTAACGAAGAATCAAGGACACGACGACGTGACCGGGTCAAAAAACCCGCTGCGGGTTGCCGATGTACCGCTAACTTAAGATCACTCATCAAAACAGCATCCATTAGCATTTATTTTGTTTTTTAATTCAATCGAGGACGCAAGTCGCGTCGTTGTGGGACCCCCAAGGGACTATATTGGTTCCTATATAAATTACAAATAAGATCATCAAACAAAGGAAACGGTACCTACAACCGTTTTCCGTGAATCTTCGTATCTCGGATTTATTCTGATGACAAGAAAGTTTTCTCTTCCAATTTGAATATGATTTTTTTTTTAAGTTTGAAATTTATGCGAGAGTTTTAGTTTCTACGAACAGCCGGAACAGCTTAGCATAGGTCCCGACCTCTGACCTTGATGATTTTTCACCGCACATTATAACAATAAGAACTACTTAAATCCTTATGTGCTATGAATATCATATTGTTTTTATTTTATAGTGCCTCATGAAAACACAAAAAAAATGGTCGCACGTTACAACCGTTAAATTCAAATAAGGCAATCCTTTAAGGCGCAACTACTTGATAATTCGCTAGAAATCGTCTTACAACACAATCGAAACAACTATAAATAATCTGTTGAATCGTAAGTGATAGAATAAAATTGTAATTTCCCGATTGGTATGTGCACAGCGTGCGATTCCGCGGTTCCCGGGCCTCTCTACTGAGTAGAGAGAGCCGTCGGTTTTCCTGCTCCCCGACTATTTCGCGGAAATGAAAGTGTTTCGTCATGTAGGTATTTAATTTATAGAAATGCCCTTTGTTGGTCCCAGATTTACTAGATATACAAGGGTTACAGTATTGTCAAGGGCTGTGCAACCGATGTAGATATTCGATGTTGGGCGTTATGAATGAAGACGATGAGGTCTTGCCATGCTTTGCCGCAAAAATATTCGAACAACAGTCATTCTGTATGTCTTCTATCCTTTGTTGACACGAAAACAAGCTAGGATTAATCACTAAAAGAAAGGCATATAGTTTGAAATAACTGTCTTTTCGTAGACGTTAATTTTAAATGCATGTCATGCATTTTGTCTTAGACGAAACAGTTGAAGGTACATATGCAATTCGATGAAATAGGAATGTGTGTCACTATGTCGAATTGTAGATAGGTGGTACCTATAGGAATTTCAAAATGCTTTGAATGCTGACTGCTACTTATTATTAATTTATTAGCAGTTGACAGATCAATTCTTTAAAAATGCATGCGCTTCAAATTATCCAAATGCGGGCCCATTCTACGAGATAACTAGTTACTTAATTAATAGATTTTCCTGCTCTGCAAAGATTTCGGGGAAATTAAATTACTAACCGTATTATTGTAAACACAACACTGCACACAGCACGACCACGAATAAAAAATCAAGGTTAAAAATGAAATCAGAACTCACGAGGAGGCAACAGTTAGCAGTGCGTAAGGAGGAGGACGAATGGCGGCTGACGTTGCGCCTGCGCCGGACACACTACAGATCGCAGACAGCCAGAGCCCAGGTTGCCAACACTTTCTCCACTACGTTCCACTTAGTCCTGCCCACCGTATGATGGTCCTACACCCGCACAACCACTTATAAACAACCCAGTAACGTTGTCACAAATTCCATAAGCAATTTTATGGAATTATTATCTGTAATGGTGTAATTATAAGCATTAGCGAATCATGAGGGATCCTAATAGATGCCTACATGCGATAGTAAGTGATCTTCTTATTATTTTTGTTGTATAACTGTGTTTAGTTGCAGCGGTTATGTGCTGCTAATCGCACGGTTTAAATAGAATTTTTTAATCAGGGCATTACATAATGTTACATTTTAGAGTAACTACCTAATTGGCAAAATTATGATACGCCTTCAAGTTTTTGCCCTTGCAGGATCAGCAGATAAGAAGAGTTTGCTGTGGTTAAATCTGCAGATTCGCTTGTTCATAATCATGATATGCATGAAATATTATTAGTAGGTATAAGGTACAAAATATTTGATTAATTTATAGGCAAAGCAAGAACCTACGGAAGCTATTTTTGCGTTGTAAAAAAGAACCTATACCCAGTTAAGTTAACTGTTCAAGCGTAAGACTGAAATTATTCATTGTGCAAACAAACTCTGATAAAAAATATCGATCCAAAATTGCTAATTGCATACGGGTTATCTATGAGAAAGGGTTTTAAAAGAGCCTAACGAAGTTTTATTGTTAGATACAAGACAGTGCCGTCGAATTTTGTATCGCAATCAATCGTTGTGAATTCGTTTGCTTTGAAGACAATGCCAGGCATTTAAAACAAAATGAGTACCTACTTTTATCAAGTCTGAAAAGAAGAAAAATATTTTGCTACCTACGCTAACGCTAACACAAAGCTAACCATTTATTAACACACAGTTTTTTAAATGAAAATCAATGTCAAGTGTGTGGTTGTTCATAGCTGAGTCAACCAATTCACTTGTTTTTGACAATTTATTAGTTATTATTATTGTGTTGATTTTCGTTCCAGAAAATGGGTGTAGATAAGCCCAGTTACTGCCAAGCGTGGAATTTTATCATAAATTATGGTACCTACCTACTTTCTTCAGTTGAATATTTGGTATGAATTCATACACAGCACGGCCACGTATCGGTCAACATACGTAGTACCTAGGTATTATGGAGCTAGTGACAAAACTCAACCTTGAACCAAGTTCTACAAGCACGATCAGTTTCTTCTTCGTCGCGCTCTTGTCAGAGCGGTCGATTTCTCGCCACCTACTCATATTTTTTGTATTTTTGGTGCACTCTTACAAGGGTTTTCAGTTTTAGATTTTTGTTAAAGATATTTTGTGGTTTTTCAGGAGGCACAGAGGGTCATGGATAAATGACGAATTTATGGTCATCCGTCTATAGCCTGATGAAACGCAATTAAGCGTGCCTAAGCCCACGGTTCTCATTTATAACAATTTACCTATCCTTTAGTAGCTGAGGTCTACGCAAAGTCGATGCATTGGCCTATTTATATACTGTACCATAACAACCAAACCGATATATTAAGATCAGTTACCAAAGTCATTTACAAATTAAGATTTTTGAGTGCAATAAAAAGAGAACTAATTTGCACTCGCAACAGTTGCAACGGCAACGGCGCAAAAAATAAAGATTACTCCAAAATATAACATTAATTTATCTGTCACCTGTTTCTACTTATCATTTCCAACTACCAGTTTTATCGTAAACCATTATGTGTCAAGCTGTAAGATTTTATCAAAGAAATATTAAATGGCTGACCACTTTGCTTACAGGAGAAAAAGCTTACTTACTCATGTTTTTTTACTGAACTGAATCGTTATCTCCATATTTTGGGTAAAGTATAAGAGGCTTTTATTACCTTTCTACCCGCTGAGCAGGCGCCATTCCGCACATTGTAACTAGGCCAAACAGGCAGTATCGAGCCGAGACAAAAATAAATTCAGTACCTACTTGCTCCAACAAGATTCCGTTGTTTTATAAAGTTAACTTTTCCTGTGGAATATACACTACAACTGGAATCATTCGGACATTCGCTAATGCAATATATCGCTGTACAAAACGCGTGACGCTATAGCAAAATACCATCAAGTATAAATTTTCTCGTCGTTCGAATTGATCCATCCAATCATAGAACTCAGGTTATGTCAAGATATTATGAAGCAAAATATTTGTAAAAGGTGGTTGGCAATTACAGGTACTTTTTAAAAAAGTTAAAAAAATAAAAATTTCAGTTTTTCTTTATTATCATACAAACGTGCTATACAGCCCGGGAAAACATAGCTTTATTGCATAGTTAATTTCTCACTTCGGACCGGGAAATTGGCCGCCTAGCTCGTGTGGTAGGTATCATACTTCTAGAATTTTTCCTTTGGGGCTATGTACCTAAAGTCCGAAGTCTACATGGATAACCCAGGTACGGTTGTGGAATTGGAAGCCAATATTACCTACTCGTGATATTCACTCGAAATGCTCAGACGCGTCATAGAAAATTGGAACTGCAGAATCAACCATGTTAACCGCAGTTGCGTCCAACATTCCAAGAAATAATCTTAAAAAAATAAATGTAATGATGGTTCTTGTGATAATAAAGGTAACCCGATAAAATAGATATTTTCTTTTTTAAAAGTGCCTCTACATGAATCACCCATTATAGTAATGGTCCCAAAATAGATCCCTGAAGGACACCCCAATGAATCTGTGAAAGCCTTACTCCCTTCCACTTGTTTATCTGGCAAATTCAATAATCGAATTTCTTAGTATTTTACTCATTAGCGATTGGAAAAAATATATTAGATGTGTTCCTTACGTCGTGATGGTAATCTACACAGAGGTGAACTTTATGTCCCATGTCGAATTCCTGTTAGAATTCAACAAAACCTGTACTTAATCTTATAATTAATAAAATCCACGATTTCATCAGAGGGTGAATCGATAGCAAATGAGGTAGGTACCTACTTCTATTTTACTACTAGCTTTATTCTTTCCGAAGGATTTATATAACTATGTATATTTTCCAAAGAGTTAAGTGTGAAGTGAAAGTAGGTATCTACTTACACCCACATTTTAATATGTGTTCCTTCCGAAGGTACCTATTAGTAAAACCAGCTGATTTTATACCTGGATACATCTCTCTCATCTAGTCAAAAACTCGTTAACACGTCGATAAAAAAAATCAACATCATTTGAGAAAACAGAGCAAACAGCCCTATACGTAGAGGTATTCTCCATACACTAAGCGATACATTCCGTGATCGCTCTTAATAGTCTTAATAGTGTTGCACTTCAGAGATGTTACAATGAAATCAAAAAGTGGAACATTACATGGTCAAAGAGTATGCAGGCCGATACCGGGCCTTAGCGGGCCAATGCTGAGCCAAGTATGTCAGTGCATAGAGTTTATTTTATTTCACAGATTATGGAGGCATCAATAAATATGATAAAGTTTTATTACCAATGGTTTTGATCAAACTGTAAAAGCGAATTTTCGTTCGAGTTTTTTCTTGTGCGTCGTGTCCAATGTGCTTATTTTTTTTTAATAAATCATTATTGGCTGTGTTTTCTTGATTATCTTCTTCTGAAAATAAACTTATGATTATGATGATCTTTGTAGGTAACTTACAAAGTGGAACTACGTGGCCGACACGGGATAAGGGAATGCTACCGGACCGTGCAACGTGTCTTGCCATTGTGTGTCGTCTGCCGTAAGGCACTGCCGCACTGGGACTGCAGTCTCGACATTCATAGCGATCGCTTTACGACCGAATTCGATCGCAAAGTCCCGGATTGACAGGTGTAGTGTATGGAGTGACAGGACTTTGCGACCGAATTCGGTCGTAAAGCGATCGCTATGAATATCTATCGAGACTGCAGCCCCTGGCCTAACTATACAGCCAGTCCTTTTGTAACGGGTGTAAAAAGACACATCATCAAGTCGAGGGAAGTACAGCGTGCGGCAGGAGATGGACTTTCTATACCCTCTAAAAAAAAAGTTCATAAACGAGCGGGGTAATTGCGTACCTAACACACTAACAATAGCAATGGCTTTAATTTTTTTTTATTTTAGTTTCAGACAAGCTAAGCAATGAATTAGTAATATCCTTCAAAAGAACTCAGATTGTGATTAATAGTGTGTTACGCAATTATGGTGCCGTTAGGTACAGACGCCAGCAAGTCAAGCTACCCGAAACTGTCAAATCTTCCCAATCAACCTTGAACCTCAATACTTTAGCGATAAAGTTGAAAATCTATTCTATAATAGATTTAAAAATCAATTTCCGCCAATCGAGATGAGCAAGATCGCCAAAGTACAGACGCCAGCACATCAAGCTACTACAACCTGTCAAATTTAAAGAAATTTGACAGATTGGCCGAAATTGATTTCTCGGATGTATAAATAAAAGATAATGGAGATTTCACATAAAAAGCTATGTAAGAGAAAGTGTATAAATAGGTACCTAAACTAAAAGGACAAAAAGATAAACATAACTGCATGACGGCATTGATTACAACGAAAATAGACAAGAAAGTGATTGAAACTTTCTTTAGACTAAAAATAAACGAGAAATTTATCACGTAATTCTTTATGGCTTAAAATTTAATATACAAATTAATAAAAACCAATAAATCTTTCCATACAAAAGCAGAAGAAGACATTTATTAATATATCTTTAATGGACTTCTGAAACAGCGCATTTGACATAGGACTTGAATTTAGTCATAAAATCAAGCAATCGTTGAACCACAGCTGGGAGAACTTCACAATAATTTGCATTTGATTTTAGAAACAATATGAAAGTGAACTTTTACCTTTCTAAACAGGAAACACAACATTTAAAAAAAACTACTAAAATAATATTATGTTCTTTATTTTACTTAAATATTTACCTACAAATTACATTTTTAAATACTTTTATAAACAAAAAGATAAAAAATACATTTAAAAATATAAAAAAATAGTAGCCCACCGGTATCGGGAACAGGGTCCAAGCTACCGGAGGAACTTTTAGAGAATATATTATTATCCATTAAGTACTAAAAAGTCTAATCTAAACGATAGCTCTCGCTTTCATTAAAATTCTACACCTCATTAGTACTAACGGAAATATCAAAAAAATTCTCTGTTATACAAATCGAAATGAAAATGAATTGTATAACAATAGTACTAACTCGATTGAATACAGAGAGTAGGCGTGCATCGTTATCTGCGACATACGGGTGGCCCGTCGCCTTGGCACCGTTGCACATATCTTCAGCTCCACGCGGCTCTTTCCATGAAATTAACCTTCAAAAACAGTCACAAGGTCACCCAATGTTTGTCTAGACTAGCGATGGTGGGTAATAGTGGGTAACCCTTTGATAAACATTTCGTAAAAGGGGGAAATAACCCAGATAGCGCCGAGATTTGAGGTTCAAGTATCAATGTTAAGTCAACTTTGGATTTTTTTAGAAGGTAACACTTCTTCCATTGTTTATTGTTTGCGTAGTTTTGTTTATCTTTTGCAATCAACATTTAGGTTACATGTAAAATTTTAGTGCGTCCGCTACGCTCAGTGTTACCACGACAATAAATTACTGCACGGTATTTACACATGCTGGCATTACGCACAGGATAAATCATAATATCAATTACAGTATTATTCCATGGCACTCGATGTAAACAAGAAAGTAGAATGGCACCGCGATGTTATTCTGACGGCCACTGCGAAGCCACCGCACTGTCCCCTGCATTAATGTTTGTTCCGAAATAACAAAAATTGCAAAACGTTCAAAATACACCGCTTTAATCCTGACATTACGTAAAAAGTTGAGTAAGATTGTCCAAATATAAAAGAATTAAATTGAACCACTCGAGCCATCCGGCACTGGGTGAAATTAAATGCACGTTGCATAACATTCAAGCTCGACTTTCAATGCAAGGATATATGCGCACTACACGCGACCCACTCACGGACGACTTCGCGACATCCTTTCTATACACACAATACTCAAATACCAGGTTATTTTAAGACGCACTTCTTAAAAATATGCTAAACTGGCCACGCAAGCGTAACAAAGTTCACACGCATACATATTTATGATGATTAATCCAAAAAGACTGTTACAACTTAAAAAGGAAACACAAAGTAACACTCCATAGTTTCTTTTTCGGTGAACAAAAGAATCAACAAACTGCAAAAGAAATGTGTAGTCAAGCGCTACTATCTCAATTTCACCAAAACACGTCGCTGCATTGTGGTAACCCAGACATTAAAGAATTCGAAGCGATCAATTAACTAATTGAACGTGAAAGCGATCCCATTCATTATTATATCTGCACTCTTATATGGAATGCAACGGGACCCGTGTTCGTTTAAGGGTGCCCCTATTCATTAGTGACAAAATACTGCTTTACCGAGTAATAATGTGACATAACTTATTACGGAACTTGATTTTCCGCTACCGGTCGCACGTCAATGGCAAGCCTTGTGTTGTATTTATGCATCTTTAAGAAGGGGGCTTGCCTCTCTTGGCCGCGCATGCCTGTGAGAGGCGATCGGATGATGAATATCGAGTCGCGCCACCACATTCATTTGCAGTAAATATTCGTTAATTTAACAGATCGATTGAACCAGATACCCTATTGAAACTGTTATATTTAGATACTGATATTAAACCTGAATAAGTTGTTGAAATATTAGCAATGTGCCATAATAATTCGAACTTTTTTCTAAATCTAAAAATTACACATTTCCATTCATAGAGAGCAGATCATGTTCAAAACGCATTGCCTCATTTAGAGCTTGACGTAGAAACCGCAACCTATGCATGTATGCATATCTTTAAAAGTAGAACGGATTAGAAGAATCAATGATAACCACTGCGATGGGTTGCTCCATTGCTTCAAGGTCATTGTCTAAGCCGCTGGTCCTCCACGCTCCCCGAGCGGGCTCGGCGCGAGTGGGGTGACGCGGCCGCCGTCATTCGCTCAGTCGTCGCGTTGCCGTGAACTTGGCCTGATCTGGTCTGTCACACTGGCCCCGAGGCCTTATCTGAGGCGCCGCCCACGGCCTATAATAGCTGGGCCGGCGTCTCCCCCTGACTATAGAGTGGGCTGTGACTCCGACAGACATGTTTCGCGTTGTCTGCTTCCTCGCTGCCGTTGCCGCAGCCGCCGCCTGCAGGCCCTGCAGTGAGTGACCCAACTATTATTTTCAACCGTGGAATTTGTCAGCTTTCATTATTTTTGTGTTTTAGTGGAGTGCTTTTCAGTAAAAAAATTGGAGATTTGCCATTTTTTCCTGAAAAACATAATTTCTCGTTTACGTATGAGGATTACGATAATTAGTGTTCTTTTTCTAATTAATATTAATTAAAATTGAATAGTTTCGGTAAGTAAAATTAATTATATTCCCAGTCTACCCTAAAGTCAATGAAGTGGTTTCATAACCAGCGTTTTTGCGTATTTGTTGTGACAATGACAAGGGGATTTTCTTGCACAAATTTTAATTTCTAATGTCTTATTCAATAGGCATTACTTCAGTTTTGGTTATGTCACGAAATAAGTGCTAATAGTTTGAAGTGCTTTTAGAGAGTGGTCACTTACTGGCGATGCTTATTGGCATATATACGCCTGTTGAGATAAAACCGCTGAGATATTTCCACAAGTATGTTAAGTGCCCCGGATGTGTAAAGAACGTCTTCGAAATGTTGAATTTATTGTCTGTTACCGATTAACAATTACTTACATCCGCGACTTTAGTTTTAAAAGCCTTTGTGTACTCGAGCATACCATTGAAATTGGTGCGAAGAAAAAAGGCTTATCTTTATCGTATTTTGATCGCAATTCGCGACCCAGTTTGCGATACTAAATTGTGTTTGTAGTTACGAAAAATGCATGTGTACTTAGTAAAATGCAACATGCATGTTCACGAATTCTAGTGCAACTATAAAACGAAATCATTTTGGCGCGAATGTTTGTTTACTAACATTGCCTTCTCTAATATGCAAATGGACTTCATTTGTACGTCAGCCTCTAATGGATTAAATTACGTTTAATATTAATATTCAAAGTGAAATTTATTTTATGTTGGATTCCTGAGATGTTGCATCAGCTTTCGATGGTTCAAGAAATACCAAACTTATAATTATATTTAGAACCTAAAATTAGGAATAAAAAAGAGAAAGAAAACCTCTGCCTTCGGGAAAACAAGCGTAGCGTAAATATGCTATGGAAAAGAAAACGCGATTGAAAAAATGGTAAAAAGTGAAAAGAAAAACAGCAAAGCAAAAAGTGTCACTTTCGAAAAGAGATAATGCAATCAAATACAGATAATGTCATGAGGTCAATATGAGTTCATATTGACAAGACCACACACCACCACCACAGACACACAAGACGACACAACCACAAGTGTCACCTGATGGTGACACTTGTGGTCTATGTGGTCTTGTGTTCATAACAATTGCTTAATTATTCAATCATCGCTTGACATGTCCTCAAATAAACAGGACTTTTCCTGCTTCTTTGTCAAAGGAAAAATACTGGACAGGTAAAAATTTAGAGCTACGAGTAAATCTATCTTTAGCTGACTTATGTAATGTGTCAAAAAGCCTCGTTAAATATTTTCGGTTAAATAATTTCGTCTCCGTAAAGAGCGTGTGTATGTATATATTCCAAAAAACTACTGATGAGAAAATAAATTAGAGCATAACTTAAGATTCATAAATTATATATGTTATTACCTATTTATAAATTCAGAATGCTAGCCCCAAAAACTACCTAGGAAATAAGTGGACACCAATAATCTCAGCAATGCTCAATACCAAAATACTTCTAACTCTGTGTCTAATTGAATACAATTAAACCAACATTGCATTACATCCAGTTACTCTCACTCATCTATGAAGAGACTATGTTCCATCATAGACTTCATCCATCGCTTTCCATCAGGCGTGATCGAGGCCAAGAGTAATTAAAAATATTATTTATTATTATTTTAATTATTAATTATATTCAGTAATAAAAAAAATACAATGTAGAAATTCAGACTCGATAGAGTGAATCATCATCATCATCATCTCTACTCTCATCCATCTGCTAAGCTTTTTCAACTATATTTTCAATTTCATCCATATTATATTTAAACCAATCCATATTATTCCAAATCTCTCATTTTAATTCGTTCTATATTATAACATTCATATCACCTCTTCCAGCTTGTGGGGTGGCTCGGGGTGCCCGAGTTGTTGGTGGAGAAGCTGTGACTCCTGGAGAGTTCCCGTGGCTAGCAGCTCTGAAGAGAGATGGCAAGGTCATCTGCGGTGCCACCGTGGTTGCCAGAGACCATCTCATCACCGCCACACATTGTGTACATGGGTAAGTTACTTGAGCTCAGAAAGATCGTGCTCAAGCTGCTGCTGAAGTTTTAGAAATTGCTTTCGTTATTTTCCCTCTCTCTTCTTAAAAGATAGAGTTTATAGAGATTTTTCTAAACCTAAAAAACAAAGTCTCACCCAATTGAACTATTTGAAAATAATTGTCGGCGTCACAATTACTAACAAAGACGAAACCGTCAATATAAATCCCGAGCCATTTTAAATGCGTTCGAACGAAACTCTACTATAAAAACGGTATGGTATCATTGAAAATTTTTTCGGTTGAAATATTTGTTTATTTACGAAACAACTTTATTACAAAAATAAAAACTCTTAATTTCGTTGATCAATAATGATTTCCTTATTAGAGATAAATACTTATAAACACTTAGGTGGCACTCAAAGAAATCCGATACTTCACCATCCTAATGTTTTCGCAAATCATACTCCTATCACGTAAAGGTCCCATAACCTTGATCGATAACTGTGACTTTGACCTCGTAACAAAATGTGCGTAACACCTAGCTTATCATTCAAAACAAAGCTAGTTCGAGGTCAACCTTTAAGGTTGAAATAAACTCTATGAACCTAAACTATTAAATGGCGAATTATTTTAATTAAGGAGGAAAAACGGGGAAGAGGTATCATGATCCTGCTAAACTCAAACTCAACTCAAACTCAAAGTATTGATTTCAATAATTAAACCAATTACAGGTACTTTTGAATTGTCAAGGGGTCGGTCAGTCAGAAAAATGAAGCTAGTTGCCCATTCCAAAGCGTAGTAGGTACCTATGGAGAAGAACGGGCAAGAAACTCCTTGGACACTCTTTTAAATCAGAATAATATGGTTATAAAGTATTGGTTACATCATTCATGTTAGAAATTATGCATGTGAGAACGATGCTGAACATTAAAAGGGAATAAAGTCGAAATAAAATAAATGGATCATAGTTACCAGTAGGCAGAACTTGCTATAGTGTAGGTATGTTAAGACTTTTGAAACATTCATATAATACAATCGAAATTCACAACAGTAAAAGTTTCAACAATGGCAGTTGTGACCTTATCCAACTCTACACACCCTAAAGCCTTATAGTTATTAACATCTCAATTGCGACAGGAACGATGAAATTTCTCAACACCTTTTAAAGATCGATATGGCGATATTAAATATCATATTACTAAAACCAGAAGCTTAATCTGATATCAAAATCCACCTCTCGCAACGCCAAATCCTTACAAGGTGATACAATAACACTGTATTTGTGAATTTTACACTCTCTAAATTTTTATTTAAAGATTTGATGTGATACCGTTGTGTTCACACCATGTTTGGTGTGAGAAAGCAATTTAAAAGTGGAAATCGAAAGTAGAAAACATTACAGAAAGGAACATTGGAGTCATCTGTATTTGTGACTTTTTAAAACAATTCTGTATGTTCGTTCGTTACCTGTTGTGATTGTCTTCGCTCTGAATTGAGTTCGTCTCAGAGAGTTTATAAAAAACGTTTCCTTTTTAATATTTCTAATTAGGATACCTCGTTTGACTTCCTCTAATGAGCACGCTCATCTAATGAAGTGGTTTTTTGTGCCATTTCACCGACACCAAAAAGGAGGTCAAATGTCATATTCACTCGGTAGGTAACCCATTGAACGATGTAAGATTCTAACCTACACCAATCATTACTGCCGCGGGAGAGGCGATGATGGCCCACTAAATGATTTATTGACATGCCTTTCTATAATATCAATTTACGTGTGCAAATCAAACTATTAGTCATACAATTGACATGGATATCTCATCATAAGATAATATTAATGGTTTTATGGTTCCGTTGCTTTGGACAATCTGCAAACAATAGTCTATGTAGGTGAGTTCTAATTGGTGAAAGTGGATTATTGACTTTAATAGAGGCTTCAGCAAGTCATGTCATCAGAGAATTTGTGGTCAAAGACGTGCGAGCACCTGTCGGTTGTCGGAAGTCATTGTGGGTGCTTAACAGCTCCATTCAATTCTTAATGAGGTCAAGCTTTAATCATTGTATGCTGGGATTTGATGTGTCTTGACATCGCACGCACAATATATGATTTTCATCTAATGTTGTATTGTACAGCCGTCGGCACCTCAAAAGCTTTTGTCTATTCTAACTGTTAACGTGACTAATCCGAAAGAACACACACTTTCATTGACCGTAAAAAGTAATTTAATGTATGCCATGTTGATATGAATCATGAATGAAAGTACTATAATTTTTAATTTTGAACTCTCACCTCGCCTAATTCCCTGTGATAGTATACCAAGAGCGTAATGTTAACGCAGAAAAAAGGCTTGAAAGATGTTGTCGAGTGACGAGTCTCAATCCTTTTTAAGTTTACCGATATTTTGAACAGGAGCCAGTGATTACATATATTGACTGCATCGCCAGCTACTAATAAGCAAGGGGTAAAGCAAGTTCCACTGTTTTAACCACGAACGATTTTGTTGGAAACCGGTACATGGGCGACGGAAAGTCCCGTAAGGGTTCCGCAAGGAACATAATTAGGACCAAACTTGTTTCTTCCTGGATGTACAAAATTATGTAAAGTACCGTTGGCATATGGCGTAATTTAGGCTTATTAAACGTTATTGCAAATAAAAACTAATTGCTTGTGCAAGCATGAACCATAAGGAAGATGTTTCCGTTACTCAAATAAATAAGTGGTTATTTATAAATTCGTTTCAGGCCCTTTCGTCATGTTTTATGACGAGCTCTGAGTAAGGATTAGAATTCCTCGAAGGCCTCCGTATATTATGGTTATTATTGATCACAGTTCGCAGGTGATTTTCAATAGGTACTATTGTGGGCTTAAATACCTTACCCCTTTCTTTTTAATATGTTGTCAACAGATCAACATTAATTTAGCCAAGGATCCACCATTTGGCTCAATGAATACTTAGCTGTTTATTTAGCCGTCTCAAATTCTGTGAGATGACCTAATACGAGAAATGCCCTTCACGAAAGCATAATGCTCTCGGCATGCTGATCTGGAAAATATATCAACAACGCGGAATGCCATTAATAATTATACCTACCCTAACTTACATCACCAAAAATGATGACAAAACCAAGACCATACGGAACCATGACCCTTTTTTTTAATTGAAGAAACAGTTACGTACTTACAGAATACATTGCATTTAGTTAAAACTTTTCACGGACTTTGGTTTTAGTGATGTTTTAATTAATTCCATGCAATTCAGATAACTGTTAAAATCTGATAACAGGATGCCTATGTATGTTCGTGTATGTTCCTTCCATGTGTGTATGGAACTGAGCATTGCCTCCTTGTGGGATATGTTTTATGGCTTCGCATTTGACCCTCAATCCGTTCCTGCTTTCTTTACATTAAGAAGGGGCAATAAAATACTGTTGCAACCGCTCATACATTTTTATTTTTGTCAATTTGTTACTTGTACGCATTTTATTGCGAGTGCCACTTCTTACTTTCTTATTCGATTTTCGACAATCGTAAAATTACTGAAAAACAAGACTGGCTGGTGTTAACTGTAAACATTCTTAACAAAAGAACAATAAATATTTTTGTTCAATGTGCAGCTGAAATAAATTATTGCTGTATTTAAGTCCATTAAAACCCAGGTCGCCACTCGTCATTCCTAAAACTCAATTCCTTATTCACTCCAATTTAAAACCCATCAATATCAGATTTAAGAAACCTGAAATTTGGCCTAGAATACTACCTTATTACGTCATAAAGGATTGTTTATATTTTGCCGAAACCGCTATATTAAATATTAATTTACATAACAAGTACACACGTTGCCCTTAAGATCTCGGAACAATACATGCGACCTTTAATGTTACCGACACACTTTCCTTGTGGTTACGTAAAGACCCTTTTATTAGTAAACGTACAAAATGTTTGCGTTGTAAACACATCCTGAGTTGACCCTGATTGGTACTTTAAAAGAAAAAACATGCTAATTGTTTGAAAGGCGGTTTTCTTTAAAGAAAGTTTTGAAATTGCAATTTGTTATACCAATTACAAAACTGCAAGTTTCTTCATGTCGCGAAGATGTCCCGGATATTGCAATGAAGGCTGCTATATATAGGGGAATGATGGAAATGGGTTTCAAGGCGCTTGACAGAATCATAAAACTATCACTGTTCTAATGTAGGTCAAATTGTCCGCAAAAATGAACTAAGTAATATTTAGTAAATTTACTTTAGCTAGAAAAGGTTTTAGGTGTCCCTTAGGGTATCTTAGGTCATTAGTGCAATTTGGCAAAAAAAATCTTATATAGGTAGTTTAACATTCATACAATGATGTAAGTAAATATATTATAAACAATAGGGTTTTGTGGCGAAGATAAAGATTAGAAAATATAATACACTTTCGGTGCGCAGCTCCCAGTTGACGGAGGACGTCACACGACTCCTGTCAAAAGGGGGCGCACGTCGTATGTTTTATAGGAAGCTTCTAAAAAGTTCTAGAAGGTTCGACTCCCTCTCATTGGCGGGCGGGAACGAGAAGTGTTTCCGCCAGAAGCGCGTGGATTGTGGCGGGAGCGGTTAGAAAGAAGTTCGCGTTATAGTAGTTAAAATAATAATAGCCGACACCAACATACATAGTTGGGACAAGGCTAGGCAGAGTTATTGATGATAGGTAGTTAAAATAACCGTTTATAAAATTCATATCATCGAAATCTTGATAAATCTCTAGATTCTTACTGTGGAAGTTCCGTCTACAAATCTAAAGGGGATAACGTTATAAAAAAAATGACATTCACTAATCATCTGCAAGGCCTTGACTTTTGGTGCTACATTAACTCATGACAAATTAAGTAGAAACTTTCCATCATAACAAATTAAAAGCAACGAATTAAGCTGAATAGCTAATGAAAAACACTATTATTTATACCTCCGTAGCGTAGGTAAGGGACGATCTCAAAAGCAGTTGAGGTGGTTTTGTCACATGGTCATTTTAAACGCATATATGACTTTAATAAGTGTGCTTGTCTTCCCGTGGGAGAGAGTAAAGGTGAAAAAGCGAGAGGGACCCAGCATCCCTCTGTGCAAACGGTCATCACTGCCGTTTGCAGCCTGTTTGGTAGAAGTGGTAGTAGTACCTAAGTTATGTAGTTTTACGGTCTATTCATTCATGGGGTCGGCTTCCATTTTATTACCAACAACTTATTAGGACGGTATTGAGGGATATCCCTCATCATGATTTATGAGTCAACGCATAGACACAAACATACGGCCAAAATCTATTGTGTCGCCGTTCGTATACAAATCAAAGTAAATATACATACATATGTAGGTATAACCTTAGTGTACCTACCTATATGATGTACAAGTAATTTACTACCGACCACGACCTAAAATATTTGTTTGAGAATATAGAGGCCAATGTTAGATGATGCAGCGGTTACCTTGGCGTCGCATGGTCTACGTATAGGCCTGTAGAATTATTTATTTATGACTAACACTTTGCTCGGGACTTCGTCCGTAAACATTAATTGTTAAACGGAGCTTAGACTTCTATATGAGATGTTTCTTTAGAGTAGATCAACCTTTTGTCAAAATTGATTCAGCGCGTGGTTAAGCCGTGAAAACAAAATAGCCAGACCTTCGTAAAAACTGTTAAGGGATTCAAACATAATTTTAAAAGTAATAAGAGCTTGCCAGGTTTTTACCCGCAGACATGATTCAGTAGGTAAAGGAAGTCAAAAGGCCCTCTTATTCCATTCTTTACCGGGCAACGGTAAATTTTTATTAGGTATTTTTTTAAATGAGTTTCGTGCCCTGCTTAGCAACTAATTCGCTTCATTTCGTTTCCTCATTTCCGCAAGTTTTTGAAAAAAAAAAACCAAAACCTGCATTTTTAAATCTTGGTATAAATAATAAACATCATTTAATATTTCGTAGCTCCTAGTAAACTATAATTTTAAGTTCCTAATCTTCGACGCCAAGATAGACGACTCTACTTTTACATTATTACATACCTACTCTCATTTTCCTCAAAGACATTTATCAGATAGGTATGTGTCACGAAGACCGCCGATAAACCTAAATCCACTACCTTTTTCAAATATTTTTTTTCTTTTTTTTTTGAATTTATGGTTTTATCATTTTTCATTTTACATGTAAGCAACGGAATATGAGCTAGGCAGCCGTTAAGTTACGAGTACATCACTCCAATGAGGTTAAGGTCTCGTTGGATGCGCTCGCGATCCTTTTGTCTTCTCCAATAGCCACGTAGTGTCGCGAATCGATTGTTTCGCGTCACTCAACGATGTGTGCTGAATTTTAATCGATATTTTAACGAGACACCGCATAAATGAAAATATTTTAAATAAAGCGTGAAGCTATATACTAATACAGGGATAATTTCGAACGTTTATTAGTAATAAATGTCGAAATAAGTACTACTTTACTTTGTTAAAATAAATACCTTTATTATCTTATAGTAACTGTATATTGAGCTTATAGGTTCAGTTGGCAACAAAACGTTTATTGGAGTTAAATACAGTTGGTTTAATCGCTGTCGGGCCGTACTTTTATTTGGATGTCCGACTCATAAATTTTACTGCCCACCTTCTAATCTAAATCAATGCCCTTCAATTTTATTTAACGGTAAAAACCAGGGAGCGACACTTCATATAAATGGCTTGATCTTCGCATTAATCTACAGAAAAAAAAGAATGTCATTTTATTAGCTTTTAATAAATAAAGCTCAAGTGTCCTTTGGAAGGACAATGTTAAGTGTTTTTCAATCAAACTTGCCTTTGTTTTTATTAAAAAAAACCTCTACAAATCTCTGCAACTAAAAATTGATTAACCTTTGATTATTTTCTTTATTTTCAGGATCGAAGCATCCCGTCTCTCAGTCCTTGTGGGTGAATACGACGTAAACAACTCGAGGTCCGACGGCTTTGAGGTGATCCACGTGGTGCAGCATCCCGACTTCAACAAATACACCTATGACTATGACATTGCTGTTCTGAGGCTCGCTGATCCGTTACCAGATAATTTGTTTAGGCCTGCCTGCCTACCCGGTAAGTTCACCTACGTAGGAACCTAATGAGCTAAACCTTTTTAGTTATAATGATTATAAACCTTTTTAGATGTAAATACAATAAAAGTATAAAGACTGGCTGTAAGTAAAAAAAAAAAAGAACGATACCATTACATAAAAAAAGAAGTAAAATTATTTTTTCTTCTTTTTTTTCTTATGTCAACCAAATCTTTTTTTCCACTAAAGTAGCCAGTATCAAATAGGTACTAACATTTTATTGCTTGAATATTAAAAACTTTTTATTGATATTTTTCATAAAATAAACAAATTAATACAAAATTATTCTATTAAAAAAACTTTAGTGTAGTTAGCTTTTATTTACTAGGAACAAAAGACATCAACGACAATTTTAGGAATAAATATTTTTAATTTTAAATAAATTCTAGATGCTGAAGACCTGGATGGTCTTGAAGGAGTAGAAGCAATAGTTACTGGTTGGGGCAGCACTGTCGAAAAGGGACCCTCTTCCAACATACCGATGAAAGTAAGGAAGTAAGCGCGCGGTCAGAATGTGATACGACCACACGGCCATCATAACTAGCATGACAATGTAACTGAACTTATGACAAGAATTTAATTATTTAATCATTTCCTGATTTTTAATGGATCATGTCCCATTCTGATCGCGTGCGCAGGTATTGTTGGTACATTGAATCCTTGTTGTTTTATTGTAATGTTACCTGCTTGCATTTTCCGGAACTTAAATATTTAACACTTAGAGAATATATTACACATTTATTTCTATAAAGCATAGGTTCTCAACGTGGGCGATAAAGCCCCTCGTGGGTGTTTGAGACTTTCAGTAGAAGACCCAGAGAAAACTAGAGGACGTTGAGATGACACAGAGGGGCGTGGACATGTTAAAAAAATATAGTCAAAAAACACAAAAAAAAAATAGCCCATTACGCAACTGTACCCAGGATTATGCTCGATTGTTAAACGATTTCTAAAAAAAATCTCAAAGTTTGAGCGGTGGGCCAAATTAGGTTGAGAACCTATGCTTTAAAAATAATAAGCAGTCGGTGGCGGTCAGTGGCCAACGCTAGATCTATCGAACTAGGCCAACGACCAATTCTTGTAACTAATGCTGTACTTAATTATTTTTTCAGTCTGCAGTGCGAATCTGGGCACAAGAAGAGTGTTCAGGCGCCGGTTACGGTCGCAGGAAGGTGACGCCGCGCATGTTGTGCGCCAACGCACCTGACAGAGATGCCTGCACCGGTGACTCTGGCGGTCCTCTACTCGCGTCACAGCCCTACTTCACGCTTGTTGGTGAGTTTCCTACCTTCCGATGTATTAAGTAAGACCTAGGATATTTGAATTAACACGTAACAGCAGTCTCAGTTCTGAGGAAATGAGTAATTTAAATGTCCCAAATTCCAGAGCACTAGCTCTGACTACTTCAGGTCCAGAAGCATCCTGTGGACCTATCAACGACCCCTGGCGTATTTAGATTGCCCAGTCAAATGGTTATCCCACCATATTTTATTTATCAGAACCCGTCTATCGTAAAAAGCTGATTAGTTTTTGCTCCTTAGCGCTGCTTAGGTACGTTATAAGCTAATGCTGAATCAACGTAAAAATAAATGATCGTTTAATAACCGGTTTTCTTTTTACAGGTATCGTGTCCTGGGGACGTGGATGTGCCAGACCGGGGTACCCAGGCGTGTACGCCCGTGTTGGCCGCTTCCTGCCATGGCTCCGTGTAGCACTCCGTCATGCCTGCACCTGCCAGCCCCCTGCCTATGGTTGATGCTTGACACAGACTGATCAAAGTTATTGTGGGACCTGTAAATAGTAATTTGTTAACAAGGCCAGTTTATTATGACCACAAACTAAAATGCGCTGGAATGATGGCTGCTGAAAGTGCGGATTATGGAATAAATAGAGTTTTCATGCGTTTTTAATCTAAAGCGTACGTGAACTCTCGCAGTTAGCATCCAACTTTGGTGGGTCAGTTTTTAGTTATCACGTTCATTAATATTTGAGCACTCCATTTTAATACCTACTTACTCCGTGGTTAGTAGGAACCATAATCGGACCGCATTAGTAGGTACGGTACGAATGTATTATAAAATAACTTCTGGAACTCAGGCCGCCTAAAAGCTATTGTAGATAAGTTAGGACTTAGTAGTTTTTAATTTTCGTTTTATAATGTTAATTTGACATAGTAGCTGCATAAGTATGAACTTTGTTCATCAATCTAAAAATTAAAGCAGCAAATTTTGAACTGCTGTTACATTACGTACGATGATTTAGTACGAAATCAGACTTATGCAATCATCAGTATTACAGTATGATAAGTAGATATTATATATAATTTTAGGATCTAATAACCATTTTGGCTGTGATTACTTATAAGATAGATGTTAAAATGTTACTGTAGGTATTTGTGAAATACACAAAGGGTAAAATATTTTATACACAAAATGTGGTAAGAGATATGATAAAAAAAATAATTAAATCACTTATATTTTATTTTGTTTGATTATTTACCTCACATCTATTCAAACCCCTACACCTTTTAGATTCCACCATAAGTATATAGTAGCATAAGTTTATTACTGGTTGTAACACCCGATAATGAAAATGCCGACGACAAATGTGATACCATTACAAGTTAAAATAAATTAAATAAATAAAATGGAAGTTATGACTTACGACGAATCTTAGGTCAAAATCTTGAATATTGATAATACATGGAGTTTCGACAAAATAAGCTGAAACTACAATAAACGCAACAATAGTACTACAGCTGTACTTTGTGAACGCACCTAACTCAATAGGCGATGGCTCTGCTCCCGCGAAAATTTGACATTTGACGTTTCAGACGCTGTTGTCAGCTGATAAACGATCTCAACAGGAATTAATTAGGAATTTATCTCAATATTTGTATGAAATTAATAAAGATAAACTGTAGGACGTTACACTAAAGAAAGATAGTTACTAGAATGAACTTATCGGACAATGAGGCCGTGAGTATGACCTTTTTTTCATGTTGTGAAATGACTCAACATTGTGACTTGTAAAATTAAACAAAGTTTGCTTTGTTTCTGTGCGATTTAAGTGCTATAAATTGTCATGAATATCCAAATGACTTTGTGCTGGAGGTCACTGACTTACCGTAGTTGGAAATCTCGTGTGTTTTAGGATGATACTTCGAGCGTTGAAAGTACTTCGAACACCGATAATACTTCACGTAGCGAAACTCCTACAAACTCGCGTGTGAAGAAACGTAGACGAGGCAAGAAAAAGACTACCACGAAACAAGTGAAACCGCCGTACAAATTCAAGTAAGTAAACAGAGTAAAAACCATTTCTAACAATAATAAATAAAGACCTTTGTGGTTTTCTGACTTCACATTAAACAAATTGATTCCACAGCTGTAGTGCAAAAGAAGACCATGGCCAGCCATTGTTTGGGTGTCAGTTCAACCACCACTTGGGCGAGGGGCAGCCACAGGTGTTTGCGGTGGTTGGCAGCAACAGAGTGTCCATATATGAGTGTCCTGACTCCGGTGGCTTCAAGTTTCTTCAGTGCTATGCTGATCCTGATGTAAGTGGAAAACAGATTTTCTATATAACTAAAAGCAAGCTATAGGTTATGTAGAAATGTTGTGACCTTGAAATTCCTGTCTAAAAAAATTTACAAATTAAGAGTTTAATAGTTTGATGGCTATGAAACATACAGTGATTCCTGTTTACTTTACCATATTTATTTGTCAATTCTACACTATTAACTTTAGGCTAATAGTGTAGAATAGACAAATAAATATGGTAAAGTCAAACCAGAAACTTTAAGCCAAATTAATTGGCCCGTGTAATTAAACATTTTAGCTTTCAAATGTGCATAGATGGTTATGATATCTCACTATCAAGTGGGCTACCTGCTTATTTACCTTCCACCAAATAACATAGAAAACACTGCATGAATAATATTGGTGTAGTAAACTATCCTAAACTTGTTTACTTATGAATGTCTATGTGATTTGATAAATTCCCCTATTCAATAGATTAAAAAATACTCACATAAATAACAATTACATACAGGTTGAAGAAACATTCTACACTTGTGCCTGGTCATATGAAGAAGAGACTAACCTCCCTCTCCTAGCGGTGGCAGGTTCCCGCGGCGTCGTGCGCGTTTTCCAACCCTCGACGCAAACCTGCATCAAGCACTACATAGGCCACGGCCACGCCATCAACGAGGTCAAGTTCCATCCGAGAGACCCGAACCTACTGCTGTCTGCAAGCAAAGACCATGCCTTACGACTATGGAACATCATGACAGATGTTTGCATAGCCATCTTTGGAGGCGTTGAAGGTCACAGGGATGAAGTACTCAGTGCTGATTTTGATCTCAAAGGCGAGAGGATCATGTCCTGCGGCATGGACCATTCGCTCAAGCTATGGCGTCTGGACAAGCCATCCATGCATGAAGCTATAAAGCAGAGCTACAGCTTCAACCCACACAGAGCTTTGAGGCCTTTCAATTCATTGAAGGAACACTTTCCAGACTTTTCTACTAGAGATATTCATAGGAATTATGTGGATTGTGTTAGATGGATGGGTGATCTCATTTTGTCTAAGGTGATTAATAGAAGCTGCAATAATTTAGTGATTAAAAATATTAAATTTATTGAAATTAACCATTTACTTCATGTTTTTCTTCAGTCGTGCGAGAACGCCATCATCTGTTGGAAGCCAGGTCGTCTCGAAGATCCGGAGCTTCGTCCCGGCGACAACTCAGTCACCATTGTACACAGGTTTGACTACAAGGAGTGTGAGATATGGTTTATACGGTTCGCAGTGGACTATAGCCAAAGGGTGAGAACAGTTTACAAATAAATAAATAGAGATAACTAGAATTTTACTCCTCTTACTTATGGTAAGTTGATATGAATTGGCTTAACAGCATAATATGATGTCACAGCATCATATGAATGCGTTGTATCCTATTGCAACATGAAACATGGTTACATCTATCTATACTAATAATAAAGCTGAAGAATTTATTTGTTTGTTTGAACGCGCTAATCTCTGGAACTAACTGATCGGATTTGGAAAATTCTTTTTACATTTTGATAGCCCAATTCTCGAGGAAGGCTATTTGACATCACGCAAAAAGGAAAAAAGGCAGGAAGAACGCTTAGTGAAAAAGAAGTCGTAGCGCGGGCAGGTGATGTGAAGCGACGGAGTGGGTTGGGGGACCAAGAACTTTCACGCGGACGTAGTCGCGGGCAGAAGCTAGTTTCTATAATAAAACAAGCTATAGTATTGCCATTCTTTCATGTTCTCATACATCTACCATTTCCATCATAAAATGATGTAGCTCCCTTGCAGGTAATAGCACTAGGCAATCAATGTGGCAAGACGATGGTGTGGGAGCTCGGCAACGTGGCGGGCGGCTCTAGGGTGTCGCAGCTGGTGCATCCAAGATGCGTAGCAGCCGTCAGACAGGTATAATTGCTTTTATTTCATATCAAATTAATCTTACAGGCCCTCATTGTCCCAGCAGCAGCCAGGGAAATTGATTGTTTATCAAATTGACATACTACGCCTAGACTAAAGGATGGTTTCCACCAAACGGCTCGCATCGAATCGGATCGGAAAGGATGCGGCGACAGCCGATCGCGTCCGTCAGGATGTCGACGCATACGATCGGCTACGTACCGTCGCATGCGAACGTATCCGGTTCTGCGACTAGTCAAATAAGTTTAATTCCTACCGTGTTGACGTGTTCTGATGCCGAAAGGATTCGCCCGCGCCCGCTTTCCCGCTTCGCAGCATACATTCGGCTACTATCGTGTGTCGCGGAAGACGCCCGAGTCAAGCTGCTGTGCGCAGCTTGGTAATATAGACTTTAAATACTGTGTACACAATTTAATATCGTTTAAAGATTGTAAAATCCGTTCCGATGCGAGCTGTTTGGTGGAAATCATCCTAAAGAATGACAGTTGTGATTTGAATATATAGACAATTTAAGTTGGTACTCAATTTGGTAAACTATTAATTTCTCTCTACCAATTTCCGCTATTTTTAACCGACGAAAAAAAAACGGAGGAGGTTCTCAAGTCGACACGTATTTTTTTTTTTTATGTATGTATAACTATTTACAGAGTAGTCCGATTTTGATAATTCTATTTTATTGGAAAGGGTATACCCCAAAGTTGGTCCCATATAAATTTGGAAATAAAATTCCACCCTTAAGGGTGGGAAAATAGAGGTGATTTATTGTTCACTCACATATTTGAATGCTGAGTTGTGTATTATTACTCTACTCAGTGCCACATAGGTATGCCTGCCCTTTGGCAAACAATTAGTAGATTATAGCCATATTATTTTTTGCATTTCAGTTTTTTCGGCGGTTTAATTTTTTTGTTCTTTTTCTAAACACATTTCCTTACAGGCTGGTCATGTAGATGGCAAGATTGAACAAGTAAATGGTTACAAGCTAATCGTAATAATTTTGCTCAGGTGACGCTGTCTCGCAATGGCAAAATCCTGTTGACTTGTTGCGACGATGGCACCATCTGGCGGTGGGACCGAGTCATCAGTAACAATATTTGATGACCCATACGTAATCAAGCAGTAAAGTCTGTGATTACCGAATCTTAATGAAGTGCATGTATGTGAAAATGGACTCCTAGCTAATGTAATACAATCTAGGATAATTATGAATTGTAACTGAATGATTTTTTAATTGTAATTGTATTAAGAATAATGTTTTCATACAATGTGATGATCACAATAAAACAAGACTGGCATTAGTCAATGTAAGCTTTGTATCATTTCAGAACTGGGTTTATTGAATAAAAGGCAATGTTTTATGACAAAATTTATTTCATGACCAACAAATTACTTCTACATTATTTAACAAAATGAATCACAGGGGCCAAGGTGTTATCTCGTGTTCACTACTCGCAGTTAATGTTAGACACACAAGGTTGCACTACGTAACCAGGTGAGTCCTAAATACAAGTTATCAGTTACCACCTAAATCTAAACACCGATATACACGACCCTACGTACTCTACGTACCGAATTAAACATTATCATCAGTAATTCCTATAAACTAAGACTAGACTAGACTAACATCCATGACTGCATAATTGAATTTTAGTCAACTTCCATTTAATTCAGTCTTTAAAATTTTACAATTTAAAACGAGCAATAAAGACTGTAGAAACAATAACCAATGTACAAAATTTTTAACATCATTATTCATTATTTTTATCATTTGAGATCTTCGAATTACAAAAGTTTTGAGTTTAGATTTTCTTATTTATTTATTTAATTTATATGTATTTAGATAATTGGAATCAATACAAATCACGGAACTACAATTATCTAAAACAAATGAGACGATACAAAAATAACATAGGTATCTACAGTAAGCGTGGTACAAAACATCAGTCACAACAGGGACATTGAGCTAAGACGATACGAAGTACAGTCACACACGCCAATCAAAAGGACAACGAACATAGTACCGAACTACCGACCGCATACGTTAACGACGAAGGTATACAACAACACATAAAAATAGTTAGCAAAGGGATAGTCATGGGATAGTACGAAGTAGGAATACACTACGTGAATATCATAAAACTTATATCGAAGTAGGATTAATTAGAACACAATGCTAATAGTCAATATAATACTACCGACGATTGAGATAACTTTGTTCGAACAATAATACAGAACACAATGACGCGAACACTAAAAAATATCAACAACGAACAAAGGTACATACTCTTGAACTTCGTAAAGGCACGAAACTACATATAAACAAACCATTCAAAACAATGGTTAACATGTGTGTTACATTATTGTTTTAACTTTAATGTATTAATGTCATTTAATTTTAATAACGCTTTTGATTTTCTGTGATCGTACAAAGTTAGTAATGGATATCGTTTACATGTTACTTACGACTACATTAATTCATCATTTTGCATTCTGAAACTATGATTGCTTTTCTATTTGGCGATGTATACGAGTCAAGCAACCATAAAGACTATTTCCCTTTAACAATCATAGAATTTCAGGCTATAAAGGCGCACTGGTACAGAATGATAAGTTAAAGAAATCAATCTACTCAAGAGATCACCGCGAGATGCTACATAAATGTTTGAGCTTGCTCACCAAGACAGTCGTGGTATGCCTCGGCTCTTGTGCCTGAATCTGATAGATAAGTGATTACAGAAAACGTGCATTGGATGCCTTCTTCAAGAGTCTGCTCTAGTATAGACATGGCTTTTGAAGTGTCAAGTGGCGCTGACGAATGTCATTGACAGCTCCCCACTCAACATTCCAGCGAATACGATGAACATTTCCCACTTAACTTATCACTTTATAAGTAAGTACTCCATTTACTTAAATCTGCGTGACTTATGACATCTAATTCTATTAGTGTTAATGTGAAATAATTTCAAGGTATAATATAATCTGCGTTATGCGGTCGTCACTTGGTTCCGTCATTAGGTCAGGAACGCTAACTTACGCAACCCGTAACAAATCGGCATAATTATCGTTTTATCGTCATTAAGTAACATGTGAACGACACCAAACAATCGATATCATAGACGTAATACAACAGTCTGCGTCAATCGTGAGTACATAGAAGAAATAAAACTACAAACTCTTTGTATTGGACTGTAATCGATTTTAATACTCGTTAGAATCGATTACAGTCCAATACAATGGCCTTGCTACTTCAAAAGTATCGTCTTATTCGCAAGTGAACTAGGCGAGGTCGCCTTTGAAACGACCTATACACGCACCACTGCATTTCTTTCATGTACTATATGACAATAACAACAGATGATCAGCTGTTCCTTCGATCAACAACAAAGCTTACAATCTTGAGTCCATATAAAAAGTCGTAACGCATTTACAAAACATCCGAAAACGGATAATGTGATACTAAACACTACTCTACGACTTTTACATCCATTACATATTATGATGGTTCATAAAGTGCTACAATATAATATGAATTAACACTACATTGGGGCGGTTGTAATACTTACATTATATAGGGAAACGTGAGAATTAAACTAAAGTGATTTATAAAGACGAATAGATAAGATTGAAGATTTTTTTATTAACAAAGTTGATTGAGATTTTCTACGCTCTATTTACTAAACAGCCTAAAGTTATGGAGTCTTCTAAGACTTTTATACAATAGAATATTTTTAAAAGATGATAATATTAGCTAATCTGATAAAAATGCCTTTGAATGAGCAATATCTATTAATTAGGCTGTCCAGTAAATAATTACCAAACATGCATATTCCAAATCTGTTCTTGAAAAGTTACTCTTTACGATTCCCCATACTTTTTCCTACTGTTGCATATAGCATGCGAAATACCCTTTTTATAAGCGATTTAGCATCGACCGGCTACTTTTCGACGTGATCGCCGTAATATAAAACTATTGTTATTTCTAAGTATATAATTTACCCTGACTATATTATTTGACTAGATTCTTTGAGATCGAGTAATAAGTTATAAATTCGGAAGCAATTCCCGAGGACCTTTAAAGGTATGAAAGGAAGTCTATTTCGCCAATACATGGGTACTATATTATCAGTTTCTATATTATTATTGTCATTGAAAAATGAAGCTAGTACAAAGAATATTATAGAAGTCTTAATTTGAGTTGCATTTAGAAACTATTGATATATTTTCTCTATATTAATTTCTGTCCTTTTTTCACACCTTTAAATGGTCCTTTATCTACACTAAATCTACGGGTGGATCACAACACCGAGATAAGTATGCAAGTACCATTAGATAAGAATAGTTACGAGTGCGAAGTTATTAAGTTACAACTAAAACTTGCTGGGAAACTAGTTGCGTTACTCACACAGAGGGGTAGGAATGTTCTATTTATACATAGGTATAATAATATCTTAGACTTATAGATATTGAATTGGAATAATTGATAATGGACATTTTGGACAGTACCTGGTCCTAGTATCAGAGGAAATAATAAGCTGGAATGTGTTTTAACGAGTATCATAGAAGTTTGCGCAGTAGTATTCAATATCATAAATTCATATTTGTTAAAGTTACGAAAACCTGCTTACATTTTTATTTTACTACTACATTTTATTTGTCATAAAATAAGGTTTTGGCCCTAGACGGGCGGAGCGTCGTCGTCACGACTGTCGCACTTACGAATGCCGAATCGATAACGCGATTTTACGACAGATCTATCTCCGCAATACTCGAGCTGTCCAGCTAGAACATGATATAATAACATGTCTGATCATAAAACAACTCAACTAACATGAATAATAAATTCGCGCAAACTTCGAATGTCAATCGATTTTCTACCGTGTACTAGACGCGCACGAAACTACGTAACCACTAGTCTAAGCGAAAACGTTTCAGATAATATCGATTGATGTTCCTTGGAGACTAATCTGAGCTCTACTTGCCAGTTAAAATTAAGTCAGTAATCCGAAAAACGACAAAGATTTAAATCGTTAGATTCGCCGGACCGCGCCAAAAGATGGTCACATTTGTGTTTCGTTAACATTGACATTTTTCTCACTCATGCTGGAAATCGTATCTATCGCTCCATGCAGGATACGGTGGGGGCAGATCTAATGATTCATATCTTTGAAAGACGACTGATAACGCGACTTATCGAGAGCCGAGTACGAAAAAGACGTCTATTTCCGAAATATACAAGTGAAGCCGTACACAATTACATACACATAACAACAATACAATTACACACATAATACTAGCCTGTAATTGTCCCACTGCAATCTCTTCTCATACAGAGAAGGCATGAGCATTGATCACGCTTGCTCACTGCGTGTTGACGAATTCAAACCACTTAGTTCACATTTTCACACGATGTTGTCCTTCACTTTTCCTTGCGATATAGTTACTGACCTAGTCCGTATAAATAAATCACTTTCAAGGTCCTGCCATTTCATTACGATTTTTTTTTTGTTGTTAAATATTTGGCGCAGTGGATGATTGGCTTCTGCGCTATGCCAGGAAACGGATTGCCGCTCGCAATAAACAATTTTTCTGACTTACAGATAGTTATGGTAACGATACAGAATGTTCTAAATTGGGGCAATATTTTTATTGAAACGACGCGACTTCTCCGCTTAACTTTGACAGTTCTTCAATGAGAATGATTTACCCATACAAGCCAAACGGGCAAAAAGAGTTCACACTAAGCCTGTCTACACAGATTTCCTGACAGCGTGCTCGTAGTATCCTGGCTCGCAGGACACCACGAGTAGCGGCTGCTAGGTGGGCGGACTAGGCTCGGGCGGTCACCTGACGCGGCCCGAAGGCGAGCGCAGGTGCGAGCGTATGTACCCGGTGCGGTAGTCCATGGCGTCGCGGTTGCGGCCCGTGCCGTTGCTACCCCGCTTACGACTGCGGCTCCATCTGGTGGGAGGATTGTGATGCTTAGTTTTGGATGTGTGGAGGAACATGATCCTGAAACCAGGCGGGTGAACTTTTTTTAAGTCGGTAATTCAGGATACATTGGGTGACTACATTGGTTCTAATTTACATTTATTACTAGGGTATTTAAATAATATAGGTCGCTAAGGGTCAAATCTAGACAAAGTAAATGCGTAAAACAAGGAAATTAGTTAGTTTTCTAACTCGTTTCAATTGAATGGGTTAAGTTGGGTTCTAATCTATAATGTGGTGGTCTAAATTCCAAGCATCAAATATTGATGATTCATTCTACAAGTTTGTGGTTGACCTAGTGAGTTGATAAATTGACGTTATCAATAATCTTAACTATCATACACTAAAAAGATCTAAAGGTCAGAATTAGAATAAATTAAAATTACAACATTTAAATAACTTGACTTACCTCAAAAGTCTCATGATATAATCAGGCCAGTTGTCCGGGAACATGACCAAGAAGAAGCCGACCCCAATCAGTATCAGCCCAGCTAGGTTCATGCCTTCGAACTGAACTCCATACAGCACAACGTCCAATGCTACGATAAAATAAAAATAAAAAAGTTTATCAAGTATGCATCATAGCATCAGGTAGATATTTCAATCACACAGAACCTCGTTTACACAGAGAGTAAGCACAAGAGTGCAATACATCCCTCGACTATCTTCGCCTCTCGATCAAGACGAAGAGAGCTTCTCTTCGTGTAAACAAGACTTAACAAGCCAAATAGAATTTACCTGCTGAAACAGGAACTGCGGTAATAAGAGAGAGTGAAACAAATATGTTGTACGTTATGATGTTGCCGAACTGAAATACCAGGTGGAAAACTGAAAATGAAACACAGTGTTAGCTTCCAATATTTAGGTTGAAAAATATATCATTATTTTGTTCGTATTTGTAAAGATTCAAATCTGAACGCACGTATTTAGGTGTTTTGTGTACAACACAGACCAAGTGCCCGGCAAGTTCAAAAAGTTCAGACGCGTCCAAAGGTCTATCTTTAAGAACAAAAAACTTGTCACACCAATAAAAATTATACAGCAATCTCCGAAAGAAATCAAGAATTCCGCCAAAAAACCTAGAAATGGCTTTATACTTACTGAGCAACGCAATGCTAGCAACGAGCAGGTATATCCAGGGCATGCGTTGTGAAGGCAGCATCTCGGAGCCAGTGAGGTACAGCGCCAGGCACAGTGGCCACAGAAGTGACGCGTTCACTATGCCAAGGATCGAGAAGAACAAGGCGCGCTGACCAGAGTTCACGTCACCCATCACTTTTCTGAACAACACCTGGACCAAAATTATGATGGATTTTTAGAACGTTCGTAGAATATAAGAGACAAGGGCATAATATTGTGTAAAGGCGAGTCGTGTTTCACACCCTCCGATTCGGAAATTTGAGTGCCGATAACTACCTACAGTAGCTACTTACAAACCTATTGTTTCGATTTAGAACGATTGCCCTACATGACACCTTCAATTTCATTGATAGATAGGAGGCCGTGGGCGTTTGGCTACAAATTTGGTAAGTGTCTGTGGGTAAACGTTCAAAGGTAATTTGTTTATGCTTTTCCTAGTCTCAGCGTTGAAGAAACTGTATGGTTTGTGCTGAGATTAATATATTTCTAAGGTGTAATATATTTTTATACTTTGATCGGGTATTGTTCGACCGCTAGGATGAGGTCGTCTGCGCGTTCACTAAGAAAAATGTCGCTGTGTGACGTCAAATGCGATTAGGGGATTATTTTCAGTGGCGGCAAGATCCATTTACCCACTTATGACATTATATTATTATTGCACCTTAACTTAATACATGCTGTAGATGTTTTCATTAGAGTTCCGATAATGCGCCTGTTAATACAATTGAAAGGGAGAAGAGAAATGTCCTAGGAAATTAAAACTTACCCTAAATATGGCGAAACCAGCGGCGGCACAAGCAGCTAGCACCACGCCTCCAAGAGTTGAGCTGCCCGTGATGCCGTCCATGTACGCCAGGAGCGCAATACCCGTGTCGCAAAGTATTGCTGCTACGATCTAAAATAATATTATCTATATCTATATATATAAAATTCAAAGTCCTGACTGACTGACTGACTGACTGACTGAGACATCAACGCACAGCCTAAACCGCTGGTCCTAGAGACATGAAATTTGGAGGGTGTATTCTTCGTGAAGAGTAGGTATCCACTAAGAAAGGGTTTTTCGAAATTTCACCCCTAAGAGGGTGAAATGGGGGGATTTCGTTTGTATGAAAAATCTTATCCCTTGAGTTAATAAACTTGAAACTTGGCACGAATACTTATCTAAGTAAATTATGAAGTTGGGCATTTTTTTGTTTTTATAAACTACCCCCTAAAAGGGGATTGGGGGGTTTCAAAGTTTGTATGGAAGAATTTTAGCGCGCGGTCCGATTTAATCGAAACTCAGTATGTATACCTAAAATTTAAAGGAAAGAATAATGTGTATCAGGGTTTTTCGAAAATCTACCCCTGACGGCCTGAAAAGGGGTAGTCAATTTTACAGGGGAGGATTTTACAACGTGGCTTGATTAACTTGAAAATTGGTATAAATAATCCTTGAGTCAAGTTATGAAAACATCCCAAATGATTTTTCAAAATTCCACCCCTGTGGGGGTGAAAAGCGGGGCTACAGTTTATATGAAAAATCTTATTCGTTAGGTTAATTATAATCTTGAAAATTGGCATGAATACTCGCATAAGTAAGCAATAAAGTTTATCATTATTAGTTTTTCAAAACTACCCCTCAAAGGGATAGGGGTGTTAAAGTTTGTGTGGAAGAATTTGAACGCGCGGTCCGATTAACTCGAAACTCAGTATTGATACTTTCGACAGAAAATAAGTAAAAGTTGTCGAAAATTGACCCCTGACGGGGCAAAAAGGGGTAATTCGGTTTTTAGGGGAGGATTTGAACTTGAAAAACTGTATGATACATTTTCACGCCTAAACCACCGAACTTCTGATTTGGCAAAGAGATAGATGGCATCCTGGGGAAGCACATACTTTTTATCCTGGTAGCACGTTCCCGTGGGATAACTTCCGACATCCACGCGGGCGAAGCCGCGGGCAGAAGCTAGTTATACGATATAGCGAGTAAACTCTACGGTATAGCGAGTATAAAGAGACTAAACTCTCTTTATTTTAGCACTAGTTTCTGCCCGCGGGTCATCCTATGGCACTCGGCAATAGTCTAGCTTTCTATCAGTGAAGAATTTTTAATAATCCGATCTTTAGGTACTTCCAGAGATTACCTCTTAGGACTTTTTTTTTGACCTCTTAATTATATTATACTATAGTTTAGATAGCCATGTAGCATTAGTCAAAAGTGGACACCTTTTTTTCAGCCGATCTTGATTGACTGATAAGATTCTTTGTAGCATTATACTGCATTGAATACATACTGGAACGAAGTTAACTTGTACGCTTTTAGGTGTTAAAATGGCTGTTATTTGTAAATAGATTGTAGTTAACTCTGTTCAAATCTTTATTTTGTGTTAAGCAATAATACGGTTTAAAATTCCGTGATAATTGTCATTAATTAATTAAACCTTAACTCTCAAATCGGGCGACACGATCCCGAGAGCCTATTCGTGACCACGATTTAAGATTGCAAATATGTAATGGTAAATAAAGTATGAGTTTAGAACAAGCGGTACTAGTTCCGGCCGTAGCGAGCGATAGTGAAATCAGGCTCACGCAACCACGCCGACCGGGTGGGCCTTAGGGCTTATAGGCTACGAAAGCCAAAGTGCTCTCCTTGAGAACACAAAGGGTAATAGCAGGCTTTTAATGACTAGCAAAATCAAACTGAGTGATCAACTACTTTACCCCGAGGGTGCGAGGTTCCTTCGAACGCTCGCCGCTTCCCCGCGAAGCTATAATTTATCAAACCACTGTTCCGAATTTATTCTCGGGCGGTAGATTTTAGATAGTAAATGCCGGAGCTCGTCTTATAAGAAAAGTAAGGAGAAATTGTACGTAATCGGATACGTAATTGAATAGTCCCTGCCCAAATCTTGTCGTAAGTTCTTACGCTACGTTTATAAAACACGATGGCGGGATGTGTGCGGCGCTGCGTTATATTAGCTTTAAGGAACCGATATCATATATTCTCATAAAACACCACAGCACACGTACCATACGCCGCCGTGAAACATAAAAAGAGATTACTTCGTATAGAAGCGAAACTCGCGTTCCGAATGCGTCAAAAAGTATCACCCTACAGTTTTAGTGTGTACGATACGCCCAATTTCGCTTCTACACGAATTATTATTGCTTTCTCGGATGTCTTCATCACTCACCCTGACTCCAACAAACTGCTCGTGTAGAATGACCCATGACAGGAGGTAGATGCATGATACGTTGGTGGCGAACAGTGCCATCACATCGGTGGAGAGCAATATCTTCAGTGCATATGTGTACATGTAGATTGTGACTGTCCACAGTAGGCAGAAAAGCCCGCAACGGCTTATGAAGCGTGCTGTTTGAAAGAAGGAGGAAGATGGTTTTTACTAACGCATGCTCATTTTTTTTTTTGCTGCTACGTGTAACCTGCTCAAGATGTAATTGGTAACTAAGTACATCAAAGGCTTGGGTTGCCTCTCTGGACGAAAAGTCACATGGCAAGTCACTATTGAGATGAATTCCCATCCTGACCAGAACCAAACACGATGTCAGGTTCAGGTTATGGATACCAGAATAATTTTAACCCAAACAAGAATTATTTTTCATTCTGTATTTTTTATTTATTGCACAGTGCCATCTGATTATCTACAGGTCAAGCTTAATTTTGTAAGGCTGACCATTTTCTCATGGCTTTTATCTTCATCTCAGTCTAGATATTTTGTGAATCTCATATTTTTTATACTAATTCCCATTATAAGATTTACTCACCAAAAGTGAACCCCTTCTCTTTGAAGTCACTGAAGGCATCAAACACAATGTCGTTGGCCGACTTACACTTGTTATGTATGAGCATTACTATCACGTAGACGGGGTAAAAGAATATCAACCAGTTGGTGCAGAACCAAGCTGTAAAGAATGGCGCATTGTAGAGTTGCTGAAAGAAAAAAGAACACTTTAGGTGATAATGCCGAATCTTAATAAGTTTTTTCTCCCTTACGGACTCTTTTGGACTACAGAAAAAATATACAAAGATTTTTAGTAATAACATTACTTATGATAAACCCTGTTAGTTAGATCAAGACTGGCTTGATTTGTTTATTTATTTTTTGGGGATTTTTTGTGATCTATTATTGTATATCTTTGGTGGGGACCAAAGATCTACACAAATAGATCACAATTTATTAAAAAACAAAAAGGCAAATCAATATTAGAAAAACAATTCAATTTATCAATAAATATTATTATTTTAACTTTTGGGTGTTGTGGTGCACTCCTTCAATTTGCAGAAGGCCACAGCTTGCACTACTGATAAAATATTGGTGGATCCAGGTTTCCATTGCATAAAAACATCTCACAATCTGGTACAGACATGAGGCATGCACCATTTCTATTTTACTGGCTGATGGTAAGTCTGACCAGCCCTAAGATGACACCCTGGAATAAAAAGCATCCTACCACAATGGTATCATTATTCTTACATTTGTATGTTGCCTAGTAAAGTTATTGACCATGGGAGAAGACTCGGTGCTGTAAACCATGCCATGACTGGAGGGTGGGTATTCTTCAAGGTACATGTGCTTTATACAGTGTGTAGATGTCACCCAGCTAGCTGTTAATGTTAACATTACACAAATACCATAGTATATCTGAAACAAGGTTTGTTTGTTATTTTTTACACCATTCATCTTTATTCCCACCTTGATGGGTGGCAGTCATTGAAGTACTGTTGTTAGAACAGTTCTTCATTTACCAGGTAATTGTCCTGACAGAAGTTTTCCAAGTGATGCACCATAACTCAGTTGAGTACCATCTTAAGTTTATTACAAATCAAACTCAACAATATAGTATCAGCTGTCCACTAATAAGCTTAGTATCAATAAAAAAATAGAAGAATCAATAAAAGTGCAACATTTTGTTATTTATTAGTGAAAACTAGAGTGATCTGTCACATGAGCTTTTTGAATATGAGTTTTTCCTGGGGATATTTTCATAATCAATGCAAATATCAGGAATACTTAAAAGTTAGAGAACTCAAATTAACAAAAAATACCTTTTTGGCGAATTTTGAGCAACAAGATCGAGGGCATTTTTTGTCACGCAGCTGACGCTCTTCATCTTGACTGCTAGTAGCCGACTCACTGTAGGCCTGCTGCAGCGACGGCTGTGTGGTCAGCGGAGGCGCCGAGCACACTGATGCCTGCGGAGTAAGCGGAGCCCGAGGACTCAGAGGTGGCGGTGGACCATTCGGACGGTCCCTGTCTGCATCACCACCACCCCTTTCACTCTCCACCACTTCTTCGCTCGTTATTATCACAGAAGGAGCACGCACTCGCTTGGGGTTGAAAATAGTGGGCAAGTCGTCTCGCGCCATCCTGCTTAGTTTATTTCCACGTACACATCCACCACAACCATTTTTAATTCAAAAATTCGATTTCACTGAAATTCTTACAATAAATTTGGATACCGTATCATTTTCTAATTAAGTCACGAATCTACAAAAAAAAAACACTACATACACACATTAATTTATTAATAGCTCCTCAATCATAACATTGCGACCGGCAAATTATAGAAATTGTAAATTCTTTGAGACAAGTATTTTTCACACCAGTATTTTCATTCATTTTTCTTGTTTTTAAAGATTTTCATAGATTTGTTTTCTTGGCAACATTTTATGTTGCAAATGAATTAAAAGTTCACAGACAATAAATAATTTAGTTGTGGAACACGCGGAAAGTTTTGTGTTGTTCGAAATGGTAACATTTAATTACTGTCAAAATGTCAATAACATTTAATTGGCCGCAGGGAAGATCAACTCAAACCCAGCTCAATGTTGATTGGTCGAACCGAAAGATGTTGCCATAATCCAGACAGAAATGCTCATGAAATGCTTGACTAAAATATTTATACGATTTATGCTCAATTTAACGAATCAATTCAATAATATGTAGCTAAATATTATTATGTTTTTAATTATATGTACTTATATTAAACAAACTACATTTCGCACTGAAAAGCCCTTTCAAGAATCATTTCATACATTGTCTATGGAACTGAAAACAACGAAAAAAAATGATTTATTTGATCGAAAACACACAGATTTACTTGTACCACATGTAAGACAATAAAATAATTTGAAAAACCTCTAAATAACATGAATAGTAAGCAAAAATTACAACAAACAGATTTTAACTGGCAGTTTACATTCTTGCGCAGTACCAAAAAAAGGACAAAATATTGTTTATGAGTAGAATTTCGCATTTTTGGTGGTAGATGGCATCATGAAAAGTTCAAATTTACTACACCAGAGGGAGATAATTGGTTAGCCTACTTGAAGCATCCGGGAACCTCGCCATAGTAGTAGACATGGCGGGTATCAACCTGGCTAAATGACGAAATAAATTTTGTTTGGTAATATAAGATCGTGTTAATTTCGTAGAAAAAGTGTTGATACTAAAAGACTAATTAAGTTATATTGGATTAGGACAAAGATGCAGAATGTTGGACAGTCTGAAAACCGAAATATCGATAAGGTGAATGTGCAACTTGATGTGGTAAAATCGTCCACTCCTCAAAGTTCGGCTTCGAGTCCGGCCAAATCTGAAACCGAAACGTATTCAGGAGCGCCTGCCAAATACATGACGGACTCTTCGGAAAGCGAGGATGACTCTGTGTCCGAGGTAAAACGTGTTTTGTTTTCGACAGAGGCGGTGGCAGTGAGGGAATGTGATTATCTGTACCGCTCTAAATACTGCAAGGGACATCTTGTACATGTCTGCTCTAACCGTACAGTTTCTTCTATTACCGAAACTACTCTTCTAGCAGCAATACTTGCTTGAAATCGTGCGTAGCACGCTGAAACGGACTAATCTATTTTACATTCTGAATAGAGTACGTCGCTTGCCAAATATTCCGTAAAACGTCAGAAAGTCATAAGTACATACGTACTACTGAGTAATGCATGAAATTATTTATGCCAGCCGCTCCTAGACAGTATTCAATTGATTCTTTGTAATTCTACGATGTTTAAGGGCTAATCCGCCGTAAGAGAGTTTTCATTGTCTATTTGTGTTTTGGATAGGGATTGATGTGCGGTGGCCATGTTTCTCGGATCACATGCATTCAGTTGATGTAAATCTCTGAATAATGGATTTTCATGACGTTATTTTACTATGAATGTGCGAATTATATAATTTTCTATTGGAATCGTCATAAAAATCGTCAATCATGGAATGTTTTATGTCGTCACGAATGACCAAGTCGTACAAAACGCCTAGTGATATTCGCGCAAAAACTACGGTTACTGGTGAATTGCAAGGACCATTGACAGTAATGATTAGCTGTAAACTCGTCCTTAAGCACCACATTGTCAGTACATCTCACATGTTTCTCGTTGGTGTTATAGATCTTGCTGGCTTGTTTGTGCCTTAGCAGGCCAGACCTGTTGGTAAGTCGAAGACAACATTACTGAGTGCCAGTGCCCAGTGCTACAGCTTCACCAACAACAATAGCTGTTGCAGTTTGAGTGCCTCTTACCGTTAACCTGCATAATGTGTGTGCTATGGACAATTACCACTTTGTTTTCTTTATGTTGAATGGTCCTTGTGATTCTAACATACTATTTATCTGAATCTCAATATTTCCAATTTATGTTAACATTACTAATCTGTAACCTAAACATGTCTTGAAATGATTCAGTATTGTGCTAAACATTGAAGTTGAATGATCTAAAACACTACAACTAACCTATAATGCTTTTGGTGTTGTGAAACTTGGAGTGAATCAAAATAACTGCTTTAATGAATGTTAACCTTTGAATCATAAGAATATTATTGAAATATTGAAATTAAATTAGTTTTTTTTTTTTCAACAACAGTGATAGTCCTACATAGTTCGTTATTTACTTAAAATCAATTCTAAATTTCAAAGAATAACAATTTTTTACACACAACATAAAAGTTCAAATTCCCCTGTCAAAATTGTTAGAACATGATTGTTTTTTATTTAGTGATAAATTGATGTTTGTAAATCAGGCGGAGATGGAAGAAGAAGGTGGTGGTGCAGAGCCATCCAAGTTCCTGCTGTCCCACGATGACCCCGAGCGGGCCGTTGACCCAGAGATGCAAGCACGCCTTGAAGCTCTGCTTGAGGCAGCTGGTATGTTACCCATATACTACTAGTTATGAATAATACAAAACTTATGCAATGGGAAAGCAACATGTGCTATATAATGCTCTTGCTTGTTATAACAACAAAAACTACATATTTCGACTTATTACTAGGATCACTTGTTATATTAATAGTTATGCACATTATTCAGTTGACATTATAAACAACAGAAGTAGATAGGTACTGAATAGAAGTTTTATGACGATTTTGTGGTTCATAGATTTCACTATTACCTTAAAAGGAATGGACAACATCTAACCTCAGTTTCAATATTGTTAGCTCTGACAATCAGTTTCACTTTACTTAAAATCAATGCTTTTAATTATCATGAATTACTGTAAGTCTAATGTTTATTTAACCTTTGTTTATTTTAATTTGCATATAATCAATGATCTTGCACCAAAATAAACTCAAATTATTTTGTTTACAAAATAAACTATCTTCTAAAAAATACCAAACAAGAACAATTTGATACTATGTATCACACAGATACTAATCATTAATTACTATGTATAAACAAGAAAAAGATAGTGACTGTATTTGAGCTTTTTATGGTAAACAACAAAATTAAGTTAAAAATGCCAATGCTCACATGTCAGTTACTTACATGATATTGTTGAACAGTGTTACACATCATGTTTTTAGTAATTACCATTTAGATTTCTTTTTAACTTTTTAACCAACTTCAAAAAAGGAGGTTCTCAATTCAACTGTATTTTTTTTTATGTTTGTTACCTCAGAACTCCGTTATTTATAAGCCAATTTGCTAAATTATTTTTTTTGTAAGGATATACTTTCAGATTGGTCCCATATAAATTTATCAAAAACGGTTCAGTAGTTTGGTTTTTAAACCATAATCTTAAATATATATAACTCAAAGGTGACTGACTGACTGACATAGTGATCTATCAACGCACAGCCCAAACCACTGGACGGATCGGGCTGAAATTTGGCATGCAGGTAGATGTTATGACGTAGGCATCCGCTATGAAAGGATTTTGATCAATTCTACCCCCAAGGGGATGAAAGTTTGTATGAAACATTGTCAATTTGAAACCGATCGGGCTGAGACTTTGCATGCATAAAGCTACTATGACGTAGGTACTTCTTAACGCGAGCGAAGCTGCGGGCAAAAGCTAATTACTGATAAAAATTACAACTTTTTTCATTTTTAGTGAAAAATAAAAACTGTTTTGAAAAAAAAAAACAACTGACTTACAAAAAAAATTAATTTCAGAAGTCGGTGGCAAACAACGAAAATGCGAACCCAACGACACCGATTTCCGAAATTAAAGTTATTTTTCGCTTTTATTAAGAATAGTCTGTTGTGCTAATCTGAGTTGAATTCTTATTAGTTTAAGAGTATGTAAACAAACAATAATGTCACAGAACATAACACTACTTATTATTAGTTTATATTGAGATATGTTGATGTGCTCATTTTGCTTTTATATACATTTAACACTTCTATATTAAATACAAAATTATCGGTATATTTACCCAATATCACCTCGTTTAAAGTTAGTCGTCAAGTGCCTAGTTTTTAAATAATAGCAAACGAAAAGAGTGTATGGTAAATACAGTCAGCAACAAATTAGGTGCTGTATCTTAGAAATATTATAATGATATTGATCAACAAAGCTTATGTAAATATTGCAATTTATGTTAGCTTTTGCATAGCTATTTATATAATTTGCATACTGGCTAGTGCAGTTTTACACCACTGGGATCATGTCACTTTTAATTTACACATAGTCATAGGACTAACAGATGATCAAGTTTCACGTCAATAAAAAAAGGTTCACTTTATCACTAATGAACTTTAAGAAGGATTAATATTATGGACTTAGTAGAGTAGATTATGTCTGATCAAGGAAAAGTAATTTTCCTCTTACGAGCGCGCACCTCTTCGCGGTCATGGTATGCATATTCGAGTAGTCAGGAAGCTAGTGTTAGGCTTTTCTGCCATTTACCGGTACCGGTTTAAAGTAAACCCGCGGTACTTATCTATGAGCAGCTGTTGGTGTGTTGACACACGCTTGACGTCGCCGATCCACGTCTGCAAATGAACGTCCAAAAACAGCCATTTATTTCATAAAATAACACACTTTTATAATTAATACCAGATATTAATCTCATTTATGTTCCGTTCGCGCCTGCGACTTCACTCTTCACGTAATATTGCATGCCTTTTTTTTTGGGTGGGAAATCATCAAATGACTTCTCCCGCTCTGGGCTGAGCGGAAGGGCGTGTCAGACTTTTACTGACTAAAATTGGATTGCATGCCTTAAAAATCATTAAAACATTCTCATAAGAAACTTCTGTGCGCAATTTTGATGGATGACTGGTGTCATTGATCAAATTTTATTGCTAAGGTTCCTACTTTGTCCTCAATTTTTGCAAAACACAGTTTCCTAATAGATAAAAATATAGGTATGTATGTGAAAGAAATTTAACCTCAATTTACACCGCCGCGGAATGGAATGAAAGCGAGTTTTTGTACTTTCTGTAACTTTATGTCAATTGTATAACGTACAAACTAGATACGAGCTTATTACTGCCGAAATTCTCGACAATGCGCGAGGATTCCCCGGAAGACGCGCGACCTTTTTTGGCTCTATTTAGTTTGTATGTTATACATTTATTGACATAAAGTTCATTATGCTATGTACAATTTCGTTGCAAAAAGTCGCTTCCATTCCATTCCGCGGCGGTGTAAATTGAGCTTAAATCTGTAGTTTCATTTTAATTGGAACTGCACATACTGTTTGCAAGTATTGATGGACTATTATTATGTTAATGTTTAGAGTTTAATTCACAACGCATAAATGCACTCTCATGCCTGCTTATACTAAATCACAAAGAGATATTTGCATGAATTGGACTCGAACACGATTTCCAACGCACCGCCTCGCATCGTGCTGGTAGACTTGACATCCGAAATGTGCAACGTCACTTGTAAGAAGACGCGCCACTCTACGCACCGGAGGCTTGGACCAATCTGAAAGCAACAGCGACTTTGATCACTACAAATAATTGTACTAAGTTATGTATAAAACAACAGACTTATGTATCGCTTTACGTTTCACCATTAATCTAATAGCACAACGACTTTATAATTAGAGTTTACAGTCGAATTTGTTACACCGTAACGTACACAAACTTCTCCAAATCCAGTTAGATTAAAAAGATCGAAGCCTAGTAATATTAAACGCGATTGATTTTTTAATATCGCGCGATAAGGCGCGCTTTACTCCTAGTCAACGAATGAAATATTTAGTAAATCGGTAGAGTATACGTCATCTCTATCGCGGGCTCCGCTTACTCACGCCACGGCCAGTGCCCCATAGCAATTGATAAGCTTCGAGCGCGCATTAGATTCTGTTCGGCAGACCGCGTACGCTACACTCATGCCTGGGACTCCGCGGCCAGATGTTAGCGTGATCCACGCATTATCTGTTTCGTAAACAATCAGTTTTTGATAAAACGAATTTATAATGATATTGTTAGCTGTATAGTTGAAAGTGATGTGTGAATGCTCAGTGCTTTATGTTGAATGCTCGACATTTTATGCGCTTTGTTTTGTGAGGACGTAGTATTTGCATATTGTTTAAAGAACAATGTACAGTACCTATCATTTAATTATTTTGGTTTTATATATTTTTAATGTATTGACTTCATTTACCTAGTGGGAAGGTTAAAACTTGATGCCACATGAATAGATATTTAAAAACAAAAAGTGATAATACAAAAACATAGTAGTGTGGCTATTTAGATCAATGAATCAGTCGTTTATTTTCTGGTTTTTAGTAATTATTATGAAAGTATAGTCAAACGAGTGCCATTCAAAACGTTACTTGTAACTAAAATGTTAGCAAATAATGGGCGTCAGTGTGACTAGTAAAATAAAGCACAACCCGCCTTGACCTCTTCGCACACATAGCTGCATTCACTATTTGTCTGAGTAAGTATTTAATAAATCGATAACTTTCGTTAGTCTGCTACGAACACAAAGACTAACTAAACTAAACTTTAGCACTCGTGAATTTAGTAGATTCCAACAATAGATGATTACATATAGGATTAAGTACCTACCATGGGTTTGATCATCATGTAATTTAATAATATAATGCCGCATATACAGGCTAAAATCTACTTTGATACGACCTTGTTGTGTAGGCAGACAGTAGACACCTAGTTGCCAAGAAAGAATTTAAAAGTAAAAACTTTTAACACACCTTTATGATTAATCTGCCCACACGTTTTATTCTACGCCTTGTCGTTTTCCGTAAAAGTGCATAAAATATTTGAATTTGGGAAACATAAACTGTTCATGCCGATAAATTGTAATAATATATTTTGCAAATAAACAGCGGTTTGTTGTACCGCCCGCGCCCTTGAGAAAATAGAATTTCTGAAATAGTTGGAACGTCCTTCTTGTCGATATAATTTATAGTTGTACTACTCATGGTGGCTTGCTAACCCATGGTATCGAGGTCGGGATCTGTTATTAACTAAGCTAAAATTAATTTAGAAACGAAGTAGAAATAGCATAGTATTGTTCTGTAGCAAATACGGAGACTTCTCATTACGATATCGGTATGGCGGGCAATCGCCAGTCACCAAGTCACCACCCAAGTACCGCGGCTCGTGACGTAACTTATGCACGAACTGCCGCGGAAAAAGATCTCCCTAACGGCCGCAAATGGAAGCGCAACACGCGGACGTGGGCCATTCAAAATGTGTCGTTTTATAAGGGAATCGCTTCACAGGAATTTAAGGCTCGTTTGATGGATCGATTTAATCGTAAGGCTTCCCTGTTCCCCTTTATAAATAGCTGCGGTGGAAGCTTTATAATGTCTGGCTGCCGCACAACGATATCTACCGGTGAAATTATATTTCTATGTGGGACGAGATTGGTTGAATACACGTACTTAATAACACGCCCATTTGGTATTCTTTTTTCCTAGAAAAAAGGAAATACTTATTGGGTTTCTAAAAGTTGTTAACGAATTCTTCACTTCTCAAATTTTCCATGAAAAATCTGTTTGCATTGCACCTAATGAACAATTTCCTAGAAAATTGTTTTGATCTAGTGTCAAGTTTATGAACAATCCGCTATTTTCAGTGCACCGCAAAAATTACTTTGTGCTTCACAATCATCATCATCATCATTCTCCTGCCCTTATCCCAATTTATTTGGGGTCGGCGCAACTAACAGTAGCTTGTGCTTCACAATATCATTATAAAATACAAAGTTATTTTTGCGGTCTGTAAAATTGACATAAGTATTTAGTTCTGCTACGGGACCCTATAATGAGCATGGTTCTTTTTCTATGGGTGTCGAATATGAATCTGTGAAGCAGAACTAGATGAGACTCTGTGCAAGCTACATTTTTGATCGTGTAGTCACGGCAATCGATCTCATAAATATGTAAATGCATAGCACTTTATGCATATTTTTGTAGTATATAATCATTCAATGATGACCAGTATTGATTAATAAACAAATATTCTTAGATACAATAACTGTTCCTAAAACTATTAAAACCCATAGAATATGTATGATGAATCGTTTGCTCTAGAAGCGCTCATCGTCATTTAAAGTTATTCAGTCACAGTAAGAAATCAGTTGGAAATCGTCGAGAAACTTGTGCGATAGATGTTGAATGAAATGTGTAACATTCCTTTTGGCCCCATTGTGCCATCTTGTACTCCATTGAATTCTTTGAACACGAACAATAATTACGCAAAAACAATATCTTGTGAATTTATTTATAGTTTTTATACTGTTACATAATAAGGTTTATTAATATGGAATCTGCCTAAACCGGCAACAGTTATGATTGCTTCCGTTTGTCAGTTCATTCAGTATTCATTTGCAGACAACTCTTTTGATTGTTTGGCTCCTAAATTAGGGATCCCACATAGCGTCCTGCGTGATAACGGTATTCGCCTAAATATTCCAATGCTTTGATGTCTGCGGACTGCGGAGCAACGCGTTATGAAAGAAAGGACTTATTTGATCACAAACTTATTTAAGTTTCACAATACAACATTGTTCGCAAATGTTTCATTTAAATCTTATGTACAATAATTTCAGATCAAATAATGCTATGTTTTTCATCTATAGATCTATCCTTTAACTTTAGTACTCCAAGTATATGTATTATGAAGTTGTTTCATTAGAAATTACTTAAGAAAAACATGAAACTTATTCAGACAGACAGCATCCTCAGGGCTTTGCCTTCTTTATGTTAAAAGTACGAGCGAGCAAGTTTACGTATCCATGTTGTTAAGAGTTGGATTCACTACGTATCCGAAGAATCTTTGGAGCTTGCACAATATACCCACATGCCATATACTTAAATTGAATTGAACAAGGCCTAGGGTTTATTGTTAGGATGTACAGAAAAAATCCATATGTTAAATTGATGGGTGGTCGTAAAAAAAACTATTCAATTACCACATCTGTTCGGCATCATTTGAAGTTGTGCTATTTAGTAAATCGGCCTCATCGTTCTCATTTCGGTTGTAGAGAAAGTTAGCCATAGATAGCGCCAAACTTTCAGACATTAATGCTTTGCTTGCTATGCAGTTAAGACTAAGGACAGAAATGTTATAACATTAATCAAAGCTCCCACGATCTATACTTAATGCTTAATTGATATATATATTACAATCTGACGCCTTATTAGCTTGAGTAGATACGTGAGGAGCGTGAGATAACAGATCCAGCTGCGATAGATGTTTTGTTTATGCGTTGATTGATCGGAGAAATGTACCAAGTGACGTCATGCGTGTACCCTAATTAGGATAAATGGAATGTTGTTTAGTTTAGGGAGCGACACATTTATATACATGTGTACTGCAATACAAATCAAGTTTACTGGCAATAAATTAAACAATGATGGAAAAATTAATCAAAGAAGAACAAAATAGTTTAACTACTATTTAATTGCCATCAAAACATTGCAAGTTATGGTTCCATGAAACATTTATCCAACGGCCGCCGCCGACACGTCTACGGCTGTCGTCGACAACGTGCCGATCGTGTTTTTAACCGACTTCTAAAAAAAGGAGGAGGTTCTCAATTCGGATGTTTGTATTTTTTTTTTTTATGTTCGCGCATAACTCCGTCGCTTGCCAATCAATTTGAAAAAATCTTTTCTTTATTGGAAAGGGTTTACTTCCCAAATGGTCCCATAAATTTTTTATCAAAATCGGACTAGCGGTTTTTGAAAAATCAACAAAAAACAAAAAAATAACCCCAAAAAAAAACAATACACCATCGGCATGTTGTCCACCGCTGCAGTTGACGCGTGCAGCTCTTGTGTCAATAACATCTCACAAGAGTCTTCTAAGAAGATCAACAGAAGTTGCCTTGCTTTTTGTGCGTACATTTGGCTCCTGTTAGTTGATAGGCAGACGATTATCCATCTAATTAATTGATGCATCCTACAATCCGTGTACATATTGGCGTCGGATTCATTTAGTTAGAACATCTTAGCTGTACAATTCGCGAGCCTTTGTGAACCGATCTGACTCATTAACTACTGATCGCACTTGTATCAGTTACTTAGGGGTGATGCGCTAAGGTAACCCGCGAAATTCATTATTAATTTACTTACGTTTTTTGTAATTAGCGGGTCAGTGTCAGGTCGTATATTGATTAATTTAAAATATGATTCGCGACCGTAACAAATATGGCTTTACAGAATTATAATCATTCAATACAGTTCCTTAAGTTAGAATTCGCCTCAAATGTCATGGTTTCATGAAATAGTCATTCAATAGGGTAATATGAACTTAAGAGGGTTGTATGGATTTTTATGATTATAGTTCTATATTTGTTAAGACCGCGATCCATATTTCGATCGACATACAACGTGATGACCTGCAATTTGCAGAAAACGTAAGATAATTGGAATTTCGCGGGCTACCTGACGCTTTCGCCTTAATAAACCTTTTATCAGAGTTAAAACGTGCCGCATTTCCTAATGCAGAATGATAGTAATCGCGTATTACTATCATTCTGAAAGTGTTTGCCCCTGTCCAATCATTAAAATGATTTAAGTGTGACAATGATTGGTAAAGTAACTAGGCACTTTTAAGGTCGTATTCAAAGAGACTTTTAATTATTAGTTTGTGCTATGATCTTTCCCGCTCACAGAGAGGAGACCTGTGTCTGTGGCTGATTATGCTATTATGCTATGCTTTGTGATCCTTCAGTTGTAAGTTCGTTGTTTAATACTTTGTGTTAGCTTGTAATGGATCTAAATCCAGCTTTACCTTAGAAACATCTGCAGTGGTCGTAACCATTGATTGCAATGCAATCTGCGGCCTGATCATGTAATTTTAATGGTAATCACAGGCACTTAGGGTTTCTCTTTGGTTGGATTATAGTTTCCATTATCATTGAAGTGCCATGACTTTAAAACTTAGATTCAGTCGTTTGAGGTTTTACACAATCGGTGAAGTAATCCCTATTCAATACCTGTGTACAGTTAAAATGGCACATCGGTTTCTAGAACAAAATCGGCGTCGCGAACACCGGTGCATAATCAGCCTATAAAGTTCCCACTGCTGGGACGCAGACTTCTCCGTGAGAGGGAGGACACCTGAGTGTCTTATTCTAAAGCTCTATGTGTTATATTAACGCCCCTTTACCTTACAACTCACGGTAGTTTTTTTTTACTTCTTAAGATTTTTCCATGTGCCATAGTCCAAATTCCATAATAAACTTAGACGTTCCATTATTTCGTCTACCACAAACATGTCATAACACATAACATAGCGCCTGTGATCCCTGAGGGGGTTTGACAGAGGCCGCAGACACGTTTGGCCAGTTATGTTGTAAGTCCCTTATAATCCCGTATTATAAGGGACTTACAACATTAATTGCGAGCCTATTGCCATCTACCGAGCACAAATGCAGCCTCCTGGCTGCTACTAAGAAATTCCTGATGAAAACACTCAATAACAGTTTGCTCTGCCTGCAGTGGCGTGCCTTGCATAAAGACATTATAAGCAGTGCCTACCTCGATAAATCACCATAAGCCTGTCAATTAGCCCCACAATAAAGAAACTCACTAAATTATCATACCTAACAAAAAACAAAATCTTCATACAAGCACGCGGCAGTAGGCAGTTGCAAGACGGCCTACTCGGCTCCCGTACTATTCGCACATTGTCAGTTTTACTCGTTCAAGTTAATACGACGTAATTAAATTCTTGTCTACCTATTCTGAAAACCAATGCACGCCACTGTCTGCTTAAGAACGCTCTATTAAACTTTTCCATTATATCTACCACTAAGTACCCAACTAATTCACTCCCACCTTTTTCCCCACAGGCATCGGCAAGCTATCCGGCGAGGGCAAGCACCTCGCCGACCCGGAGGTGCTGCGGCGCCTGACGTCGTCGGTGTCGTGCGCGCTGGACGAGGCCGCCGCCGCACTCACGCGGATGCGCAGCGACCAGCCACCGCCGCACCACCGACACCACCATCAGGACAAAAAGTATGACTGGCTTTACTAATAACTAGTTTAATTTATTTAAAATGTAGTACTTATTCGACATAAAACGGGGATCTTGGATTAGTTTTCTTCTTACGGTTGTCTCTGTTCCCAATCACCCATATTCCGATTTACTCATGTCCATTACAAGTTCCATTCAAACGGTCAAAATCATTTAAAAAAACGTTTATGATTGATGATGATGATAAATGATATTTATTTACTTACTGAAATTTGTTAAAAAAAAACTTTTACATGTCGAAAATAAATAATGTTTGAAAACTAGATGAGTTCGGCGTTTCTAATCCGAACTGAATAAAATGTAGCAATTTAAAGAAGCGAACCTAATGCGGGTTGAAATTAAATTATTGTCATACTGTAATGCAGTGCTCAAGGTCCTAAATGAGTCTAGATTTCTAGAAGCAATCTTGCTCAGACTCCATTTAATTTATTACATCTGGACTTATCTTCCGCTCAGTAAACGCGGTGTTTTATTAAGTAAAATACGCCGCAATAATAAGTAGTGCAAACCTTTCTTGATCAAAAGACATAACATTTTTAATAATATTAGACCCCTCAATGCCATTCCGCGTCGCATGTTTTCATTTAACATGTTTACTGGCGAAGTTCACTGCAGATGATTCATCCGGAGAGCACAAACGACTAATGACATGTGTTACATAAATTCTTGTCTTGACCATCCTTGTATCTAGATTCTATACGATAATATGATTCAAACACTAATCCCGTCAAACAATCGTATGACCCTCGATCGTGCATATTGAATTATTGATCTTACCTCTTTTTAGGTTGGTTAGTAAATTAAAACTGTAAAAGCTACTCTTAGACGTCTAGGGACTGTGGTCTGTGATATCCGTCTGGAAAACACATTCAACAATTCTTTTAGACGACCTGCCCCAATTTTGGTTCGGTAGTAGATATACGTTTAACCTAGTTACCTTTAAAAGGTGAAGTGTAGAACTAAGGAAAGTAGGACACCCATGTTAAAAATAACATTGTCGGTGTTAAGCTTATTCAAATTTATTGCAATATCATTGCTACACTAGTTGTAAAGGGTGTAAAAGAATGGAGCAATATTAATTTAAAAGAGACAGACAACAACAACTTAAGTATAGGAGTAATCATGAATAAATTAATGAAACTAAATCTGTGTTTCCATACATTTTAGTAAAATAGACGTTGATAATGGCACAGAACGAACTTTTAATTCCATAAGAAGTCCATATTAGCATCCAAAAGTATGTGTAACTAGCTTCTGCCCGCGGCTTCGCTCGCATGGATGTCGAGAATTATCCCATGGGAACGTGCTATCAGGCCAAAAAGTAGCCTTAGTTCTTCCCCAGGATGGCATCTACTTGCCAAATTTAATCAAAATTCGTTTAGTGGCTTAGGCGTGAAAAGGTAAAATACAGACAGTTACTTTCGAATTAAAATATAAGTATGGATTCCAACTTGACCTCCTTGCATGTCTGTTAAACAGTAGCGTCACTTGAGTTCAGTCGAAGGCCGCTAAAAGCGCATTAAGACATGTGCATTTAGGAGAGCTTTTCACGTTCTACACATGGCTCGCAGGCATTACCGTGTAAACAGTTGAAGAATGCTCGGTGTCTCACCGATGCGGGCTGGCGTACGCACATTCAACATTTATTGGCTGTAGTTTTATGTGACAACACATCTATTAGCGTCTAACTGTTGTTCGTTGACATTTCGGCTGTTCTTGGTCAAGAGAGTTCCACAATTCTTAAGGTGTCTACGGATTTGCTCGATTTTTATCGATTGACTCGACGTGTGATCAAACAAACAAAATTGCTATTCAACTAATCTTGTGATTTTGTTGCTTGTTTTTGTTTGATCACACATGTCGATCGTCAAAAATACCGCAAATCTGTAAGCAGCTTTAGATTTCTTAGTAATGTTTACAGTTTTATTTATCTGCGTGTTTCGGGATTGCCGAATCGCAAGCTGATCACGCGAGTCATTCGCAACTAGTCGGGCAATCCCGAAACGTTTAGTGAGTAAGTTCTTATAAAAATAAACATGAATGTGTCACGAAAGCTATGTAGTCAAAAAAATCTCAGCGATTATTTCAATGTATTTTGTAACACGAATATCAGAGACACGATTCTGAATATAAATTATCTGATCAAATTCTACCCGTTCATTAGTCATCTTTTTTAATGGGTCATTATTGTGATTACCTCTCAATATCTTGTAGGCTCCTAATTTGGTCAGCATTTGATCTTAAAATACCAAACGTTACGTCACGATTTCTCCTTTCACCATTATGTTTTCACTTCATTCATCGAAACAGTTTCCCTGTTTAACATATTAGTTTTTCCTATTACGTCACAGTTCACAGTTATTATACATAATAATAAATTATCATAATGTCATCTGTGTTTTGATTTGCACACTGTCTCTTGTTGAAATCGGGCCGTAAATTCCTACCGGTTTTTTTTATGAATATTATAATGATAGCTTGCTAACTCGTTCCAATTCCACTAAAGCCAATTATTTATCGATTGAACGTTATCATAATGCATCGTCATCAATTATTTACCATACATTGAAACAGTGAACACCGCGTCTGCAGAACACGTGTTATGTTATTTTCTTTCTTCAAAAATTAATTTAAACTTTCTAAATATAAATCCGTTATCCCTAAGCGTTGAAGTTCTAGGGTAGGGTACTTTCAATGATGATATCCCGAGAATTGAGTAACCTTTGTGTGCGGGCGGGAAGCCTCTCGAGTTGACGTCTTCCATGTTGTATCCGCGGCAACTCGATGAGACCGTCTCGTGACAGTGATTTTTTAAGCTTTGATCTTATCTGATTGACTTTTGTATCGCCATATACCTGTGTCTTTGTCATTCAAGAGTAGATATTATGTGATCGTGATGATTTTAGTCAACAATGCGGGTCGAGTGCCACGGGGAGCACGCCGACGGTGGCGTCGTCGGTGGGCGCGGACGGGGCGCCGTCGCTGGCGGAGGCGTGCTCGGACGGCGACGTGGGCACCGTGCGCAAGCTGCTCACGGAGGGCCGCTCCGTGCACGAGACCACAGAGGAGGGCGAGTCGCTGCTCTCGCTCGCATGCTCCGCGGGATACTACGAGCTCGCTCAGGTGCTGCTAGCCATGCACGCGAGTGTAGAGGACCGCGGCATCAAGGTAACTAAATGCAACTTCTTTTTGAATCCGAACGAAACATTAAACTTAGAAAGATGAACAATTTTCGTAATGTTAAGTCTAATTCTCAAAATCACAAATCATGTAGGTATTCAAAGTAGGCACTGAATCAGCACTTTATGATCCTCGAAAAATTTGAAGAAAAAAAAATCCGACTGCAAGTAAAAGTTGAAAACTAGCTCATTTTTCAAGCAGTCTTATGCAGTTGCAGTCATTTTAATTCAATCTAAGATTCGATGTTGCAACCTAGATACAAAAATATGTGTGAAAAACTTAACCCAGTCTTATAAAAACAGAACGCACACACTTTAACACTTTCCAGTGTTTTAGAGGACAAGAATCGATTCGAATCGCCTTGTATTGAATCGCTGGTCTAGTGGTCGCAAGCGATTCCTCCGGTCCCGGGTTAGGCATAGTGTTATTGGATTTTCCATCTGGAATTTCTCAGTAGCAGCCCGGAGTGTAGGTTTGTGCCCATTTGGTGACAATAAACTCGCCCTCATGATGCATGGGACTTAAACATAACTGGCGAAATATGGGTGTACTATATGTACACCTCTGCCTTACCGTTCGGGGATTACAGGCGTGATGTTAAGAAGGATAACTAAACAAACTCCCCACCAACACGTCTCTTAATGAGTTTTTCCACCCCACAGGGAGACTGCACACCTTTGATGGAGGCGGCGAGCGCGGGTCACGTGGACATCGTCCGGCTGCTGATCGCGCACCAGGCCGACGTGAACGCCGTGTCGGGCTCCGGCAACACGCCGCTCATGTACGCGTGCGCCGGCGGGCACGAGGAGTGCGTGCGCGCGCTGCTCGAGAGCGGCGCCAATGTTGAAGACCACAACGAGAACGGACACACGCCGCTTATGGAGGTAAACATAAAATTCATTCACTAAATAAATCATTAAATTCATGCACAGCCTAAATTGTCAGGTCTAGAAGCATGCAATTTATCAACTTTAGGGGATAAATTGCATGCTTCGATAACTTTATATGAAATTTGAAAGTTTATATGAAATTTCAACATGGCATTGTATTCTAAAGTGTCGTCCATGGTTGTCGCATAGACAGTACAGTACGCATGTATGTAGTATTGTAGTCCTTGTAGCTCGGACATGCGTCACCTTCGAGGAACCTCCTAAGTTCGGTAGCGTAGCAATGGTCCAGACCGCCGCGATACGAATTTGAATGTAGCTTCTATCAGGATTTAATGGTCCACGACTGAAAGCAAACAGACTGGTTGGCTGCTGTTACTTGCTCATCGTCAGGCAGATGCAGGTTTTCAAGCTTTTCCACTAAATACAAGTCTTGAAACCTTCACCAATGATGTTTGGATAAACTGTACCTTCGCCCCCATACAGCACGCACTACTCGACACTAATCTGAACAATACAATGTATTGCCATAGATAACCGTTGCATAGTTACATTCCGTATTTATCGCGAATCCAGCTCCAATGAATCATAAGTTACATGTTTTGTTTTCACAAAGCTATTTTGTAGATTACACATAATTTGTATGTGATTACTGAGATAAAGCACAATCATTTTCAACTACATTTGATTCTATCCTAAACTGAGAGAATACAGCCTAGAAAAAGTTGGTCCTAGTTTGTTTGAGATTCATGTCTACTCCAGGGTTTATTAGTTCAAAGGCTCAGTGTTTTCTTTTAAGTTTATTACTAGATTTTTCGGCTTTGTACATTTTACATCTATTATCTTATCAGACGCTGTAAAAAAATCATTAATTAATTTGTAAACAAACCGTGATTGATTATGCATTCTTGGCAATCAAGTTTTCAAGAGTAAATTATTCAAAGTGCTGTCGGTGCTTAGTGCCATCAAAATTACCACTTTATCACACCAGTAACAAAATCCTTTTTCCTTAAACCAGGCGGCATCAGCCGGTCACGTGGGCGTCGCCAAGATCTTATTAGAACACGGCGCTGGCATCAACACGCACTCGAACGAGTTTAAGGAGTCTGCCCTCACCCTCGCCTGCTACAAGGGCCACCTGGACATGGTGCGCTTCCTATTGGCAGCCGGCGCTGATAGGGAGCACAAGACCGATGAGATGCACACCGCGCTCATGGAGGCAAGCATGGACGGGCATGTGGAGGTGGCGAGGTTGCTGCTTGATTCTGGGGCGCAGGTTAGTGTGAGCAAGACCTTATTCTTATAATTAGCATAGAACCATCACCTGTCAAAAATCAGCCCATCTTGTAAAACTGACAGTTTTCAAGACGGGTTGATTTTTATGGGTGTGTCATGTTCAACCAGACAAGATACAAGAAATCAGTGGCAGAATACTGGTCTAACCAGTACAGCATTCTGCCACTGACTTGTTGTCTTGGAGACACATTTTGGGAAAACGAAATTGATTAATACTAAGAGAATTTGCAGCATCTGAGGCTAGTTAAATAATGACGCATGGAGGTCCTCGAAATAGTCGTTTTCACGCTCCAGTTTACTGATTGGCTATTTCAATGTAAGGACCCTTCAAGTCGTCACAAAATCAGTTGCATCCGGAACTGTATCTACCTACTGGGTACAAGTAACCTCCTCATTTAATTAAGGCCTGTAAATGTTATTTTTTTTTAAATTGGGAGTCAGTGATTGTATCTTTAGCATAGCATCTTTTTAATTAAAATTTTCTTGGTCAAATATTCTGTTACTTAATGAAATCCTTGTTTGTATAGGTGAACATGCCAACGGACAGTTTCGAATCACCGCTGACGTTGGCAGCGTGCGGCGGCCATGTTGAATTAGCAATGTTGCTGCTAGAACGAGGGGCCAACATCGAAGAGGTTAACGACGAAGGTTATACACCGCTCATGGAGGCCGCTAGAGAAGGTATGAAGACTTCTTGCTATATTTTATTTTGTGTCTTGGCGAGGTAAAAATATAAGTTGAGATTTGAGAGCCAGTATAAATTTCAGATACTGGGAGAAAGAACTGGTAAAGAAAGATCAGTTAATATGGAGTTAAAACAAGTTGTCATATCACTTATTATGGACTTTCTATCTATTCACCAGCTTTGTTTGACTCGTAAAGTATGTCTAAGGCATTAAGTCCACCTTGGTATCCTATAGGTACTTTTTAAATTACATGTCTCATAAATAAACAAATTGTTCTTTATAAGGTCACGAGGAGATGGTGGCACTCCTGCTGGGTCAGGGCGCCTCGATCAACGCACAGACGGAGGAGACTCAAGAGACGGCGCTCACACTGGCGTGCTGCGGCGGCTTCCTCGAAGTCGCTGACTTCCTTATCAAGGCGGGCGCTGATGCCGAGCTCGGAGCGTCCACGCCTCTCATGGAGGCCTCGCAAGAAGGACATCTTGAACTTGTGCGGTGAGTACTACACAGATTACTACAACGTTGATATTTTTTGGGCTTTTGTTCGTTATAATGAACATCATCGTCGTCTTTATCACTTCTGTAGTACACCGTTAACGTGTTGTTTTGATTTGCACGATGTAAATCGAAACAATACGTTATCACAGTTGTAAGCTTAAAATTTTTAAAAACCGACTATACTACCATTTCCGACATCTCAGGGATGGCCACGCATTGCAATGCTTCTTGTATTAAAGATATCTGACAAAAACCTGTAATCATCAGATGGGATATCTACTGATTGGCCATCTAGCATAATCAGCTTATTAATTTTCCCTCTGCTGGGGCACAGGCCTCCCCTCTGTGAGAAGAGCCCTTCAGAATAGTGAATGGAAACATCGTTGGTCATCCATTAACATGCAAAAGCACTACCTAGGTTTCCTTGATGTAGTTCGTCATTGTCATTGGCTGCCTATGTTTATTTATTTATTAAGACTATGCTCAAGGAAAACTTAATTACCAAATCGACTCTGTGTTCACGTGCATTCAATTTTAATGCTACAATATAGAAATTAGATTTGAAAGCATTATCATTTGAATACGCACCATTGTTCCACAGTTACCTACTCAACGCGGGCGCGGACGTAAACGCCCAGACGCAGACGGGCGACACGGCGCTGACGTACGCGTGCGAGAACGGCCACACGGACGTGGCCGACCTGCTGCTGCGCGCGGGCGCGGAGCTGGAGCACGAGAGCGAGGGCGGCCGCACGCCGCTCATGAAGGCCTGCCGGGCGGGCCATGTGTGCACCGTGCAGTTCCTTGTTGGCAAGGTAAAATCCTTCATTCAAATCAGCTCTGAGATTCAGTACACCACAAAACGCTTACCATTTCCTAGTGATATTTAGGTGGAATGAAATAGTGGTTGAAAATGGAAGCATACTGTTTTGTTTAAGATAGTCAATTAGTTTAGCGTAATGTCGTTCTTTCTGACTCAAGGGTCAGACTTGAAAATTATGTTATAGTTAAGAAAATTTATTATTTATAATTCAATTGAATAAGATTATTGTAGGAATAGTCTTGCATCATGTTCGTTCTGAAACACAGTGTCACTGAGATATAGTTAAATTTGTACCTATAAATTCTGAAACTCGTAAACGTTTTTGTGAACTAGTCATTGGAGTGCCATAATAAATAAGGGCGCCGTCAGTCGGGACTGGTCATCTCTTAGCTGCCACGGCTTATTTTAATTTAATTTTTGAATTGTTTATTACGGACACTTTTAACGTTTGGCCATTGTTCTCACCTAAACAATTTGAACATGAATGATGTACCCATATTTTAATTTAAAAGAGTATCCGTGTAGTATCTTGCCCGATCTTCTGCATAGGTACCTACTACGCTTTGGAATGCTACTAGCTTCTTCTATCTGACTGAGCTCTTGACAATTAAAAAGTGCCTGTAATTGAAATAAATACTTTAAGTTTGAATAAACTCAATATTTGGTTGTGTTTACACAGGGCGCTGACGTAAACCGCATGACCGCCTTAGGCGATCACACCCCCTTATCTCTCGCCTGCGCGGGCGGTCACGTTGACGTCGTGAAGTTCCTGCTGGCTTGCGATGCGGACCCGTTCCGCAAACTGAAGGACAACTCCACCATGCTTATTGAGGCCGCTAAGGGAGGCCACACGGCTGTTGTACAGCTGTTACTGGACTACCCGCATTCTGTTATGTTGCCTAGAGGTATGTTACATAATTTTGTTTTTGTCAATCTTTTACAGATGACGCTTGGACGAATTTTTTGATGATGTAGCCTTAAGAGTTTAGGATGTGAACGATGAGTTGTGTGGTATAGACTGATACTTGCTTTTGGGTCAAAATAGAATTAAGATGAAGTGTGCTAGACTAAATAGATTTTTGAATTAATTCTTTTGCAAGTGAGTCTCATTTGATCCATCCCGGGTCCTCAAGTAAGGTGAGCAGCGCCTCGATCGTCATTACGGTTCCATGTAGAATAGAATAGTTTGGTACTCGTGTACCGCAATGATATCGGAGTCTAAGCCATATCCGTCCGCAGGCAACGCCGCGGCCGAGGAGCCGAGCGGGCTGAGCGCGGCGCAGGCGGCGGCGCTGGGGCTGGCGCACGCGGCGGCCCCGGGGGGCGGGGGCGGCGGGGCGCGCGCGCTGCTGCCGGCGCATGCGCACGCGCACGGCGCGCTGCACCACCCGCCGCACCACCACCCGGCGCAGGACCTGCCCACCAAGTTCTCCAAGGTCTACCTCGACGGTGAGCCATCGCATGCGTATACTTTACGGACACAGAACGTACCCTATTCTTGAAATATTATTTTGTCCATGATTTATACACATTATATGTATGCTGCGGTCTCCTGCTATTGAAGGGCCATCAGACTAAAACTTATTATTGCAGACTGTGATTTTTTTGTGTACATCTTTTATTAAAGATCCTCAATAAAATCAAAATTATTTTAACGCAGTATTCTGTTAAATATCCTAAATTTTCGGTTACCGCGAGAAAAATCACCCTCGTGGTGCTCTTCCGTAAGCGACCGCAGCCGTAGCGCCGCTCAATCTTAATTACAAGAGTCACATAGAATGAGCGGCGTCGCTGCCGCGCGCAGTGCCTCCATGCTCCCTGTCCGCAGAGCGCGGCGTGGCGGCGCGCAAGAAGGCGGGCGGCGCGGCGGCGGGCCCGGCCAGCGCGCCCGACGCGGCCAAGCACAAGTGCGCGCGCAAGCAGCGCGTGGCCCCGCCGCACTCCGACCACCACCTGCCGCCGCCGCCCGACATACTGGACGACAACGTACGTACCGCCGCACCACGCACACGCGCGAATAACGCTTGCAACGTTCAAAGGCTTACCGAAGGCCCGGTTTCCATCAAAACGGTGAGAGGGGGGTGTCTTGAACGACCAATAAGTTAACGAGATTCCACTTACGTCGGCTTGCACCTCAAATTGAAAAATCATTATCACATTTAACGCTAAACGAGTTTAAATCACCATTCTGTCCCTGGCGTCTTCAAACGATTGACAGAAACAGAACGATGGTTTAAATACGTTTATCACTAAACGCATTTAATGATTTATCTATTACAATCTTTTTGCAGTGCGTATAAATCGTATTATTCGCTCGCAAACGAGGGCCTTTACCAACGCGCACCTCGTACGAGCGCAGACGCGTTTGTAAGCTCGTATGCTACTGGCTCACCCACCAGTATAAGAGCGTGTACATTGCAGCGCTTATTATGCTCGAAGCGTATGTAACAACACGCCTATAGATTTATAACCGCCCGCCCCTATGTACAACTCAATAACCTATTGATTGTTTTACGAGACTTCTCCTCTCGACTTTGTAAAAAACCGGGCTTTATACACGACAGACTGCAATGCGACACCAACACATTAACGAACTAACCGTCCGTCATCCAACGGTTGTCACACTGCAACCTGTCGGAAATGTTGAAAGTAATATAATTCACGCATATTGCAAGTTTTCGAACTCCGTGCATAACGCACGTATGTTGTTTTCCTACAGCCAATTACTGGCTTACCAAGAATAACGCCCGCCATTGATTTGTATGAAGTTGTACGACTTGTACAAATGTCACAATGGCATACAAATAGATATTGGTATTCTTACTTCGCGATTCAACGTGAATTACATTGCTTATACTTGCAAATACATATACTCAATTATATTATTATATTACTCGTAAACTTGAGTACAATTGCTAAATAACATAACTAACATTTCCCGACGTTTTGACCGCTTTATAATGGCGACAAGAATACATCAGACACATAACATTAACTTACGCCTTGGGGGTAGGCAGAAACAACAGATTTTTTTTTCTCTAAAACCCCTATTGTATGGGTTCCACATCTTGACCGTTGTTAACAAGCTGTGCCATTATTATGAAAGTATGAATATTATAAAGCGATTAAAACGTAACTTACTTTAATAACAAATTAGGGACTATTGGCAAATAGCTTCAACCCCCCACAGTTAATTCAGAATCTAACAATGTTAGGGATGTGTTCAGAAGTTTATTGTGATTCTTACATGCAACTAACAAAGTATTAAAACATATTGTTCAATCTCCTAAACATACAAAAATCAATTTGTAAATATTTTATATTCTCTTTAATTCAATCTAAGTAGTATCATCCTAGAATACATATCCAACTGCTTTATAAAATGTAAAACACTGTAGGGTTCAGGTTCAGGTTATAATTGGTGTTAGTGTCACTGTAAACTTCTGAATCCTTGGTATAACAGAGCTGTACATAACTTTACGCTAGTTGCATAACTAAAGTATATTTTGACTTGTTTTTTTTTCAACTTAAGTATATTTAAGTAATATTCTGCAATGTTTCAAAATATTTTTTTGAGTAAAAAAAAAACTTTCATTCAATATACAAAAACGAACTTTCTTTATTAGACTAATGTTTAGTACCGCTTGCTTTGCAAATTCTATCCCGGGATACTGGCTTAATTCATTAAAATCTATTAACCATTTTCTTTCGTCTCCGTAAACTAATTTCGGGAACACCGCGGCAACCCCGCCGGAGCTATGCAGCTAGTGTATTTGATTTGACTCCCTTATTCATAAACAAAAAAGTAAATACTTTTTATAAAGAAAATACAATAATTTCGGTATGTCTATTGATGTGTAAGTGTTTATGAATAAAGGCCATAATCGTTTGTACATTTGTGTTGGTTATTAACCTATTATCGTAAAGCTTAGCTCCTATATGCCTCTCATTTGTATTAAATTTTCCAAATTAACCATTGCGCCCCCACCTAATGTATAATATGGATACATATGTATATTGTTGGCTTAATATCACGATTCTATCATTTCATTTCTATTTGCTTGCTTCCCACGGTGTAGATTTGCCACCACGCCATGGCTAAGGTATCACTCCCGCCGGGGTTTACGTGGAAGGATGTTAACAAGAAAGTTAAAATTAAATGCCAGATTAAAAATAAATGCAACGTGAGTCACACTATAATTACATTCACTAAACTAACTCAAGTAAATTGTGTACAGCGGCGTCGCACACGTAGACCTGACTAACGCTATGAGCTAAACAGTAAGAACTCACCGCGCGGCTCTTGGACGTCCCCAACTAAATATTAAATATGACGGTAGTCGTGAACCGGATTGTCAGTTTCGTTGTACACTTGGTGGCCGGAGCCGCTGGGTGAGTTCACTGTTACGGTGGCGTTAGTAGCGGCCGGACGTAGCACGTAGTGCGGCGCCGCGCGACCACGGCTGACGTTACTTTGTTACAGCGGGACCCGCGCGACTGCCTCCCCGAAGCCGATCGCAGCCTGCTCGATTTGCCCGACCCCGCAGGTATGTACCACACACTTTCTAGGTTTAGAAGTTATAATATAGTTTGCAGTACGCAACGGTGCGGGGATGCTGTTACAGGCACTTGATATAATACTGTAAATAAATATTTTCCGCCAAGCCTTCAGCCTGAGCCCACCCCATGGACTAAAATAAAATAAATCTTAGGATTTGAGTCTTCAGATCCTAAGATTTATTGATTAATAACAGTTGTCCTGCCTTAACAGCAATTCCGCAATGTTGCATACTGTTGTAAGAGCTGGTTTAAATAATACTGCTGAAATTAGCGGATTTGAGGATTTGACGAATCTTAAGTATAAGTAATCATGAAGTAAAACGGTGACGTTGTATGTGAAGGTCCGCCGACGCTCGCCACGTCGGCGCTGCACGCCTTGGACCTACAGTTCTGCGCTCAAGGCAAGTCCAAACTTCACACGTCACCCTTACAGCATTGTATTTATGTTTGGCTTCACGCATTCCGTTTCGCATCGTTAGGGTGCAAGCAGACCAAGCTAAGGGTGAAATTAAATTTACACGCACACCTTATCATTTTCCTGTATCTCTATCCCATTCTGGCACTCAGAAGTGCACTTCACTAGAGCGAGAATTCTATTCGCACGCAAAAGCACGAGTGTGGGTACTTGCAAACGGACTCACATTAGCGAATCTCAAGCTCGCAGCCTTAAAGTGGCACAAGGAGATAGTGATACAGAAAAATGCTGATCCGAGCGTGTAAGTATGGCTTCACCCTAAAAGTTCTCGTTGCTTGCATACTCAAAACTCTTGGGTAATACCTTTCGGTATACCATAGCGTTTGCGTATGCGAGTACTGCGGCCCACATATTAATCCATCATAATGTAAACCATATAATAATCACATCCTTTCTTCTGTGTATGTAAATACGTGTTTTCTGCGTTGCTAATCATGTCAATATTTGTTTTTGTCAAGTCACTTTTTATATCTGTTCTCTCACGGAGTTTACTACGAGTTCTAGACGTAGCCTAATTCACATAATACAAGTGTTAACATTCACCGAATTGCTAAACACAGTTAACCTATACTAAACGACTATAGTGCAATGGTTTAGGGTGCGGCCCGATACCGTTGCGCTATTGTAGTGAACTAAGAACAATCAGTATTCTGCTTGTTCTTAGACATAGCTGATATTCTTGAAGGGCCGATTCTTCAATCGTCAGATAACTCTCTGGAGCATAAACATGGCGGTTTAACAGCGTTTGTATAGAAATATGTCAAACTGCCATATGAACAATAATCAAATACAGTTTACTGACGATGGAAAAATCAACCCTAAACAAAATATTGAGCAGGTAAGTGGTCTTAATTTCCTTGTGCAATATAACCAGTATTATTCCTAGGCAATGTAGTAACAGTAGTTTTTACGATGTAGGTGTGACGACCATCCACCCTCCGACGACGCCACCGTACCCGCCTCCGCAGCAACTGTTCCCAGTGCAACAACTAGCTACCAACCTCAACCAGGTGTGTACACTTGCTTAGTAATATTTATTGGGATTTAGTTAGATTAAGCGTCATTCTAAAACTAAACTAGTGTAGGTAACTGATATAAAATGCTCGTAACTTTGTGTCTGCGTAAAAAGTTCCATGTAGGTACTAAATCCGTTCAGCCGTTATGGCGAGGTGGAGCATAAAAGGTCCACGACATAGCATAGAAAAAACCAGTTCAATACCTGAACTCATTTTTGACTCCAGATTTTTTTAGCTCTTGTCAATCTATCGAAATATTTCGTTATTTTTGAAGCCGTTTAGTACAAATGGACGTAGGCTACCTACTCCATAAGTTTTAACCGCGTTAAACATTATAGAACACTCCAATACAAGAGCGTCCGCGCGCGAAGGTTTCACGTAAATGCTCCAAGTTCGGTTGCAAGTTCCTTCTGCTCGACGCGTTGCAACGGCTCGGCCAGCACATTAGTGAAGTGGGTGCCGTCGCGGTAATCTTCGCGAGTTGTTTATGACATTAGAGAATCCTTAAATTATTGTATGAAGTACTATCCATAGTGACTGTCTTTATTCTAGCACGACTAGCTCCATTTACAACGTAAATCAGTGTATTGTTGAGTCGTTATTAGAATCGAAAAGCCAAGTATGTTGTTACCATGTACGTCTAGAATATGTTTATGATCATCATCATAATAATTTGCTGCATAATAAGTATTGTTATAGAACCCATCATCTGTCTCTACACAAACTTATTTTCTCCATATTTTACAGCACCAACTGCAGGAATTGCAGCAACAGCAATTCCAGCAGCTAGCGGCTCAGCAGCAGCAACAACAGCAACAGCAGCAGCAACAACAAAAGAAACAGCAGCAACAACAACAACAGCTGTATGTGCAGGAGTTGCAGCAGAGGCCTGAAGCGTTTGCAGCACAGGTGAGATTTACATATCACTTTCCACTTTTATTACTTTTGAGATTTGTCTTTGTTCTAATGTAGCACCATCCTTTTTTCCAAAGGTAAAATATAGCTTTTACATTTAAAAACAATGCTAGTATAGTATTTTTTTACATTCTTCGGCAGACGGCGGCATTACTTTGCGATACAGTTTAGTTTTTAACGCTAGCCGTCGGCAGTATAAAATGAAGATTAACGCTAACGGCAAGATAGTGTTGTAATTGGTGTGTTGTTCGCTGGGCAGTTGGTAGACGCGCAGGCGGGCGATGACGTGGGCGGAGCGGGCGCGGGCGGCGGCGTGGAGGCGCGCGAGCTGGGTGCCGTGCTGGCCTACCTGCAGCGGGAGGTGCCCTCGCTCGTGGCGCTGCCGCCCAACGAACTGCGCTCGCTGGTGCTGCAGGTAACGTAGCGGGCCGCGCGGGCCGGTGGAAGTAGATATACATGACAGGAGACATGCGGTGACGACCCCAAATAAATTAGGATAATTACTCATTGCACAGACATTTCATTTGACGCTGTTGTGTGATAAAAGCTGCTGGAATAAGTCATGTTATGTCTAAGATTTTTTTTGGCAATCTGCAAAAGAAATGGCCCTTTTATTACGTTTTAACACATAATTTCACAGTCCATTTTTAGACACCAGAAATAACATAAATTCTGTAGTATAGTCTCTACTCTATACACATAAACGGTGAATAGATTCGCAAGTGTCCTGCGATTTATTCTCTGAATGATGTGGGCACGGCGCAGGTGATGCAGCAGAAGTCGCACGAGATCCTGTCGTCCAAGTGCGCGGAGGAGGGCGGCGAGGGCGCGGAGGGCGAGGGCCACGAGCGTCACGCGCGCCGCCTGCTGGAGGAGGCGCTCACGGCCGACTGGCCGCGCCAGGACCACCACCACCACCACCACCACCATCACCACCACGTCGATGTCACGGTAACTATACCCACAACACAAACACTTATCACTTGTTCAAGTGTGAGTGCATACGAGACTAATGTCTCTAAATGTGGTTCTCTCTAAATCGTAGTCCTAATAGAAAGCGGTCATCGTACGAATACGCGATCGTCGGCGAACCTGAGCCCGATCGTTTTTACGGGCTTGAGTCCCGTTGTACACACGTTTTTCTTGCCGTGAAAATCTACGGTTTTGCCGTGAAACTCTACGGTTGATTCGCCGTGTCACTATGAAAGCTTGTTGAAAAACACGGCGGTACTACGGCATGGCGCCGTCGCCGTATGGCCGCATATACAAGCTCACACGATTTTCTTACGGCGCGGCTAACACGTCGTAGCGTAAAGAAACCGTGTCGTGTACAATGGGCCTGATAGTACACGGAAAGCAGTAGTACGTTTATAACAGTTTGTAGTGTTATTCTAGCTATCAAAATTCCGTATATCATGAAAAGTATTCTTTCTTACTAAGATGCCATTTTACTGAAAGCTCTATTTCGTTCTCAGTCCAGCAACGGATGTCAGTTCCGGGTTCGTCCATCTTCGCCTTCCGGGAACCTGGAGAGTGGGATCATCCTGACGCGCGCTGACAACGATATCGTGACGCTACCGCAGTCGTCTTCTCAACCACCGCCGCAGCAGCAATCCCAACCTGATCTCCAGCCACATTTCGCACTGCCACCACCCACGTTGCCCTATGAAGATTATAGGTAGGCTATATTTATAGTTATTTAGTTGGATTTTCCAATGACATTTATTTTTTGTAATTTTGACACTAGGTCAAAATTACAAAAAATGTAATGGGTAAATAAATGAATTGTGCATTTTTAATTTAAACATTTATTTGGCTAGTAATCGAATAAGATTGTTTATACAATTTATTCAATAACTACCGGTATGTGGTCATGTAAAGTAAATGCACATAGTTTATTTTCGTAATTCTAGATAAACCTACGAATAACCTGGTTTCTAAGTGTGTTAGAAAGAATTTAATAAATTTGAAGCTCGTTATTTATATTTTGCCTGTATCCTTTGAATAATGCTGCAGTTTCCACTATTGTAAGTTAGTTGTTTGTATCTCAGTTATGTGATAGTCGGTTGTTCCAAATAAAATAACGGCCCGTGTCCGCGCAGGTCGGCCACGTTCGCGCCGCCGCACACGGGCGCGCCGCCCACGACCCAGCTGCAGCACGTGCCGCAGCACGGGCCCGCGCCGCAGCCGCACGCCAAGCGCGACCAGCCGCACCATCACAACAATGCCTCCGTCGCCGCCAAAAAGAAGGTAACTATTATACCCGCCAATTTAAGTTGGCCTTCCTTATTTATATATGAAGTAGTACGTTTCGTACAAAGTAATCGCTAAGTTATTTGAAAAAATATCAGAAATTGCAATTCGCAAATCATCGTTATTGTAAACCGATTGAGATGATACCAATAATTTAAAATAAGATGCAAATAAGATAAGCAATGCACAAAATGTCAAGCATTTTGTTGATTTGAATCATGAATGAATGAATTATTATTATGCGAAAACATGTCATGGAAAGGCTCTAATCAATCAAGCATAGCTATGAACATGTAACAACGTGTCCGTAGGGTCGCTTCGCGGGCACGGGCCGCGGCTGCCGCTCGGGCGAGGCGTACGGCACGGCCACGCCGCCCGCGCCCGCGCCGGCCGCCTACTGCGCCATGGACGTGGACGGCGAGACCGACTCCAACCACGACACGGCGCTGACGCTGGCCTGCGCGGGCGGCCACGAGGACCTGGTGGAGCTGCTGCTGAGTCGCGGCGCTGACATCGAGCATCGTGATAAGAAGGTACTACTTTTGTATAAACTTTTACACACATGTTTCTTATAGTTATCTTAAACTCTTAATCTACTCTTGTCTTGAAGTCTGCTAAAAATTGTAAGAAATAAAACTCTTAATATAATTTTATAACTTGATTTGTTATCCGTTTTATTAGTAACTCAAAATCCTCTGGCAGAACATTGACAGACGGATCTTTTTGCCTTTCTATTGCCTTCATGCAAAACTAACCGTCACTTCCTCCACAGGGTTTCACCCCGCTAATCCTAGCGGCAACAGCAGGCCACGAGAAGATCGTCGAGATCCTCCTCAACCACGGCGCGGACATCGAGGCGCAGTCGGAGCGCACGAAGGACACGCCGCTGTCGCTGGCGTGCAGCGGCGGCCGCTACGAGGTCGTGGAGCTCATCCTGAGTCGCGGCGCCAACAAGGAGCACCGCAATGTGTCCGACTACACCCCTCTCTCGCTAGCCGCCAGTGGTGGCTACGTTAATATCATCAGATTGCTGCTCACGCATCAGGTAACTTACTTATGATGACCTAGGTTTTATCAAACATCATGCACTAGTTAAAAAAAATACTGTACATGTGTACTGTGCTTTTTCTACCAGGCAACCTTAGGGTGATACAGAGACAAAAGACGGCAGGTACAATATAAAAGAGAGATAGCTCGAAAATAATTATGAAAAAGTACGAGAATAAATACAAAAGAAAATATAATACATTTATTTGCGGTACATAAGGCAAACAAAGAACAAGTTGGCGGGAAATGTATTTATTTTTTTATAAAAACTTTTACCCCAAAAAATACGGAACAAAAAATACAGTTCAATCACTACGAAACATACAATGGAATGGGCGACCTTATCGCTTTCTGCGATCTCTTCCAGGCCACCTTGGAGTGGGCAGTGATTGAAAATAAGCGTCACATCCACGCAAAACTGAGACTACTAATACATGATTGACATCAACCCTGATTATATAAGTGAATTATTTGGGACTCGTTGAGTTTCATTATCTCGACGCTTTTCCGATTGCCCGCCACTAGATTCCGGTTAAAAAGAGAAACTGATTGAGATAGTGGCACATCCCAAGAAAACCCGATTATACAGAAATAAGCGCCTTCTTTTTTTCGCCTTACTACCGCAGTAAACAGCCTTACGTACTCGGAGATGTTTAATTACTCAAACTATGTTGTCAAACACGTTCTTATTGCAATATTCACTAACATTGACATTCCTTCCAGGCTGAAATCAATTCCCGCACCGGTTCAAAGCTAGGCATTTCCCCCCTCATGCTGGCGGCTATGAACGGGCACACGGCGGCTGTGCGCTTGCTGTTGGACTGTGGCTCTGACATCAACGCGCAGATCGAGACCAACCGCAATACTGCGCTTACCCTCGCATGCTTCCAAGGTAAGAAATACTATTGTGTGATTTTCCATAATATAACCTTTGTTATATATCTGTTGTTGCCCATCTTTCTCGGGTGGCATACTGAAATCAAGTCTAAAACATGAAATTTGCGTCAATCGTGAAATATGTAATGAAATATGTAAATTGGTTGAGTGGGACTCGAGTTATAAGTGCTTCAACGCAGAGGGGTTCTGCAAGCATCAAAACGTTCGTAGGAACAAAAGATATAAAAGAAACAAACTATCGTTGCTTATGGCCGCGTACTAATCAACGCGATCGTCACGCGAGTATGTAACTGTTGCGTTAATTTTGTTCCTGAATCCGATTACGTGGTCGCATCGTCTTCTGGTTTTCTGAACAAATGTGTAACCTAATAATATGAACACAACGATCTCGTACTCGCGCGAATGGTCTTTTTGGTAAAGACGCGGGCTAACGCGCTCCACATCAGCATCTCTCGAACATCGTACTAACAGAGCACCCGACAGGTCGCCACGAGGTCGTCAGCTTGCTGCTGGACCGCAAGGCCAACGTGGAGCACCGCGCCAAGACGGGGCTCACGCCGCTCATGGAGGCGGCCAGCGGCGGCTACGTGGAGGTGGGCCGCGTGCTGCTGGACAAGGGGGCCGACGTCAACGCGCCGCCCGTGCCCTCCTCGCGAGACACCGCGCTCACCATCGCGGCCGACAAGGGCCACACCAAGTTCGTGGAGCTGCTGCTGCAGAGGTCGGTACCTATTATATTCACAAGACCAATTTTCGTACTTGAAAATGTTCAAGATCTGGTTGCGATAGAATTTTGTCTTATTGATGTAACATAACGGCGTCCGAAAGTTACCAAAGCGATGATGGTTATTCGTAAGTTTTCTACGTTAGTGTACAGTCACGAGCTTTATTCCAAATTCTTTACTCCTTTACTTTTAAATGATTTGAGTTTGAGTTTAAATGAAATTTTTATGTTGCTACGAACATAGTATTTACGCACCCATATGTTTTTGCAATGTGTCGTATTTCATTGTTGTTTTCGTTATTTCATGAAAAAATCGCTATTGAAAGTTTCCAAGTGTTGACATATTAGTGCTCGTGACTGTACGTGCACGCCAATTATAAATGAATAAACTTACCGGACGCCCATTTATAAAAACACAGCATCTTAGAGTACACAAAGGTGACTCTTCATAAATGATTTTCGTATTTGCAGGCGAGCAGCAGTGGAAGTAAAAAACAAAAAAGGCAACTCTCCCCTCTGGCTGGCGGCCAATGGCGGACACCTCGCAGTAGTCGAGATGTTGTACGCGGCCGGCGCCGACATCGACTCACAGGACAATAGAAAAGTACGTACAGACACATTATCTTACCATATCAGTAGAGCGCGGCCGGGACCCTGCTAAACGAAGACCACGTGCTAAGTAACAACAATGTTTTAATTTTAGGTATCATGCCTAATGGCTGCCTTCCGAAAGGGCCACACTAAAGTGGTCAAATGGATGGTCGGCGTAGTTACGCAGTTCCCTTCAGACCAGGAGATGACAAGGTAAGCACTATCATTCTCGAACCTACCAACCTATTAGGGTGCAACCAGACAGCGGTTGATCGATGACATCACGGCATATTTTTGAACGAATGTTAGGAAAGATGACATGATTGGAGGCGACGCGATGGTCGACGTAGATCGACCGCGGTGTGATTGCACCTTTATATTTCTGGATCAACTATTTATTTATAGTTAATCAAAAGGGTAAAACAACATCAGTTACAGTCGGAGAATGGCCCGTTACATAAACTGACAAACACCAAGGATTACCTAAACCTAACATGACCATTTTGCAGGTACATTTGTACAATCTCGGACAAGGACCTACTCGAAAAATGTCAGGAGTGCGTGCGAGTGATTCGCGCGGCTAAAGAGACGCAGGCGGCGCGCGCCAATCAGAACGCGACCATCTTGCTGGAGGAGCTCGACGCCGAGCGGTGTCGCGAGGAGTCGCGGCGGCAGGCCGCGGCCCGCAGGCGCGAGAGGAAGAAGAAGAAGAAGTTGGAGAAGAAGGTAATACAATAGACAGACTTACTAACAATCATTCATTCTCATTTTCATTCTGCTGAAGTAGTCGCTCTCGAATGAAAATAAATACATTGCCAAGTTCATTGATCATCGATATCCGCCTGCCCATATCCCAATTTACTGGGGTTTGCCGCAGCAGGTTATCTCTATTCATTCATTAGCTTTATCACAATAGTTACCTAGCCATTATCATCTTTCACACAATCCATCCATCGTTACTTTGATCTATCCCTTTCCTTCTCCATCCAGAATCCTATCACAACACACATATTCCTCCACAACTATATAAGCCTCCACATCACACATCACATGCCCATTTAAAGTCCAGTAGTTCAATGAAAGGACAGTATTACACAATTCGTCAGTCTTGCCTGCAGGAGGAGCGGCGCAAGCTGCAGGCCGAGAACGACAAGAACTCGATGTACAGCGACAAGGCGCTCGGGGAGTGCTCGGAGGGCGGCGAGCCGGATGACGAGCCCGTGCCCAAGGAGGAGGGCGACTCCGGGATCGATGCTAACTCGCAGGTATGCTCTAAAGTAAATGATAACTCGTTATTATTAGTTACGTTAATAATAAAAATTACGAATGTGTCAAACAAAAGTTCGTGCATCCTGCAGGATTCGTATAACGTAGTCAATTTCCTCATAATTAAGTTTCACACACTTTGCACAAACTTAATAGTCTTACAATGCTAGTTGTCCTGTTTATCACAAACAATAAATTCCTACCCAGGGTTCGTGTTCATCCTCTGACGTGAAAGCTCCCCCGGTGCAGACCAGCAAGTCTAAAAAGAAGAAGAAAGAAGAGAAGGTAGCAGCACCCCCTCCCCCCGCGCCACCTGCCAAGAAACAACCCGATAAAGTAAGTGAACTTATCTCATGCTGAGTCATGCTTTATCATTATAAACATAAACTAAAGAACACTGTTGCACGAGACAGATCCCTAACCAATTAAATCAACAGCCTCTTCCACAGAGCAAACCTAAAATAGAGACAAAACCTGAGAAGGAAAGTACTCCGAAGCCTGACAAGAAACAGGAGAAAGAGAACGTCGCGCCGAGTTCTCCACCCGCCACGCCGGCCAAGCCCGCGCCGCCGCCTGAAAGACGACCTGCCGAAAAGAAAGACAAGTTAGTACTAACAGTAGTTGCCTTAACGCGAGATTGTACCTACCACACTATTCGGCCGTTAATATAACACCTGGAGCTTTAGAAACTGCCACATACATATATTATAATTTTAAGGAATCAAAAGACCAAACGTTCAACTCAAGTCGCGAGCAACGTACTCATTCAATACAATATATACACTACATATTATACAATAGAACGCAATCAGTAGGCCAATTCTCGTAATTTAAAACGTTCAAAATCTAAGTCGCAATCTCATCTCGGCGACAAACAAACGTCAAAACTGTAGGGAAATTAAACGTATTTTTTCAGATTGAGACTGAGATCAGACTGTGAACGTTCTTAAAATTACGAGAATTGCCCTCCTCATCTCGGCGATAATCAACGTAAAAATAAAAAAGTAGGTAATTTAGAGGTTTTTTGGTAGAATGAGATTATAACATTCTTAAAACTACGGGAATTTTCCCTCTGAAGTTCCTATAACTTGACAGACTTGCTGAGAAGTTGGTTGCACCACTTTTTCGTATCAGCTAAAATACTTGAAAGTGGTGAAAGGATTCTCCCCTTAGAGCAATGCTGCACTGCATAATTTAAATATATGAATTAGGATTTGATAGAGAAGACACTACAAAGCCGAACTTTTTCTAAATCTTGACGTGCATTATTAACGACTGAGTACTAGACTAAGTTGTGTTTGTGCAGTCGCTGACGCTGAATGAGTGGACTTGGCACGTCTCACTTGACAATATTTTGCTGTACTGTCGTGTTTGTTGAAAGAAAGATGTCTGATAATTAGTAAAACAGCTTGTACCGCGGTCGTTGTCCCCTAGAAAAAATCATTTCTTCTCATTTTCTCCTCCATTCAGCTCGGCGGTCTGTATAATTAGGTGCATGCTTTTTACTGTTTGATTGAGTGAATAATAATGCTTGATAACTTTTGATTTATTTACTAGCAAGAACAGTATAAATTATGTAACCCAGAAAGCAATTTAACTAATGAATTGTTACGAAAATAAACCAAAAGGGGGGTTAAAGGAGTAAATATTGTTCTTACAGAAAACCCGAAGAGGAAAACCCTAAGAGCATTACAGTACAGAATGTTAACAAATATGGGAATAACTCTAGAAAGAGTCAAGTATTCGAATCCACTAGGCACAATGTGGATAAAGACGATGTTGACACAAGCGACAAAAATAAAAAGACGCACAACACGCATCAGTAAGTTCGACCATCATGTAAACGTATCGCGGCACCATTATAAAGATACACGGAAAATCAGTGTCAAAGTTGTTTTATCCCCAGTGTAACCCGCGGTACTTGCATGCCCTAGTGGTATCCGCTTTGTTTCCTATACTTGACTTCACAATGACATTGATTTTTGGATACTTTATCATTTTATTGCTTAATTATGTTTGGGGTTGTTGCATTACGAATGGTAACACAGTAACACTTTAAAATATTAATTTGTGGCTTGGTTGAAATCTATATAGGGTTTGTAATTTCTGTTTAGCGCTATGCGTGCGAATTGTAAACTATGTTCATTGATAAAGTAGGATTTGATCGGATGTAAAGTCGCTTCACGTCTAATGAACTAATTTAAACCCAAAGAAAAAAGATTTACTTTTGATTTGTCCCAGAGATTTGCTAGTGGTTTAGAATGTTGGTCTAACTATGGCTTATAGATTTCAGCCATAGGATGCGTTGAAATACAATAAAAAACAAACGTCTTAAGCTAAATTAAGAATATTAAATTTAAGCCCATAACTAAAATTAGTTTCATGAAAACAATCGTGTTCCCAATATACCGTAAAATGTTGATTGTTTTAATCCTTAAAAGGGGTCATTGTACTCATCATTATGAACAACTTTTACTATGGGACCAAAACTGAAAACGTGAAAAAAAAATCTGTTGATCCATACATTATGTCGAGTTATGCGAACGTAAATCTATGGATCAACAGATTTTTTTTCATGATTTCGGGTTGGTCCTGTAGTAAAAGTTGTTCATAATGATGAGTACAATGACCCCTTTTAAGGATTAAAACAATCAAAATTTTACGGTGTATAAAATCAGCTTTAATACACTTGAACCCACAAGAGAACCAAGTAAACTTGGATTCAGAATCTTAGATAATTATATTCCATTGCCACTTACAACTATCTATTTTAGAATAATGTAGTCTAGGTTGTTTTTTGAGTGATTCTGAATAGAAGTTAATTCATAGTCATTGTAAAAACTGTGAGAATATTATCATTAACTCGGTGTTGCACATAACAGATGGGAGACGGAAGGCAAGAGCACGTCTCCTAAGGGCGGCTGTGTCGGCGGGCGACGCGAGGAGGGATGGAAGGAGGTCGTGCGCAGGTCTCAGACTCAGACACTCTCTACCGTGGAACCTGGGTGAGTTATACTAACACAAATAACGTTGCTGTCTTACAATAATAGACCGAAGTAACGTACAGCGGCACTCTCAAAGTAACCTACCTCGTAAGTTAACGTACGTGATCATGTATGATTTCAAATAACATAGATTGAGCCTATGCTCGTGTAATCTTTCAAATCTATCAATTTATTAAAGCATTTGTTAAGAAAAAGTATAATGACTGCCCAAAAGCACTAAATGACAAAAAAGTAAAAATGTTTGACGGAAAGAAGAAACCACAGTAATCACAAAGTCTCTGATTGTTATCTGATTGAGTATTGTATCTGATTTTTTTAGCAGTCGGGGGGACAGTTTTGTTTGGAAATATGGCTTACTTGATTCCCTGACTCTTTTTGCAGTCTAAGAAAAATAACTAGCTTGTCATTATGTGCTTTCTCTTCCGTACAACTTACCTTCAAAGTAAGTTGCACTGGGCAAATGCTCGATTACTCATGACCTCATATTATTTCAGCTGCAAGAAAGTGTCGGTAGCATCGCATGCGATCTCTCGCGTGATTGGTCGCGCGGGCAGCAACATCAACGCGATCAGATCTGCCACTGGTGCACACATTGAAGTGGACAAGCAGAGCAAGGGACAGGGTGAACGCATCATCACTATCAAGTGGGTGTTGTTGAAAATTATCAAGTTTCAGAAATATTTGTAAAAACACTTATATCTTGCAATAGAAGATATCTTGATTTAGAAGTAGATTACAGGAAGATAATCTTTTCGAAGTAGTTTTAAGTGATGGTTATTCAGCAATGATTTCTGACTGAGACAGGTGGGATGGGAAAGGTGGATAATACTTGGGAAATAAACTTTTCATTTATTCAACAGTTCATGATTGTTTATGAGTTTGGATTTTCTGAGATACCTTTCATCGTTACTAAAGGAAGGAGTAGTTTCTTTACATTGTATACAATAAGTGGATACCAAGTGTGATTCTGTCCATTCAACTATAATGTAATGTATTTGTGTGCAGGGGCTCAGCGGAAGCCACAAAGCAAGCGGGCATGTTGATCGCGGCCATGATCCGCGACCCCGAGGCCGACATCGTGCAGCTGCTGCCGCGCGCGCCCGCCAAGCCGCCGCCGCAGCCGCTTCCGCTTCAGCCCAAGACGCCCAAGCAGCCGCCGCCTAAGGTACAATACGCTAACTTATATTTAACGAAAACTTCTCCAAACTATTTCGTAACTACTTTGGACGGAACTTATTTACCGTTTTTAGCACTGAGCTAATTTTCATTGAGGAGCGATCAATATTAACGGTACATGCAAGCCAGACATTATGTATATCCGTTATTTGCACCAGTGCATCAACTCTGGCTAACTGTAAACTTCTCAATAAAATTCTAAATTCCTTCTATGTATAGGCTTTGAAGGCGACATATCAGTTAATTGAATGCTCTTGGCATTCAGGTCCTCACCTGACATTCTGTTGTTAAAATTTGCTTGATTTGCTGTAGATCTTCCATAAAATACCGATAAATACTCTTTTCATTACGCCATGTAGCAGCAAGGTGCGAGTAGCAGCAGCAGTAGCTCAGCTAGCAGTCGCACCACGCCCACTGCACGAGCGCCGGCCAAGCAACACGTGCGGCCCGCACCGCCGCGCCTGCAGACACACAGTGAGTACCACTAAACAAACAATATTATTATGATATCAGATAAAATACTCCCTCAATAAGCATAAACAAATATCAATACAACGACCGGTCTTACGTCACAACAACTCTATATTTTGTAAAAAGTGGTCGCTCAGTATAATACAGATTGAATCATTGAAAAAAAAAAAAATAGAATGCGTCGTCGAACTCATAACCCAGAGCCTGAAATGTGTTATGTAAATAAATGCATTTGTATTGAGCATAAAATGGCTAAATTAACTTGAATGTTCTAATGTAAAATGACATAATAACACAAAGCAGAACCTATCGAACTGAAGTTATAAATCATTCGTTTCCTTCCAGCCTCCACAGCAGAAAAGCGAGCGCCAACATCGAGCACGTCCAGCATCAGCGTGGCGAGCGCGAGCAGCTCGAGCACGAAGACGTCGGGCGCGCTGTCGTACACGGGCGCCATCGTGGGCGCGCGCACCTTCGCCGCCAAGCTCACCGCCGCCGCGCCGCCCGCGCCCGCGCCCGCGGGCCTCGCTGAAGTCAAACCTAGGCCTGCCATACCGGTATGGGCCCACGAGATTTCTACTTTTTGAAGATAAAGATACATATTCTATTTTGTTAATATGGGTACATTACATGGTGATATGCGTAAATAGGTTTAGCTATATTTTACCAGTAGGCATGCAAAAGTTACAAAAATAAAAAGGGATCCACTAATTTTATCAACTTTTCGCACATACTATATGATAATAGTTGATGCTAAGTTGTCATTCAACTTTTGAAGACTATTTCAGTGGTTTGTTTTAATAGTAAGGTTATTCGCTATAGTGAAACAACATAAAAGTGGTTTTAATTATTGGGGTTTTGCATAGGTCTTTTAGTCGGAAGAAAAATTAAATTACATGTACTGGTACTGGCAAGTCGTGAGACCCGATGATTGGTCGGAGTTTGACACCTTCTTTATTTGATTTCTCCATTAGTCAAACGGAGGCGTAGAAAAAAGAGATGAATGTTGACACTGCCCAAAGCATCACCCACTCCGTCAATTCATCAGCTCCTGTATAATTTAGAAATTGACAACAGTATCATGAGTGTCTGACTAATGCTATAATGTAATCTCCCAGCAGACAGCCCCGAGCAGTAGCCCGGGCTCGAGCGCGGCCCCGGCCAGCGCGTCGCCGCTGAAGGCTCCGCGCGACGCGTCGCCCGCGCCGCCTGCGCCCGCGCCGCCACACAAGCAGGACGACACCGACAAGCACCGCCTGCCTGACCGCACTGTGCAGGTAACTTACTATTATATAAAAATCACACGTGTCTTAGGCCAACATATTGTCTGATACACGTCCAGAGCGCTCTAACCGCTATCCTTGAGGCATTAGGTGCTACTTAGATACTGCATACGGACAAAGGAAATGTTCGGAAATATCAACAACGTATATTTGCTGCCGGCGTTCTTACGACCTTGTCAGGCCTATTTTCAAGCGGTTATTAGAATAATACATTACTCCGAGGGCATCCTTCTCTAAGTTTTGCATACTGACGGTATTCTATATAATTGAACTGTATTATTAACACGAGCCAATATTGTTCACAGCTAAGCCCTGATAATTCAAGCTCCTGGAGTGCAACCGAGGAAAATACGCCGAACACCTCCTCAGCGCTACATATTAACACCACGCCACAGGTACGTCCTTTTATTTTAACATCCTTGCATTGAATTTGTCCGTCAGTCAATTTTAAGTTTACTACTGCACCATCTTCAAATCATAACAACAATTGACGGGTTTTGATTTTGAAGAAATAAGTAATAGAATTAAACATTACATAGAATAATTACGATCATTCATTGGCATTGTATGGAACATTACCTATTATTACATTGCTGAGTCAAGGATTTGGCAGTGTATTAAATGCTTTCTGTGTGCAGCCGCACCCGGGCGCGGGCGGCGGGCAGGAGTACTCGCTGTTCAAGGACGTGTCGGGCGCGGGCGCGGCCGCCTGGGGCGCGCCCGGCGACGCGCTGCACAGCACCGAGCCGCCGCCGCCGCAGGTCACGCACTTCAATGTGGTAAACACACTGTCTAACTAAATTATCAAAAAAAAATCGAGTCATGCCATGCTCTTCGATTTAAAATCATCTAAAACCTCCCTAAAGTATATGTCAAAGAATATTGGTTACGTTAGTGAAAGAATTATCAAAAGTATTCACTCGTTTTAAAAAAACGCGAGTTTCCGAATATGTGGATCAAATAAAGAAGTTTCTTTATCGATTCCTTTGTTCGAGAAAATCGCCAACCCACCTTGAGCAAACATGGTGATCAATGCTCGTGTTTTCTCTGTATGAGAAGAGACCTTTGCCCTGAAGAGGGACAATAATAAGCTAGTATTATCCGAAGGTACACACGGCTACACATCAAGCTATACATTTCCAGTTTTAGCTGACCTCGCATTCTATAGGTTTTTCGTACAATTAGAAGTCAGCTTATACTGGTTATGTATAGCTTAATGTGTAGCCGTGCGTACTATCCGACTCGAATAGAAAACAACTAACTCCCTTCGTTCGGGTATGAAGGAGGGATATGTTTATCCTACAGTCACGCTTTTACATTGCAAAGGTCTCTTTTCTTGCTTCGAAAAATTGCAAATTTGCTTACGTATATTTTGTGATTGTTGTCGGGTCGATTCCGGCTTTAGTTTTAACTTAGTTAATTACTTGAAATGGCTTTCAGTTTGTTAAAAACCGATTAACAGCCAGAATGCAGAGACTAAACCGTATGCGTCCCGCAGGTGGACGCGAGCAAGGCCCCGGGCTACCGCGGCGGCGGCGGCGGCGGCGGCGGCTGCTCGCCGTGCTCGCGCACGTCGTCGCACGGCAGCACGCCGCCGCCCGCCTACGCGCCCACCATCCACCAGCAGCCCAACTACCACCAGCCCATGCCCATCGGTAAATTCTAATCTTCTTGCTTACTGCATAACCGTATTTCAACTTTTGACTGTCATTCTCACTGTACCGTGACATTTTAATCGTTGGCCAAATATCTAATCATACTGAAAAAAGTCTACAAATACAATGTGATCTTTTGCCTTATAAACAAACGCAGAAACAATTTTTTTTCTATGCATTTATATTTATTACCATTACGGCTTACGTTTCAGGTAACAACGTAAACACGATGGACATGAGTGGGCTCTCCCGGAATGGACCTATCTACCAAGATAACTCTCGAAATGGACACAACATGATGGTAAGATATCCATAACAATTTTAATACCTCATCCATTGTTCACTGCGCAACTCCAATCCGAACGCATAATGACATGTTTATTATGCATCATCTTAGATCGTATTCGGATCTTAAGTGGCAACCATTTCACCGTCATTCCTTTTCAAGTCTAGCAACGCTAAAAAAATACAGCCGCCGTAAATATGTATATTCCAGACCGGTCAAACCACCTCGCGAGGCGTGCGACGTCATTGCCTGCGCTAGGGTACCTAGCGCGTGTTGACTACTGAACGCTTCTATAATTCATTCTACTTCCCTCTTCTAGTCTGACCAACTTTGTTTTGTTCTTAGCAACAGGTATCGATCTCGAGCGGCGTCAACATGAGCGGCGCGGCACTAGGGCTCGGCTACGTCGGCGTGGAGACTGTGTCGCGCCTCAACCCGCGCGCGCCCGACTTCGCGCAGAGACACCCACTCATGCAGCAGAAGCACAACGCACAGGTAAATAATAGCCTATTATTGCCCCACTTCAGGACCAAGGCCTCTTCTCTTACGGAGAAGGCTATTTATCACCTCGCTTGCTTAAAACGGGTTGGCGATTTCAGATTTATTCGAAAGAGTGTAGGATCGGGACCGCCCGAACCAAATAGTAACTTCGTAGCATGAAGCGGCCGAACATTCGGCCGATACTACTTCGGAGTAGATCCTCTGGTTTCCTCACGATGTTTTCCTTCACCGATGTCAGGTAACTTACATAAAATACAAATCTCGCTTTTTTCTCCCGAAGTGGTTGTCACAGAAATGATACGTCCACGTTTCGCGAAGTTTCGTCGCGTTTCGTAAGTCGCAACAAAATAGTAATCGAACACGACATTCTACTACACTAGATTAACGAAGCCGGTAGCATCATACGAGGCTATCAACATTTAACAGCTTACCCTGTCTGCAAATATATTTAAAAAAAATCCCGAAAGTATCGTATCTGACCATAGTTACTCGAAAAATAAATCTGACAATAGTCATCTGTTAGCTAGTATTTTATTGTGTTACTGGTTTGGTTAAGAACTGTGTGTAAGTTAAATAAATGAATTTGAGTTGATTAGTTCCACTTGAATTTTTCAACTAAGGCTATTTATTACATGACAAGTATAAATAACAATGATACTGGTTAGCGTATAATTCTTCGTATTGGTGGCAGAAGGCATATGTTTGACCCTAAATTCAGCTCATATTGTACGATTGCCAAAGATTGGCAGCATCAGAAGTCAGTCAATTGCATCCTCGGTCTATTTATTTTGTGCGCCTGTTTATTTTCTTTGTTGAATTTGTCTGATCATGTGGAAACTTTTACTTTGCAGTTGTTCGCGGGCGCCAGCAACGCGGGCAACCTGAGCGCGCTGTTGATGTCGTATCAGCAGCAGCCTATGAACCAGTCACCTAAACCCATGCAGCACACGCCGCAGCAACACCATGCTTACCAGGTAACACCCAAATTATAATTATATTAAAACCTACAGCAGTCCATTGATGGAATGGCTTCCTCATCGTACGCCATTTTTACTCGATCTTCAACTGCTGTCGTCCACTTACTACCCAAGTGTTTAGCTATCATAATGAATTTGATTTTGAACCTAATTCGACCTAGAAAGTCTTCAGAATCGGTTTCCATCCATTTTAAGATCAAGTGACGATTCTGTAAATAGAATCGCTAACATGCTTTTTTACTTTACTTACCTAAGTTTAAATTTCGTTTTTTAATTTGTACTTATTGTTAGTTTTTATTACATTTAGTATACAAGCACTTTCTAACCTGATGCACACACAGGTTCAACCTTACTCAGGCAAATAACTAACTGTGCTCTATTTTAATTTATTGTAAATGTGCCCATTTTATAAATAAACGATGATTACTATATTATTTCTATAAAGTGAATGGTTACTAAGACATTTATAAAAATTGCAGTCCCTCCTGGAGCGCGGCGTGGGCGTGAACGTGAGCTCAGGCGGCGGCTGGGGCGAGGAGGAGGAGCGCAAGCCGCGGCCCATCGGCACGGAGCGCGCCTGGAAGCTCACCGCGGCCGACGACTGGCCGCACGCGCACATGCACCACCAGCACATGCCCGACCATGACAGATACCAGGTGAGCCTCACGGATACACCAACTCATGCTTTTTTTCCATGGGGGTAGGCAGAAACTATAGAACGACACCTGCTATGATCCTTGGGGCGTATTTCACACAAGGGACGTCAATTTTATTCCGCGGACAAAATATTGAGACTTAGGAAAAATTTTAGCTTTGTTTTCGTTCATACATCTGATTATACACGCCACACCGGTTTCTTCAGATACCCTCAGACTTCACTAGAATATAATGCCGGCCGTTAATATTATAGTGATACATCGATCTTTATAAAGACGGTTGTACAGATTTTTTGTGACTAAGATGACGCTACAAACCTTATCGTTTTCTATATTTATAAAAGTCATGTGCCGTATTTGCCACAGTTTATTGAATTTTATTGACTACTAGTTTTTGCCAGTGGCTTCATCCTCGTTGTCTGAAAATATCCCACTGGAACGTACTACCGGGATTAGAGTAGGTATAGTAACCGGCATGAGTCGTGAGCACAAACTGACACCTGCGCAGTAGTTCATTTTTCGGTCTCTTTGGCGGAATGAAGAAGGCGGGGGACACCGAGGCTGCACGCGATTGGTTCGTCTGTCGATGCTCGTCGTCTATTGGACTCTCACGTGTCATTCGGCTACTGTACACTTTCGTGCACTTTTAGTGACTTACGTTTTTAATTTTGAAATAGTTTATTTTTGTTAATTCGTATTTGTTAAGTCAAAGTAACGATTAAATTTGTTTCTTCGCTATTTTAGCAGTTACTTGAACGAAGAAAACATTTGCTGTAGTATCAGTAAAGGTCAAGTAAAAGTTAATACTTTGACTGATTGTGTTGATGAAGAAACTGGCCGTAAGTCACAAAGGCCTACAACATTACTGTATCAAAGTAAAATTTCAAGTACCACCAATATTTTAATTATAGTTTGCGTAAGTACAGCTATCAATAATTTGAGCAAAAGCGGTACTAATTAAATTTGGCCGAAAGTGTACAATGCGCGAGCTTGCCCCCACTACTGCCCATCTGTGCTCACGACTCGTGCCGGTCATTATACCCTATGTGTTAATCCAGGTTATAAACTATCTGTGTGCCAAATTTCTTCGATACCAGTTTTGCTGTTTTTGCGCCAATCCGGAATATACAAACAGATACAAATTCGAAAAACTATACTTTCGGCATCAGACTCGTTCCGCATCTCGTAGCAATAACTTTTTTTTAAATATTCAATGTACTGTTTTGACTTCGTTACTATTTTATTATACTAATATGTATAGACAAGCATGCTGAGACCTGATTAGATGTGTCACATTGGAGGATTCACACTTGGATCAGCGCTCCACCTTCCGCGATCATGGAGCGCTGATCGTAGATCGAAGATTCGGCAAGTTCACACCGACCGCGCATTTGCGCACCCGATCGGAGTGCACGGGATCGTCCAGTGTGGACCCAGCTATCTAATTTTGCGCTCCGATTATCATAAGAAAGATAACGAAGCTGGTCATGCAGCTTGAACTGTCCAAGTACTTGAGTAATGTAGTCATGTTATGTCGTTCAGGGGGTCAGCGGCATGGGCGGCGTCGGCGTGAGCGGTCACGTGGGCCCCCCGCACGGCATGGAGGCGGGCGCGTACGGCGGCGTGGGCGGCGTGGGGGCCGGGGGCGCCACTGCGGCCGCGCTGTCGCTCATGCACGCGCTGCCGCTGCACTACCTGCCGCCCGCCGCGCCCGCGCCCGACCACGCGCACTGGGACCAGGCGCCGCAGCACGCCGACAAGCAGGTACGCACAAGGCCTGCCTAGAGCCGAGTCTACTGAAGGCGCGTCACGGAACTTCGCTTCTGCTTTCGCAAGTGCGGAGCTTCCGCTTGAAATCGTACCTCCACAAGGATTTAACGTAGTTGCTCCAAAACTATGCGAGGACTTTTAATGTATTATTGTTGTGGAGATAATTATATTTTATGTAACTTGAAGTTTCAAGTTTTTGCTCCCATGTCACCGCCGCCGCCAGGTTCAGTTCAAAGTGAGCAACTGATTAGTGAAGGCTTAATTTATGAATCACAGAGAAAGCGTCTACAAAATGACCAGTCGCAAAACTGTTTTTTTTTTCTGTAAAATATAGTTTGCCCATTCAAAATTTTTATTACCAATTGGCCTATTTTTGTCTTAAACTATTTCTTTATTTTTCCATCTCCTAAATCCCTAATCAACTTGTACACCTTGCTGACTGACGAACTCTCGCTTGTCGCAGGCTTGGAGCAAGTGGACTCACTAGAGCCGGCCGGACGGACCCGAGGCCGCGCCCCGCCCCGGCCCCACAGGATTATATATAATTGTAACCCTTGGAAACGGTGTAGATATTAGTGAGAAAGAATTATATTATACAGATTATCTATATACATAATAGAGAAGATGTCCTATCGAGAAGAGAACTACTTATACTGTACGATCGACTGAAGTGAGCATTAAACGATTCATTATAATGAAACTCGTGAGGGGAGTCGGATGTAGTTTTATTTGTTACTGCCGCTCGCCGGTCGCGACGTTACGTTTAGACGAATTATAGTTATGTTATAGTCGGCGTCGCCGTTTTCATCTGATGTAGATATACGCGTAAACGAATGTAATAGTAGGTAGCTTGGAATGTGATTCCGAAGTGCCGCCGAGTGTTTTGAGTTGCCTTGCGTGCGGTCGCCGCCCGCCGTCTATTATACATATTTTACACTATATTATGGCATAATGCGATATTAGTTTCGATAATTGGTACGCTCGTTAACCGAGGCGGAATATTAAACATGTATTAATAAATTTGCTTGTACATGAAGATTAAATATCGATATATTGATGCACTGTATCCACTGGTGTTTTTAATAATACCACCTGTTTTTCAATAATATCTTTTTTTAATAGGTTTATTTGGGGAATGTGTATATTTATAAGTAAATTATTAATGAGGACTTACTTTGTCTCGAATATGATTAAAAGCAGGATATGCGGTAAGTTCTAGGCAAATAAACCGTTGTCAAAGTAACTTGCTTGTGTTCTTGAATAGGGCCTAACTATTGAAATAAGTATCAAACATTCCTTCATAAATTGACATAAATTCAAATGAAACAACAGTTTTGTTTGCAGGAGACTCAAACTCATTTTTTATTAGAAACAATCACTGAGATTCATCATTCTTATTTACATTTTTATTATAACTTACACTAAAAAAATATTCTACACACAACATTCAATATGTAAACTTGATTTTATATCATTACCATGTAACGAACAGTACACCTAGCTACCCACGAAAATAGAATCACAATTTGTTCTAAATGCATTACATTCAAAGGAATCGAAAAATTTGACACTATCAGCTTTGGCAAGTTTTGAGCAGTTACAGCTCAATGTGACGTTCGAGTATTTTGCTCTCGAGGTCAGCATGAAGCTTCGCGACCTTCCTGGAGTGTTTCTTGATCATCTGCTCCTGTTCTTCAAAGTGGTTCATCTTTTCGCCGGCCCCAGCCACCTGAGTATCACGAAAAAGAATATCATAAACATTTCCACTATAAGAGGATTGATTCAGTATGAATTTGAGCAGTCCATTTCTATGGCTTTCAAATGAGTTATCTAAAGTTGACATTCGAAATAAATAAATAAATCTCTTTGTGCCGATCTATCACTGAATGTTAAAAAAAAGTGCATACATAAACGAAAAAGAAAACATACAGGTCCCACAACAAGAAACAGGTCCATTGAAATAAAAGGGTAAGTAATAAACTTGTAATATGAAACAATAAAAAAGAAAAGAACAAAAAAAAAATAACCTTGCTCTTGTGTTTCTCGCGAATGCTTACGTTATTTGCTTGCAAATTACGCAGCTTCAGCAGTCGCGACTCGTAATGGTGCAGTTCCACCTGTGAATGGACAGAATACTCGCGGTTATGACACACATAAAAAATGTTAGGTAAACAAATGTTGTTGGAACAATGTTTACATCAATATTTCTTGTCCACACAGCCAGTCTGCGTAAAAGCTCGCTGACCGATAACTTGTCATCATGCAGAATAGTGGAACATGTTTCCAGCAACACAATAACAAGTTGCCACAACAATGTCGCTCAACATTTGCTATCATGAAACCTGGCTCAACTTAAGTACCTAGATCGTATATCAAGAACATAATATGGCTAGAAAGAGTGTGAATACTACGCTGATACCAAGGATGATGGTGAAAATGTGCCAACGCAAGTCGAGAATCTTGGAACATTTGTGAGCGCTGACAAGGATATGAGCTGGGACAAAGTAGCTCATTTCTAATTAGTAGTAAGTACCTTCAATGAAGCCAGTTCTTCTGTAGTGAAATTAGCACCAACTGCGATCTTCCATAGGCCTTGCACTTTGGGTTCAATGAACTCCTTGTTGTTCGGGGCTGGAAAGTAAAACAAAATTTAAACATATTTAGAATAAAAGATATATTTCATTATTTTCCTATGAACAGTGATAGACATAATTATGATAATTATTGAAACAGAGCTACAATGAGCATAGGATGACCGTAGGAAAACTAAACATTTTTGTTACTCCCCATAACAACAATTTTAACACATGATTCATTGTACAGTACACAGTAGTATGTGTAGCATAAATCTGAACTAAAAGTAGTTCACGTTGTCCCAGATACTGATGAATTGTGACATAAATGCTTCAACAGAAACTGTCTATAAATATTTTATGACCCTGCATCTGCATGAGTTTGTAATGGGCGAGTTACAAATGGAACAACTGTGATATTATAAGCTACGTAAATCTACGTTAATACAAAGCAATATAAAATTGCTGGTACAGTTCAGATTAATTAAATGTGTGACCCATTTGATAGTATTTAACTTATACAGATCACTTTGAACTGATATTGGGACATGGGTTGATGGTGATAACCCCTTTGCAATCAAAACAATGTGTTTATTAAAAATCTCATAAGGAAGTAATTGATAGCATAATCTGCCTATAATGTTACAATTGCTGGGACACATGACCCGGTGCGGGTTGGTAGATGTCAGTCTTTGAATTTTTTGGTTTTTTTACAATGTATTCCTTCACCATTTTGAAAGCAGTGCTGATGAAAAAATTTACACAAAGCAAAGCGCCTGTCTGGGATCGAACCTACAACTCTTTAGCGGCCGTTACCACTTGGGCACCACTGCTCTCAATCAACCAATTTATATTTAACTAAAATGTATATAAAGTTGTTTACCTTTAGCAATGACTCTCTGCAGCCGGTCATAGCCATCCCGCAAATCACGGTGCTTATCTCTGATTAAATTAGCCTTATCAATGTAGTCCTTCGACATTTCATTTGTTTGTTCCCTGATTTCATTGAACTTGTCTAAATCTTCTTCATTTATGACATCTGTAATGTGGAGATAATATATATATGTATACAAAAATCCAACCATACTTACATAAACTCATGCCATATCTTTATGACAGGGTGGGCAGAAACTACAAAAAGCCACATGCCTCAAAATTGTATTTTAAAACAGTTTCTCTAACCATTTATTTATTTAGTAACTTGTATGTCATGCAATTTGATCCAGAAGGCCTAATTAATATCAGTGATTGGAGTCTGCAAAAAATTTAGCTACAAATTCATATCGTAATTATTATTGTTATCATAATATTCTGACTGTCAATACACAGTTGGCAGCTGCAGTTACCATAGCTTATGACTTTGTTCATAAATATGTGCATAAATTAAAGCCACTATTTTTTCAAAGTACATCATACTAATAAATGGAACAATATAAAAATAACTGGAAAAATGTGGGTTGGTATAGCTACACCTCTGCCTGACCCTTCGGGTATTACAGGCGTGATGTTAAAGTATGTTATGAATTTCTTACTTTTAAACGCATCATCCTTGGGGGATTCATCATCAAACAAGTCATAGTACTGGTCTATCTTCTCCTGATGGTGCCCAAACTCCTCCCGCAGAGCCAGCAGTTCTTCCATTGTAAACCCTGAAGCCTCAGCCTTTGTCCACAGATAGTTTAGCTTTTTGTCTTTGAAAATACTTTTGTTTATATAGTCATCCATTGCCGAGTTGTAAGCCTAGATAAAATAATAGTTTTGGAGTCTTAAGCTGTGCTATATAGAAATAGATTTATGACAGGTCTAAACCTATTTAATTAGAACAATAAACCCAAATAATAATGTGTTCTAAATAAAAATGCTAGAAGATAGGTTTTCATACATTCAGCTGCTGTAGGATATAATATAATTTGTTTGCTAAAGAAAATAAAAAGTTGGATGAAATCAGATTGAATGTCTGACTTTGATACCTGAACAGTGTACTAATAACCTTCTGAAGTCCTAACACATTTTCTTTGTCTATACAACGCTATTAAGAATTTATCAGTTTAGGACAACAGCTGTGTCAATGAACACTGTGAAAGTCATTACATTTTATCTCAATGTCTTTATCAGACGTTATTTTGGTATATTTTTTTTTTATCTCTACTAACTTCTTTGCGAGGAAGCTATTATTTGATGATGACTAAAATCATTCTTTTTTTTGTTTTTAGGACAATACAAAAAATAATTAATAATATTTTTTAATAAGCCCCGAGATGTATCTGAAGATATATTCTTCAGATACATCTCGGGGCCAGTTTCACAAAACTTAAATTGTCAATATTTCCAAATGATTTCAATACAACAGGGTTTTTAAAGACTTATCTGTCAGATAAGCAGTGGAACCCAAAGTTGGTGAAACAGGCCATTACAAATGTTATTTTTCTTACTTATTTCTAACATTACTTACAGGATGATCTTTCTCTTTAGCAACATCAGGGTCAAAGTGATGCAGCAAATTATAAGCAGACATGATACTGGTTAGTTTGCGCCTCAGTTCAGCCTCTTTTAACCCCTCCTTATCACCTCCTTCACTTTTCACCCTCTTGTATATTAATTCTTCTTTGTCTTGAATCATCAAATCACTGTACAAGGACTTCAGTTTTGGTTCTGTTAGGCGCTGCAACGTGTTAAATTGTGTTTAGATATTTATTATGAAACTGACGTAGAGTACTGCTCCAGCGCCTTGAAATCATCTGGGCGCAAGAAAAGGGGCGGCGAATTCTTTACCGGAAAAACAACAGAGCAAAATGACGATAACAGGAGACCACAAAACATGTATGAATAAAACTGCTGTTTACCTGTCGAGCTTTAGTCCACAATAAATTAAGCTTATTCATTCTGAAAGGTTTTTCCAAACTTCTAAAATCTACATCGCTCTTTTTCTTTTCATTGGCGGTACGTGAATATTTATTTTCACAAAAAGCACCGGCCACTAGGATCAAGAGACAGAACAGAGTTTGTAAATAAAAATTCATTTTGCTAATCTAAATCAATGAAACAGCGCTTCTAAAATACCGACGAAGCGAAATTCTAAATTGATGACATGACTTAAGATATCTGACAACAACTGTCAATTTTTTTTTTCTAGATTTGATACACTATGACACCTTGATTTTGACAACTATTATCCATGGAAGTAGTATGTACTAAAAACAAAATCTATTTTTGCCATCGACACGCTAAGTAGAAGAATGGTGCCCTCTAGCGGGGGACCTGTAATGTTAGCTACACACAAAATACGCTAGCGATAATTTTGTCGTCAAAATCTGTGTGTGGACGTGAAATCGCCAGGAAGTCGCTGCATGTGTTCCTATGATGACATATTTTGCTCTAGGTAAATCAAAATAACTATAACACAGTTATTTTGCCTCTAACAGAAGCAACCGTATTGTGTAAGGTACTCTATTGCTATGGCTTTAGTGTCGGTGAATGAACTACACTTCACGCGCTCTCTGTTTACAGTGAGAAGTCAAGCGGCGTGCGAGAGAGCGCTTGAAGTGTAATTCGCCTTATCACAACAATGTGGTTGCAGCATTACAAGATTGATACAACTAGTGGCTTTTCTTATTTAATTGTTTTTGTTTTGTGGTTTTTTTCATAGAAGTCGTAAAATAAGGCGATATTCAGACAACCACAAAAAAGACCAAAGGCAATTCGTTCTATGTTCTAGTACGGTTTTAGTTTCCGGCAGTGCTGCTCTCTATCCTGCTCTATCCACCGTTGCCAAATCAACGGACTCGTCCTTAGATCCACGGATTTTTAGACTCACCTACGGATTTGACGGCACAGTTGGCGCAGTGGTTCAGCGATTGACTGCTGCGCTGCGTGTCGCGGGTTCGATTCCCGCACGGAACAAATATTTGTATGACCTACATGTATTTGTTTCGAGTCTGGGTGTTTTTCTATCTATAATATGTATGTATTTACAAAAAAAAAAAAAAAAATGTATATAAGTAGTTTATCAGCCATCTTGTTACCATAACACAAGCATTAGGTTGCTTAGCTTGGGACAAATGGTGCTGTGTGAAATGTCCAGGGATTTATTTTATTATTATATATTGACATGCATCGCTAATCTACGGATTTTTGATCCATCCATCCAAACAAAGGAATTTAGTCAAATTTTGAGTAACAAAATTCGCGAAATAAAAACTAAAAAAATGTCCATAGACTTACGGATTTTTCTATTAGAAATTTCTATTAGAACTTTCTACTGACAGGATAGACATAAGGAGTTTTGATCTGGCTACACTGACTCTATTTGTCGATGTTTTGTCTCTTGTCTGTCACTGTCAATATCGTTCCTGCCTGCCTGCCTGTCAGGCTGTGTAGGGCTGTATTTATTTATTATTAGTCCATAGACTAATTTAAATAAATCGGTCTGTCTATGGTCTGTGTCGTGCCGTGCGTGCTGTGTGCCCGTGCGTTATGTGTGAGTTGTGTGAGTGAGTTGCCGACTGTTTTCGTCGAATACACGTAGTACCGGTCTTCTTTGACAGATGTGAATGTATTGTAGTTTCCTACTCGTAGACACTCAATTTTGTTCATTTTATTTTTAAGAAATTGCATTGCTTGTTTAACCGCGCTTGGTTCCCGATGTCTGCGATAACAACCATCAAAACAACTCGATGAATAGTTAATAACGGCATTGTTTTTTATCTCGTTTTGTAACCGTAAGTGAGTCCAGTCAGCACAATGGGAACTCGAACAGCGAGTGTTCCCCACCTGAGGCTGCATCTGTAGCGCGTCCGCGAGCACGTACGTTCGGCCACTTCGGCTGACCATCGGCACTTTCTCTCGCTGATGCGTTGCGAGTCGGTTACTCAATACGCGTTGTGCAAAGACTGGTCGGAGTCGATGTCGATATTTCATAACGGTAGTAGTTAATCTGTGAGGGTTGATGTCGGTCGTGCGAGGCGGAGAGTAGTTGCCAGTGTTTGGTGTGTAATGTGTATAAGTTTGGTGTGATGGTGGAACGCGACGGCATGAGGCGCGGCAGCGGCGGCGGCTGCGGCTGGGGCGGCGGCGTTTTGGGTCGCTGGTCGCTGCGCCGGCTACTGCTCGACAGCCCGCTCGTTGGCAGACGGCTTGCACATACAGGTACTTATTCTACACCCATGGCACCCATTCTTTGAAAACATCACAGACCCGAAATCTTAGAACTTCGAATTTTTATATGCCATTTGAGTCAACAGGCTATTATGTTTTTACTGTAAAAAGTTAACTTTCATTTAACTCAACAAAAAGTTACTCAGTGAAAAAGTAACATGGATCTAAATGCAAACAAGAACCCCTGAACCATTGCATTTTTAAACTAACATTAGTTTGAAAATGGAATGGTTCAGGGGTTCTTGTGACCACACTTTATTAAGTACAAACCAACAACTTATTCAAAACATATATGTACTTCTTTAGTCAATTGCATGACAAATATTTACAAGCATCTAACATAATGGCCATGCAGCTGTATTTTACGTAATAGATAAGGTATCAATAAGTTCTCAGAATACAAGCAGGAAGACTTTACTTTTACTTTGTTTTTATTTGATATTTGTTTGCACTTAAATCCACAATTCCAAGTGCCAATAGAAATTAATATTTACGGCAACAGATTCATAAAAAATGCAACCGATTCTGAATGTATTTGCCAGATAACAGTCTTAGTCCTAACTGATTCTGGATATGGTTTTGCAAAAACAAAATTACCTGCTTTCCACCTTTTCTGTGTAACTCACATGAAAGAAAGAATTGTATTTATTGGCATTAGAGCAAAAAAAATACATCTTAAAAAACAAAACAAACAAGAATAGAATAAACATTGGTTTTTTCAAAATTATTCTCGGTGAAATCATACAAAATAGACATTGCATTCTTGCAGATTTATCCTAACATGCATACAAGGAAACCACAAAAAATCCCACATTATCAATAACACACACTTTCTACATTCCAATTGATCTACATTTTTCCTTGATAAGAAAATCATAAACATTTTAAGACAATAGGTACAAACATAATGTTTGACCATTCATTTAATTAATCATAGGCATCATTAAACTTTTATGAGCAGAACCAATTGAGGTATTGGATATTAAGGTCCCAAACAAATGGGTCAATGTCAGTCCTAGTAGGTAGGAATGTGACCTTTATTACATACCAGCTGTGCCCGCAGTTTCACATGGTTTCGATCCTGTGGCAATATCGGGATCAAAAGTATACTATGTGTTAATCCTGGGTATAAACTATCTGTATGCCAAATTCCATCCAATCTGTTCAGTAGTTTTTATGTGAAAGAGTAACAAACATCTATCCATCCATCCTCACAAGCTTTCGTGCTTAATATATCAAGCAGGATATTACTAGGAAGTTTTGCAAATGATCAGCACTTAGAATATAAAACTGACCTATTTGTGATATAAAATAATGTTACCATTATCTTTTGCTATTATATTTATTTGCTTAATAATTTTAATTGTTGTCATCGGTTCTTATCTTTATTATCACTATCTTTAAATATTGATAAGTATGGCAAATTATGAATGTCAGGATTTCTGAATAAGCATACCTTTGTGTGGAAAGAGTATCCATTACTTGTTTATGTTATTTAAAACTCGACTGATAATAAAATCTTGTTTTTACAGTCTTTACATAAGATTTATCTGACCCGTGGTTAATTGGATTACTGTGCTATGTGAACCCTCTTTTCTTAATTTAATTGATCTTTGAAGTCCACTATATTTTATTTTATTGCATGATTGAATACACTGCCTCTAAAATATGAAACACTATGCTAATTGATTATAACAGGTAAACATTTTAAACATTTCTATATACAAGACACAAATGTTATTTATTTTAGTTAGTTTTAAGCATGTTGGCATAAGTATGTATGTGTTTGACACAAGTATGTGTGTACTGAATGTAATAACATTCAATACACACATACTTGTGTCAACACAAACAAATAAAAGGAAAGATGGTTGTAGTAGAAAATGAAGAATTGCACTTTCAAACCATAAATGAGTACTCATTTCATTATGCAACAATGAGGAATGAAACACACCTACTTGACAAATGATGTAATTTTTCATAAGCTCTATGTAAGAGTAATACCTGCACATATAACATATCCATTGTTATGTCTACTGTGTCCAGTGTTTTGATGTCAACAGCATATTTTTTTAGCCCATTTTCCCTAATGAGTTGGCACGCCTGCCAAGGGCATTTGAGAGTTTACAGTTTTCCTTTTTATCCCACAGTTCCACCATCGCCTTATGAACGAATCTGTTATAATATATATTTCAAAAACTGGTATCTGTCAGGGTTACCAGAGTTGGTTCCTATTAACCCACGAATGATAAAGCAGTGCCTATTCTTTGACGTACCTACTCCTGGCTACTAGTAGTTACCCAGTACCCAGCGTAATTCTGCAGAACACCACGCCACACGTTGCGGACACCTGGGACCTAAGAAAGAAGTAGTTTTGTCGTGAGTTGATATATTATTTTCTCCCAAATCAAATTGAAGTACTTGGTTTTCACCAAAAAAAGCATAAAACTCACTTTCCCATCAAGGTAAGGGTGCGTTTCCACTGAAGCGGAAACGAGCGGAGCGGTGTAGATACGCGCAGGAATCGACCAATCACAGACGAGACGAGAGAAGCGATGTGGATTTCAAACAAGATAAGTCTAAAGTACCTTGTTTCCAACGTTCTTAAGTTAAGAACTTAGTTGCACATCATTATCTGGAGAGGCTGCAAAAGATGCGCTAATCTACTTGAACCGCGTCCCCCACGCAAACCTGTTTCCGCCTACGCGAACATGTGCTTGTGTAGTCTACAAAAATAACAGCATGTTTTCCACACAAGATATGTGGGCCACTTGAGAGAAAAAGAGACAAGCAAAGTATACTGCACGTTAACGTAACGTAATCGTATTATGTCATATTGTGAGTCAAATTCATAAACCATGGCAAACCTTTCAATGAACTAAAGTAACCGCAGTACCCCATCTAGTCGAAAAAGTTTTTACACACAACTTTCTATTTAGTAAAAATTTGCTAAATCCAAGTAACGAGCCTTCTGTCTAGATAACACAATCACATATTGAAGGTATACTAACAGAATGAGTTAAATGAATACCATGTGTCATCGAGGGCATTGTTATATGATTAAGTGTTTCATTTCCTTCTAATAACAATCATTCATTGATTATAAGAAAAGTTTCAAGGGAAATGTAATAATTAACCAGCAACTGCAGATAATATAAAAGTTACCTTTACCTATACGTATTTACTATTTATCCATAAGGACGCGAGTTCTGACACACTAAAAAAGATTCTACCAATGCCTACTTTATTAGGGGAAATACAAAAAGAAGAAATTAAGTACATGCCTTATCGCAGCTCACCTGATAATGATAACGTAATTAATAATAGGATACCACCCGATTACACTTTATCGCCATAAAAAACACTTCATTTATTTATTTGCTTGGATTAGAAAATACGTATACATACTTAGACTACACAAGGAAGGTGCGAAGAGTCGTTATCGTGATTAATATCGGCGATAAGTTGTGCAATTTTATTTGAATTTGGTCCCGAAATAGCAATTAACTGTGCAGAAGTTTCTATTGCTGTCTAGTACTTGTATAGTCTATACTAGACAGCGAACTGACGTGACTTATAAAAGCTGGTTCTATAAGTCATAATGATTACTAAATAGCTGAATGATACAGCGTGTCATGTTACTCATTAGTGGTCGCTCTCTAAACAATCGTATTGTTTTATATGTTCGTTCAATGGCTTAAGGCACACGCGATCTAGCGGAATTAGTGAAATCTGATCAGCGAAGTCTAGCCATGAATGGCAATCTTGCTTCGATAGTTCCTATCTTGTTTTATTTGCGTAGTTGAAAGGAGACGGAATAGCTTTCGAAGCGACCTGAGATGTAAGTTTGCCTTCCATGGTAGTGAATCGTGGATCTTTGCTACGTGAGAGGTAAATCGATACTATTGACGTATTGACTCAGTTTATTTCACTGTTGAAGTATGAAACGCAAGCTGTTGTAAAACGTGTCTGGTTTTAAAACACCACACAAATATTTGGTCAGTTGTGGTGTGGATTCCGTCTAGACGAATCACTTAGTACCCACTTGTTTTTTCTAGAGGAAACCATAAATTTTATTGGAGGTGTCTTCTCAATATGGATTAACCTTCTAGGCGTGACGTTGCAATGTTCGCGTCTTCCTCATTCCTTACTTACAATCAAAACGTAATTATGGCTGTCTAAGCTACATTACATACCTACGCTGGCAATGAAATCTTCGTCGTATGTGGGTACTCTTATGTAGCACACTGACATTTGTCAAGCGAGGTTATAATCTAGCTATAGGGGGCAGCTCCATAAATCTAGCCCAAGGGACTAATTAAAATGTTACCCATATCAAAACACTATGGCATAATACAGTAAAAATATTGTATTTCATCGCAGGCGCTCGAGATGTCTCGCAATATATTTATGGAAAATTAAGTCAGAGGTGAGATGTGACAATCCAATTAAATACGAAATCATTGCACAAATGATTTATTACTCCCCGTCTGATATGTTTATAGCAGATTTGGGTTTATAGCAGATTTGGGTTAAATTCGCATAAGTAAAGTATTCGTAGTCCGACATTTATGTAACTTCAACCCAATTACAATTAAGGTATCGTGATTATTACAATGTGTAATTGCTCGCACAATGATTAATGCAGCTACATATGGATTCCGACCGCGCTGCTGCCTTCACTGCAATAATTGAATGTTGAAATGTGTATAGTAAGTATGTAGTACCTACCTGCCTAGCTACTTTGACTTCCTCTTCGCTTCCTCTATACTTTGCTAACTAAGTTTCGTAGTACTTACTGCTATAATCCTTCTTTTGTTTTCATTTATAGTCCTCATTTAAAACATCTGACGATGTTTTGTCGCAAAAAATTGCACTGTGTAGTTTTTTGGGATCTTGTTAGGATAGATACCAATAGTCTAAAACCGAGTTTGCAGCTTCGGAAAACCTGTGCGTGGAGCGTTCTTTCAGTTTCTGACTTAGAACTTCTAAAAAGTGCATCCTATGGAAAAAATAAAACATCATTACCTACATTTTCATTACAAAAATGATACAATTTGAGTACAGCGGTAGCTCTGTAGGTCCAAAGAAACCGAGATACAGAATTTCAAACATTGGTCATATTTCAAAAAAAGTTCAAAATTGCAGTTATAGCTGTCTTCCGCGATTAACGCAATTCTTGTGGCTACGGTGACAGGCTTAATATAATTATTATTTTGTCGCCTTGTGAGAAACTTTAGCATGTCCATCAAAATCCAAACTCTTTAAATTGCGCCGACACTCGTTACTTTTCTCTGTTACAATATAATAAACAGCTCCCAAAAAGCCCTATTCACCATTTCGTAGGGGGAAAACCAAGCGGAGCCACAATTCCAATTCTAACAACTATGTGGGAGAGAAATGGTGCAACATAAAGTTACACCCATCACAAAAAATAATAGCCAAAAAGGTTCCATAATATGGCAATATTTACTAAGTTGACGTCATAAACTTGAGCATCTAACTTGTTTTAAAACTGTAGTACAGACGCCTGCAGGTCAAGTCAAGCTAACCCGGAACTGTCAATTTTTCCCAATCAACCTTGAACCTTAATGCTTTATTTATAAAATTCAAAATCTATTAAAGACGTTTGACAGATTGTAGTAGCTTGATGTGCTGGCGTCTGTACAATTACTTTTTTAAATATTTACGATAAAACATTGTTGCATAAAAAAATAACCCGCAGACCTCGAATATGAAGTAAAATATTTACATAATGTGATATTTTATTTACCAATAACGTATGCATATTTGACACATTTAATGATGGTATTGTGCAAACTCAAAGACTCTGTTGAGGTCAAATGTCAGCACTTTCGATATTGTACGGAATAGGTAATGTGTGTCATACTGCATACAGCTAATATTATAGTCTAGCCTTCTGTGTCGACACACTGCAAATGCTTGCGCCTTCATTCGGTGAAAATAAACGCAAGCATCTGTATTTCTGCAGTCTCTGATATAAGTATGGCGACGGCGGAGATGACAAAGAACAGGTAGAACAACAAATATTGTGACCTCTATTCGTCTGTTCTGTTATTGTGGCTTACGAAAATGAAGAAAAACCATACAAGTTAATAATGACCCACGGCGTCAATGCCTTTGAGTATGAGTATGACCTACAAACAAACAAGTACGGTAAGTACTGCGTCGAAAATGTTAACTTTCAAGGATGTGCTCGAACAATTCTGAAACCTTCGCAGCACCTGCCTTTTGCCGTAACTAACTAAAGGAAGCGCGCAAGGCGATGAACGCACACCACATCCTATCTTAGTACCGGGAAGCAAAGCGGCTTGTTCTCGGATATCGGTTTATGTAATTCAAATAAATGCTGGCAAGTTAATGGAAAATCGACTTCGCAGAAGAGGGCTCTACGTCTACCTGGAATAGAGAAAAAAAAAAAACCTTGCGTGCCCATTTTGGTTACGATGATTTAACGTTCCTCCCAAAAAGCAAGGCTTCATTATTTCTGATCAACGTGTGAATCCAAGCTTAAGGGAATTGCGTCTGTGGGTCAATTGAATCGGACGGATATGGGCTTTCTCGAAACGAGCCATCCAATTATTTCGGCCTCGAAAACGTTATTGCACGCTGAATAATAGACAAAGTGTCTTGTTGCTGCTATGCCGTATCATTCACCGTTTTCTTGCCGTAGTGTATCTCGGCTGTGTACATTATCGTTTCCTGGAATTGCCTTTTACAACTGCAATACGAGTTCACGTATGTAATATCGCCAGACATTATCCATTCCGGGTGAGAGGAAAGCTTGCAGTGAACTGCCATCGATTGCACCATACTGGAAGTTGTTAAACGACTTTAAAATTAGTATAATTTTATACTAAATAATAGTCTAATTACTAAGTCTTAATAAATTGGCACTTTAGTGTCCAAATTTACCATTTTATCGGTAGTTTCACAAGCCTATCGTCGCGTCATCGAGTTTTTTTATAAAGAATTTGTTGAAAAATAGTATACGATCAGTCAGGTTCTGTATTGTTCTTCTTTTTTTCTATTTCGACAAGGATCTTACGTCACTACGTTACTGGTGTTGATGGCTCAACAGCGCAGTTTCACATTTAATCACTTCTCAGATGCTTGGTCGCTTGTGATCCCACAAGCGACCAAGCTGGTGAAAGTGATGTGAACTATTCAAAATTATATTTTGTCCGTTGCCTCATAACTGGGTAACCTCAATTGAGTCATGACTTCATGTGTAATTTGTCATGGGTCGAAGCTCTCGCTCTTCGTCTATTATGTGACTTAACCGAGAGACTATTTAATCAGGCTCTAAGATAGCCCTAATTGAGCACGTCTACCTCCATAAAGTTCATCTTCTCTAAGTCCTTCAAGTTGTAAAGAGCGCAAGCAAATCTTTGAAAGTTTATTACCTTAGTCTTTACGTTCTGCACGCTCCTGATCCGCTTAAAGTAGTACTTGGTCTGCAAATTATAGAATACAGTTAGTTAGTTAGCACAATATTTTCACGTTGTCTGATAATACGCGAGCACTTCGTGTATGCTTTCCAAATAAATGTAGGTCATTTGCTTCGAGTTTTGGCAATCCTCACGTCTCGTTGCATACCGTACTGGTTTACAATGTTGTTCTCATCTTTAAGAGCTTATTGTTATAGTAGCCAATTAACTTTTTGTTTTAACGACACTCCCAGGGGCATTTCGTTTGCATTCCAATAGCGTGTGTGGTCTCAGGTGAAATTATTACCAAATTCGTTTCGGTGAGTTTAACAGCGCGTTGATAAATAATGAGCGCTTTTTCTATCACGGGTAATTTATCTTTATCATTAAGTTTATTAATGCACGTTTTTGTGTCATTGCTGGCCGTTGTGTATGTGTCAACGGTAGACGTGTTTGACGCATGTTAGTAGATCTCGGTGATAAATCATAACTACCAATGTAAGGACGTAGCAACCTTGTATCAACACTGCAGCACCAAAGTCGTGTTGACATTCAAAACTGATCTAATCAACTCTGAAGAGCCTTGAGTTGCTAATGCTTGAAAAGCAATTGTATTGTTTACAAGTTGTCCACTACAGAGATACGGAGCTCAGTCCAAGTGGCGTAATAAGTTTACAACATTCTGCAATCTGCACCACAATCTAATGTGATGTGGATCAGTGCGGATAAATCGCTTTATCACTTTATAACACGTAGTTATATGACCCGCCATATAATTTACCTATATGACACATATCCACGTCATAGGGAGCAGGAACCGAACAATGTTGACGACAGTTTGTTTAGGTTTATTGAGTGGCCGACTCCAAACATGTTTTCTTACGTAAAACAAATATTGGAAGAAATTAAGTGGGCTTTGGGGACGACGTCAGAAGGTGACCGGTCGTTATTCGCCTCGATGTCACATTCTACAGTGTAGCGTTAACACGGTGAACTGATACGCTAAAGAAAACAAAATATTTATTCTGGAGACGGATAATAAAGTGTTAATATTTCTTTAGGCTGGTGTCGTCACGGACCTCTCCCTTGAGCAAATTCAACGAAGCATAAATATGAGTTTTCTATTCTTAGCACCAGCTGGAGGGTTGTTGGTTAAATATCACGATACTCGACGTTAGTCATAGTTTACAAGCACAGTCTACCACAGTTTGATTAGTGTGATTAATGAGTACCTATCTTGAACTAGTTAGCTCAACAAACATAAAACAAAGTATGACTTTCCTTAACTCCTAGATCAGTATGTAAACATCGAATAAATTGTGAGAGATAAAGATGTGGTCTCGCGTGAATATCGAGTGCAAACCGTTTATATCGTGGATAACGATTCACACTGACCTGAATGTGCATCTGTCTGTTCCAATAGGCAACATCGGATAGTCGTCATGAGCATTGAGTTCGACACAGTGTGTTTTGTCGTTGCGCCCGTATTCTAGCGTTCAGCAGAAACTATTACCAGTTACCGTTCGGCCGTATTTCTATGATAACGATCTTGTGTTTACTCTCTCGTAACATAATATCACGCCTTGTTTCCCCGGAGGGATAGGCAGACCTATAGTAGGTACACCCACATTTCGTCAGTTATGTCTAAGTTCCATGTAATAGGTAGGATATAAATCCACATAATATCTTAGAGTGTGAATGCTTGCCGTCGCCCGAACAGCTGTGCACATTGTTTTACGTTTGCTGCTGAATATGAATGTGAAAACAATATGCACGGGGCTTAAGTTCGCAAGGTCGCATATTTCGCACACGACACTCACTTCCATATTGTTTTCCCAGACGAATGTAATTTACCTCGGTATGAAGGGTTTATTTATATCGTAATGAGTCATTGAATTTGATAAGATAGAGGATATAGAGGTACAACTTGTTATCATGGATTCGTATCATTTTTTTTGCACCTAGTAACAGTCCTGTTAAGGTTAAATTTTAATAATCCGGACTATATCATGTTGAAACTATGTAGTGCTAGTGCCTTGGTACATACGGTTTATAAACATTCAGTTCTAACAAATTCTCTAAATATTTTTCCATAAGGAACTCGGGTCATGTCATGATGTTTCCAATTACTTAGGTAGTCCTATAGTAAACAGCAGCGTAATATGCTCATTAAAAACAACAACTGCATCCACCAATCTTGTCTTTTTACAAGGCCGTGTTGTAAAGTTTGTGAAATCACGTACAATTGAATTATGCATGTATCATTAGCGATTCTTACATAAATACCGTTTATGACGGGCTTAAGAACATAGACGCAACTTTTTTATAAATCAGTGAGTGATGCATGAAGAATGTATCTTCTAGCCGTGTAAGCAATGGTAATTACGTCAGCGTTTCTATAGAAGTGGATGGGTCCCGAGTCTCGACTACTAATAAAAAAGAAATACTGAGCAAGATATCCAAGAAAACGATTAATCTCTAGGAATGTAATTTGCTGATATTTAACTGGTTCTGATAAAACTCGAAGTCGACCTTAGTAACCTGGGAAAAGCTGCGATAAGTCAATATCTGAGAAGCTATTATAATATAGGTAAAATACTTGCAAATACAGCTACTTGGATGCCGAAATATAATCGCAACGTATTTAGCATACTTTCTACCAGACACGAAGCAAATGAGCTATCAATCAGCTGGCAACACTGACCCGGTTGCGTCTCAGTTGCGCCTGCGGCTAATCCGACCACTTCGAAATTTAAAAAAAAAATATAAATTAAATTATAGACTGTACCTAAGCGAATATTTCCGTTGCTGTTGCCAACAAAATTCCAGCCTCCTGGGGATTTTATCTTTTATAAATTATTTACCTCCTGGAATCTGTTAAGTAATTCTTGTGACCCCGTTTTCGTCTTCTCAGCAATTTTCGGCGACCTCTAGAAATCATAAAGGTTATGCTTGTGGCCCATCAAGTCCCCTATCCTATTATCTGAAGTGTTAACAAACTTTTAATAGTACTAAAAATCTTACTAAAACTTTTTACGACAAATGCAACCATGTATTTTCCCGATCATTTTTGTCGTGATTTAGGCAGAACTCCAAGTCGTAAAGCGCAGTGCACTGATATGCTGGTAATATCAATAATGTATGAAGTTTAATGTTCACAACGTGTGTACATAGGTAGTGGTTGTAGGTTAATAATTCCATGTCTGCTACATAAATTCTTACCTGCGATAATGTTCGAGTCATTATAACACAGAATCAATACCTAGGTATAAACGAGAATCTTTGAATTCCAGTCTAGATGGGTTGGAATGCGGGCTTCACTCGGAACGACTGCCCTCTGACCTCTGCAATATAAATAAATAATATAAAAATCTGTGTCTTTTAATAACACTTGGTTCGATTTTAAGTCTCGTTTGTTCTATCGAAGATATTAAAAATTATATGGCGTCGCAGGAACTATGCTAATGCATGCTCTCCCAATCTTGACTCATCTACATGTTTCAGATAAAATATTTTAACAAGATTACGGTCTGCCCTTTATCCTAAATAGCTAAGATCTCAAACTGCTTTATTTAAGCATGACGTCATTCATGAATTCCTTTGCAGGATTCTCAAGCATCCTAGCGATTTAAACTACCTGCTGGCCGGTGACTCCTAAAGGTCAGATGAGTAAAAGCAGTTCGTGAATCAAGCGTGTGTCACTTGTGTGCTGATCTGAATCATTTTATTATCAGTAGCAGTAAAGTAACACGATAGACCACAACGATAGCTGGTTAGATAAATATTATGGCTTGTACACTAGTTTTTGTAACACTTCCATTGATGGTACAGTAGATGCACAATGGATCTCTTGCATATGAATAAAACAATGGACGTGAAAGTGAATCATGAAGGAATTGTGTGATGTTTAATAAAAACATGATTTCTTTTATGTCCTTTTAAATATAGGTACTTAAATGTAGGTAATGAAATTTACTTAATACTTATTAGCAGTTACATTACAATAGCCTCTGATAATATAAGTTATTATAACAATACAAATTGCTAAGATAACTTTGCAAATTGTATATGAAACCAAAGAAAATAACCGTGAGTATATTTATGTAGACACGATACATACAATGATTATTAAGTCAGATAGCACCTAGATATTTGTTTAATCATCTAGTCACGAAATCACTTTACACACGCGAAATAAAGTAAGACAACAATTTTATAATTACAAGATGGTTTATCAATTTTACACTTTGTTATTAAGATTGTTTGTGTTCAACATTACAAAACAAGACAATTTAGATAAACTTCACGTTGTGTCGTAAAATTTCGCTGTTTGGATATTAATTTCTGAACTGTCTAAGACATGCACGCTAGGTGACTTTATGATTAAACTTGATAAGTTGCGCAATAATACCTTTTCTGACTAGGTAATAATATGTGTATAGTATGCAAAACCAATTAAAATATACAGCTCTGCGTATAAGTTACAAAAGAATTACTGTTCTCCGCGATCCAAGTAAAGATCTTTTTGAGGAAGAACTGGAAGAAAAACACGTTTCACCGGTGCTGTTAATCTTCGTATGTAAAAATCTATGTAAAGAGCAGGTCAAATGGAAGCTATAAATATTGTGCTTTTAAACGCAGCTGTATATAGGCTAAAAGAACTCGCCACATCACTTGCTAATGAGCACATGACCCATTCCTCTAATTAAAGCTAAGCCCAGTGAAAAGGCACGAACGCGCTGGAAAAAGCGGGCTTTTTAGAGATTGCTCTGCAAGAAACCATAGTTAAACAGGCTAATGCGCTTCTTATTAAACAAGACTCTATTCATAAAGAAAACTTGAACTATTCAAGGCGAATCTATGAGTTGTAATTGATAACTAGTCAAAATCAAAATAATTAATTTCAAATAAACCTACATGGGCACTTATGAAACGTCAGAAGCCAGGTGCACGGTTCCAATTGGTCGTAAAAAATAATTGGCTTTTACAATGTTTCCAAATTACAGTGTTAAGAGACATGGGAGGACAATGTAAGCCTGTCAACAAGTACCAGGTACTTAACAAAATAGAAAACGGTATACAAATCAACGGTATACTGTCTACAAGACCTGCAATGTTCTCACATTCACAAAATATAGAAGAATCTATCAAGAAGAAAAAAAAATAAAAACCTTTGCAAATGACATGATTGCCATTACAACCACTAATAAAGTCGTATATATATATTATACAACTTACTACATACAATGAATAAGTTATTGAACTATCGTTAGTCGCTATCAAGCTGTTCCGGATTGCAAAATCTTTACCATGTCTGCTGCCGATAACAGTTCTATATCGCTCTGCCAAGTCTGCCATCGCAATTCGCAATACGCAAGACTATACTTGAGTTATTAACTTTCCTCAATTTTTGTTCCGTTGTTGTTGGCATGTTACTAAAACATGTAGGAAGATGATTTAATGACGAGATGACACTAATATAGACTCGACTAATATCGAGACTAAATATATATCGCAAGAATGCTTCATATTTTAGATAAGAATGTCACCCACGATTGGACGAGAATAGCAAAACAGGAAAATCTGGCTCATTAAGGACTTTTAATCTAACCTGCCTGTAGGTGGACTGTGACTTATTTACAATTTGGCGTACAATCAAATTGGAATGAGCTAATATTTCCTGGGACTCATACGTTTTACATAGATGATCAGCGCACTCACGTAGAAGACAAGGAAATTCAATGCACAGAATATTAATGACAAATGTATTTATAGTGCATTAATATAAACCAGCATACCTGTGTTCGGTCAGCGACAAGGCTAGACGGACCTCGGTATGTGAGCAGCCATGCAAATTCTTTGAATATTGTTTTTATTTGCTACATTTTCAATGCACTGCAGTGAATACAGATCAGTTCATTCTACTGCTCGATTAAAACCATAAGGCGTATTGTTTAATAATCAATGTATTGTTAATCTAACAATACGCCAATACGATCTTTTGGGCGAAATTGATATTGTTACTAGTTAAGATCCCAAGTAAACGGCCGACAAAAACGTGCGAGGAATTTATTAAAAATAATATTATGAAGGTTTTTTCTTACAGAATTGATTTCAATGGTTAACACTGGAAAACGACTACTTTGTGAACAAGACTTACCTAATCTAATATATAAAATTCTCGTGTCACAGTTTTCGTTGCCATACTCCTCCGAAACGGCTTGACCGATTTTGATGAAATTTTTTGTGCATATTCAGTAAGTCTGAGAATCGGCTACTATCTATTTTTTTTTTTTTCAAAGCCTTAAGTGATAAGGGATGTCCACCCTAGGGTAGGAGTAGTGTAGGAGTAGGGTAGGAGTAGGGTAGGAGTAGTGTAGGAGTAGGGTAGGAGTAGGGTAGGAGTAGGGTAGGAGTAGTGTAGGAGTAGGGTAGGAGTAGTGTAGGAGTAGGGTAGGAGCAGGGTAGGGGGTAGGACACCACGCGAACGAAGTAGCGCCGGGCAGCTAGAAATAATTTATATATGGCAAAACAACGTTTGCCGGGTCAGCTAGTTAAGTTATAAAAGACGATCAAACCATGTTTGTGTTGAGGTTTTTGATTGAAGTTATTGTTACGAAACTAGTCGCCTGGCCCAACACGAGTTTGAGTTTTAATCACGTAACCAAATGCGAGAAAATGGCGTAGGCGTGGGAGTCCCTTTATGATGTTAGTTGACAAACATCTACGCCCACTGTAATCATGTTGCCCATTACCCAGCTATAGTTTGAAGTGTGTAACAGCAATCATATGCACGTCGAAACAACTCCTTTCAAATTGGGATTTAGTTCAGTTTCAAAACTAGCTTCGTTCTATTAATAGAAAAAGAGGTATGATGTCCTCTAGAAATATTGTAATACTAGTGTATGTCTATGTAATAGAAAATATCTATCTCATCATAGGCGGCATTAGGTAATTGTTACCTAACTGCGCTAGTTTTATTGGACAAAATCAAAAGTCATTTATTCAAACTAGGTTGAGAATCAGCACTTAAAATTACATAAGATAGTCCCCCAAAACGCCCGCCGTTCACCTTCCTAGTGCTTTAGCTAAGAAGTGGCGCAACAGACTCCCCAGCAGCACAGCTGTCTGTTCAGCCAGAAGAACTTGATTCTATACAATAGGAAGTAATTAACATTACAAAACATTAAATTAAATTATTTGCCATTTATGTCAGCTAGCAGATGATAATTATATCAACAAACACGGAGGTTGTTGACGACCGGACTCGCCCTCAAGGTGATCAATGCCTGTAACATTTTGGATCAAAATAACTCAAACGTCAATGGACAGAGTTCACAACAAAGGGTAACCACCAGTAAACATTTTATCGTTCGTATAGTCACCAATGCCAAGTGCAGGGATAGCTTTGGAAATCTTCGTGATACGACCTAACTTATTTAATTCAATACAGTAATGAAATATCGCCTGTGATAAACGCGATTATAATATTATTATTCACATCGATTGTGAATTTTATTATTAGACGTGGGAACATGTAATATTATAATGTACTCGTTCTGAGTTAATTGTACAATTATGATTAATTTGACACATGATTTGCAAATCTAATAGAACCGCGTCACAACAAAGACCACGGAAGATACTTTTGTTGTTGCTTGTACGTCTGCTGGAACCTGTTAGTTAATTCTTTGGAAATAAGCAAGACCTTGGTCCATCCATTCGTCTTTGTCCTTTGTCTTAGCTTTTTCCTTTTTCGTTCTGCGGGGCAATTGCGGAACACACTATCAGTACCAATGGCCTTTGTTTTGACGGTTCGACAAAATTCATTGCATTATTTACGTTGTTGAGCAGACACATTTTTCTAACATATAAAGCAATGGATTAGCAATATCCTTATTTTAAACAAAGGCTAGTATGCGTGCGTTATGCACACGCAAATCTGTTTGTAACGTTATGTTGACCCGTACTTCGGCAGATTCATTTGCACATTGTGGCCTTTCAAAAGTAGGTATTAACGTAAATGCGTGTGCGTGGAATGTTAATGCAGCGATTATGAATACGAGTACGTTGGAATATTGCGAAAACTTCAATAATATTAAAAACTGTAACGATTACTTACACGACTACTTTTTACTTACGACATTATGAAGCTTTGATAAGCATGTTCCTGGCCTAATTGAATTTTAAATTAATATTGCTGTTACTTTTGAACAAGATGAAGTTGTCTATGAAGGGTTGGCTGGATGATGTGGAGAATGTTTATTAAATCATTCGATAGTTCTTGATGGATGCTCAAAAAAGGTTGCCACAGTAGAGGAGACAGGTTATGGGGATTGGAAAAGATGAAAATCACTGAAGCCTCGATATTTCAAGGGCGGGTAGCCCTTGACTTGACTAATTGTCTGAAACATTTCGAAATGACAAATACTGGACATTGCATCTTGGCCTCGAAAGTGTAGCATTTAACTGACCTATGCGTTACGCATTGTATAGTATGCTAATTGTGTGTCACGTGTCTGATTTAATTTCGATTGTGCTTTGTATACTTGGATATGTTGATCAACGTATTGGTAACGCAGTCTCAACCTCTCCCCTGTTTCCTTCAACCCTCGTGTATTCGTCTATGGTTGATGTGTACCTTTTATTTCAACCTCCACAGTAATTTTTGTTGGAGAAGTGTTGAAAATACTCCAAACAACCAACAATGGGATGCGATTACTTACTTGAAACCACAAATGTTCACGAGACCCAAAGTACATAATTACTTCCGCTCATTTCACTTAAAACTTGGCTTCAAACTTTTTCCACAAATCATGGTGAGAATTATTTTCTTCAACTAGTAGCGAGCTAGCTACGTAGCTCGACGCGAAAGTTTTGGAACCTAACGTGTCGGACTAGTAGTCGTAAATTATACTAACGCCATATTTAACTCGGTTGGAACTACACAACATAATTAGCGATGCAACAGGCATTCCCAGTGTTTTCAAAAGAACAAAAAGCAACCTCTGCATTCTTTGAGAGGAATTTTAATTAGTAATTTAAGAAAGCGCAAATACATTTTTTTTACTTTGCCTTGGTTGTTTATCTGCGTGCCTGATATGAGAAACTTCTCATGATTAAATGTTTGGTCTTCAGATTGTTTAGATATTTCTTTTTGTGAAAAAGCAATCTGACACTGCAGTTTGCCAGGATTATTTGCAAACTAAATTTCTGACGTAATGTAACTTAAACCTAGCCGTTGGTCATTTTTTTCAGGAGCTTTTTTAACTCTGACAAGGACAACTGCTTATAAAGATTCCTTTATATTGCGTTGAAGATGTTGGTTGTGAGTATGTTTTCAGCCATTATTTGTTTGCGAAATGAAGCATCAAAATATGAGACCTCATTGTTGTCGCAAATAATGAAAGATTCGCCAACGCAAATTACATTGTCCTAAAACGGGCTATAACTTCTACGATCAATAAGTGTCTTGCAAGAATTTCGTGGTACCAAGTGGTGCACTAAATACTTACCTTTATTGTGGAGTGGGTGTGTCAGAGAACCGGTCGCTGCTACCAACCACTCCGGTATTCCTGACCGAGGACACACTCAATAAGGCAGGTATATTTTATCTAGTAGCTATTGCTCGTGGTTTCACTCGCATCGTGAGGAACTGCTTCATACCTGGGTAAAACGCTGGACGACGGAACGGTGGGCGCTTTGCTGTTCATACTGAGGTTGCCTGGAAGAGATCGCAGTAATGCGATAAGCCCGCCCATTGTATATTTTGTAGTGTCTCATGTTTTTTTTTTTTTTTTTCAATGTATTTTTGTGGTGTACAATAAAGTATATATAAATAAATAAAAAGTGTCATTATGTTAATCCAGGTCATATGTCACTTGTGTGCCAAATGTCATCAAATGTAATTGAGTAACAACCATACAGGTTTTCACATTTATAACATTAGGTATGGATAATCTACATATTATCGAAACTTCTCCATGTTCTTTACCTTTACAGTGTCACAGTCTGGGTGATGTAAACAATTCTATTAGGTACCTATAGCTATGATTAATAAACCATTTTGTTTGGATTGACTGTTTGAATCGTTTGTTACTCGATAGTTCAACAAACATTGCTCTGTTCAATGATTTCATGACGTCATTTTGTTTTCCTCTAATTTATTGTGTCAGACAGACCATCAGGAAACAAAATTGATTGCTTTTGTATTATTGTTTGTTTTGTATAATTTTGTCATAATGATAATCCATATCTTGTACAGTTAATGTGTGGGATAGGGCGCGGGTCAGGATAATGATATCCACTGTAGTGTGACGTATTATATGATAATAATATTACTAATTATGCTTATTAAGTGTTTTTATTAACATCAAATTAAACTTGATTTCTATGTTTTTGTGTCATGCAGAAATTTTATGTAGGTACTTCCCAAAATCTAGTTTAATTTTTGGAACAAAATTTAAATATTTTACCTTGAATTCTTATACAAAAATCTGTCAATAACCTATTAGTTCACGATTTTCTTATTAAATATCAATCTAATACATCTATTGCATGAAACAAAATATATTTTTTTATAACTGCATCCTTCGAATAACGAAGTTATAAAAAAGTTAAAAATCAGCTGCGTATGCGCATACGAACAGAAATGCATTTTTAATAGATTTGCATGTAATTTGGTTACTCTGTTTTATTTGAAACGGTGTCATTGCCAGAATTTAATTGAATTATTTGGCACTGAAACCTTGTCATTAGCAATCAAATGCTCCTCATTGCCCCTGAATGTTCGTAACTACTGAAAAAAGTTATCACATCTACTCGGGATCCTGTCGTTTTGCCGAAATGTTTTGCCAAAATTTCACTACCCAAACAAATTTTAGCAACCTTTTTTTATACCAATGCAATGTTTGGAATGATTTTAATCCGCACATTTTCATTTGGTCAAATTTTTACTTGGCAGAATATTATCAAGGATAATGTCATTTAGGCATTTGGTCTTTAATCAAATGATATATTACAGCAAACAATCTTTCGACAATAAACGTTTGGTCACATGAATTGTTATGGCAAAAAATATAAACGCAAAAATTAGATTTTTTGGGAATTATATATAATTAAAAATGCAATTTTATTTTAATATGTATAATCATTTATTTCATACAAAATATTTGTATCTTACAACTTTTTTTTTGTGTAATGGATATTACCAATTTAATTTCAGAGAATTCAGACTTGTGTTGTAGAATTCGATTAATTCGGTCGTATTTATCCATATTTTTTTTTCCTTATTTTGTGACGGTTCACCTACTAGTAGTAACCGAACTAGTTAGACAAGGTTAATTTTTTTTTTAAATGGTGTGACCTCCTACGCCAGAAACGACTAGAATATATAGGAAAAAAAAGGAAAAAAAACAGGCTACCCGAAACTGAACTAGTTAGACGAGATTAATTATTAAAAAAAAAATGTTACCCCTGAAAAAAAATATACTATCAGAATAGTTAATATTAATATTACCTGTTTAGAATTTTTCCCAAGTGGAAAAAACACCCTTGTAATAAATAGAACGTCTTCAAAGTTAGAAATGGTAAATTTTAAACTGACGATACTAAATATTTGGCAAATTTTATTTTGCGCAAAATGAGTTATTCCAACTGAAATATTTGACTACATAAAAATTGGTAAAAGTACTAATTGGTAAACAAGTCATTGTTTAAACGTTCACTTGCCAAACATTAGGTTTGCGTTACGATTATTTGTGAAAAGATTTTTTGCTAAGTAATAATTTGGCAAATGAAATTATGCGGATTTTTTTTTGGGAAGTGATAATTTGGCATTTTCTTTTTGATGAAACAAGGGAGACCCCATCTACTCAGCTACAGCATTACATCTTAAATATTTTGCAGACGAAGCAATTAACATTGAGCAAAGAAAAGAACAAGCTAAATATTTTTACCACGTTCTTTTAACTAATTAATGCGCCTACAAATAAAAAAAGCTGCCAATATCAAATTGAATGAAATTATAGTCGGTCTGGAAGATCCCTTCATTAGCATTAGACTCGTCCCCTTCGTTAGAGCTAATTCAAAACGACGCTACTGTGCAGTCAATGGTAGAGTATAAAGGTTTGATTAGAGATAATCATGTGCTGTACAATTTGCATACGTGTACCGTTGTTTGACATCACGCCATGCGATGTGAAGCACAAACACTCGTTCGGCTGGATGTGGCATGATGTCATAGAGAGCGTGTACCGCCTGCGGCCACCACACGAGAATGAGCTCCGAGATAAAATCACGCAGATCGCCTCTCACATTGCAATCTATGACAACTATGTAGCACTGACATTAAGCTAACTAGTAGGTACGTTTGCAGCAAAGTGGGTTTCGTTGTTCTCTCTTTATTAGTCTATATCGTCGACGTGCATTTGATTGCGGCCAGGCGGGTCGCCGACTAGATTCGCAACCTTGTGCGGTTTCGATTTCAGATCAACGTCTCAAAGGTTAGCGACATCGCTAATCAACGGGCGATACACTAATTTTGTTTCAAATTTTTATTCCAGTAAGAAAACTTGACGCCACAATCGATTTCACAGTCCAATAGCTTTTGAGCGCCGATACTAGCATAAATAACGATTTCTTATGGTTATATTTTCATTCTTCATTACATCGACGTTTTTTTAAATAGATGCATATTGGAGCATCATTGGCTTCCAGTTGGCGGCCGGGTGTTTCTTAAATGATATTTTAATTTGTAGTAGGCATCCATCCTATTGCCGATTGTGTTGACGCCATTGCTTCTATTAGCAATTGACAGGCGTCTATTAGCTATTCATTTCCAGTTTAGTGAGAATAAAAATCAGATATTATTTAGTTGGAACTGAGTAGAGTCGGTTGTTTGTTATCGATGGCATTACTGTAATGTATTCAATCACGTGTACAGTCACGAGCACAAGTATCTATATACTCGGCTTTATTCAAAAGCTATTTACTCCTTTATTTTTAAATGAAATGTTATGTTATTCCGAACATAGCATTTTCGAACCCATAGGTTTATTTAATGTGTCGTATTTCAACGTGGCATTCTTTATATCACGAAAAAATTGCAATTGAAAGTTGCCAAGTGTTGACATATTGGTGCTCGTGACTGTACGCACGGAGTTGTAGACCACAGCAGTGTGGATCGGCATGTCCTCGTTCCCCTTCCAATATAGCAAAAGGTCGAAAGAACCCGCCACCATTCTATTGCAGTACCTACATGTGAATTTACTTATTGTTCAATTGACATATGTATAAGCGGCAGTTTCTTACGGTATACTGCTAATTGTATTTTAAAATATTTTAATTGAGATAAATGGCGGCCCGGTTTGCTGAGCACTATAAAATTAATAATATTGTTCCAACAGGCATTAAAATAACCTGATGTCGACCTTACAAAATCCCCTTCACCTCAATGACTGAAAATGTTCTTATTATTGGTACGTATTGGAAATTTTGCAATGTCCTACAAGACAGGTGCACCGACATCGTTTAAATTGTCTTCGTGTTTGCCACATAGAGGGGCCTTCTCGTGCATTGTGTGCATGACCCGCTTCCCCGAAACCGTGCCAAGCCACGACATAGATCCTTATTTTAAAGGATTTCTGAAGACTCCTTGAAGTTTATCCATCTAACCTACGTACGTGGATGCTCGGTGACCGTTACGTCTACGGTTTCACCATCTAATTCGACAAAAAACCTTTGTAGGTCACTACAAGATATTATCGAAGCGGATACGATACCTCTGTAGGATCTTACAAGACTAATGATTTAATCAAACATCATATTCCTTTCCTTGTTACTTTCGAAATTATTCACAGGTTTATCAACTGCACTTTCGAAACATTATAAAAAAATGCTTCATCAGCATCCTTTTCTCTAAAATTAGTCACTATCTATTATAAAGCAACGAAATGAAAAGTTGCACTGACATTGCCCAGCTGTTTTACCTCAAAACGTTTCAAAGAAAGAAAAAGTATTTATTGCGACTCGTACAGGATCATAAACTAAACACATCACTACTAATCACATCATATTCCTTTCATCACATGTTTATTATGCTGTAAAACATGTGATATTTTGGTCATGCGAACGCGTTTGACGACTCCGACCTTCATTGTAGTGGCCACTCGAAAATTTTATACGGACGGCGGAAAGTATAATGATGAGGCGAGGTGCACATGCGCTCGCGCTGACAATGATAATGAGCGGACGTGTGTTTATCTACAGCTATGTTAATTGAAACCCTCTTATCACAATACGTACGTCATTTCCATTACAACTTATATTGCCTATATGGGAAACATGCTTCGCTTCGCAGAGTTGCCAAAATCTATGAATTTGGCAACGTTTGTGTAAAGGCGTAACCTTATCCGGTTTTTTTTTTCTCGTTTGCGTGACCCTGTATCCAGCCGCTGTCCTATTTATATTCTTAACATATTCTCGATAAACCCGTAAGTCATCGGGTATTTCCTACCGGTTGTCTATTGTAGCCACTTGGAGAGTTTTATTTGTGCTCTAGGAATTCGACATCAAGATCATTGTTTGCAGTCATGGTTCGGATTGCAATCCGTCACAGTGTCCGGACATAGTAAATCTGCTGAAAATTTAACAAACCGAAAAATATACTATCATTACCTATTTCATTTTTCGTTTAATCGATGACTGTTGACATTATGTAAGTACGTACCTACCTGTGGCTAAACTAGATTCACACAAAACCTCATGTCCAGATATATATTATCTAGCTCATTTCGTATCAAAAGGTATGACTAAGCAACGCGTAGTAATTCACAAACTGTCCGGCTTTCGCTTGCAGTTGTAAACAAGGAAACTCCTACAACTTAGGTATGATACAAATAAATAAAAATATTAGGTCTATATGTTTAGGAATACTGGAATATCCTCATTGGGCTTTCCATTTGGCGATTTTTCGTCAATAATTCTACGCTGAAATATATACCATTTTACGTATTCAAATAAATTCAACTAACTGTCTGGAAGTGATACCAGACAGATCATTAGAATATTCCATACGCTTCACTTGAATAAGCCAGCTTATCGGAATGTAGATAACCATAAGCGCTGGTTAGAATTGTAGCAAGCCAGGCGTGGGACGCAACAAACCGTGAACAGTCACCTTTATTAGTCATTGTGGACTTCCCAAGTTATTGTTTACGATTTCAATGGCCACTAATGATCTTCCGAAACGGTACTTCGAGATGGTTCCTTTGGCAAAGTTTGATCTCCAGTCTCGTTCCTCCCTCAGACTTTTAAACCGTACAGCCGGAATTTTGTCTTTTACAGAATGTCAGAATTCGTCTTGTCTCCATAGTCCATTACCCAACTGGCTTGTAAAATGCTTTGGTATCCATTGACCTACAAGTCCTAGGACCTAGGTTATCCATCGACCAAAATGAGAAGCGAAACTCACGTCTTCTTTCTTGACAATTCCGTGGAATAAACATTGCAGCATTTTAATGAAATAACCAAGCCCTCAGGCTATTGAAATCCGGGGCTGGCGCGACAGCTCAACGTGCTTCCTGCTCAGAGACGCAAGAAAATTACATTCTAAATTGATCGGAAAGTAATTTGTTTTCAACAAAACACTTGCGTTTACTGCTATACTTTCTAGGCACATTATGAAAATTAGAATCCGCTATGCAGCACATTCACTTACTTCATTTTCAATATGCAAATCACTCGCACTGATTAATCTCGGAACGGACCAACGGACCTAATGAATTGCATTGCGTGCTTGACATACCGCCGTGCTTACCAGCACATAAAATTTTATGTGTAAAAACAGACAAATCAAAACAGTTTTTTGCGACGGTCATAAATAACTGGATTTAAATAACTTCATTAGTTGCCAGTCTGCCAGTTGAATTATTATATTTTTAGGTTTTCCTGTTCTATTTAGTGTGTGAACTTTATATTCAAATCACATGTCAAAAACCAGAGGATTTTTCTAGTCAGTTACGATCTTACGATGATGATTACGATACAGCGTGTCAACGAACTTTAACTACCATTTTTTCTTAAAATTATCCTCCTTATCTGAGGTCCCTGGAGCAGGATTTCCTCTCTTTGTACCTTTTTCGCTATGCCCTTTGACAAAAATGCGTGAATTCTGAGATTAAAGTTGAAAGAGACACCGGAAAAACGATTAGATGAGAAGATAACCCGCCCTAATTATACAGCTTAATTTGGTCGTTTTCAACGCTCAAAAGTCCGTAAATTATTTAATAATGTCTCTTTTTGTTTCACTTCTGTATTCGATATGATAGCATTACCGAGATTAATTGTTTATTTACTTTGTTTAACACGAAGCCTAGTACAGACTTATTGTTCTATAAATTCAAGAGCATTGTTTTTACCTAATGCGAGCAAATATATACTGTCGTTACCTAAATAAATAGTAGTAGCTTCGCGTGTTTGAAATCGTGGCACGTTTTACCTCTTACTTAGAATTCTTGTTTGATAATATGTTTGCCTTTGTATTTGGCATCTCAGAGCACGTATGGCCGGTGTGATGATTAACGCATGTTTTCTTTTCACGATCAACATTAGCCCTAGGCTCAAACATGAATGCATCTGACTCACGTCGATCTGTTCTTGTACATTTATTTATCTGTGACACGCATGCTGTAATGAACTTTTAGTTCAGCTACTGTTTTATATTTAGCGTTAAGTCCAAAGGGAACATCTAAAATCAATCGTATAACTAGAACGTATTTCGACCAAAATATGTCTCGTTGCCAAAAGCATTCGAGCATATATTATCTCCAACGGGGAATACCGACCTTTCCAAGAAACTCGTGTAACAATGACTCATTAGCGGTTTTTTTGTTGCAGTATTGGACCAAGCAGACGGTCGGCCTGTGAAATTAAGCAACGTGGAACAGCAAAGACAAACTACAGTAGAATTTATAGCCGAAGATGAAGAGGTAAGACAAAGAGTTCTTTATTTTGTTTTGCAATATTCCCTGTCTGGTAACAGCTAGGCTATTGTATTCGAGCCAAGACAAAACATTTCAATCAACTCAGCCTATTGCAGTCCACTGCTGGACATAGGCCTCTTCCAGGCTGCGCCACAACACCCTGCAATCCGCCTCCCGCATCCAGTGTGTCCTAGCCACCTTCTTTATATCATTCGTCGATCTAGCAAGCGTAGTGTGGGGGGCGTCCCACACTACGCTTGCTGATTCGCGGTCTCCACTCCAGGACTTGTCTGCTCCACCGGTCATCGGTCCTTCGACAAACATGGCCAGCCCACTGCCACTTCAGTTTGCTATGTCGGTAACTCCGGTTCTTTTCCGGATAATTTAATTCCCGATTTTATCCTTTAAATTAAAGAGACTCCGAACACAGCTCGCTCCATAGCGTATTGAGTACATGTAACAATTAGGAAGAACAAACTTGGAACACCAAACAATATCAAGACTAGTTTTTGTACAACAACGGCTAACCTCTTGTTTCCGAATTTCGGGTGTTTGCTGAACAAATGCACAATGTCGGCAAGATAAGAGTCTTATGTAAAATGGCCAATGAAAAAGGTTAGTCAGATGTCGTGCTCACTTGTCACGACAATAAAAACACGTAGCGAGAAAGTAATCGATATGTCTAGCGCGGTGCTGTAAGTTTTATTCTCACTTCAGTTCAATTGGCGATTACGTAGTTTGCTGGGACTCGAGATGAGGCTGATAAAATTGCTGGCTCCAGTCGCCGACCGCTTAATTTGTTTTAACAACTGAAGGTTTAAATGCCCGATTGATGTGTCGCGGCCGCGGCGGATCGGCTTGGATAACAAACATTTTGTTAATCCGCAGCCAGGCAAGACCTTGATAGCGTAGCTAATGTCATAATCAACGAACAACAAAATAAAATTGTGCAAGCGGAGAGCGCAAGGCTAGAGCGGGGTGCCCGGGTCACGTCGGATGCCTTAATCCGTGCGTTGCATATACCTGAACTTAAACACTTTCTACTACAACTAGTGGACGTGTTCAACTCGTTTCAATTGCGACATAACCTGACATATTCAAAACTTGAACGAGCACAATAACTCCTCTGTTTCTGAACGTGCAGACACAAACCGGCCTCTTAGTATTCAGCGGCAGGTCTTAGTTCGAAAGCTCTGAGAATAAAGACGTACATGCTCAATTGCTCACGTTTAGAAACAATAGCGTCTGTCATACTTAATTTGAGGATCACGTTTTGACTTTTTGTTAACTAATTTTCCTGGTCGACAGCGAAAAAGTTGGTTCTGAAGCCGTGGTTATTTTGCAATTATCTTCTATATTTTTATCATAATGAAGAAATCACCCGTAATATTTCAAGCGTGAAAGAAAAGACCTACCTAATGAAAATTATAGATTTCACCGTAATCATTGATCGTAGTCATTTTCTTTTTATTGTGCGTAACTATGTTATTAAATTTAAATCGTGTGAAGCTATAAAGTTTCTCTTAAGAGAGTCATCCATGTCCCGTTACGAAGCACAAATTGAGCTGCATCATCGCGAGACGAGCGGGTCTAATGCTTTAAACATCTCGGCTAACCCATGGTGGTCTTATCATTTATCTTCATTACGTTCTCTGACATGAATGTGTCTCTTGACGGCACAAAGCCACCGTCACTTGGTTCGTTTTGCAGTTACACAAAGCTTATTTATGTGCATACTTTTACTATTCCTCTTTATTTTCAGTTACCTCAATAACTCTTGTTTGTTTTCTGCAGTGCGGAAATGATAACGATTCTCACTGTCTATTGGAGTAACCCGCAATCTTCATAGCATATATATTCACAAATTTTTCATTAAGTACATAATATATAACACTGTTAGATAGTTAATAATCTTATGTTATCTTATCTCTATTATCTTTAACGACAGTAGGAGTTCGTTTCATCAATAATGCGTTTGATACACGGCACGTTCAATCTCAATATTATGATGCAGGAAGAAATAAAATAATAGTTACAGCTTACAGCCATAGACTTCGTAAATATTTACGATACTGAAGTAGTAGAGATCCGGCGATCTGCCAACTATTCGAGTATCCCGATTTGTTTATTTATGAAAAATAAAAAGGTTTGTTTTCTTATTTTCTTCTACACTCGGCTACACATCAAGCTATGCAATTCCAGTTTTAGCTGACCTCGCATTGTATAGGTTTTTCGCTCAATCAGAAGTCAGCTTATACTGGTTATGTATAGCTTGATGTCTAGCCATGCGTAACAGCTTTTTACATAAACTTATCGCTAGTTACCGGACTTGTTTTAATCTTATCTTAGTTTATATGAAGCTATTTCTAGAAGAGAAGTTTATATCTCGTGCATAAATATACTTCTTCAGTGCCCTCAGGGGATTATGCGTAAGATGCGACATTCCTGTGTCCGAGACATGACGCGTATTATTCAAATATGTGCACGATTTAAACATTATAAGGAAATCCACACGTTTATCAATTCTAAACATGTGCTGGCGTCTAGAAAACGGCGGTAGGATAATCTTCTGTCGCGTTGGGCGATCTACCGCATCGTGGATATATCCAGTTTATGTTGATTCAATCTTTGCGTGTAAAGTGGCCAGTACTACAAGAGAAACCTACTCAAGGAAGAATACAATTAATATAACTAGTATTGTTCACCTTTGATACTTGATTTCGAGTATGTTAAGAAAATCCCAGGCGACAGACTAGCAAATTGGACAATATGCTGGCTAATTCATCAACTGCCTAAGGTGTTGTTGTTAATGCGAAATTGAAGTCTTCGTTTTCAAGAACAGCTCCTACTGCCACATAGCTTACTTCTGGATTGCCGTTCAATGATTACCCAATAATGTAACATCTCTACTTTCCCCACACAACAGCATGGTAATCTCATTAACTGCTGCAATCCATATAAGAAGAAATGTATGGTGTAAACATACACGTACAAGCACTTTCTATATTATGAGTTTAGACACGTCCGACTTACATAACATGGTGTTGAATCGCTACCCAGTATTACAATATGTTACTGGATGATAATGTTATAATGTATTAGTAACCATACAGGCGACTTGGAATAAAACTTGGACGAAAGTTTCAGGGATTTCACTGTGTGGGAAATTGACCATGTTGAAGATAATAGAAATGTTCCATTCGCTTTTATGTCTTTGGTGGGAACTGGCAAATGTGTCTATGTCTAGCAATGGATTTCCTTGAGATTGTTTCATCATCGTCTTTCATGTCCTCTTTGATTTATTTACAGCTATAAATCATACTGAAGTCTTCGACTTGTTACATATACTTTGAAATAAATATCTTCACATCATTATCTACATCAGCATATTATTTACACATGTGACATCCAAGATTATTCATCGTTATTAGTGTTGTATTTTATGTAAGTTTTATTGATTTTTGATGAATGAGGATTTTAATTATTCTCATCTATGCTTCTTCAAATGGCACCTTTATTTATTGAAATTGCTTGTACGCGTAATAAATAAAATGTATATGTACGCAATTTATTCCTAGGATAACCTGGTAGTAAATAATGTGTAGCTTTACACGTACATATCCTGTGGTTGTAGATGCCAACGTGTCAAACATTAAATTAAACTCGTAAATACGCGGTAGACGGCTCTAAATAACAGGAGGTGGTTTTATGTCTTCCTACTCGTCTATTATTATTGTTCTTTGCAGCGTTTTCTTCGAAAAACTGCCTTTGTTCTCGTCGATCTACAGATTAGCTACGTTTACTATTGTTGTTGAAAAACAGCGGTTAACTTGTATTTAAAATTGTATCATCATCATCAGTATCATAATTAGAATTCATCAATCGTTTTCATCAAAATATCTTTATCGATGCATTTTTCTAAAGAGCTTAAAATTCAGGTTTCAGTTAATCGTAGATCGAGGCTCATTGTTCTAACTAAGGCAATCTTTTAAGTTTAACATGACTAAAGACAAATTGTGCAGAATAACATTGAACAGTTTATTCTCTGATTCACATATTTTACGCTATTTGTTAAATGTTCACATAAATTGCGGAAACCTAGCCTAATAACTTATTTGGAACTCATGTTTTGTGTCTATAAATAACGTTTGAAGTCGTATTTGGATGAGTTATTTATTAGATTTTATAGCAATAGGTTCCTTAAAAGGACTACTTTTGTCACCACTGAAGCTAGTATTTATGTATTTTCGATACACATTTCGCTTAATTGTATTGTTTCAACGGATGTTTTAACGCCGAAAAACAAATAAGTGCAAAGTAATTTGATACATCGTTTACAAACTTAATTTTAGTTGCAAACTGGGCACATAGTAACAGTACCGACACACATTCTTTTAAATACTTATGCTAATTCAATTACAAAATAAAATCAATTCTGTAATCATGTTCAGTGATGCTACATAACATTAATGGGTCCGACTGGCTAGCCTTAGCCGTGTCGTAAGATCTAGATTCTAGACAAAACCACCTTTCTCTCGCGCGGTTGCCTGGCCAGTATTAGCCGATTTGTCGTCGACCTTATTATCTATCAGCTTTTTATCTGTGCTAGCATTATAGGTTTTCTTTTTTTGTGAAAACGAACCAATAGGAACTTTATTGTTATTTTTCTTTTGTTGGTCTTTGAATTCCGTTAGGACCAAAAATAGTAGGTGGTCCTTCGAGTCGGTGTTATAAAAGTTTCTCAAAGTTTTAGCCACATCGACTTCGAAGTATACTTATAATAACAAGGAGCCAAGATCATCGATCCGTCTGCCAAGGCATCAGTCATGGCATGGCATTTAAAACTTTGGCTCTACATTCACGCTTGTTAGCTTACTGGTTAATTGAATGGAACTTGCAAAGAAACCAACCTAGATATCCAGGTGCGAGCTACCTTTCTACCCAAGTGTATATGACGAAGGGCAATGTCCTTATTTGTTGAGAGGCTTGTCGTCTACTTGGGGGGACAGGGACAGGGTAACAACCTGTCTGTCTAGAACACAAAGACGCAAACTAAGCCCTTTGAACCCGAACACCTCCTTTTAATGACCCGAAGAGTCTAAAACTGTATCAACGTAAAACGTTTCATCTATGTAAGTAACATCGCAATCGTGACGTTAATACGTGACGGCACAATCAATCTATGTTACTTACGTAAATAATAGAAGATTTACCTAGAAACGGTACTCTCTCTTATTAAAACACGCCAATAGTTTTATGACATTAACACTATGAGAAAAACGTCTCGCCGAGAGAAACTGTTCGATACAACAGATATGAATTGCGTGCTCTGTCAAATGTCAAATTGTATTGTGTTTGTCATGATTTGGGAGATACCCAGAAAAAACTGATAGATTGTGCTATTGTGGATATATTGGCAATGCCACTTAGCTCAAATCCCCGATGAATGAATAAATTATGTTGTCGTCCGAGGGTCGACTCTTTTATGGCCGTGACCTATTCATGTTGACTAAAGCTTTAAAATAACTTTAATGACAAGTAAATCTTTGACTCCTACGAACGATTTTCAAAGCGTTTTTTTTTTTGTTGACGTCTGGGAATCTGTTACTTAATTTACATTGTCGAATTATCCGTTTTGTCTAGTCTAGACTCTAGACATCGATCTGTAAGCTGCCCGGGCATTTCATTAAAGAAATGTTACCATGGAACCTTCCTTTTCTTTCCGCCCTTTGCGTTCATACGAACAATGCTTATTTTGATATTCGTCCAGGGAACATTTTCTTTGGATTTCGCTTGCTCGGATAGATCTTTTATCTTTGAAATAAAAGTCCAAACGCCCTACCTATGGTTTTAAACCTTTTTGCTGACTCAGCAATCTGAATCCGTATGTGCAATCTTATTACTGCGCATTCTGACTGCAAACGTAAGTGCATTCATTTACATTACCATACTACAATTTATTGTGACCATGACATTTTAGCTGAGTATTAATTATTGGTAATAGCTTTATACTTTCAAGATCACTACACTCTCTCGGGTCTTCGAGCCGGATCTTCGTGATCGCGGTTCAGTCATTACTTGTTAAGAAAGACGTAAAATCGTTTACACTATATTATTAATAGCTTCAACAAAAAATCCAGCCTAAAATAAACACTAATTAATAATGAACTCACAAACCCACGTCAAGGTAAATCACGTGCAGAATATTTTTTGGTCCTACGACCCGCTTCTGAACTGTGGCATGGGTCTGTGGCTTTTTGCAATTTTGATTAGGTCTGATAACCTTACGTGGCCCTTTGACCCAACACCTTATATTATTCATCAAATAAATTACACCGCGTTCATATTCGGAGAGGCTTACGTAGCCTCCATTCTACGAATGTAAAGTATGGTTGATTTCATTTCTTGACTCGTGTTCGATTAAAATGGCTGTGCTATTTTTCGAATGAGTGCTAAAATTGGCAATGCGTTACCTAAAAAATGTGCTAACTACAAATATTATAAATGTGGTGCTGTTCCCCAAACAATCGAGCGCTTAATATCGTGTGCAGCGAGTCCTGTTGCCTGAACGTTACTGGAACTGACGGAGGCTACTGAAGGTGCCACCAACAACTTGTAGCTTAAATTCTGGGCACACATTATTTAGATTGCAATCGACACGTTAAGCAGAAGACTACAACATATTGTCGTATGTAGCATTTCGTCATAGACTGGCATTGATGAGTTTGATGACAGCAGACTCAATGTCAAGTACCTAAGTATCGATTTTTTGGCATGTCAAACGTTTGCTGCATAAATTTAAATTTTCTATTAAACTGCTAAAAATCTACGCTACTCGGCGAAAATTGCCTTATTGAGAAGAATCAACTTATAATACGTCTTAAAACAAGAATGGTCGGGTATCTTCGTCCATTGTGGTGTGAACAAAGCCATGTACATTGGCGCTCGTATCATTAATTATATGTAAGTGGTGTCTGTCACCGCCTGAGCTTGGTTGAGCCATGTAATCCTAGTATTAATCGTTGCTAGATGAATTTATGGATGGCCTAGCATCACTGTTACTAGGTTATTGTATCTTCTAAGTTGCCCTAAATGTTATTATGCTGGACTCCTGCTAGGACTCTTAAATAACTATGGTGATTAAACTAAGGTTAGATAGGTAAGAGGCCTTTGGTGACGTTACCTAGAACTAAATTATAATGCCATAACACTAAGCGGTCCTAGGGCCGCATGTGCACCTATCTTATTGTATGTGGAAAAATGATTCAATTTGGCCTTTCGTAGCTTTAACAGCTTAAAAGGTTCTATGACTTAGGTAAAACTACTTTCTTCTTCGTAAAGATCATTGTCTCTGTCGAAACTTTGTCGAAGTAATCTTACCCGAGACAACCAGCCCTAGGTAGCGCCTCACTTAATCCCACCGTTCACGTACAATCCAAATTAAGTTAGGGGCTCTCGAAAAAAGGTGGGACGTTGGAGTAGTTGGGAGCAATCGGCTAATTTTCTTTATTGCCAAATACGGCTTTCCGCAATGAGGGTACTGTCTCGGCCAACAGTTCACCCTGCAAAGGAAAAAGAGCATGAAAATACGCTATGCATCACTTGATACTTCACTTTCATCACCGACTAGGAAGCAATAATGAACACCAATATCGAAACCAAGTAATTATGCTGTAACGGTTTCACTCAAGTCTGTTTAAAACAATCTGATTGGTTTTATTATAGAACTTTGACTTGAAATGCCAATGACAATTATGTTTTATAAACATCTAACTGTTACGCTTCCATTATTTTATATAATACAATAAAACCAATAGGCATTCTTTGACGAAGAATTCTTTGTGTTGCATTGCTTTAACAAACTCGTGTGCATCGGGCTTTAAAATTGCCACAATGTATACTTAAATAACAAGCAAAACGTCGATTGTTGATTGTCATAGCGACTGCGACCCATTTCCCTTTAGCTTTTACAACTGTCGAATGATAAATAACTGAAAGTCAATGGGTTTCCTTGGCGTTTCCATATCAACATGTAAATGGTCGTGGCGTAATTTGTGAAACGCTGGTTTCTGAATAAAAAAGCTGTCATATTTACATAAGCTACACTTTATATACCAGTGGCACAGATTTGTGACAGACTGAAACCCTTGGAATGGACTTCGAATGCTTATAAAGAAACGAAATACTGATTGTAAAGTTTACCGTTGAAAGATTAGTTCAAGATCGGACTTATCCACTTCTTTATAGTAAGAGCTACAGTTAATCAGCCTCTCCCAGAGACCCTATGGAATACCAAAGGCAGTTAGCCAAGAAGGTTCCATCGTTTCAAATATTGCCACTTTGAAATGCACTAGCATTTTAGTTTAAATATCTTAAGTGCCATGACTCGGTGCCAAGCTAGTAAAATTTTGTCCAATGTAGTTTATGTAGTATTTGCAAGTGTGTAACAAGATACTTATTATACCGCGACTTTCTTTCATTTTTGTACTTTTTATGCAAGTCCAGTCTCCGACTTCAAAGGAAGCGCACACTTCTGAGTTCTGACTCAATTGCAATTTACATCATACATACAAATTCAGTCTCCATGCTAGCGTATAATTCTACGTACAGTTACAGGGAGTGGCGTTCTTTCGCTTTAGCTTCGCGTCTCGACGCCCGGGTGAAAGACCTCCATTGTTCCAACCGTTCCAACTCGAAGAGATGTCAACAGCCCGTAAATTACTAATTAGTTACGAAGCCTCGCCTCTCCGCTCCGCTAAACGTCTTCCACGGTTCCCGAGCCCGGCTCCACAACTTCGAAGTGGGCCTGTTTGACTCCATTACTCTCAATTTAGGTCGTAATTGCTACGCCCCGTGTTATTTGTCGCAAATTGACGCTGAAGTTTCTACAATAGGTTTAAATAGAAACTGAAGGCGCTTTCCATTAATATCGTTTGGATGGATTTTTATGTCATTTACAATTTGCGTGATTGCCGACTCGTTGATAGACCGTGAAACTGGTGTCACTGCTATTAAGATAGCGTCTACCGGCTGTAATCCACGATGTGCATACCAATAAAACATGTCTCCCCCTCTGTCCAGACTCAACCAGTAAACTACTGGTAGATTTACATAAAATTTATATTAAATACGAGTTTCTCAAGCGTTTTCGGGGGGAAACTTTCGGTGTAATCGCCTCGCGTGTGAACTAACCGTCTAGACTGCTATTTTATATTCAATGCACACGATTCCACAGAAGACGTATCTTACTACCTGTAAGTATCATAACGTGAGTTGCCAAATTTCGTATAAGGAAAAATTCTAATTGCAGTCGAAGAAAAAGTGCATTGATCGTATCGACCGGGTAACGAACTTGCTTACTAAACGCGTTTCATTAATTATTATTGTTATTACAACAACGCGTTACAATTGATTCGATCCAATTCCTCGAGCTCCAAGCGTACGGTAATTGTATTCGTAGCGCTAATGAGTGTGATATTAATCTAACAACACTCTACAAGTGTATTGTGTTGGTGGAAAATGCTTGGAACACGCTGTTGGCTTGCCGCAAATTCTTTAAGGAGTCAGAGGAAATTGCACACATAGACCAAGACTACTTTTGTACGACTCATTCGTAACTTGGTTTGTAAAAACTTCTCGTCAATTCTGAACCTTAAGAATCGTCGCATATTGCTTACTACGTGTTGCAACTTTCAGAGTTTTTTACAAGCACCGATATATAGCCCACATTTTCATACAAACAATCATGCGCCAAAAGCCAAACAGCGATTAATATCGCTATGTTTGCCTTTCATTAGCATAATCAACATCGCGTTAATCTAAATTAAGGTCTACACGATAAATTGAATCATTGACCGTGTTCAATACAACAGTGGAGCGGCCATGGTGAATGGCCCTAAAATATTGATCATAGATAACGTCGGATTTAGGCACGGGCCACAGAAGGGCCGTGAGGCGAGGACGGGACGCAGACGCGGCAATAGCATGCAGATGGAAAATCGAGCTCTCTGTATATTTTGAACCAGATTGCGTTAGTACATTTTGAATGAAGAATATTGAAGATACGTGAAAAGGACGCCGCATCTGCGTCCCGTCCGCTTGCTACGGCCGCCCGAGACACTCCCTCCCGCAAAAGTAGGATTTGCCGAACAGGGCATGCCCTTACTATCGCCGGTCCGTACCCTTAGCGTGTAGTCGCTTAGTTTTGAAGTTTTTAAGCTCTTGCTGGAGGCCTTAATTATTGAGCCAACCACAGGCAAGCCCGGTTAAGTAGGTAGTCCACCAACAACACCAACCACCCGGTTAAGTAGGTAGTCGACAACCAGGAGGTTGTCGACTACCTACTTAACCGGGCTTGGAAGCCTACAAGGATCAACCTAGGAAGCCATATCTGAAAAAAAAAAACGTCCCGTGCTCGTCTCACGTCCCTTCTGTGCGGCCCGCGCCTTACAGTATTTTAGGCCCGTCATTATACAGTCCGACAATTCCGACTGTCACGTTATATTTCCTATTCTCATTATAATTTTAACGTTTCGCTATAAGACTAATCGCGAAAGACTAATAAAGATTTACCAATTAACATTTTCAAGGGAGTCAAATTAATTTGTTTTTGCTTATCGCTGCGTTGTCGCTCATTATAGGTACAAATATTTTCTTCTCGCGTAAAATTTTCAGCTGTTCGAATGTATGAGTCATAATGATAACAAACGGAAAATTCACTGATTGTGCAAAAGTGCAGCTGTCATTTGCTACTAGTATGACTGGTTGAAACTGACCTACGCCACTTAGGACTGACAATTTGCCAGCCTATACCATAGAAGTATCTTACTAAGGCTTGCATCATCATCAAATACAACTTCTCCATTAATTATAGTTTTAGGAGATGTATTTCATCATGTTTTGTGTTTTTTTTTTCCTCGATCACTTGCAATAGGTTAGTCATAAGGATGACAAACGGAAAATTCGCTGATTGTGCAAAAGTGCAGCTGTCATTTGTAACTAGTAGAAGTTACAAATGACAGCTGCACTTTTGCACAATCAGCGAATTTTCAGCGAAACCAGCCGTTGGGCTGGTTGAAACTGACCTGTGCCACTTAGGGCTGACTTGTTGCCAGCCTCTACCACTGTTGTATCTGATGGATCTAGAAGTTGTATTTGATGATAATGAAAGCCTTAATAAGGCTTTAATTATCATCAAATACAACTTCTCTCATTTTTACGAGATGTATTCATCAAGATTTGTGTGTGAAAAATTTAAGTACATTTTGTCATTTCTACGTCGTGTCACTTTCATTCTCAATGTCAGACATTTACAAGATTTTTGGCAAATGCAACAGCGGTTTGACGTTTTCACTTTCAGAAAATTAGCAAACAATCCGTCAGAGGTGACCTAGAGAGTTAAGGGCAGATTTTAAAAGAAACCGTTGCAAATAGTATATGCTCAAGGCGAATAGGTCAAGGAACAAAAAAATTAAACCTCTGCCAAATACTACACTTTTACTTATTTTATTAGCGTTGGCGCAATGAGTCGTTCCGGTCATTTTTATATGAAAATTATTCTTTGTTTTTTTATGTTTATATGGGCACGTAATAAATGTATGCAATAAATTAATGTTTGTAGAATCAGGCTTAAAATAAGAACAGAATTAATTATAAACAAGTTTATTTCTATAACAGCTTTAATTACAATTAATCAGTTGAAAAAACCCTAGTTTTCCGTTGCATTAATTAGGACTAATTTAACATATTATTACAGACTGACGCGGACGTCTGTTTATAGTGAACGGTATATTTTTTTCTGGTACAGAATCTGTGCCATATAATTAAGTTCTCTTTACGGTATTTGCGTTTTTTGTAATAAACACGTTTAACAGACTTTATTATACTTCGATTTTTAATCGTACCTATTCAGTAACTTAACAGTTCAAAGAAAAATAATGTTACCATACTAAAACTATAGTTTTGAGGTAGGTAGTGAACGATTTTGCGTAAAGAACGAATGATAAAAATGATTTAATTTAAATAAAACTTTAAATATTCGAATGTAAGATGTGGAATATAAGCATGATTATAATTATTAATAATTAATAGTCGTTATGAATGAAAAAACAAACATACAAATACATAAGACATGTTAATATGACATGTTATTAAATTTAAAATAAAAAATTTGCATTTAAGTACATTATTAAGTTCATTCAATTTCGTTCATTCTTGCACCACCTCACTACCTTTTTTTTGTCAAAATCTGGTAACCCTTCAACTGTCAAGTTACTGAATACGATTAAAAGTCGAGGTATAAGTCTTCATTCTTGGTCTTGTCTCTTGTCAGACATCACGGCAGAACGCAATCGTGCGCACGCGCCGTAATGAGGAAAACTCTTGTTTTCGTTCTACACAAACTGGGGAATACCAACGACATTATGAAAACAACAAGGAAAAAACGCATCGCCTATAATAAAAAAATAAAAACACATTTTATTTGACATTTACCCAAATCACGTTATCATAATTATTATAGGATGAATGAAACTCGACTCGATCGGTTTAATTGATTTGGCTTAGCGGCTTATCAAACACATTGTACAACTGATCAGATAGATCAGTGACGCATTTTCTATTCATCGTGTCCATATACATTATACATGTGATATTAAACTGTACTAATAAATTATTGACACTGGATGACGTCACTCGCGTTTGCGGATACTTGTGACTTGTCAAACCGCCAATAGCTCTCACCGTAATTATAATAGTTAGAAGAAAAAACACGAATATTCTGAATTATTATTTATATAAAATTAGCGCAGGATCTCTAAACGAACTTCACTTGTCATGGATATTTAGGTAAAGTTAGCAACATAAACTGCTGAATGGGATTCAGTTCATGTGCACTAAGTTGCTAAGCAAGTAAACTAACTTCCTTCAGGACTTATTGGGAAGCTGTAGAGCTTGGCTGAGTATTTTGTTGGCGAACATACATGTTTCCAACTTTTACTCCAACTAACTATAAACAACTTCCAACTTCCCAACTATAAAACTTGCGTTGGGGGATCCTATACGATTCTAGACATTCTAGAGTAAGTTATTGGATATAATGAATATGCGATACACCTTGTTATGTAAATCATGTTAAGTAAACAGTCAGTCTACTCTTTTTCTTATTGAGGTGGGCAGGACCCCCGAAGAATCACGTCGCCATCGGGTTCACCAGTTTGGCGGTGGACGAACAATTTGTGAAGTTTATTATTTCAGACATCTTGACATCAGACAGACTGATGGACTGCCCGACGGTTGTTGTTGGACATTCGTGCACCTATGGATATTTCGCGGTAAACTTTGCTTCCGCGATGCAGGATTGTGTGATGTTAGTCGTGTTTGATATTTGCAACTTGTAACACACTGGCTGTCAAATTTTTGCTCATATGAAGCGGAACAGGATCTGCTAAAAATACTTACCAAGTTTTTATACTAAGTTTTTTTTTTTATACCAGTGAATAAGATTTGTGTAAATTGGGCGAAGCGTATACGTTCTAAACGTTCTGCCTAAACAACTAAAAACAGTATCCACTTTTAGATTTCGGAAGCCTTGCAATAGTATAAAATCTGAGGGGCGATTCTCGTAATTTAAAACGTTCAAAATCTAGTCGCAGTGTCATCTCGGCGACAAACAAATGTCAAAAACTTGTCAAAATGTAGGGAAATTAGAGGTATTTTTGACAGATTGAGACAGATCAGACTGTGAACGTTCTTAAAATTCCGAGAATTGCCCCTCTGATCATAGTCATTCATCTTTCTTGTCTATTTCCTGTCTATAATATATAACCAGGGTCCATGTGTTTGAAGATAATTAAATGAATATACTCAACCACATAAATCAAAAGTCAAAAACGCCACACGCCATCACGCCTGTAATCCCCGAAGGGTAAGGGGTAGGTACACCTCTGCCTTAGCAGAGGTGTACCTACAATACACCCACATTCCGCCAGTTAAGTCACTTGTAATAAGGGGCGAGCCTAACCTATCCAAACCTCGAGCTGCTACTGAACGTCAAAATTACATAAAACGGTCCCCTAAAACGCCCGTCCTTCACCACTTCCTTTAGTTCTCATCAGCAAAGGTTCCTTATGTTATTAGTTATTACGTCTTCCCTTTTACCCTTTCACGGAAAAGAATGACGGGCTTCTTGAACACACGGCACTTATACTTATAACGATTATTTGACCGCCAAAAAAAAATGAAGGAACCAATTATTACGAAACACGACAATTTATCAAAGCAACTGAAACTGAAGGTGTTGTTGTAATTTATGACGGTAAACCACCGTGATAGGTTGCGCCGACTTGCGCCATAATTCACTGGGCATGAACTGATGACGCAAAGTGGCAGCTGGGTGCAGTGCCAACCATGCATCATGGCCGCTGACAGACTATTAAATACTATTGTTAACGAATTAGCAGATGAGAAAGCTTATTATAGCTGTAGTGTTACTGAACAGAAAACGTGCACTAGACTAATATCCAATTTCTGTAATCTGAACAATTAGATTTGTTTTAAGATCTTGACTTATTTCTCTCAGCCAATGGCAACAACTTACATAGAGCTTACTGCAGATTCACTAATCGGAAACATAATCGCCTCGCAGAAACTGGGGGTTTATAATGCATCTCTACCCTACAAATTTTCACCTTTAGATCTACGAATTATACGAGATTTATCTAGCAGGCATGAATCATCTTCGCCACAATCTAAAGTAGCGTCCAAGGTGACTATCATCTTGAAAATTACGGACATTTTCTGCAAATGCCCTTTTCCCCAATCATCATCATCGTCACCTAGCCTTTTACCAACTATGTTGGGTTCGGCCTTCAGTTTAACCATGATGCAGCTGAATACTAGTATTTTTCTTGGATTGACGGCCTATAGGACCTCTACATCTTCACTAATTCTTAAAGTTTGATATTAAACATGTTCTTTTTCTTTTACAGGGCGACGTTCTGGAGTGTCCGCTATGTCTGTCAATGTTCCCGTCACCGGCGATGGTCCGGCTCGCATGGTGCTCGCACCGGTGCTGCGAGCCCTGCTTACGACAGTACCTTGCCATCGAGATCTTCGAGGCGAGGGTTCCCGTCAACTGTCCTGTGTGTCACGAGAGCATGCATCCCTCAGGTAATACTTCAGAATATAGACTCTGTCGTTGACGATGACGGACATCCAATCTCGACGAGACATTAATTGAGATAGAAACCTCAATTAGTTTAAAGAATTAATTAACTCGTTGTTGATGACGTCATCAGCAACGACCTGAAGAAAGCTCAAAGATGTCTTGTCTCACAGTCACAACAGACACAAATGAAATGGGATATAGGTTGTGTGTTGTCCAATGTTCATGCATAGTAATTGAATAGGTGGTGCACTTAAAGAGTCTGTCAACACGGTCTAACCTTAGCCATTCAATAGCATGCTCTAAATGATACATTCGATTCTTGCTTTCTTCCTTATGACTTCAATTGGTGTTTATAATGTTAGTTAGTTTTGTTGTTGTAATGAATCTTATCCAACATCTTCCAGTTGGTCAATATTTTAGTGATATCCTATCTTGCTTTAGCAAATCTTTCAGTCTGACGTCCAAAGCGTGTAAATAAATAAATATGTTTTTAATTAATTCTACACGTGTTTTAAATTAAGTACTTTTCTAAACTATCAGCAGGAAATGTGAGCGATATTAAACTCTTGCATAATGAATTAACATATTCCGGTTGAGAGCCGGTCTTTTCTTTCTATACGTATTGATATTCAATCGATTGAATTATGTAATACCTAGATTCGATAGATTCATAGGATGGCCTTAATTTTACTAGTTTGCATGTAGCGCCTACAAAATGCAAATTACTTTCATCATCTGATGTAGATTAGCTACTTTTATATAAGCAGAGATTTTATATAATTTGTATGCAGTTCTCTCATACTAATCTATGTACTTACATTATTATAAATTAAATAGAGTCCCTTTTCGTGTTAGCGTTGATCTTCTGAAGTACGCAACGGATTTTGATGAGGTTTTCACCAACATTCAGAGAATTTATTCCGAAAGGTTTATGGGTAAACAAGTACTAAATAAATCTCGATGTTTTGAAACCGTGTGGAGCAGAGGCACGCTAGTACACGAATAAATTACAGGTACCACCTGGGAATAACATAAACACATCAATCTTTATAGGAAGACACTCATTCTATCTCGCCTTTTCCCAACTATGTTCTCCGCCCAGGGGATGGGGGGGTGTCTGTCAGACTCTTACTGACTAAAAACCACCCCGGTGTTCCATCTTCATCATCATTCCTTCCTTCTGCAACCCCCGACTGATCATCATCCTCCTAGCCTAGCATCTTCCCAACTATGTTGGTGTCGGCTTCCAGTCTAACCGGATGCAGCTGAATACCAGTATTTTACATGGAGCGAATTCCTATCTGACCTCCACAACCCAGTTACTGGGTAATACGATACCCCTTGGTAAGACTGGTTGTCAGACTTTCGGGCTTCTCATGATCCGTAACGACTGCCAAAGATCTACGAATGACAGCCGGGACCAACGGCTTAAAGTGTTTTCCTGCACGGAGGCACGGAGGGTCTTGGTATGTAAAGATGGTCACCCATCCACGGACCAACCGCGGCAAGCGCAGCTTAAACTGATCAATCGACCCGTGCGTCTGTATTATTAGCCACAAACCCCTCTTTATAGGAAGACACTGTAACACAGAATGACCAAAAATGACTTTGTTCTACAAAGCCAGACTTCTTCTAAAACCCAATGTCCCATTATTTACTACCGGGTAAGTCAAAGTTTTTTATTTGTTAAACATAGGTGTATAAATATGTGTTACAATATAATAAGTACAGAGACCTAATATCAAGGTATTGCATATAGGGCGTATTCCCTCCCCATTATGACAGAGAGTTCCGCCTGACTTATGCCAGCAATTTATATTCCACATCTCGAGTTCCTAAGATTGTTCGTCTACGAACAAAAGGCACGTCGAAATGAATCCTGTAACATTGTTCTCCGTCTCGGTTTCCTCCAAATCACCGCAATATAACTTGGTGCGCCACTAATTCGAATAGTTGACGAACTTCGACACCATTCCGTACAAACTTTGGGTTATCACACTCTACTTTGTAACACAACGTACTGTGTAAAATATACGTTTTTATTTCCGCAGGTGTAAACTCATGCGTAAAAGGTATCGAGCGAACAATTTCAGTATGAGAAAATATTAGGAAAATTTCGACTTACACGGTGGTAACAATATTTTCCCATTTTTGTTACGGTATCTCAATTTAACTAACTTATGAGCAGTGGTGACCCAGAGGTAACGGAACTGGTAGATCAAACCCTGACAGGCGCTTTACTTTGTGTCAATTATTTCATCACCACTGCTTTCAAAACGGTGATGGAAAACATCGAGAGGAACTAGAACCAAAAATTCGAAGACATGTGACATCCATCAACCCGCAATGGGCCCGCGTGGTGGATTACGGCCCACTCCCTCTCACAGAGAGGAGGCTCACGGGAGGTGTCTCAGCAGTGGAACATTATAAGCTGATTATGATCTCGATTTTTTTCATGTAAATACTTGTGAAATATGAGCTTGTCACATAAACCCAGCTGGTAGGTATGTTGCATACCTAGTACCTACGCCCAGGTGAACACATTATCATGTCACCCTACCGTTTTCCCTTTACTCTGACGTCAGAGTACAGTACTTAGCATTCAACGGCGACGCGATCATGTATGTATACATACATATTATATATGCAGCGGAGAGACGTGTAAATTGAAGTTCTAGACTGGAGGATGCTAGGATTAAGTTTTATAACAGGTTGCTGCACTATTTACGTAACTGCATAACTTAAGATGCGGTAATAGGGAATTCTCTTACTAATAACGAGATTATTTTGCCATTATACCTAAAATAATATTAAAAAAAAATACTTTTCCCGTTATGCAAACCGCAAGTATGTTAAATATGTATAGGTAAAGTAAAGATTTACTCCACTTGAATTTTTTACCAGTTTACCTCAACCACAAAAGCCTAAACGGAAAGGGTGAGTCACACGGTCACACCAGCTTCCATTTATCATATAACTGCAGTTAAGTTGAATAGCAGTTCTGAGAACGATAAAAATGTAATTATCGGAACTGTAAAGGCAAAAGCTGACGAGTCATAAAAAGTATTTGTATGTCAAGTGAGTGTCGCAAGAGTTAATGCAATAATTGCCCAACGTGTAATGGTGCTTGAACTGTGCACGCACATTATCACATTCTGATCAACGTTATAGCAGGATTTTCCTTGTAAACCTATTGAAATTCTACCCTGCTCGTTTTAAACAAACAAGTCTTTGTTCTACTCAAATAAATAAAGTAACGTCTTGAGTCCATTTTGGAATTTCGGCGAGATTTGGTAAAGAACAAACTAGATTTTCCGTTGACATAACATGATTTTTAAATGATTTGCTGTAGGTAACATCCAAAAAGTTAATAAGTGTACTACGTGACTTCGAGTAGATATATATATATATCGTAGATATAGATGTCGTTTGACATCTATATCTACGATATATGTATATATAGCTGAAAATATCACGTAATAACGATTCTTCGCACAAGGACATATTTACAGCAACGCCCACGATTTTCCTTGTCTTGGAATTTCCCCAAAATGTTTGGTAATGATTACTCATTTTATCTCCTTCGAATTTACCGGAATTCCTTTCCATAGAGCCTTCTACTAGAAATATTACTATTGGTATACCGGGTCGCAGGGACATCGCAGCGCAAACTGACACCATGAATTCAGCACATGATTCAACATTTTTCGTCGGTTCTATTCTACTGTCTCATAGACAAGTGCAATCCCTACGCGGTCAAAGTGTATGGAACGGCAATTTTTCTTTAAAATAAGTAATAACCAACGAAAATTTCTGACGCAGGGTTCAGAATCATGTAGGTACTGAATCCATGGTAACAGATTGCGCGTCGAACTGCCTGCCACCCTGTATAAAAATATAGCTAAGGAAATATACTGGCCGATATTACTGTTAACAAGTCTTAACTTGCTTGAGTAAGAAAATGATTTCAAAAGTAATTAAGGGGCTTCAATTGATTCGATTTTACGCGAAAATTAAGTATTAAAGGGAGTGCTTACTCATATAAAGTTAATTGGCCATCATACGGCTTCTGTTTACAGAAAAGGCAACGTATTTAATACATATTGTTATGAATGAGACTAAAGCTTTGTAGCAGAACCTAACTGTATGTGGCTTTTAGTTGATGACAACTAACTGCGTACTCATGAATGTTGTATACTGTGAGGCGAGCAGAAGCACACTGCCAAATGCACACTGGGGATATCCCCAGTGTGCATTTTAACGCGCAAAGATACACTCCGTTGGAATCACGACGCTCGGCTCGACGCGACGGCGAGAGTTGAAAATCTAATGCGCGGCACTAAAATCGTTTTTTGTCTAAAACTACACAGTACTCCTCTACAACTACCTTTAGTCCGGAGGCGAGATGTATTCACCCGACACCCACATAAGTACATAGTAATTCTAAGTTTCCAGTAAATAACAGGAATAGAGGACAAACTCACTAGTTGCCACATAACATAACACAGTTCCCAGAATTCACGGGGAACATCGATCCCCGTCTTTGCTCCTGAAAGTTCTGTTAATCGAGGTGTTTGGAATCAGGCCATACGTTTCTAATGTTGAACATGAGGCATACATATGAACGTAGTTATGTACAGTCGGCAATTTCAACTGACAAAGTTGTGCAGTTCTACGTATACGTAAATGTATCTTTCGTTGGAAGCACCAAAGATGATATTCACCCTCAAACATTGACGAGATAGTAAGACATGAAACTCCAAGCTTATTAGTCACCCAACAAAATATATACTTAATAAAAGTCTTAAATTCATTCATTCACTGACAGACAACGCACAGCCTGAACCGGGTCTAAAAAAATCTAATTAGTCCGTCAGTTAGATTATGAAAAAATATTGGACCCGTATTTTTTCTTTTGTCAATTATATAAAAAATTATGAAGATATCGCTCGTTAAAGTTCCGCGTGACGTCACGCCTTGCTACACTTTTTAACATGGCGTGACGTCACGACCTCCCACTCCCAAATTTAGACGCGCTTTATCTTTGTCATCTTTTGTTTGATTGACAAAAGAAAAATACGTGTCCATTATTTTTCGATAATCTAACAGACGGACTAAATAATTTTTTTTTTACCCCGGCATCTACCCTATTTCAAGCTTGAAAGTTTACACAAGAGTTCCTTGTATAATGATGGGGGGCATTAAGTGATTTTTGAAAATGCATCTATTTATTTCTTTAAAAAAAAAGCATCCCCTTAATGGTTAACCGGGTTAACCCGTATAGGGAATGGAAGTTCATAATTTTCGCCGATTGGAAATCCTATCAGCCTTGTCTTCTATACTTATAATAAATCTGTAGAGAGGTCAATTCTGTACATGAAATATATTTCCAAAATAACTATCAGGGGGTGATTAGGGATCGATACTGATGCCAAAAATGCAATCAGTCAAATTTTTGTCTGTCTGTCTGTCTGTCTGTCTGTCTGTCTGTCTGTATAACCGTTATAGAAACAAAAACTACTCGACGGATTTTAATGAAACTTGGTACAATTATTTTTCATACTCCTGAGCTGGTTATAGTATACTTTTCATCACGCTACAATCAATAGGAGCAGAGCAGTGAAGGGAAATGTTGGGAAAACGGGAGAAGTTACTCCATTTTTTACGCTTCCGTCGCGTGTGCAACCTTAATGGTTAAAGCTACACAGAAATCATGTATGACGGAAATGTTCTCCTTAAAATTATATAAAAAATATCCCACGACAGCATATGTCTATCTTTTATGGTTGACTCACAATAACACGTGTAACTCCCGATAGCTTAGCAGTTCGAAGCTTTCTGATTATATTTGTCTACTCTTACATTTATAACACTCTCAGTCATTCTAAATTAAAAAAGTTAACATTATTAACTATTCCATAAAAAAGAATCATAGAAATCGGTATAGAAACACCAAAGTTATACATGAAATACGCTAATAATAAGCCATCGCGCGTGAATACTGAATCACGCTCGACGCGTCTCGCGCCTATAAAATTCAAAGTCCTGACTGACTGACTGACTGACCGACTGAGACATCAACGCTCAGCCTAAGCCGCTGGTCCTAGAGACATGAAATTTGGAGAGTGTATTCTTCGTGAAGAGTAGGTGTCCACTAACAAAGGGTTTTTCGAAATTCCACCCCTGAGAGGGTGAATTATGGGAATTTCGTTTGTATGAAAAATCTTATTCCTTGAGTTAATAAACTTGAAACTTGGCACGAATACTTATGTAAATAAATTATGAAGTTGGGCATTTTTTGTTTTTATAAACTACCCCCTAAAAGGGGATTGGGGGGTTTCAAAGTTTGTATGGAAGAATTTTAGCGCGCGGTCCGATTTAATCGAAACTCAGTGTTTATACCTAAAATTGAAAGGAAAGAATAATGTGTATCAGGGTTTTTCGAAAATGTACCCCCTGACGGCCTGAAAAGGGGTAGTCAATTTTACAGGGGAGGATTTTACAGCGTGGCTTGATTAACTCTAAAATTGGTATAAATAATCTTTGAGTCAAGTTATGAACACATCCCAAATGATTTTTCAAAATTCCACCCCTGTGGGGGTGAAAAGCGGGGATACAGTTTATATGAAAAATCTTATTCGTTAGATTAATAATCTTGAAAATTAGCATGAATACTCGCCTAAGTAAGCAATAAAGTTTATCATTATTAGTTTTTCAAAACTACCCCTCAAAGGGGATATAGGGGTGTTAAAGTTTGTGTGGAAGAATTTGTACGCGCCGTCCGATTAACACGAAACTCAGTGTACTTAAGACAAAAATAAATAATAACACGTATGAGGGTTTTTCGAAAATCACCCCCTAACGGGGTGAAAAGGGGTAGTTAATTTTACAGGGGAGGATTATAATAAGTGGCTTGATTAATTATAAAATTGGTATAAATAAAATAATCTTTGAGTCAAGTAATGAATTTTTATGAATTTTAATAAACATGTTCATCATTAATTTAGTTAATAAACATGAAACTTGGTAACAATACTTGCCTAAGTAAGTAATAAAGGTTATCATTATAAGTTTTTCAAACTACCCCTCAAAGGGGGATATAGGGGTGTTGAAGTTTGTGTGGAAGAAATTGAATGCGCGATCCGATTAACTCGAAACTCAGTATTGATACTTTCGACAGAAAATAATTAATAATAAGTATGTAAAGTTGTCGCAAATTGACCCCTGATGGGGCAAAAAGGGGTAATTCGGTTTTTAGGGGAGGATTTGAACTTGAAACTGTATGTTACATTTTCACGCCTACACCACTGAACTTCTGATTTGGCAAAGAGATAGATGGCATCCTGGGGAAGCACATACTTTTTATCCTGGTAGCACGTTCCCCTGGTATAACTTCCGACATCCACGCGGGCGAAGCCGCGGGCAGAAGCTAGTATACAAATAAAGTACTAATAGGACTTGCCTTTTGTTTCAGACGTCCGTCGCATCGTAGACAACCCGGTGGTGTACGACAAGTACGAGGAGTTCTCAGTGAGGCGCGCGCTCGCAGCCGATCCGGATACCCGGTGGTGTCCCGCGCCCGATTGCAGGTAAACTAGAGCTTTTGAGTTTTAACTAGATAATGTTAGGAATACCTTCTAGTTAAGTAATCTTTGCAAGGTGGCGTAGCAGCTGGACGAGGGACGCCAAGTAGTAAGTTAGTAACTTAAAGTTAGTAAGGCAAGTAAATCATGCAGACTTTCGACAGCTTGAATGATTTTGGGGGGTCATAACCACGACGTCTCCCTCCCCTCCCCCCTCGGACCGCGCCGAGGGGGGAGGGGACCTGGATGAGTGTACCTGAGGATTGAGTTCAATGGCGTGGAGAGGCTTATGTCCTGCAGTGGACTGTTAATGATTTTGGGATTTAGGTCGATGACGATGTAAGGCCGGTTTAAGTACAAATATTCTAACAAGACAAAAAAGATGGTTTTTTTTTAGGGCTCTTCTTCTCTTCGTGTTGAGTTCTCTATCTTGTAAAGATATTGCGACTAACTATGCTAGAATAATCTCAAAGTTAAAAGTTATCAAACTACATTGTGGAGCTTTAAACTTATAGAGAAAATGCTGAACTGTCTTAAAATTTTTCTCTCATTCCTAATTCAGTAACTGGTCCCCATTTCCATGAGTATTTTCCCTAGTTTTATGGTCTTTCTTTTCTCGATTCCAGCTTCGCGGTAGTAGCGACGGGCTGCGCGTCGTGCCCCAAGCTGACGTGCTTGGCGCCCGGCTGCGGCGCGTCGTTCTGTTACCACTGCAAGGCGGCGTGGCACCCCACGCAGACGTGCGACGCGGCCAGGCGCAGCCGCGCGCCGCCGCCGCGCCAGCCGCAGCCCTCGCACACTGACATCGACCATGGTGTGTACTGACTATTGTTGGCATTGCCCTAAACCTAACCTAGTACACAAATTCGCTTCCAATAATTGCACGGAAATGTTGTTGTACGTATTCTTTCGTGTTCCTTAGTGGAGAAAATGGTGAAAATCAATTTTAACGTGAGCAGACAATTTTTCGTTCCCAGGCGACGTGAAGCCGTGCCCGCGGTGCTCCGTGCTCATAGTGAAGGTGGAGGACGGCTCCTGCAACCACATGGTGTGCTGCGTTTGCGGCGCAGAGTTCTGCTGGCTGTGTATGAAGGAGGTGTCAGACTTACATTATTTGAGGTGAGGCACCAGCTTGTAAAATTAGATGATCAAACGCGACTGGCAAGTTTGAGGTCTTATGTTCAATTCTTAGGTCCGACAAAACGTTATTAGATTTTTCCATCAGGAAATTCTCACTGGCTTGGAGTTACGGTTTGTATCTGGTTAAGGGTAATAATGGCTCGCCCCGTTTGACACGAGACTAAGTCAGAACTGGTAAATGTGGCTGTACTAAACTCAACATCTCGCCTGACCCTTTGGGGTTACAGGGGTGGTGTTGTTATGTTTTTCTATGGACTATCTTTGACGTCCATTTTCGTTTTCAGCCCTAGCGGATGCACATTCTGGGGCAAAAAGCCCTGGTCTCGCAAGAAGAAGCTCCTGTGGCAGCTGGGCACGCTGGCGGGCGCGCCGCTGGGCATCGCCGTGGTGGCGGGCGTGGCGCTGCCGGCGCTGCTGGTGGGGCTGCCGCTGTGGGCCGGGCGGCGCGCGCACCGGCGGCTGCGGCGCGCGCCCGCCGGCCGCCGCCGGGCCGCCGTGGCCGCGGCCGTGGCCGCCGCGCTGCTGGTGTCGCCGCTGGTGGCGGGGCTGGCCGTGGGCATCGGCGTGCCCATCCTGCTGTTCTACGTGTACGGCGTGGTGCCGGTGTCGCTGTGCCGCGCGGGCGGCTGCGCGGGCGGCGGGCCGCCTCCCTCGCCCGCGCACTTCGACGACGAGCGTGACCACGCGCCCGATCAGGACGCCGCTTCGAGAAGACTTGAACCCAGTATTGGTAAGCTACATTATTTTCTATATCTCGGTCCTATTTATCTAGAATATATTTTTCTATCAAATCTTTTGTCGATCATCGCACACTAGGAAGCAAGAGTCGAGTTGTTTTAACTACATACATAACAATGAAAATACTATTGAAGATACCGTACAATAAATATTTCCTGTGGCGTTGTTGATCTAGCTATTTTCAACTCTATTTTTGGTGTGATTTAGTTCACTATAAATTTATCCATTAAAATTACTCCGACATTTTGTTGCTCAGTATGCGCTAATCGTTATGCTGACAAAATTAATTCTAAATATATGACGGATATCCGTCACCAGGGGGTTGATACATCATTGGAGTTCCGAAATAATAATCGCCAAACTTTGGTTTACACTAATTGTAATTACTATTCACAATCTCAGAACACAAAATAATCTAGAATGCCTAAGATCTAGATAGATTAGAAATTAGGAACGCGGGAAATTTAGTGCGGAGTAACAGCCAACAGCTGCCGGTCCCAACAGAAAGTCCGCGCTCCACCGTCCCACCCGGCCTCCATCCTTTCTTCCAGGTTAGCCAACCTAACTGTCAGTCTACCATCGTTCAAAAACTAATTCGGTTATGCGTTCGGTATTGCCATTACTCCACACTAACCATGCCCAAGTTATTACTTGACGTTCCTAAACGAACGAATAACTGTCATTCGACTTAGTTCCTTTAGAGGAAGATAGATGGCGATCATTTAAATTGAGGTGAGATACGCGATATGTGCGTTGACGTTCCGACATATACATAAGTAGTACCTACACCGACATCTACATTCCTCATTTGGTTCTAACATTGCTCCTCTCGTATTTCCAGGTGACGCATCTCTGTCAGCGGGCTCGCACCACGCGGAGGTTCGCGCGGCGTCACTGGCGGCCCTGGCGGGGTCGCTGGGCGGCCACGAGACGCACTCGCCGGCCGCGCTGCGTCTCGAGGTCACGGCCGACGTAGCCGCGTCCGACAACACCAGCGCCGCCTCCTGGCCCGACGAGCTGCCGTCCACCTCGTCCCGCTCCGCGCGCCTGCGGAGCCTGTTCCTGTACGGCTCCGCCGTGCCGCCCGACCCCGAGGCCGGCACCGGCCCGGCAGCGGCGCCGGTCCCGGCCGGGCCCGCCAGCACGGAGCTGAGCGCGACGTGCGAGACCCGCGCGCGCTCGCCCAGCCCGCCCGCGCCGCCCGGCCCGGCCCCGCCGCCCGGCCCGGCCCCGCCGCCTGGCCCGGCCCCGCCGTCCGGCCCGGCCGGCGACGCCGCGTAACGAACGTGTGCCGTCCGGCCGCAGGACGATGTACTCTCTCGTTGTGATCACCTCCCGGGCCGCCGGACGCCTGCGACCGAGCCGCCCGAGCCGACGTCCCGGCTCGACCCACCGTTGCCATAAGTTGAGCTTACTTTTGAAACATATAACGTGCGCTAACTGACCCTACTATATCTTTTCGATTTGTTTATTCTACGACGATATGTACGTCCGTATGTAAAGTGGCGCGCCAGTGTTACGTAGTCGCACTTGTCCGTCCGGCGTGAGTCCTCATCCCAACTTTGATTTAACGATTTGTGCCAATCGCGTGTGATTATCTAGTACTTTGAAGCGACTCTGTGATTTAATTATTTGATAAATGTAGCGAGTTTCGAAGTTAAATAATAACCGGAGTCCATGATAGCGATCCTGGGAGGGTGGCAGTCCTAGATATACGATAGATGCTTCGCGCTTTCAGAGCAGTGTTACTCTATCCAATATTTGTGATACTTTGAATAATAATTACTATTAATGATCTAAATTATTTAATTTTTCACGTTTGTAGGCGAAAAGTAATCTTAAGCGATAATAACTATGTTATGTGAATCTATAAAGTGTAAACTATAATTAAAATGTGATTTAAATTTATTTGTTGTTTATATTTCATGCTTAGTACATACCCAATTCGGAACTCTTATTCATATTGGCAAACCGAGACATTTAGAGTTTTAAATGTTGTATGTGTGTGGTTTGCCAATACCAAGAGTTCCAAGGAATTTCCAAATATCGGCAGAAGAGGAAGAATAATTAATAGTATCTAGAATATAGTGGCGTTTAGCATCGCCTATCGTCTGATAACATCTATTCCTTGCAGCTTTAAATAGTGTAAAGTTCTCATCAGTACGATCAGAATCCTTTTGAAAACGGAACGCGCGGTCCCTACGTCGCCATGTCACGTGTTCCTCTTGTCATCCATGGTGCAAATGGGCGTTTTAACTTCCCTTTTTTGACAGGAGCCCGGATGTCATACAGGGTAATCACAACATCATAGAAGATCAACCTTGTCGCCAACGGAAATGGCTACTTTAATTAAATGTTTGGGTACAAAATGTTCAAAACCTGAATGATGTCCTTTGTTTCACAGTTTCAAGAAAAGATTGCATTTCTATAGTTATGTTAGGATCCTCCTGTGCTCAAGGCCCGCCAGGGCCGGGGGCCCCCTCCGGCCTATTGTTACGCCACTACCACCAAGCCGACCAGTCTCCAAAAGCAGCACCTGTAGCACCAAGCCACGAGCATAACGCAAAGATCAGCCATGGGTAATGGCTGATCCTCGCCATATTTGAGGGAAGGAGGCAACCCGACCACCGACGCTACCGCAAGCAGTAACATCTAAGGGAGTATGACGAACTTGCTGCCGGTTGCTCAATCAAGAGTAATATGATCAATTGTTTAGGTCGCTAGCTAACCACATATTGCAATACAACTCATTTAAAAAAGAACGTTGTAATATGTAGATGTAGATCATGTCAATTATAATTTTTTTAAACCCCCGACAAACATAGCTAAGAACACTCCCGAGTAATTCACCTTTCAAACAAAAAAAAAACAAAATCAAAATCGGTTCATCCGTTCGGGAGCTACGATGCCACAGACAGACATGTCAAACTTATAACACCCCTTTGTTTTTGCGTCGGGGGTTGATAAACGAAAATAATTAAATTAAATTCACTTAAGAGTCAAATAAAATAAACAAAAAAGTTAAAAAGTTGTTAGTTTATTATTGTCAGTTAATTGTTAGCTTAAGCTAATTCTGGAGAAAGAACACAAACATTGTCTTGAGTTAATCACAGCGACGTTTAATTAGTTGTTGATGGAATAGTATGCCTTTGACCAAAGGTTGGATTTTACTTGTGCTTTAAAAGGCAAATCTAAGAAAAGGGTAGCTTGTTATAAAAGGTTATACCAAGTCCAACAAATGAGTTATGAACCTTGTGAAACCGTGTACGTTACCCCAGCAAGAAAGTGTCTCCTAGGGTTATAGGAGTAAAACGTATAATTTGTGCCCTAACTGCTGTAAATGTGCCCCCACATAAAAAATGTGTGCCCCCTGTCGTTTTGGAAAAAAACGGAAAAAACGATTCCTGCTGGGGTAACGTTTTTCTAGCAGGAAAATTCTAAACGAATGATCGGAAAGAGAAAAATTGTGCATGGCCAGAGAGCTTATATGTGTGCTAAAATGTGCCCCCAAAAATAAAATCTGTGCCCCTTCAGGTTTTCGAGATATTGCATTTCCTGCTGGAGTAACGTTTTGATGAATCGTATATCTCTACAACCATTGCATGTGCCCCTGTGGAATAAACATACACGAGTAGCTCTTAATGTGTGCCCCTATGTGCCCCCAATTAGATTTAAGAAAATGTTTATAGTTTTCAAGTTATCGCGGTTTCATGAAAAACCGAAAAAACATCGCAGCGCCTAAATTAGACAAGGCACAAGTTCGCTGAAAACTGTATTCGGTCCTTCTTGACGCTAATAATAACCATACAAAGTTTCAAAACTGTTCATGCATGCGTTTTTGAATAATCTTGCTAAAAGTCAAAACGATGGTGTCATAACTTTGACGGCAAAATACAAGGAACCGGCTCAATCCCAGATATGTAGGTGTAAACCAAAATCATGTGCCTTTATTCAAAAATATATGGTGAAAATATTCAGCTTAGAATGTTTCGTATTAAGTAAATATTAACAAAAAACCAAAATATGTAAGCAACGGCTGGTTATCCGACCAAATTTGAATGACTACTAAAAAGCGACGGATTCATACATATCGATGACCTTCTTTATTGGACGTATCTTTAAGGTCTTCGATATGTATGAATCCGTCGCTTTTTAGTAGTCATTCAAATTTGGTCGGATAACCAGCCGTTGCTTACATATTTTGGTTTTTTGTTAATATTTACTTAATACGAAACATTCTAAGCTGAATATTTTCACCATATATTTTTGAATAAAGGCACATGATTTTGGTTTACACCTACACATCTGGGATTGAGCCGGTTCCTTGTATTTTGCCGTCAAAGTTATGACACCATCGTTTTGACTTTTAGCAAGATTATTCAAAAACGCATGCATGAACAGTTTTGAAACTTTGTATGGTTATTATTAGCGTCAAGAAGGACCGAATACAGTTTTCAGCGAACTTGTGCCTTGTCTAATTTAGGCGCTGCGATGTTTTTTCGGTTTTTCATGAAACCGCGATAACTTGAAAACTATAAATATTTTCTTAAATCTAATTGGGGGCACATAGGGGCACATGCAATGGTTGTAGAGATATACGATTCATCAAAACGTTACTCCAGCAGGAAATGCAATATCTCGAAAACCTGAAGGGGCACAGATTTTATTTTTGGGGGCACATTTTAGCACACATATAAGCTCTCTGGCCATGCACAATTTTTCTCTCTCCGATCATTCGTTTAGAATTTTCCTGCTAGAAAAACGTTACCCCAGCAGGAATCGTTTTTTCCGTTTTTTTTCCAAAACGACAGGGGGCACACATTTTTTATGTGGGGGCACATTTACAGCAGTTAGGGCACAAATTATACGTTTTACTCCTATAACCCTAGGAGACACTTTCTTGCTGGGGTAACGTACACTGTGAAACCGGTGAAAGAAGCCCGTTAGTTTGTCCGTATTTCTAGTGTTAACATTGTGAATATCACTGTTTTTAGTGTATAAGTATTATATTTTGCCCAATGTATTCTATAAGAAGCGAAGATGAATTGTGATGCCACCGTAAAGCGCAATACACACTGAGACCGCCGCCCGACACAACCCGGCGGCCTATATGAAAAGAATCATGTCGGTTGCCGACATAGTTCGGCGGCCCGGCGGGCTCTGTGTATTGCGCTTGAGAATATCTTTAAACAAATCTCTCAGAAAAACTCTGGCACCTGGCTGGTAAATTTCTCGAACAGCTCGTTTTTGAAGGACAAACATATTTTGAATATCAGCGGCTTTGCCCCACAGCAGAATATCGTAGGACATAATGCTGTGAAAATAACTAAAATTGACTAACCGAGTTATATCAACGTCAGTGCATTGTCTTACTTTCCTGACGGCGTAGGCGACCGAACTGAGCTTTCCCGCTGGGCTTGACATGTGATCCCCACTGAAGTTGGGCATCTACTGTTATGCCCAGAAAAACTGCCGAGTCTTCAGTTTCAAGCACCTCTTTATCTAAGACAATGTTGGGCCCTCGATTTCTAACATTCGGTAAGGCGAACTTTACCTACACATTTCGTTTTCTTGGTATTGAGAACTCGGGTTCTCAATACCAAGAAAACGAAATGTGTAAAGTCGGATCGGATTGATTTACGGCAAATAACCTATTACTTGCCGTTAATCAACCCGATACCATTGAGAGTGCACTGTTTACGTCGTCAAAATCTTGTCTATTCCTGTCTACTTTAAAAATAGGAGAGGTATCATCTGCAAACAGTACAACGTCACAGATACCCTTTAAATAGAATAGCAAGTCAATGATACACACTAAAAACAAGAATGGACCCCGTATTGAGCCTTGAGGTACACCTAACAGAACTGGTAGCCCGGAAGATTTCACACCATTAACATCTACACATTGGGACCTATTATGTAAATAAGAATTTAATACGTTAAGAGCTTCGTTTTGGACACCGTAATGACGAAGTTTACGCAGAAGCGTGTCTTGGTGCATGCAATCAAAGGCTTTGGAGAGATCACATTAAACTCCAAAAGCATTTTGCGAGCCCTCCCGTGCATAAAATATGCGTTTTAGTACTTTTGTAAAGCCATATTGTTCATTTTGATTTGAATTAAAATGTCTTAACTGCTTGAGACGTTTAACATATTTTCCTAAATGCAGGTAAGATAGAAATAGGCCTGAAATTGCCACGACATTTTTAATACCTGATTTAAATCATGGTATGACCCTACTACTCTTCATGAGGTCCAATGATCCATCAAATAAAACAAAGTCACTGATTTGCGTAATATTTTATTAACTCATCAACTACTTCAACGTAATGTCTCGCCTACGGTCATTTGTAGGCACTCGCATTTTAACGAAAAACCTTTATAAACAAACCAGTACACATCCTTTGACAATTTCACTAATTCAAACAGTTTCAATTAAAATAATTTCATTACTTAACAAGATTATAGAGATAGTGCTCCAAAGAGCGGCATCGAAACATTTATTTTATTCTATTACGGCTACAAATGATTAAATATTCTGTACATCCCATAATGAAGTAATACGATACACTGTGTTGTCCAAAGACGATTATTTAACTGCAGGACGCGTCCAGATAGGAAGAGGCCAAACGTTCTGCGTTCCGTCCGTTGAATATCATTTGTTCACTCTAAAGCTTAATCGCGAAGCGGAACTGAGAACGCTTGAACGCAGTCTGCCAGTGCGATCTTTTACATAGAGTAGGTAATAAATCTTAGGTTTATGGTATTAGACCCCTTAACAACACCACGGATTTCACTAAAACGTTTTAGCTAAAGAGTGGTTAACTTGTACTGGCAACTTATACAATATTTTTATAGATTGAACAGAAGTCATCTCTTATCATAATATTATAAAATACATTACAATTTATTATCTAAAATAATGCGATAACGTGTGGAATGTCAATACGTTGTTTTCCTAAAAGGTGAAATGATCTAGGACGCAAATAGCTTGTGTTTGTGAATAGTTAATTTTTTTCTTTATATTTATTTACTGAAATATGCCTAAAGAGTCGTGACGCTGAACATCTGTTTCACCATTTGTAAAGGGAATATTTGTTCATCTTTTAATAGTAATCTTGAACTTTAAGGCCCACCTGCACCACACGTCACTAAGAACTACAGTATTTTTATCTCACGAAGCGACGCGCGCTTTACTTATGGTTACCAAGTGTACAAACACGCTGTGAATGTGTGCGTGAAGACGAGAAGCGTCAGCACATAAAACACACGCGCACACACACTTCCGACTTCGCCATTGTCTTGGACGGTACCGAGAGATCCTACGCTTACACACACATTTACAGCGTGTTTGTACACTTGGTAACCATAAGTAAAACGCGCGTCGCTTCCTGAGAAAAAATACTGGAGCGCTGAACGTGTTTATTGATTTATGGTGCAAGCGGGCCTAAGAACATATTTCATCAACTTTATTTACCTTAATTTTGTGAACTAATTGAGTATACTATGTTTTTTATTTTTCGGGCATAATTCGTTGGGTTAGGTCAGGTTAGTCCCTGTCTAGACATCGTTATCATTTGTTCGGATTCTCCTTAAGGCTTTTAGAAAAGGCGAAATGGCCCCTATGGTATGCAATCATTAGACATATTAGTGGCGAAACAGAGAGCGAAACATTTACACCTAATTTTCACTACTTTTTATACATTTTACAAATATTGTCAATTCACTTAAAATCGGAATTAGGTGAACTAAGCTTTATTGAAATCATGAAATAAAATATTTTGGTACCTATTTTGCATTTGAATTTATTAGGATATTTTCTGGTACTTAAACACATTTTTTATTATTAGGTATTAGTAATTTTGTCTAAAGCAAAGAGTTTCCAAAATTCATTTCATACACACAATTTTGCGGCTGATCTAAATTATCACATTACACTTATTAATATAACTTAAAGTTATGTTTATTCACAGAATGGAATAGTCATTTTGTAGTCATTTTTTTCATATGCTACACTATTTGGCTTACTTTATACTTAAACATAAATTAAAAGCATTTTATATTGGCTAAAAGCACGTTATTTTAGAACAATTGAACATTTACATATTTCATTTAATGTCTTTATTTTAAGGCGAAAGCGTCATGTCACGCCGCGAAATTCAAATTTTCTTGCATTTTTTGCAATTTACAGTTCAGCATCAGGTTGTATGTTGTTCTAAATATGATTCGCGGTCGTAACAATTATTTATTGATAGAATTAATATCATAAAATTGATCAAAAAACTCTCTAAGTTCATATTACTCTATTGAGTGACTATTTCATAAATCATGACATTTGGGGCCAATTCTAACTCAAGGAGTTGTATTGTATAAGTCATATTTGTTGCGGTCGATTTTGTACAACCCGACACTAACCTGCAAATTGCTAAAAACTTAAGAAAATTTGAATTTCGTAGGCTAACTTAGCGCATCCCCCTTTGAATATCCTTCAATGTTTAGTGGACGACTGAACAGTATCAGTAACTAGTAGGTTACATTTAATTTTATATAATTATGTATGATTAACACTATTTAATGTCTTATAAAAACATTATTTTATTATACAGTTAATATAATATCATGATTTAAAGTTTTAATATTTCTCTATTTACATTTTCTATAATACATAAGTTATTAATAAAAATAATTCGGCGGCCGTGCTACTGATTATCATGTACTTACAATATGTACATAACCCCTCGCGGTATAGGGAGTGACGAGCAAGTCTAATTTTTAGGCCTGATTATTTTCTTATAAGTTAATAAATGTCTGTTTTTTTTATATAGTCTAGGAATTTAAACTCGATGAATATATTTACAACAAATATACAGGGTGTCAGGAGAACGCTTCCGAAGCCAGAACGTAGATTATATACAACCTTTATGCAAACGGATACCAATAACCTTTCGCCTGAAATTGATTATTTTCGCGCGTCACGTGGACTTGGGGTCGTCAGCCGCACAGCTGTCGGCGAGCGCGCGCGCACTTTGAACTTGAGGTCACGCGCAAGCGTCAGATGATATTTATTTACGAATACATTGCTTGTTAGAGTTGTAAAGAAAAAAAATGTGTTTAATAGCAAATAATGGTTTAATTTAACTGTTCTCACAGCATAGTGTACGAAAAATGCTAAAAAAAATAGGTAAAATTGTTCATTTTTTTTTCTCATTTTTTTATGGTATCGTATCGAGAATCAGTAGCCCTATCACCTGTCTTCGTTTTCGGAAGCGTTTCCCTGCCACCCTGTATATAACGGTAATTTAAAATGTTAAAAATGAAACTGTAAGCAGGAATCGCTTAGCTATTTATTAACTGTTACGTGACAAAAAGTAACACAGATCGCTAAGCGGACACGAAATCATCTTACGACTACTGTCACAGCACGCGTTACTCTCAACAATGAGTCTTTTCCCTGACAAATATGCATTCCACGGTATAACATTTATTCCACAGTGCAACATCCATTCCACAGTGCAACATTCATTCCAGTGTTACATCCATTCCATACAGGTATAAAGAACTAGCGTTTCTATGTTAGGATTGGTACACACATGTTCGGGAAGTGTAGATCTGAGTCGTTCAGCATGAAAGGATAGCTCAAACTCGGCCCCAAATATGTATAACACACCTAAATGAACACGCAAGTGACCGACAATCGGCGGCCGATATGTCGTCGACGAAAATATGCTACAAGACCCCGAGAGTAGGTTCTACTAAAGTCGGTGAAATTTTTATATTTATATCCGCCGACTGATTAGCCGCGCAAGGAAACATTTGTACAGAAAATCAAGATGATTGCCGAACTTCAATTCAAATATCTCTTACTGTTTTGCCAACATTCAAATAGACTTTGTCTACTGTTTAATAGAGTTGAAAGTCGTACGTGGTGGATCCATCCCGCCAGGTGGGTTCGTCTGCGACTTTGGCTCGGCAGAGGGGGCAAGTGTGCTCGCGGTCGAGCCAGGCTGAGATACAAAGCTCGCAGAAGATATGGCTGCACCCTAACCGCACTGGCGTCGTGTAGTCATCGTGACAGATGGGGCAGGAGTCGCCCGCTGACAGCAGTTGTTCGCATGTTGGTTTTGTGCCAAGATTCTGTTGGAAAGGCTTGGATTTACATCTTGGGGACATACTTGACGCTCTTTGTCATTAGAATAATATGCGTAAGTACAAGAGTGAGTCGACTTTTCTAATATCACGCAAACCGAAATTGCACTGATTCTGTAAGAGATTACCAAACTGCGGTATGGCACTTTGGTAAGCTACAATCGATGTTATTGTCTACATTGCTGATTCTTTGTTTGCTATTTATGTAACTAGTAGGTAAGATTAATAGCAAAAACTCTTATATTTTAGAACTTATTTCAATTAAATCGAATCAAATCACTCACCACGCTCTGTAACAGGGTCCAAGTGGCATTCTTGAATAGCCTGAGCCGGACCAGCACCTCAATGACCTTCGCGATGACGTAGATCGATGTGAGGAACATGCCGACCATCTTCTCGGAACCTTCGTACGACTGCATAAGGAAGAAGATCCATGGCTGGATCGTGAGCAGTGAACGGTACAGCTGGGATACTGCCTCCGTGAATAGGTATACTTTACCCTGCAAATTGTATGGAAATTATAGATGTAAGTGTAAGTAAGTGGTTGTACAAATGAAGATATGCGGTGTGTCCTGAGCATTTATACTTTATAGGAGTGCTGGGTAGCTGATGTTATTTTGAGGTAAGCTGTAAGTCTGACAGATGCAGCTAAATAGAGAGCCGGTTGAAACTTTCTCGCTGGTCATGTTTAGAACTTAGTCCACAGATTAAGTGACTAAGACGAAGCTTCTTCTTAAAATCAGTGATGTTTGTTACATACAAACTCGGAATTGTACTAAACATACTAGAGAGCTCTACTTTCATACAAAAAAAAAAAACAAGTGAAATCCTTACCCTCTTCTGGAACGGCAGTATAAAAGCAGGCATCATGGTGACCAGTATCTTGATTTCTACGGTTATAATCTTGACGATGAGGTCAGTCAGCACGACAAGCCACAGTAACTCCCACACATCTAGCTCGGTGTACCCTGGGAACATGACCACGTTGGGGAGCAGTTTGCCATGGCCGAGGAAGTACTGCACCATGAGGATACAACTTGATGTGAAGAGTAGTTCGCTGAATAACGCTAGTATGCTTCGGTTCATCTGTTTGCCATGTTCGCTGGAACAGTAATATAGGTAAAATAAATAATACTGACCCGTGAGATAGGTATTTCTGTTTCTACCGCTTCCGCCAACCATTCGTAAGCCTACGACGTAAGGCTTTTGGAGTGGTTTATGGGCGAATGCTGTTCATCAGGCATATAATCAGACTTTTCAATTATAGCGTCAAATCCATCTCAACGTCCTAGCCGCGACCGCTAACGTGCTTCAAGTGGCCGCATATAATTTTGGAAAAATCTAAAGGCTTATTGCAAAAAAACTGCAAAATAGCAGTTTTGATGAAGTTTTTGACAAATAATTATGTCAAAATTGAACGACTACGCAGATCAATCAATCCTAGTGTTCCCCGTCTGCATGAGCCCTAACCAGGAACTCCATAAAAGTAATCATTACTACCATCTTTGGTCACCTTAGAGCATTTACCTACTCTAAGGTGGTCACAAGGTAAACTAAACAAAAGTGCCACTTACCGCCTCACGAGACTATTGCCGTGCGTGAATGTGCTGAACAGTATGACGAACGTGAAGATGCCTTCCCGACTGTCGTACATTAATTTGATAAATAGTAGGAAATAGAAGGGCGCGTATCTTATGAGTAGGTTTAGAGTAGCCCTCACGTCCACTACCTGCAACAAACATAATAATATCGTGATATTGGAAAGAAGATTTAAGTAATAACCTGCCTGTGATTTCTTTACACGCATCTCTAACCTACCTACTTCATGAACGTAAAAGGTATCTATCCTATACTTAACGTTAATCCAGGTCAAGACCTATGTCACTGCCAAACATCATCCTGAATCTATCAGCCGTTAATTTACGATTGAGTGACTATCAACTGACCACCACTAACCCCCCTTGACCTTCACTAACTTTTACATTTAAATTATTATAGGGATAAGTGAGGATATTTTTTTACTGTTTATTCACCATTTTATCTCCACAATCGGGGCTTTTATTGATTGTAACGCCGCATCGGCACTTTGCCAGCATTTTCGGCACTGCGTTTTATAAAGCCACAGTGGATATCCCCCATTCTGCCGATTCTAGTTAGTTGTTGGCTGTCAGTACCTTTTCTTCAATACTAGAGGAAATAACGACTAACCCTGTTTGATATAATAATTTAACAGATCAACCAGACGCCTTACTAAATGGCGTCGCACATGTATTAAATGCCGATATTGCCGATGCTTTCGTAAGCATGGTAAAGCAAGCATAAACTACGAAAACAATCTTTTAATTTTTTACGCTTCTAAAATACAGTTATTTCCTTGTTTTCGGCGCGTATTATTTAATTACTTTAAACTCGTCAGGATTGTACGGGATCGTTTAAAATCGAGCTACTAGTAGCCGATTTAATATTGCCGAATTTAAACTACTCATGAATGGTCGCGAAATAGACGCAGCTTGAATCGGCTTTGTGGGCCCAGCACGAACGCGCGTGAACGTAACGTAAATCCGAACGAATTTAAAATTGCTAACACTCGTTTCACACATAATATTTACTTAGTTATTCATGTACGGGTATCTACGGGTGATACTTAATGTGCTTGTCGGAAACATTAAAACCAAAATGCTATAGAAAATGCAAATGCTCTGTTGTACTTTCGATATAAAAATCGTTCGGATTTATATTACGTTTACTTCTCGCGTTCATTCGCATTAGGTTGCGAAAATTTAGAAAGAACCACAACAACAACAGTAAGTCCTACATTATGCACTGATTAGTACGGTCAGGTAACCTGAAAGTGCTAAGATAGTGAGAGCTCAACCGTCACTAATGAGTACCTACCAACTACTTTCTTTTGTTACCGAACTTAAAGTCTACCTAACAGAAGAGGGGATAGTAGGGTCACACTTCGGTTTTTATTAATCATCATTACTTGGCATTTCTGTAAAATTTTCGGTACACACTGTTTACTCACTATAGCCAGTTTTTAAACATAACCCGCGCACGCTTTAGCACGCTTTACTCCTATTGGTCGGCTATGGAAGGCGCGTGAGCACACACACACACAACACACACTTGAACACTAACAAAGCTAACTTATGCTGTTCATATCACCACTGAGTGGTCTGTGTACTGCAATCCTAATGAAGAACCCAGTATTTAATCGTCGTTTTGGTCATTTTATCAAAAAATGATAAGGTAAACTATTAACCTAAATAATTAGGTAATTGAACATGCAACTACCAAACTTTAGGTGATAATGTAGTATGCTTAAGATTGTATAGTTATCAAAACATTCAAGTACTTTTTTTTTCTAAACTGGAATTTTGTATTACTGCATTTACTGGCACAAGGGCTATATAAATAAACCCTCAAACATTTGTGTAAGTTCTACACTACGCCAGCACATATGGATGTTCTGAAACAATATAGTCTGTTAAAGAGCCCTTTGTTATGAAGTCACACTGGGGAATTAACTAATGTCAACATTAGGATTTATTTACATGGAGTATAATTACAATCACAATCCACATCCATCACATGGTAAGCGCATCACTTGAATATGGCTTGACCGAAAGAAAAATTGGAAGTTCTCCAGAAAAGTTTTCAAACTCGGGAAAAACTGAATGTAATGTCCTTTTTGTATGACCTATTAAAATCTAGACGGACAATGTCTGTCAGGTCAGCTAGTTATTTATAAAACGAGATTTAATAATTTGTCTGACAGTACCAGTTCCTACAGTACAAGTTTCTGGATGGAGCAAAACGAGGGTGAGCTTACATGTGCCATTAACTGAGCAATTTAGGGCTATTTTGGTCAATATCTTGTCTCAGCAATATAATTTTATTTGCTCAATGTAACACACCTTAAAATGCCCCTTAATTGATAAGAGGTATTGCACAATACCACTAATAACAACTACAGTGCAGCCGTGCAGTGTGTTAGAGGAGTCACCACAATTTTGCCAATTTAAGCATCAATAATAAACATAATAATTATCTTACCTACAAATGTATTTTTAATAACAGGATAAAGGCTTCTCTATCCTACAGTACTTCACTTCATTTGGAGTGTATGAATGGTCACATCACATGTATATAAAGTTATAAAAGAAAGAAAGAAAAAGTATTTATTGCAACTCGTACAGAAAGATCATAAAACAACTAACACACTAGACACACACTAGTGTTCTAACTATAACACTTAATATAATCTTAGATAGTGTTTTGAAGTTAAGGTTACTGATATTATTATTTATCACATCAATGTCAAAATGTTTAGCTTTTTTTGAATTACCTAGTTTAACCCAAAAATAGGTTTTAGTCAATACCCATAGATAATAAATTGGATTGTAAGTTAAATATGCTTATTACTTCCAATTTTATAAAATACTGAAATGGGCATATCAATGATAATGAACAAAAATATTTTAGACTGACCTGCTGACCATCATCACTCTGGCTGTCATTATCAGCGTTATCATGAATATTGTTGTTATTGGCTGGATTCACTGACACATTGATCTCAGGATGCTCTTGCTCTGGTTCTGACAAGTTGGAGTTGTTTGAGGCACTGTTGCTCATCCCATGGCTAGTAGACTGTGTAGACTGAGATCGCTGTGTCGGTGGGGTACCCCGATCATTCACTATGTAAGTTTGAGCATTTGGCCCCAAGTTCACGTGTGCTATCGAGCTCTGTGGTCTTTGATTGATTTCTGGAATATGGGTTGCCGCCGGCGTATTTCTCGGCATCCATATTGGTAGCGACAGGCGAGCGTTATTGCTTTGCTGTTAAGAAAAAAAAAATTGTGATTACTACTTACTATGATCGTTATCAAATACGGAGTGTTCATCTAAAAAATATGATCAAGGCTATAATTTTTTGCTGCTATCTATTGCATCACAACAATTAGTCAATGTTAATAAATACGTGTGACGTACCATACGCGCCTGTTCCACAAGCGGTCTAATTTCTCTGATAACACTGGTGAGGCGGTCTCCAAGTCGTAGGTTATTTCTATTCGGAGCTGGGGGCCTGGAAACTGAATCGAGCCTGTGAAGTGCATTGTGACGCGGCACCGCCTCCGCAGGCTCGTCGTCTTCTATATCCACTGTCACTTGATTTGGTTGAGCCATGACTGTAAACTAAATAACTACAAAACTGACTAAGTGTATATTATTGAAGCAAAAATTATCATTTCCAAATATTTATGAGCGAACGAAGGTCAACTATTTTGACATTTTTCTTGCCTGACGTCTTGTATGAAATTCGTTCAGAAAGGCATACTGACTGGCAAAATTATTCAAAAGAGCCAGTTGAGAAATAGTTGTGAACAAAATGATCGGTTTCATAAAGTTTTTTTTAAACTCGTGTACTTTTATAATCATCTAATTTCATTAAGTAAAAAGACTTCTAGTATAAATATGTCTGCTTTTCCAAATTGTGTTATAAATCATGCATGTGTGAACCATGTTTAAACTGTGATTCAAGCACTGTATTAGAGTCCGGTCAAATATAAAAGACAAAGAGCAACAGCGTGGGTCCATTTTGATCTATCCGGCGGAATCCAATTTTGTTGCCAATACTTACTTTTTATTTGTCTAATAAAAGCGTTTAGACTTAAAATATAATTTGTATTAAATAATATTTGTATTAAAAAAAGGGAAGGAATCATACGGCAACAAAAAATTCGTCCGCATCGCTGTCAACAGGAAAAGTGCCCAAAAGGCCGGCAGCATTCCCACGTTGTATGGCGGTGCTGATTCTTGAGACAAAAACTAGGCCAGCCCTGGTCACGCGTTAGTCGACCAACCGCTTGGCGATGTCTCGAAAAATACAATTGGCACTCGGACCCTATGGCCCTAGTGTTTCAACCACAAACGGTTCGAACATAATAATATATGGAATGTTTTCGTCGGTTGAGGTGCTCCGCATCGTCGCGTTCTAAACAGCTGGCACCCCGACGGTGACAAGAGCACGACGGATGATGTCATTAATGCTGGCGTGTCATGCTATCCGGCCTGCGCTCTTACTGCAAGATAGGCCATGGTGTCTGAGGCAGTCGTCAGCTTCACCGCACTGTCCTCAGCATCGTCTGCGTTATTAATATAACAATAACAGAGACCCCGAGGGATTACGTTGTGTAGTTTGAGTCGTAGTCCAGCCAGCTGCTACACTTGTTGGAGTTAAAGGGATAACAAAGAAATGAAACGTCGATTATACTGTCAATAATTTATTTTTGTTTTTAAATAATAGTCAATAGACCGCAATGAATTTCTAGCTTTTGATACGATGAGCAATTAACACCTACTGTAGATACGATACGTCATGTACGCACGATGTAGATATACGTAAATTCAGTCTTTGATTAGGCTTCACACCGCTGCCGGCTCATGGCACAGACCACGGGCGTTTCCGTCGAATCCGATCGTTGTTAACTAAGACGAGTAATAATGTCACGTTATACACACACGAATAAATTTTAATTTGTGCTCAAATTATGCCCAAATAAATAAGTATAAATACACTATGTAATTGGACTGCATAGTTAAATAATGAACGGTTGATTTTAAATACTCAGCACGCTCTTGGCACGTTTTTGAGAGCTCTCACGCTTCGTTGTCGGGCCTTAAGGCGAGAACACCTTGCGAATGTAGATCCCGGACCGCTTCCAATAATCTTCTCTCAGCTCTAGGCTCTCCTAATGCGACGTCGACGCTTCCTGCACACAGGAGCAGTGCTCTAAGCGCTGCCCGGGGCCAGTCCGGCCTTAAACCTCGTCTAACCGTGACTCCAGCAGGTGCAGCACCTAATCTCGCACACTCAGCTTCTAATCGATCTCCGTACTCCTCTATTAAAGTGTCGCCCACTGATCTTCTCAGCTCTGGTGTCAAAGATGACAGAAGTAACAGCGCAACGTCATCCATCGGTCTACCTAGAGAAACCATTTGCCAATCTAGAGCTATACATTCGCTGACACCTTCTCTTTCGCGGAACAGGAGATTTCCACTCCAAAAATCGGCATGTGCGAGCGGTGCTGGCTCAGCAGGTCTCAGTAATGTTTCGAGTAAGGAAGGTGCTCGAGCACTTAATGCAGACACAGCGGCCGCTTCCTCAATGCAGTCAGGACGACCCCGTAGGAATGCTTCAAGTTGTGGCAGTCCTCGCCGCACGAGGCGCAGGTATCCAGCCGCAGCTCTTTCGCACGGGAACAGAAAATCAAATCTCTGGTCCAAAGGTCCTTCCCTATCGCGCAGTGCAAGGGAAAGTGCGTGGAGTCTGGCAGCAGCATGGAGTGCTGATCTCGCGCGCTCTTCAGTCAGACCTTCAGCGAAATCTGCCGCTTCGTAGCCGATTGACGTGACGTCTTCTAAAACAAGCTCGCTGTCTCCTCCGATCTCATCTGAAAGGAGAATAAATAAAAATATTTGAAAAAGATTGTTTACTTTGTCGATGGAGTAGGTTTAGTGTGTTTTTCTATCTCGGTAATAATTTGCGTAAATACGACATAAGATAACAGTTATTCATTTTCAACGGAGCCAAAAGCTACAGCCAGCTACAGCTGAATAGCCTGACCTAATTTTCGAACCTATGAAAATGGAACCTAGAAACAGGTCACACAGGCGAGAAGGGGCGCGGGGAGAAGTGGGGCGGGAATGTCGCATGTGACGCGCAGAGGTGAAGAGTCAAGTGGGACTACACAAGATCATAAAAAATGGAGCTTGAAAAATTGTTTAGATTGGTTAGTCACTTCGGTATGTACCTTCTATAGGTACCTACTTAGGTACCAAGATATAGTTAATCACACGTGAGAATTTATCGTGATGTAGGTAGGTGTTTCGAGACATTCCACAAGTCCACTAAGGCCTTGAGAAGACAAAAATAAATTGCCTGAGTCAATGACTGGAGATCCGATACGCGCGATGCATACAAATGACTGAAGAATAAACATTACATTTGATCTCTCTCAATATACATATATCTCAGGGTAGGTTCTTATAGGTATCTCACATAGAGAAAGACGTATGCACAAGTTGGAATACTAACCAGGTAGTCTGGCCTTCACGCATCTAGGCACAGGTAAGCCCGATCCAGGGCCTAGTGCTTCCTCCGCCAGTTTGTTGAGAGCCGGTGCGAGCTCGGTGTAGAACAGTATCTCCCTGGTGTCGAACTGAGCCTCCGCCACGAAGAGCCGCCCGAAAGGGTCTCGTGGAGGCAGTTTAACGACCAGTGGCAAAGCCCTTCGCTCGCCATTACTTTCGTAGCAGACTGTCACAGCCAGAACACGACTTAGAGCGCCAGCAACACCTGCGCGTGACTCCACATGCACCTAGAACATTCAGTTCAATAAGTATGTGAGATTACAGTACAAATTATTATAATAATAAACGCATCCATTGATTACCTACTTCTACATATTATATTCATATTACAAAGATAACACCCAGATATCTAAGTGGACGTATTGAGTGCGGCGGGTATGATTGCAAACAAAACAACGAAACTTATGATTTCATTTTCGTGATTTACCGGCTCTAATTTTTTTCACGATATCATGCTCGAGTGAGACCAAATAAATTCCACGCATTCGTAAGTCAGATCTAGCTAGTAAAAACAAAAAAATATAATTATTATAATCTAAACCTAGGTGATCAATTTAATGAATACTAACGGTAAATAATGAGGTAGTAATGAGTATGACAGAGACGAACCTCGCTAGGTGCGACCACGCCCGAGCCAACCAGCAGCTCCCGGGCCCACTCCTCGGTGAGAGCGGCATCCGCGTCGGCCTCCGGGCCCGGTTCGCAGTCAGAGTCCTCGCTGCCGCTGCTGGGGGCCTCTGAGACCGCCGCGCTATCCGCCCCCCCGGCTTGCATCGTGCACACTGTACTCTCTACAACAACTCAGCAAGAAAAACTATCTCTAACTACCTATAACGACGTGACTAAGCACATCTCCGTGTCTTCAACGCTTGTCGTATGTAAGAGCGACGCGAAACATTCGATAATACTTCATACGGTGTGCCAGTGTCGATGCACTGAGCTCGAATAGATACGCCTGGGGCTACGTCTCGGTTTGCCGGCGTCTCGCGCATGCGTGTATCTACGAGCGCCTCAATTATTCATCGGGACTCCCATATCGTGTCACCCACCGCTCAATCATGAATCAACCTATTCATATATTGCTTGTTTTTGTCTAGTGTAATGTTGCTGTGAACATAAAGATATTCTCGTATTCACAGGATTAATAACAGTCACCACAAACATTTTATTATTTATTGTTATTAATTTTATAATTTTTTACAAATGTCATTTGACTGAGGTTGTATCTTATCAGATAACATTTTCACCGGCTCAGCAAGACGAATTGGAGTTAAGTTTTGGAGCCTAAAAGGAACTCTAGTAGAAATTGGAATCATTTCAGGATTTGCCTATGTGTTGGTATGTCACCTAAGAATTTATCTGCAACCATTTTTGTGGTAGGACTTCAAAATAAAAATAAAGCCGCTCCTTCCAGACGCGGCAACACAAAGATGTTGCTCGACTCACCGAGAGCATCTGGAGGAGCTATTGGTCAATGAAAGATCTTACAAAAGGAGATCTACCACTATGTCTCAAACGGAAATTATATGTGACTCAGGCTGGCTGGACAAATCTTCAAAATAGCTCGCATTTAACTAGCACCCCAATTGCGTAACACACAATCAATCGGAATCTGAATCAGAATCATTTTGAAGCAAATTGCTAATCCATTGCTTCATAAGTTCGGAAATTTTGTCTGCTTAACACGTAAATAACGCGATGAATGTTGTTGAACTGTCAAAATGAAACCGATTCCGATTAATCGTGTGTTACGCAATTAGGCTGCAGGTCAATAGGGCACTTTATGTGACGGCTAAACACCATTATTTCAGAATTTGTAACGCTACAAAATCTTGGATAATCGATCGAAAACGTGTCCAGCCAGCTTGAAAAACCATTTTTCGCTGGTCTTGGTCTCTCAATCTCGGGGTAACGGGAGCGTTTTCGAATATATGGTTCCTTTACTAACATTTAGTGACGCAATGTGTAACAGTAATAACGTCTGATTTATGGCGTCACATGTAAGGGTTAACGAGAAATCAATAAAAACTTAGGGTCTTACTATAAAAACTTAAACACTTGGTCAACGTATGTCTAACGTCAGTGTTACGTCAAAGTCCATATACCTAATTATGTCGTCTCTAAAAGGTGTTTAGCCTAAACAACTGATAAACACTGTTTTGTGGTAGTAAGGTTAATGTCCAGCCAGCCTGAGTTCAAACCCAGCCAGGTTGAACTCAGGCTGGCTGCAGTTTAGTTCTCATTTTCAGTTACCAAGGTACTAAACGCGAAATACAAGTGGGCTCTCTTTCGCAGCGCTGGTAGTCAATTATTATTTTGAATTAACACATACTTACGCTTTTTACTGCAGGAAAACCTTTAATTCCTACGGGAAAATCAAAAACAGGCGTGGCTGCTACCAGCCGATTAAAAAGAAATCCTATAATTATGTAAAAAATATGGTCACCTCACAATATTAATGGATGTTTGTATGGGAAAATCTTTGAAACGCAAAGTTTCTCCGTCATAAATTCAGGTTATCATTATATCGTCTTCGTCACAAAATTTTGAACATATTTCGAAGGCCGTAGATCATCAGGCAGCGGAGATACATGATTCCAGCCAGCTTGAACTCAGGCTGGCTGGACATTAAGTTTTTATTGATTTCTGGTAAACCCTTACATGTGACGCCATAAATCAATCGTTATTACTGTTACACATTGCGTCACTAAATGTTAGTAAAGGAACCATATTCGAAAACGCTCCCGTTATTGAGATTCAGAAGTGCCAGCCAGAAGTTTTATACGTACCTAAATTCAAGCTGGCTGGACACAGATTTTTGCATTTTCTACTAAACCGCTGTAGGTAAGTATGACAAAACTTTTAGCTCGATGCCTGTTACAAATTTATGTGACGCCCGTTGATATACAAAAAGTCGTCAAAATCACTTCCGTTACCGAGATTGAGAGACTAGCGAAAAGTGGTTTTTCAAGCTGGCTGGACACGTTTTCGATCGATTATCTAAGATTCTGTAGCGTTACAAATTCTGAAATAAGGGTATGCCGTCACTTAAGGTGCCCTATTGACCTAGTTAAATGCGAGCTATTTTGAAGATTTGTCCAGCCAGCTTGAGTCACATGAAATTATGTATATGTGTATTCTCCCCTTCTCACATATGCTGCTGGTCTTTGACACTTCAGCAGAGGTCCAGGATCGAAGTTTGCCAGCGAGCCATGGAGCGCAGTATCCTGGAGGTTCGGATTTCTGACCATATAAGAAGCATAATACTGCACGCCAAAACCAGAAAGTCCTAGTAAGCTGCTAAACTTAAGTGGGACTGGGCCGGACATGTTTGCCGCATGTCAGATGACAATTGCTCTACAAGAACTATCAATTGAGTCCCACTAAACGCAAGACGCCATCGCGGCAGGCCAAGATGAAGATGGCGGGAGGAGCTTGACTCCTACCGTAAGGACCGAATTGTGTGGAAAAAGGCTCTCCCTTTCCCTTGAGGCCTTTGCCCTGCAGTGGGACAATACAGGCTAGTTATATTGAGATTGGGAGAGGGAAGGGAGAGGGCGCTACTGTGCCACAGTAAACATTAACTCCGTAGAAAACACCAGTTTAAAAATAGAAAACAGTGTATTTTGGTACAAAAAGCGTAACTAGTGCTGAACTATTAAGTGATTTTGGTGAGACATAGAAGATAATGTGAAATGGACACGTACAAATATAAAAAAAGAGAAAAAATCTGTTGACTTAAAAAGTGCAAGTGAACATCAGTGTTACTGTTCTGTGGACTTTTTCCGCGCAAACAATCGACCGAACTTAGCCGGACTCCTTTTCATTTGATACGAAAGTGAAATAAATAAATTCAAGTGCGGAGTTTTTTAAGTTCCGATAAATTACCTAGAAACTTAACCTCAAAGTTGTACTCAAAATGACTTGCAAATGTAACTCAAGATTCAAGTGACCTACAACGCCATCTAGTAAAACATTGCAGAACTGCTTTGCCATACGAATCGATCAGTTTACTAGGTGTCCTTAAAAGTACGATAGTGGACCACCAGAGGGTGACACGAGCACATAAACAAAGTCCTGTCATTCGAATTTAGACACCATGGAGGAGGTTTTGAATGCACTAAAACAAATACAAAAGGAATTGGATGTACAGAAAACAACAATTCGGGAAAGCGGGGAAAAGGTGACTGAACAAGTTACACAGAACATTAATATGATGTTGGAAGAAAAATTTTTTATATGGGAAGAAAAACACGAAAAATTAAAAGAATTAGTGGAAAACCAGGAAAAAAGAATCTACTTCTTGGAAAAACAGGCAAGGCAGAGAAATGTAGTTTTTTTCGGTATCGAAGAAACGGAATCATCATATGAAAACCTAGAAAAAAACATTATCAAATGGATAGAACAATACTTCTCTATTAAATTAACCTACATTGATATACAAGAAGCAAGAAGACTAGGAAAGAAAGGCGACAGACCACGCCCAATAGTTGTGACTTTTTCAACGCTAGGAATAAAAATAAAAATACTTAAGCAGAAACAGATACTAAAAGATACTCCCTATTACATTCAAGCGGACTACCCAAAATACGTGCTAGAAAAGAGGAAGGAATTAAAAGAACAGCTGAAAATAGAGAAAGAAAAGGGAAACACAGCCACAATCAAATATGACAAACTGATCATCACCGAAAGTATGAATAAAAGAAAATTCTCTTTATCACCCGAAAACAACACCGTACCAAAACAAAGTAAAACTACTCAAGCCAATAAAAAGAACAAGCCACAACAACAAGGCTTGACAGCCAAAAGATCAAATAGCATTTCAGAAGGAGTAATAAAACCTGGCATGCTAAACTTTCTAGTAAATAAAAACACAACTAAGACAAATAACACCCAGGATATAAACGATTCGAATATATAGCAACTAAGCCCCTCCTCCTACATAGATCTCAACAAAAATAAAACTAGAACCAGAAACACGAAACATCTTCCAACCCGGCTGGTCACCGTGGAAGATCACGACCACAACCCTCCAAAAGAAATCACACAGACGGATAACAGGAAAAATAAACAACTAACTCAATTAAAAATAGCAACTTATAACGTCAGGACCTTATCGTCATACGAACGCTTACTGGAACTAGAAGAAGCAATAAAGGAAACTAATTACGACATAATAGGTATTTCAGAAATGAGACGACTTGGTAACAAAATTGAGGAATATGAGAACTTAATACTCTGTCACATAGGATGTATACCGGGTAAATATGGAGTAGGCTTCATTATAAATAAGTCTCTCAAAAACAACATAGAGAGCTTTACGGGATTAACAGATCGTGTGGCAACGCTAAACTTAAGCTTCCAAGGGTTTAGGATATCCATTATACAAGTATATGCACCGACTGACGCAGCGAGCGAGCAAGACATAGAAGAATTTTATAAGACTATAGACAAAGCGATGGAAACAACACATAAAAACATTATACTAATGGGCGACTTTAACGCGAAGGTTGGTGCTCCCAAAGAAGGCGAATGCTTAACAGTGCAACAGCATGGATATGGCGAAAGAAATGACAGAGGGCAGAGGCTTGTAGACTACGCACTGGAACATAATCTAACAATCATCAACACATGCTTCAAGAAAAACCAAAATCGAAGATGGACCTGGCGATCCCCAAATGGACAACACAAGAATGAGATCGATTATATTTTATCCAACCAACGAAAAATGTTCCAAAATTTTGAAGTCATGAATTTAAACTACCCGTCAGACCACAGACTAATTAGAGCATCATTAAAAATGGCCAAACAAAAACAAAGCAGAGTTAAATTTACAAACAAAAACGCAATCCAACTAAATAACAAAGAAGAAGTAACAAGTTATAATAAAAATCTACGGTCATTGCTACTCCACCCAACCATCAACTCGCAAAACACCTCGGTACAAACATATTATGATAAAATAACGGATGCTATCAGCCAGAGCTTGAAAAAAGCTCGAGAAGAAGCGAGAAATACACATAAATATCACAAAATACTATCAGATCGCACAGCTATGTTATTAAAAAGAAGAAAAGAACTACAAGAAACAAAAAATAAAACTCGATCTATGAAAAATGAACTCTCCGCTCTTTACAAAATAACAAATAAATACATAAAAAGGGATTATTCTAAATATAGACAAGATACTATAGAAAGGCATTTACAATGCACAGGAAGCACAAAGAGGGCCTTTAAGGAACTCAGAACAAGCAAGACTTGGATAGAGGGGTTAAGCAAGCAAGACAGATCTTTCTGCAAACGAACCGACATTATTAATGCGGCATCAGACTTCTATAGGAAACTGTACAGCGATAAGACCCAAAATACTAACATCTCAAATAATGTCAACGAAAGCGCCAATGAACCAACAATTAAACCCGTTGACGAAATCGAAATCATAGAAGCAATTAAGAGGCTGAAATTAGAAAAGAGCCCTGGCTCCGACAACATCACAAATGAACTATTGAAAATAGCACACACAACATTAGCGGAACCATTAGCGAAACTATTTAACTTAATACTGCAAGACTCTGAAACACCCTTGCAATGGTCTGAATCAACTATCATACTTCTCTACAAAAAAGGCGACCCGAAGGATATTGGCAACTACAGACCGATAAGCTTGTTACCCAGCCTCTACAAACTCTTCTCCACCATTATAAACGAAAGAATCAGTACGACCTTGGAAGCAAAACAACCGGTAGAGCAAGCAGGCTTCAGAAAAGGATTCTCTACAGTTGACCATATCCACACACTTGAACTAATTATAGAAAAGTATCAAGAACAACAAAGACCGCTGTACATAGCGTTTATCGACTATCAAAAAGCCTTCGATACGGTAACACACATAAGTATATGGGAAAGCTTAAAACAGCAGGGAGTAGAAGACGTCTATATAAAGACCATCAAAAGCATATATAACAACAACAAGGGTAGACTCAAGCTAGAAACTCTCGGTCCTACTTTCCCTTTAGAAAGAGGCGTAAGGCAGGGCGACCCGTTATCGCCAAAAATATTTATAGCCATCCTGGAGGCTATAATCAGCAAGATAGATTGGAGGGAGGTAGGACTGTATATAAAGGGCGACTACTTAAGCCACTTGAGATTCGCAGATGACTTAGTGTTGTTATCAGAGTCCAGCTCCCAGCTACAGCTCATGATCGAAACTCTACATCTAGCTAGTGTCAAGGTAGGATTGCAAATGAATCTAAATAAAACTATGGCAATGACTAATAGGGGGAGAAGTTTAATAACAATTAATGGAGAGCCACTCGAATACACAGATAAATACATCTATCTGGGGAAACAAATTAGTTTTGACAGAAAAAACAACGAACTTGAAGTCGAAAGAAGAGTACAACAAACATGGAACAAATACTGGAGTTTAAGGGAAATCTTTAAAAGTAACCTCCCTATAAACATCAAAACGAAAGTTATGAACTCCAGTCTCCTACCATGCTTGACGTACGGATGCCAGACGTGGAAATTCACCTCAAAACTGAAAAATAAAATTACAACCTGTCAACGAGGCCTCGAGCGCAGCATGCTCAAAATAAATAAATTACATAAAATACGGCACACAAAAATAAGGTCAATAACCAAAGCAACAAATGCATTGGACTATGCACAAAAACTCAAGTGGAAGTGGGCAGGGCATGTCGCGAGGCTTAAAGATCAGAGATGGACCATAAAAGTGACATTTTGGGAAGGTCCTCCAGGTAAAAGGAGAAGAGGAAGACCGTTGACACGTTGGGAAGAAGAGATTGCAAGGACAGCCGGCCCAAGCTGGAAACAGATCGCACAGGACAGAGACAAATGGGCATCTTTGGAGGAGGCCTTCACCCAATATGGGGTTCCTACAGATATTCCCATATCAAACTAAAATTAGGTTATATTATAATAGTTAATAAGCAAAGCAGCACGGACACAAACTAGTTAAGCGTAATATAAGTTAGCAATAGGGAAAACAAACAATCTAAAGACAATTTAAAGAAAAACTAGATGCGAAATAAATTAATTATTAGTTAAGTAACTCAAAACCAATGTAATTAGTAGGAAATAAAAGGCTTTTTATTTATTTTATTTTTATTTATTTATATTGAGATTAGAAATTCATTTTGATTGGGGAAGGAGCAACAGACAGATGGACGTGGCGAAACAATACGGATGCCTAATGTGACTGAGAATACGGATACAGAACTTTAAAATCATAACCCACCTTTTAGGCTTTGCCGTAGTCGGTGGATACGCACCATGTAAAATTGCACGAGACTTTGATCTGTCGTCAAACGGTGGTGCAAAGTAACTAGGAATAATATTTAAAAAAATAATTGTTTTGTTAAATATTAGAATTTATCCGATTTTCTTTGATTTATTTTAAATTACTTAGCAGATCAAAAAGAAAACAACTTTAACTGCATCGTAAAAGATCCTCGTATGCTGCACGCTGCGTGCAACACTCAATAGGTCAGAGCTCAAAAGGTTCAGAAAAGATCCTTTCGTTTTCTGAAAAGATCTGCTTGCCAAATTAAATGAAAAATACGTTTGAAGACCTTTTCATAGCTTTCCATTACCATGTCGAGAAAAGCTTATAGCCTATACTTATTGTAGTCTTTGGCTTATAGCAAAGATTCATAAAGTTAGGTATGTAATGTCAGTGTCAGAGTTGTAAAGCAATGTCAAACGTGTAAGCTAGGTGTAAAATGCATTGAGATAGGAATAAACATGGAGGCGCCGCGATAATCTATACATACATTTGCTTATACAAATATGAGTGAAATATGATTCAGAATTTGAAATATCGTTATGTCTCATTCTTTCTAGTGAGATAATCTTATTTGATAAAAGAGACAACTATATTTTAAGTTGTTGCTAATTATGGCAACATTTTGTCGTGACGTAGGGACAGTTGTAGGTAAGTGCCGTAGCAGCCATCATATGCGACGAGTTTCGTGGTAGTTTTGCTGTCAAATGGTTGTTTGTTTTTTGTAAAGTTGAGATTTGCGAGAAAATTACGAGGATTTTACCTTTTAAAACTGCATTTAAATGTTGGAAAATAGAAATTGAACATGCCTCTGTGTTGTATTGTGAAGTGTGGTGCAAGAAAGAATGCAAATCAACCTCAATTGTCTTTGCACAGGTTAGTAACCGGTTTTCATACATTAATACATACACTATTACACATTTGATGATACAATTGTAACGCGATCATGAATTTATGGCTAAAGTATTGATATTTGGGTTCATTTCCATATAACAGGCCTTTTTATTATATTTGTTAATTCATTCGTTTGTTTACAAACATATGTCATAATGGAATAGTGTTGTACCGTTGCCTACTTGCTGTAATAGTTTCCGAAACTAGTTCCTCCGCTGAAACGATATCCGTATATTCTGCGATGTTAACAAAAATAATCCTGCATCTTATTCGGTCCGAGTGACCTAGCTAGCTGCTAAGTCCGGCCTGTGGTGCACACTTAACTTTACAGCACCAAAATAAAAATATTTCACATAAACCTACATGGACACTTATGGAACGTCAGAAGCTAGGTGCATGGTAACAATTGGTTGTTTCCTATGGAGAAGAACCGGCAAGAAACTCCACGGTTACAGTTTTAAAAACAATTGGCTTTTACATTGTTTTCTATTTTGTTAAGTACCTGATACATGTTGACAGACCTACACTGTCCTCCCCTACCTATTTTTTTCCTAAAAGTATTGTTTAGACGATAAGCGTTTAGTAAAAAGCTATTATTTTGACATTACCAACAGACACTTAAATTTTATTTATTTGTACTTATAGATAACAGAAGGTAAGATAACCTACTCATCTTTTTCTGTTACAATTACAACGGACTTTAAGTAAGTACATAATATTAGGTATGATCCAAACGTGATAACTAGTAAAACTCGTATTTAGTATCGATACTCGCTATAGTAACACGGATGTTACTTGATTGACACAACCCTAGCAATGGCAGCCATTTTATGAGACATTACGAGTTGTAGGTATGCACCCTTTTTTCGTAGGTATTTCCAGTCCATACTTTTCTTAGGTCAATGGTAAAATGTCACTGAGACCTGTCACCTGAGTGAGTTACTGACTCTGTCAACTCTGTGTCACTGTCATATCGTAATGCGGCGCGTTGCGGACGAAATGTAAATAAGTTCTAGATTAAAAGAAAAACCATAATATGGGCAAGGAAAAATCTAAGAAACGAAGAAGAACAAGTTGCTCGAGCTCCAGTAGCTCTGACGCGTCCCGAGAAAAGAAGAAACTTCGCAAATTAAAGAAAAAACTCAAAAAGGAACAAAAGAAGACTGAAAAAGCATTGAAAAAGAAGTTGAAAGAAGAAAAGAAGAGGTTTAAGAAAAAGCAGAGGAGCACGAGTACAAGTCGTAGTCGCGATGGAAGCAATGGGAAGGAAGGGGCCGCCTCGGCAGACATACCACTTGGTATGTCTGTTATGTTATAAGTGAACCTGCTTGATTGTAGTTATGTATCGATCGGAACGCGTTGTTCGTTTTAGCCTGACAGCATACCAATGATAAAATAGAGTAACAATGCTCCAAATGATTTTACTGTTGACTATAGATTTCTTATAGCTTTGTAAAACCTCATTGTGACAACATAGACATGTAGTCTTAAAAGAAAATTATTTTTGTTTATGTACAAAATGTAGGTATGTAAAACTTATTTCAATTTTCTTCAGAACTGATGGAAAAATCCAAAGCGATGGCCCCAATGACCAAAGAAGAGTGGGAGAAACGACAAAGTGTAGTTAGAAAAGTTCTAGACGAGGAGTCAGGCAGATACAGGTTATCCTATCCCTCTAATATCTTTTATTTATTACTTTCAATACTTTATTTATTACAAAAGAAATATTTTTTTACACATGTCTCAAATCTACAAATCATTATTTAGTGGCTTTTTTAATGAACATTATTACCATCCCTCAGTTGAGTCTTGTTTTCAGGTTAATAAAAGGTGATGGAGAGGTGTTAGAAGAAATTGTGTCTCGTGACAGACACAAGCAGATAAATAGACAGGCCACACATGCTGACGGAGCATTCTTTCAGTCCCAAACTGTGGAGAAGAAGTTGCTATAGAGGATAATTTGGATTTTATATCCATATCACCATGACTTTGCCGAGTTACTACTAATTATTAATGCATTTCTAAAAGTGCACCCACTATGATACATGCACCAAGATATATTGATATCTGCTTAAATGTGTACCTTTCCTTGTAAGTTCAAATTAATAATATTAAATGTATACCTTGTTAGGTGTTGAAACTTCTGCTTAAAAATGTTTTTTTCTTTATTACTTTATGTTAGCTCTTATCCTGATGACCCTTTTCCTGGAGTGGGACCTTGGGAGTTCCAGAGCATAACTAGCAAGACCAAAGACTTTTCTAAGCTCTTGAACCATCTCAACATGAAAAGGAGTTTGTCATGTTGCTTATTTTGCATGGTAAACTTAACATGCATGACTGTCATTGTAGCTACATACAAATTATATACAACGCAGATGTGATTGCATGCTGAAACTTCAATGTGAAAAGATAAGAGCTAATGAACCGTTTCTCAAGAGCTTTAAAAGGAGACCATGCACTTTCAGATGGATAATTATATAATGAATGTCGAAATATCAGAAAAAAATAAACAAACGTTTTTATCAAATTTGTTTATTGATCTACCTATTAACATAATTTATAGTTCATCTTTGGTTTTCATGATGTCCTCCTCAATGGAAGTAGTATCTTGAGACGCCGTGTTTGTGTCCGTATCCTGAAGGTGTTCTGTGACTAGAGTTATTAGGCTTTCCAGCGGCCGCCCGCCACGTTCTACATTCACTATCTTCTTTTCCTTGTATAAAATTAGTGTGGGGAGGCCATTGATCTAAAAAATAATGATTTTATATCAGAATTCGTCATAGGTTTTTGACGATTTACGTATTCCCATTTGTCGGGTAGTTGTAAATGCGATTCCCAAATGCACGAACGCGGATTTGATATCCAGCACCATAATTGCGTAACACACTGAAGGAAATTCCTAATACTTTAGTTTGAAAAATTAGTCTGCTCAACAACGTAAATAGCTCAAACGAACTAGGCTGAACTGTCAAAATTAAAGGCATTGCGCCTTTCATTTTGACAGTTCAGCTAAGTTTACACGTTTTTCAGGAGTTATGGTTAATCGATTACAATTTTATGTGTTACTCAATAACCCAGCCAGATCAATGTAGACCGGGTTACCAAACGGCGTGACTTGCCCCCAATAGACAACAAATACATACCAACCATGATTAGATTAGCTTTATTTGCCTCACGTTTGGCGATAAGAGTCGAACATTTAGTACAACATGCAATGACTGTCTCTCTCACCTTTTCCGTTTCGCATATTGGCTTTGATTGCACACAGTCAACATCGGCAATTATAACACGTGTTTCGTTTTGAAATCGCTCTCCCAATTTCAACCAGAGAGGGCTTAACTGCATGCAATGTGCACACCTGTGAAAATAAAGTTGATTATGTTATTTATTTCTACAACTTTTTTTAAATAAGTTATCATAATATACAGTATTTTAGTTGTGTTTTTATATATATCAGGTTGTCTAGATCTCAGTAGCTTTAGAGTTTGGATTTACCTCAACCTAATAACCAGTAAAAAGTATCCTTAGTATATTTATCTCACGAAACGACGCGCGCTTTTCTTGTGGTTACCGAGCGTCGGAGACAATGGTGAGTTATGTGCTGACGCTACACGTCTTCACGCGCACATCCAGCCTGTTTGTACACTTGGTTACCAGTCCACATGAAAAACGCGCGTCGCTTCGAGAGATACAAATTCTGTAAGTAACACAGAATAGGTAGGTACTATTACATTATCTTGTCTGAAATCATTTATCAGTAAGTATGCAAATATTAGGAGCAAACATGTATGATATTACTTTTAACAGAAATTGAAGAATCAAGTTTGGTGATGTTTCATTTGTTCTTGAGTTATCAAGATATTTACCATGGCGCAAAGTAATTTATAAATACTAATTCCTTCTCAAGGAAGGTTTCGAATGTTTCTTCCGATATCCTGGCCACTGGCAGGGCTTTCTTTTTCTTCAAGAATTTGTCTGGGTCATGATTTTCAGTCAGCAGCATTTTTTCCACATATCCTTTTAAGTCATCTATTGTCTCTGCTTCAGCTACACCCATCTGGAAATTAAGTAAAATAATAGGTCTTTTTTTTAAACTATAGAACAGCAGTATTATTTACAACAGTTGTTTGCACATCTGTTAGCAACTATAAAGAATTTCATTGTTATGACATTTAATCATTATTATGCTTGTTCTTGTTTTTGAACACTGTAACAAAGTACGAAGGTCTCATAATTAGGTATATTGTAAGAGCATCTATAGACAAAAATTACACATATTATACACAGGCACAAACACCAAGACTCGGTAAAACTTGTTTTGTTTCGAGTGCTCGGTTGGCGCAGTGGTTAAGCGATTGACTGCTGCGCTGCGTGTCGCGGGTTCGATTCCCGCACGGAACAAATATTTGTATGACCTACATGTATTTGTTCCGAGTCTGGGTGTTTTTCTATCTATAATATGTATGTGTTTACAAAAAAAAAATTGCATATAAGTAGTTTATCAGCCATCTTGTTACCATAACACAAGCATTAGGTTGCTTAGCTTGGGACAAATGGTGCCCCCCCCGGTGGGTTCCCGCATTGTCGAGGCGGGGGGGCTCAGTAGCCGTGGTGGATTGGGCCACGGTGAAGCTAAGAGGAACCCGAGGAGCGGCCGCTCGTCTAGGCTGTGCGGAAAAGCCGACGACGTAGCGGCCGGCGGGTAGGTTGCGGTGCCGCTTGGGCGACATCGCAGCCTACCTGAGGCGGGCCGCGATGTCCCCCGTGTGGGAGACATTGCGGCTGAGGATTAGAGGCCGCGGCGGGAGAGGAGTGTCTCCCTACCTTCCGCGGCCTTGACGGGGCCGCCACCGTTCGATGGCGGACGCGGTGGGGCCGCAGGGGAAGAGGAGTGTCGGTGTGTCGTTGCCGCTCTCCCTATCCTCTGCGGCCGTAGCCCCCCGTATCCTGGGGGGCATGTGGGGCCCGCCGTTCAGGCGGGCGTGGGGGCCAGCAGGCAACGGGTGCGGGGGCACCGTTGCCTGCATTGCACAGGCCTCCACCAGTGTTGGACGGGAATGGCTAGGTGCTCCCGGCCATTCTCGTAGCCCCCCTATGTGGGGGGCATGCGGGGCCCGCCATACCATCTAGGCGGGCATGCGCCGGGAGGGCTATGGAGGTAAAGGCTATGCCTATTCCCGTGGCCCTCCCATCACGGCGAATGAGGGAACACCGCTGAGTTTTAGTGGGTATACTGTCATTCCGACAGGGAGTCCCACATACCCCGTCTCGTCCCCCGTGAGGCGGGCATGCATAAAGCATTTCTCAGCGACAAAAAAAAAAAAAAAAAAAAAAAAAAATGGTGCTGTGTGAAATGTCCAGGGATATTATTATTATTAGTGCGAATTGCTCCGCCGCGATTTCGCATAAGCTTAACCATTAGGCCCTTGGTACACGGCACGGTTTCTTTACGGTACGGTGTACAAACCGCGCCGTAGAAAGTGTCTGTCAACAAGCTTCCATAGTGAATATAGTGATCCATACAACACTGACGACCGTGCCTATACACGGCGAATACGAAGCGCTTTACGTCGACATATTTTTGTATCACCAAATATTTCGATAAAATTTGTTTTAATTCAATTCAATATGTGTTTATTTATGGCAACTAGGCCCAATTGTTAGTAACATTGTTCTTAAAAACTAGTGTTAGTAAACAAAATTGTAAGGTTAGCTAGGTTGTAAGGTTAGTCTTCAGCACCTCCACAGCGTGCGACAACCAAGGTGCGTCGTACTTTTCCATCAACAAAACTTATGATGCTGTTAGAACTAGACCGCGCCCTTGACAAAATGGAATTTGTTTTTTGCACATTATGGCGTAAAAATCATCGGTATGCGCAAATGCGAACATACCGGACGAACTAAAATAGTGCGGCAGCCCCAACAGCATCCTGAAGCAGTTATTATGTAGAATACGTATTAAAATCAATGAGTTAGTTTTGAGTGCAGCAAACTCTGCCATTAGTATCAGCATTTCATTTACTTGCTATTTACATGAAATTAACTTACAATTCTGCCGTTGACAATCCACATAAGATATGGATACTGTTTGATATCAAAAGTCTTGCAGGTCATCTCATTGTCCAAGCAGTTAACTTTACCTATTTGGATGTACTGATTGTGTGCATACTGTACTGCTAAATCTGCCCATATTGGTGCCAATTTCTGAAAATGTTTATGTTTACTGTTATTTACTTATGTACAATATTTATTGTAATGCAGTTTGTTACAAATACAAAAATTGTTTTTTCTTTACAATTATTTATGGCTGCATTACTCGTAATATTTATGGCATTCATTGTTCTATGGTATTCAGTTTATTTATTGCGTCATTCATGTTACTGTAAAGAATTGCAATTTCATGATAGGAATTCAGCCTTGAAGTCTTTAGACAACAAGCCACATGAGACTGGAAATATTTTCTTATTTACCTGTGATGCTTTACACCATGGTGCATAAAACATAATAAAATGCTGCCCTCTTGACACAAACTTCTCAATATTCTGGTCATTCAAATAGGCCATACCACTGTATGTTTTCACCTCTCGGGATTCCTTCTCATAATCCAGACCCTGAAAAATTATATTGATATTTATTGTCATTAAATTTAGAACTAATTTACTTGTTAGCAGTCATTATGGGAAGCTAATATGGATTAACAAATTATAAATATATTACTGCCCTCTAACAATAATGGAATACTCTTAATTGTGTACTGTGTACAAATGAATCAATAATAAAAGTTTGTTTGCTTTGGTAAGGTTGTATATGTAAAAATTATGTCCATTTATGAACAATGGACATAATTTTTACATATCCACCCGGTTGGAAAAGTCTCAGCTTAAATCTAATTTATCGCTTACCTCTGATTTCATAGTAAACACTTCACTTAAAAATAATGTCAGGGAAGGCAGGTCCCTAGTCCCCTTATATTCTACAGGTGAAAAAGTATTCTTATGGAAGTACAATAGTGTTGGGTATCCTGGAAATCAATGAGGAGAAAAAAGGAATTTTATAATTTTGTATATTGTAGTTCATTGTTGTTTGAATGGACTAATTGAATTATAGCACAGCACATTTTGTAGAAAAGGTATGCTTTGAGGATTGCATGTCATTATGTTGGCATGCTTTAAAAAAATTATGAGTTTGTGGAACAAGGGAAGTACAGATTAAAATACCAATATTGTTGTATAGCTTGAAAGAATATGTTACATTTGATCATCTTAAATAAACACTGAACTGTCCATGTTTTATAATTGTGTGTAATCTAATTATAAATCATGAAGTACCTGTGATGTCGTTCTCGTTACATAATTTGTAGTGTATTGTACAGTCAACCTGGGCAATAGCAAACTTTGAATCTTTTGTATTGACTAGCTCAGCTAGCTCAGACCAAATTGGATGGAATTCTGTGCAGTGGCGGCACCTAAAAGTAGATTAATGTTACTCGACAGAATATTGCTTACCGGCAATACCGGCTGCGGTAAAAGCTTTACAAAGATAAATGAAAACTGGAGTGTTGAACATTACGGTTTTGGTTATAATTTTATTGTTATGTTTAACTAATTTATAGAAGATACTCACCAGGGTGCATAAAACATTACAAAATTCCCGTCCATTTCTTCTATTTGAAATTTAAAATTGTTTGCATTGTATTCATACACTGAGCTTTCTTCAAGTGCAACGAAGTAGGGTAAAAATAGAAAATAAAACAGCACTAGCCTCCTCAGCATTTTGGAAGAAAAACTAGAAATAATATTCAAGAAGATTTTTATAGTTACGTAGCTAGTTTTAAAATGTGATCATTGAAGAAATTGATAGAAAAATATTATAAAATGATGAACACGAACACCAATCATCACTTCACAACAAATCAAATGAATTATTTGATTGAATATTTTCTCCGCCACAGATAATTATATCAAAAAATCAATATGTTGAACTAATCCATTCACTCTCTTTGATAATTCCATAGACTACATCTACAGATTGCTACAGACTGGCTGTTCAACTTTTTACTAAAGTGTCCTATTCACATTCACATAACGATTACAATGTTAAATCATTTGAATTTAATTTAGTGAAACGCTATTTCTGTAATAGATGACTTTCAAAACCTTAATTAATATAAATGAAACTATGAACATTATTCTAATACCATTTAAATTAATAATAAAGAATAAAGTTATAATCACAATAAAATACAGAGCATCGACAAACGTCACTATGCCGTAGCTTTTAAGAACATACAAAAGAATGTGGTAATTCTTCAAAATGGTCGCTTTGTATGGTTTGCCAACTTGCATGTCTGTGTTTCAGAGTTCTTTGTTTTCGTAATTCATTGGATATTATTACTTATAGGGAAAAGTTTATGCAAATTCTCAGTTGTTTAGTTCGGATATGAACATTGACATTGTTATCATAATTTGTGGTGTACGAGAAAGATGTCATCGGTAATGTGAGAGCTCTCGGACAGAATTTTTATTTTACGAGATTATGACGTTTGTGATTCCGAATCAGATTTGCAGAAAGTGAAAAATATCCTGGTAAATTGTTATTCTATTATATATTTCAAATCAGCGCCTATAGTTAGTTAAACATAAGAAACAAAGCTGACTCTAATTTTGGCATTCCACAGTACTATGTCATGATTGATTCGTGTTGAACATTCTTTTGGCTTGTAATGAACCAACAGCTTTGACTGGAGGAATATTAATTCAGAATGTTATTTTGTTTAGCTTTATTCATACTACACTTAGTTTTGGTTATGACACAGTGTATTTGTTAGAGATTGTTATTCATGTTGATGAAATTGTGTCCATGTCAAATGGCACAAACAATCCAGTAAGAGTTCAATTTTGTTTGTGATGACAACTTATAAGAAGTGTATGAGTGTTTATTTAGTCTGATCTAAGTGATATTATTCTTTTACAGTTTATAAAACAAGCTCTCAGAGCATTGGATGTCCATATTATGTTGAAAAAACCCAGGCATTAAATAGAAGCTAAACAAACGAATTTGAACACATCTGGACTACAAGTTGCAAGACAATATTTTGGTGTATAATAAATGCAATCGTGAGCAGTGAACATGAGTGTGATCAGAAGGTGGTGTGTGCTCGTGTGATGGGAGGGGTCGGGTGAGAGGTGAGGCGCACGGGCGCGGGCGCGGGCGCCATGAACCCGCCGGCGCCCCGCCAGGCGGCCGCTCGCTCCGGCTATCATCAAAAGGCACTAGCCCAGATCCGCAACTCACTACTACCATTTGCTAACAACGGCAACTCTGAGCCCCCTGGCTCGTCAGCAGCTAGCACCGTCAGCTCTGGTGTTAGCTCTGGCTTCAGCTCATCGTCAGGAAATGGTCTTGATAAAGATTTAACTGCATTACCGCAGACCTTAAATCAACTGATTGCTTTGGGATTTGATGAGGTAAGTACAAGTATTACTGATTACTTTTATAATCAAATGGTTGAATATTTATACTGAGGTTTTATACGATAAATTATAAACATATAGACTTGTGTGCTCCCAAAATGCATTAGCTTTAAACGCTATGTAAACGCTATTATGTGTGCTAAGCGCTAAAGTTAGAGAAGGTACCAATAGTCCAGAAATCATGATGGCTACAACCGTGTAATCATCCTAACATACCGCTAATACTGAATGCACTGTTATGTAGGATCAAAATAATGCTTTCATGTGTATTGTCTTGGCTAAGGAATTGTTTCATAGAGCATTTTTAGTTCTGTTTCATGACAGCATAAAAAAGTATTTAGGCATTCAAAAAATTTCAACAAGAACAAAAGCTTGTATTGTAGTAAGAGACTGTTCCCTCATTAGTATATCAACATTATTGTCTTATAGATAAATGATAATTTGGAAGATCAAGAACCAACCTGCACAGTCTCTGAATACTGGTCTGAAATAATGCACACTAATTATTAGACCCATTTGTTACATTAACTAAATAATGGCAAGACTACACTGAATACCACATAATTTATAATACTCCCAACACAAACTAACTAGGTTCTGTCTGCATGTTTTAACATAATACATATCCTACACTACTCGGCAATAGTGTAGCCAGAAACCCAAAAGTCTGACCACCACTCTTACTAAGGGGTATCATATTATCCAGTAACGGGGTTGTGGAGGTAAGACAGGCACGTTCCATGTAAAAAACCAGTATTCAACTGCATCTGGTTAGACCGGAAAAGGCTAGGCAAATGATGAACTCGACAATAGCTTAGCTGTCTATCAGTAAAATAATTTTTGTAATCTACTCAGTATTTCCAAAGACAAATAAATAGACTTCAACTATCTTTTCGTAATGTCAAAATAACAGCTTTTTACTCAATGCATATGACAGTGTCTATGGCACTTGTAACAAAAAGCATTTTTTTAAATTTGTCTGTCTCGTTGTTCACGGGACTTTCACTGGCTGATGTTAAAATGATGGAATTACTTTTATTTTAGAAAAATAATTAGGGTTCTGCACTAAAAAAATATGTATTTTATAAACTAATACTTTTTACCTCTTTAGAACTAAAGATTATACATTCGGATACAAGACTGGCTAATTTATTAATCAAATAATAATCTGGATTTTTTTAAATATTAGTAAAAGAATTAGTGGCTGACTTTGTTTTACAGGTAGACAAGTAAATACAATTTTATAGGGTTAGATCGGGGTATTTTATAGGGTTTGAAAAAAGTGTATTTGAATCTGTGTTTGTGTATTTGTGTGTGTTTTTGTAGATGTATTTTTTGAGCAACAACTTTTTCTTTACAGGACCCAGCTGTAAGAGCATTAAAATATGCTGGAGGGCGATTTGATGCAGCATTAGATTATCTGTCAAAGCAACAGGAATCTATCAATGGAGTCCTCAAGACAAGTAATTTAAATGCTCTGAACTCCAAGCTTATAAGAAAACCTAGTCTAGAGCGTGAAATTAACCTTCATAGAGGTAGTCCTGCACTCGATTCTGGTGCAGGCAGCTCTCGGTCTGACAGTCCGCGACAGTCAGACGCACCTCCCCTTCCTCATGAGAAATTGAGCAGGCAGTACTCGCCGTCTGGTTTTTCGGAGCCGCCGCCCCCTCCTCCCCCGCGATGTCCGTCCACGCCGCCGGTGATGCCGTCCGTGCAGCAGCTCATGAAGCGCATGTCGCCCGCGCCGCCGCTGCCGCCCGCGCGCGGCACCAGCCCCGTGGCGGCCGGCGCGCCCACGCCGCCGGCGCGCCAGCCCATGATCGTGCAGAACGGGCCGCAAGTGCAGCAGCAGCTCACGCAGCAGATCCAGGCCCTGAGCATCTATCAATCGTCAGGCGGCGGCGCAGAACTCCCGCCACCGTACCCTTTATCGGGCGTGCCACCTCCCCCTTCATATTCGGTCTCGATGCAGAATCGCCAGAGTCCCACGCAGTCGCAGGACTACAGAAAGAGTCCGTCGTCGGGGATCTACTCGGGAGGCACCTCCGCCGGTTCGCCGAGTCCCATAACGGTGACGCAATCGACCGGCTCGTCGTCGGGGATGACTCGCCCTACGCCTATTCAGGCGTGGACTGCGAGACAAGCGGTGCAACCTCCCATTATCATGCAGTCCGTGAAGAGTACACAAGTCCAGAAACCGGTCCTGCAGACTGCCATAGCGCCTGTTGCCCCCCCGCCTGTCGCGAGCTCGGCCGCGCAGCCACCTCCACCTTCGTATGCTAGTTCTATTCAGCAAAAGCAACAGGCGCAGACACCGCCGAGCTACCCGCTGGCCCCGAAGCCGTCCTCGCCCGGGTCCACGCCCCCGGTCATCCCGACCGCGACCACTCCCACCGTCCCCACCACAGAACCGCCAAGCTACGCGATCACCATGCAAGCTCTAGCCGTGCAAAGAGGAATGCATCCCATTCCACCGCCGCCATATGGTAATCAGAACGACAACACGACTACTGTCAACTCCCACCATTCGCCTTTACATAAGAAGTTCTCCAACACTGGTGAAGCTTCCCAAGTAGAAAATAAGTGTCCGAACCAAAACTGCACGAACAATCTTCTAAAAGATAGTGTTGCGGCATCCAGCTCAGATAAAAGTTCCAATGGTTCATCTGAGCGCCGACCCAAAGGTGTAGAAAAGATAAGGCATCAGTCACCTATACCAGAGAGGAAGAATATTAGCAAAGAAAAAGAGGAGGAACGAAGAGATTGTAAAGTCAGAAACTATTCGCCTCAAGCTTTTAAATTCTTCATGGAGCAGCATGTCGAGAATATTTTGAAGTCGTATAAACAGCGAACGTTTAGACGAATGCAGTTGGAGAAAGAAATGACGAAAATTGGTCTCAGTGCGGAAGCGCAATGTCAAATGAGGAAGATGTTATCTCAGAAAGAATCCAACTACATTAGGCTAAAGAGAGCGAAAATGGACAAGTCAATGTTCACGAAGATAAAGCCGATCGGTGTCGGTGCCTTTGGGGAAGTGACGTTAGTAAGGAAGATTGATACTAGTCATCTATATGCCATGAAGACACTTCGCAAGGCTGACGTGCTGAAGCGGAACCAGGTGGCGCACGTGAAGGCCGAGCGGGATATATTAGCGGAGGCTGACAACGAGTGGGTCGTCAAGCTTTATTACAGCTTCCAAGATAAGGACAACTTGTATTTTGTGATGGACTACATACCTGGTGGTGATCTGATGTCCTTGTTAATAAAGCTGGGTATCTTCGAGGAGAGCCTCGCCAGGTTCTACATCGCGGAGTTGACGTGCGCTGTGGAGAGCGTCCATAAGATGGGCTTCATCCACAGGGACATCAAGCCCGACAATATTCTAATAGATCGTGATGGCCATATTAAGTTGACTGATTTCGGTTTATGTACGGGATTCAGATGGACGCATAACTCGAAATACTATCAGAGAAATGGTGAGTATATTTATTCATCAATGTATTTTATTGACAAAATTTTAACATAAATTCTTACATCAAGACCCGCCTGCGCTGTGATATGACTAGATAGCACCTTCTTTTGAAAATAAAATTTGCTGTCCTACTAAAACTCTAATAATTTCATCTTTGATTTCGTCATTGTTAGTTATATTTACTCTGATAAATTTTTCAGATCACGGACGGCAAGACTCGATGGATCCGGTGGACGGCGAGTGGGGCGCCATGGGCGAGTGTAGGTGTCACCAGCTGAAGCCTTTGGAAAGGCGACGCAAGCGGGAGCATCAGCGGTGCCTGGCGCACTCGCTGGTCGGCACGCCCAACTACATCGCGCCCGAGGTGCTGCAGCGCACGGGCTACACGCAGCTGTGCGACTGGTGGTCTGTGGGCGTCATCCTCTACGAGATGCTCGTCGGGTCACCGCCCTTTCTAGCCTCCACACCCGCCGAAACGCAACTGAAGGTAGGCTATTTAACTTTTATGCTTCATGATAACCTTTCATTGAATATTTTTACAAACTATTATTTTATTTCACAGGTTATAAACTGGGAAAGCACCCTTCATATTCCGGATGCCGCAAAGTTATCCCCCGAGAGCAAGGATCTAATCCTACAACTGTGCTCTGGTCAGGAGACGAGGCTCGGCAAGGACGCCAACGAGGTGAAGAACCACCCGTTCCTGCACGGCATCGACTTCGACAAGGGGCTGCGGAGGCAGGTGGCGCCCTACATCCCGCGGATCGACTACGCCACCGACACGTCCAACTTCGATCCGGTCGACCCGGACAAGTTGCGCAACTCGGGCAGCTCCGACTCCAACAAGTCGGACAGCGAGCTGCTCGACAACGGCAAGACGTTCCACGGCTTCTTCGAGTTCACGTTCAGGAGGTTCTTCGACGACGGCTACACGAACAAGATAAACCTCGACGACAACGACAATCAGGGACCCGTGTACGTATAGAACGACGCCGACAGTGATAAAAGAGACACTGAGACTAACTTGTAGGATTTTTTTACAAAGTGTGTGCCTTTGACTCTCTCTATTAAAACATTAGTTTTTGTAAACGTAACGAATATAACGTATTTAAAATTAATTAAAAGCCGTATTGTTAATAATCCCGGTGATAATGTTGTAATATTGTATCGTTATGTATTTGTAAGAGTAATCTTATTTCACTGTAATATATGTAATGAATGGATCACAGTAGTGCATAGCCTAACTATGGTGCTGTACGCGGCGGCGGGCGCGGAGTGACGCGACCTGCGTCGCGATATCTAATGTCCATTCAGTGTATACTATTTTTTGTAACTAGAGAAATTATTTATGAGATAAGAACAAGCTTACTGGAATTAGCGAATGATTGTCACTATATTTTCTTATGTATTTATCGAGGTAGGTCGCTTATGTGTGTTTGTTTATATACGTGTAAAACGTTTACTTATGATTCATTAACGTCATACAAACATTGGCATAATTAGTAAAACGTACTGTGCTTCCATTTTGTCTACAGGACACTAGCTCATAATGTGGTGTGCCTTAGAATTTCAATATTAACATTTTTACAAGTGTATATTAAAGAATTTGTGATGGGTCGGTCGATTGTATACTACAACATAGTAGATAAAGTGATATAACTCGACGTATGTACTGAGTGCAATACATATTTATTAATGAAACAAAAGTCGATGCATACTTCATTTGCTGTTGTTGAAGTTTTACTTCGATTTTTATTTTAGTAGAGCACATTTTGAGTCGAATTTTTGTGTTTAAAATATGCAAGATTTTGTAACTACCGTTTAACTAACAATATCCAATATAGTCGCAAAGTAAATAACATAAAGTAATGAGAACAAAAGGCGTCCCAACGGCGCCGCCATACAATAACAAACTGCTTGTTTGTGGTCGTTATAAGAAAAACGCCATTTTTTCACTTGTACAGTAAAATATGAGTCAGTTCAATTTTAAATTATGTGTTATTGAATGTAAATTGTTTTATTCTGAAATGAATCATGCTTATAAGTGAATGAAAATAAAATATGGGAATTTTTGTTAATTTTTTCTTTCGAACCCTTGTATACAAATATATCACCATAGGCCAAGAATGTGACCTATCTATTGAACAGCATCATAACTTATTTATTGTAATAATCCTATTTTCAGACGATTATCACACTGCCACGCATCACGCTGCATATTGCGTGTCAGCGCACCTACGCGCGCACTTGCGGGAGTGCAGATCTGCATCATGGTGCGGGTTTGTGGATTCACGGCGGCTCTGACTCATTTCATTCAAAGCCCATCCAAAATCACGCACGGCACTGCGAGACTCGGCGTGCCATACCTTGCGTCTCGCCCCGCAACCACGCGCGTGTGCGCATGTTTCTCTGCTTGTAGGCGCGTGATCGGAATGAACGCCCGTGGATGCATTTTCTGTGTGTTGGACTGTGCGTGTTTTCTATACAAACGCTACTTACAAGCAACGTTAAAACACGCATTCACGTCACGCGCTACGCTGCGTGGTGCGTGGCAGTGTGTTAATCGCCTTATGGTTCTAATAAAAAGTTTTGCACTCTCTCGTTAAAATCTTCAGCATACTTTAAATGAATGTGATGTTTGCCTTCTGGGTATAGATGTATCCTAGAAAAAAAAAGCGGCATATAAAAGCTTCCTTATGTTTCGGGGTATCTATACCTACATAGAAATAAATAAAACTGAAGTGTCTGTTTGTAATGTCAAAATAAGGGTCAGTTCACACCGAGACGCGACGCTGCGCGCACACTTTAAAAGAGTGACTCAAAATATACTTTATTTTCTACACGAAAAGGTACACATTGCATTGTGAGAGTTCAGAATACGTTGCGCCGTGCAGCTCTCTCTTTTAAAGTGTGCGCGCATCGTCGCGTCTCGGTGTGAACTGACCCTAACAGCTTTTTACAAAATGCATGTGAAAGTATATACGGCACCTATAAAAACACCAAAAAATCTTTGACTGTCTGTTAGTTCCGGCTAATCTCGCATAGCGGCTGAACCGATTTTGACGGGACTTTTACTGGCAGATAGTTGGTGTTCTATGGAGTAACCAATGATACTTTTATTTTAGAATGAAATTTATTATGGTTTCACGCAAAAAAAAATCTCATGAAATCCAATTTGTTTTCCGATATGCACGCGAACGAAGTCGCGGGCACAGCTAGTTTTTACATAAAGTTGAAAGTTTTGTTTGGCACTTACTTTGAATGATCGATGTGAGTGTGTAAATGGGAAATATGACTACAGTCCACTAAAGGATCCTTTTGACCATACAGTATGTATGTAGGACATTTTATATCCTTTAGGAGTTCAGCACAAATGTTGCCATTCTTTATTTTGACAATGGCTTCCTGTCCATCTACCCACTCGGCCCAGTATCTGGAGAATAGTTCTTCTCCATATACCTCAACTAGAGGTTCCCTCATTCTTTTTGACCATGTTTGTGTATCCCTAATTTCTGTAAAAAAAATAAACAAATATTTTGGTTTTTTTTTGCAAATTCTCATGGCCTAACCCAAACTTTAGACCTACAATGAATCTTGGAAGAAAACTTACTCTTATACATTAATTCCAGTTCACTGGGCAAGATGAAAGAGTTGGAGCTCCAAACCACTAATTTAGTGACAGCATGTTGGTACTTAGCAGCATGGATCAAACTTGTGGAGCCACCATCACTAAATCCCAATACAGAGTACTTGGGAATTTTCAAAGCCTTTAAAATAAATTATAATGTTACTTAAAAATAACTGTCTAAAAAGGTAAGTATTCTAAATTTTGGCAACACCATCTAATAGTGCAAACTCAAAGGTTAAATTAAAATAGAAATACCAAGGATGAATGTACCTTCATGAACTCATAAGCGGTGTCTGCATCCCTTTCATAGAAGTCAGTAGTAAACTTTTTTTCTGGTGGTCTGCTCTTGCCATAGCCTGGGGGATCCCAAACTACTAAAGTGAATTTTTCACGGTTGAAATTCTCTACTTGAGGTTTTGCCTCAGTCCATATAGTGCCCAACGCCCCAGGTAAGAACAAGATATGATGGGCTCCATGACCAACTTTCACATAGTTAACATTATAGTTATTTATTTTTATTTTCTCTTCCTGAAAGTGAATAATTTATAAAAAAGATTTTGACGCATCAAGAACATTTTTTTTTAAGTTGTTTAAAAAATGCTAAGTTTTTTATAGAATGTACTCTGGACCCCTATTCTAGCATAGGGTCAAGTAAGGGTTAACTTCATGAATAACAATATTATGTTAGACTAACAGATTCTGCATTAATTAACTTACAATACATTTCTAATTCTATACTTCAAATTAAAAAGTAGTTAAAAACCTGATTAAACAGTACAGTTCAAGTAATTAATTATAATGTAAATATACCTTGTGTTGTGTAATATACCTTTGGAACTGCCGACGTTGAGACAGCACGGTAAACATTTTTACTTAAATTAGATATAGGTGAAATTATTTTTCTTAACAACATCTTTCTTTACTAGTAAATTATTACTACAGGTAATGTTTTATTTCAGCGTTTTAAATATTTCTTTGACAGCGCTGATTCATTCTTTTTTATCTACTGTTATCTGTTCGTTATTTACAATTCATTAAAATAGAATAATATTTATTGCAGTCTTATCAGCATAAAGTTGTGTAGTTGTGTAAATCCTGTATAGTTACTATACTCTTTGGTGTAAATCCATCCAACTTTATCACCCACTATCAGAATGATAACAGCAGACTGCAGAGCAAAATGACAGCAGGATAGCATTACTAGTTTACATGAGAGAGACAAGGATAGAGAAAATTGTTGCTAAGCATGCAATCTTTTTTTCCGAGTTCCATTTCATGCAAAAGAAATTCTTGAAACTTGGAACAAAAAATATTACTGTTGCCCATAATAGCTCCAATATCACATTTAAAAAGAAAGTAATATTTAATTATTTATAAACGATTCAGTATTAATATATCTACGTTAAAAAACTGCTAGCTTGTAGTAGATAAAAGAAAAAACCGAGAAAAACGCATTTTATTTTAACTTGTACAGACGCCAGCAGGTCAAGATACCCGAAACTGTCAAATTTTCCCAATCAACCTTGAACCTTAATGCTTTAGCGATAAAGTTGAAAATCTATTAAAGAAATTTGACAGATTGTAGTAGGTTGATGTAAATGATTTTTGAACCATGCATAACAATTGAATGAAAATAAAATATTGAGTATATTTGTTAACTTTTCTTTCAAATCCTTTTGCGCAAAAAACATATTGCAACTATTTAGCAGCATAATATCATTTTGTAAGAGTATGCCTAAGGGTCAATTTACATTTCAGCCAGTCGCAAGAAATATTCTTAGTTTCTAGGCTTCAATAAAAACTCTTGCACTCTCTGGTTAAAATCTTCAGCATATTTCAAATGTACATGATGTTTGCCTTCTGGGTATAGATGTATCCTAGAAAAAAAAAAAAACATTAAACAAAATCTTACACAGGTATTTGAATAGGATGAATGCTTTACTTAGGCTTACCTTGAACCATCAATGTGTGTGTGTAAATGAGAGGCATGAACACTATCCACTAAAGGGTCTTTTTGACCATACAATACATATGTAGGGCATTTTATTTGTTTTAAAAGTTCAGAACAAATGTTGCCATCCTTAGTTCTCACAATTGCTTCCATTCCATCTACCCAGTCAGCCCAGTATCTGGCAAATAGCTGTTCTCCATATATCTCAATTAAAGGCTCCCTCATACGTTTTGACCATGAGTTAATATTCCTAATTTCTGTAAGGAAATAAACACTCATAAATATGCAAGGTTTTAAAAAGAAGAATTTTAGTGATGCAACACTACATTGCAAATCAGTCAAGCCCAACCCACACTTGACAAATTGCAGGGCTCAACCCACACTTGACAGATTGCTGGGCCCAACCCACACTTGACAAATTCGCCTAAAATCCATGTAACTAGAGAAAGGAGACTTACTCTTATACATTTCCAGTTCATTAGGCATGATAAAAGAGTTGGTGCCCCAAACCACAAGCTTGTTGACGGTATCTGGGTACTTGGCAGCGTGGATCAAACTTGTGATTCCACCATCACTAAATCCCAATAGAGAGTACTTGGGAATTTTCAAGGCCTAGAAATTTTATTTAAAAATGTATTAATGCAGATGTTATAAAAGTCATCCAAAAGACATGACTGGATACTGTCAGCCTGCATAATCCTCGTGCTAGGCAAGGCCCACACTCTTGGTTTCCATTTATTTTAGTCCTGGAAGAATGTGGACCTTTGCTTGCTTGGATATAAATGATTAGAAATCAGATCAACAATACAAATATTTAGCAATATTGTTTTTATTTGACTGAAATAACTATTTCAGAAAATAATTGTAGGTGGTTACCTTCATGAACTCATAAGCCATGTCTGCATCCTTTTCATAGAAGTCTGTAGTAAACTCCTTTTCAGGTGGTCTGCTCTTCCCGTAGCCTGGGGGATCCCAAGCTACTAAGGTGAAATTCTCTCGGTTGAATCCCTCTATTTGAGGTTTTCCTTCGGTCCATATAGTGCCCAAAGCACCAGGCAAGAATAAGGCATGGTGGGCTCCATTACCAACTTTTACATAGTTAATGTCACAGTTTTTTACTTTTATTTTCTCTTCCTGCAACATTATGGGTTTAATAAATTATGTACTGAAATTAGAGGACTGAGTATCGGATTACAAATCCAGAAATAGATTATATCAAAATTTAACGGGTAAGTAAACAATATTAGGTGAGGTAAGCAATGAGCACCCTTAACACACACCGCACAAAAACTAAAAGAAACTACTGTATAAATAACTGAAAATTGTAATGTAAATAAATTACCTTAGGAACTGCCGCCGTAGAGAGAGCGCGACAAACATTTTTACATATATTAGATATCGGTGAAGTTATTTTTCTTAGCAACATGGTTTCTTTAGCAGTAAATTACGACTAAAAGCAACTTTTTGTGTACCTCTTTAACATCACTGGTTCATACGTATAATCCAGTGTTATTTACAATAATAAAAAGAAGTACATCATTTTTCCGGTCTTATCAGTTTAGATTGGAGGTGAAAATACAACAGCAACTACTATCACCGAGGAACAGCAGACAGAATGATAACAAATGTCAGAGCAAAATGACAGAATTGACAGAAGGATGGCATTAGGTGCTTCAGTAAAGAGAGACAAGGATAGAGAAGTGATGCTGAACTTACAAGCATTTATCCAAGGAATCGTATTACTCAATTCCATTCCAAGTAAAAGAATATAATAAAATTTATTTTTTGTTGTAAAAAATATGTAAAGTTTAAGGGCGGGTTGTCATTCAGACTTTGAGAGGAGGTCAAAACAAAAGACGCGCGCACTCGTGTGATCGCGTCCGGTATGGACTTCGTTTCCGTTTGTTTGAACAATAGGTGGTACCGTAAAAAGGGGTGAATCGGGACGAAACTTTAAAATGGATTTTAGCGCTGAAATAATATAGTTTGTTGCCAGAAAAGACTCTGTGTTTACCGTTTTAAACTATATTATTTTAAAGTTCAAATCCATTTTAAAGTTTCGTCCCGTTTTACCGTTACTTTTTAATTTGAAAGCTATTGAAGTTGATAGACACTTTTTGTAATGTTATGTTAGGTAATATAAAACCACCCTAGTGGTGGCCCCATAGAGAATGTTCATTTCTATGGGAGGCCCAGTGGTATCGGGGTGGGGGGTATCCAGTGGTGTCGTGGTTCAGAACCCAGGGGGCGCTTTACTTTGTGTAAATAATTTCATCACCACTGCTCTCAAAACGGTGAAGGAACACATCGCGAGGCAGCCGCTGTCCTAGGACTCCGGCCTGTGTCCCAGCAACGGGAACATTATAGGCCGATTATGATTGGGTATTTCCATGAAAGTCGTCGAGCCTCTCGACCTCTGCCTAAACCCTTCGGGGAGAACAGGCGTGATGTTATTTTATGTAATTCACAATTGATCGACTCACTAACTCTAGGATTTCTATGTCAAGTCGAAAACTGCACATTCTTGTTGATAACTAGATATTAAAGGTCAAGTCAAATAATACAAAACAATAGTAGTCAAATTTTATTATCAGTGTGACGCACGACACGCCCTAGCAAATAAACTAGCATTAAATGTTAAAAGCAAAGACGGTTTCTTAAAATAAATTATTCTTCCATTGATGCAAAATATTGTGACGGTGGTTAACCCTGCACAGATACAGCTGACAAATTCTTTACCTGACCATATACGTCTCTCAACTGACTTACCTAAAAGGATCATGTCTCTAAAGGAATACCTAAGCAACCAAGCTTTGGTTACTTTTCACTGACCCATTAAACCAATATGCCTTGACGAAAACTGGCACAGCGAAGCGTCGAATCAAGATAGCTCCCGGCTATAATTATTCGCAGTGAAGACGCATGTACAAATTAACAATAATACTATTTTATAGCTTACAAGTAAAACGATTGAATAATAAAGGTGTTGAAGATATTTTGTTACTTTTGTGAAGTGTGAACATGATAGTTATACACTCCGACGTACAAATCAATAGTACGTCGACATACAGGCACCTCAAGCATTCTATACTATTTCATAGATTGATCTCAGCACGTATTAGTTATTCCTTCGTAATATTATTATAATAAAAATATCTTTTTGTGATTATAACTGCAAATTCGAACTCTATAGTCAGCACCACTTAGGTTAAATACCAGTGATATCGGTTGAAGGCAGTGCTAACATTACACAAGACGGGAATTTAGCGGCGGAAGGCGGGTGTACGCACACACAAAGACCTCCAGACATGTCGTCATGCTATAGTGGTGTATTAAAATTCAGTCGAGTGCAGTACTGAGATCGCCTTAGAGCTCACACCTAACTTAACATCATGATACAGGAGTTTGCAGATGTTACGTTAGTCGCAAGTGTAGCGTATATTTAAGTTATTTATAGTTCTCCGGCGTGACAGGCGTCTTCGTAACTCTTGCCCCTCTGCTCGGGGTCCAGCTTGATCATGTCATCAATGCGGAGAATGGTAATGGCGGCTTCGGTGGCGAACTTGAGTGACTTCACCTTGGAAATGGCTGGCTCGAGGACTCCGGCTGCTAAGTTGTCGCGTAACACGCCTTCAGTCAGGTCTAGACCTACCCATTTCAGATTCGCGTGTTCAACCTGAGAAAAAGTAGAAACTCAATGTAACGGAGTGACAAGAACTCATTGTGACATGTAATACACCTCTAAACATATCATCGGCATTGCTTGCTAAAAAAAGTAGATTATATTTCTGCATTTAGGTTAAAATGGGTAGAAATTGGTACAAATGTGCAAGTCCACAGTTACTTCTTTTAACATTAGGGGTTATGCCATTAACAGCAGTTCGAAACCCCGGTATCTCACAACACAAATTATCCAAGTTAAGCATCTGGGAAGAACATCAACCTGATAAGAATAAGATACCAGTAAATGATGGTTACAGTGTGAACCTTACCTTTGTCTGTGATGAATTATGGTAGGCACGCAGCTTGGCGACGAGGTCGGTGGCGTCGCGCGCGGCGTTAACGGCCAGTGTCTTCGGGATGACCAACAACGACTGTGCGAACGCGGCGATCGCTAACTGCTCGCGGGAACTCTGTAAAATTTACGTAAGAATAGGATTTTTCAGATTTATTGGTGAAAAAGATGAGATATGATGAGAGATAAGACTACAAGATAAGTTTTTTTTTCTATCTAGTAGTTCAATTTTGGCAGATTTTGAGGTCAAAAACCTGCTTTTGCGATGCGTCTTCATGCATCTCTATATTCTCGCGCAACGTTCTACCGCGTTGGCACGCACAAAACAAATTGGTTTTGATGGGTTTTCATTTTTTTTGCGCGGAATCCCAATTCTTTTCCTAAAATAAAAGTAGCCTAAGTTACTCCTTATAACATCACCTATCTGCCAGTGAAAGTCCACATTAGGTCCTCACATGGACAGGTGGGCCATGGTCTGAGGTATGTATGTTAGTGTGTTATAAATTATGCTATGATATCTTTATCTATTACCAGTGTGGTAGCGAAGTTCTCCAAGTATATCGACAGGGCAGCTTCCACAGCGCCTCCACCGGGCGCAAGACGTCCAGACTCGAGCACACGTCGCACCGCACATAGCGCGTCATGGGTAGAACGTTCCATCTCATCACAGTAAGCGTCTGTAGGACCGCGCAAGATGATTGAGGCTGCGGTGCGAGCTACGGGGCTAGAGACAAAAGAAAAACTGGTATTATAGAGATGAATATTTAAAAAAATGGTGGTATAAGTAAGAAGGCTGCAAAGTGTTCAGAAGGCCAGCTTGCTGGTCATGTCGAAGCTGTAAGCCCTATCTCCAGCAGTAAACGTCTTTCGACTAAATGAAGATGATGCAATGTACTCTGTTCTTCAATCATGATTGAAAGTACTAGGGTCTAGTTCATTATATCACATCAAATTGTTCAACATAATCAAAAATATAATGTTAAGCTTTATTAGGTATGTTAAGCACCTCTTTAGAGGCAATGCAAAGGCGTGAAAACGTATTGTTATGAGTATGTCTATTTTCTTAAATCCAAAAGTTACTAAATAAAAAGAAAACACCCTCACCCCTTGATAAGAATGAGCTGGTCATCACAGATCTGTTCCTGTACAACTTCAGCCGCCTCTCCGATCATGCTGGCCTCGAACACTTCCTCTCCTTCCATGTTAGTCAGAGAAGTCAAGAATGCTGCTCCAGTAGCCTTGGCAATCCTCTTCAGATCAGACTTCTTGACTCGCCTTACACCCATAGCACCGTTTTCGACGAAGTATTTAAGACATAGGTCGTCGATACCGCCTGAGCATAGGATGACGTTAACGCCAGTTGACAGGATCTTTTGCAGGCGCTCCTTGGTGATGTCCAACTCGCGGGCGCGAATAGCTTCTAGCTTTTCTGGGTCGCTTACCAGGACCTGTAATTATTCAGGGTTAGTATACTACTATAAATGTATCCGAGTTAAATGGCTGACTGCATTAAAAGAGAGGACAGGTTATAAAATTACTGTCAGAAGTAAGTCATATAATTCTTTAAGGTATGTTATCAATTAATCCTGATTGCATATAATTTTGTAAATAAGACAGTTAATTTATCATAATAAGATATCCTAGTTTACCTGAACACCAAGCTTCATCTTAGTCTTCTGTAGCGAGAAATCGAGACACGCAATCTTCGCGTTCAGAATCTTCTTGGGCATGGCTTGGGAAGCCACGGTGCAGTTGAGGGCGTAACCCTTGACTAGCACACTCTCCCGAGCGCTTTTACCATGAGCCTTCAAGATGTTCACAGCCTTAATAGGATATTGAGCGGTTCCTTTGAAGTCTGTCACTTTGATCGCCATTGCAGCATCCACTACCATTTCAGAGAAGAAATCTGCATCACTGTGTTTGGTGTTAAGGTTATATTATTGTTTAGATTAATAATAATATTATAACCTACTGTTATAATAATAGTATAACAACATGACTGTTATAACAGCATCATAATCAGTGTTTATCAATCAATTTATTACATCTATGCTATTTTAATGAATCAGTCAGTAATGTAGAATGACATCACAAAACAAAAATGAATATGAATATCACAACACATGACTGAAAATGAATATCACAAAACATGAATGAATAAGAATAATTGCAATGGTAGAAAATTACTTGTTTACTGCAGTGAGTATTTTGATTTCTTACATTAATTTCAGAGAAAGTAAAACGGACTGAAAACGAAACCATCTAAATTAAAAAAAAAACAAATAGAATTTCAAAAGGATACGCTCCAATGAGTTTGGAAGACATGGTGGTCTTGGCGGCATTGACAATGGATGGCCTTCCAAGTGACTCCACCGTGACAGTGAGGTTATCCTGCACATACTTGACGGCCTCCTTGCACGCTAGACGATAACCAGAGATAATACTTGTAGGGTGTATCTTGTTCTTGACTAACTCATCTGCATTCTAAAATAAAACCAAAAATACACATACATTTATTTTTTTACTTTTTGGAATTATGTTCCTTAACTCAACTTGTGGTAGAAGTTTAGTGGTAGCATTTGTCATCTAAGGAAAACGCATTACGCTACTTTCTCTCTTTCTCTGTCTATTATAATTATATGAGTGACTGTTTACATGCGAGTGTCACATAAGCTACTTTGTTCGTGACAGGGTTCTCCAGACACGTTTAATTTTTTCTTGGACTTAACTGTTTTAGTTATGTATGTCTAACATGTAACTTTACTTTCCTTAAGGCCTATTATATTTAAACTATATTTTTTTCTTGAAGGTAAGTAGGAAGAAGGTACATATTATCTATTTTATTTATTTATTATTACATTCAAAATATATTCATGAAAATCATTAAAATGTATTTAAATAATAGTTCCTCAGTTGATTTTACTATTTATTAGAAGACGGTATAAATATTTGCATGAAAAAGCCTCTACTTTGTTTGTCAAAGTATTCACTATCTGGTGAAAACTAAAACAAAACACATATATTTTCTTAGTTCTCATAAGGCACTCTTTACCACCAAATATATCGGGAATGTGACACTTTAGGGTACCATATTACTCGACATTTTTTGTTTGTACATGTGCCCTCTACCCATATATACTATTATCAAAGTACACGGAAACATGGCAAATCCAACCCGCTGGCAGTGCCAGCGGGTTGGATATGCCACAAAGGTTCGAGCCCTAAGACTTATTTCAAAATAGCCTTTCATACTAGCTTGTAACTATTACTTTTAACCATAATTGTTTACATGTTGTCTGGGTAACAGAGGGAACTTATACCTTTAAAAGTTCAGCAGCAATGATCACAACTGATGTGGTGCCATCTCCAACCTCCTCATCTTGCAGCTGTGCCAGTTCTACCAATACTTTAGCGGCAGGGTGCTCCACCTCCAACATCCTAAAAACATATGACATTGAATTGGGAGATTTTTGCAAAATGATGGTCTAACCTGCTGTGGTATGTATGGAACGGAGTCAATCCAATGATCCTATGTGAAAATAATCAATTTAGAAATGTACATATTTTTTACTGATGTTTATAAAGGGAATTAATGTTTTCAGCAAAGTAATAACCATTAGACTTGCAACAGGTGCATTATTGAAAAAATAATAGTAATAGAACTTACTTGAGAATGGTGGCACCATCGTTTGTGACTGTTACATCTCCAATGTCATCAACCAGCATTTTATCAAGTCCCACAGGCCCCAGTGAACTCTTCACTATGTTGGCTATAGCAGCCGCTGCCATTACTGTGAATCATTTCATCAACATCAGAATTTTCATTGTCTCCCACTCATTATTGCATAGGTTATTTTAGTACAACAAAAATATTGCTAAAAGTACACTAACTCCCGTCTAAATAGAAGTTTACATGGCTAAAAAGCACATAACACACAGTTCTTGTCACATTTTCATCTCTTTTTCGAGATATTTGCAAAAATGTAACCATAAGTCGCGATGCATGTGATCTACCGGAGTACGAAAACCTCATGTGAATCAACGTGAATTATCATATAAACATTACCATTTTGACTTCTGACTGACGCCCCTGATGATCTGGTTCCTGCGACGGATAAAGCTTGAGCGATTGTCGACATTTTTAATAGAAATTTAACACAAAATTCATAAAATAATCGCCCGTCACACTTTTTGATTCTGGAAGAACCTCTCAATGTTGCCGAACTACAAAATTCTATGACAACTGACAATATTCATTCTAAATTGCCAGTACTAGAATAAGAATAAAAAAGTTGTGAGTTTTTATTGTGATAACAATTTATGGACGATAAACCTTTTTAGAAAAAGTCAATAATTTCGTAACCTTAATTTTTATTTTCCACTTTGGCCAATGTTTCATTCGATTGAGCTTTCAATTTTTTATTCTTCAATGTAGCAACACAATGTTTCAAGGTTATTCTAGTATTCTAAGATGGTGCGGTACTTCTTTTTACTTGACTGCCTGAGTATTTTTTTATTCTTCAATGTAGCAACACAATGTTTCAAGGTTATTCTAATATTTTAAGATAGTGCGGTACTTCTTTTTACTTGAACGCCTGAGTATTCCCCATATTATACTCTTTGGTATTCCCCAGCCAGCGAAAGGCCACCATGGCTGTACAACAACCACTGCTGTAAAATACGACTTTGGGATTAACACATTTTGGGCTTGTTTGTGCATGGCGCTCTTGAAACCACTACTGCAGTGCGATTCTGTAACCATCTCACCGTGAAAACTCGGGTGAAGTGAGCGTGGAGTGAGCTGTCATTCCAAATAATGCTAGGGATTGACACCATTGACAACTCGCATCAAGCTCACTTCACTTGAGTTTTCACGGTGAGATTTTTACAGAATCAACCGGCTGGTTTCCCGGATTATAGCAATAATAATAGGGTTTCCTCTATCTGGCAGAATCTTGATGCTCCGAAATTTATTTGGCATAACACACTTGGCATAATCTTCTTTAAACGAATATTTTTATTTTTAAGGCATAAAAATTATTTATTAAAATGATGGTTTGGCCGAATGTTTATTATGTCCGAGTTTACAATGGCATACTTTTAAGACAGCAGAATTTTATTTGGCATACTTTTACCTTTGGCAAAGTTAGAATTTCGCTTAATCTCGTTTAGCATAACGTTTACTTCGCATACTTTGAAGATGGCATAATTTCGTTTGGAATAGTTTTAATAGGTATTGCTATTTCTATAAAATAGCATTTTTAACCTTAAATTAAAATGTTGTCGTGAAAAGTCAATAATATGTTGTGTTACAAAAGTTAGTGACAGAAACGAATCGCTGCAAAACCGACTCCACGTAGTCTTGTCTGCCCTACCCCTAGAGTGTAATTTAAGCCCGCAGCGCCGGAGCCGTGACAGAAAGGATGCCTGCTGCATGTTGCATGCTTGCTTGAAAGCTGCATGCCTGCCGCATGTTGCATGCTTGCTCGAATCTGCATGCTTGCTTGCATGCTGCATGCTTACTGCTTACATGGTGTATGCTTGTTTGCATGCTCGCTTACATGCTGCATGCTTGCAAATAAATAAAATATATATTACCTTCAATATTGTACAAAAAACACTTATCTCAACATTATGCTTTACAATTAAGGAAACAGAGTGTTTTGTGTTTTCGATGAGCTCTGGCACCCAATGTACGATTTGAACATGTAGCAGTAGTTGTAAGTCGAGCACAGTACGTCATGATTTTATAACAAAAGTACTCTTTTTTGATTAAATTACTAGCTAATGTTGTGTCCTATTTATGTAGCTATGTAGTGTGTGACAGTGTGTGTGCCAACTAAGTAGATACTTATGACTTAGCAGCCTTTTACGAGTACAAGCATTGCAATTTTATCATTCGCCTGCCTCTAACATCATAAATTAGCATGCATTAACGTTATTATTAATTAATTATTATCTTTTATATTAGTACAATTGAATTGAGAAATTATTAATGTCAAAATTAAATGTCAATAACAATGAATTTAATACAATTATTAAGCAATGTATTAATGTCATCCTTTTCAGGTAGGTAGCACAAATTATAATTTTATATTAAGTTAAATAGGATTTGACTAAATGTTATTGTTTGTATATGACCATAGATATATTTATTACATTTTTATGTAGGTATAGGACAGATTGCCACTTTTGGACTCTAAATATTCTTTTACTGAGTAGAAATATTTTTGGATTAGGTATGGTTTTAGCCTTTTTTGGAATAATGTTACAGATTTTTCAGTTTTAAATATGTTGGGCAACTTAAACTCAAACTCAAATCATTTATTTCAATTAAACCATTTACAGGCACTTTTGAATTGTCAAAATTAAATAGTCGGTCAGTTAGTCAGAAAGTTGAAGCTAGTCGCCCATTCCAAAAACGTAGATCTCTATGGAGAAGAACGGGCAAGAAACTCCACGGACACTCTTTTAAATCAAGATATTATTACAAAATCCTGGGTACATTATTCTTATTGCTTCTATATGTGAGAACAATGTAAAAAAAAAGAAACAATTTATAACATTAAAAATAAGCCCTGGCAGTTAAGAGAAGACCAGTCTCAACCAACGGCGCCCGTTCACGAACATGACGCGTGGATCAGCACCACCTAGCTCAACCATTTTGTAGGGAACCGAATGATCCAACACACGCGCCACCATCAGTGAGACATTTAAGTGAGCATGACATATTCTCAACTGCAATGCTCTTTCAAGTCAACATCAAAATATCATAAAAAACGGATCCATGGTTCTTACATTTACAAAATTTTAAAAATGCTTCTAAATTATACAAAACTATAGTTTGCAACTTTCTAACTAAAAATATAAGATAAGAAAAAAAAATATATAAAAGTTACTACCAATCTGGAAGAGGTATTTAATAGTGAAGTATTCAAAATTAATCTTGATTGAATAAAATAAACATTAAATTTATATATTACTTATTATATATTTTTATTACCATATAGTATGGGCTATCACTTAACATTTTAATTCGAGGATGGAGCGCATAACCTCTTTTTATGGCGAGTGTTGACGTTGTGCGTATCTTCTACTTTAGTGAACTTGTCGATATTTTTAAAAACAAATGCGCAAATGTCAATTACGGACGCCAGCAGGTCAAGCTACCCGAAACTGTCAAATTTTCCCAATCAACCTTGAACCTTAATGTTTTAGCGATAAAGTTGAAAATCTACGGATTGTAGTAGGTTGGTGTGCTGGCGTCTGTACAAATATATGTTTATTGAAGGCAGAGTTAGAATTTGATATTTCATAAAGAACGGTTTGCAGCTCTCCGTATAGCTCTCCGTATTATCTATTTGGGCTAGAATTCTTCTCATTTCTTTTGCAATATGAATAGTTCATCTACGTTCACACTATTTCCCCATAGCATGACTCCTTATCGCAGCCATGAGTATGCATTATATGCGTACCTAGTAAGCAGCCATAGCTGTTTGTGTGTTAGTGCTTTGTTTAATTTGGAAAACAGCGTAAGAGAATCTGGAGAGTTTTAATGTGTGTGTCTATATTTATGCCAAGTAGGCTAAATGTATTAACTTCTTCTATTTGCGTGTTTTTTAATGTACCTACCTAGTCTTTAGATTAAGATGTGATTTTTTGTATGATCTAAATTGTATTATTTTAGTTTTATTTCTATTAATTTCCAAGTTGTGGGTTTGGAGCCAAGTATCTACAGTTTGGAGGGTATCTTGTATTTGTAGGCTAGGGTTAGGTATTTACATTTCCACACTTGATTAATATTGACATATCGTCTGCAAATAATACTGGTAAAGCAATTTCTTTATCTAATGTTTTGGGAAGGTCATTAATATAGATTAAAAATAGTGGGCATCCTAACACCCTTCCTTGTGGGATTGAGTAAGTAATTGGTTTTTCTTGTGATCTATAATAGTTTTGATCTCATTTTTATCATGATCGTAATTTTCAATTTGTACTATTTCGACGAATAAGCTGGTCCTCGTACGCCGCAAACATATAGTTTAGTAAGTAAGATGTCATAAAGGACCTTGTCGTATGATTTTGTCATGTCTAGTAGTAGCCCAATTACATAATGTTTGTCGTTTATATGTTGTAGCGCTTGTTTAACATATTTATAAACCACTAATGTTGTTGATCTACATGTTCTAAATCCATTTTGTGCGTCGTCAAGAATATTAAACTTTTTTAAGAACTTATATACTTAGCTGATTGTACATAGCTTTTTCAAATATTTTGGAAAAGGTTGGTAGCAAATATTATTATGCTAATAATCATTAGGCCTAGTAACGTTATGCGAATTAAATTAATGCCAAAACAAATTAGCCTTTAAGATAATTATGCCAACATAAACAGTATGCCAAAAAAAAATATGGCAAAGTATTATTATGGCAAAACAAATTATGCCAAAATCGTTATGCCAAAGTATATTAGGAAAAAGAATATTATACGAAAAGAAGGGATCCCTTATAATGATATCTGGTTTTCTGAAATAAGATAAAATCACGCCTATACCTCCTCCCTGAACAGGTTAGCAGAGGTGTGATGGTTAGGGAACCTACATCCGTATTTGTTTATTAGTGGGTAAGCTTTTAATCAGACTGAAAGTTCAGATTCCGGTCTTGTGAAAAAAGCCAATAACCCCGTCCGCCGCATCGAACCCAGGATCTTACGGTCGGCAGTCGTGCTATCGACTAGGTACTAGACATAGAAAGCGAAGCGGTTTTTTATATCTAGAAACCAACAGCCACCTAGACAACGTTTTTTTAATAGGTAACCTATGTTGTCCCACTTTTAGGCACGCACGGGTCGTCCGAATACTCTTCCAATTCTCTTGATCTTTTGCCTTCTCCAGCCAACAAGCAAAGACAACTACAATAACTTTATCACACCAATAACGAAACATCTCCGAATAAGACACAGATTTACGACGTCAGAAAATATGAGTTAACTTTCATACGTCCATACGGCACGGGTCTGACATTTGATACATTTATCACGTAGGATTCAGTAAAAGGGTAGGTACATGGTTACGTGACCAGCGAGACGGTGCGACCTCCACCAGAATTGGGAAAAGCACTCGTGATAGTACGTGACAGAGTTTTGCGTGCTTAAAATAACTTCCCTGTATCAGTAGGTGGCCGGAAAATTAAAGGGCTTGAGGAAAGAACGGGGTAATTAATGGTTTTGGACGTGATAGTATTTTGTAAACTATATAGTTTGGACGACTGCATGTAGTGGAGTGATATAAGAGTTATTTTTTCGGAGGTACCTATAGAACATTTTATGGAGGGGCGCGCTACATTAGACAGTCTTTAGCTATGCTGTAAGTATTTATGAAAGTTACCGAAGGTCTGCACTTGAAAGAACAACACGCAATGAATGTTACCAACCCTATGCGAAAGAACCATTTCATTTTTTTTTTAATCTTCATAAGGTTTTTAGGGAAAGACAAATTTGAAAAGTTGCCTGGAAGAGATCGCAGAAAGCGATAAGGCCGCCCATTGTATGTTTTGTAGTAATAATCATATTATTTTTGTTATGTATGTTCTGGTGTACAAGAAAGTATACAAATAAATAAATAAAAGTTGCTCGAAAATTGGGAATATTCGGGAAAATCTGAAACTACCTTTTTGCTATGGGATTTCAATAAAATAAGGACATGACAACGTTGTCGTGTCCACAGCTAGTTTTTAATATTAAAGTCAATATCATGGATGATCAAAAGTACTAACAAACTTGCGTGCGCGTCAAAACCATCCCCGTAGATAACGCGCTACGCCGTAGTAAGTTTGCTACGACTGCTACGAGTTACGCCGCTGTCGTAGACGCGTAGAACTTGAGGTGTATAGATACCTAGATAGTTACTCTATATTATGTACACCATATACATTACAGGTATAATTGTAGAAAATTTTGTAGTGTATTTCTTTTTACGTAAGCCTAAACTTTTCATTCTACGTTACCATTATTTGTACATGAAGTATAAATAAAAAAGTATCAACTTAATAGCATTATTAAGTTTGTTGGAGTGGGTATTGGACCTAGGTTCTCACTGTCATTAGTTGCGCCGCGGTCCGTTTACTTTCACCTATGAAGCGTAAAAAAAATATCATCTAGTTCATACATATTCTAAATATAGTTAACTCTATAAATTACAAAAATAATCCCAAAAAGCGGGAGTCATTAATGTATTTAAATTGCAGTAGAGTTTAGCTCTGCTATTTTCATCCATATCCAGATCTTCGTTCATTGTAAACGAAAGAAAATTCATATCTACAAAAGCTGGTTTTACTTCCAACACTCGTTTTCCTAAGAATTTAACATAAAGCGACTTACGAATTCATTAAAAACGATATCCCCTAAACTTTGCACAAATCCAGTTAAACGTTATTCTCTATTATCTGTAAAGAGGTTGTTTACGTTTACCCGGCTTTTAAATCCGCACGATGTCCATTGCAATTCATGTCAAGCGACGTGAATAAAAGCTGACAATATCTCAGAGAACTTTAGCCGACGTTCATTGGAATGCTCCGCAACGCGTACCGTATCTATACGAGAGAATAATCTCGTTTTCTGCGGCTTTTAACGAAAGCCCGATACGGAGTCGCAGAGCAAAACAAATAGCGGGTAGCTGTGCACATGCGCCGCTCGACGCACGCACGCGCGTCCGCGCGGCGCGGCAGTCGCGCGCCGCCCGTCGCCGCGCGCACCCGTGCGAACCGTGTCTGCCGCGCTCCCACCACGCGCTAAATGGCGCCCAAACCGGGACCTCGCTCACGCGGGTAAGTCCGTTACATAATCACATTATTATACCAAAAAATTAATATTCGTCCTTGAGATGACAAGTGGTCCATGACGCAGCATCCGCGAGGATCTCCGAGGGCGTGGTAGGGCATCGACTGGGGAGGGGGCACGGAGTCGGCGTGTTGGAGATAGCGCGCCGCCTGATAAGGTTGCAGCCCTCCCACTGTCAACAAACCCTAACATTATATAAAACATTGGACATTTATAAATGAGCGTAAAAACGAGTGGTAGCGGAGAGTCATCTCGAAGACGTGTATCTATTGATTTTCGCTTCGCGTTCCGGAGACTCTGCGGCTGTTGCCTGAGACACTATTAGATATATTGTCGCAGCCTCTTTAACATTCAGCTGCGGAACTGTCGCTCAACCGCTGAGCCGGGGTCTCTAGTGAGCCTGTGCCGAGATACACTGTACTCGACAATTACTCTTGTTGACATGTGGTAATCTTTGCGGTTAGACCCTGCTTCATTCTGTCATGAGCGAATTGGCTGCAAAGTACTCCTTAGTAATTATACCTATATCTTTAGTTGCTAATGCCGTATTCTCAATTCAATTAGAAAGTCATAGAAATAAGATGTGGAGCTTGCTCTAGGAGTGGGCCTTAGGCTCTTACAACACAATACATTACTAGTTCTTATTTATTCTTCTTTTTATTAGTCGTAATCAAATTATATCTTTGCGTACATGTAATGCCTGTAACTTCCTTATATTAGTTATTCTTTCGTAGATATTCTCCTAAATAGAGAGCTAAACTGTCCAACCGAGTAGGCATGAATACTATGCGGTTTGGTCAGATTCGGGTGCCAAAATAAAATACATATGGCGAACCTCAATAAGAGTTCTAATTAACAGACCTTATTTAGTTCATAAAAGTAGAAAAACCTTATACATATATACCTACGTTTTACAATGTGCCTGGTGGGCCGGAGGTTATGGGATCCAAGCACTAAGTTAGGGGTTCGAAACCTGGGTTTACAACACTCTGAAATTGCCAGCACGCACTGAGCAAGTGAGTTCCTTCTGTATAAACCTTTTCTAGGTATATAAACCAGTCTTTACCCTGTAGAGAAACGCTTACGGGAAGAGGTTATTTATCTTTTATTTGTCTACTCGTAGCAATATATACATAGAATAATCAAAATAGCAACGAAGAATTTGAAAAAGATTTTTACGTTTGTTTTCTTGCCTGGATAACGGCTGAACGGATTTGGATGAAATTTGGCACACAAATATTTTATAACCTGGGTAAACACATAGGATACTTCTAATCCCAGTAGTATATTCCCGTTTGATATCTGCCGACCTCCATGCGGGTGAAGCCATGAGCAAAAGCTAGAAAGTAATTACTTTAAAAATCTCTCCGGACACCCCAAACGCGCATGGACACCAAATATGTCTGTAAAGTAGTCCTATCTCTTATAATATTATCCTTGGGCTGAGTTTCTTTCGTTTCCAATATCCAACAGACCGTTAAAGGTTATCTAATTTCAAAGTAATTAATTAAAAAACAAACTTTTTAACCAACGAAGAATCTCATAAATAACAAATTGAACATCGCAAAGTACCAAGCAGTACCAAATTCAAATTCGAAAACAATTTGAGAATGTTTTGGTTTCATAAAGAAATTCTTGGGATTGTTTGCTAGGAGTTAGGTATGTCTAATATTCGGAGTGCCACGACCTGTCTAGAGTAGTCGACGGGCAATGTCGACAAGCTATTTCCAAGAGCTATGTCGAAGGTAGCACACGCTCTAAGGTAAGCTTAGCGAAGGAATTCGGAACGTCTAGTGTAGTGCAATGTTGGATAATCTACAAAGGCATGCCGCCGGTATTTTGAACTATCAGTATTAAACATATTTCTTGTAGGAATGTAATGAAAAGCTTCGAAGATAGTAAAGCTATTTATGCGATGTGTTTTTAATTAAATATATTATGTACCGCGAGGTCTGGTTCGAGGTGGTGCGGGAAAAGTGTTCCTGGAAAGATTTGGGGGAGGCCTTTGCCCAGTTGTGGGCAGTTATCAAGGGCATGCTTCCATTTGATTAAAACCGGTTCATAACATTCTACAACTAACCAATCTCAACTGGCCATAATAGCCTATAAAGTCTACATAAACGAACATAAATTAAAAATCTGAATTAAAAACTATAATCCGCTATTACATTTTTTCACATTCCCAAGAGAAAACGCGTAACAAAAAATAGCGTCCTGTTCAATATAAATAGCCCAATAGCCCCAAAGGTTAATCACTGAATATCCGTGGCTCCGGGTGGCCACAATGTGGCCATGTTATCAAGGCCGGTCCCGCGAGGACACTAGGCAGCGATTTCTTCCCCATTTATATGATAATTCGCGGCCAACGCCGGGGAGCGGGCCTTGTCTCCGGATATTAAGTGGACTGGGGCTCGAACAAACGGCATTGGCTGAGATATCTCGGGAATGCTGTCGGTGCCTTCCTATAGTATTGTTTAAGAGCATCGACTGCGGTGATATGAATCGAATTTTCGGTTTCTTTTCGGATCAACTTACTTATATTTTTGGGTTTAGATTTCCAAGTTCCTGAGTTTAACTGTTAAAAATGTTTTTTTTTAATTGGTCGTTGTTGTAGGTAACTTTATTGAACACGATACGACGAACAAATGACAATATAACAGTTCGTGAAACACAAAATAAAAAAAAATAACAAAATAAAAAAGTGAATATAATGTTTAAACTACAATTCATGCCAGACAGATGCTGTTTGACGCTGGTTTTGTAATGAACCTTTATTTATTGCAATATTAATGCATTTCAATAGCTCGAATGTGGTTGAACAACAGCATTAGGAATGTTAAAAAATAGCACGTCGCCTTTTGTAGCTTTTGCTTACCTACTTGCTCCTCGGAGTGCTGTAAAGTAAACATAAATAATTACGTAATATTTGTCAAAAAATCAAAGGGCTGTTCCATTAAAATATGAGCAACTCAGTAAATCTTCGAAAAGTTAATGGGAAATCGAAAGCTTCTCCCATAATTCGACGTTCGTCAACCGTCACCTGATCGTCAAGAAACTCAAAGACATCCACCCGTTCATATTACTTTTAGATTAATCTTGACGTCGTTTTCAAATATTACAAACTCGTTTTTCATACTAATAACTGGAAATCCTTCGAAAATGTTTTCCTAAGACTGAAAAATACTAGTTCTTGACACATCTCAGTTTGTCATCTCGATTCTCCGAGGGCTAAGGAATGTTGCGTTTGTTTTTCGATGAAAAATATTTCCTTATTCATGTTTATTTATATACCTATACGTTATTGTACACCACAAAAATATATAATAAAAAATAAATCAAACCCTACAAAATATAAATGGGCGGTTTATTGCCATTTTCTTTTGATTTATTATTACAAAACAAGTTGTTCTCTAGTTTTTATACTCGACTCAAAAACCGCTGATAATTTTGCCTGTCAGGAGTCTTACCAGCAGATTGAAAAACAATGATGATGATCACACATTATAGTCTATCGCAGTCCACTGGTTTATTCCGCATCTTGGCCACTCCGCTTTTTTGTGGTTGTAGGTCTTGCCGGGTGTTGATAGATACTAATACTTTCCAATAAATCGGGCGTTATCAAATGAAAATGTTGAGTACTAGCTTCTGCCCGGGACTCCAACGATCAACTTCAGCGTGAACATAAAATATATATACCTCCTATGACACTCGGTAATACTGTACTTTCCACTAGTTAAATAATTTTCGGAATCGAATCAGTAGTTCTGAAAATTACCACCTACATACAAACTCATTTGGCTCTTTAAAGTATTTGTGTAAATACTTATTTTCAAAATAAATTAAACGTTATCGTTTCAGATTCTTCCTCTATATGAAATAAGCAAAATAATGTAAATTTAATGCAGTTAGGTAAAGAACTAAACTAAATAAAATTATTGTACTACGGCTAACCACGTACATACCCATAGGTTTATAGCGTTTCGTACGGTGTGTACCGCCCAAGAAGCAGCGATAAGGGGCGCCACATTTCACGGGGCTCGTGAATTACAAGCGCAACGTGATTTTGCTACGATAACGTGGGCATAGAACTTGCTCATGTAAGATACGGCACACGTCTCTTGTTTCACAGTATTCTGCCTACTACAAATAAATTAATAGTTTAAAAAACGCTAGAAAAACACGGTTTTATAAATGCACGTAAAAACAAAAACTATTCAATATATAATAGGTTTGTTATAACCTTGAAACCTGATCGTGTTCAAAGTCCATTACGTGACCTTCCTCACAAGTGCAATCACGACTATGATACGATATTCCATCATGGAATGCCAGTGCCTATCTTCCGGCTTCATCATCAGACCTCGAAATCTAATCGTGGTCAAAGTTCATTACAAGACTATTCTAAAAAATCCAAAACAGCTATGATACGATTTTCCATCATGAAGTTCCAGTTCATATCTTCCGGCTCCATCATCAGATCAGTTCGACAGTACTACATACAGCTGCCAATTTTCATTACGCTACAATCCTTGGAAGATGGTTAAATTAATTACCTTAGATTCCATTACATAGTTAGTTACTACAGGTCGACCTAGTAAAAGCGTGTAAAAAGTTTTGAACTACGAATAATGTATTGTGGATGTAAAACACTCAACTCAGAATGTGCGCAATATCTTTCACATACCATTCGAAGAATTTTCTGTTAAAATGTTTCAAAGAGAAATAAGAGCGAGCATTTCTTGATTCAGCTGTTACTATGGATGATTAAAGAATGACTCAACAATTTCCTTTAACGTTACTCACTGTGGAGATTGTAAAGACATGTATTATTATATTATTCATGCTAACACATACGTCTATATGCAAACACGTTTGTTTACTCGCATAAATTGCAAAGAATTATTTGAAATTTTTATAACATGGCGTCGTCGGTCGGTCGGACATTTTGGAACGTAACCGACGGGGAGTGCAAGTTAAAATTTTAAACACAACACGAAGATTAGATACCCGGGGAAATTGCAGCTGTAAATTGTATCCGAAAGGCCTTGAGTTTACAAGGTGTAATGAGAACGCACTAACGTAGCGTTTTTGGCGCAGTCCCGTATATAATCGAACTGGATATCTTTGTGTGCGATAACTTAGATATTTGGAATCGCTTCGCTTTTTTATTAGTTTGTTGATCTGTGTTTTTAAAAGTTGTTAAACCTATTTGGCAGATGGATTGGGGTGTATGAGTATTATTTCTAATCGTTCTGAGAATCTGAGCATATAGCTGTCTAGCAAAGGTCGTTTTTGCTGTAAATTGTGTAGCATATAATTTAACCCGTTCAAATAACTGATAAACGTGGAACTACGAAGGCAAACATGTAACAGAACCAAAACAAATACACAGATGTGTTTAGTTTAATTCAGAAAAACGACTCTCTAGCCAAACGCTTTAAGATTATTACCTAGGAAATACTGCAACCTCCCGTAAAAATATCCTCCAACAAGGTTTTAGCGACGAAGCAAAATATTTCCAGGAAACGAACTGCGAACTGCCCCATATATCAAGTCGGGTTGCACACGTTGTAACATAGATAAAACACGATCACACTTAGAGGGTCATGTCTGCGAGCTGATATAGGATCACCCCATAGTTTCCCATGAGTCTCGTAAACCGGAGAAAAGGATTATAGTGTGTGTAGGTAGGTAGTTTAATGCGGTAGTGGGTCCACATGTGTGCTGAAACTTTAAGAGCATTGTCCTGCATAGCTGAAATATTAAGATTGTTCTTGTAAATATTTAATAAAGGATCGATTCCCTAGCTAGATTTTAATGGTCTTAAAACTCCCTTCCCCTTTCTTATGATAATATCGTTTATAATGCCGTATTTTTACGTGATATTATACTCTAGTCTAGGGATAGAACTGCCGTGATCGGCCTAATAAATTCACAAATTTATTAATATTAATATGTTCACCTTAGTATAACTACTAATGTAAAAAGTAGGTATACGTTATGTTAATCCAGGTTATAAACTGTCGGTGTGCCAAAATTCATCCAAATTCGTTTAACCGTTTTTACGTGATTGAGTAACAAACATACAAAACAGAAACTTTCATATTTATAAAATTCTTATAGTAGAAAACTCCAAAATAGAAACTTGTTCTGTAGCTTAAACCTAAAATGGGGCTACAGAGGTAATTGAACTAAATAGAGGTTCGATTTTTGCTGCAAGCCACTAGTGCATATTATTTATTCAGATTATAGAGACGCTGTCGTTCCGTTCTGTACTTGTTTTGTTCCGATAATAAGTATCGGGCGTCATCCCAGTCCAGTGCAGTGCAGCTTATTGCATCGATTCTTCTTTTTTCATAAAAAGGGACTAAAATATCGCTAAAATTGGGCCAGTTACAACATTAGCCAGTGTCTAGCTTCACAACTGTACCTACTAGCCGACATTTATTCTACCATTCAAAAAAGTGTTCTCATACGACATGAATACCGTAACATAATCAGCTTACAATGTTTCTACTGCTGGGACTCAGATCCCTTAAGGCCCTTTTATTCACACACGTTTTTCTTGCTGTGAAAAATTGCGGTTTCTTCGCCGTGTGTAGGCACGGTCGTCAGTGTTTTATGGATCACTATGGAACCTTGTTGACAGACACGTTTTTTCTACGGCGTGGTTTAAACGCCGCACCGTAAAGAAACCGTGCCGAGTACAAAGGGCCTAGCTGTGGGGGGGAGCGCGCCCTAATCCACGAGTCGGCCCTAATGCGGGTGGGTAACCATGACACTACAGTAATTTCACTTTTTTAAGTAACATTCTCAAAGTGATCGTACTTTTCACTTAAATCTGTAAACTTCAAGATTACTCTTCAAGAAGTTCGTAATATGACCGTGGACTCTTCAATACTGTAAGGACATCAATGGATGCGTTGGCGGAACAGCCGAACTTCGCAACTTTTGATTTATGAGGGTCTTCCATTGGCGTCACGTCAATAATTCAGGGCACCTCAATGTTCGTGCGGTCTGTCTGTACAGGAACAGAGTTAGTGCAAAGTTTATACCTACATATTATTTAGTTGACAAATACAGGTAAGAGAAATAAAGGTTTTTATGAGGATACCCACGTAGAAAGTATCACTGACACGTGCCTAGACATCAATAAATCGAAAGATGACAGTAGAATTTGTTCTCTGTTTCACACAGATGTGCTTCCTATGTGACATAGAGAACATTCCGTGGCTAGTTATCTGGAAATAAGCAAGAGAAGTATAATGACCGGCACGAGTCGTGAGCACAGATGGGCAGTAGTGGGGGCAAGCTCGCGCAGGTACACTTTCGGCCAAATTTATTTAGTACCGCTTTTGCTCAAATTATTGATAGGTACTTACGCAAACTATAATTAAGATATTAGTGGTACTTGAAATTTTACTTTGATACAGTAATGTTGTAGGCCTTTGTGACTTACGGCCAGTTTCTTCATCAACACAATCAGTCAAAGTATTAACTTTTACTTGACCTTTACTGATACTACGACAAATGTTTTCTTCATTCAAGTAACTGCTAAAATAGTGAAGAAACAAATTTAACCGTTACTTTGACTTAAAAAATACGAATTAACAAAAATAAACTATTTCAAAATTAAAAACGTGAGTCACTAAAATTGCACGAAAGTGTACAGTAGCCGAATGACACGTGAGAGTCCAATAGACGACGAGCATCGACAGACGAACCAATCGCGTGCAGCCTCGGTGCCCTCCGCCTTCTTCATTCCGCCAAAGAGACCCAAAAATGAACTACTGCGCAGGTGTCAGTTTGTGCTCACGACTCATGCCGGTTACTATACTTATGTTAAAAGTGAATAAAAATATGCATTCGGCAAGATATTGTCACCATTGATAGAATTGTTGCTGACTTAAGGAATTTATGAGGAACCGAAAACATGAATGGTTTTTGACATTGGTTCTGACACAGTATTTTGGAAAGACGACAAAGAAAAGATTGCCGCAAAATAAAAACAAAAATGGCATACAAGTGAAACAGGGCATAAGCTCTGCTGAAGGGGTGAAAGCCGTGGATGATGATAAAAAACGATGTCCACATATACTTGTTTTTTTGTTAAACCACAGAATACTGTAAGAGATACAAGACAACAGCGCTGAAGAAGGAATAAAACCAAAATATGATTAAAATAGAGTCCGCATTCACTTGGTTTTTATTGAACCACAGAGTATTGAACAGTAAGAAAGCCGCACGAGCGACTCTGAAATTAAAATCGAAGCCCGTTTAATCAGTTCCTTATCGACTTCAAAAGGGAAGGAGAGGAAATGGCGTCTATTATAATATTGATGAGCCCGCATTATGATACTTTTGTAACGCGGCTTACAGGGATTTACGGTTGTCGCAAGAACTGACTTGATTACTTGCAATGGGGGTTTACGCGTATTATATATGTATGATATAGCTTTTATGCTCGCGTAGGTCACCTAGGTCGGAAATTAACCCACGGAAACGTACCACCGAATAATAAGTATCCCATGTCCTAATCCTATACAGGATGGCTGGGACATCGACGTGCAAACTGAAACTAGCATGAATGAATTCAGCACATGTTTCTAGAGCCCAAGCATAGACATTTTTCGAGGGTTATAAAAAAAATCTGCTGTTTAATAGAAAAGTGCAATACCTATGCGATCAAAATGTATGGAACAGCAAAAAATTTCAACGAAGGCTGTATAGAATCATGTTTTTACTGAATCCGTGGATAAATTTCAGGCGTTAAAAGGAAATAGACAGAGGCAACATTGCTGCGCTAAACGATACTAGTAATTTTTTTAATTACTCCAGAGCCAATGGAATTGGTATCGTATAGTTTTCTACTCATACTTGATCAGGCGCCATCTTCCGATATTATTTTGACACTACTCAATCCTCATCCTGTTAATGCAAATTCCACATTAATTGTAATAGTAAAACGCACGTCTCCTTCAAATTACATTTCACTTTAGGTACCTATTTGAGATAAGTCCTTTATTTATTGTCAAAGACCCTTTTATTGTTACATATTCTCAAATGAAAGTCGATTTGCAATCGTGAATACCGCAAATAGGTCCTCTTATCTTAACCGTAAGTTACTGTTGGTTCGTTAACTGCAAAGGACAATAATGTACGGGTAGAAGACAATTGGAACGGTTACGGAATCCGCTTCTGTTTCGTTTTTTCCGCACACGTTAGGAGAAAATGCTTTTGATTCAAGTGGTGTGTTGGGTTTTTTGGTATAAATAATGTGTTTCTGAATATTTAGGCATTGTGCGCTTTTATAAATTCTAACGTGACGATAGTATCGTGAACCTCCAGCGGGGTAAATGCGTAACACACTAACAGTTGGAATGGTTGGATGAATTTCATTTTGACAGTTCAACAACATTCATTGCGTTATTTAAGTTGATGAGCAGACAAATTTTTCGAACATATGAATCAGTGGATTAGCAATATCCTTCAAAATGATTCAGATTGTGATTGCTAGTGTGTTATGCAATTAGGGTGCTGGTCCACGTCACGACATCACGACAGCACAGGGAAGTAAATGCATAAGCAGTCACATTATGGTTATATGTTCCGGAATAAAGTGGAGTTCCTGGTTTCCACGCGTAAAAATACTAAATGCAGACATCTCTTGACTTCCATGCAAGAGATATAAGATGTTTCAAGCTCTTATTTTTTTTTTGTTATTCGGTGACTTTTTGTATTTTCGAAAGTCAGATTTAATATGTACCTTAATACTGCATGCGTTTTGAAACACAAATTTTACTTGCGCAATGCACATTATAATAATAATAATAATAAATTCCCATATTCAGCCTAAATGACCATCAAAAGCCAAAGCTAAGAACAGCCGATCGATTCTGTAAAAATCTCACCGTGAAAAGTTAGGTGAAGTCAGTTTAGAGTGAGCTGTCAATAGTGTCATTCCCTAGCATTAGTTGGAATGACAGCTCAGTCCACGCTCACTTCACCTAAGTTTTCACGGTGAGATGGTTACAGAATCGCACTACTGTTCTATTGAAACAGCATCATCAACTATCCATCATCATATTCCTAAGTCCAGCACAGATTACCGTGACGTGTGAGCGATGTGCCGAAGAGGGTGGCCCGGCGCTGTCGGTGGCAGAATTAATGATATTGTACTCCTGCAGCGGCCGGTCGGGGGAAATAGAGTGAAAAATGTTTCAACGATTTCCTTATTGGATAACAAATGAAGTTAGTTTGGTATTATTCACGGAAAGTGATGATTCATGATTCTTTGACTGAATGGCTGGGTCTGGATGTTCACGCTCGAAAGTCGATAGTTGGAAATTCATCTTTGCAGTTTCTGTAATGAAACTTTCATGACTGACTTTCAAAAGCTGGTTAATAATAATAAAAATAATCTTTATTCATGCAGACTACAATGGTCTATAGTGTTATTAACAAAAATAGCTTAGCTATGTAAGTTGCCTATGTTGTTGCTTAGCTTGTGTGTAAAATTTCCAAAGATTTTGTAGAATTTTCTATCTTCAGTAGCTTTACTGAAGATAGAAAATTAGAATTGGGAGGATATGGGTACCTCAGGTTTTTTATGATAGAAAGTAGTCTAAATGGGCGTTTGTATGCGACAGAAACTTCGAGCAATAGCTAGTCATGTATACAAATATAGCAATGCAAACAACAAGACTCATTATAATGTTATTGTAACAGACTGTATGAGGTCCTGGGTTCGGTTCCAGGTTGGGCAGTTGGGTTTTTTCATCAGGAATTACTAAGTAGCAGCCCTGAGACTGGATTTCCTCTGCCTAACCCTTCGGGGATTACATGCGTGCTATTATTTTATGAAAAAATGATTTGAAACATGCCAAAAACTGGGTGAACACGGTTCTTGCAAGTGACTTGCAACGTACCGAACCTCCATCACTGTTTCTAATTCTACATATATGTACCTACCACTTCACATCATCAACAGTAAGTGGATTGATGAGTTTACAACAACACTTAAACACAACATAGTTTGTTACTCTGTAATGTTGACCATGTACAAACATGGAGTAGGTACTCGAAGCCTCGGAGGTACTCCAGCCGAGGTGTGGGTTGCATACGTAACGCGGCACTTCTAACTTCGGAGGTAAATACCTCAGCGCGGGTGCCGATTTCAATTAGTACGGGAATTAGAATAGAGAAGTTTCAAGCGTCTGATTAAAATGGTAATTTGACTCTTACGCTGTAAAATATATGATTGATTTTCTAATGTGTTGTGCCAACTTTGAATTTTGAAGGCAGAGTTTATGCATTTGATAAGCGGCTTTGAGTATTCCCTATCAACTTTATCGGGTATCAAAAGTAAAATGAAAAGTGGATAATTTATGCAAATTAATTCATTTATTAAATAATTACAAATATATTTCTAGTACCTATGCATTGTACGTTTTATAATGTTCAGCGTAAGATAAGCTTTGCCGATGTACCTATATATGAGAGTTTTGAAAAAAAAGTAGTACAACACAATATGGGTGGACTTAAATAGTATGGTATATGTATGTTATGATCTTCTTGCGACTTGTACTTGACTAAGAACTTAGTTCACATGGTTTTGATACAGCAAATGTTGGCTAGAATTCATTCACTCTAAGCAATTCAGTTCAGCTATAGTTTCCAGCGCCTTATTTACATAACACACCTAAATCATTTTGGAGGATATTGCTAATCCATTGCTTCACATGGACGAAAATCTTGTTTGCTCAACAACGTAAATAACGCAATGAATGTTTTTGAACTGTCAAAATGAAGGCCGTTCCTACTATTAGTGTGTTACGAAATGGCCCGCAGAGCAGCAATAGGTTCCTTAAATTAAATTAAATAATCATTTATTTCAGAAGGTTTTTTTTTTTCCTTAGCTTGTCCTGTCATCTGTACTGGATTAGACGGACAAGCTGTTCCATCCAGAATACTGTCCTCAAATGATCTTGCATCTCAAGCTATAGCTTATTCGAATGTCTACCAAACACCATCGCCAGAGCAAAGATAACGGCGATTATACCAACGCATGCTATTGCAAAAGCTATTTTATGCCACTTTTGTATTTGTAACCTGTTCTCGTCACTACTGAAATACTTGGCGATCTGTTCTAGCTGGTCTAACACACACATTTTAAGCCCTTTTATTTAGCCTAAATATTTTCTTTGTACTGTGAATTGACAATAGTTTTGTCTGAAGGGAAGCCAACCTGAATGTTGGAGCATAAAGTTGTGTACGGTCCACTGCGTACATTGAACAATTGTGTATTGTTTTTGGTCCGATGTTGAGCTAGAGCCAAATAAATATGTGTAGTATTCAGTCGATTCATTCTGTCATTTGGTGACGATAATATTTCATAACCAATAGCCCTTAAAGATACAATGCGCTTTGATCACCATGTTTTCTTTATACGTGAATCTAGATTAAAAGCTTTCTTCTCTTTCTTTAGACTTTTTCCTGATGTTTCTCGTCATCTAGACAATGTGTATGAAATTGATAAAGGTGTCGATTCTGCAACGCTTTCGATTTCGCAAGACTGGCTTGAGCGTGCAGCTCGTGGTCACGAGGTTAGGTAGCAGTTTAAAGAGCGCATAACATAATCAGCCTATAATGTCCCCACTGCTGGGACACAGGCCTCCTTTCGGCGAGAGGGAGTGGGCCGTAATCCACCACGCGACCCCAGTGCGGGTTGGTAGATGTCACAAGTCTTCGAACTTATGGTTCTAGAACATGCCAGCCGGAAGAGCGCATGTATGGCTAGAATTGCCTATCGTAATTGCACACTCTGGTCTCACTCTAGTCTGGTAATACATTCTCAGCTATGGAACGTTTTATCAGTTTGTCAATGTGGCTTCATCTTTCTTTACTTCTACGATAAAATGAGAAAAAGATAGCAATACATAAAGGTGTGTCACAATACATCGAACGACCGTTCACCCCGCTTGTCACCGCCTTTAAAAGCGCATAAAAATATACGGGGACGTATCTCCCTTAAAATATTTACCTACTCATCGATGTGCCGTTGCCGAAGTTTACTCTAGGTAGTTGCGAATAACTTTATGTTCTCCGCCAAGCCGCTAGGGGTCGCTACGTGAAATAAACTCGATAAAGGCTCCGCGGTTCGTTGGGTGACCCAATTTAGAAGGTCGACTTTCATCCCCTTCCGGTTGGAGTTGGTGATTTTCGATTAAGGAGCTTTCGTAGGGTAAGTTTTTCTTTAGTGTCAGTATTATTGGGTAAGTTGGATGTCTATTGGTCTTTGGGTTCTGCAGCAACGGTTCTTAGACAGGTGGGGGATTCTTGCACTAAGTTACTGAAAGAGGATTCAGATACCATTGCCTCCAAATATTAATCACGTGACAAGTGTAAACTTTGCGCACTATGAAAGTTATATTTTTAGTTGATTGATTAGCAACACAACTATAAAGTTTGAAAAAACCACAACTCAAACTACAAAAAATATAGACATTTTTTGATGCAACAGTTTCCCTTTGCAAAGGCCCCAGAACCGCTGAAAAGTGCTCGAAACATCGGAAAACGTGGGAAGTTAAATAAAATACCGACATCATTTGTTCAGTAGTTTCATTTTTAATTCACTTGAGTTCACTCTTATGCCTCCGTGCTTCGGGTTCTTTTTCATCTCAAATGAACGAAGAAATTCTTTGCTTTTATTTTGAAACTAGCTTTATTTTGTGTCTTTTCTCGAGTGGTCTCTTTGATTGAAATAAAGAGAGTATCCTAAGATCGCAGTAAAATATCCTCTTATATATTAATGAATTGTAGTTGTTAACTTGTTACAACCTGCGAATAAGCAGACAAAACCCCTGAATATTATATATTTCCACGCCAGTCAAAAATAATTAAAACAGGATTCGTTAAAGACTCATCATTTTAATAAATTCTCATTATGTTTTGGATGTTTATAAAATGTAATTATTAGATGTCGGTGGTCCATTTTTTACTCAAAAGGATTGTCAGGATAAATGAGGCAAGCACAACAAAAAATTTAATCGTTAAAATTATAGTTATGTTACACTATCGTATACTTCAATGCTTTGAATATACCAATGATGTCTCAGGTTAAAATATCTCAAAGGACTACATATTTACATCAATTTTCATAAATATTTATTTTACAATTATAAAAAATAATATTTGAAATAACACACATTGCCAATTGGCTGTGACAGACAGACATACGACTGACCTGATAAGGGTTCCGTTTTTTTATTCGGACCTACGGAAGTTTAGTAACATACCTAACACAGTGGAGCGGGCTGCATGTTCACGCAATTCGTGGCATCCTATTGGTTATATCCTAGAATGTAGGTAGTACATGGAAATATGTTTTTCGTCGCATCTGTGATTGTGAGAACTTTCTTGGTATCCTGTCTCACTGCACCACAGATATTATTATACAGTACCTACTTCTGTGTCCTGCACCATATGTCTTGCAATGCGTGTACCACCCAAAAAGATAGGAACAAAATAATGAATTCTCATTTTAGAATACCGTAATGCGCAAAGAACAAACTTGCATTTTGTAAACAAGTAAACATCAGCAGCAAATTAACTTGCTCCAAATACAAATTAAAACTGGCAAAAAGTCTATTCGCGCAATATTACTTGCTTGCTGCCATACCGCATAATATTTATCAACTTATATACCTGCCTTGCCTGAAAGTGTACCTAAGGCGCGGGCCACACGGACGGGACGTCAGACGAGGACGGAACGTGAGACGAGCACGGGACGTGATATTAGGATGGGACGCAGGCGTGGTGTCCCTCTCACGTATCTTCATTATTCTTTATACAAAGGCGTATTAATGCGATCCGGTACAAAACATACAGAAAGGACAAGATGCAGGCACGTCGCTTTTCCATCTGTATATTATTGTCGTTACGGGTCATCAGAAGCCCGAAAGTCTGACAGCCTGTCGTACCATGAGTGAGGTTATCGTAGTACCCAGTGACTGGGTTGTGGAGGTCAGATAGGCAGTAGCTCCATGTAAAATATTCAGCTGGATCTGGTTAGACTGGAAGCCGACCCCAACGTAGTTGGTAAAAGGCTAAGCAGATGATAATGACTAATGCCGCGTCTGCGTCCCGTCCTCGTCTTACGTCCCCTCTGTGTGGCCCGCGCCTAATCTAGCAGCAACCCTCTTGTCACGCTGAAAACGAAACAAAACACCCGCCAATCAAGTCTATTTGCTTTATTAAAAACGTTTTTATTGAATATTTTCGTCCTTCCAGTCCGCTAAAGCCTCTCCCCTTTAATTTTGCATGAGTGTTTTATTGGAGCAAATAGGGTCTCACGTTCTCCCCCTCTCCCCTCCGTTATTTTATGGGTACATTTTTAAGGTACATGGATATAAGTAGGCGATAAGGAAACGTATGGCGCTTGAGAGTTATGACCGTGTGATGTCTCTTATATAACATGTTCATCTGTTTTTTATTCATTGGTTTTCGTAAGGCCGTTTTGGAATTTTGGATGGTGTAGAGGGAACTTCAATCAAAAGAAAGGAATTTAATAGATGTGTTTTTCTATACTTGTCGTGTTTTAGCACGGTAATAGCGGCGGATTTTTATTTTAAAAACTGAAACAAAGTCCGCTATCGTCCTGAATCAATATCTATCGTGATCTTCAACATGTTCCAGTAACGAAACGCTATACATATGTAGTTTAATGTTTGGGTTCCTACGGAGAGATATTAGGGGAAGTGCAATGACCCCTATTAACATGCTAAAACGCGACAACTATAGTGAAGGTAATGTGTATTAATAATGTAGTGCATGAAGCTTGTATAAATAAAAGACGGTTCTGTTGAAGGTTGAGTTTAACTTTTATTAACCAGATTAAAGTCATGTAAATTAATGGGCCAGTAGGTTAACTACCCAATAACCTAGGTTCAAAGCTTTGATCAAGAAAATCAAAAATTCGTTACAATTAAGCGGTTGGGCAAAATGTTATTAAAAATACTCTTAGCAAAAATAACTTTTTTTTAATATGTAGGGTGCTATTTCGAAAATACATATAACACACATTTGTTTGAGTCATAATCAATTTTCTGCTTCTTGTTAGACAAGACAATTTGGCGGTGCAGCCAAATAATACATTCGGCCAATAAATTGTTACTGCTACGCCACTTCGTAGCTCGTAGCCGGGAGCTACGAGGCTACGGCGCTACGAGCCCCGCTACGCAATGAGCGTAGACCGTATTGATGTCGTTATGAGGAAAGGAAACCAATAAAGTCTTTATATCGTGGGATGATATTTTTTTATACCTTTCTGGGTTCCGAGTTTGTTTCAGTCTTTCTTCTCAGAGTATTCGGAGAGGAAATATCGAACTCAAATTTTAAAACATAATTTATTTTTGACGTATTAGAGTGTTTTGTCTAACCAATTTACAGAAATAATTACAATGTATAGTTTATCATTTGTATGTGTTTTTATTAAACATATTTAGTAGGTAATGTCCGATCTTTCCGAACTTTTGGATCTACTAAAAGTTCGAAGACATGTGACATCTACCAACACGCACTGGGGTTCCGTAATCCACTGCGTGGTGGATTACGGCACTCCCTCTCAAAAAAAGGGGAGGTCTGTGTTCCAGCAGAAGGAACAATAACAGCTGATTATGTATGTGTAATTTTATATGAAAATATCGTAACCTAACATTTATAATTTAGAATGTAAAACAATATCTTTGCAAATATAAATTCCCGTCTTAGACTGTAATATTTTAAATATGCTCGATTTTTTTAATGTACGGGTTTGCATTAAAAGGAAGTCTATTTATTATGTTTCATATGATTCTTGTTTATTTGTTTAGTAAGGATCATAGGACAATAATACTGAGTAAATACTGTCTACATCTCTGTACTATCGTCCTGTCTCGCGTGTGCTGGAAGAGATTTCTTGTGAAATAAGCATCACCTCTGTACCTGTTTATTCTGTTCTGTTTATATATCTTTGTGTATACATAAATGGTAAAATAAATAAATGTGTATTTTGACCATAAAATATATCCAAAGTGGTCGAATGGCCTGTTAAAGGCAATCCAAGTGTTACAAGGTGACCTGTTTTTAGAGCAAAAAGCAACGTTATGGTACAAAGTTTAAGAGTGATTTCTCTTTCAGGTGATCTATGGTGGGCGGACGGCCGCGTCGCAAACACACATGCTGACGATATGGCAAGTGATATTTTTATTACTTTAATGATTTTTCATCAAGATTTGTTTTTCTAGAAAAGTCTGTATCGCGAAATAATTATGCTGATAAGCTTTTACCTATTTCATTAAGTAACTGTTGGTGTAACTGCTAAGCAAGGGTCCTGGGTTCGATTCCTTAGACAGACAAAGCGTAATTAAGTTTATCCAATTCGAATTTGTTAATAACATACAGAATTCTGGATTATTGGTCCCATATATGGGACTTGAGCATGATTAGCGAAATGTTGGTGTATTAAACACGTCTGTTTGACCTCTCGAATACAGGTATGAAATTAAAATTATGTAAAAGGCTACCATGCAAACTCCCAAAAAAATACTCTTTCTTTTTCTCGAGGAAAATGCTCAATTTGCCTTTACTAGCGCCATCTAGTCGTTTCGCGCGGTATTACGGACTCAGTTGGTTGGCTGTTCAAAGCGTTTCTAAACGCCGAGCCACACCCTTATGCATTTAGTTTCAGCGCCTTTGACTAGATGGCGCTACGTGTGGTTGAGTTTTGTTTGTCCTACAATTCCTTTTTAATTTAGCTTCTATTAAGTTCTACTCTACTGCAGTTTAGTTAAATAATGAATAATTTAAAAAAATATATAAAAAACTTTTTTATAGCAGACTGGCTAATATATTCGTCTCCACATTAGCGTATCCGGGACTTCTGTCACTTAGGACCTTTAATTTCGGTTAGACTGTGCTCAGGGCTTGTGGTTCGTGCATAAAAGATGCACGTAATCTTTACTCACGTAATTGTTCCTTATGGTACAGACCTTAACGAACATATATTATGTACAGTCACGAGCAAAAGTATGTATACACTCAGCTTTATTCAAAAGCGATTTACTCCTTTATTTTTGAATGAAATTTTATGTTGTTACGAACATAGCATTTTCGAACCCATACCTTTATGTAATGTGTCGTATTTTAACGTTGCATTCGTTATTTCACGAAAAAATCGCAATTGAAAGTTGCCAAGTGTTGACATATTGGTGCTCGTGACTGTATGTAGTATGTACCAGCTAAAAGTAATAATGTTATTGACAGGGTACAGTATGGCCGCGGCATATTGGCTCAACTCGCTCGGATGCCTGTCGCTGTCGCTGCTATGTCTCTTCGCAACTACTCTTCAAGTCACAAGCGGTAAGTACATTTGACACACCTTCAGACAATGGCTTACCTTCCATTCTGCACCACAGTGTCTCCTGTGCACTTGATGATCTTAAGACTGCGTCAGTGAGCGGAGAGACCAGCTGAATTTTGGACCGATAATATATTTAAACATTTTGCCATCTACACGCTAAGAAAAAGTACATATTTTAGTAACTCTCAAGTTTTTTACACAGGAAAAATAAGATAAACTCAGCCGATAACTATTTCGACAGTCGATGTGACTATATATTTTATCATGTGGCGTTAATTAGCCTGCACCAAAAGACCAAAAATATTAAAACCTATTAATTAATAGTTATACCGATGTCAGTAATGTTCAAGATAAACTCCGAAAGTACATATGAATTGAAAAAGTCACATGAGTACTGGTCCGGATTTGAACCCAATACCTCGTGCATGAGAGGCGAGGCCTTAACGACTGGGCTACCACGACAAATAAAATGTTCAAATCAAATCAAAATCGTTTTTTTTTTTTTTTAAAATGTGGTGGATACTAAGATCATACATACAATTTCAGTGCAAAGACACAAATTAGTTAGAAATATTAAGGGAATCAGCAAAGCCAATCGCAACATCAGGCGTTCTAAGGCAAGGTCTAACAATAAACTGCCATTATATGCTTAACGACATTCGTAAGAAATATGAATAGAAATTACCAGACAAACCAGGGCTCAGAAATACAGAAGTAGTAGTCCGACATGCGTGGTGTGTCCTGGGTAACCTAGCCAGCTCCGTCCAGAAGCACGGAAGCTTCCCATGGATCCAACAGGCTTTGGGGAGCCACCTCACTGTTCCAAGGCTTTGTTTTCGTTGCGAATCCATGGCTTCGCATTCCAGGATGACGTGGGCACCTGATTCCTTGGTGTTAAAGCAGCCTCGGCAGAGTGAACTGTCTGTGGCGCCCACTTTACTATTTGGGCCAAGACGGGTTTAGCATACGCCAAATTTTCATTACAACACTGGGAATACGAATGTAGCTCCGTACCTACATGCAGGTACATTATAATGATGACACCACACAACTGTGCTAGTTATTTAATTCTATCTAATTTTGTCTGATTTTCCATCTATTCATGTAAAATGTCACACTAATGAACTAATTCATGACAGCTGGCTAATTAGGATATACATATGACATTTATTTTACATTAACGAAATACCTATTGTCATCGCAAATAATAGTACAGCACTACAGGGTCATTCGGGGTTTTGGGGCTAATGCACATAGTGTAACTACGAGTACTTTTTTTTTAACGTTCCTATTTGTCTCTGAAACGTAGTTTGTTGGCAGAAAAGTGATGAAAGACTTTCGTTTGACTTACTTAAGTGGTCGTTAAGAGTATCGGTATTAAAATACACTGAAAACATTGGTTCCTAAAGGTAAGTACAAAGTAACTTACTGCGCTTTATGTAAAGGTAAGTCGAAATTAATTAAAAGAAGGTACGCTCAAAAGAAGAGCGCGAGCTCGAAACAAAATTGATCCTGACAACAGGCTGGAACGTTAATATAAAGATGATTAATAAAATAACAAAGTATGCTCCTGTACTTGCGTAGGTATATTCCGAGTTGCGGGGTCATTGCGTAACATACTAACAGTAGAAATGGTTTTTATGGTTCCGTAGTTCACGTCTCGGAACCCTTATAGTTTCGTCATGTCCGTCGGTCCGTCCGTCCGTCCTCGGCTTATCTTCCAAACGCTTAGTTCTAGAAATATGAAACTTTGCATGGAATTTATTTTATCACTTTGTCGACGTGGTAAATACACTTTTCATCCCACCATCTCGGAAAGAGTATTTTTAATCTTCAATATCTGAGTGGAAAAGCCGTTTTTATTCTCTAGAGGATAAAGTAAATTGAATTTAGAACATCGTGTGCACTAAGTTTGTGAATTAAAAAAAACCCGATGGTGCCGAATATATCATACAACTTTTTTTTAATTTGTTAAAAACTCAGACTCGGAACCTTCTTGGTGTTCTTTTTTCAATTTGCTTTGTACGCGGTTCTTTACGCGGCATTTTTTCACGTCATTGTTAAACCTTATATTAAAAACAAGAAACTTGAAAACAAGTGAAAAAACTAAAATGAGTGATTCTAGCGACGAGAAAGTTTGCTTGACGCCAACAGAATTTACTGAAACTGTTAATAATGCGCAAATGAGCTTTCTCCCTCAACAATCACGCGAGAAGTATTTAAAACAGTACGATATGTTCAACACGTGGCGACTAGCAAAAGGAGCCAAAACTTTCTCAGAAAACGTTTTGCTGGCATATTTTATAGAATTATCCGAGAACAAGAAAGCAAGCACTCTATGGAGTACGTATTCGATGCTAAAAGCAACAATAAAGATGAAAAAAGACAACCATATCGATACCTATCCTAAATTAGTGGCATTTTTAAAAAGAGCCTCATCTGGTCATCAACCAAAAAAATCGAAGGTTTTCACAGTATCTGATATTGAAAAGTTTCTTAACGAAGCACCCGATTCCGTATATTTGGCGGCAAAAGTAAGTCAGTTGCACATTCAGTATCTACTTAAGTATATTAATCTCAATTAAATTGTATACTTAGTAGATGTTGATAGGCATAATTATGCGTTCATATCAATTTTATTCATTTATCGACTACAATACTCTTTACGTTACAGGTTGTTCTTATTATTGGAATAAACGGAGTATGTCGAACTAATGAACTAACACAACTTAATGTCAAAAACATTGAGAAACATTCAGATGACTTACTATTAATTAATTTACCTAATACAAAGACAAAAAGAGACCGCAACTTCGTCATTCGCAAGGAATACGTAACGATTGTTGAGAAATATCAAGCCTTACGCCCGCCTAACACTCCAATCAATCGATTTTTTCTACAGTATCGCAATGGAAAGTGTGTTAGACAGCCTATGGGTACTAATAAAATTGGCAGTATCCAACGAGAAATAGCAACATTTCTTAAACTTCCAGAACCCCTGTTGTACACGGGTCATTGTTTCCGACGAACTTCAGCCACACTTTTGGCTGATTCCGGAGCTGATCTCCTGTCCCTTAAGCGCCACGGAGGCTGGAAGTCCAATGCAGTTGTAGAGGGATACATAGAGGATTCCATCCAAAATAAGTCTAAAATATGTGAAGGCATCGTAGGAGCCATTACACTGAAAGAGCCTCAATCGGATCTTTGGACTGGCCCTTCTACATCAAAAATAAGCCGTTATGAAACACCTAACCATCTCCCTCTCTCTCCAACATTCACGCCAAGGGAATCCGATGAATCGGTACAACTATTAAGTATGACAGATAGTTTACCGAAAAACAGTACACAAGTGACTAACACCAATATTACAGTACCAAACAAAAATATTACACTCAATTTAAATAACTGTAGCAACGTTACTTTAAAATTTTCTTAATTATACCTTAGTATTATTTTGTTATAATTTAAAGATTATTCTGTAATAGTTACCTGTCATAATGTAGTAATTAATACCTAAACTGAAATAAAAGTGTACCTATCTCGTGATTGTAAACGTTTTTTTTTTGCATTTAGTCATTTCCTCGCTGAGGTGGAATGAAAAGTTGATGGTAGTCCATGTGATGAACTTTGAAGGAAAACTATAACAGCTTAGATAACTTTGTTGGTTCAGGAGTTATAGAGGCCTAACTTGTAAAGTGCCATTATGGCCTACCCTATTCTATGAGTGGCCTGACACGCACTTGGCCGGTTTTATTTTATTTTGACAGTTCAACAACGTTCATTGCATTGTTAACATTGTTCAGTAGACAAATGTTTCGAACATATGTATAATGGAATGGATTAGTATCTTTCAAAATTGTGATTAAAAGTGTGATACGTAATTAATTACCTAGCGTTAGTTATTAAACTAACCAGCACCCTTATTACATTTTAATAAAGGTAGATAGGTTTCTCGATAATTAACCAAATGAATTACTGTGGACAGGGTGTGCATTATATAAAAACAAAAGATTTGCCTGAAGTTAAATGAATCTTTAACGTTTGGGATTAATACTTGGCACCAAATGATAATGTGTCGTGCATTCACAGGCCACACACATAATTATTCGGCGTTATTAATAGACTCTTTCAGGAAGCAGAGTGGTTATTACCAAACAAATCTTGGACAAAACAACACAAGAACCAAGAACAATACGAGATTATTCGCATGCGTGTGTTGCTCTCAACAATAGCTCACAATAATAACATCCTAGGGGTTTTCTTCCCTCTCTGTATTAATTACGTTACCATCTACACGTTCAGGCGGAAAACTGTTTACGGGTTTTCTTGACACTCGTTAGCAAATACAAAATGAAATGGTATTACTGCGGTTGCTTCTCAGAAAATAAAAGGATAAAGTATAATATCCCTAAGCTGTAGGTACTCTGCACCTATTAAAATCATGTATCCCCAAGTCGCTTCAGGGATCGAAAATCCTGTAACAGCCTTCTCCTGCCATAGATATCCTCGTTGGGCTTAGAGGCCATTGAGAAATATACACCTATCCCTTTCCAACATATGGTGAAGTGCTAGCTGTCCCTTTCTTCAGGCGTAGGGAAGCGATCAATAAGGATTCGGATTCTAAATTCGAATAAGATACCGTTGGGAGAGAGGATATTTTTGTAATGATGTTCAACCGGTTAGAATGTTTTTAATTATATCGTATCGTAACAAGTTAGTTAAGTCAAGACATACGAAAACTTAATAGTGTCTTGATAAGGAACTCCTAAGACCTAAGCATGAAATTGTTTTTTTTTCACGGTGTCTTCGCAATCGTGAACAATTTAAAGACAATATTTGGTAAAATTTAATAAAATTATGCTTGAAATCTTCTAAAACGAGGTAGCTTCAAAATTACTTCAGATTGACAAGTGCTACAGCTCCACAATCACAGTAAGAGCCTTTCTTTCAATTAACTTCAATTTCAAAGAGTCTCGATGCAAATCTCGGCGTCCATTGTTTACGCGTGCTATTCCTGCATTTTTTCTCTCGAATTTCTTCATTTCTGGTGGCAAAGTCATTAGCATAATTACGTCGGCTCTCATAAACACGCCTCTAAAACATTTCGTCGTCGTTTGAACGAATTTTTTAAAGGGCAAAGGAAAATGAAGGTGGAATTCATCCTCGTATCTTTTGTTTGAAGTACAGGCGCATTCTTTAATCTTAGAGATTTGAACTCAACCACCGCATAACTGGATATAAACTTCTTTGGAACCGACAGCACACTGCGTGTTCCAGTTTCTTTTAATTATAAAAATGGCTTCGTAAAGCAATCGTAAAACTATCTCTTTCTTTCTTTTAATTGCTATGAACGGTCTTATCTCTCAATTACTTTTACACTGAAATTAATAAAACCTTTTACGACTCAATTGTCAACACAAGTGGTGTGTTGTGTTCGTAGAGATGTACCTCAGAGGGGCATAGACTAACGAGTAAATTAAAACGAATAGTCGATTGTTTTCGCGACTCGGTGGATGGGATCATTCGTCACTGCGGCGAAGTTGCGGTGACTTTCGGGATGGAATTTTCCTGTTTTCTTAACCGAAGCCTTTTTCCAGTCGACGCGTGAGCTCGCTCTGAGTAACAAACTTACTCAGTATTATGTTTTCTAGAAATCAAGCATTTGCGGGTTTTTTAAGTCTGTTTTCACGTTGATGTTTATAGCATATAAAGTATTTTTACAGCTAAATCTAATCATATCTATCCGTTGATCTTATCAAATGTACCTACTGAATACTTTTAGTATCTGTAAGTGTATAAGTACACTGTGCGTCGTTGGAAGTGGATGGGCGTGGGTGAGACCAAGGATCCGAGGTCAAATTCAGACTTATACCCCTTTATTCATAAACGTTGCTTAAAGTTAAGCAGTGATTAGCGACTGTTTAACCATACATTTTTGACGTTTAAACGTTACTTAACTTTAGTCATCGTTTATGAATAAACCCCATTGTTTCCACTATATGCTTACAGATTTTCGACTTATTTTATATTGAGTCTTTAATATAGCCTTCTGCAACCGTATTGGATTTCCACCCGCCGTGACGTTTTAAAGTGGTGAGATCGGCTCCGGAATCAGCCAAGACCTTTGCCGAAGTTCTCCGAAAGCAGTGACCCGTGTATAGCTGAGGCTCTTCCAGTTTTAAGAAAGTGGCAATTTCTCGCGGTTTAGCACCTATTTGGTTTACTCCCATAGGCTGTCTTGAGCATTTATTATTGTATGAAAAATCGGTCGGTTTTTATATTGGCTGGACGTAAATTTTGGTATTTTCTACAATAGTTACGTATATTCTTCGCGTACGACAAACGACCTGTAAAGTTTCGTCTTCGTATTTTTCAATTTTACTAACAGTAATTTATCTGAATGCTTTTCGATATTAGTAACTTTTAGCTGTAATAGCTCGTTATTGCGACAAGCTCTGTAATGAAAATATTACATAATTAATATGCATAATTTAACATTTACAGCATCTTTTACATATCGTAATAAATATTTTAACAGTATTGCTAAGCCAGACTCGGATTCATTGCGCCTCCAAAAATGAGTAGTAAGTACCTTTATACTTACATAGCAGTCTACACACAAATTTTAATAACTAACAACATAGGCTCATAGGTACCACTTACTTTAGCGGCAAGAAAATTGCAGTCCGGAGCTACATTATGAAATTTTTCTATGTTATAGGCCGTGAAAATTTTGGACTTTTTAGCCTTATGCCCAACTGACATTCTTTTTAGAAAAGATACGAGTTTTGCGTATGTTTCAATATGCACGTTATGTTTTGTTTTTAAAGTAGCTTTCAACATTGAGTAAATACTCCACATTATAGATGATCGCCTCGTCTGTGATAAATCTAAAAAATAAGATAGCAACACCGTCTACGAAAAACTGCTTGCGCCCTTTGTAAGTCTCCATTCATTGAAGACATGGTATGCTTTCAGATATTTCTCGCGAGACTTCTCAGGTAGGAAACTTAATTCTGCATTATTAACTTGTTGTTTTAACTCTTCCGGTGTTAAAATACTGTTCTCGTCGTTAACTTATTCAACTCTTTACGCCAGCAACGAAATTTTATTCCCGCTCTTTTTTTTAAATTAAGGCGTGTTCGGAAATAGCACCCATGATATTTTATTATTCAAAATATATTACGTAACATTATTGAAACTAGAAATAAATATTTACAGGTTAAATATCAGTTATATCTGCAGTAAATACTTATTTTTGTTTAAATACAACAATAAGTTAAAAATACAATTACAAATTTAAAAGACATAATTATCTTTTTGCAAAATGTCTTTAGATAGTACAAAATTCCGAACGTGTTTGTCTTTGAGGTCGAATTTAAAATCGGAACTTCGAAAGGGCTGGTCTTTGTCTCTCTCTCTTTCTAATGGTGGGAAAGAGATAGAGTGTGAATGTTTCGAATTGTATGACTAACCCAAGGCTGAATAAGATATTCACGGCTTTCTGAAAAAAAAAAATTAAAAAGTTACTTGGTCTCACTCAAAGAGCAAAATCGCATTTTGCTCACTGATTTCAGGCAGCAAACCCTACATATTTGAGCTACTGAAGTAAAAAATAAATTAGATTCTAGTAAATAAGTTCAATTAACACAATTAATGAAAACGTAGGTACGCTAGAAATATATGATCGAAAATTAATAAGTTCTTGCAAATTAAATTAAGACGGTAAAACTCACAAAAACACTACTAGGTATTGATTATAAAACCAATTTTTTTATTGAACAAACTCCTACGATCACATGTATTCATCCCGAACGTTCGCAATGAAGCAAAGTAAATATTTCCACCCTTGTCATACGTCAAATATTAGGAATTCTACTCGAGTTCGAGCAAGATAAATCACATGCTGGTCTACCAACTTGTATTTACCGGTGAAAAAGTAGCTTCGGAACCATTTTAGACTTTATGACGTCTGCAGTAAGATGAAGTTGGTGTGCTTGGATAGTTTGTGAAGTGTAAAGTTATGTTTGCGAAGTTATAGCTAGAATATCAGAGTGTTCAGGAATAGATTCGCTTCAGGTCTCGTTCGAGGAGTTGCTACTCAGACTGAGATGCATTCCGGTGTTTAAGAGAGTTTGACTGTAAATATGCGAACTGTTAGCTTAAAAGCATAGGCTTTTTGGTGTATAGCAAATATTCCTCCAAAGGCGTCAATATAACATTCAATTAATTTTAAATCGCTTATTTAAAATTAGACTAGATAATATAAACATAATTAAACTCATTGTTATGGATACTGTAAGGAGAATAACTTACCTCTACGTCGCGTCGTAGACTATTGCTACGCCGCGGTCGTAGCGACTACGCGTTCCGGTTCACCGAAAATAAACTGACATATGAACCGCAACGACTGCGTATTCGACGATCGCTTTTGGTTAGGGAAAAGTACACTATTTAGCTAAATTAAAAAGCAAATTTAGTATTTGTAGTTATACTTCAGGAACATCTAATTGAATTGGTTGTTACGACTAGTAATTTGCAGGCCACAGCTACTGCTGCTAATTGCAAATCCGTATTTCTGACGACCTAACGCATTTAAGAAAATAAAATAAAAGAGAAAACAAAAGAAAAAAAGAAAGGAAAGAAAATAAAAGAAAAGAAAAGAAAGAATGTCATTTATTTTTGTTCCGGCCCGTGTTGCACCACTGCAAAGGCCTTCTTTTCCTTTTTCTGCTTCCACTAATAAAAGAGATCATTTAAAACCTATGCTAAAAGCTTTAGAAACTTCTATAAGTATTTAGTAAGTTTTCTATTGGTTACTGTCTGACATGTTACGACGCACACATCTCTACAGTTTTATAAAGTACCTCCTCCTAGTACCTACGCGCACGGGTTCCTAGGATCAGACCCTACGGAAAAACACTGAAAATTTATTACGGTATCAGCAGTCTCATGACTATTTCAATGTCAAAGGTTTTTGTATCAATAAAGATTTTTATTATTATTATTATTTTAATCCTTCTCTTAGCTTAAAAATATCCAAAATGTATGGAATGTAGTAACGGTTACAAATTAGTAAGACCAAGATATTAATGAACTCGCACATTATCCTTAAGGTACTCATCATAATTCATCATCTAATAGCCATATGACCTCTTATTGTTTATAATTTACTAGCAGCATCCCGCTGTTTCACCCGCATAAGTCTAGATCCCATGGGAATATCGGGATAAAAAGTAGTGCTAATCCAGGTTAGTACTATAAACTATAGGTATATGTGCCAAATTTCATCCAAATCCGCCCAGCAGTTTTGAGTAACGATCATCCAAACGTGAATGTACTCAAGTGGGGGGACGGTCCCCAGGCCACATTGTTCCGACAGCCACCGGGGTTCAGGGCAATTTATTGCTTTTGCCTGCCGTACAAAGAGATTCTATTGTATAATGTCTATGTATAATAATTAATTATTCCTCGCTACTCCATTTTTAAGAGTGCCTCTGTTTTGGAAATAGGAAATGTTTTTGAAATTTTATGACAAGTCACTGCTTACGTATAGTCGATCGCATGTCTGTGGTAGTGCGAAGTTTCAATAGAAAAGGAGGCCAACTTATACTGGTTTTTTTTACCACAGACGTGTGGCCATCTGTACTATGGATGTAGTTATTAGCCTACAGCTTCAGGCCGCACCCAGTTTTGCTTCTATACAAATTTTAATTCTTTTTAAATGCCACTTCAATGAACATTCAAATCGATGTATTGTATTTATATGTATCGTATTTTGTTATTTTTGCGTAGATGTGCTTCTGATACCTACTTACTCTTGGCATACTTAGGCTTGGGACAGAGTGTGACACCCGTGTCTGCGCACACACTTGTGCATTATAATATCTACTGGTCTATTCCGTTTAGTTTTAATGAAATACAGTAAGGTTATACCGCTTTTTAAATCTGGGGACAGCAAAGACACCAACAATTATAGACCCGTATCCGTGTTGCCCGTATTCAGCAAGGTGTACGAAAAGGTAATGCTCAATCAAATGCTTAATCATTTTAACACCAACAAAATCTTACATGATCAGCAATATGGTTTCACCAAAGGACGTTGTACGACTGACGCCGGTGTCACCTTATTAAAGCACATATTTACAGCGTGGGAGGAGGCCCAAGATGCCATAGGAATCTTTTGTGACCTCTCCAAGGCATTTGACTGCGTCAATCACGAAACCTTACTTTTTAAACTGGAGCACTACGGACTAGGTCAACTTGCGCTCAGTTTAGTCAAATCTTATTTAAATGATAGACAGCAAAAAGTTCAAATAAATGGTGTCAATTCTCTTGCTTTAAAAGTAAAAATGGGTGTTCCTCAAGGCTCGATTTTAGGTCCTTTCCACTTTTTAGTATATATTAATGATCTACCCCATTTAATAAAGAACCAACCACAAATGGTGTTATTTGCTGACGATACTTCCTTAATTTTTAAGATAAATAGACGTGCACCAAATATTGACGACGTAAATAACGCCCTACAGCAGGTACTAAATTGGTTCACTGCTAATAATTTGGTATTAAATGGGAAAAAAACTAAATGCATAAGATTTGCTTTACCAAATGTTAAAAGTAGTGATTGTGACATAGTATTGAACAAAGAGAAACTAGAATTCGTCGATAAAACTGTTTTCCTGGGGATCACGCTCGACTCAAGGCTGCAGTGGGGTCCTCATTTAACATCTCTTGCAGGAAGGCTAAGTTCAGCAGCTTACGCTGTAAGAAAAATCCGTCAAGTTACTGATGTAGATACCGCGAGGCTAGTCTATTTTAGTTACTTTCATAGTATCATGTCTTACGGTATTTTACTATGGGGACGGGCTGCAGATATCGAGTCCATTTTTATTCTGCAGAAAAGAGCCATCAGAGCAATATATGGCCTCCGCAGGCGCGATTCTTTAAGGGAACTGTTTAAAGATATTAACATCATGACGGTACCTTGTCAATACATCTATGAAAACATCATGTACGTAAGAAAAAATTTAAATCTGTTCAACAAAAGAGGTGAAAAACACAACTATAGGACTAGAAATAGGGACCAATTAGTTCAAACAGGTTTCAGACTGGCTAAAGTAGACTCAACCTTCATGGGGTACTGTTTAAAATGTTACAATAAAATTCCTCCCCACATACTCCAACTGAATGAAACGAAATTTAAATCTTGTATTAAACGCACACTATGTAGATGATTACACTAAAACCACCCCGGTGATCACCATCCGCATATAAGGGTGGTCCCGGTTCCTCTTAAAATACCAATTCTGGAACCACTCCTGCGCAACGCCTGTAAGGCCCCGGGGTGCCTAAAATGACCTGCCATAGTTGTGCTATTGAATAATTTCTAAAAGATCTTGATTTCGTAAGTGAGACTGAGAGCGAGCGAGACTTCCGAATTAGTAATTATTACTACCGATCAATAAATGATAATACACAAAAACTTTTTAACAAAAAATTAAAAACAGAAACTAAAAAGCAAAAAATAAACTTTTCAGTCTAAATAAGCTCCTAAATTAATGTAAATTACTAATTTTGAAAAAAAATATTCGCTTCGACTTGAGAACCTCCTTTTATTAAAAAGGTTAAAAAAAGATAAAAATTAATAAATATAAATGTTGTAAAAGTTAACAAGGATCGTGTAAGTAATTAAAGGTAATTTGCTGGAGGCCTCTCATGTGGGAGGAAGATTCGAAGTATACGGTATGGTCTCATAATTATGTTACCTTAATTTATCTTAGAGCCATTAATTTGTCGTTATGTTTCATATTCCCCTTCCGTTTGGATCGCGAAAGCGTCAAGACGTGTCCACTGTGTCAAGTAATTATTTAAATATCGATATTTACGTAAAATAACCGCGAAAATAAATCTGCGAGGTACCAGGGCGCAAGAAAGCATCAAGAGCTCGCTACAAAATCACCTGTGCGCAGCGCAAGAACTCACAGCGAAACACTGTCTTATTGTGAGTAATTGTTTCTATAATTAAAATTAAGAGGTCTCCATACACTGGACGGACGACAAATCTGTACTAAAACGTCGATCGGTGACCAAAACGCTGGACCCATTGTGTGAGCAAGTTAGCTTCAGCGACGTTATTGTGAGCGCCTGCCTGGAGTGATAAGGACGGGTACATGCACACGCTGAGCTGTTTGCTACACCGTGATACTCCTACATTTTGCTGCTATCCTGGTACCTCAAAGTAATTTCTATCGAAACTACTGTAATCATTATGTCAACTCCGCGAACTCCACCTGAAAAATCATTATCGATACCGAATATTATAACACAGGAGTCTGATTCGGCATCCGACTGTGTCGGCTCTGATCCCGACTGCGGAGGACAAACAAATATTACACGTCGATTTAAACGTAAGTTTGATGACTCCACATTAACTGACATAAAAGAGATGTTAGCAAATGTACAGCAACAACAACAAGCCCAGGCTTTAAAGTTTGCTACAGAAATGAATATTATGATTAAACAAAATACGGACATTAAAACTTCTATTGAGACCATGTCAGCTAAATACGACGAAATTTTGCAAGAACTCAAGCAAACGAAAACCGAAAATACTGCGTTCAAAAAGCAAATCAAACTACTTGAACAAAAAGTTGAACTACTTGAGCGGAATGCTAAAGCGTCAACTTTAGAGCTTAGAAATGTACCAGAACAACGATCTGAAAATAAATCAACACTAGTCAGTTTAGTAAAAAATGTTGGTGACGTTCTGAAGGTTGAGGTGCAAGAATCCGACATTCGTAACATTTTTAGACCGAAAATGTCGCAAAACAAAACCGCTCCGGTAATAGTGGAATTCTCAACGACCGCTTTTAAAGAAAATATAATGAAAGCCTCGAAAACTTTCAATAAGGAGAACAAAGAGAAACTGAATACGGGACATTTGAAATTAGCCGGTGAATCTAAACCTATCTTCATATCGGAATCTCTCTCTACTAATGGAAGGCGCTTATATTTCTTGGCACGTCAATCTGTCAAAAACAACAAATACGCAGGCTGCTGGACTTCGTATGGAAAGGTTTATATTCGTCAGAATGAAGGTGACCCATCCAAATTGATCTCTTGTGAAGCAGACTTGACTGCACTAAAGATACAATGACTAATACCATTGCACTATCTTATAAAGTCAAAATGTATAATTTTTAAAACTAAAAGACATGTCAACTTTAAATGTGGTTACGTATATTTTTATATAATTTTTCTAAAATACTTGCTTAGGACTGTCTACACTCTCATCTTAATAATACACTTCAGTCTACGATTATATTTGCAAAATTACACAATGAACACATACACAATCTACACTACAACTTATACCAATATTATCCTATACAATGTAAAATATATTTATAATAAACCAATTCTCTCAATACATAGTTACATCGAACACACAAGTACTAAACCATCACTATCACCTGTTATATTCCTTTCCCTACCAAAAATTATATACCTACACTACTTATTTTTATTCCTACACGAGAACTGGAGTGAATCATTTTTGACTTACTATGCCTTTTTTAATGTACACTTACAACAAATGCGGCTCTCATCTTACTTCCAAATTAAAACGAAAATTATTATTTGTACTTTCTTTTCACTAGTAATAATTATACGCATCATTCGATACCACACATAATTTAATACAAAACATTGACCAGTTTAATATTTCTGTCCCTATTTCTTGTGAACCGGAGGAATGCTTTTCATATCTTCAACATCCTACACGATACTTAAATATTCTGCAGCAGAATATCCGTAGCCTAAACTGCAACTTCCAGGAGTTACACGTTCTTCTTAAACGACTGCAGTTGTCCTGCGACATTATAGTGCTCTCAGAATGCTGGCTATCCCATGTCGTGAACTTGCCATTGCTTGAAGGGTATAACTCGTTTAAAACCAGTGATAACTACAACCAAAATGATGGCCTTGTAGTCTACACGAACAGTAACCTGGAATGTATTGTACAGGAACCCTCCTTATCTGAAGCCAATTGCCTGACAATTAAAATACAAAATCACACAATATTAATTGCGATCTATAGGCCACCGAGTTTCAGAACACCGGATATTTTTATTGATTCCTTACATAAACTATTAGAAGGTTTTTCGTATTTCAAAAATATTATAATAGTTGGCGATATAAATATTGATCTTATTAAAACGAGTCCTATTAACACAGTGTACATGGACACAATTACCTTCCATGGACTACTTCCTGCCATCAATGTTGCAACTAGAGGAAAATCTTGCTTAGATCATGTGTTACTAAAAACAAAATTAAGTGCATTTACATTTTCGCTAGGAACCAGTATCACAGATCATGAATCAGTCTTATTTAGCTTAAAAACTGACGCGTCTATAAGCAAATCAACAAAACTAAAAATCATCAGTATAATTGACAAAGAAAAACTGAAATCCGATTGTGACAATCATGATTTTGTGGAAGTTTACCAGGAAGGTAACTTAAATGCTGCAATGAGCAAGTTCATTTATAAAATGCAGCAATTAATTGCAAACAACTCAATAAGACGATTAACTCCTAGAAATAAATTTATAATAAAACCATGGATAACTGTTGGTATGTTACGGTGCATACGCACTAGGGACAGGATGCACAAAAAATTAAAATCAAATACAACTAATGAAATATTAAAAATATCGTACCTAAGATACCGAAATTATTGCAATAATTTACTAAAAAAACTTAAGAAACAGTATGAGAGAGATCAATTAATAATGTCTAAAAATAATTCAAAAAAGCTCTGGTCTGCCATTAAAACAATTACTAACGCCAATAACAAAGATCAACAACCACTACAACTTTTAAAAATTGCTGATAATCCCAAAGTGGCGGTAAACAAAACTAATGATTATTTCTCTAATATTGGTAAAAATTTGTCTGATATGATTTTGCCCACTCGCTTTCCAAAATTCCAGAAAGTTATTGAGCCTCCCATGAAATCTTTTGTTCTCTTACCTACCGACAACGCAGAAGTTGCGAGAACAATACAATTTTTAAAAAGCGACTGCGCTCCAGGTTGGGATCGGATCGGTGCCGAGATTCTTAAGATTACATCCAAATCAGTAACACCCGTGCTTACTGATTTGATAAATCGCTGTTTTGAGGCTGGGGTTTTTCCAGATTCGTTAAAAAGAGCTGTAGTACATCCGATACACAAGGCGGGTGATAGAGGCAGTGTCAGTAACTATAGGCCAATTGCAATCTTAACTTCATTATCGAAATTATTTGAGCGCATAATTAATACCAGACTTACTAAATACCTAGAAGATGGCAATCTACTCTCAAACGCGCAATATGGTTTTAGATCTGGCCGCTCAACTAATAATGCTGTGCTTGACCTTGTTAACTTTTTGGTTAGTAAATTAGATGATAAAATGAAATGCTTAACTATATTTCTAGACCTTGCTAAGGCCTTTGACACTGTTTCTGTCCCCTGCCTTGTTGAGACACTGGAAGACCTTGGTATAAGAGGCATCCCATTGGTATTGTTATCAGATTATCTGCACAATAGAACCCAATGTGTAAAAGTCGGTGAACACATCAGTGATGAATTGCCAATTGCATTCGGGGTGCCACAAGGCAGTATACTCGGACCAACACTCTTTCTCTGCTATATTAATGAGCTCTGCACTATTAGTAATAAGAACTGCCGCATCTCAGCTTATGCAGATGATACTGCTCTAACCTTCTATGCTGATTCGTGGGATGAACTTTTTAATCTTGCGCAGGAGGGATTTAACCAAATTTGTCATTGGCTAACATCACACTCTCTCACTTTAAACGACGATAAGACCAAATTCATGGTGTTCTCTATCCAAAATCGTACGGAAACGGCTAATCTTAAAAATAATATATATGCGCATAAATGTAACTTTCCTCCTACTCCAAGCTGCACATGTCCCAAAATTACCCCTACTAAATGTATTAAATATCTTGGAATCGAAATTGACGCCAACTTAAATTTCGAAAATCATATACAAACTATATCCAATAGAATGCGAAAATTAACATACGCTTTTAAAGCACTACGTGACGTAGCAGACAAACATACCATAAAGTTAGTTTATGAGGCCTTGGCGCAATCAATCCTATCCTATTGCATCACTACCTGGGGAGGAGCTTGTAAGACAAAAATGATAACCCTTGAAAGAGCTCAAAGAATGATACTAAAAGTAAGCCTATCAAAACCTCGGCTATTTCCTACTTCTAAACTTTACGAAGAAGCGCAAGTCCTCACTGTGCGCCAGCTTTACATAATGCTATCTATACTTCATAAGCTGAGTGATTTACCAGAGGGCAGAAGAAAGCATATAGCTCAAACTAGAAGAAAGTACGCGGTATGTGAGTCGGTTGCTGTAAACACCTCTTTTGCAAGAAGATTTTTTCCATACAGAGGAGGTATGTTGCTCAACAAAGTAAACAAAATAGTTCCCTTTTCCAACCTTTGTAAAAAAGAATGCAAAAATATAATTTATAAATGGATACAGACACTTAGTTACTCTGAAACAGAAAAGATCCTAGAGGTAACAATATAATTTGATGTGTACTATATATACATACATCTATAAAATTACATTTTATATATCACATTAGGTAGGTACTCTATTATACATCTCATTTTTTCACAATTATTATGTTATACACCTAATTATAATTAATATACATTTATCTACATATTACCCACAATACTTAGGAACCCCTGTAACTTAGTAAGTATGTTAAAATATGCAATATTATTATTTGACAAAGATATATATCCTTTGACCACACACACACACACACACACATACACATACACACACACACACACACACACACACACATTCACATACATACACACACACACCCCAACACACCCCACCTCACTCCCACACTCAAAGATATCATTATTATACCCTAAAACATGTTCCCGTTGACTCATTCACTACACTCACGTTCGCTTCTCACATGTTGACAATCTATACAATGTTAAGAAATGGGGGGCCTGGAGATCTATAGCACAAGCCTCGGCTTAGTTTAGACTCCAGATCTCCCACAAATTACAAATTTCTTGTAAATTTTTCCTGTCAGCTGTATAATGTATGTATAACTTGATGTAATTTGTGGAGATGAAATAAACATTTTTATTATTATTATTATTATTATTATATTTATATATGTGAGTTATGTAGGCCATATGATTTTTGAGACTGATTTGCTTATTAAATTGTACAATATAAATCAAAACAAACATGATGTCATAACTATTTACACTCACAGTTACGAATACACAGCTGTTCAAAAAAAAAATTTAAACCTGACTATTCTACAAAATTTTATAACTACTTTACTACTTCTTTAGAGATATAGAAAGAAAAGAAAAATATTGATATTTTCATACGAACAAAACGTGTGCGTATAAAATAACAAGTTAACTCGAACACAAATCTACAGGGTGGCAGGGATATTGACCCCCAAACTGTAACTATGAATTCAGCACATGACTCTAGACTAAGGTTCAAGCGTAGAAATTTTACGTTGATTATAAAAAAAAAAATATCAGCTGTTGTGGATGGGAAATCTTCAAATGACCCCTCCCGCTCTGGGTGGAGCGGAAGGGAGTGTCAGACTCTTACTGACTAAAACCCACCCGTGTTCCATCCTTAGCCCTTTCTGTTCCAGGGCAGCGGTAACCCTTTCGGACGATCCCGCTACATATAAGAGTACACGAGCACCAATATGTCAACACTTGGCAACTTTCAATTGCGATTTTTTCGTGAAATAACGAATGCAACGTTGAAATACGATACATTACATAAACCTATGGGGTCGAAAATGCTGTGTCCGTAACAACATAACAATTCATTCAAATATAAAGGAGTAAATCGCTTTTGAATAAAGACGAGTGTATACATACTTTTGCTCGTGACTGTACTTACGTGGTCAAAATGGATAGAACAGCAATTTTTTTTTTAATAACCGATGACAAAGTTCTATACATTAGAATAATATAATATTTAGAATCATGTACTGAATCCATAGTAGCATGTTGCGCATCGATGTCCCTGCCATCCTGAATAATTAAGCATAACATAATCAGCCTATAATGTTCCCACTGCTGGGACACAGGCCTCCCTCCTCTTTGAGAAGGAGTGGGCTACCACGCGGGCCCAATCCGGGTTGGTAGATGGAATAATTAAAAGCACGTAAAAATAGTCGGCAGCTGCACGTTGTGACTGTGAAATTTCCTGTCACTGCTTCCACTCATCATATTCCAGTGCTATGGAGGACCAACAGCACAGCGCTGATTTTAAGATAAAAAACAACACATATTTTTGCTAGGAAAAATACAGCAGAAATTTTTTCGTTGCTTATTAAATTTTGGGCAAAATAACGAAATTGTTTCGTACCGGCACAACATCCTGAATGAATTTATTTGTAATTTGGGCTACATTTCCTCCGTAACATTTACCAGTTATTCTGGTTAAGGTTTCAGGACCACGACTGAAGTAATTTCCTTTTTTTCTGATAGTGTTTATCGAGTGTTTGTATGTTGTACTTCTATGTATTCTTTAGCCGTGTTGTCTAAACGGCTCGATGGATTTAGAAAAAACAACCAACGTTTACATAACTGGTTAGCGTTTACACACCTCTGCACAACTTTTCGGGTGAATGGAGGCGAGATGATATTTATACTAATATTATAAATTCGAAAGTAACTCTGTCTGTATGTTACCTCTGCACGCGTAAACCATTGATCGGATTTCGATAAAGTTTGGCAAGGATAGATGATAGAGATTGAAAGATAGATGGCTCCCTGGGGAAGGTTTTTTTTTGTTAAAAAAAAAAAACGTTGCAGAAGCTAGTATGATTATACAAAAAGATCAAAATGGTGTAAAACTTGAAATGGTTCACCCATTTCAAGTAGTTTCACAAGAGAAAGTAAAAACAAAAGATTTTCAATTTTACAGTTTTCATATTTTTTACTATAAATGTTTAACACATCGGTCTGTGACATAATTAACTTTACACTTAGGTCATTAATTTTGCTAGGGCTTCATACAGTAAATATAAGTACCTATAGATCTCCTTTATACTAATGCAGTATATTATTATGTATAACACGAGGGCTGCATTTGTTTTTAATATTTTAATTTATAACAAAAAGAGACAAGATTAAAGAGTAGTAATCAAAATTCTAATAAACTGCGGCAAAAATACTACATCGGCTTCAAAACTAATCTAAATAGTGAGCCTTCGTGGATCAAGGTCTAAAACAAAATGTCTAGTAAGCTGGTTCAACTCCTCGTCGTTACGCATGGCCAGTACAATGTGATCAGAAGGTCAATTCTCGTAATTTAAAACGTTCAAAATCTAGTCGCAGTCTCATATCGGCGACAAAAAAATGTCAAAAACTTGTCAAAATGTAGGGAAAATATTAGAAGTATTTTTTGACAGATTGAGATGAGACTGAGACCAGACTGTGAACATTCTTAAAATTACGAGAATTAGGTACCCCTCTGGTGTGATGGTCGTTCTGTTGCATCTTGCGAAGGCTAACTTGAGAGTCTCAGCAGCCAGACAATCCAGGACGGCGGTCAAAAAGCCGGGCGCCGCATCACTAAAGCGGTCGTTACGAAAAATACGAAATTATCCACAAAAAGTAGCTGTATAGAGCTGTGCCTACGTAACAAGGGTTAGTGACCTATCACAATTCACAGGGCATCTTAAAAGCCGGTGCATATTAATGTCCGTGCCACAAAAATCCGCAGAAATATTCTCGTACATTTTACCTTTTAAAAGCCTTTGCGTCCAGTAATAAAGAACGTATAAAATATATGATACGGCCGCCACTATTACGTGACCAAAAATTCAGTTAAAATTTCTGGTAAATGAACAAAAACTTGTAACCTAAGCCAAAAATGCCTCGTCAGTGTTGATATTGAAAAAATAAACAGCATAAGAACAGCGTTCCAATTTTTGTGAACCTGCCTGAGGTTTAGCTATTCCCGTAATTAAAAAGTTAAATCTAGCCACACTCATAGAGAATCTGAGCGATAGTCAAAGTCAAAAACTTATTAAATTCAAAGGTAAATTAGAAGTATTTTTGGCAGATTGAGACTGAGATTAGAATGAGAGAACACGGTAATTGTCCCTGTGGCGGTCTGGCCTGTGTTTAAAATAAAGGAGATAGTCAGTAGCTTGGTCCTTATCCCCTTACATCATTAATTTCTCTGCCGTGTGTAGCGATCGCAACAGTACTCCTTTTAGTGAAGATGATGTATCATCTTGTACAGTCAACAGCAAAAGTAGATGATCAAAATCAGAAATTTAATACTAATGAACGGAGTTTGCGTCAGAACTGTGGGGCGTCGAAGTGATTCAAAATATGTCAGACTCAGTGTCATACTTTTGAATCACTTCGACGCCACACAGTTCTGACGCGAACTCCGTTAATTAGTATTGAATTTCTGATTTTGATCATCTACTTTTGCTGTTGACTGTACACGATACAAGCGTTATTTTGTAAGCAAAGATTGTAAACAAAATACGATATCTTTCGTGTAATTGACACCTCCTATTCGAAAAGTAGGTACGTAATTGTGTATTGCTTACATTAAAAAATATTTGCTGTCTAAAAACGATATATGCTATGAAACCTATCCACCAAATTACGTGATATTTACACAGAACCGTATATTTTTCCAAATAAAATTTATCTTCGGAAAACAGAGGCAGTTTTTCCTTATATTTTATGCTGAATCCAAGTGTATTACGAGGACAGGTAAAGTAAACAATGGCTCACATTCGCGTAATCAGAATGTAACGTCGGCAGCTCGGGAGTAATCGTCAGGATATTACTCACTGGATGAAGACGATGAAAAAGGTTCAGGATATAACTATTAGTGCACCGTACAGTGATGTACTCTTCCGAATAATTTCCTCACTCTTCTTACTAGAGTAAGAAATCATATCATCGTTTGATTTGATGCCTTGCTTTGTGCGTTGGTTATTTTTTTATTAGGCTGTTAAGTTCTGACTAATACTAGAATAATAGTGACCAAAAGATCACCATCCAGCGTCCAGTACAACAATGGTTTCAGGATATTATTGAGACTTCCTGAGTGAGTGGGAGACAGTCGCAACCGCAACCCGAGAATAGAGAGAGAGAGTAGAGAGAGAGAGAGAGAAGAGAGAGTTAAGTTCATAGAGTTTCAGCTCTCCAATTGTATAGCAGTTTGTGCGGAGGGTGATTGGTACTAACTACTATGTTATTAACTCTATGGATTCTTTGTTCCGTAATAAAAGTCATTATTTATTTTATTTAAAAAATAATTTATTATTTACAGAGTCCAATCGACAATATCTATGGGCTGAAGAAGTCGAGATCATTTTCACCATAAATATCGTTATCTGTAGGATGTAAATGATCTCGGCTTCTTCTTCATTTGCCCGGTGTACAATAAATACATCATGTAAAACTACTTTACACTGTATTCACTAACAGTTAATTAAAACTCAAGTAAGTTTCAAACTATTTTATTTCAACACCGTTGTAGGTACTGCTCTTCCGTGTCTCTGAGACCAACTTTGATCACTTTAAAATTACACTTTCCCGGTTTCCGCACTCGCTTTGCCCTTTCATTCTTACCGCGTTACATCGGTAAAGATTTTGAAACCACTGATTGCTACTGCCAGTCGGCAAAAGAGATAAGTAACCAGGGCATCAGATATAGTTGAAGTTTAATAAGAAACCGTTGGATATTATTTAATGAAATTTAATTTGATAAATAAACTATTTGTTTTCTATTAATGAAATTAAATTTCATTCGAAAACATCCATCGGTTTCTTGCCAAACTTCAACTATATCCGACGGCCCTGGTTACTTATCTCCTTTGGTGACCGTACATACTACTAGTCCTTCAGACCCTCGGAATTTTGGCTGTGGCAGCACCTCTTAGCAGAGACTAACCATCAATGCTGAAGATATTATAGTGCACCAGTGTGTGCACAGACACAGGTCAACAGGTGCACTCGCTCTTCCCTCTATTCTCTCCTCCTCTTCTCTCTTCTCTACGGATATATTGCTGTAATCAACATGCAAAATGAGGGTACATTATAGGACCCTGGCGGTCCTATAATGTATGTCCTATTTAAGTAGATTCGACTCACCCAGGGAAGTCAGCCCCGCTACCTAACTAGTTGACTGACTAATCTTGTCACCCAGGCATGAGCTTTTGTTTTGAGCAACCTAGTTTATTCCGCTTCGATTAAAGCCTTCATCTTTTTCAAAGAGGCAACTTATGTTAACTTAAGGTTTTTCCTTTGTACAATTAAAAGCCATTGCGTGTGTATGCCTCGAGCTTCCTGAGTGACGGCTATGTGTGAAGAATCTGTATAGTGCTTAATCTGTTTGCGCTTCGGATAGCGCGGCTCATCTTTAATCCCGGGTAAAAGCCCAATGGGACGCCCGCAATTAATAAAACTGCGCCCGTCCTCTACTCTTTGCCGGGATTACAATTTTGCAAGTCCCGTGATTTCTAGCCAGCTTTTTGTTGTAATAATCTGTGGTCGATTATTTCTTTAGATATCTTTTGTCTTATAAATACAGTTTGAATGAAGTGCTGATTATACTTAGGATTTTCTATGCAACGTAAAAAATCCAAAGTTCTCTTTGTCTTTGGCAAGAACGTGTACACGTGTACACGTGAACGTGTGCAACGATCCTATTACATGCAAAAGTGAATGTAATAGGATCGTTGCACAAGGCGTTATAAAAAATAAAACACTAACATATTGTTACGAGCTTCAGGGTTAGCGACAATTAAAAACTGCCGATATAAATTACCAAAAACCGGCCAAGTGCGAGTCGGACTCGCGCACCAAGGGTTCCGTACAATTTAAAATGATTAAAAATATTTTGATTATATGATGTAACAAAAAAATTACGGTTTTCGCAATTTTTCCTTTATCTGTGCTATAAGACGTTGCTTCGTACCAAATTTAAAGATTCTGAGTTCACGGAAAGTACCCTGTAGGTTTTGATTCCCTTGCGAGTGTCGAAAATTTGCGGAAATTTTCGGCATAAACGGCTGTATCTTTTGATTGCGTTGGCGTAGAAGTTTGATTTTTTGACAGCTCCAAGAGTCAGTAGACCTAAGTATTTGATATAAATTCCAGCTTGATACCTCCACGCGTTCCTGAGAAAAAGGTTCTTGACAGAAAGACGGACGGACGGATAACAAAGTGCTCCTATAGATTTCCCATCCACAAAAAAAAAAAAAAAAGGGTTCCGTTTTTTCCTTTCGAGGTACGGAACCCTAATAATTACACTTTAATTAAACAACGCTAATAACAACTCAAACACACTAATTATAAAACACAATTGCACTTAAGTCGCACTTGAAGATCGCATTCGATGTATGCTCTAAATTTACTTTATTTTAATTTGGTGCACCTATTCAATTTCATCTGTATATAGAATTTAATTAATATTATTATAACAATTTTCACGTCTGATATTTCCCACCTTGGGGTCCCGGACCTTTAGAAGGGTACGAGGGGCCGAAGCCAACTCGTTCGGCGTTTTTAATTAAGTGACAATATTATTATTTTCAGTAATAGTGATGAATGGCAAATTTTAATAAAAACTTGAAAGCCTTTTAATTGTCAAGAACTTCAAACACGAGGTCTTCCGCCGCGGATGCCGTCAGCTAAGTATAGAATAACGAATTGGACACACAGACTGATATAGAGCGCAGATACCACATTGACCTAATTCCTAGACAGACGTTAACATCCCGACCTGAAACATTAAGTATGTGATCCGTTTCTTTTTAGTTTCCTACATTAAAATTGAATGTAATTGACTTAATTATAAGCAGGTGCTATTTTAAATGGTATGAAACTCTTGAAAGTCTGATTTCACGTCTAGGTCGGGAAAGTTAATATACTAATAATAATATAATAATTAATATACCCCGACTAGAAGGTATTGTTGACTTTCTCCTATGTGGTATTTTAGGTAAATGGGTTTAGGTCTATTTGTTAGGCTATCGTTACATAATATAAAATAACGCCTGTAATCCCCGAAGGCTTAGGCAGGTGTACTTGTAGTACACCCATATTCTGCCAGTAACGTTTAGGTCCCATGTAATAAGGGCGAGCCTGTATCACTCAACTGGGCAAAAATCTGGGTTGCTATCGAGAAATTCCTGCTGGAAAAACAATGACACTTGGCCTGACTTGGAATCGAACCCAGGACCTCATACTAAGTAGTAGCGTTTGCGACCTCTAGACCAATGATGCAGCTATTGTTTTTACTACACGAATAATATGTGAAAAAACTCTGCCAGTATTAATCAGTGAAAGGCGAAAAATGGTGCAAAAGTTGTAATTCATTCACAGTTTTTAAATAAACTCACAGCGAATATTTCACACGTCGTTTTTACATCCACTTAGGTAAGTATGTTGAAGTGGACTTTGCGAAATGGATAGTCGAAATCCGTTCAATCGAAAATCGAGCGTGATTTCGATTTAGGGGTGTTAATTCCTCCGCCGCGGTCCCGTATCCTCTCACACCGCGAGGGACGGGGCTATTCCGCTTCGTATAATCCTTGGTGACTCGACATTTTTAACCTACGATTTTTATATTGAGGAAGGTTTTGGTGTAGGCACTTAGATGCTTAACCAAGATTTTTCCGTTTCAGGAAGCAAGGTTCGGGGAGTGAAGTGTGAAGTGCGGTATGATAATTCTATCAATATCATATCGGATCACCATGAAAATAATGTCCAATGCTGAGTATGATGAGCATCCAAGGAAATATAAAGGGGATATGCAGATCAGGGATGTTATAGATTCAGATTTTTTAAACGATATCCAGGTATGTGGATGGCAAATTTTTTAAGAGGGATTCGGCAAGCGAGTTGCAAATTGCCAATTCTTTTACGTTGTATGTTGATCATAATCCACACAACAATTATGGTATTTTTTTTTAGTTGTGGTAACCAAGTATACAAACACGCTGTGAAACACACACGTACATGCATACACACACTTCCGACATTCATTGTTTCGGACGGTACCGAGAGCTCCTGCACTTACACAAACATTTACAGCGTGTTTGTGCACTTGACGACCACAAGTAAAGCGCGCGTCACTCCGTCAGATAAAAATACTGTAACATAAATGTGTAAACTCCACAATTGTGGACAGGTACGAATACCCGCAACGTCCCTGACGTAGGTAACGGTACACTTGACAGCTGAATGGTGGTCACATCAAGCAAAATTCCGGCCATTTGCATACCATAATATAAGCTTTTAACCAGGTCATGGAAATAGAAATGGCATGTCGTAGCATAGAAATGATTCATCTGTGTGAATAACTTCATTTTGCACTTACTCACTCCCTCTCGTGGTGATATCAGCATAGAAAGTCACGTGATTACAGGCGCCTTCAGAATAATAAAATTGTTCTAGAATTTTCCCTTTTTTAAAGTAGGCATTCTAATTGTTTGGACTGGTTTTGCCTGACTGTTTACCCACCCCGTCGCATCCACGCTATTACTGTGTTCTTTCTATTTTTGTTTTTACTCGGCTCGTGTCTTAGCGTGATGTTAAGTAGTCTATAGCCGTCCTCAAGAATCAGGCTATCAAATGTAAAAATAAATTTTGAAAGCTGAAGTTCTTTTTTGTTTGAACGCGCTAATCTCTGGAACTACCAGTCGGATTTGAAAAATACTTTGAGTATTTGATGGCCTAATTTTTTTGAGATAGGATAAGAGTCGAGCAAAAAGAAAAAAAAGTCAGATCGCTAAGCGAAAACGAAGTGACACTACGGGCAGACGAAGTCACGGGCAGGAGCTAGTTGAATATCCATATACAGGGTGGCATCGACGCGCAACATGTTACACATGGGTTCAGCACATGATTTTGGATCCCTTGCGCTGAAAACATTCAACGAGTCTTTCATCCTAATAATAACAGCGTGCTCTAGATACCGAAAAACACTTTGTTTATCCCTTTATCCTGAGGTTTTCTTGCAACGATCGCTGTTAGCAAGCAGAACGTCTATTTTAAGACTGTTTCTGAGGCATTTTTTGTCTGTACCGTTATTAATTATGTTTCAAACGCGATAAAATAAGTTTTGTTGATCTGATAAACCCAAAAAAATATCTCTTCTAATCCCGTCTAAAACTGGTTTAAGTTTCGGTTTCGTTTAAAGGCTAACTGCGAAAAAAGCTAAGTAAACTTTAATCTGTTTGGCTAAATCTGAAGCTACCACGTGGACCGCAGTTTCTCTACTAGAGAAAACAAAAAAAAAAAACCACCTGAAGCCTTAAAAGAGTCGATTAAAACTTTCTCATTACTGCTATCCACGTGAGAGTAAATCCCTGCGATCCATTAAAACTCTCTCGGCGCAGGTGTTCTTCCTAATCTGTGGCAGATGTCCGTGTGATCGAGTCCGCCGCGCGCCCGCCCTGATGCCCTGATCAGGCATCACGCGTCAGTGGGCGTTCGAACCTCGCCGACGCTGCAGCCGCACACGCCTCCGCGAAAAACAACCGCGATTTTTAAACAACAAAGTTATATTCAAATAATACCCACAGTGTATAGTGCTGTTCTATATTAATAGTGGTTTATTATCAAGTTTTAGAGCCTTAAAAGTTTAGCATTGTATACGTATTTCGTGTGTGTTCTATCTAGTGTTTGAAAAATTTTATTGTAGTTTTTCTGAAGTGGTGTGTCTTATTTTTTATAAAGGTACAGCGTAAAGTTGCTAGCTCAAAAATAAAACTGAGTAAATATGAGTGACCGACGGTTTGAATTAAAATGCGTGTGGAGCCATTTCGCAACGATTCAAATTATAAAAATAACTTTTAAACAACAAAACCTCAGCATGTTAAAAACGATATTCGTGAACATTGATTGAGTCCACTCGCTCGAAACAGTGCACACGGAGCGAATCAAACAATTCAAAACTAACATTTTATTCGATGAATGTGAAACGAATAAAACATTTAAAACTGAACGGGTAACGCTTCGATTTCGTTCTCTTTGAAAGCGGTTTTTGTCTACTCTAGATTTTTCGTACGCACACAATTATTTTTACTCAATTTAATCCTTATTTGCAGGGAGGAAGCTGCAAGTAATTACTTCTTTTCATACGGGCTAGTTTTTCTATCTTTTAGAAATTTCTCAGTAGCAGTCCGGTGTCTGGATTTGTATTCTCACTTTCTCACTTCAGTGCAGTTTCAGTGATGGGACTGAAATTGCACTGAAGAGGGCAGAAGTTCTCACATTTTAAACCTCTGCACTACGCCTTCGGGGAAAACAGGAGTGATGTTGTGTTTAGCAGTTTTTTAGGTCGGAAACCTTATAGTTTCGTCATGTCCGTCCGTCCGTCCTCTGCTTAACAAATATGTGTATTTACCACGTCGACAAAGTGCTAAAATAAAATTACGAAAAATATTTATTTTTCGGGGATATGATTTGAGGGATATTGGTAGGGGAGGTATCCCCTACACGTAAAGTGGGGATGAGTTTTTTTTCTCGTCTACCCCATAGTGTGAGGTGTCATTAGATAGGCATTAAAATATTGAGAGGTTGCACGATTTTTTGATTTAGGTATCCGTTTGCGAAATATTCAACTTCAAAGCGCATTTTTTTGTTAAAATAGCGCGTTCCCTGTAAAAGCTAAACGGCTGGCTCAAAAAATGTGAAAAATATTATGATGATAGTCCATGTGATGAACTTTGAAGGAAAACTATAACGGCTTAGATAAATTTGTTAGTTCAGGAGTTATAGAGGCCTAACTTGTAAAGTGTCATTATGGCTGACTACGAAACCCTATTCTGTGCGTGGCCTGACACGCACTTGGCCGGTTTCGCTAGATTCTTCTAAAATTAATGAAGAAAGTACTTGAAAGTAACAAGTAGAACAGCCGACATTTCCGTCGCATTGTTCTCCCGAACACCGAAGTTCGATTGCTTCTGCTTAAATATAAGTTTTCTTAGAACTGAGTTTTCAACTTCGCGTCGGCCTACAAGCCTAGATACCTATTTTAATTTTCTGCACTGAGAAATGACAGCGCACATCTTGAAACAGTGACCAATCTCACTGTTAGTCAGGAAAACTCCTCTCAAATGTCAAACAAATTTGACAGGAATCTCTACCTTCACATAACCTTCTTTACATGAAATCACAGGACTTTAAAAGAGACCGTTAAATACCCATGACTTTATTTCGGTGTTTCTTTTCAGTGGTTAGTCTATTTAGGACTGATTTTTCAATCGACAAATAACATTTAACTGTGGAATAAAATTGACGTCTGGCAGTTTTTGCATGGAAGAAATGTCAAAAATTCAAAACTATAACTCGGATAAAATTATCTGCCGTTGGAAAAATCAGCCTTTAGTTAGTAAAAAAATACCCGTAGAAGTGTTATTTTTATCCAACTTACAGATAAAGTACAATGTATTTATCATATTTTGGCGAACCTAGGAATTTGTTTTATGTCCCTTTCACCAAAGGGACAATAAACTCGAATGGGTGCCCTTATTTGTCTTGGCGTGTTCACAACTAAGAGAAACAGCAAGATATATCTGTCTCGTTTATGACAATGCTGCTGATCCCATGGGGGCTTGGTGTCAGAATTTCGGGATTATAAGGAACTTAGTGTTTCATTGGCCCGTCGGGAGGTACTTGTTCTAGAGACTCGAGAGGAGGTATTGATATTGCCTTGGGGCTACAACCTACGTTTGTTAGGTAATAGTTTGATTGACATTAAATTACAACTGTCTTGGGTATTATTTGTATTATGTTCCTTGTGTTATAATTTCCTCTTTGAACATGGAAGGGTTTAAATGCAAAACGAGTCTCGCTGTTCGTTTGTTTAGTAGGTATGTTTTCTAGGGAAAAATTTTCTTTTCCATTGAACCGACTTTGATGAGTATCGCCGGAGGTTGTTGGAGAAAGGCGTTTAATATTCAGGAAAGTTATCAAGCTATAGGTAGTGTAGGTTTTAACAAAACGGTCTAAACTAAAGGATTTCTTTTTTATTGCTACATCAATATTTCAGAAGTTTGCAAACTAAAGGTAGGTATGTTAATCAGCACCATATAACTTGGAAAACGTCAATTTAAATTCAAAATCTAACAGGAGATGAGAATATCTTACAATACAGCAAGTTCGGACACAAATTCTTTGTATCGTGAGTGAAGTCATTTTGTAGATATGTGGGCAGTATAAAAGTGGTTATAAAAGTGGTTGTTGATAAAATACTTTATTTTCTTTGTCATAACGTTACCCGGTCTAATTCCAGTCCACTTTGTTTTAGGAAACTATTCGTCTGACCCTAGCTAGTCGTCTGAAGCTAAGTACTAGATACTTTCCAGTAGGTACCTATTTTTGTACGTTTTCATTTTTGTTTAAGAGGCACATATATGCTCAGAATGAGAGAGAATTAGGTGAGAGGCTTTGAGGAAAAAATCGTTACTCACTATCTAAATCATATGAAGAGAAAAGATTTGATTCTGTGTTGTTTTGTTACGCTTTCACGCTAAAACGTCTAAACGGATTTGGATTGGTAGACCATCTATCACAATTGCGTAACACACTATCGATCACAATCTGAATCATTTTGTAGGACGTTGCTAATCCATTGCTCCATATGTTCGAAAAATGTGTCTGCTCAACAACGTAAATAACGCAATGAATGTTGTTGGACTGTCAGAATGAAAGCCATTCCTTCTGTTAGTGTGTTACGGAACTAACCCGCAGGTCGCAGGTCGCATCGCACGAGCCTGTGAACGAGGTCTTTGAATGGCGACAAACAAAATTCCCATAACCACCATGATAGCCACGGTCGCATTTTGATGAGCTTAGCGTAATCCTTTTTATCACTCTCAAACACCCGTAAACAAAAACTTTTAATACATTCCGTACCTTACTACCAATTTTCTTCTCTTATAGTACTCTATAAGAGAAGAAAATTGGTAGAAGCCATTATCCGCCATGGACTGTGTAATAGAAAAGTTGATATAATTATGTTTCGATTTCCAAATATTAATAACTACCGCGTGATTAAATATTTAATAATGAACACACCTGCTTTTTCCCAGTCCTTTAATATGTACATACTTGGTTATGTATTGATAATCTCGTGAATGTTAAATATAGTTCGGTATTGTGTTGCCGCATACAAAAACATCCATTCATTTGTAATTTTTCTACCAGTTGATGTGTAAAGAGAGTATAAAATGTTTCCGCGATCCACATTGCTTTCGATTTAGCCGTCGAAGTGTAATCAATTCGAGGTGTTATTGGTGTGTTTCAAGATTTACATTCTACGATGACGTCTGCTGGAAAATATTGAGGATTGCGTATCGGTTAAAAATAGTGTACATCAAGATGTTTTTTAAACCGTGGTAATGGCATCCGATTGGCCCGAGAGGTATAAAAATAGGTAAAATTGGAGGTTTTTTTCAATTTGAAGCATATTTTGCTGTCTTCCTTTTAGATTAAATAGATGGGTACCCGAGGAGGCTCTGGAAAATAATTCCTGGAAGGATTTGGGGAGGCATTTGCTCAGCAGTGGGACTGAAAGCTCTAAAAAAATTAAGGAAGCCTACAATATTTGTAGGGTGTTTGAGTATGAAAACAGTTTCAGTTGCTTTCATCAGTTTTTCCAGATAATAAGCCATAAAACCACCTTAAAACACTGACCACAATCCCCTAACTTTGCCACGTTTGTTCGAAAAAGAAGCGGAATTATGGAAATACTTTAGCTAAATGAAAGAGTTTGGGAAATTTAATTATGTAGAGAATGTTTCTAGATCTTTCTGTTCATGTTATGATATAATGAGGCGTGTGTTATGTTTTTCCCGAGTTAATGCAGGATGTTCAACATATTTAGGTACTCCATGGCTTATAAGGCTTATAAGGTTAAAGGTGTTTGTACACTTGGTTACCACAAGTAAAGCGCGCGTCGTAAAAATACTGTACTATCTATTATAGACCTTTTATTGTTTTTTTTTGTTTGTGTTCATTTTATGCGTCATGTTTACCGCAAATAAATGTAAAGAAAGAAGAAAGAAAGAAAATACATTTATTTGGCACAAACTAAAAGACACACAATACACCAAATACATACATCATATATAGCAAACAATAAAATAAAAAAAGATTAAATAAAAAGTGTGAAGTGCGTGTGTGTGTGTGTGATGTATTTTCTTTCTTTCATCGAACGCCGCAGATAGTAAACTCGTAACAATAATTATTATAAATATGATATGAAATTGGCAATGTACACGTAATATTTTACTGTGAAAGTAATATCCAATGTTACTTACACTAATTCGCTAATGTAACCACGCCCGTCATAAAATAACTGTAGACGGAGACTCACAAGAATGTAAGTAGTATATCAGCGATATACCTATAGAGGATAATAGATATGAAGGGTAGTTATACTTAATTCAAAGTTCATACTAGATTTAATACCATCCTACTAATACATAAACGTGAAAGTTTGTATGGATGGATGGATTTTTTTTTTTTTTTTTTTTTTTTGTGGATGGGAAATCATCAAATGACCCCTCCCGCTCTGGGTGGAGCGGAAGGGAGTGTCAGACTTTTACTGACTAAAACCCACCCGTGTTCCTTCCTTAGCCCTTTCTGTTCCAGGGCAGCGGTTAACCTTTCGGAAAATCCCACCGCCCCGGCAGGCTTCGGCCCTGTGGGGCACCGTCCTCTGCTGACATCTCTTTGAGGCGCGCGTGGAACACAACGCGCCGTCCGGCACGGGCCTGGTCCTGATCGGACGGTGAGCTACCCATTACTCACCGCCCGCAGGCCCGCGCCTACGGTGGCCGGGAGTCGTCACGCGGCTCCCGACGCCCGGAGCGTCTCCCGCGGCGGCTGAGGCGTGAGGTGTTCTCCCTCAGCCTCCCCGCCACCTCCTTCGCTAGCATGACTGCTTCGCAGAAGGAGGTGACTGCCTCCCATTCTCTCTCGCCCCGGACCATGGCTTGCACCAGGGCCGGGCGCGAGAGGTCGCCGCCGTTGCCGATCGCCTCCACGAGGACACGGCGGGTCTCCGCCCAAGCAGGGCAGACCTCCACCGTGTGCTCCACCGTGTCCTCTGGGCGATCCGGGCAGTGGTGACACCCGGGCGTCTCCTCCCGCCTGATGATGTGCAGGAACCTCCCGAAACATCCGTGTCCGGAGAGGACCTGCGTCAGGCGGTACGTGAGAGCGCCGTGACGCCTCTCTAGCCACTCCTCAAAGAGGGGTCTTATCGCCGCTATCGCGGCGTGCCCTGCGCTGGGTTGCGATAGTCGCGCCTTCCATTCCGCCATGAGATCGCGCCGGAGGTCCGTCCGCTCCGCAGCGATTTGCCGCGGGTGCAGAGTTTCCCCCCGGCGTAGTGCCTCCGCGCGCCAATCATGCAGGCGCGCAAGCACTATCGCCTCCAGATCCCAACGCGGCAGTCCGGCAAGGAGGCATGCCGCCTCGCGCGAGATCGTGCGGTAGCCCCGGATCAGCCTTACGGCTACCACCTTCTGGGGCGCGTTCAGATAGTGTGCGGCTCGAAGCCGCAGTGAACGCGCCCATACCGGGGCCCCATATAGGGCCATGGACCGCACGACCCCCGCGTATAGCCTCCGGCAGGAGGCGTTTGGCCCCCTCAGGTTGGGCAGGAGCCGCTTTAAGGCGGCCCCGGCCCGTTCCAGTTTGGGGGCCAAACGTCGGAAATGCTCGACGAAGTTCCACCGGCTGTCGAGGACGAGACCCAGGTATCTCATCGTTGTTGGATGGATGGATTGATGGATGTTTGTTACTCTTTCACGCAAAAACTACTGAACGGATTTGGATGAAATTTGATACACAGATGGTTTATAACCAGGATTAACATATAGAATACTTTTTATCCCGATATTACCACGGGATCGAAAGTTATGCAGGTGAAACCGTGGGGTGCAGCTAGTACTCAATATATTAAACGATATATTTGACTGTCATGTTGGTCTAGTAATCGCAAGCGCTACTGCTGAGCATGAGGTCCAGGGTTCGATACCTGTTCGGTCCTGGGTTTGGTTCCTTCTGGAGTTTCTTAGGAGCAGGCAGGAGTCTGTATTTGTGCCTGGATAGGCTCGCCTCCTATGACACGGCGAAATGTGTAATAATTTAATAAAAAATAAAAATACAATATCCTAACTAAAATACGGCGCCTAAAATTGTATGTGCGTACCGCATATTTTTGTACTTAAAGGTGTCCTTCACCACACAATCCTCACCTTTGAAAACTTAATGAAAATAAATTTTGAGAACGCCAAAAAATAGTCAAGAAATAGTCATAAATAGTTACCAAGGTCAAAAAAATAGTCGCATTATGATTCCGAAGTTATAGCTATAGGTAGGTGAGGATTGTGTGGTGAAAGTCTCCACACAATCCTCACCTCTGTGCAACCAAACGGCTGCGAGTATCGACTTGGTTTGGATTGGTGAGGATTGTGTGGTGAAGGACACAAATTTTATAATTTTTGACACAAATATTATTATATTTTGGGATAATTTTAATGCAGGTTCAATTTTACAATGGAAATGAGCTACAAAAAGTTTTTACACACCTAATGAAACCTGTGTGATTTAATTATTTTTTTGTTAATGAATTTTTACATTTATTAAACATACACTGATTAATTACTATTTTTACAAGCTAACACTAAAATATATATACAAGTATATAATAAGAAATATACAGAAAAAGGCAGGAGCTCATTGGGCATCAAAAAATTAATAATACTTGTGTCCATCACATTAATTATTTATAAAGTAAAATTATTATTGTTTACCTTACAGCAAATTTTAGGTCATGCAAATATGCCTACTGATATGTTTAAACTCCTTGTGCGTTTCTCAGTAGATGTAGGAAGTTCCTGACAAGTTTCCAAACATGACCTTAATTAACTCCAAATTAACTGTTAATATTTACCTTCCTTTACAGAAACGTACTTGCTTATCTTTCCGAAGCTCCAGGGTTTTTCTCAGAATGTGAATAAGCAAGTTCTTTTTACGTTCCTAAATATGTGTTCATGCCTTTGAAAATATGTATAAACACGTTTTCTTAGCTTTATAAGTATTATCATAATCCTTGTTGCGATACAGCGCTGTGTAAGATATCAAGCGTCATTTTCTTCGCTCCGTTCCTTGGGTGCGTATTTCAAAGGGATTTTAGCGAGTTATGTTATAAATGGTGCGCTCTTTGAAGATAAATTGTATTTATACTAGCTGTTCTCGCGACTTCGTTCGCGTGCATGTCAGAAAACAAATTAGAGTTTATGGGTTTTATTTTTTTCTGCGCGGAACCCTGTTTTTTTTTTAAATAAAAGTAGCCTAAGTTACTCCAGCTTTCTGCCAATGAAAGTTCTGTCAAAATCGGTCCCGCTTTTTCGGAGATTAGGTGGAACAAACAGACAGACAGACAAACATTTTTAAAATTGTTTTTTTTTAACCCCCGACACAAAAACGACGGGGTGTTATAAGTTTGAGCTGGCTGTGTGTGTGTGTTGTGTGTGTGTCTGTGGCATCGTAGCTCCCGAACGGATAAACCGATTTTGATTTTATATTTTTTGTTTGAAAGGTGAATTTGTCGGGAGTGTTCTTAGCTATGTTTGATGAAAATCGGTTCAACATGGCCGCCGCCACAAAATGGCGGATTACATATTTTTTCACAACTCCTTCAATATGGGTGTTAAATAAAAGGGCTTGACTAGTAGAATACTAACACTATGATAAATTTCAAATCCAAGATGGCCGCCACCACAAAATTGCGAATTACAAAAAACCTGACTAAACACCAAATTAAGAACTTGGAATCTTAAGATGCAAGAAAATAAAAGAAATGAAATAATAAGGAGTCCCTACAAAAAGCATGAAATAAAAAAACTTGATTAAAATTTTTAAAAACCTCCGACACAAAATAATAATAAAAATAGTATGAATGTAAAAAGCCTAAAACAATAAAAAAAAAACTTTAAAAAAAAATAGCCACAAATAGAACAAAAAAGGTATAAACGTGAAACCCTATAAAAAGAAAAAAATAACCTTGAAATTATGACCCTACGTAAGTACGAAAGAAATTTTTTGATTAAATGTTGTCCCGTCGGGGGACCGCTACTATTTTAAACTTTAACAGAACGTTAGGCTAATGATTAGTAAATGGACCTAAATAGAGTTTTCCACCAGTGCAGTGTTTTCGGCTAATTTAAGGGAAAAGCCTCGAAGACCCGAAGATAGGTAGTTCTAAGTTTAAATTAATTTACCTCATCACATAATTAAAAAAACTGCTATAAATAAAAACAAAATGGAATGCTATCTTTCAGGTACCTACATTCACACAACAATCCTGTAAAATTAAGCAATGACACTTTTCCAAATGCTTTATCAGACCCTCGATCTCTTGCTCCTAATCTCTTTGCTACTGAGCCTGAAACCGAAGTGATAATAGCCATTAAATTGTGGCGAGATCTACATCGCCGCATGCAAACTACGCATCACACTGACGTCACGCAAAATCCTGTATCGCGCAAGCAGTTTTTACTGCGTAACTAGTCCCGACGTTCCGACATCAATCGTGGGGCAGTTGCCCACCAGATACAACACACGGTCGGAGGATCCTACCCTTTTTATGGAGGATGAGTGAACTTTACTCACTGTTCCTCATACCTCTATAAAATTAAAAAGCTATGTATATGCTTACTGGACTCCAATACTTATTGCGGCGCGACTTCGGCACAATAATAGGTCGACTTCGACTTCCAAAAGGTAGATTTTCCTCAACCGAAGCCGGTCGTTGCTTAGCATAATAATAGGGTTCCAGAAAGCTCTTAAGACTTACTAGATGTAATTAAATTGCCCTTTATGTTGATGGAATGATTAACATAACATCGTTTTCTTTTTACGTTTCGAGAAATCGTTAAAAATAGGTCTGAAATTGAAATATGAAATATTAACCTTTGAAGCGTTCACTACACAATTTTAGTCCTTTTTTTTGGTACTTTTCGCGCATTTTATGTGTTAATAAATTACGTTAAATAAAATAGCTCTAAGCATATTATGCATAATCAGACTATAATGTTCCCACTACTGGGACACAGGACTCCTCTTAGTGAGAGGGAGTGGGCCGTTATCTTCCACGCGGGCCCAGTGCGGGTTGGTAGATGTCACATGTCTTTGAATTTTTGGTTCTAGAACAACGGTTCAAAACCAAATTTTATCTCTCGCACCTGCAGTGGTATTCTGTAAATATTTTACCGCGAAAACTTGAGTGAAGTGAGCCTGAAGTGAGCTGTCAATAGTGTCGATCCCTAGCAGGTGGAATGACAGGTCACTTCACATTTTCACGGTGAGGTTTATACAAAATAGACCAGCTGAACTACTTAACATAATCATAACAAAGTTTATTAGTACGACGAGACTGTGTTCTAAACAGTTGCACGTTAAATTGTCTGCCTACATTAGGTGGCCGCAAATTAGCGCGTGCGCAATTGCGGCCGCCCGTGCCGATGGCTCCCGAATCCAATTGAAAGGCTTTTATGGTTGACAACGTGAATAGTTTACTATGTTCCAGAGAATTGGGAAATCGGTTTAAGCACCGGATGGCAACAATTTACAAGTATAACTTCCTCTCAAATTGAAAGCTTGTTCTGGATAAGTTAAGTTCGAAAGCTCTATTGAATAATAATTTGGTTTGTTCCGTTTTTTTAACAGTAGAAAATACTTTGAAAAGCTCATGTTCCTAAGTGTCTCCGTAATTCTCTGGTATTTTATAATAACTGTAAGATACATGAGTTTTTTCCATGCACGTACGCAATGGTTGTCAAAAAGCTGTTAACGAGCATGCTTCATGCCACCAACCAAGTATGACAAAAACATTTGTGTAGTGTACCCCTGGCCTTACACACAAACAACGCACCTAAACCTCACAATGTCACTATCACTTCACCTAAACCCGATAATTTAACGAACATTAGAGCGTACTCACGACACACGTTCACACCCTGTCATGTCTAATGTATTGTATGTAATGTAGATTGAGTCACGTGCTTGAATCCATTTACTACCAATATATTGATCATACAACCGTGAATGAGGTGAAATATTGAAGGGGATGGTCCAACTGGCCCAACGTGGAATAAATGAAAGTCAGAGGAAGTCCCAAAAGTGAAATTCGGACCATACATCAACATCATTGGGTCCATTATCCACCATTTGTAAGGGCCGACTAGAATCAATTCTATTTTACTGGAATTTTTTACTTTCAAAATTGCCTTTTATGTGCCTATTTGAAATAAATGATTTGACTTTGATTCGTGCAAACTTCACAAAGTTGTCCACACTGTATGTGGGTCAGTTTGTTATCTTTACCGTAAGAAGCTGTAACTAAGCGAATTTGAGTGTGTCTTCATTACTGCTGGAAGCACTTATTATGACGGTCAGTGAGGGTGGCCCTTGTTCAGTAATGGACACTTAAGGTTGATTTATGTTGATGACTGGCCCTTCGACCATGTCTTGGCCCTGCATCACGATTCATGGTAGAAAATTCTTTCTTTTTTACTACTTGTATGATTTTGGTAGAGATAGGTGCTCGTTTTACGAACTGTCTTTTGGAAACTGTGATCTTCAAAAATATGAAGATGAAAACTCCCTCTCACAGAGAGGAGGCCTGTGTTCCCGCAGTGGGAAGATTATAGGCAGATTATGCTATGATCTTCAAAATGTGCTTATTTTTAGCCTAATTTGAATTCATGATTTCTAATTAATGTCTATCTTTCTCGCCTTATTCTATAGTACACAGAGACACACATAGGTGGACACAGAGACACACGGTGTCTGTGTGTAGTACGCAGAGATACGACCAGTATCTCCGCCGTTAAACACATTAGGAGTCCATGTTTGTCAGTAACTCAATAATGAGAGATAATTAATTATTAACTAGCGCCTACAAGAGGCGTTGCTACCAAAACATCCACTTGCACTGTGGCATTATCGGTAGATGGTCATGGGAAAATCATTGTTTTATAACACACTAAAAGGTGTATGTTTCATATCAATAAAATTTATTTCAATGACAGGTAACTAATGGATGTTGATTGTTTTTGAAAATGTTTTTGTTACTTTTATAAACCTAAACGTGAAGACGTATTGCTCTTCGATCATATTTCAAATTACCTGCCGTGATTAACCAAAAAAGGGACAGCCAAGCGAACTAAAAATACTTTTGGAAACTAGTTTTTTTTTTTTTTGAGAACGACAATGTTTAATAAGCGTTTGAATATAAAATGGTCTCCTTTCTTTTACAATTTTCAAAGACAGGCATTATTCTTTAAAATAATGGGAGCAAAAATGTTTTTTTACGAATTCAAAAAAATAAGTCTGTTTTAATAATTAGCTGTAGTAAATTAAGTTGACGGTTACAAATATACCGGTTTTGTTTTCCTTACGAAAACACTTTTCAGAAAACACACAAATAATGATAACAATGCATTCTGTTAAATGTTCATTTTACATTCAATTGTTTTACAAAACTAATTATCTGGAAAAATTAACGGGTGTGTAATTACAGTTAAAAATAATGTCCAATATGAAACGTAAAATGAGTCATTGTTTCCCCGAATATGTTCGTAATCTAATAATGATATTAATGCGATGTCAGGAGTCCCAATTAGGCCAATTATCGGCTTGGCATAATCTGGTTTGGTGGAACTCGCGAACAGTTTCAGATCCGACCTAAATATGTGATAGATCAATACTGGGTTTTTGTAGCAAGTGGCTGATTGTAGTTATGAATATACCTGCAGAGGAGCATCAGCAGTTCTACTCGCATTATCTCCGGCTCTAAAGGCATACATTTGCATAAGTAAGTGGCAAATTAAAACCTCTATACAGGTTGGTCAACGAGCAAATGACATCGAGCAAACTGTTACCATGGATTCAGTACATGATCCTGAACCCGTTGAAATGTTTCACCGGTTACTAAAAACATTGTTATTTTGTGAAAAGTGCAATCGATACCCTATTGCACTTTTCTATGGATAGCATGTATGTTTTTTTAACGTAATAAAAAATAAATTTAGCGGGCTACTCTGGCGCTTTCGTCTTAAGGCTTGATTGAATAAAAGCTTTTTCATTAACACATTTCTGCCCCGAATCCATAACTCCAAATGGCCGCAAAAATGGTGAAAGTATCGGAAAAGTTAGTTATAAATAGACATACAATAAGTGTAGGTGAACATAGTTATTTTTAGGTACTGATATCGTTCACGTCGTATCTATAAAATACTCCTAGGGGACTCGTCGTGAATACCGAATATCGACGAAGAGCCCCGAAGAGGTGAAATGAATGAGTATTGCTCCATTCATTGTGTTCATGGTGACAGCTTTCAGCACCCAGAGATGATTTATTACTAATGTTATCAAAACTCCCTCTGTACGTTTCAGTAGTATTTTCATATACCTACCTATTTGAATATATAGTGTATTTTAGTTATTAGGTGAGTTGTTTTAGAGATGTAAAATAAAGCAATTAAGGCATCTGATTGATAGTGTGAGTGAACTTTTTGTTAGTTTGCAAACCGGATACAAGAGAAATTCCAAGTATTTAGTCGAAGTTTTTTTTAAATAAAAAAAAAAAACGTTAAACGTTTAGTAATAATAATACCAGCCTATTATTGTCCCACTGCAGGGCAAAGGCCTCTACTCATGCAGAGAAGACATAAGCATTCATCACCACACTTGTTAAAGACAGATTGGCGATTTCAAACTGTTTTCCTTCACCGATGTTAGTCAAAAAAAAACTCAGAATGTACATATGAATTGAAAAATTCACCTTAGTACTTACCTGGATTTGAAGTCACAACCTCGTGCAAAAGAGGCGAAGCCTTAGCAACTGGGCAATCATGACAAAAACATAAAAAATAAAATTTAAGTACATAAACGTAATATATGTATTTTTTATATTTTATTTATCAGTTAAAATCAACACCACTAGGTAACTCGTTAGTTAAAGTTGCATCACACTGAGGGCTCAATTTGAAATTCATCGCTATTGAATTAATGTAGTGAGTTCGCTTCTCGAATACTTCAGGAACAACTTTAAGATAAAATTAGTATCTAATGAACTATTCATGGGAAGCCTTCTTTTAAGTGACGCTTTAAATACTAAAGTGGAATAATTAAGCTAAGTTCGAAAGTTGAGTCTTTAACAATTTAAGAACGTTTATTGATTATAATAACGAAAAAAGTGAGAGATAAATGGGGGATTATCATCTGCCTAGCTTTTTCCCAAGTACATAACTATGTTGGGGTCGATCAAAGATCTACGAATGACAGCTGGAACGACGCACGCACGGAGGGGGCTCGATATGTAGGTAATGAATGGTCATCCATCCACGGTCCGACTGCAACAAGCGTAGCTTAACCTGTGTTCGTGCAGCTGTTATTATTAAGCCACGAGCCCTAAACACCTTAACAGTTCTGAGTGAAATTGACACACTTTGTATTTCGCGCGTCGCTATATTTTGCTGTAACAACACAGCTAAAGTCACTTGAAAAAGCCAGTTCCCCGTCAGCCAATTTCCTATGGAAGACTTGTTTCTAGTCTAAAGTTAAGTACAACTTATTTAGAAATAGGTAGCCATTAAAAAATCTGGAAGACTTCTATTTTATTCTCAGAAAATGCTTTCAAGTTTCTATTTTAGTTTGAGACCCGACATAATATTTCCTGTTGTTTGTTCTAGCAGACACTTACAAACTAACTTTATTTTCTTTTGAGCTGCAGTAGTTCTGTAGCTTTCGAAACTGGTTTAGCATAATTTTGTAACTGAGTATAATAATACTAATAATACTTGATACGCTTTTAATGCTAGAAATATTTTTCTAGCATTAAATAAAAAGCGTATCAAGTTTAATTGGTTGTACCTGTGGCTGTGTCCAGCAGTGCACCTACTGCTATAGATGATGAAAATGGAAATTAGGTATCTCGTTGATGTATTGAAGGCTTTTTAATTCTCAACGGAATATTGATATGAAAAAAATATCAAACCCGTTGTTCTTAATTCATAATTTCTTTATTTATATAAAAAGTGACAACATTGTTACAGCAGCATGCAGTTATATCTTGTATTATAGTTTCCGTTTCCTTGTAGATATAAAGTTTCGGTTTCACAAGGGAGAAAATTCATTAATATCGCCACCTAAAAACATCATACTCGACGAAATTCAACGTTCATTAACATCTAACTACACAACAGACCACCATAGCTTTAGAAGCGACTCTCACATAACATCTTATGGCAAAGTGTGTTATTGAAGATGTGAAATAAACGCTCAATTTATACTACATTATTACAAGACGTGCTTGCCATAGTGATGAAGAATTTCTCGTTAGCGGGACGAGATTGTTTCATGGGATTTATAAGAATTCTAATCTTTTTCACAGATGCGCACAAACTACAGCCCGGAGTCTGGAGTTGTGGTTGTTAAATGGGACTTGAACATGACTAGCGAAATGTGGGTGTTACAATAGGTACACCTCTGCCTACTGTAGGTAAGGGGGAATACAGACATGATATTATGCTACAAACTACATAACATTCATGTATGCCTGGAACAGTTTATTATTATTTAGTAGTAGTAGCAGGAATGACTGCCCAGTATGATCCGGTCGTACATAAAAAGTTTCGCCACCAGTGGAATGAGTTTTAATAAGACATTATATAGATCAACCAGATGACGGAGTGTTAATCTAGCTTCCATGATATATGTAGCTCGATTCAGTGAGCCACAATGCGTGGAATATATTAACATTACTAATGCAATTTCCCCAGATTCTATATCCGAACACATAGCACTATATGAAAGTCAATTACTCGACCATATGGAGTGCTTTGTCGAATGTTAGGTGCGTACACGCCAGTGAATAAGTCAGTCAGATTTCCGCTAAAATCACACAAGGCCGGTTTCATGCAAGAGTGCGAACTTCTCGCTTGCTTGGTTTAAGAAAAGTTTACAACGTCTTAACTGAACCAATGCAAATGAGAAACGAACGAAACACACATAAACTTACGCTTTCTTCTTATGGAAGTAGGCAGAAACTACAGAACGCAACCTACTACGATCCTTAAATAATACAGACACACACACAGACAGTCGCAACAGCATCCTGAGAACTGAAGCGGAGAGTTTCGGCTCTCCAAATTGTAGAGCAGTTTGTGCAGAGGGTGATTGGTACTAACACTAGATAATAAGTTGTTTTAATATTATGTTACTAACACTTTATGGATTCTTTGGTCCGAAATAAAAATCATTTATTATTTTTTATTTATAATCGCTTTCTTTGCTTCGTTTACGTTCATATATGTATCTGGTCATCCACGCACGCCAGTTGCGAGCACCTGACCTTTCTGAAGAACTTCACCAATAAGTGACGACTGAAGTACCGAAGTTTTAGTTCTGTGTCAATCAAAAGCAAATAATCTCGCAAAGATGAAACGGTTTCTGTTTGTGGTAACTTTGTGGAAAGTTTAGAACATCACACTTTGCTATGATCATCATCATCCCTCTGCCTTTATCCCAGTTTATTATATGGGGTTGTACGAGTATGTAAAAAAAGAAAGAAAATACATTTATTTAGTACAGGCACATACTATATACAGCAGATAAAAACAATAAAAAATGTAATGTGTAGTGCGATGTAAGAAATTTACAGGAAAGTGTGCCTGACGGCTAGGGCTACGCCAAAAATGCCCAGTTCAGACAACTGAGACAACTAGTGCCTGATGTTGATTTTCAACTATAATACGTGTTCCCGTGCGTGATATAGCTCTTGTATTGACACACTTGATAAGTTGAGTTCGATCAAACTACGTATTTATAGTTTAGCAAGACATCTGTACATGTGGCTTCACGTGTGTATAAATGATGTGGTACACGCAGCAAAAACCCGCCATTGTGGCACAGACAGGTTTTTGTTCACGAGCTCGTAAATCATCCACTATTCACCGGCGCTACATTGATAAGGCTCATCCATCCTCAATGTTCACCTTATCTCGATAGTTTTTTAGTGAACGATGAGAGGTTACAGACGGTCAACGTTACGTTATGTCTTTTACTAATATTTCGTGTCATATTTAAAAACTTTTTATTCAATTTATTTTTCCTCAACAAAAATCTCGTTGAAAATTTTTAGTTTTCGTTGGGCCCTTCAATGAAATCAATCTTTTAGAGTAATTTTACCTACTTCTACCGTAATTTATATATGCAAAATAATAGGTAACAAAATACTCCAAAAGCATAATTTTCTTACACAACATTAATTAACATGCAAGGCACAGATTCTTTCAAAGTCCCTCGTTACGTAACATCGATACTCCTTGAGTCAATTACTCATTAAAACGGGAGCCTCTTTATTAAATGAAGGAAGAAATTGTCGAAACTCATTTTGACTGCCGAATTTCCTTCGGTCGAAAGATGAAGCTGTAATTCAGTCAAGACTGTCTTGGGTCATTTGTCAGAAGCAGCTGGGAATTTATCGAATTCAATCACCAGGTTGTCTGGGAAAAAACAAAGAAAACTAGATCCAGACCTTTTTTCAAGGATTGTCTTGTCGTCCTAAACGATTTGAGACGCTCGAAGTGACGTGGGAAAGGATTTGGTTTCATAAATAGTTACGGTGTTATGTTATTGGTAATGGCGTTATTGAATTAAATAGTTTCAGTTTTTGGAATTAATTAATCCATTTAGTTCATCTACGGTTTGCAGAAGCCGTAGTAGCAATCTAAAGTACCTTAGCCGACCATTAAATAAAAAAAAGATTACAGTTAAAGAAGGCAAACATGAATAGAAAACCTCAAACAATCCTAAAATAGCCCTCGTCCGTTATTCGTGATTGCATGACGTCATCCGTAAAAAGCAAGATGGCTGCCACTGATGATTTTTCACGGCTCGCTCTGTTTTTCATTTCACAAATCATTACGGGCCGACCTCCACAATAAATATAAGGACACGACCTCGTTGGGAGAAAAGGTTACAATTGTTACTGTCAGGTTTCTCATTGCAGAGTAATCTCGACCTGGAGAAATGAGTGTACAAGAACTGTTGCGACTTGCTAGTGTGTAGGGTTGGTCAGTTATGTGTGAAGGTATTAAGCACTTTGTTTCTGAGTGATGCTTGTTTATGACGTAAACTTCACGAAAAAACAATCTGAGGCGAGGACGTTTACATTCTAGGCGCTCTATAAAAAATAAGCTTTAACGGACTACCTACAAAGCAGAAGAAAGTATGTTCAGAAATAATGTAATCTTGAGTTTTTGTCTAACAAGTCTTGTCATCTGAAATATTATGTAAAATAAGAAAAGTATTTTACATTTCTATGCATTAAATATTTCAATTTCATGAATTTAAAGCTCGCAATAGCTTCTGTAACAGGATACAGAGTAGGTACCCATTACCATAGACAAAATTGAAGACTTATTTACTTTGACAGCAGGTGTTTCCTCTGTGGCACGTAAATATTACATTTTTCGATTAGAACGGATGGAGGCGCGTAAATATTACAAGGAAGCGATTTGTAGCTGACGTTCGAAGCCGCTGAATCTTCCGTTTGCCTATAATTAGCGCTATGTCTAATATTTTGTGTCGATAATAATCTTGCTTCTCTTTGTAGTAAGCGCTTTTACGTTATTTTCCTATAAAATATATGTCTACTCAGCACTTATTTCCGTGAATGTTGTACCCTATTTGATACAAGATTTATATTATCCTTTACGACATTATTTTTATATTTGAAAGGCCCGGGCCCGCTAGAAGTTTTGTTCGGATCCCTAACAATAAAAACTTTCCTTTTTATAATATTGCTACTATGATTTATTTAACGTTTTACTGTTATTTTTCCTCCTCGTACGTTGCAGCCCTGTTAAGGTATGCGGTGTATTTTTTTAGCTTGTCTCTCTAATTGGAGTCGCGAATACAAAACCGACGCCCCGAGGTAATGGCGAGAGAAATTGGTGCTCCACGCATTTTAATTTATATCGTGTCAGCGATAAACTTATAAACAACTTGGAAATTCATATTTCACGCAAAGTTAGGCAGTGTGCCTCCGGTGCCTGAAATTGTATTTTACGAGATTTGACAATAATTTTGATTTATTATCTAAACGTAGAAATGGAACATGCAATGTATCGAAGTGCTCAAAATTGTTGGTGAACTGTGGTATACGATATATTTTGAATAACATATATTATTGAATTTAGTGTTTTTAATGTTTCTGCATATAAAAACGTCAGTGTTACTGTAGTTGATTGCCAAAATAGTGTTAACCCCTTATATTAAACCTGAAAATCGTTATAATCGTAAAGCATAAAATACAACCATCTCACAAAAGCAAAGTGATAATTGAAAGTCAATCTACATAGTATCAAAGATAACAAAGCCAATTTACGCGAGCAACACAGAATTAGAAGTAACGTCAGTAAAGTGACAATCGCAGACAACCGTCAACATTATACCAAGAACAACACCGCCAGTTAGCGCTAGCAACACTGCAGTGTGACGTCACATTAAATTTTCCCGCGGTAAACGACCGCCGTCAGGATAAGCGCGCGAGTGACCGCGGCGACGCTAACCGCGGCGCGCGCGCAGGCTGCGCGGGGCGCCGCCAAGCTGGGCGAGCACGCGGCCATGCTCGCGGTTGCCATTTGCTGCATACTGGTGCTGCTGCTGGTGTTCATCATACTCATCATTGTGGTGGGACAGAATATGGAGGTTAAGGGCGGCTCCTAGCGTCGAAGAGGTAAGCTTCTGTTTGTGAAAATTGTGTTTTTGATGAGGGAGCCACATAGTAAGTGTTGATTAATGAATTTGGAGAACTTTTCTAGCTTTAGAGGTCATATGTGAAGCGGGTTTGGAATGAGGGTGATGTCCTCGAAAAAAGATACCTACGCCCGCCACCGCTACCTATGCTTAAACTATTGGCTTACATCCCATCATTTTTAAACCGCCCCATAAGGTGAAGTGTGTGATATTTTAAACATTGATTTAATTAATAATAATAATATCCCTGGACATTTCACACAGCACCATTTGTCCCAAGCTAAGCAACCTAATGCTTGTGTTATGGTAACAAGATGGCTGATAAACTACTTATATACAATTTTTTTTTTTTTTGTAAATTCATACATATTAAAGATAGAAAAACACCCAGACTCGGAACAAATACATGTAGGTCATACAAATATTTGTTCCGTGCGGGAATCGAACCCGCGACACGCAGCGCAGCAGTCAATCGCTTAACCACTGCGCCAACCGTGCCGTCAAATTAAGATAGTCTTCATAGTTATTACCGTTTACTTAATATCGAATGTTCCAATTTCGCTTTTCCTGGAACATTGAAAGTGAAACTAAGTCGAAGCAACAAACTTCGAGATCTTAATTACGGTCGTCGACGAACTCGACAAGTTACCTACAGTAATTGCACAAAATAACGACAGTTTAAACTCTTTGAAACTGTATACCAATCCTACCTTCGGGAGTTCAGAGACTTGAAGCTGAAGAACTGTTTTTAAAAGTACTGCGTCTGTAAAAATCTTGTGTCAATGCGATCGTCTGGAGTTGCCACTCGAATCCACCTGTCTGGTAAGTAGTCGGTGCCAGTGGAGCGAACGTAACGAGTGGCTCAAAGCACTCGCCTTGAAGGCTTGTGATCACGGCGGCAGACTCTTAATCAAAGCCTTACCTTTAAGTCGTAAGGCGTCTTATTTACAACTACAAGTAGAGTTGATTCACAGCAAAATAAATATAGGGGCGATAAATGTAGGGGTTCATTTATAAACGTAGCTTAAAGTTAAGATACGTTTAAACGTTAAAAATGTGTGGTTAAACGGTCGCTAATCATAACTTAACTTTAAGTAACGTTTATAAATAAACCCCTTTGCCTGTAGTCCGTCCATATATTTTTGGTTAGGATTATACTCTGAATATAAACGGAGGAGACAGGTTGTGTGGGGGACATGGATCAAGAAAGTGCGTCTTTTGCAGCCTTTCAAAGAAATTATGTATAACAAAGTGTACCACAAAATGATGTATAAAGAAGAATAGAATATTATTTATGTATGTGTATGTACACCATAAAAATTACGGATATAAAGGTCGACATTTTACAAGGGGTGACACAATGGGCGGTCTTATCGCTAAAAGCGATTTTTTCAAGATAACCTTTGGGTGGATTAAGGCTGAAGGAAAGACAATACTAAAGGTAGTCGGTGATGTACCATTTACAAAAAAGTAATAAAAATTAATAATTTTTGATTCATAATGATAAATCGTAAATACAATATACTAGCTAACACTTAAATATGTACATATATACAAAGGCTAGTGGGACTGCGCGTCTCCTTTTTAAAGAAATTTCTCGCCGGCTGATCGACACTTCACGTGACCCATAGGGCTGGGTCGTTCTTTGAACATAGAATTAGCATTGCCATTCAACGTGACAATGCTGCCAGTCTTCTGTACTTCGACGCCTAAATATCCTTTTGTTTTTGTATTCATTTATATAGTTAAGTAGTGAGAATTGAAGGTTCATTTATTTGGTACCAATTACAATTTACAAGCTAACACTAAAATAACAAAATTATATCCTAAATTAACTAAAACTATTTACAAACTAAAATATAGCGTCGAGTAGGATAGTTAAGTAGTTAGTTAGTCTTTTAATTCAGTACTTAGTGTAAATAGTTAGTTAAGAGATTATGAAAATAAATTATGTGTTATAGAACTGTTTAAGTAAGTTGTAATATTTCGATACCGATTTAAAAGTCGATGGAAGAGTTGTAACGTTACGACGTTACAATTATTGCATTCCACTCACTCGCTTCATCCAGGGATCTCTTCCATTGTTTTTATTGTTTCAATTTTCATTATACGTATTGTCAAGTACTTAAGTTTCAATAATATCCATTAATTTCATTTTTACAATGACAGAAATAAGTACTTCAGTGTTACTTGTTAACCCTAATAAAGAGTCAATCAGCTGCCTACCTAGCCTTTTATTTTGGGGTCGGCTTCCAGTCTAACCGGATGCAACTGAATACCAGTATTTTACATGGAGCGGCTGCCTACCTGACCCCCACAACCCAGTGTTTGGGTAATAGGTACTACTCCTTGGTAAGACTGGTTGTCATACTTTCGGGCTTCTGACGACTCGTAACGACTGTCAAAGATTTACGAATGACGCCGGGACCAACGGCTTAACGTGTTTCGGTATGTAAAGATGGTCACCCATCCACAAACCAACCTCGGCAAGCGCAGCTTAACCTGATCGATCGACCCGTGCGGCTGTTATTACTTAGCCACGAGCCCCCCCAAATCCTATGAACGAGTGTTGGCAAATAAAGCTAAAAGTATCTACTCAGTTCTCGATGTTATTAGTAGTGTCATTCCTCTTTCTCATCCCAGTGTTAATAAAGCCACAGTGTCAGTTTTCTGATCCGAGAAGGAAAGCAAGTAAAAAGCAAGGAAGGAAGATAAGATAAGATCGTTTATCATCTGCTTATCTTCCCGCATTAGTTAGGAGTGTCAGGAAAATATTACATGAGGACAGAAACTTGTTTTTCAAATAAATATGTGTTATGAATGGGGTGGAGGGGCTTAATGTAGTCACGGAAATTAAAAGTTTAGCAAATCCTATTAATATTATAAACGTGAAAGTTTGTATGGATGGATAGATGTTTGTTACTCTTTCACGCAAAAACTACTGAACGGATTTGGATGAAATTTGGCACACAAATGGATTATAACCAGGATTAACACATGGGATATTTTTTTATCCGGATATTCCCACGGGATCGAAACTTAAGCGGGTAAAACCGCGGGGCGCAGCTAGTATACTATAAATATAAAGGGTGTCAGGTAATTAATAGAAGACTGTTAAAGAAAATACAAAAATATATTGGTATCTCAAGTAGGATTCACAGAGATGTTGCTTAGATAATTTTAGCATTATATTTAAGATTGGCGTACGCCTCGACCACAAATGAATGAATTTCATCGGTTTTGCTGGTTCAAAAAAAAGGACAAATAAAATATTTTTTGAACGGCCATTCGTTTTTATACTCGTACAATTCATTCGTCATTATTTATCAGGTCGTACTAATCGCGTAATAACACGGTAAAGACATTTTGTTTCAATCTGATGAACAATGTCCCGGCTGCTCATAGGTAGGAAATTATATTTCTAGCGTACGTCTTTTAAAAGTTGGAGCGAGCTCAGATATGCGAGTGCGGTGTATGGATGGATCCTTCTATAATTGAATGCTTTTATAGGTCACATCGCACTCACAAATGTAATATCCAAGCAAGAGCTGAATAAGCTGAATTTCAGAAATATTATGTAGCCAACGCGGTGCGTAAATGTCGAAAAGAAAATATTGGGATCTTAAAAATATTTGCCGGGAATTTGACACACAGCCCGTTGGTGAGGTCTCTTGTCACCTGTACACTGTCGTTGCTATTAGTTAAGTACTAACGTAGGTTAAGACTATTGTTACTAACCCAATGGGATCTTTGTTTTCTTGAAAATAAATAAATTATTATTATTTAACTTAGATTTATAGTTTTGGTACAAAAAGGAAACTCCTACAATTTTAACGAAAATGGGAAGACAAATGACAAGTCATTAGGCTAAATGTTATTCTCTTAGCTAGAATCAACAGCAAACAATCTTCATAAACATAAATCTTCGGTGGATGTAGATAGATGATGATGGGAGGACTACAAGTCAAGTTTCCGCGCGTAACTTTTATTGATTACCAGTTACGGCGGCTGAGTGTACCAGAATGGAATAATGCTGGAATTATTACGAACAACTTCGGTTTATTTGGAAAGTTACCTTGCTTAGAGTTGGAGATATACTTGAGCATTCATTCTATGGAAATAAAAAGGAATTCATGTAAAGTATATTTTGCATGGAAATAAGTTAGAGTTTGTTGAGAATGTTTTGTTGCTTGCACAGCAGTTTTGGTAGTCTTAGCCGGTTTAGTACTGACAATGCTGGCGTAAGCTTTGTTTAAAGAGAGGCTGTTTTTTCCCTTGGGGCTTAGTAAACTTGCTGAGCGTATAATAAAAAATTAGAAGAAGTAGACATTTTAGTTCAGGGGGTCTACTCCGAAGTAGTATCGGCCGAATGTTCAGCCGTTTCCTCCTACGAAGTTACTATTTGGTTCGGTCGGTTCCGATCCTGCACTCCTACACTCTTTCGAATATTGACTATTCTCCCGTCCCAACTGAGCCTATCCGAACGTTTTTTCGCATTTTTCAATAATATTCGGTTCGGCCATGTGTCGGTCCGATCCGAACATTCGCAATTTGCACTTTGGAGTAGACCCCCAGTTAAGACGCTGCTGGCTCTTAGTATGAGAATTGACTGTGGAAAGAAGAACTTGAATAAAGGGTGATTGGGAGTTACGTGATATAGATAATACTAGAACGAAGTAGATTTCTCTCAGTTAGCGTTCTATGGTTGAGAGGCGGAAATTAAAAAAAAAAAACTTTAAAAGTTCGATATCTCCAAAGTAACCCATTTTGGACCCCAAGTTATCGATGTCAATAATGTTGCAAATTAGCTCTAGTATTAACAGTTTCAAGGTATGTGCCCAATTACCAATCACCTTGTATAGTAACGCCTTCGTTGACAATAATGTGGTGTAGTTGTCCCACAAAGGTTTAAGAGGAACACATTTTCAATCAACTCGTAACACATATTGCTGCTACAACTTGCAATCCAACCGCGTTCGCGTTATAGCGCCACAATCACACACAAAAAGCCAAACACGAATACAGAGCAACAAAGTACGATTTAGAGTACAGTCGAGTACAGCACTGCCGTCAATTAGGGGCTGCGTCTGCGCGTGCAATCGGAACTAATCCGGTCCCTGCAGGCTCAAAGTTGCGCTGTACGCGATTGTACAATTACGAGTTGTACGCTTTTACATCGCAACTAAGTCTGATGTGCATAATAGACTTTCATTGCGAATGTAAACGGCAGTTATTGTTTAATTATGTTCGGACTGTGATTTTGCAAGGCTGTTTGAATTATGACAGGGTTTATTGGATTTGTTTGAAGGATTCACTCAGTGGTTCGGTGAAGTGGCCGTTATATAGCAATTCATGTCAGAGTTTTAGTAATTTTATTTTATTTTATTGGGACATAAAACAGTTACACTTTACAATTATAGTAAATAATAAACTAGGGTAATAGAGGTAAACATGTAACCCACACCAATGTCCGCGGAATAATCTATTATGGAGAAATAAAATAAAACCGCGAATCATCTACTGGAGGCGATTAAGGTTAGGGAGAATTTATAATTATTGTGCAAGCAATTGAATAGCCATTCTTTTAAAATTTGTTTGAGATAGTGAAAATATATCAAGATAGAGAAAGTGTGTGTTATATATTTCTAAGAGACGACGGAGGGGCGCCCTTGCACCAGCATTTGTTCTACACTTTACAGTGTGGAACAGCCGGGGCGCGAGCGCCTCTCGCCGTAATACAGTTCTGGGTACAATATAACAAAGTTTCTTGTCCATATCAGAGCAGTCAAAGTTGTTATTACATATGCCATGCAGCATGACAGCCATAAGTAGGCGCCTGGACTCCAAGCCTAGGAGTTTGTATTGTGTTAGTAGTTGTGCGTACGATAGTTTGGAACGGTAGCATTTATAAGTGAATGGAGCGTAAATATTTTGGACCATTGGTAATAGTTTAGTACATAGGTTCTCAACGTGGTCAATAACTCCTCGAGACTCTCAGGGCGTCTGAGACTTTCAGGGGGTCAGTAGAATACTCAGAAAAAAAAATACCCGCCTTTCGACTAATATACCTACACGTTTAAATATAATCGTGGCAAAAGCTGTTTCGTGACAGATGATAAGTAAAAAAGAATGGGGGGCTATAGAAAAAAAAACTCATAATGGGCGATGCGGAAAATAAGGATGAGAACATATGGTTCAGTAGATAACCTTGTTTGCATAGTTTACTTATTTTGTTATTGATTCTGTCAATAAGATGCTTTGTATGTGTACACATAGACATGGAAGAGGGAGGTCTTCTGTTACAGGTATCTCCATACGAGTACTTAAGAGAAGGCTTCTAAAATATATTTCTTAAAATCTGTTGATTACAAATGACCCTTGGGAGTTGTTCAAAAAGAAAAAAAGTCATTAAGAAATAATAGCGCAGGCAGGTGATGCGATGCTATGCGATGGAGTGGGTCGGGGGAACAAAAAATTTCACCCGGACAAAGTCGCGGGCAGAAGCTAGTATATGTACGCCCAAACTGTCTGTTTTCGTTAATAATAAATGGTTTGCCCATTATGTCCCTAAGTAAGAGTTAGCTAAGCAGTTTCAACAAACAACACGATACCCGAAATAAAATACCCAGCGAGGCGTCCAGAAATTGATAGGGTTGGTGGAGGTATACTATTAGGGCTCAGATGTGTCCCGAAATTTCGAACAACACATGACCAGAGCCCCGCAATGAGTTTTGGAATCTAAAGTCTAACCTATCTCTACATTACATAAACACGGTTCAATTTCAGGTAGGCAAATGAAAACCCAAAAGTTTCCTCTGGCCGCACCTTATTATCATACTTTTAACTTAAACATTGAGTTCCTAAGTTTGTAAGTACGACGTAATTTTGATGATTCGGGATAAATCGGTGTATAAGAAGTCTGTGAGTTTGCTCAAGGTTTTCAGTTACGTTGTCTGGAAAGTTTTAACTAAACATTGAGGTTTTACGAGGCTCGTGGCTAAGTAATAACAGCCGCACGGGTTCAAAGATCAAGTTAAACTACGCTTGTCATGGTTGATCCGTGGATGGGTGACCATCTTTACACACCGAGACCCCCCGTGCCTTGGAAAGCACTTTAAGCAGTTGGTTCCGGCTGTCATTCTTGGATCTTTGACAGTCGTTTTGAGTCGTCAGAAGCCCGAAAGTCTGACAACCAGTCTTACCAAGGGGTATCGTATTTCCCAGTAACTGGGTGGTGGAGGTCAGATAGGCAGTCACTCTATGTAAAATACTGGTATTCAGCTGCATCTGGTTAGACTAGAAGCCGACCCCAACATAGTTGGAAAAGGCTAGGCAGATGATGATTGAGGTTTCTTTTTACGTGTTCTTTAGGATCATGTAAAAAAAATAACTTAAGCTACACTAATTTGTTTTTCTCACAAGAAAACCACATATCACTAAAATGGTCGATGCGTTGACGTACGCAAATGTCAGCCAAGATGCCAACATTATTTGATGACTCAACACATTTTTATCATACGTTCACATATTGCTTTCGAATGATTAAACTTTTATCTATTCGGCTGTCAAACACGTTGATAGCGCAATAAAATCGGCTCATGAACCACCCTTCCACCCCTCCCACTCTTGGGGCACACGGCAGCAAGGCAAGCTTCCCTCATTTGTGCTCCGGAAATGGAGCGAGACGGTTCCCCGGATTGCTACATCGCGCAGCTTCCTACTCCCAGTTCGTTCTCTGGTCTTTTTGCTACATCTTGATATTATTGATGACAACTTTTTATTGATTGCGAACGAATTTTTCCGCTGTACGTTTGGTATGGAACCGTTTGCTTGTAGTTATTGGTTGTTGGTATTCGATTGATATAAAAAATAATTTACAAAATACGAACCAATATGAATTTGCTTATTATACAGTGGAAAACAATAGCAAATTGACGTCACAGTTCCTACATCAGGCACAAACAAATAAGGGGTATAAATAAACCCTCGGACCGTGGGGTCCGAGTGCTCATGGTCTTTTTAAGGGAATTTCTAAACGGCTGGTTGACACTACTACTGGTACTAGTTATTTTAGTTAAATATGAAAAAAAGAATTGTGTATAGCTGATAGAATTAATCGCCCACGTCAAGTTCTTCAGTACATTAATGTTACCGAATCTAATAAACGTTAGGTACAAACAACAAACTTTAAATACACCTAAGACGAAAAGCGAGCCCAGAGCCTTAATTAGTTGAATATTATATTAATGTTCACGGAGCTAGAGAGATTAATGTCCTAAACTGAATGTCTACAAAGATCTAGCTTTGTGTCTCGTCTGTTTACCACAATAAATCCTTTAACAGAAGCCTAGCTTAGTTGAAAATAGCCTTTGAATTTTACTATATTTAGACATCTTTCTATGTCATATGTTATCCCGTAGCAATATTTAAACGCGAGTTTCTCCGGGCGTACCTATTGGGTCACTTGCTGAAATTTGATACCTTAAATTCATAAATATGTGTGTTCGAAGAGGCTTTAGCGTACAACATCTCATAATTTTAATCAATACCTACCAAATTCGATTTAATATTTGACTGTCACGCTCTCTAGTTTTGTTACGAAGTTACTGGAATCTCCGAAAAGATCGGATACGAATGACACTGGTTGGTGACAATCACCAGCAGAGCATCACATCGATAGTTGCGTGGCGGCTTTCTTCTGAGGTCATATGCTGTCAGAGGTGCCGCGCTGTCGTACCACGCCCACGACGAACTGCTATATTCCGGCAAAATCTTGATGATATTGCTGAACCACTACTGCAATGACCACTTCTGGTAAACCTCCTACGCCGCGCCGTAATGTTTAACTATGTGTACAAATCTTTCTATACGAGTGTACCTAAAGAGTCTGTTCCATCGGGAATTTAAGCTGTATTTAATTCGTGTTTGTATAATCGTCGATAAAGTGGAATGGGAAGAGGAACTGCAATCATCGAGTGCTTTATCGTCCGTCATGGTGGTGGTGGTGGTGGTCTTGTTTTCTCGTACGGTTTTAGAGGAACATACAGATTATATCCCAAGTTATTGTATCGCATTTCCGAAGTATTTGTCCCGTTTAAGTAGTATACCAGCATTGCTTGTCGTAGACCCGAAAGCGGCTGTAAAATTTTAGTATTTTTTTCAAATTCGGACACAAACAAAGTTGATGGTGACAAAATGATAGTTACTGTTATCATAATCATTTATTTGCTACTTATAGGTATTGATTGGGACAGTGTTGGTCTTAGGGCTGATTTTTCAATCGACAGATAATTTTTATACGTGGAATAAAATTGACGTCTGACAGATTTTATGTGGAAGAACTGTCAAAAATTCAAAATTATTCCTTGGATAAAATTATCTGGCGATGGAAAAATCAGCCCTTAAAGGCAGTAATAAAGTTCCTAATACATAGTCAGACATAAAAAAAACTTGACATGCAAAACTTTAGGTACCTACAATGTATTTAATTCTAGAGTATATTTATGTCCAACTAGCTGACCCGGCGAACGTCGTACCGCCATATTTAAAAAGATCTTTTTTTCTTTTAATCTTCACGATAACAAACACAAAAAAAGAATTATCCAATTAGCTGCAGTCGATCGGAAGTTATGCGCGTACATACATTTCGGGGATTCATTTTTATTTATATAAGTAGATGGTATGCATAAATGAGCATTCATTACTTTTACAATACATCCAATATTCGTTGACGTCACGTAACGTCATTTAAAACAAATTTATAAACTCATATAAAGAATAAAATCTTTTTTTTCCAGCAGTCATAAATTGAACTTTATAAAAAATAAATTATTTGTTAACTATTTAAATTCCTTTGGTATTTTGTTATAGATAATTAGTCCACTCATATTATAACAATTATTTTTATACTGATGTCCTGCAGTGCGATTCTGTAACCATCTCATCGTGAAAACTTAAGTGAAGTGAGCGTGGAGTGAGCTGTCATTCCAACTAATGCTAGGGATTGATTAGTTAGTGATTTTTACAGAATCGATCGGCTGGTACTTGTTTGATAGAAGACCGTGCAAAGTTGTAAGAGAAAGTTATAGCAGGGTCTCTTAAGACCCTGCTATTTCTTTTGGGGAAAACTTAACTTTCTCTTGGGGAAACTAGCATTTCTAATCGGATTCCTTACTGCTTTTTATGGCACCGTACCCAAAAGTTGCCCACGGAACCCTATTACTAAGCCTCCGCTGTTCGTCCGTCCGTTTGTCTATCAGCGAGCTGTATCTCATGAACCGTAATAGGCAGACAGTTGAAATTTTCAGTGTGTATATAACAACAAGTAAAATAACGTTAAAGTAAAGGGGGTCTCTATAGAAGAAACGTGTTTTCGGCGTTTTTGGCATTGTAATACGGAACTTTTCGTGTACGAGTCCGACTCACACTTGGCCGGTTTTTCTATTTACCTTGTCTTTTCAGACAGATACGATCTCCAACTTATCAGAATGTTTAGTAGAGGTTAAGATCGTCACTTTTTACGATTGGCACTTTCGGCGCTGAATTAGAGCTCGTTTCCCCGATAAAGTGTTACTATGTGGTGACAAGGGTAAAGTTCCCTTTGTAACTTCTCTTCATGTATTACTTTCAACGAGGGTTCAAAATATCTGTTTCTCAGTCGTTTAGAGGGTGGCAGGGACATCGACGCACAACCAGTTACTAAGGATTCAGGACAGGAGGTTATTTAAAACAAAATAAGGTCTTCCATACATTTTAACCGCGTAAGTTTGCACTTTTGTATGATAAAGTAGATTTTTTTTATAACTGACTACGCTACGCTACTGTTTACGCCAGGGGGTCTAGTACCGGCTGATCCTGCTCGGAGAAGGAGGCGTCGGGGAGGCAACCGCCTGGGCGCTTAATACGCCGAAACCCACTTACCAATCAAGGTAGGTGGACCTTTAGGGTTGCGGGCGCATAGAGAGGGGACTCTGTCCGCCTACCAAGTGAGCCCAGGGAAGACGGTGGCACAGTGGTCACGTGCTACCGTGCATAGCGAGGCTTAGGGGAGGCCCCTTTACAATCTCCCCAGGGATGTGCCTTACAGGCGTTGCGCAGGAGTGGTTCCGGAATTGGTCTTTTAAGAGGAACCGGGACCACCCCTATGTGCGGATGGTGATCACCGGGTTGGTTTTAGTGAGGTAAAAATCCCACACTCCCCGACCCCACTCCCCGGAGGTCGGGTGCCTTTTGAAGGTTCCCCTACGAAAACAAAAAAAAAAAAAGGGGGTCTAGGATCAAGTGTCAGAATCCATGGTAACAGGCTGCACGTCAATGTCCCTGCCACCCTGTATAAACGGCAGACGTAACAGTCTTAAGCTAAAATCTTTACCAGATAGATAAAATAAAATATAGTAAGGTTTTTACCATTATGTCCTATATCTAAAAGGGATTATGATGAAGGGATGGGGATTTTCCCCCGTAACCCCGCAACCCCAAAAACTGATCCCTGTTTTCTCAATTGACTGGTCGCGCAAAAATCGGTATAAAATCAAATCAGATCGCTTCACCGACTCTTCGATTTTCCTCAGCCGGGAAATGGGACTGTCTGGGAACTGAAATAAATTGGCTATTTTTACTTTTTTACAACCTTGGCCTTAAATCAGATGGTCGTTAGAGTGCATGTGGGAGGCTGGGCTTTAACTGATGCTCGTTGGCGAGTGAATACTCTAGGAGTAATATTAAATACGAATGTTTAAATAACAAAGCTAACTTAGCCTGTCAATAGTTAACAAATGAGACATACTTTATTATACGTACTTACGTTGTTGTGTTACCCCCGGGGGGTACATGGGCATACACTTTTATACCGTCTAGCTTGAAATTATTGTCATAAACTGTTGTTGATCGTGGCCAGGATATTGACGCAAGAAAACCTGACAGTTTTCACATTTTATAAAAACTATAATTGACAGATATTTTGACCTGACGACCCAAAAAGTGGAACTTCCCGCCATTTTCGAGCTAAGGGTTAACTTGCTGTGGTTATTCCACAGCATGTTAACCCTTAGCTCGAAAGTTTAACTCCGTAAACATTCGAATAAATCGAATTAAACTTGAATGATCCGCTGAATTCGATGAGCTCCGCAATCGAGTACTCAACCCACTGGCTTGAACTAAAAGTATTGTTTTTATTGTATGAAGCCGTCAGTGCAATGTGGAGCAGGTTTATGTACTGAGTTACTACATTTTATTGAGTTTAAACGTCGTAATTGTGGACCGGTTGGTAACTTTAGAACTGATGAATGTATCATATTTTTATCTCACGAAGCAACGCGCGATTTACTTTTGGTTACTAAGTGTTTGAACATGCTGTGTATGTGCGTGTGATATGTGCTGACGCTGCTCGTCTTCATGCACACTTTCACAGTGGGTTTGTTTACTTGGTTACCACAAGTAAATCGCGCGTCGCTTCATGTGATAAAAATACTGTAATATCTACTGTACTGTAATATACTGTAATAGCTATGGACGGTATAGTCAGAGTGGAATCATATTTTACAACTGTGTGATAAACTTCAACTACGTAGTATTTTCCAAACTCACATGAAAATAAAGGTAAAATCTAAATATAAGGTAATATCACTGAAGAACGTGGTCTGCTTAGCCAAAAGAGATTTTGAACCAGGTTTTTGTTTATTCTGACAGATACAAAAGGGCACCGCAACATTTGCGTTGCTTGCGCCCACGTCCATCTCCATTGTCCCATATCGCATTTAGGGTCAGATTCCGTATACCCTCGGCCTAACAAACACCTCTTTGACGTATACATTTTAAAATAATGGCGGTTATGTGTTACATGTAGAGAAGGCATGTGAAATATTCATACGGTACCAAATAAGCCGCTTGACACACAAAGCCCCCAACACGGCTCAAAGTCGGCAGCTCAATAAGACAGATTTTATGGGTTTAAAATGGGCATGTGATGCTCGTCGTTAGTAGACTTTATATTTATGTGGGTTTTATTGTGTACAACTGGTGTCTGAGCTGATTCCGTATGTGTTTATTTATTATTTACCAAGGTCTGTTGGGTGGAGTTATATTTGATTGTAAGCCTACTTAGTAAAGCTTTTTAAGAGTCCAAATATGTTATCCTACTAATAATATAAATGTGTAAGTTTGTGTGTATGGATTTGGCAGACATATAGTTTATAATAAAGTCATCTAACGTCTTATTACAAAATGAAACCTAACTTTAGTTCTAACCTAAACTATAGAGCCAGTACTTGTATTTCGAACTTTATTTCGATTTAGGCAAAGTTCTGAATACTAAAATGACAACTTAGCACCGAACTAAGCTGTCATGTTTGTATAAAGAACTGTATTTCTCTATCAGTTGGGTTCCAGTGGTTTAAACCTAATCGAAAGAAAAACCTAGTTTTGTAATAAGGGGGATATAGTTTAAATAGTGAAGGGCGGGCGTTTTTGGGGGACTGTCTTTTGTAATTTTGACGTTTGAAAAGTTCTGACTCTCAGCCTAATTTGAATAAATTACTTTTGATTTTGAATACTTTTACCGGTAGTATGTTCCCGTGGGATAATCTCCGACCTACACGCGGGTGAAGCTCGGGTAAAAGCTAGTTGAAATATATATTATGATATTTAAACCACTTCATGGCAAAAGCTATTATTATAATACTAGGACGGAGAAGAACGAGTTCGCGTTTTCGCTGCTTGGTGGCGAATTTAGACCATTAAGTGCAGTGTTTCCTGACGATGTTTTCCTTTGTCATGAGTGTACAAAATGGAAGCAGATACTAATTACTGAACAATATTATCTGATAATACGTTAGTGATCTGTGTTACCATGATACTGTAATCACAATGGTTTGCATGCCTCTAATCGCACGAATCTCATCAGTTTACGCTACAGAGAATGTACCATGTACTTTATACAATTACTTAGTTGCTTTTACAACGCCCACGGGAAGTAAGGACGAGCACTAATTTTAGCAATACCGTCGCAAACAACGAACTTATATGTAATAAGCTCCATAATTTATATTATAACCCGCAACACATTTCATAAATGAAGGAAGGAATGTAATTTTGAATTGGTGCCCTGAGATACTAGTCGGGGTACGGTAGACCACAAAGGAGATGGCGGGTTGACTTGGATGCAATTTCTTAGGTATTGATAGGAGAGGTAGAACCACGACACGGCACGTCATCACCTCAACGCCGGTTGTCGCTGAAAACCAGCTCTGGGGCTCTGTCTCGTATAGGTAGCATTATGCTGAGCGATGGCCGGTTTGCGTGGATGTGACGCATGTTTTCCCTCAACTTGTTTTTTTTTTGTGTTTGTGTTCTTTTTATACGTCATGTTTGCCGCAAATAAACGTATTTTCTTTCTTTCACATGAAACTAAATAAATTAGGAAAGAGCAGAAAGAAGGCTGATGATGATATTTAAAAGCACAGAAACGAGAAAAATGGTTTAAACGGCGAGAGGCAAATGCCTCAAGTCTTGAGCAAATCCTAGCTGTAGGACCACGTACGATAGTGTAGGCTGCGATCAGGCGAATCAATATTTGTAACCGACGTTGTCATCCATCTTTTTCTTGCAATGGACAGCCTACGAGAAACTGTCAACCTGCACAAGTTTGATATGTCTTGTCGACGGAAACTCTGAATATATCGTCACACATTTCATATGATTCAGAAATATCACACGAGGGACTGCTTTTATTGCGGCTTTTATTTATACCAATATTTTGTTTAGGAATTGGGTCGTATAGGGAGCGATGTCCCACTCCTTTCAGTTTGGGCCACTTTTGTGAATGTCAATGTTTGTGATGAAATATTTGGGGATTGTTTTAATTTCGGGAAGGGTACGGAGATTATATTATTTTACCGCTCATAAATAGCGTGTTGATTGATAGAGGCAATTTTATTATGTTTTATTGTTGATGTTTATTTGTCGATGATTATGGAATATAGACTGTCTAAGATGGAACGTTAGAACGTCAACTAACATGCCAGATGCTTTTACAATTCATGAAAACTTTAAATACTGAAGTTAAGTTTGCGTACTTGTCTTTTAAATCGATTAACAGATATTCATTTTACAATAATAAAAGAAAATATACTAATCTGAATCAAATTAGCACCCAAATAACTTCCCAATTGACTACACTGAAGGTGTAAACCCACAACAAACACCACCCGAACATACTAGTAACACAATATTGTATAATATTCACACGTGATCGAGTATGGCCGTTAGTATCGGAATGCTAATAACAGTCGGTTCGCAAAAAGTCGGCTAGCTAAAACAACGTGCAATACAATCTACGTACTGATGGGTAGGTACCTGTGAATGTGAGATGGGACATAGTTTAGAATGGAGTTTATATAATTGGCTTTGCTAGTACACAAAGTGGAGCAGCTAAAACTGTAGGTACTATCGTTGTCCTTTTTTCTATATGTATTTCCTGTGCGTGTCCCAAATGTTATTCTTTCATACTTTTTCTTTTTTCCAAACACTTGTCGGTTTTAGAATCCTGTGCTGAAAATTTGTAGTGTTACATATAGACCCCAAGTGAGGACAGAGCTTCATGATCTTTATGGCCATTCTATTAGAATAAATAATGGAGGAAAAATGATTTCAAATGTATTCTTACCCATACTAATTCTTCTTAGACGATTTAAAAGGCGTTCAGGCATTTTATAATACGTTTGCCGCACATCGATGAATACGCCTATTTCGAAAACCTACAGGCCGATTCCCGTAATTTCAACCGTTCAAAATCTAAGTTTATCTCAGCAACAATGAATGTCAAAACCTTATGAAAATTAGAGATACATATTCTTGACAGATTGAGACTGAGATTAGAATGTGAACGTTCTCAAAAATACGGGAACTGCTTCTCTGCTAATGACACACGTATCTCTGCAGCAACATGTATGAAACTAGTTCTAGAAGTTTTTCTATGCTATCTGCCTTGAATATATATTTCCTTTTCCCACACAACTCCTTGCCCAGGCGGTACATTTCTAGTTACGTGCACGTACGGGTAAGACGCAGTACGCAAGCCGTATTCAAAGGAGTTCCAGGTGAATTCAAAGAGACGAATAAATATACGCCATGTAACGAGCAGGTATTGGTGTTATATCGTCAACTCAAACAGAAATTATGAATCGGAAAGTTATTTTTGCTGAATGGGTCTGCGTTTCTTTTGCGGAGTCTTCTTTCATTTTGTTTGGTTTGAAATCGTTTATTTAAAGGAGTATACATTTTATTAATAATTTAAGACTTCGCATTTGCCATATAACCGGTGCCAGCTTTACACAGTACAAAATATTGTGATTGTAAAGTAAGTTGTCCCACAACTAGTTCAGTGTATGAAAAGGCCAGATAAATAAACTCAACATAACATTTTATATCCCAATTATGACGTGTTAACTAATTAAACAACCTGTATGTACGCTCTACGGCGTAGCACGCTCGTAGCCGCTCGTAGGCCGCTCGTAGCGCGCCGTAGCACGTAGCGACAAACCGCATTACTCGAAATCATTCGGCATATTCGTGTTTACAAAACAATTTCATTCGGAGCAACAAACATTGTCAACATGAAAAATATACACGTGCCGAAGTTTCATTCATACGAAACGGAACATGTCAGAAACGTTGATAAAGTGTATTTCTGTGAAAGCACTAGTTCAAGACTTTAATTATACCTTAACAGTATCAAATTTATTTGTGAATGAGCTACTGTTTGTTTCCAGGTGTGAAACTTCTGTATGTTCCTACATCGTGTTGTCTGGTTCATAATCGTTAGCCCGCCCGAAGTTCCAAAGCAATTGGATTTTAATTGTACCTCCCACGTTTGGCAGAACAACATCTGCACAATTGTATTTTATTTGTTTCATATTGAGCTAATGTTTGCTCGACCGTTTCAAATTACTTTCAGTGTTATCTTAGAGGCAATAAAAGGAATTTGCGTAATGTTCTTGATCTTTGACCTTTGATTATGTACCTTTTCGAGAGTAGAACGAATGGATAATTAAATAAAGTGATAGCTTTGATTAAAAATGCAAAATAGAAAAAATACTTTGTAAGTCCTACAGCACTCAAGGGAAATAATGGATTGCACTACTCACAGCGGAAGCTACAACGCAAAATGAAAAAGAAGAAACGCGCCATATTTATATTTTATCAAAATCAGGCGCGTATTTCATACAAAACTTTTCAAATCAAGATTCGTTTTCGATACATCCTCAAGTAAATAACAAGATAAATAACTCCGATGAAATTCTCTGACGAACAACACAAAAGTGGCGGGAACTCGAAGTATGAAAACAAATAAACCCAAGATGGCGGCGGTAACTGACAGTTGCCGACATGGCTTCACTCTTTCGTTTGTCCGTTTCGGTTTCAACTTTCGCAGTCAACAACTTAATCAATACAAAATATTTCATTTCCCTTTTTTCTGTATTTTCTCCGTTTCCCGATTGTATGTATTCTGATAAGTCTGGCTCGTTTTGTTTGCGATCATTTTCGCTTCGTCGTGTTTATACATTTAATGTGAATGTGTTTTTGTTATTTATGCTTTTGTTTTCTTGTTTTTTAGCCTTTTTGTCCTTGTGGCTACTTTTTGTCACGAGTATAATTATATTTTCCAATACGTAGTATACAAATCCTTGTTATTGAGAATTTTTATATGATTTTTTCTTAATATTCTTTTGCTTATTTATTTCCTAGCAAACGCACAACCGTTTTTAAACCACTTGCGGATGCAAAACTGTCAATTAAAATACGACCGTTCAATCAAATATAAAGTATCGGAATGAGTAATTCAATTCGTTTTATCATTCATAAAAACATTTTACGACTCGAAAATAAAACCATTTCACTCAAAGCTACGTTAAATTTTACGACGAAGTCGAGACAAAAAAGTATGAAATTATCAGGAAAACAGCTATCCCATTGGAAATATTTTCAAATAAAAAAAACGTACCAGAATACATAATGTACGTAGGTACATAAAAACATTCCATTCCATAAAACATCACAAACAAGTTCTTGCCTGTTCTAATTCTAAACCATTCATTTCCTAAGCCTAAATACCACCGATAAAACATCGATATCGATTTTATCTACATTTTATAACATCCCTCTTAGCTAATCCCTAATTTTACACCCATAGAGTAGGTCGTTCCTTTGACGGCCGCGAGAGGGCGCTCCAGCCTCAAGTGCTAAACAAAACGAGGGTATCTATGTACAAGGTGGCATCTTCGATACCATCTCAAGTTGCTGTGGCCGCGATATTTTTTCAGTGACCCACTTTCTTCGTGATGTTTTTAGCTGAGGCCAAAATGATTCGGATATTCTTTCGACGAGGTTCGTTTTAGTGAGTTATGTATTGAACGTGTTGCGGGATTAAAAGAGGTAGTGGCGGCTTTTTGTTGTCTGTTTTAACGCTCTGTAATGTAGGGAAAATGTTGAAAACATATTTGGTATTTATGTAAAAGTGGACATTCTATAGAGTTTATTTTTAGTCCTATGCGGCGTGAAGGCTAAAAGGCAAACAAAGCTGACGTGTTTTCTAAACAATTTGGGTAAACAAAATCAAAATAAACAGTTATTGAAACTCAGTTTAACGAAATTATCTGATAACATTCTGAAATTATAGATAAGTGTATGAAACTACCTCCTCTACAAACTACGACTCGTTTATGTTCGAAACAATTTTTGTGTAGATAATTATAGTATTGATCTAAATCAGAGGTTCTAACAAAAAAGTATTTTTCATATACACATATGAAAAATACTTTTTGCTTTTGTATTTCGCTTTCTACAGTCGAGGCTTTTTTGTAAAAGTATTTTATATTTTAAACAAAGCTTCGAGCGTGGTGCCAGTTTTTAAACTCGCCTAAACCAGCTGTGTTTTACGTGATGTTGCTACAAAGAGATAAAACACACTTTGAATTGTACTTTGAAAAAGTTTAATTTCATGTTCCACCTTTTGTGTGTGTTCAGTTCCATAATATGTACGAGAATAACCAACTGTAATAAACTCCAGAATCTATTTTAAACCAACAGGTCTACAGGCTAGGAACGTGTTGTGCTGACGAAATGGAACTTTAGAGAAAGAGAAACGCTTAGAAATGAGAGAATTTTCCGTTGCACTTCCGCTGAAAAGTTTCACAACTGCGTAAAAATTGTAGCACCATCAACAAATGAGGACTTTCCATTCATAATGGAGTATGGCTCGTCATACAAGCTCAGTTTCCCGGCTCGCTCAGCGCTGCTTGACCCCCGCTGACCCAAGGTTGCGGCTGGCCATTGTTGCACGTCTTTTGTTCAGACTCACACGCGCGATTATGTGACAGAATGTTTATAGGTCAACCGGTATACCTCCTACTTTATACATAAAAGCCGCGAACTCTTCGAGATGACTTCCTTTCGGCTTTGAAAAGGAAGCAATGCGGTTGTTACCGGCGAAATGGAAGGCACTTTGTTATGTATAGGAGTAAACCTGCGCTGAATATTTAATGTTTTAGAGAAATGGGAATCTGGATGTGGGTTATCTTGACTCTAATAAAAATTATAACCTTTACGTACTGAAGTTTTATGCCATTAAATTGTCTTGTCATTAAATTCCTATGTTTTCCTGATGATATTTAAACATATCTCTTCTACTTGTTAATCAGCTACTAAATTTTAACTGGCTTTTAAATGCGGCAGATATCCATTGAAAAGAATTGCATTTTTTGCTACTGTAGTTCCCTCCGATTGAATAAAAACTCGAATGTAGAAAATATCGGAATGCTGACACTCGATACATCGCGAGTGGCTCTCGAGTCGGCGAGTGATTACCGTTCACTCGACACACGCCACTCGCCGCCACTCGTTGACTCGGAACGACTCGATTAATCGAACGGTGTTACTATACAACCACAGACTATTCACGACGATTTATAGAGGCTGCCGGAATCGTAAAAAAGATAAATTTATTGGTGGAAATTGCGTGCCTGTGCCAATTTCTAAATTATTTTCTTTAATGGCTTTTTAACTATATTTTAGGTACCTTGTAGGCTCGCCCCCATTACATGGGACTAAAACATAACTGGTGAAATGTGGCTGTACCTCTGCCAAACCAAACCCTTCGTGGAAACAAGGCGCGATGTTATGACCTTGTAGATACTTAAAAAAGTTACTCAACTCTTGTAAGAAGTATTAAATTCCACTAAAGAAGGTAACATTGCCGTGCAACTTGTAAGCGTCAAGTGAGTTATTAAAAACTTGGTACGCCAGCAGCTATGCAACTGCTTGCGATATTAAAGAAATATTAAACTCTCTTCTGTGCTTACGCAAATAGTCAAATTCACAAAAAACGCGAAGAGTTTTGGTGTCAAACACGAGAATGACGACGTAAAACCTCAATTCGAATAACTCCCGTCAATCCCAAGGATTCAATACCCGAATACTTGTTAGTTTAAAGAATATTTTAGCACTCATAATAAAAAAAAAAGTTTCTCATTCGTGTGCGTCGACGTGGAAATTGAAAGTGAAGTAATAAATAGTGAAGTCCCTGTGTCGAGCCGCGCTACGAGTGGCAGCATTTCATTCACTAGACTAGATACTTTCTTCTTGGGTTCGCATAAATCCATTCAAGACTATTTTTAGTGGTTTCGAAGAGAATACTTAAGGCTTTCACGACTGTCTGGAATTTGTAATTCAGTGTCGTTTAGTAAGATGACCTAAAATTGGAAAACCCATAAAAAAATATACTATTTTCGCAGAGTTTCAAGAGTTTTATTTAAGATTTTAAATGTTTATTCAAATACCTTGAAACGTACCAAATAATAAAGCAAGATAAGAGTCCAATTTTAAAATTCAAATAAATCTTTATAATGGAAATAAATCCCAAAATAATAAATGTTTTTTCTCTTCCCCAGGTAAGCACGTCAACAATGCAGACTCCGGAACAATAAGTACGTAGAATTACCATAACGATAGCAGAATTCGATGGCCGCCAGTATCAAAAACGATTATCGAAATGAATAATGCAAACAGACGTCCTTTAGTATTATTTTCGTCGTTAAATATTGTTATTAAAATCATGTCGTAATACAGCCAGGACAATAATAGCCGTTGGCTTCGATAATTTTTGGAAGGCAATGGCGTTTGTTATGTGACCTCTTTTACTGGTATTGAAATCAATAGCTATAGAATAGATACCTATTTGAGGTAATCAACTAATCACACAAGTTTTGTATTAAAAATGCTTCTAACATTGCTTCATTTCAAAGTAAAATCTTTACAAATAACATATCTAGGCTACTTCAGTTCCCACCATAAGTGTTTTAAGCATCAAATGTGAAGAGAAATATGAATGAAGCGAAGAAAAAATTTTTTTTATGCTCAAGTTCTGCTGAGTAGCGTTGCAATTAGTGCAACGGCCGCGCTAATGAGAGCTTCGCCGCCATCTTAATTCGCACCTCGCATTACAAAATGGCGGCCCTTCGCGAGCACACCACCATTATGCATCCACTCGCGAATTTCCAGAAAATATGACGAAAATTTATCAAGCTCGTGAATATTTATAACGATACGGCACCCATCTACGTGGACCTTTGAGAGAACGGGGATAGTTAACTCGCGACGTTCAACGCAATAGTCCATTCGATTGGATTAATTGAATTAATTACTAATTCACTGTGAGTCCGATTTAATTGTGTTTTATTTCGTCTGACTCGTGGCCGTCTTTGTTGATAGCAATTAAACGTGTAAGCAATCCTTTGGATTAATGAGAGGTGTTCGTGTAATTTACTGTGTTTGGGGCGTGGGCCGTGTTTGTTCGTGTATTTTCTAGAAAAATAAGTTGGTACGTAACATATTGTTTTGGTAGCGATGGGAAAATAATCTGGACCCATGTTGAGAGGTTTTGCTAATAATACCTATTCCAATTTTGGTTTGTGTGCAAATGCAATTTCAATTCCCTATTTTCTTCATAATAGAGCACATTTACTGGTTTTTCAATACTCGAACAAAATACATAAACGAAAATTAATTACTACATAATTTATTCGGGTCGTCTCCCGCGAACCTCTTCTAATCCATGCTTAGGGGAAGGGGGGAGGGAGATAGAGTACACAAATCACTGTGCTTACCTTTGAACCATATTAATGGTTTTTCACTTAGGTGTAGACGTTTGTTTTATCATAGAATTCCACACATTTTCTTTGTATTTTAGGTTAGGTTGATGAACCTTACTAGTATCTGAATTCCTCCTTTATCCAAATATCAAGTTATTTTCTACCAAAATTGTTGCAAATTGTATTACAAATATAAAATTAGGGTGTCAGTGTCGTGGCCACTGGCCATCACATCACGTCAATTACTGCAAAAACCCTGTATGAAAAATGGAACCTATCGAAATAGAATTACTTCGATCAAAAAGGGGATGTTATCAGTAGAGATTAATGTTGCGACTTAACTTAACCTTTTTCTTTTAGTCCGATGGACATATTTGGGAGGAATCAAACTATTATATTGACCACTTATTGTATTGACTTTTATCTGTATTTCGTTATCTTGTGAATACTACCCATTCTTGGAGAATTTTCCAGCTCGCAGCTTCTGTAATAAATTGATTAGACCCAACGCTTCTTCCAACAATATTCTAACAGTTAAATAAATAACTCTAAACTTATAAAGAGGACGAAAAGTAACTCGATTGTTATTAGAACGAGTCATTCTTATCTCTTCTCGCGGTGTCGGTCCTCAACGAAAATAAAACAAAAGAAGTTCGAAATTAAACTTTCTTGAAAATATAGGGACCTATCCTTTTGTCGGCATAATCGAGGGGCGTGGCGGGTCCCGATCTTTACTCCCGACCCTAAATTATCTCGCTCCAATGGTTCCAGATAAAGATTAAACTATTAAACGAGCCCTTGGAACCTTTCTTAGTGTTTTATAACTTTTTTTGTTCCTCCGTACCTACCTGCCAGGATTTTTCCTTTAAATTAGGAACTTTAAACTTTGTGGGTGATTTTTTCATCTGTTTGATCGTCGTTTTTTGTTTGCGATAGATTGATAGCTTTGTGAAAGTTTTGGTGAACATTAATTATCTAACTATCTACATTTTATCTTACCTAACTGAAGTGTCATAAAGTTTCCGACAACTCACTGTAATGCTGTTGAATCATTTTCATCAATGAAGCGTCAGAAGCTTATTATGGTGTTTTCACTTTATGTCACCAACAGCAACGCATTTAACTGCATTTAAAAAACGGAAATGAAGAGCTGCCTGTCCACAAAGCTATTCGGTTAATCTCTTAGTCACATGTTTAGAGATATGAGGAGAAAGTTCACTCAACCTCCATTGAAAAGGAAGGATCCTCCGACCAGACGGGTGTTGTGTCTGGCGGGCAATTGCCCAACGATTGATGTTGGGAAATTGTATCTATGCTAATTGCGCGGTAAACTCTGCTTGCGAGATGCAGGATTTGCGTGACGTCAGTATGACGCGTTGTTTGCATCTGGAGATGTAGATACCGCTACATCACTCCCCTCCGGAGACCGGAGGTCGATAGTGGGCTGAGTCTTGTATCTTGCGATGCTTGCCTGGCCAGCTGAAAATCAAAATCAAAAAAATCAAAAGTCATTTATTCAAATTAGGCTGAGAATCAGCACTTTTTGAACGTCAAAATTACAAAAGACAGTCCCCCAAAAACGCCCGCCCTTCACCACTTCCTAGTGCTATCGCTGGGAAGAAGTGGCGCTGAGGTTCCAGTGAGTCGGAACCGGTTGCCGCATAGTCCACGGTGAGTCGGAACTGTCAGCGGAGGTGCCCCAGTGAGTCGGGGTGGCGCATAGTTCACAGTGAGTCGGAACTGTCTGCGAAGATGTCCCCAGTAAGTCGGGGTGGATGGCACTGCGTTATACTCCAGTGCATCGGATGTCGTACAGCGCCGGGTTGAGGCTGGCTGCTGCGTCGACCAGGAGAGGGTGCTCTGCTTGTTGACCGGCGGAAAGTACAGTGTGCTGTGCCGAGGTTGCTGATGAGGCTTAGGGTGATGACCAGATATGCGCGGACGCTGCATGCTGGTGGTTAGGATACCCGTTGAAGCCATGGGTGCTGGCTGGCTGGGTGACTCGCCGCTAAAGCTTGCGGGAGTGATGATAATGACGTCACGCTGAAGTACTTGCACGAAGGCTGCGCTGACGTTAATGCTCGGGGTCACCAGTTTGAAGGTATGAGGAACAGGGTGTAAAGTTCAGTCATCCTCCATTGAAAAGGGAGGATCCTCCAACCAGACGGGTGTTGTGTCTGGCGGGCAATTGCACAACGATTGATGTTGGGAAATTGTATCTATGCTAATTGCGTGGTAAACTCTGCTTGCGAGATGCAGGATTTGCGTGACGTCATTATGACGCGTTGTTTGCATGTGGCGTTGTAGATACCGCTACACATGTAACGACATCGACTGGACGATGATCCGGAATTCCGTCGAATATCAGAGCTTATATCAACCACACAAGCCATACAAGCAGTAATTTTGCCCTGAATGGTCCAGGAGACAATAAGGATAGGTATCATAGAGATCCACAATATTCCATTTCTTTCTTTTTTCCACCATTGTCCGCTTGCCGACCTTTCATCGATTACAACTGTAACAGACCTCTCTCGTGAATGAAACCAGACGATGAATCTACAGGGTATTAAACGTTTTATGCTTGCTTTCTTTTGCGACTGCATCCGCTTGTAATACTCGTAATAAGTTCCAGAGGGGACTTTTTACTGAGATCAAAACTATACTATGTAAAGCAGGGTGATCCTTTTTGTGTTACAATTAATTTAAGCTGTGTTACCATTTTGTTGTTTTAAGTGGGAAGATGTAAACCCAACCTGGTAAAGTGGGGCTACCTTGACGGACCGGCAGTAGGGTGTGATTGTGGAGCTAAGTCACAAACCATACTCCACTTCGTATCCTGCCCTCTGTCTCCCAAAACACGCAGTCGAAGTGACCTCTGTGCTACAACGACGTAGAAGTGGCAGTTTTGGGCCAAAAAGATATATAATACTTTCATGCAAGCGATACCAAGAAGACGAAGAAGATGTGTTAAGTGAACCCACAGCACACCAACATATACAGGGTGCCTTGGGTAGCACGTAAAGCCGTTGGTCCTGCGCCTGTTCTCTCCCCGGTCGTGTTGGATTGCCGTCCCAAACTCAAACTCAAATCATTTAATTCAACTAAACCAATTACAGGCACTTTTGAATTGTCAAAGGGTCAGTCAGTCAGAAAGATGAAGCTAGTTGCCCATTCCAAAGCGTAGGTACCTATGGAGAAGAACGGGCAAGAAACTCCATGGACACCATGGACCCATGACTATGAGAGTAAAGGAACAGAGAGTGCACCTGTGTTTGCGCTCACTTGTGCTCTATTATATGTCCTGCATACTTGGCTCACCTCTGATGAGATTGGCCACCGTGGCCTAAATTCGGTCGGGAGGATTTTTTTTTACAGGTTGGATTTTCCAGGCTGCTAAAAAGGATTTTTTAGGTCATGCTACTTCCTTGTCTACTGCAATAAAGCTGTATCATTATAGCATCACAGCTAGCTACATACATCAAGCTGTATGATATGCCAACAGCATGGAATAGGCTCCCGGAAAATGTTGTGATGGCTCCTACACTGAACTGCTTTATGAATCGACTGGACAGATTAAATATCTCCAAGCTATGATACACATGCATCAGCTAATTAGCTGTTATAGTGTGTCCAACCATATAATAATAATAAACAACAAATAATTACGTAATTTCCTATTAAATGCACGTACCAGTTAAATCAGTTACCGGATCTAATTAGCACTAACTCGATCTGTTCATACTTGAGCCGAATCTGATTAGCGAGGCGGTAAGCTCAAACCGGATAGTTCTATCGCCACCAGATGGCGCCACTTACCGCTGCAATATAATTTACTGCGTTAACTACCGATATCCTGTTTTAGAATATTTATTGCATAGCTCTACATACAAATTGCACACCGTTATACTACATTTCTAAGAAGAAACTACTTAAACTGTTTATTGAGACAGATTATAAGTAATTGCGGTCAAATTAAAAAAAAAACTTACGACCTATAATTTCCCTCTGGTTGGAACATACACACAAGAGAAGAAACCTTTTTATGGGCCACGGAATTCTTTTCTTGATATCAAAACGTAAAAGGCGCTTTTTATGTTGCTATAGATTACAGCCATAACTAAATACCCTTACTCATCATGCCAAAAAACAAGTTTCAATTGTGTGGAATCGTTTTTCCGATGTCTCAACCTTACACAGTCGTAGACTACCCTCGCTTTCAATTAAAACAATCACCTTACAAGCTTTATCTAACCAATATCGTAAGCAAACATCGCTGTCACCCCAAAACCGATTGAAATGGACATAAACAAATGTAAAACGGACGTGATAAACAAACAAGTGGATGCAATATCTCGGCAATTACAGGCGAGCGCCGATCTCCAATATCCGGCGAGCACAATCAAGATGGCCGAGCTTCCGGCGGACATGTTGCTACGTCTGCACACTGATACACCAATTTGTTTACACCCTGTATGGGATAAATCTTTAGTAATTAAATAGGGATAGTTTGTTAATTGTAGGGATGGGTGATGAATATGTTATGTTTATGTATAGTAGTTTATTTCCACAAAACTACACGGGACTACACACTTCGAAGGCACAGACATTAGAGGCATCGCGCGTCGGTGCCTTATCTTTGACGGAGATGATTATTTATTTGTTTATTAAAACTTTATGCACAAGTAAAAAAATACTGTGCAAAGGCGGACTTAATGCCTGAGGCATTTTCTACCAGACAATCTTAGGGTGATGCAGAGACAAAACATGGCAGGTGCAACATACGGGATAAATACCTAGCTAGGAAATAACTATAAAATACAAGAATAAATACTAATACATAGATAGATACATACATATAAACAAAATGAACTGTCAGGACAAAAATATGATCGGTAGAGGAGAAAACGAATCCAGCAAATCAGCGCTGGGATGTTACGGCCAAGTTCTGACGGATTCTGATATACCTACCTACTAATATATATATTATACTACGATAATAAGCGGTGATTACCTACATTTCTTTATCATCCGTCAAATACGTTAGGGCTTAAAATAATCTTAATCCAGTCAAGGTTGAATAACTATATCTATAGGTAATAGGTAATAGGTAAAACGGGCTGGTGTCCGCAACTCCACGACAATGCGCGTATTTTGCGTACGGAACTAAAACTATATCTATAATACATATAAACATGAATCGCTGAAGGTGTTGCTAAGCGCAAATCTCGAGAACAGCTGAACCGATTTCGCTAATTCTTTTTTTTGAATATTCCTTGAAGTACTTGGATGGTTCTTACGGAAAAATAAATGTAAGAAAGTTGCTTCACGCGGACGAAGTCGCGGGCAAAAGCTAGTAAATCAATAAAAATGACAAAGTTCCAACATATTTTTTCCTCTCTTCGTATTCACTGTATTGGTTTTCCGAGCACCCCGTGCAAAATGAACATCCAAGATAATGCCAGCGACTTTATAAATGGAAAACACTTACAGCCCACCACTAACCTATATTTAAACTGTCTCCCTGTATAAATACCGTTAAACGTTTATGGGGCGTGTCTTAAGGTCATAACAGGCAAGAGGCTTCAAAGAACACTTTCACGGTAACAGGTCCCTCGTAGAGGTAAATAGTAGGGATGAGCCGAAATCCGTTTCAAATGCCGAACATTCCATACAAGAAAATATTAAAATAACTCAACTGTTTTGACTAAAATAATGAAACTAAACTAGTAGAATTATTATTATTATTATTATTATTATTAAAATAAAATCATAAGCATTTATTTATGGTTTGTTAATTGTTATTTATTTATTTAATAAATAAATGTATTCTAGCCATTGTTAGAGTTTTGACATTATAATAATTATCGCCAAAAATCACTATTTAAAAAAAAATGTTAAATTAATCTTTTTACCTACCGGTATTTAAAATTTACGAAGGGCAGGTTATGATGTAAATACACCAAGGATTCTGCGTTATCTGGCAGGAGTCTGTTACGTTTCCTATCTCTGAGAAAAGCGTACCTATATAGTGTACGCATCAATAATTCAAATGGCGCGTAAAAGCGCGCAAAACAAGATGCGACGTGTCACTCTCGAGAAAGGGCGGTGAAAATAACCGAATTTCAGCCGAACTTTTTAATTTCACTGAATGTTCGGCCGAAGTTCGTATTCAGATCAAACCACGTTCGGCCCAACCCTAGTAAATAGGTAAGAGGTATGGTAAGAGGTATTATACTTGTTGAAGTCGCGACGTTCTCGACAAGACATCGGGTTTCATCCGGCATCAGTTTCCATTTTGTTCAAGGTTCTCGGGAATATAATATTCCTGCGCGTGGAAAGTTGCCACTACTTTTATGAGTTACTGTTCAGATGCGGACGGGTAGGATACGTTTCATTTGTTTTGTTTGTTACAACTTTATAGGCGATTTTTTTAGTTTTGCTGCCTTCAACCATTCTCTACATCATGGTGTGTAGAACAGTGGAATAATTATCGTTTGTAAAAGGGCTAACTACAGATCCTGCAAGGAGACAAAAGGTTGAATACCACTGTATTCAACTGTGGATGTCCGTGTCGGCTTTTCGACTCCCATTTAATAAGCTAACCTGTAGCTACTGTACTGCCCAGATCGCTATACAAAAACAATTTGTACATTTATCCGTTCTTAGACAAGACAGAAACAAAGCTGCTGCCTCATTTATTCAAAGCCTTTAAAGATTAGTTACTTAAGTAGGTAAATAAATCAAGAAGAGTCCAGACCGGGGCTATTCGACGCAACACTACTCACGCATTGCTTGTATATTAGTCTTATTTGTTATCTGGTTCACCCTTACCTGACTATTCGTTGAACATTGACAGAACATAACTTTTCTTTACTTTGCCTCTTTGTGGGCATTACGTGGATGGGAAACGGGGTTTGGAATTTCGGGTATCAAGACTTGGTCCTACATGAGAGCCAGAAAAGCGTCACAGAAATATTTAACTATCTTTTCGACTCTTGATGTCAATTATTGGATCAGCAGAACTGATCATCTGCCTAGCCTTCTCCCAACTATGTTGGGGTCGGCTTCCAGTCTAACCGAATGCAGCTGAATACCAGTATTTTCCATGGAGCGACTGCCTATCTGACCTTCACAACCCAGTTACTGGGTAATACAATACCCCTTGGTAAGACTGGTGGTCAGACTTTCGGGCTTCTGACGACCTGTAATGACTTTCAAAGATCTATGAATGACAGCCGGGACCAACAGCTTAACGTGCTTTCCAAGGCATGGAGGGTTTTGGTATGCAAAAATGGTCACCCATCCACGGACCAAGCGTAGCAAGCGTAGCTTAACCTTATCGATCGACCTGTGCGGCTGTTATTACTCAGCCACAAGCCCCTCATCAACAGAACTATACCTACACAAAAAGAAAGGTTGGACCACGCATACTTCACATGCGAATCGAGAGAAGTTGAGTCGAGACAACCCCTCCGCACTCGACGGAAGGATAAGAGCATACGGACCTTACGATAATATACTTAACAGCATACTAAAGTCAAGAAAGTGTTTACCACCCTTTCCCACGCCACAAACACTATCACACTTCATGTTTTCCTTCCGTACTGAGCCAACAATCCAGTTATCTAAACTAAAAACACAAGTTCGTTGGTTGTTCGCCGCTGTGTCGATCAATTTGGTACACTCTCGGTGCGCGCTAATGAAATCCTATGAGACAAGTGGTGGCGCTGCGCTCGCCGGCTTAGCGTGGTGCTGCCACGTTCGATCGTCAACTACGAAAGTTACGTGTGCTCGCGTGATGTGCTTATGGCTAAAGCTTGGAGTTTGACTTTGTGTGTGTTTTGAATGAGTACCTGTGTATGCTGGTCTTGTTGGGTTGTTTAGTAAACGAGTGAATAAGGTACCTTATATACAAGACCTAAATACACTATAGTAGACCGCGTCATCACCTATCTTTTGGTGAGATTCATTCGAATACAAATACAAGCCTGTCCAATGCAAAATAATGCAACTGAAAGTGATGGAAGATATCTACTGTGTTTTTCAGAACTTTTCACTATGCTGGTATCGGTTTCTGTCTTACTAAACGTAGCGACTAATATAAATATTTGTTTATTTATTTAAGAGTACATGCACAACATTGCAGAATAAATCCCAAGGCGTTGTACCGAGCAATTTACAAACTAAATAGTGGCAAACATATATGTATACTTTAGTAGGTTAGGTGAAGAAAATGTAAACACAAGAAAATAAAAAAAATAACCAACTAAATACAACACACGAATTCACTGATATATTTTATCGTCACTCGATATATTTTGTGGTGAACTTCACGTGAGTTCATGTATTTTTTCAGATGTATTAACACACACACACACCTCACACCACACATCACTTTTTTAGTATTCAGAATCAGAATCAGAATTTTATTTGTCAAACATAGGTACATTGGGTTCTTGCATTACATATTTATATAGGTCGCTATGTTTTGCCATTACAGCATACAAATATTTTAACATAACGATTGTTCAAAATAACAATCGTACTCAATTTAATTACAACACAATTAGTAATATAAAATTAAAATTAGGTTTTGAGAAATTATAATAAAAAAAAAAATATAATAAAAATAATAATAATACAAAATGTCATAAAAAGTAAAATAGGTGGGTACATAAAAAATCACAATAAAAAAAAAGTCACATCAAATTGTCAAGTCATTTAGAAATTCGTCAACAGTATAATAACATCTTTCTATAAGTAAATTCGTCACTTACATCTGGAACACCTGGAATCACACCTGGAACATCCTGGACATCTGGAATTTCTCAGTAGCAGCCCGGATTCTGGAATGTGTGCCCGATGGTGGCAATAGAGTGGGTGTACTATGAGTCCACCTCTGCCTAATCCTTCGGGGAAACAAGGCGTGATGGTATGTTAAGTTACTAAACCCCATTTTTCCCCAAGTCTATCGAAGTCTTTTATGGCGAGCAAAGATAATCCGCGATACCGCTGAAACTTTGCCCTAGTATCCCGGTCCCTATAATAAAACATTTACCTGCTTATGTACAAAGTTATATTAAGTCCATGAATGAATTTCTGGCGAAAAATATAAATGTAGTAGCGGGGACCGCTTCATGAATAGGTGGGTACATCATAATTGTGCCCCATTGTTGTTGGATACTAATCTAGGGGTTGAGTACCGACTACCGCTGTTTGTAACGCTTTGAATAAAGTTATTGTAAGATGTAGTAGTTAGGTAATGTCTGTTGTGGTTAAAAACACAATTAGGTACAATACCGTTAGGAAGATAGAAAATTCACTTCGCGTTGTTTGGACTAACATTTTTTTGAGCAATGGTATCGCCACGACTTACGAGCTTTCATCATCATCCATATCATCATCCAGGCCTCTCTTTTCAAGTGCCAGTCCCCACGCCTCTGTTCTACCCGCCTCGTCAAGGTTCTACCCGCGCTTGGTTTTGTGTAAATTATTTCATCACCTCTGCTCTCAAAAACGGTGAAGGAAAACGAGACTGCAACGCATAATCCGGCTAACAAAGAAGGTCCAAAATGAGCATTATATACGAACTGCTAGCAATAAATGTAAAGCAACTTGGAGGCTTATTAACAATGCAAAATATGCTGTTCCTAAGGAGGAAATACATAGCATTAAAATTAACGATACAAACGTTATTAAGGACCCATTAATGATAGCTAAATCATTTAATAATTTTTTTATTGATCAGGTTCAAAAATGTAATCAAGTCAGCAACATAGCTACGCCAGTACATATTTCAAACTCGTTATATATGAATCCTACTTCACCTGAGGAAATACATTCAATTATAACAAATTTAAAAAATACCAAGAGTACTGGATACGATGATATTTCTACATTAATACTGAAACGAGTCTCGACAAAAATATGTAATGTATTGAGTCACATTTTTAATCTGTGTATATGTTCCGGGACATTTCCTGACAAATTGAAATTGACAATAATTAAACCACTATTTAAAAACGGTGATCCGTGTTGCATGACTTGTTATCGTCCAATTGCCTTGATACCCACTATATCGAAAATCTTTGAAAAGGTCATACACATCCGATTTAACAGATTTTTCGAAAAATACAATCTTTTTGCAAGAGAACAAATCGGTTTCAGGCAAAACAAAAGTATAAACATGGCCATCTATGACTTTTTAAATATTGTCTTAGAAAACGTAGATAAAAAGGTTCCAGTCTGTGCACTTTACATGGATCTTACAAAAGCGTTCGACTGCGTGGATCATGAGTTGTTATTAAAAAAGTTAAATGCTTACGGAATAAGGGGTAAGACCTTAGATTTAATTGCATCTTATCTTTCAAATAGAAAACAGTGTACCCAAATAACACGCTTGTGTCCTAAACTCAAAATAGAAACACATTTCAAGTCAGAATATAGAGAAACGAATCTGGGAATACCACAAGGAAGTGTACTAGGGCCGCTCTTATTCAATATTTATATTAATGACCTTCCTAAGGTAACACAACACCCAACTATTTTATTCGCTGACGACAGCACAATTGTATTTACAGGCAAAAATAAATCACTTATTGAATCTGACATTTTAATTACACTTAATAATGTAATACAATGGTTGACATCAAATAATTTAAAGCTCAATTTAAGTAAAACAAAATTAATGACATTTAAAAACAGAATTCCACTAATGACGAAGATTAATATTAATTATAAAGACGAAACTATTAGCGAGGTGGACACTACAAAATTTTTAGGACTTAATATAGATGGCAACCTAAACTGGAAAGCACATGCAGAGATCCTTTGCTCAAAACTGAGTACTCAATCTTATGCATTGTATATGCTCACTAAAAACCTTGACCGAACCGCAGTACTTACGGCATATTATGGCAACGTAGAAAGTATGTTAAGATATGGAATCATATTTTGGGGTAACTGTACGGAAAAAGAGCGAATATTTATAGCACAAAAAAAGTGCATAAGGGCAATATGCAAGCTCGATCATTTGGATAGCTGTAGACCATTCTTCAGGAAACTAAATATATTAACAGTACCGTGTTTATACATGTATGAGTTGGTGTTATTTGTCCGGTCGAACTTAACTTTGTATGAACAATACAAAAGTAAACGCCACAATTTGAAAGTTTGCTGCCCTCAACGCAAAAGTGCACTGATGGCAAACAATGTACTCTGTATGGCGCCACGAGTTTATAATCACCTGCCAAAGTTGTTATTAGAAAGTGTGAGCATTAATGTATTTAAATGTAAAGTTAAACAGTTTCTTGTGCAAAAAGCGTACTACAGTGTTTACGAGTTTATGAATGACATGCAATCTAATAATGAGAGATGACATACTGTAATTCTTTACTTATTGACGTCATTTATTTTAATTTAATTTTTGATAATTGCTTGACATACATAAATTCATAATTGACATAATATATAATTATTTAACATTTCCTTGTAAAATTGCATGCCTTCAGGCGGATTATGGAGAGACTATTATATATTTTGTATGTTACTTACCTATATTACCCATTTTCGCAATATATGAATATGAATATGAAAACATCGTGAGGAAACTGGTATACCCTAGAACCAAAAATTCGAAGACAGGTGACATCTAAGTCAAAGTCAAATAATTTATTTCAAATAGGCACATTTATGGCACTCTTGAACGTCAAACATTACATTAAAACTACGAACCCACACTGGAACCACGTGGTGGATTATGGCCCACTCCCTCTTACAGAGAGGAGGCGTGTATTCCACGTTGGGAACATAATAGGAGTGCGAGCATTATTATATATGCATGTTATGCAAACATGTTTTTAAACGATTTCTTATGAAATCTTTAGATTGATTGTGAACAGGCATTAACTACCTACTAGGTACACCTAATAATGGCAATATTCTTAAAAGATCATAAACACATACTTCTTGACAACATCATGACAAGTATAATAATAATAAGCTGCCAAGAAACATGCTCCGTTTTGATTTTGTGAATATACAGGCAGCTGAGATTTTTCAATATTGTCTCTACGTGACAAGCGGAATGCAATAACTCGTAACACGTCTATTGCAGCTGCAACTGTAATAAGCAGAAGTCCTTCCACAATACGTGGACCGTCTGCAAGTTGTGTCATTTAGATGTTCATTTCTTTTTCGGCGCAGATTTTGAGTATTCTTGATAAATACGAGAAACTCAAACTCAAAGCATTTATTTCAAACTAGCTTCAGCCCGCGACTTCGTCCGCGTGAAGCAACATTCTTAATTTTTTTCCCGTAAGAACCTTCTACAAATTATTAGAAAACTTTAAAAAAAAGATGGATGAAATCGCTAAAGTCGTTCTGAAGTTATGGCGTGACCAAGGGAAATATGGATCCATTTTTATATAGATAACAACAACATAGTACATAGCATATGGAAACAGTGGGTTGTACTACCAGATAGATAAACCAATTACAGGCACTTTTGAATTGTCAAGTGGCCGGTCAGTCAGAAAGATTAATCTAGTGGCCCATTCCAAAGCGCATCGGATATAGTTGAAGTTTAGTAAGAAACCGATGGATATTATTGAATGAAATTTAATTTGATAAATAAACTGTTTGTTTTCTATTAATGAAATTAAATTTCATTCGAAAACATCCATCGGTTTCTTGCCAAACTTCAACTATATCCGACGGCCCTGCACCCCAATTGCGTAACACACAATCAATCGGAATCTGAATCATTTTGAAGCAAATTGCTAATCGATTGCTTCATAAGTTCGAAAACTTTGTCTGCTCAACACGTAAATAACGCAATGAATGTTGTTGAACTGTCATAATGAAACTGATTCCGATTGATCGTGTGTTACGCAATTAGGGTGCTGGTTACTTATCTCCTTTGGTGACCGTACCTATGGAATAACCACGGGCAATCTTTTAAATCAAAATACCAACATTTTGATTTAAAAGATTGCCCGTGCCCGCCCATTCAAGTTAAAAACAACATCAAATAACTAAGTAAAACTTTTTCTAGACAAAACAAAGCTAAATAATTTCCAAGACTAACGAGCAACTAGCTTGTTTCTTGTTTTTGTACTGACTGAACATTTTTCTAGAGGCTCTTACAGAGAGGAACCAATTTATCTAAGTTTGCCTGCACGAAATGTCGCAAACTGTATACGCGTATAATTTCCTTTTGCGTAATAAATTACGTGTGGGACATTTCCCCGCACTTTTGGGATATTAAAGGGTTGTATTTTGTATCTGGAAGTGTACTTGCCACACGAGGTTGTAAGTTATCTCATACTTACGTTTTGTTTGATATGTTTGTGAGATACCAGTATTTTATTGGAACTCGGAACGAAGTTTCTTATCACACGTGACACTGCACACTTGGTAAATGACAGCTAGCCCTAAAAAGTGTAAAATTACTGTAAAATCACTCTCAAACGTTGTTCATTTATTTAATTGTGGCTGTTATTTAATACATAATATACAGCGAAAGGAAATTCGTTCCAACCGGATGCCCCACGACACCTCTCGACTTTTTTAGTCAACAGGCATAAAATTCAATCATGGAAAGCCAGAAACATTCATCTGAATCCCTAAGCACAATCAATAAGCATTATCAGCCTTTAATATGACCAGTGCTGGGACACAGGCCTCCAGTCTGTGCCGTAATCCAACACGCGGGCCCAGTGCGGGTTGGTAGGTGCCACATGTCTTCGATTTTTTGGTTCTAGCACATGCCGGTTTCTTCAAGATGTTTTCCTTCACCGTTTTGAGAGCAGTGGTGATAAAATAAATTACGCAAAGAGCCTGCTGAGTACAAACTCGGGATTTGAACTGAGTCAGGCGCTACTTACAACTCGGAAGTGGCCATTACCACTGGGCCACCACTGCTCGCTAAAAACTTTGATTCGAAAAGTTTTTATTATCTCTTTACACTTTTAGAGCATCTACCTATACTTATGAAACATTTACATAATTCAAAAAGCTAACAGTCTGAAAATAATAATATGTAAATATAAGTAGGTATATAAAAAGGAGGGGAAATAATCAAAGAGCATAAAAAATTCGTCCGCATCGCTATTGTATACTTTGTATAGTTTACTTGTAGAATGTATAGATTTGAATCGTACTAGAATCATATTCAAAACCTGCTAGTCAATTACACTTACCATACAATACATAGAGATGTGTGTCATGCATCCTATTACCGAATACAGGGAAACGTGATTACAGCCGGTTCGAGGATATAATCTACTGACATCTAGTTGTACTGTTGCAACTGTTTGTACCAATAACTGATACAGGCATCGTGTACAGATATGTGATTAATATTAACTGTTCGAGCATTATTGCTTGTTAGTTTTTGTGGGTTTTGAATAATGGACTGTACGAAGAAAATACTCTTTTGATCAATTTGTTCATTTCAGTTGCATTTAAATGCCCACTGCCCCATAGGCCTCTTTTTTCTTGTGCCAGCCTTATCCAGGTTTTACCCACGACGGCAACAATGTCGTCTATTGTTTTATCTGTCTGTTAACTGTTTAATTCAGTAAATAATAAGTATTTTATTTAAATTAATTCAACAATCTCACTTACGCTTTGAACAATACATATACGATTATATAAATACTATTTATTTTATTTATCCATTTATTTCAGGCATCAAGGCCCATATAAAACACATACAATACAATAATAAAGTAACTTAAAAATACTATAAATACATAAGCAACATTATAATTACATTAAAAACTAACTAACGCGCACGAAGTGTCTGCGTCGTGTTTCGCTGACTGGTACAATGTAGCCGGCCACGAAACCGGCGGTACACAACACCCTTCGGTCAGAACTCTTCCTTGAGGAACTACTCGAGATGATTTGTCGGAACACGCACCACGAACGACTTGAAGTTCGTGTTGTGGCGCGACTCCAACTTCTCGACCCTCAAAGCCCAGTTGGTCTTCACACGCATGTACTCCACGATCTCCTCGACCTTCGTGGAGTGGTGCAGTCTGGACACGTACAGCTGCGTCGTCGTGGGTCTATTTAGGTGCCAACGTCCATGCTTATATTATAAATCCGAAAGTAACTGTGTCTGTATGTTATCTTATCACGCCTCAACCACTGAACGGATTCCGATAAAATTGACAAGGAGATTTTGTCCCGGTAGCACGTTGTCGTGAGATAATTTCCGACATTCACTCGGGCGAAGCCGCGGGCAGAAGCTAGTCAGATTATAAAAGTGTAGGAGTTTCTTGCAAATTAATCCGAATAATACTTGCCTCTACGAATATAATTCTGCTAAGCCCCTTGATGTCCCCTACACGAGACTGGCGCATGTTTACGTATTTAGGGCCTCAAGCGTACAGCCTGTTTCAAACAATAATTAGATATATGTGCTAAGATTTTGATATAATAAACCTTATAAAATGTAAATAAACTGTATGGCTCTTGACTCAAATAGGTTGCCCTAGTTCTTTACTCTTTTCTTGTGTCAGTTAGAGCGACACCAGAATAGCTCATGTAGAAGTGAAAAGATCAGCGGAATTGGTTGAGGGCTTCACACGTCAGGGTGGACACACATCTACTGAAGTTGTGTCACTTGTTGAGTCTATTTAAGTGCTCTTCATTTGTTTTAATGTTTAAGGCACAGGCATAAGTGGGCACATATAAAACGTCTAAAAGAAAGTGCTTGGCTCCAAATCGCAGGTTTTATCCCTGTAACAATGATCATAGAATCTGGCCTATAAAGAAGAAACAGAACAGCCTTTACTGATCAGATTTTCAGACATTATACAGGGTGGAGACGTCAATACGACAACAAATCAAACTTCGTATAACTTCGTAACTAATTATGTTCCCTGTACACAAATACAAAAATTCAATTAAATAAGTAAGTAAATAATATCCAATTCGGCACTATAGGTAGTCGGCTGTTTGGTAAAACCCACAGGCGTCCCATCACTAGACCTACATTAGCCGCATTAGAGCAGACGCTCGTAATTATTGTTTTTTTAATTTCGAGTATTTGATGGTTTCAAAATACTAGTATTGCCAGTGTTTTAATTTACTGTCGTATTGTCCTCCCCAAAAAGTATGAGGTGCAGTCGGATACTGAAATGTTATTGAAATATCGGTTGTTAATACAAACACATCTTGCATTGTCTCGAGATCTCAGTTAAGACAGTATTGTTACAAATTATATTATCTGATGCGGTACACCGGCTGTCGAGAGTACAATGACTGATGTTGTATTTGATCTGCTACACAATACACTGATGCAAGCTTATTAATTATCATTATATTGTTACACGATCAATCAAGTTTAGACTGTAGTACATACCTACAGGGATTATAAATGGTCTGTTTTGACTATTCGTAGTAGATACAGGATTAAATTAAATTAGCTAGCTAAACTCCGCAGACGCGATGGGTATCAATATCTTGACATGATAAAACCAAAAATAAATTAATTTTATGTTTTTTTTTTGTGGGGTCATCAATCGCAGTCATTGTAGTCACTAGAATCAGTTGAAGTTTTTTTTTGGAAAGGTCACAGACGTGATGTTTATCGGTAACTGAACATGATAATACACGATAGTTTTTCTCAACAAATAAAAAACATTAAATCTTTTTAATTTTTATTAAATATATCGTGTCCATCGCGTCTGCGGCCTTTAGCTAGCCAATTTAAAACAACTCTGTATAATAGATTTCTGAAACTTCAAATGTGATGTATACCTTACACTTCAATGTGTGTATCGTATTCAAGTATTTTGGAAGTTGGCTAGAAAGAAACAGACGATGACTAATTATTCTAGCTTGACTAGCTACGGCCGCTAGGTGGCAGCACTATTCGCGTATAAAACCAAAGCAACACTTCAATTAAATAAAACAAATCGACGCCTGACCGCTAACTTATCGTAAGTAAAGTTTTCACGAAAATGCGATTTTTATAGTAAACATAGTTCTAAATATCTTTACGATGTAAATAGTATTTTCGTAAAAAAATCGCTTACGGTAGATAAGCCGATGGTCAGTGCTCGTAATATTGATATAAACCTACAAATAACACGATCAGTATAAGTTTATAGAATCTTTTCATTCGGCAGAAATTAGCAACAAATGCCATTTAAATGGAAACTCTATTGAATTTAGCTATCTTTTGAACCTCTAATCTTGCTCCAAACTAACACGCTTGCTACCGGATATGACGTCATTTAGTGCCCGGATACCACGGAACCCTTCGAGCAGCCTGATAAGACCGTACTCATAGACTGCCGATTCATCCCTAATTCGATCACAGATTCATAGGCGGCCCGAGGTAAATATTTGTTAAAATTTTGCCGTCGTCATCTAAGTGACGGGGGTTGAATATTTTAATCTATGGAAGGATGAGGCTGCATGTTTCGGTATTAATAGAAGGTTCGATAGAAATATATACAGTAAACAAATATAGTAATATCAAGACCCTGACCTGACACTGAATCAAACGAAGCACAATGGGAACATACATACACGCTTACGCCCACACACACGCCATACCTGAAATCACATAACTAGTCTCCACACTGGAATTCGTACCCCGAGCACCAAGATAACTGCCTAGTTTGGGGCTCACTAACAAATTATATATAATACTGTAGGTAATATTGTAAGCTTTTTATTTCAACTTGCTGTTAAACTGTGAACCTGCTTACTGTTTTCCCTGGACAATAAATACATATTTTCTATTTTTTTTTTTTTTATATTTATTCTAATATATTAATATTAATTCGTTTTATGTCAGACATATTTTGTTGTCCTGTCTTGCAACTCTGACTCCCAAGATACCGGCAAATGCCTAGATCCTCTAGCTCCTGACTGGGGGTCACTGTCTATTCTATTCTTGAACAAATTGTGATTAATAAATAAATTTTAAATATCCTGTTTAGCTTGCGCTTTGTTTAAAATTGCCAGTTTATTTTCGCAATGTTACTTTCAACTTTTGCGGTTTAGAATTGATTTTGAAAAAATGCTCCTCAAATCATATCTCTGAGTGAATGTGAAGACTATGTGAGGTTTTTTCAATCTGTTCTCTTACTTTTTGTCATGGTCTGGCAGTTTGAGTAATTAATGTGGCCTACCCAAATGTCCTTTCTTTGGTATTGTTCGTCGAATCGTCGAGCTCCTTAAGTTTTGAGTTGAGCTGCACGATTTCTGACAAATGCGTGTACTGACTGGACAGGTCCTCTCAATCTGTATGGTTCTTTCCTCAAAAGACCATCTCAGACATCGACCCGCATGGTCTTCATATGATCTGACCAAGATTATGTCTGGACTTTAAAAGAGACTGTGACCTCTGAGTTTGTTTCGGCCTTTCTTCTCAGACTAGTCAGATAGGAAACGCCGACCTCATCTAGTTTTAAAATATGATTGACGTGTAAAAGTGTTTGTACAAACCTACTTACAAAATAAAATCATTTATCATTTATCTCTTTCATCCATCAGTCAGAAACGGATATGTCTTACAGATATGGATTTTTATGAAAATTGCACAAATATTTTATGTTTGTAAAAAAGCAAAAGAAGTAAAGTACAGCCGGAGACAATAACCGTTTCCATTCAATATACTAGGTAGTTAAAAACACATTACAGTACACAGTAGGTATACAATAAACAATATAAAAAACCTTGAAATTGAATCACTTTAGTAAATGACTGCATCGCAGCCGCAGCTGTGCAGTACTCATTTCTTTTTTTAAATAAAGTCCACTATATTTTTTTCTTCGTTTTCTTTGTTAAGCCGAGCACACACTGGCACAATAGAAAATGTATGAGAAGTGACACTTTTTATTTCCGATTTCAGCGCAGCAAAGGAGGGCGGTGTATAAGTGTTACATTTACGAAATGTGGCTTCACTTAGTGATAAAAATACAGTAAGAAAGCAATAAGCAGGTGTGTACCTAATTATAACTTAAAACACACATAATAACATTGATCAATTTGATTCCAACGTTTAAAAAAATATAAGCGATCCATTCCCTCATTTTAAATTGCCGCGAAAATTAATCTGAGAGATGACGCTGCAATTTGCAAATCGTGATAAATTACCGGTTTCATTGCAAGGAAGTTTAACCATTCATTAATAATTACTGCTCTGAGTGTTGACTGAACAGATTCGCCGTTTCATTTGAGTTGCAATTTTATGCAGAAATTCCGTCCTAATAGTTTTGTACTGAGAATAAAGTGAGCGATTTATCAAGAATTTTATTTTTACTGTAGAGACTGCAATTATCTATTACCTACCATTTGCCCGCGGCTTCGCCCGCGTAGATGTCGGAATATACCCCATGAGAACGTACTACCGGGATTATTCCTAGTTGAGGTAGAATCCAATTATTTCTTACTAACCTCTAGTTTAAGGCCCTATTTTGTAAATATTTATGTAAATCAATTATTTCAATAAACAATTTTAATTTCATTAAACGTACCCTATGTATTAATCCAGGTACACAATGTATTAATTACGTAATACATTGTTTTCATATAACTCTATTAGTTTACGCGGGGCACGCCAGTAAAACTCTCCCAGTCGGCAATTTTTTCCGACATCTTCAACAATCATCGTCATATTCCAGACAATTTTCACAAAACCTTATTGAATTGTACGTTTACACCTTTTTCATAAATCACTCCGTCCATTGGTAAACACCGTATGAAAATCCCTTTTGTAGTTTGTTTGTGTTGAGTTTATCGCGTTCAGGCAGCCAGACGGCGGTGGGACTTCATTTTATAATGTGTAGTGATTCCTATTTCCAAAAACATTGTAAGATTTTTTATTATTTATGCATCTAATAATTTGGGGCAGGCCTTTGCCCAGTAGTGGGACAGTGTTGGCTAAATAATAATAAATTATACTAATCACAAATGGATGAATAATGAACATAACGAAAACAGAAGTCTTTTGCAGAATCATTATAACTTAGAATTCGGAAACAAGATGAATTTGGAATTGCGTTCAGCCACCCGCGCGACCTGTATTATGATGTCATAACACTGTATCAATCATAGAAATGTAAAAGTCTTCTTTCTTATATCTATGGTATCCATCACAACATGAATTCATCGTAGGTAAAAGAAAGGCCGCGGAATTAAAGAGGATTAATAAAACTACAACAAAAAAAAACCGCCGAAAGCATGACCTGCTCCTTTTTTTAATGAAATCGGCAAAAATATTTTAATTAGGTGGTATAAATATCAATTGTTTGCTAATCAGTGATATACAAAAGAAAATAAAACGTGTGAACCATTTCTCATGCATCATTTCTATTGGCTGCAACCAGCTGTCCGTACCAAACGAGGGGAGAAACTGGTATTTTTTTACACTTGTCCCGTGGCGTCCCTGTCTAGACATATTACAAAGCAAAAAATTGATAATTATTCTTAGCAAATGCCAGTAGGGTTAGCTGGACTGACCAGTGGACCATCGACCCTTATTTCGCAATACTTTGGCTCATTTGAAATTGGATGTACTCGCTTTCATTTTCATCAACATGCTGGCACTTCACTTCACGTCTTTGCCCAAACATTCGCGTTAATTGATCAATGCAAAATAAACCCTATGATTGTTTAGGAGTCTTTGCAAGTGCAGACTGGCCATAATGACTACGAAGGTGTCTCTCAAAAATTACATATGAGAGAAGAAGAAGAGAATTATATATTAAGAAATATAATGACAAAAAATTATCAGACAAAAAAAGACTCCACGACTTGATCCCGCCATCGCCCTTTTACCACCGGACAACCAGACGTACTGCACCGTACCATCCACATTTGGTTGATATGCCAATATATGATATATGATATGCCAATATAGATACTCCATGTTTATTATGCTCACAGCCAAAGTGTGGAACTCTCTGCCCGCATACGTGTTCCCTCCTGTCTGCATTCAAAGCAAACAGGCATCTTTTGGGCACGCTCGTTCCATCATAGACCTCATCCATCGCTTTCAATCAGGTGTGATTGAGGACAAGAACAGGCCCATTTAGCAATAAAAAATAATAAAAAAATCTCTATATCCGTTCTAAGTTTGCCGGTCCGTGGTATGAGCGTCCCCTCATCCCAACCGCCTGCCGCACCGCTGAGTAGGGTAAGCGACGTGATCGAAAGCGCCTGTGATGATAACTTATTCGGCACCTTAATATTCTTCAGTTATCTTGATATTTGTTAGTTTTGCTGACGGTCAACGGCAAACTTACGGCTATAAGCTACGCCACATACGTCCCGTATACTCTAGCTTTTACCGCGGAAACGTCGATGCACGTCCGACAACAAAGTTAGCTCGGTTGTCCCAAGCAGGAAGCGGTGACGTCACCGCGTAGGTGTAGCGTACCTCCAGTATGTATGCGGCCATTAGCGCTCTTTGTATTAACTTTTTAAACTTCGGTGTTGAACGCGGCAAAAGTTTGAGTTGGCACATGTTAGGGTATTATACCTTTTTAAGCTTGTTTCCTTTTTTATTTTATGCCTGTAAATAAGTAAGTAGTTATGGTACGACTGAAAATGAATAATGTTTTGGAGTTTTGTTTGGCTTTTAGCAAATCATACTACAGTAGATAATATACATTGAAGTGCTGTCTCTCTCTCTCTCGATTATCGTAACACATAACATCGTGCTTTTCTCGAAGGGTTCGACAGAGATGAGCTCATATAGTACCTACACCCACATTTCCTGGATTCGAATCCCAGGTCGGCAAAAGTGTAAGTGGGTTTTTCCATTAGTATTTTTTTAGTAGCAGCCCAGTGAATTTGTGTCCGGTTGATGACTGACATAAACGTAATTTTTATATTTTACAGGAAATTATACCTAGAGTAATCAATACAGTGGATAAAAATCTTCTCCAATATTCATTCATTCGGGGTAATTTCGTGACACATTAACAGTAGAAATGGATTTCATCATTTTGACAGTTCAACAGCATTCATTGAGTTATTTACGTTGTTGAGCAGACAAATTTTTCGAACATATTATTATAAACCAATGGATTACCAATATCCTTCAAAATGATTTAGATTGTGATTAATAATGTGTCCAAATGACCTACTAGGTAGGTATGACCTATCTTAATCAGCCAGTGATCCAAAAATAACTTACTAAGAACAACTAACTATCGCTAAATATCGCACAACAAAGTTAGAACTAATAACAGTGTCAGAAAGTAGGCCGCAGTAGATGTCGCTACTGTCGTCTTGTTATCGCGCGCCCTATTTCTGTCACTAACTAACATTCGGCACTTCTGAGCCGATCGAACGTCACTGTAACGTGTGACGTAGTACACGGACGCAGAACTTTACAAGATATGGCTTTGGACTTTATGATCTCAACCAACCTCCCTAGCCTTTTCCTAACTATATTGGGGTCGGTTTCCATTCTAACCGCATTTTACAAGGAGCGACTGCCTATCTGACCTCCACAACCCAGTTACTAGGTAACACGATAACCCTTGGTAAGACTGGTTGTCAGACTTTTGGGCTTCTGACTACTGTCAACGATCTACAAATGACAACCGGGACCAACGGCTTAACGTACTTTCCCAGGCACGGAGGGCTCACGATATGTACCCATCCACGAACCGACCGAGGCAAGCCACGAGCCCCTCTACTTCCCGATATTTTCTGTAAAAGTCTCATCGTGAAAACTTAGGTGAAGTGAGCTTGAAGTCAGCTGTCATTCCACCAGATGCTAGGGATTGACACTAAAAGTTTTTTCACTTGACCAAAGGTTGCCTGGGGAGATATTTACAGACTAGATCGGCTGAACTCTTCTATACATAATAACTATGAACGTTTGACAAGCATCCCTTAACGGTTAAACTGAAAAGTGGTTGTTGGTAAGCCCGCATCGCGATGCGATTCCCCAGTATTTTACATGCAGCGACTGCCTATCTGACCTCCACAACCCAGTTACTGGATGATACGATACTCCTTGGTATGACTGGTTGTCAGACTTTCGGGTTTCTGACGACCAGCAACGACTGTCAAAGATCCGCGAATGATAACCGGGACCAAAGGCTTAACTTGCTTTCCAAGGCCCGAATATTCACATCAAGACCCCCTTTTTTTTTTTTTTTTTTTGTGGATGGGAAATCATCAAATGACCCCTCCCGCTCTGGGTGGAGCGGAAGGGAGTGTCAGACTTTTACTGACTAAAACCCACCCGTGTTCCGTCCTTAGCCCTTTCTGTTCCAGGGCAGCGGTTAACCTTTCGGAAAATCCCACCGCCCCGGCAGGATCAAGACCCCCTTGATGTGAATATTTGTCACCCATCCACGGACCACCTTCGGCCATGGTAAAAAAGTTATTACATTGTTTGTGCTTTTGACAAAGTTGTGTTCAAAAAATCTATTATATTTTTATAAAATGGCAAGCAAAGCCGATGTCGACTATTCTGTCAAAGTCTAAAATGTGTTGGAAAAACCAGTGTGCTGCCACTTACTGTACTTGAGCGCTGTGTGCACGTGACATAATTCCGTTCTACAGCGTGAAGTGTTGCAAACCTGTCTAGTTACGGGTTCCCATTCCCAACTTCTACATGTCACTAACTAATATTCTATAAGTTCTGCAGCGTTTGAACTGCAAGTCTAGAACATAAACGATGCTTGTTACACACAACGTTCTAATGACCAAACGTTTTGAGATATGCAAATTGTGATGATTGAGTTTGGCTTCACTGCGCACTGTTTATCTCTGTGTTTATCGTCGGACATATCATCATTTTCGGAGAAGTGATATCCATACTAACATTATATTATAATACATATTATGTAAATGCAAAAGTGTGACCTTTTCATGTCTAAATCACTGAAGCGATCGTTATGTATGACAGATAGGTAGCCTGGGCTTGGAGAAGGACTACACCTTGTCATTCTGGATATTTGTATTAAAATACCGGCCAAGTGCAAGTCGGACTCGCACACAAAGGGTTCCGTACCACCGTAAAATATTTAACACACATAATTATTTAAACACGTTTCTTGTATGTTTAACTTAATTTGCTGCTATAGCGATCATAGTAGTACAAACTCTATGAAAATTTCAAGTGTCTACCTATTACGGTTCAAAAGATATAGCCCTGTGACAGACAGACAGACGAACGGGAACGCACATCATTGCCTTAGTTATAGGGTCCCGTTGGCACCGTTTGGGTACGGAATCCAAAAAATTATGAAATACAAAATACACGCAGACGACATTGCGGGCAACAGTTAGTAGTGACTAAAAAATTGTTCGTAAGTACCGTTACACTCCGTGTTTCCTAACATCTTCAAAGGTACGCTACGCTGGCCTGTCATCAATTCCTGCATTTCGTTTGTGTCCTAACTAGGCTAACATTCGGCATTCAATGACAGAGTACCTACTCTACTTTGTCACTGAAAACTGAGATCTGCGAGCTTCCAGTAGCTAGTATGTCATCATTTGCTGACGTCGAGGTCATGGCATAGCAATCATTGTAGACATACGCTTAATAAGAACCGATTGCAACGTAGTTTGTAAAAGGTTAGACTAAGGGGAAATACTGTTAGTATGAAGATACATTCCACATGTTTAGTTTTTATATAATTTAATTTATATTATTTCAAGCTATGTATATACTTGTGGTGCTTTTCTACAAGTAATGAGGTGCTTAGACTTAAATGCAATGTACAAATTGTAAAATAACAGTGTACTCATTGTAATAAATAAATACATAGAGACCGATGTTCCTGTTTTTCTGAATTGAGCTTATCTTTAGACGAATCTAATCTTCGGCCTGTTTTTGTGTCCATCGACACAAAAGCGCGGGTGAAGTACAATACCGCCGGCTTCTGTTATCTAATAGTTAATATATCGGTATTGATCCCCAAATGATAAAAGGAGAACTTATCAGTATTTCATTTTGTTACTAGTCGAGGTTGTTGCTGAAAATATTCACGAAAAAACGCAAATTGTAAAAGCCGGTCAAAAAGGAAAAATACCTGTCTCGATTACCATCATCATAATCATGCTGGGATACAGGCGTCCTCTCTGTGAGAGGGCGTGGCCGTAATCCCCCACTCGGGCCCAGTTCGGGTTGGCGAATGTCGCATAATTATCTTCGAAGTTTTGGTTCTAGGATATGCCGGTTTCCTCACGATGTTTTCCTTTGCCGTTTTTGAGAGCAGTGGTGATGAAATAATTTAGACAAAGTAAATTGCTTGCTTGGGTTCGTACCCACGACCTACAACTCGTAAGTCGCGGCCGTTGCCACTGGGCTATTAGTATATTTTTTAATTCACTGAAAAGAACTGGATTGTGGTTCAAATAATTTTTAGTCTGTGGTGTATAATGCGGTCGTGGCCTGTTTGTGTCACTCACACTCACCTCGACGTGTGATGCTGTATCTGCTGTACCTGTATGGCTAATGGAGTACCTAGACCTCATCTAGTTTTTTAAATATGCTTGACGTGTAAAAGTGTTTTGTACATACCTACTTACAATTAATCATTTATCATTTAGACAATTATTGTCAAAAACGTTATTAGCACCCAGTAACTGGAGTAATTGTAACCAGGCGATCTATTCTGCTAAACACAAACTCAAAGCATTTATATCAATTAAACCATTTACTTTGAATTGTCAAAGAATCTGTCAATTAGCCAGATGTCAAAGCTAGTTGCCTATTCCAAAACGTAGATCTCTTTTTAGAAGAACGGGCAAGAAACTCCTAAAAATCTCACCGTTAACTTAGGTGAAGTAAGCTTGAAGTGAACTGTCAATAGCGTCAATCCCTAGCATCGGGTGGAACGACAACTCACTTCACCTAAGTATTCACATTAACACTTTCTACTACCAATCACTATCAATCACAGAAAATACCGGCAAGTAACCAAATAAATGATACCTATCATGATATAAAGACCCCGACCTGACCCCAAATCATACGAAGCACAATGGAACAAACACGCACACAAACATTGCACAAACACACGTACCTTAAATCACCTCTCTAGTCTCCACGACTAGAGAGGTGATTTAAGGTATGGTACTGTACGTGTGTACTGGGATTCGTACCCCGAGCCCCAAGATACAGACTAACTGTCTAGTTTGGTGCTCCCTGGCAAATAACATATTGTAACCTAGGTGTAGGTAATATTTTAACTTACTCACGTCGTCTCAACTTGCTATTAACCTGAGAACCTGCTTACTGTATCACATAGACCTATTACCTATTTCTATTTTCTATCTACACAGTTTGAAATCAGTAATACACCTATGTACATAATTACATCCTTCTCTGTTCGACTTTTACACTAGATAGTTTGTAGCGTTTATTGAACCAGTGTCTATCCGGGAATTGGGAAACTACTATGTATTTTAAATTAATTTGAATCTAAAATATCAATGAACTAAAATGTAAATACATGCACTGGAATACTAAAACAACCATGAATTATGTCCTGAATTCCGGCCCAAATGCTGTGCGACAGATTTCGCAGAGTCGGCTGAATATTCATTAATTGTTTTATTCAGAATAATTCAGAGGAACTGTTTATTAACTCTTAAATTAATCGTGTAATTTATCTTGCAATGGAGTTGTTTGTGGAATTTATTTACAACAGCCTACTGAGTGTAATAGAATGTTTTGTGAATTTTGGGTGCCTACATCTGAATGTTTACAATGGAAATAATAGCATCCGCAAGTGTTATAGTGACTTCTTAGTTTATACTACATGACTGGCGCTCATTGAATACACATTATTATCTCCTTTATTTCAATATAAATACATATAAATTATATTTTTCAATATTAGAATATAAAAAGTATAAAAACATTTTAAAATAGAAAAAAATAGTAGCCCACCGGTATTGGGAACAGGGTCCCAGCTACCGGTGGTCAGGGCTCCAGAGAGAGGAACCTCCTGACAATGCGAGCACATTATTATTATTATTATTTATTAAGTCTGTGATGTCCCACGGCAGGGCAAACGCCTCCCTACTCTTTTTAAATTACACATACCTATTTGGATTTAGTATTTCATTGATCCATATTGTGTAACTCTCTGCCTGGCGAGGTTCAAAGAAAAATATTGCGGTAATAAAATAATTAAAATAGAATTTAATAAATCTGATACAGAACAAAATAACTTAATAAAACATTATGTTCTCTTTTCATACCAAAGTTGCTTTAACAATTCATAACAAAACTCTTAATTCCTACATATTATACAGATTTTTTCCCAAAGTTCTGGATTTGCGGTCGGCCATACATCTGACTCAGTAATTAGGGAAGTTTCTCGAGCGGCGGCCGGACACAGTGGGTTTAGTTTGTCGCTTGCCAGATCTACAAGTACGTATATATACAATATAGCAAGCAGTCTGTGGTCTGGCCTGTCTATTAACAACCCCCACTTTATTCTGTTTTACTTAATTATAACTTTGACGAAAATTTGTCGTTGAAATATTAAAATAAATCGTCGGATTTTGACTTGACTTGATTTTTCTGATTTTGATTAGGTACGTAGGTACGTTAAAAATTCCGAATTAAAAAAAATATATGTTAAGGCTCCAGTCAACCACATTGCGATACATACGCAATCTTGTTTTAATGTAAGACGACTACACCATGCATGATGGAGCTGACAATATTTTGTTATAACTATATAACTACTAAAGTCTCATTTAACTGAAAATATCAATAAAAATTCGTCACAAAGTTTAACGTAGAAAATGCCTTCAAGTTGAGATACTTCCTCATATTTGTACATTCTTCACGACTCCAACGTATGAGGATACTTCATCAAGTTATGTGGAGTACTGTCGAGTGTGGAAGGTCGGGAATATGGCGCCGCGTGAATTAATTACACTCGTCCACAGTGCCAAGCGTGGAATAGTTTTGAACTAGAAAAGCCTGCTTAACCTTAACTTTTGTGATGTCTTTCTTAATAAAATAATAATTTTGAGAAATATAGCTTGCGTGTCATGCATACAAGAGGGGCTCATGGCTAAATGATAACAGCCGCACGGGTCGATCGGCCGTTAAGAGCTACGCTCCTGACAACCAGTCTTACTAAGGGGTATCGTGCTACCCAGTAACCGGGTTGTGGAGGTCAGGTGGCCAGTCGCTCCATGAAAATACTGGTATCCAGCTGCATTCAGTTAGACTGGAAGGCGACTTCAACATAGTTGGGAAATGGTTAGGCAGATGGATTGACAGCTTGTGAGAGATGGTATTTATAAAGTAATGGTTGGTCTTTACAAATAACTGGATGTTATTTCTGTGCAGTGCTCGCGGCAGAGACCACGGAACTCTCGAGCCGCGCGTCGCTCGCTGAGCCCACGCCCACTAAACTTCCAAGTACGTCTTCTAATAATAAATTAACAAAAAAGCGCTACAATAAGATCTCGAAGCAGAAAAATATTTTATTTATTTGTATAAAAATATAAATCATTTCTACGGATTTATGTGATGTTAATGGATGCAATACGACTTACATGGAAAAAAAACTTGAAAATTTACAGTAAACCAAATTGTTACAAGAATTGATAGAAATCAAAAAGAAACTTAACCTGTAAATTGGCAAATTGAATTCATATAAATTAAGTACGTTCTTCATCATCATCATGTGTATTACATTTCATAACCCAACACCAATTTTTTGTTAAGAGATCTTATTCTAGCGGACCATAGATGTGTCACCCGTTCGTAACACTGCACTAATGTATGTCCAGCACAAGCCAGTCACTAATAAATCCTTTTACCGTTTTACCCGCAAATGGACCGAGCGAGCCAAAAAGTCCTCATCAAATTCAATTTCCTACGTCACAACATTTTCGCAGCTCCAGAAATTACTTCGGCGAATAAAACTGAAATTGATACGAAAAGAGAAAGTGTGCGGCTGGCAAATGGAAAAAAAACATTATATCTGGCGTGTTTCCAATAGGTGCAACAACCTGGCACAATGTAGATCCCTATCACAGCCATCCCATTTTCGATAGAATACGTTTCACGTTTATGTGATTCCATTCTGCCGTCAACACCCATCGAATACTATTTGGAACTGTTCCCATTGTTTACATGTGTTTTTGTTATGATGTGAAACCCGAGCATGTGCTGTGTGATTGTTAGTCGTATTTTTAATCATACTGGTGTGTTGACCTACAATAACTTATTCATTTCAGTTTACAACGGCTTCATTTTACTATATGAAGTCCAACATTATGCAGCGTAATCTAAAAACAGGAGTCACTATTTTTTAGAGACTGTGTCTACTTAATAGTGAAACTAATTTAGGCTAAAAATACTCTTAAAATAGCCTTCATCGTCTACCACTAACTGCCCAGCATAGTTGTACTTTAATTAAGATAGGCATCTGATCACAATCTAACCCTAAAAAGCGTTAGTGTCTTTGTCTAAAAACGTTTCACAAAATAAATAAATAAATAAATAAATAAATAAATCCCTGGACATTTCACACAGCACCATTTGTCCCAAGCTAAGCAACCTAATGCTTGTGTTATGGTAACAAGATGGATTATTAGAGTTATGATTAGATGTTAGATGTTTTATTTTAACAAATAAAACATCTAATGAAGTTCTTAATCGAGTCTATACCGGAGTCTGCGGCTGGGAAACTTTTAATGGGCCAGCTAACAACCCGCAATGAAAAGGAATGGAGACTTGAAGCATGACGTGACCTAAGCCCGAGAGTGTTTGCGACATTTACCAAATGATCCGACCCTTGCTGTACGCTACACTTGGCTACACTATTCGTAACAAAGGCTTGCCGTGTGTATGAAACATGGACGGTATATATCGGGCTAGTAGTTTCAGTGGAGGGTTTTGTTCATTGTGTGAGAGAAAAGGGAGAGGGTATTAATAATGTAAAGGGTCTAAAATTAAACCGACTTTATGGTATTATTTTTGTGTGGACGTTCCTGTTAGTATTCATGTATTTTAGAATGAGAAACTTAATTAACGAATTTAAAGTACTTCAGTGTGAGGTCTTCGTTAAAATTATTTATCGCATATATTCTACAAACTTGAATTTTAATTCATCCTAAATGGCAAAAGATATCCTCTGCAAAATTAGTTCATCAGCGAAACGGCGACATCATTAAAAAAAAGAGAACCGGGACATAATCTGCACTAAGTAGCCTACTTCGCGCCAACATTGCTCAAAGTGTTATAACAATGCCTCGTACGAGAACATTTAACAAAGAATATTCTGTTGCATCGCGCGTCGCACGACTGGCGACGCTTTACCCAGCCAGTCGTGAACAAGCTTTTATATCCAACACTATTTTCTTCAGAAGGCAGTTCTTACCTAGTGGCCGGAGCAGCGTCGCTAAAGACGGCTATTTCGATACTAAATCTCTACGGGTGTTTACATAGATGTGAAGGTAAAAACTTAAAAAGCCTTTTTGTTGGGGACGTGATACGGCTATTCATTAACATGCTTTAGGGTTTCAAATTATGGAGCAAGGTTACTTTTGATACGTAATATTATGTGTCTTATTTTTGAGAATAGATGATGTAAAGTACCTGCAGTAAATATTGCAGCAATTGTAAGTATTCGAAATTATGATTTGACTGTCATCGATTCAACAAGGATGGTTTTCGTTAAACCAATGTTACTTTATAAATTGCAGTAAAAGTCGTTTTACTGCAATTTATAAAGTAACATTGGTATTAAATCAGACGTGATTTAAGGTATCATTAATTCAAATGAGTAACATATTTCAACCATCACAAACCTCTATCACCAAAATACACATAAAAAATACAAAACAATCTTTCATTCCGCCCGAGGTTTATCAATGTTATTTCAGACTCATTTGTAAATTAACAAAGCTTACTTCTCTCATGCGTTATCGCGGTTTTTCAGGAACGTGCGGGGTTAACAAAGGGGACATTTTGGGGACGCGACCCTTCAGCATTGTGGGCTGCCCGTGACGTGTTTATTACGAGAACCAGATGGGGATAAAGCTGCCTTCTCGCGATTATACAGATGTTGGACAGTCATCATTTTATAAAACATATAATTGTGGTAGAGTGGTTTAATAGTAAAAATTGCTCATTCGTAACGTTGAAAAATATTAAAAAAAAAAAACAACAACAAGCCTCAAAACGCTAGGTACGTAAAAACTTTTCGTAGCAAATGTGCTGCGAAAGTGTGGCTGGCGTAGCGGCTCGTAGTGGCGACATCGTGTGTAGTTGAATGTAGTATTAATATTATAAATTAGATCTTATAACATTTTATTAATCTTCTTCACAGATATAAACGTGACAATAATTAAGTACCTAAACTATAGTATAGAATCAGCTGATTATGCAACGTTGCAATAATAATATAATACGCAATTCCTGAAATGCTTGCCTCTAATTACAAGACAATGTCGTAATTATATCAATATTGGTAATATGCTTAGGCTTAGATTAAATTACAGGATTTGGTGAGGGTCGACTATAAAAATTGGACCTCTCGATTAACACACCAATGCCTTTTAGACACTGGCAAAAAAAAACAGAAGAAAATCAGTGTAGGTAAATTCATCCGTGCTGATTCATATCCATCATCATCGTTCGTTCGTTCGTTCATTATCGTTCATTTCTTTGGTTTATTTTTGCACACAAAGTGAAAATTACAGGCGACACATACATAATAGATTCGAGATTCATCCTCCTATGCAATCAGTGGTAAAGCCAGCAGCGAAGCCGGAATAATTGCATCTTTTGCGGCTACTATGGAACTTTAGAGGAGGAATAAAAATATGCGAACTGATTCTAGGGATTCTAGAGGAAGGTCGGAACTAAGTGGTAGTTCCCATGTTTAAGAAAAAGCTGACAAGTTAGTTATTGGATAATTGCTTTTATGACATTGGCATATGTCAAGAATCAGTTTTTTTTTAATGTGAATACAGTTTAATAAATGGCTTATACTAAATTAACTAACAAACTATTATAATTAAAATAATATCTGTTGAAAAATGTTTAAGAACGAGCATTTTATAACACAACAAAATAAAAAAAAAATGTCTTTTTTCAAACAATGTGACAGAGTTACCTAATACTGAATTGATTCATAAAAAAGTACAAATTTATCTTTTATCATTTTACAACAGCTTCGTGAAAAAACCTCCAAAGCCCTACTAAAAACTACTCTTTGCCCCACAGAGTGCGACCGCACATTCGTGAGTCGCGGCGGCTCGAGCAACGGCTCGTTCCACGCACCCGAGCTGCTGAACCCCAACAACCACACGCGCCAGTGCCTGTACACGTTCCTGGCCGCGCCGGGGCAGCGCGTGCAGGTCGAGTTCGGCACCTTCGACCTCCGGGGAAAGCCGCCAGAGTATGTCGCACTTTATATCCAGCGTTAACTGTAATACATGGCGTAAAAAGACTCATTAGCAAGCCGAAATCTAACAACATTGTGAAAAATAATTGCTGGAAACGACTTTTATTATTTTTGGGATACAATACACGACTCTTGGCTTGGCGATAGGTCTTTTTGCTTTATATTATATTTACAATGATTGTTACTGAATATATACAGGGCAGACTTCAGGGGCAGAAAGTATTAAAGAATATGGACAAGTTTAAGTCAGGTAGTGACTGGTAATTACATAAAAAAAACAACCGTACTGTTACTTCGATGCTTGGGATCAAATAAAATCCAAAAACATGGACAACTTCTATTACCGAAGTAGCGGACCAGTATCAAGTAATATGTGTGGAAGTGATGTTTATTCCTCGAGTTCATAGTTTGTCCATTAAACACTTACTCGTACGCTTTCTTCTGTATCTTGGCTTACCAACACATAAAAAAAAATCGCATAATTTTTACAACTGTACAAAAGATGTGCTACGAAAGCGTCGTATCTGGCGTAGCGAAAACCGCATTGCCGATACGATATCCTCACCAATAAAAAGAAAAGTTTGTCTATAATATACACAACAAATTAAAGACAAAACATTGTGAGGAAGCAATTTGATCACAGAAACGATTCGTCCGACATTTCCTGTAAAATCACTAAACTATGTACCTGTACCTCCTTGAATCAATTTATAACTTTACTTTGAAATAGGAGTTCAGAACTTCGAGTATTTCCAATCAACAACTTCAACAAAGCAAATCAAATAAACCGCATCTCACTTGTGTAGGACAGACAACAAAACAAAATAAATGAATATCCGAGCAACTATACAGCTCGTTTTTGACCCGCATGAGTTTGCTGAGTAATCAAATTTTTTACAAAACCCGTCTATGTGTGTAGTATTGTATAAAAAATTCTTCAACGTTTTCATAGTTATTTTACCTCTGACAGCGGCATCTCAATAGCAACCTTAAGATAACGCATATAAAGATCACTGTGATTTTGACAGACTTGTCAGTAGCAGCAACTCAACAGCAACCTTGTAGTGGCAATATACATAGATTACTATGATTTCAAAATAATAAAGCACTTGTAAGATACTTAGGTACCTACGTACAGTTATTTTTACAAGGTTTTTTTGGCGCGTGTTCAAAATCGGAGTTAACACCACCATCTTCACTACAATTTCACAAATATTTATATAAAGAAAGAAAGAAAAAGTATTTATTGCAGCTCGTACAGGATCATAAACTAAACTAAACACAGTTAAAAATAAAACAAATTATATCAAAAAAAAATAACAAAAGGAATCTCAGCATCATGCTTCGACATTTATAAAAAATAAATGTCGCGGCGCTGGTATTCTGATAGGGCCCGCTGTGATTGTGTGTGTGTGTATTTGTATGGACTTTAATATAGTACAAAATAATGTATAACAACAGCGCCCCGGTGTCAATGCCATTCATGCGCTACAAGATCTTCGTATTAATGTACCAAACTGTAGGTGTATCAAGCTCTTTCGTTGTCCATACAAAACACCACATTCGATCATAACATGCTATTATTTGACTTTATCGCTCATTTAATTGTTGTTTTCCAGTGGAGCCGCAGTGGGAGAGCTACCAGCGTGAGTATATCTATCCCTTTCACTCTGCCCCTATTACTAGAGACACAAACATGTTTTCTACTAATGCTATTATTTATTTGCCGAACTACAGGCTTGGAAATTAGGTCAAACTTTTCCGGGAGGGGGATAAAGTTTGCTTGATGAATTCCGCTGAACTCGAAATATTAGTTTTGTTGATGACTTTGTGATCTAATATAAACTTAAGTATGAATGCTACTGATCTAATATTGATGACTGCAATCACGTCAAAATGTTTTTAAACTATCGATGTTACATGGAGTTGTTTCCTGTTAAACAGGGAGGATTTTGGAGATGGGACAGTAAAGACACGTTCCTTAAACATTGTAGCTACAAGTAAATGGTCTTAAGCGACTGTCCGTAACTTTTTAAGCCATTTTAATTTGTATACACAGATCTTGAAAAGAAAATTACAGTCATCAAGAAAATAAAACTTTTTTTGAAGCCAAGCGATCTTGTTTCTTATAAGGATAACAAACTCCATCGGATCAACTAAAAACCTTTTTCCATACATTTGGTAGAAAATTAAATTCCAACTTACTTGCATATGATGGATAGACCAGGCGAAATTAACAAAAAAAAATACTTCTAATTTTGAACGAACTTGAATTTGATTTGCATTGGGATTTTTTTTTATAGCAAGAGCGGTAATAAAATCCAACGCAATGTTAATGATACACTTACCTATTACAAGAAACAGCGAATGGGTTTTTATTAAACATGTCAATTATATACGGTAATGTAGCAACAATAGCAAAACTCAAGATACCTAATATGAAAACCTGGGTAGCAAATAAATCTATTTTGTAAACCAGACAAAGTTTTCCCATCGTTCATTTAATTCCTCATCCAGTCCATCTCAAATATCTTCTAAAAACCAGCTCACAGTTAGTTAATCAAAGCATTAATTCCTCTGCTAGATGCCAACACGAGTCAATGGACATCTACTCGGAGATGGCGTCCTTGGAGGCGGGCGAGCTGGTCAACTCGGCGTTCGGCGGCAGGTACTGCGGGCCGATCCCACCGCGCCGCCGCGTCTCGCTCCACCGCGCCGTCGCACTCTCGTTCTTCACCGACAAAATGTACACGCCGCCTACGCTCTTCACAGGAACCTACCAGTTCATCAACGCAAGTGAGTAGAATCGAAGGACCAGGTTTTTGTAGTCTTATTGGACTATTTTAGATATTCCAAGCACACAAAAAAATGGAAAACATAATTTACCTTTAGGTTGAATTCAGTTTTACTCCTTTTTCCAATGGAACATGGCCCGCATTTCCGTATTTCCGGTTTCAGATACATCGGCGCCGAAACTGTTACCTTGAATTCAGTGCATGATTCTGAGATCCACCAGCGTTGAAATGATTTGCTGACATTTTTTTTAAATCAGCTACATCCTGTTCCATACATTTTGACCTAGTAGGTATTGCACTTTTATAAGATACAGCAGGTTTTTTTTTAATAACCAACGAAAAATTTCAACCCTGGTATGTCTAGAATCACGAACTTAGTTCATGCCGTTCATGGTAACAATTTACGCACCGATGTCCCTGACACCTGTATGTAGGCAATTACTTATTCTTGCGATGTAATTTAATGGATGGGCGCGAAAAATAAAAACAGGTTATGGTTCCTATAATTGGAGATAGAACGCTCACTCCAGTAAAGTACCAATCAATGAAACATATTTAGTTAGCAGAACAACATTGAAGTGCCCGGCAAAGTTAGCCGGCCCGCGTCCGCATAACTAATGCCCAGCAGTTGGAACTGTCAGAAGTTGTTTAGTCCTTCGTTTCTGATCTACATAGTAGATACATTCAAAAATAACTGCCGCACCTTCAAGGAATTTACCCTTCAAAAAAGAAGTCCAATATTTTAGCAATATTGGACTGCGTAGATATTAAATTAATATTCCATGTCAGTAGTGGACATCCAAAAATATGATATTACAATAAGACAGGCTTTTGCCTACCTTTCCAAATTGTCACTTGTTCAAGGAAACAGCATGAGCATAATCAGCCTATAATGTTCCCACTGCTGGGACACAGGCCTCCTCTCTGTGCGAGGGAGTGGGCCATAATCCACCACGCGGGCCCAGTGTGAGTTGGCGAATATCACATGTCTTCCAACTGTTTGGTGCTAGGACATGCCGGTTTCCAAACGGAAGAAAATATACATATGTTCTAATATTGATACAATATAAAAACTACTTTCGAGTTCTGACAACTGTATTGACTATACATTCATATTATTATACCAAAAACGAAATTATCAGTGGACCTTGATTTATAGGGCCCGGCAAATGGCAATATGTAAGTTCTTTGAACGCATTTGACTTGAGACAACACATCCAGAAATATAGACATGACGTGATATACGAGTACATGTCTACTTAAATATTGTTGCTAACATGTTATCTCATCTCTCAACAGCGGAATTCGAAGTGGGCACCCCAGTTCCCAACACATTGTGCTCGTTCGTGATAGAGGCGAGCAAGCGCAAGACGGGCTTCCTGCTGTCTCCGACGTACCCCGGCATCTACCCAAAGGACATGACCTGCAACTACCTGTTCCAGGGACAGCCGGGCCAGAGGATACGGCTCGAGTTCAGAGACTTCGATCTGTTTTTCGGCGGACCTCAGTGAGTAATATTCTGTTTTATTTTCCTTGTTGTGTTTTTGTCATAGTTGTGCCAAATTATCCTGTTATGTGAAAAAATATTGTTTATGCAAGCGTAACTCATTAATTCTCCGTACTCTCTCCACTCTCCGTACTCTTACCATGACAGAAGATCAAGTGGTTTCTAATTCCTGTTATGTTTCTGTTCGCAGCTGTCCGTTCGACTGGGTGCGCGTGTACGACGGCCCCGACAACACGTCGGCTGTGATCGGCACGTACTGCGGCCAGCAGCGCAACCTGGTGCTGTACTCCAGCGACGAGCGCCTGCTGGTCACCTTCTACACGCTGCCGAGGGCCGCCAGCACGCAGAACCGCGGCTTTAAGGGTATCTTCGAGTTTTCAGAGAGTTTTGTTAAGTTAGGTAAGTGGGATTGTTTATTTATTTATTTACAAGCCGTGCGCCGGATAACAAAAATGACGAACTTCCAGACGAACCTTATATATCCTATTCAGCCCCTTTATTTTTAGAAATCCATCCCCGGATTACTAAAAATTCTTCTTCTCACTTTCGCTATTTATGGAAGTCTTGTGCATAAATTCATTACGGTCCTTTTTCCTGACAAAGTTACTTTTGATTCCTAATAGATACAGTCTCTACGGGAATCTCCCAAGAGCTTGGGTATGAAGTGTGATTGGGATTTTCTGTTTGATCAGGACATTAGAAACAGGAATATAGAATTGTTTAAAAAAAATGAATTTACGGTGACAAAAATGAGACCTAATAACATGCAGCTGGGTAAAAAATTTAACAATTGTACCGGCCAGTGTGGTCTAAAATAATTTCCCAAAAAAATACCCTTTTTTACTAATTTACTGTCTCCTAACTTAAGTTATTACAAAAATCTATTGAATGGGCACATTCAAAACTTCTTAATTTATTACATCCTTACTTTGTACAAAGACACTTTACTCAAGGAAGTTGGAGAAGAAAGTTTTTATTACTTTGGCCTATTGCATTTCAGATTTTATAAGTAAACACGACGCCGAGCACATTAGGGGCTCAGAGTGCGACCAGAAGATTCTTAGTAAAAAGGAATCGACGGGTTTCGTGTACCATCCAAATTATCCATTCCCCTATATACAAAAAGTTGTTTGTAGGTGAGTACTACCTACCACAGATCTTCATTATTAGCATAAAATGACCATAAACGCTATTGGGACATTTAATTAACACGAACATTTGATTTTTATTTACAGATATTTTATATATGGTATGCAAGATTCACAGAATTTGGAAAGGGTTCGATTAGAGTTTCAGAATTTTTCTATACCGAAGGGCGAGAATCCGAAACCGGAGTAAGTGTAAACTAAACTTTTACTGATATTACTTTTCATTCCTGAACTTTTCTTTCAGGGGTATTTTAGTATTTTCTTCTTTTAAGTACTCACTCTTCTCAAGTATTGATTGATAGCATTTTATGATCCGTTACGATTTACTAACAAAATATTTTTGGAACCATACTACTATGAAATGGGTTTTTTTTTTCAAAATTTCAATCGATTCGTTAAAAGTATTTGATAACCTTTTCACTGTACAATTTCCAGTGCATGTCCTGACGGCTACCTGAAGGTATACCTGCGCGGCCAGGAGGCAACAGATTCGTACGACAAGCATGACGCTGAGCTTTGCGGGGAGGGGGCAGGCGGCAACCCTCCCTTCCCCCCGCCTCTCCTGTCCGACGGACCCCGCCTTGTCATGGTCTTCAGCTCAGGGGAACTGCAAGGCAGGGGATTCAAAGCCAAATATACTTTCGAGACTGGTAAGTGACATATGGAGCGGGTTTCGTATCATTTTTTTGTTTAATGCTAGGGGCGGTGCTGGTCCTTTTGGTTCTGGACCTATGGGCTAACGTCTTCTGGTGAGAATGTAACCAAACCAAAAGCAACCTATTTTGAAAAGAAGCCGTCAAGACGTTGATGCAATAAGTTGTAAAGAAGACAATTTTTTGAACCTCTACAACCTTCAACTTTCTATTCTGCCTTCAGAGAAAATCGTTGTAACTGCAAAACTTATTCAAAGTCATTCCAATCTTCATGCTACCATGTTCCAGAATATCGAGTGCCAGGCACAGCGGCGCCGGGCGGCGAGTGTGCGTTCACCTACCGAAGCGAGGCGAAGAAGCGCGGCGAGTTCAACTCCCCCCGGTACCCCTCCAACTACCCCTCGCACACCAACTGCACTTACACGCTGGCTGCCACCCCCACAGAACAGGTCACCGTGGTGTTCGACCACTTTAAAGTGAGGGCTGATGCCTGGAATGCTACTGCGGGCGTGTATAGGTGAGTTTAGTTTAATGTTAAATTAACCGTTAAACAATAACCTAGGTATGAATGAACAGGTTCTTTTAAGTTCTAGGCAAGCACTATCTTCGCCCGTAACATCACTTACCAACAAAAATGAGAAAATGGTCGAACTCGTGCCTATACATATACAAATAATCAAGCAATGGCGAATTTAAGGAAAATCAGACTAAAACGCTGCATTACAATATTGCTGGTCATTGCTATGTGGTGGAACGGGGATCAGTCTTTAATATTTCAGGTTGACAGAAATGTGGTATCAGAGGAATAACTTCTTCAGAGGACTTGAAGGAAGAGGTAGCATCTTAATTAAACCTATCTTGTTGAACCTTACTTATGGAGGCTTTTACCATTTTCAGTGGTGCAACGTGCAGCGAGGACTGGGTGGAAGCATGGTGGGTAGGACGTGAGGGTGCGCGGGTCCCTCTGGGGCGGTGGTGCGGACTGGCCACGCCGGGGCCCATGCACTCGCCCCGAGGGGCCACGGGGCTCGTCATCGCACTGCACACTGATGCCGAGGCCGTCGCCTCCGGCTTCAAAGCTAGATATATATTCGAGGTAATTCAGATATGTACTTGGTTCTAACAAGAAGGGTGAACCCCCCCTGGTGTTTTTTTGTGAGGGTGGGGTGAGACTTGGATGAACTAACAACAAAGTTCAGTAGACCTTCCTGTTAGTCCTTTTCTATGTCTGTTTTATGGATTAGAAGAGCATTAGTAAGTAAGTTTGTTACATAATATTGTAGGTTGGTCCTCTGGCCAAATTATGAGTATTCAGGCCACATGAAGTTGCCACCGTATACCGTGTTTCGTGTTGCCAATTAAACATTATTCTTTCTTTGGCCTCGGGGCCTTTTGGCCTCGTACAAGACTTTCTTTTTTTTACTGTACTGTTGTTTTTATATTTTTTTTATTTATGTTTTGTTATTGCCATACAACGTGGCAATGCTGTCAGCCTTTTCGGCACATTTCCTATTAACAGCGATGCGGACGATTTTTTTGATGCCCTTTGATTATTTCCCCTCCTTTTTAAATACTTGCACATATCATTATTATTATTTTAAGACTGTTAGCTTTCTAAATTATGTAAATATTTCATAGGTAACCCAATAAATAAATTTCTAATTTATGTTTTGGGTTCTTCCTGTGCACGTCTCAATAAATACTTTTTCTTTCTTTCTTATCCGCAGATCTGCAAAATACGACAGTATTGTTTATTTCCTATATTCTAAGTAGTTCTGTCTCCTAACTCCTTATTACTATATCCTATCTTCAGCCGGCGAAGTCGATATTCGGCGACTGCGGCGGCAACATGTCCGGCGCGGAGTGGGGCGTGATCACGTCCCCCAACTTCCCGCAGAACTACGAGCAGCCCAAGAACGGGCCGGCCTCCAGGGTCTGCAACTGGTTCGTTACGGCGCGCCCCGGGAAGAGACTCTTGCTCAATTTTGAATACTTCGCTGTCGAGGGACATCTTACTGGTAAGATTTTTCAAGATTCTTGCTTAATCTTGATTACACGCAATATATCTATAAATATTACTATCAAAACTGATAGTAATATTTAATATTCTGGACTTTTTTAAATTCGTCCAAACTGCTTTTCAAAGCGTTTTCCTCCAAAACGGTAATGCTGCTTTTTGCCTCTTTCCAAAAAAGAAGATTATTGAAAAATCAAAGAAGTGCCAGAAAATAAAAACACTGTTCTTTCAGAAAATAACACTGGCATTTTTTACTATTGCAATGAAATTTTTAGAAGAAGTTTATTTTAAATGATCTCTTAAAACTATTAGAACCTTGTACGTAAATAATATGAGTCTGATTGTATATTCCAGAGCGCGGATGTCCAGCGGCAGTGCTCCGACTGTGGTACGAGAGCCCGGGCCCTCCGCTCGAGCTGTGCGGGGAGAAGGCACCCACTGATCGCTGGCAGTACCTCTCCTCCTCCAACTCGATACGATTGTCGTAAGTCTTAGAGATTCTTTTCACTTCTGTAGTTTTGTGTGCTTCACACAAACACGTCACGATGATTTGTAAATATAATAAGTGCGAGGAACTTTAGATAGAAGACCAGAAAAAACGTCTTTCGGTTCCTTTAAAGCCATATAGGTAATTGAAGACGGAACGCTATTTTTAGTAACTAGTAGGCACGTGCGCCGTTTTTATTCCCAAAAACGTAGCTTGGAAGACCATGTTCCAAGCCCTAGTGGAGTTAGAGCACTGTTTTCGCTTGATCAGGTTTATAATAGCGGATAAGGCGGTGGGCGCGATGGGCTGGCGCGCCGTGTGGACGGAGGTGACGGCGCCGGAGCCGGGCGGCGCGTGCGCGGCCGGCGCGCTGGCCTGCGCCGGCGCCTGCCTGCCGCCCGCCGCGCCGTGCTCCGGCCTGCAGCACTGCGCGCTCATGCCCGACACAAAGCCCACACACTGTTAGTATGCACCGCTTCTAGCGCAGTACCGCGGCGTCCACGCGGATGATCCGACGCGTACGGTCCGCCACAGACCGCTCCGTCGATTTTCAAAGATCGGACGTCGAGGAATACTCACAGAGTTTTATAATAACAGTAGACGTTATTCTCTTTATCTCGTGCATATCTAATGACTTTCTCTTCTAGGTGTCTGACGAAACTCGTCGTCTTCGTTATGTTTTAAACTTAGATTACGATTACGACTAAGTCTAAATTGAATAAGCTAAACTTTTTCCAAATTTTTAATTGATTTTGAAGACACTGTATATTACGATTGGCACTTTACCGCACTTTGCATTTCCACTTGATAAATGTATCTACACCGTTGCATTTTGTCGTTGCATTATAGGGGTTACAAATTAATCAAGTCTATATAAATTATAACTATGATAATGTAGCTTGTTGAGAATACTTACGGAGTAAGCAGTATATGAACTACTGACCATTATAAATGTGCTTCCATGTTCGCTTAGCACACACACATTCCTGTTGGGTATAAAATGGCGAAAGATATCAAGTAGAATGTCTCAAACAAATAATAGTTTTGGATTTTTAATTTTAAAAGAATAATTGCGCTAACTTCGCTGAAAAACACCAAAAACCAATTTCGGTTCATTGCATAATTAATAACCGAGTCACCTGATTCTTAGCTGAGTCACTCAAAAATACCACTGTATCTTAGTTAATTTTGTTGGTCCTTTGAACCGTGAGTACCTACTATGCGTGTGTGGTGACAAGTACCGCAACGGTCAAAAACTATAAATGGTTGTAGAACTTAATATTTTTATATGAATAAAAGACTCGACTCACTGAGATATTCTACTCGTACTACTTTAATCACGCCCTTAGCACCCGGTTCCCGGTATAATGTTAATCAACACTCCCTACAAGTATGTTGCTACACGAAGCTTGTCGTACATTCGCTGCTTACTCCTGCTTTTACCTTCTAAATCGTTGTAAAATATTGTATTCTAAACACTGTAGCACTGTTAACTAATAACTCTAAACAAATACCAATAATGTTATGTTCACTGTACTTTCTCAGTATAATGATGGTTCAATGCAATCTTTGTCTCTAAGGATGTTGTTACATGTACTCTAGGGCTCTAGGTGTTTAGACACTTTCAAACGATAAATCATATAATTGTTGGTGAATTAGCAGAATATATTGAATATGTTGCAAAGATTACAGACTTTTTCATTTACATACCAAGGCTCCCCTTAGTATAATTTAAATGTAACTACTTAAATGTTTTTTCACGTTAACTCATTCTTGCATCCATAACTTCTACTCCATTTAAATACTCTATTATTATTTTACTTTCTTCAAATACTGTGATGACTCAGGAGAGTTGCATCTCTGATCTGTCCTAAGTCTAAATTTTTGTTATATGTTTTTGATCGTTTGCGTATTGATAACTTGTTACAATTGATAAAGTAGTCACTCCAATGGGACAAAGCTTGCATTGAGTCATCGCACTATGGGGCCTGGGGTACCTCGACAGCTGTTTCTAACAGAGCACTTTCTGGTGGAGTACTAACTTGAATTCGTCTTCGAATCGTAGTTGAAGCTCGGGATATTTAAGAGATCGGTTAAGTTTGCGTTGCGAATGATTGTTACTGGAAGTAGCAAGTGGTCGCAAGTGTTCCACCAGAGAGTGTGGGGTCCGGGCCCCGCTGGTCTGACGGCGCGGTGTGCGCAGGCGGCGCGGCGCCGGGGCGGTTGGCGGCGCGCGCCGCTCTGGTCGCGCTGTCGCTTGTGCTCGCCGCCCCGCACTGACCGGGCGCTGCGCACGTGAGTCTATACTACCACCCACGCCTCGCCGCTCCTAGCTCCTGACTCCTCCTCTGTCCATCGTCATTGCCGCTTCGGAAAAGAGGGAAAACAGACAGTCGCCAAGTACCTAACTATCCACTCAATTTCATTTGGCAGCCTCTTGCGCTCGACAACATTCAGTGGATTAATAAAACACATGTGCAACCTAAAGAAATGAAAGGAACACATAGCGAAAAATTAAATTATTCTTCAGCACACACAAAACTAAAGAAGTTGTTTAGAAGGGTAAATCTATGAATTCACACACTGTCAAGAGCTATGCTATATTTTACATAGAGTGGCATAAAATATCATATTAAAGATCGATGATTGATGACTTGATAAATAACGCCCACCGTCTGTTTTCTACTCTGCTACGCTATTTCTATTACAAAAGGCAAATGCTCTTCGCATTGCCTACCCAGGTGCAGAAATGGATAAGAAAATATTTTATTTGTAGACAGGTTACAGCTTATTGATATTTTTGTGTCCTATTGTATTTTTGTTGCGGCCTTTGAAAACACAAATTTGATAATTTAGGCGATTGTTTTGTAGAAAGCCAATTCTCTCTTCTGCCAAGCTAAGCTTTGTCATGTGCTCTTTCGGTCCAGGATTAATTAATTGCCTATTCAGCCGTATCTTTTGTTACTAAAAGCGCTATTTGTTAAACGTAGCAGTTACAAAAACGTAGCCACGCAAGCGTTATGTTTATGTATTTGGTCCTTCGAGCCAGAGGCGTAGCAATGGATGTGAGATCTGGTTATGGTAGAAAGGTCACATTTTGGTGCTGCATCTTTTTACTAATCATTTGTTTCGGGAAAACAACAGCATGGTTTTGGTTTTTTGGGGGAACTAAGCAAGGCAAGTTAGAATAACTTTAAAGCCAATTAATGATATCCGTGACCGCTTCACCACACATCACTCTCTGCTTCCCTATCTAACTTACTACTTTTATAATGTTTTCTATAAAATCGTACAAGTTTGCATGTTGTAAAACTGTCTACCTAAACTAACAAGTAAAAAAATATAAACTAAACCTAAACTTTAAAATAAGCTTTACAATATTTATTGATAAATCTATTGAAATACCATATGCCCACTGCCTCTCTGTATGGTGGCTAACTATTACGACCAGGACAAAAATAAAAACTAAGAACAATAGTAATTCACCCTGCTCAAAAACAACCTGAACTGAAAAAGTGAAAATTATTTATGTGTAAATTATAATCAAGGTTTACAGACAATTCAAAACATTTTATCCTTGAATATTGTAATGCTTTCTGAAAAACTACATATCTACCTAAAAGAACCGAGAGGTCGACTCCACCCAGTCTCTACGTCGAAGGCAGATCGTATAATTAACCTTAAGTAAATGTAGGTAATTTATACACCATATCATCACGCATGTATCCTCTAAATTCAAGGCAGAGGTGTACCTATAACATCCACATTTAGCCAATTAAGTAATGGACCCATATAATATAGGGCGAGCAAACACTCCGAAGTTCCACGCTGCCGAGAATTTTTTGATAGGAATGCTTTGCCCGACCAGGGAACAACATCGCGGGAACTCACGGTCATATCAGTCGCAATTGCGACCACTAGACTTACGAATCACTGCACTGCATTGATTATTTCATAGAGAGCCTGTACATGCCTCAGAAACTTAACTCTCAATGGCATATCAGTTAGGAATAAGCACACCCTGTTCTTTACATTATACGATCTGACTTCTCCTTGTACATCATCGGGTCAAGCCTTTAAGATCCAGCTACAGTTCCTAGCTAACTTCGGGAGGTTGGTCGGGGAGTCGACCCACCGAGTCCGGACGAGGTTGTAGGCGTGACGTATCCGTAGGCGGCGAGAGTGCAGTGACGGGCGCGTCCGGGAGCCTGGCGTGGTGGTGGGCCGTGTGCGGCGGCGGCGGCGGCGCGGTGGCGCTGGGCGCGTGGTGGGTGCGGCGCGCGCGCCGAGCGCGAGCGGCGCGGGTACGCAGGCCGCCGCCGCCGCCGCGCCCCCCGCCGCTCGCCCGCCGCGCCCCCGCTGCCCGCCTGGCCGCGCCCCCCGCACTCCCTGACACCGTATGACGACGCGCCCACGCCGCAACGGCGACACACGCACCACTAAATAGTTGATTACACGACTTTAACGTACTCTTTGTTTTATTGTTCACTTATGAAGAGAACTTGCCTCAGATATGCTAAGGTACGTTCGCTTCAGATCCCCATCTTAAAGAGCCAAAGAATTCTTAACCATAAAATAACACTTTCTGGCAACCTCAAACATTTTCCTGTATGAGGGTAGACTCGAACGCTCGAACTCGACGCGAACTTGAAAGAAATCTCAGAGTCTGAGAGACTTAAACCATAGGGAGCGGATAGAACTCTGGACACACTTAGATATATCATTACAGTCACACTGAGTTGCTACGCTGGACGGACTTCTGTCCTACTTCTACAGCAACATTACGCTAACAACCTACTTATCTAAGTACCTTCCGTACCTCATATACCTACTATGATAGCAGCAAAATCAGGCGTCATAGTTCTTGATACAACCTTCTTTCCTTCGGAGGCTACACTCATAGGTAACATGAACAATTACCAACCCAAAAATGGCCTAACAGCCAAAAGAAAGCCACGAGCAAAATTGGTAAGCCAGTCGAAAGTGGCTCTCCTACAAGATGCCTTAATCACTGCCACTCTGTATAGTCAACGCGCAGGACAATCCTTAATCAACTCTAGTGCTTTGAAGAACCATGAAATGGTTATTGTTTATAGCATAATTGATGGAGTGAAGTACCTATAAGTACTTTAGCTAGATTCCTAAAGGTTTTAGTTACACCTAATTGACCCCATATTATATTCGACGATATATAATCGACGTCGGCATAACACTGTTTTTAGCTTTTCCATATCAATGAAGAATAAGAGAAGCTATTATATTACGGGAATATATTATCAAGAGCGGCTCTAGCGAGAAGGAAAGACGACGTTCCAACATTCTACGTAGTCATACGCGTTGCGTAGCATTCGCCCTTTACGCATGTATAGTGCGTAACGCACAAGGGCTTACGTAGCGCCTACGGCGTAGGCGATCGCGATGTAGGCAAGCGTAGCACGTAGCGCTCAAGGGACTGCGTAGCGCCTACGCTGCGTAGGCGGACGCCCTGTAGTTAAGCGTAGCGCGTAGCACTCAAGGGATTGCAGATTGTGAGTTTCTACGCTGCGTAGGCGTTCGCTCAAGAGCTTGCGTAGTGCCGCGTCGGTGTACGTTACCCCAGCAAGAAAGTGTCTCCTAGGGTTATAGGAGTAAAACGTATAATTTGTGCCCTAACAGCTGTAAATGTGCCCCCACATAAAAAATGTGTGCCCCCTGTCGTTTTGGAAAAAAACGGAAAAAACGATTCCTGCTGGGGTAACGTTTTTCTAGCAGGAAAATTCTAAACGAATGATCGGAGAGAGAAAAATTGTGCATGGCCAGAGAGCTTATATGTGTGCTAAAATGTGCCCCCAAAAATAAAATCTGTGCCCCTTCAGGTTTTCGAGATATTGCATTTCCTGCTGGAGTAACGTTTTGATGAATCGTATATCTCTACAACCATTGCATGTGCCCCTGTGGAATAAACATACACGAGTAGCTCTTAATGTGTGCCCCTATGTGCCCCCAATTAGATTTAAGAAAATATTTATAGTTTTCAAGTTATCGCGGTTTCATGAAAAACCGAAAAAACATCGCAGCGCCTAAATTAGACAAGGCACAAGTTCGCTGAAAACTGTATTCGGTCCTTCTTGACGCTAATAATAACCATACAAAGTTTCAAAACTGTTCATGCATGCGTTTTTGAATAATCTTGCTAAAAGTCAAAACGATGGTGTCATAACTTTGACGGCAAAATACAAGGAACCGGCTCAATCCCAGATGTGTAGGTGTAAACCAAAATCATGTGCCTTTATTCAAAAATATATGGTGAAAATATTCAGCTTAGAATGTTTCGTATTAAGTAAATATTAACAAAAAACCAAAATATGTAAGCAACGGCTGGTTATCCGACCAAATTTGAATGACTACTAAAAAGCGACGGATTCATACATATCGATGACCTTCTTTATTGGACGTATTATACCTAAGCTGTTGTCCGTACAGTCGCGTTCAAAAGTTTTGGGGGCTAATTAAAAAATATATTAAATGCACCCTGTGACTATAATAAATGAAACAGCTTGTTGATGTGGAAATTATTATTTTTATTCCCTTAATTTTAATTCTTAAAGTAATTATTGCATCAAATCACAGATCAAAGTTCCTACCTATAAATATTAGAAATTATTTGCACGTTGTGTAGTAATTATTATTTAAATCACAGATCAGTTTTTCATCTAAGTCTAACATATAATTAGTAAATTCGCATCACAAAAAATCACAGATCATCCAATAACAACTTTATTTTATTACTTATTACTTTTCTAAGTCAGTGTACTCAGGCACAACACGTGTGAACCGGTTAGTGAGTAAAGTAAAGAAGGTCATCGATATGTATGAATCCGTCGCTTTTTAGTAGTCATTCAAATTTGGTCAGATAACCAGCCATTGCTTACATATTTTGGTTTTTTGTTAATATTTACTTAATACGAAACATTCTAAGCTGAATATTTTCACCATATATTTTTGAATAAAGGCACATGATTTTGGTTTACACCTACACATCTGGGATTGAGCCGGTTCCTTGTATTTTGCCGTCAAAGTTATGACACCATCGTTTTGACTTTTAGCCAGATTATTCAAAAACGCATGCATGAACAGTTTTAAAACTTTGTATGGTTATTATTAGCGTCAAGAAGGACCGAATACAGTTTTCAGCGAACTTGTGCCTTGTCTAATTTAGGCGCTGCGATGTTTTTTCGGTTTTTCATGAAACCGCGATAACTTGAAAACTATAAATATTTTCTTAAATCTAATTGGGGGCACATAGGGGCACACATTAAGAGCTACTCGTGTATGTTTATTCCACAGGGGCACATGCAATGGTTGTAGAGATATACGATTCATCAAAACGTTACTCCAGCAGGAAATGCAATATCTCGAAAACCTGAAGGGGCACAGATTTTATTTTTGGGGGCACATTTTAGCACACATATAAGCTCTCTGGCCATGCACAATTTTTCTCTCTCCGATCATTCGTTTAGAATTTTCCTGCTAGAAAAACGTTACCCCAGCAGGAATCGTTTTTTCCGTTTTTTTCCAAAACGACAGGGGGCACACATTTTTTATGTGGGGGCACATTTACAGCAGTTAGGGCACAAATTATACGTTTTACTCCTATAACCCTAGGAGACACTTTCTTGCTGGGGTAACGTACACGCCGCGTCGACGCTATGGGCGACAGTTTTGTTAATGCTGCGCTGACCGTTACATTTAATTGACCTTGACCATGATCTTTGTCGAATTATTAAGAGAAGATTGCAACTATTATCGTTAGTTGCGTCCTAAAATTGAATCACTTTTTTTGAGTTTTTCGCAATTATTTCAAAAACTAGGACTCAAGTTTTAGGTCAAAAATAATCAGACTATATTGCAAAATATAGTCTCATATATTACTTATCTATATTATATTTTTTTCAATAAGAAAGGATAGATAGTATAGGTCGCTACAGTGCAGTGTATTAACGATACAGGATCTAACAAATTATGATTGGTCGTATCTCTGCGCAGCATGTTTTGGTTAAAAATCTTACTGTATTTTCCTTTTATCCATTAATCTGAAGACTCAATTAAATAGATGTGTAATTATGATCATATCAACTCCGTTGGGCAAACGCATTTAATCTAAAAAAAAGTTTGACTAATTTAGCTCGAAATAATTGTCATTCTCCTAATGATCGCATATTGTTTTTTCTTAATTTTTGAAATCACATACAATACGATTAAAATGAAATGTCATGTTATAAAATTCAATACAAGAAAGTATTCAATATCGTAATTTAGTGTAAAAGAGATGGGTATACAATTTCCGTTCATTGTTCGTTCATTCATTTTTGGTCAGATTACATCTTAGAGCATAGACATAGCAATTTTATTCCACATTTCGTCGATTGAACTGCAATGTTCCCAACCCAAAAAACACTAATGTCTGGTGTAGTGGCGCAACGCGTAATAAGAGTTAAAATGCTAGTTAACTCCAATAATTTAACCTGATTAAATGCGCAAGTGGGCCTTAGACACGTGCTCGAGTGTTGGTAATCAAAGGTTGGCTACGGTAAAAGTGTATCGTGTCAAACTTTTGGCTATGGTGTAATTTTGCTATAATAGATATGCTAGATAGCATCACTGAAAAATAGACGATGAATCACAGTTTTTCTATGGATTTTTTTCCGATAGCGTCTTTAGAGCATCATAAATCTCTTTGTTGCCTACTGATGAATCGATGACTTTTAATTTTCCTTCTTCAAAACAGTAGGTACAGGGTGATCGCACATCTCGCGGAAGATTCGTCGCGTAATGCCAGAACGGACAAGTATATAATAAAGCTTACGCACTCAACCGATGATGATAATGCATCATACGCACTAACGTGCGTAGAGCCTACTAAGGGCGGGTTGTTTCACGTCCATTTGACGCACGCGTAAACGTCAAAAGTGGCGCTAACTATCGCGAAACAAAAAAAAAAACGTTGTTTCAAATTGCAATTGAGTTGCCAGAGAAAAAAAAATACAATTTTCAAATATATGGCCTTGACTTACGTCAAATAAATCGTTACTATTTTACGTATGTAGGGGAGAGTGGTACAAAATGATCCCCCTAAGGGAAAATAGATATAAAAAGTACATAGACAATGATTTTTGTGAAATTAATAAGTTTTATGTAAGGCTAGTATATCGGCCTCTAATTTAGTATGAGTAGAATACATTTCTATTCACAAGATCTATAAACATATAAGTTTTTGTCAAGCTACAGTAAAGGATCGTTTTGTACACCCGGGTGTCTAAAATGATCCCTGGGGATGGGTTAATATGATCCCTGGGATCATTTAACCCCGCTGTTAAAGTTAGGTAAAATTAAAAATTAAATTTCAAGTAAAAGTGGTTTATTTTAGCAAAAATGTTAAGCTTACAAGTACAAACATTTTGTTAAAAAACTAAACTATGTTTCTAATAATTAAATCTGGTATGCCACGTTTCACAGCATCTAAAGGGTTGACCATAGAGTTTTCACTCCAATTTTGGCGCGTAGTTTTTGTTACGTAATTCCGCGGCATTGTTCCTGAAATAAAAGAGAATCAGCGGTGCTATTCTCTATAACAAAGATCACCGTGATAACCTAGGTGAAGTGAGCTGTCATTCCACCTGCCGATCGATTCTGTAAAAATCTCACCGTGAAAAGTTAGGTGAAGTGAGCTTAGAGTGAGCTGTCAATAGTGTCAATATCTAGCATTAGTGGGAATGACAGCTCGCTCCACGCTCACTTCACCTAAGTTTCCTCGGTGAGATGGAATTTGAATACAGAATTGAGAATCGCACTGCTGATGCTAGGGATGACACTATTGATAGCTCACTATAAGCTCACTTCACTTAAGTTTTCACGGTGAGATTTTTACAGAATAGCATTACAGATAAGTTACTGATAGTTGTTACTGTAATTAACTAAATTATTGTAAAAAGAATTATAAAAATATGTATTACAACCAATAAACATAACAATGTGGGTAGGTAAAGGGATCATTTTGCCCCCCTACGAGAGGATCGTTTTACCCCAAATGCATAACTCTATAAAAACATCAAATCATAACTTCATGGTATTCATTTACAACAATCGATCATTGCTAATTATATTGTTAGATAACATTGTAAACTAACGCAAACACTCCTATTACATTATAATTACTTAAACTCAAACTGCACCATATTGAATTATTGCTTACCTTACATCAAAAACACTATTTTTATTTTGTTTCAATAAAATCTTCCGTAATGCTCACACCGCCATGACACTTTGACAGAATGCTAAAACCACTGTGGCGAAGACTATTTTCACTCAAACAACTAGATGGCGCTTCTAATTTCGGTAAAACAGTAGATAATCGTTTTACCCCGAGGGATCGTTTTGTACCACTCTCCCCTAGGTAGGTTACGTTAAGCAACCGTTTGAAACAGCAGCGTCAAGATGGAGGGACCAAGTCTTCGATCTCAAATCAGCCTACATAAAAGTTTAATACTATAAGGGCTGATTGTTCCATCGTCAAATAACTTCTATTCGTGGAATAAAATTGACGGTTGACAGTTTTTGTATGAAATAACTGTCAAAATTTCAAAATTATTCCTCAGATAAAACTATCTGGCGTTAGAAAAATCAGCCCTTATAGTAGGTATTAAACTTTTATGTAGGCTGATTTGAGATCGAAGACTTGGTCCCTCCATCTTGACGCTAACATGAAACAACCGGCCCTAACGAAGTGCCCGAAATCTTCGCTCAGATGTGCGATTAAATGGAATGGAACCAAAGACTAGTTGATTTTTATGTGACCCAAACTGAACACCATCTTGAAACTATAATTTCGAAACCCGTAGTAATTTTTTGAAACTTGACATTTTGATGCTCGGGTTTAGAACTGCCATTTTGAATCACTGCATATCCCCTAGGTATATGGCAGTGATTCAAAATGGCTATTTGCTTCCTTGCCGATTCGTAGTCACACCGATTATCACACCAGTTTGACAAACAGGATTTGATTTTTCAAACGCCAGATAATTTTATCAGAGGAATCATTTTGAATTTTTGACAGTTCTTCCATACAAAATCTGTCAGACGTCAATTTTATTCTATGAATAATAAAAATTATCTGTCGATTGGAAAATCAGCCCTTAGTTAAATTAAAAACCTTCAAATTACATAAAGCTTATATTTTTACCGACTTCAAAAAAAAGGAGGTTATCAATTCGACACGGATGTATGTAATATTATTGGAACTGCATTATATTCACATATATGACAATCTAATACGGCTTCCAAACAAATATACAAAATTTGATAGATGTATGTATGTATGTTTGTCCACGCATTTCTCCGCAACTATTAATCGAATCGTGACCATTTTTTTTATTGGCTTACATTTACTTCAACTTGGGGAACAGTGCAAGTTTTATCAAAATCGATTCAGTCATTTTCGATCGATCGACTTTAGTAGTTTGTAGGTACTGCACTAGCAATTATCGTATACATGGTGTGGAAAAATCGGTGGTGTGAAAAACGAGAAATAAAAACCTGTTTGTCATACTCGTGTGAATAATCTGGTGTGACTACGAGTCGGCAAGGGTTTGCTTTCGGCACAGCTGAGCGGCAAAATATGCAAATGGAAAAATATGTTCGGGAAAAAGCTGCTCGACTGTTGCCGAGACGTGGGTCGATGCGGAACGGAGTTGCAGATCGGCACGAGCCATGTGTGAAGTTGGGGTCGGGTCGCTTTCAATCTGATATTTATGAAATTTGGGCAGGTTTTTGAAGTTCTGACTATTTGAAACTCGATTCTTGTCTTGAGCAGATATTGGTGTGCCGCAAGAGATCAGAATCTCAAAGATGTCAAAATTAAATTAGGCATTAGAAATGAAGAGAGAAAGGAAACGAGCAGATAATAAGGCAAACACAGTTTTGCAAATTTATTCCACATATTAAACTGATACAAGATTGATACAAGTCGAGTTCTAACAGTATGGACATGCTATGTGGTCGAATACAAAAAAAAAGTTTAGTACAGCAATAAACATTACAGAAATCCTGAACTTTACAATACTACTGCCTCACACTAATGTATTTTAAGGGAAATATGTAATAAAAATAAAGCAAAAAAAAACTAAAGCAGGAACACAGTCGGGAAATGTTCGAGTACAGGGGGTGGTTTTATTTTAGCCGTAATCGCTAGTCGTCGGAAGTTCAATTCATTCAAGAATCCGATTAAATTCATTCAAGTATCCTAAGTTGTAAGTATGTCAAAAAACAACAGTCAAACTCCTTACAATATAATAATTACTGCTAAAATACACATCACATCGCAAAATGCGTTCACAGGAATAAAATATATCGAATAACATGTATTAAAAAAAAAACAGACAGTCGACGGGTCCGCGACCCGAGCGCACGGTCGCAAACAGGCAACCGCGGCCGCGCGCTCCCCTCAAATAAAGTATATATTAAATATATATACGGCTAATACGACAGTGAAAAACATAAGCATAACGGGAAACTTACAATCGAAACATTTCATAACGTCCTACTTTAAGATTTTTTCGGATCGATGCGATACAAAATCGAAAACTCGAAAATCAAATAAAAAAACACATATATAGAAAAAAGTAGAGCGATCCTCTCGGCACGCAGCGAGGACCGGACGTGAACGTATCCGCGGGCCGCGAGCGCGCGCGCGCAGCGGCCGGGTCCTCCCCCGCGCAGCTTGTAGTGCCTCCCATGCGGGGGCCGGCCGCCCGCGGCGCCCGCGCCCGCGTGTCCCGCCCCGCCCGCGCCCCCGCGCCCCCCTGCGCGCGCCCCCGCGCCCCCGCGCCCCGCGCCCCCGCGCTAGCTGGCCAGCGGCTGCTGCGCCAGCGCGCCGCCGCCCCAGCCCGCGCCCGCGCCGCACCCGCCCGCGCCCACCCGCCGCTTGCACTCCCCCCCGACGTTCTGGTGGCCCCCGTCGTGTTTACGTTTACCTGCGACATACAAAACACCCTCAAGTACATTGCCTTCGGCGAGTTGAGCTCTTACCTCCGTTACGAGTCGCGGATTGGGAGCACAACATGAAACTAAATAAATTTGGGGCTGGATTAGTATAGGAAGGATGATATGGAAATTCATTACGAATTTGGAATAAGGATTTGACCTTGCGCCAGCCAGACTAGCAGTCTGACGACGACCACAAGCCACGCTAATTGCCAGTGACAAAATAGGAACCTAAAGGTCTTCCACAAACTTCGAAAGGAAACAATGGACTCGTCACTCGATCGAGCTCTACAATTTTGGCCAAGTTTGTGGTAGCCCTAGGACTAAGGAGGACCGCTATAGGAGGTGGATAGTTACCGATATAGAATGTATCGAAATCCAGATTACACGCAAACCATCATACATGCTGAAATAAAAGGAAAAGGTTTCAGGACATTATTTTAAGGGTAACTAGGTCGACCGAGAGAGAGTCCAATGTCATTCATTCGTAATTTTGAATTTTGCAATAAGATAGGTAACTAGGTATGGGTAAGGTAGGGATAAAAGAGAGATTTTGAAAAAGTCATGTAAGTGATGTGTTAATGTAGAGTAAATGGAAACACAAAGAGAGATGTGTAGGTATAATATTATGCAATTTCAATTGATTAAAATCGTTATGTATCGGAGTTCAATCCCCGTTCAAGAGTTAATATTATCTATTCTGAGTCTCTGGCGCACAACCGTCATAAGTTGAGAGGCAAAGCAGTAATAGCAATCGAGTATTGGGGATGTGTGGTTCAGTGTGTACATAAAGTATACAATGAACCACACATGCTCAAAAGTCGGGCCGGGAATATATCGAATCGCACGTGTATCAAGTAAATACGATCCAATAGTCTGGTCAGACGATCGGATCCTACAAGTTCTGACGTATATTCCTGGCCGTAATATGGGAGTTTAAGGTAGGACATTAACGATCGACACAAAAGTTAATTAACTTTAAGTTCATTGCAATGTAAATCTCTCGGGGTAAGGGAAGGTAAGGTATAAATTAGAATTATTGGCGAGTGTTTAATCGGCAATCATCCTAATTTATACTTTATTAAAATGAGATAAGAGTGATATTGCAATGACTTGCTAATTGTTTTACGTCATTCAAGTTGAACCGTGAATGTGCTGCCTAAGAAACTAGTCTACAGTAAAGTGGAGGACATGTATAGTGTAGGCGTGTTGTGTGTTTTACTGACCTGGTAAACTTGGCTTGGCGCGGGGATTGCCACGCATGGCGCTGGGCGTGCGGCGGCCACGCGCGACGCGGCGCGCACCACCACGGGCCCCAGCCGCGGGGCCCGGCGCCGCCGCCGCGCGCCGCGCCCATCGCCCGCCCGTCCCACATGACCCAGCCTGCTGAGGCCAGACGGTCACACACCGAAACACAACCACCCGCCGCCGCCACATACCAGGAACTGCATAGCTATTCACAACGATACGCTACCGTGCCGAATCGAACGTAAATGTTTCCGAAACCCGCAAATATTGTCAATTTAAAAAAGACGACCGCTATTCTTCCAACAGCTATTTGCTGACAAATCATGTAATCGAAATGTGTCATTTTCGACACGACAGCCTGTCGAATATTTGTGAATAGCTATGCTGGTCCCCTACGACCCGCGCTAGCCGCAATGCTCTTTGATCGCAAGATCTTTTTAAATACCAACTACACAATTTCGTAGGGAACCTTCCAAAATATGTTGCGGAAGAGGGTGCTAGAGTGGCGAAAATAAAAAAAAAACAACGACCGATTTCTGTTTCATGTACTTAATTGCTTATTGAGTTTTGTTAAATGTAAGCTAAAATAAAAACCTAAGCACATAACAGACAAATTCTTTTACTTGCCTTAAAATATAAATAAGCAGATCTAACACTAACATGCATGAAAATTTAAGTTTACTGAAATTCTAATTAGATAATTTGTCTCTACAATGTGCTTAGGATTTAATTATTGTAATCATGTTTACTTCAAATACAGAACTCGGTCCAAAATAAAATAAAAATATAAACAGGTACTCTAATCATTTCAACTATAACACATTTCAAGAATGGTGCGCATACTTCAGTTTTCAAAAAATAAATTTTACTCTAACATGATCCGTTATGGTTGAAATAATAGTTGAAATAAATTACTATCATGCTGCAAAGTATCGTCGCTATTGCAATACAATGTAACTATGTCAAATTACCAAATAAATATCATTACACTAAAATATATGTAAATACAAAACTTACAAACGCTGTTTAAATGTTTTATTTTTTAGTTAAGTGTATCGAACACCTTTAATGTGTACACTTTTAAACAACGTCCGCGAGTCCATCACATATCAACATATATTGTGGCTTTCGAGATAAAAGTACCTGTGATGAGCTCACATCAATCATGGTTAGTGCCAACGTCACAAGCATTGTTACGAAAAAGAACACTTTTACCATGGAACGCCACACAATACCAGTTCGACCAATACAGTGTCGTTATAAAAGTAATGAAACAATCAGGTACCTACTGAAGCTTTCTAAGTCAACGTTCATCCAACATGAATTTAATAAATGCATTCTAGGATAGGGTTACGAATGTCGCTATTTACTTTGCCTACTCGACATTTAATACTTTAATAAAATAAATATTAAGAAAATCTATAAATTCTACAATATAAATAAACTAAGTTGACATCGTCTAGTCAAATCTAACACCGACACGACATCCACTAAACATCAATAATAATTTGGAATAATTTGAGCGCCCATCGGCGGTACCTGAATGCCTCCGGTTAGATCGTAGTAAAGCGAGTTGGGCCCGAGACCGAGCTCGTCGTCCTGAGTGAGGCATTTACCAAGCGGGTCAGTAAGTCTTCTCAACATATTCTCTACCTCGTTACAACAACGAGAAATATTACAACATTACTCGGGCGTTCCAAAGCTTCGGGGGCACGCTACGTTCCTCGCCTACGGGATGTGTGCGGGTGGCAAAGCTCGAGCGTGTTATCGGTTAGTGATAAGCGAAGCAAAGCTCTACATGGGGGTGATTTAAGCGCGGCGGAATGACGTTAAGCGGTGCAAATGTGAAATGGCAACTGAAAACAACAGGTACAGATGAGAGACGGGCATGTTAGTCGGAGTGGCCGCAGCCATATAGACCTGATGGTGAGATCGGCCGACGGCCACCCCGCGCCCACTAACACTTTTCCCGGCAATCAGTGACAAGTCGGAGGCCCCGCCCGCCCAGTGCAATCACCACCGTCAGGCCTACACACTACCGTCTTTACCGAGTCACTAACTCCGTTCGAGGATGGGATTAACAAAAAATAAAAACAGTAGATGATAAAAATTTGGCAAATCAAAATCGATAGAACAATAATGAGTACAGCGACTAGTGACTAGTAAATAAGAGTGATACATTAGTGAGTGTGTGTGGGACCCACCGGTTGCGGTCTGTTGGGAGGCTGGCGGACGGCGGACGGTTGCGGTGGCCCCGCGTAATCAAAATAGAACTCATCGTACCGGTAAAATGGCTCATTGTAGCCACCTCGGTAATCACCGTACCCGTAATAGTCGTAATCATAATCTATAAACACACAACACAGGCCTTTTAGAGGCTAAGCTAAACTAACTCTAACTTACAAGCTACCGATGTCGGCTGGCGGATAGCGAGCCTCCACGACACTCGTACCGGGAAAAGATTATAACACATGCTGTTGTCACTTTACACGGGGTACAGTACAGGTATGGTATGGTACAGCACACGGGTTAAATCCAACACCTCTGCTCCTCCTGAACGGTCACACTGAACCGACTGAAGCTCTTCACGTTATCGACACAAACAACATGCATCGTGATATGTCTAACTGTTCATGTCCACTGTCTGATGAATAAAATTGTAAATGAGAATTTAAATTTAGATAATGACTGTATGCAGATTGTAACGACCCATCACCGGAACCTACCTAAGCGTCGTTAACGTGCTCAGGCGTCAGGCGTCGCCGGCGCCTGAGCACTCACAATGACTTCAGATTGTAGCATGCACTGTCTGTTAATATTGTTATTACACTTTAGATGGACCATGTGTGGGCTACACGATTCTTTGATAGATCAAAACTTTTCCGAAACCATGCATCGAACCTATTCCTAGCTGTCATTAATATCTAGCCTAGGTAGTAGCGTTAATGAAACATGTATTGTGGCCTTAACGATACACTATAGAAAACTCCCAAAGTGGTAGTGTTATTGTAGGCTGGCAACACTGGCGGGAAGTCCCGCTGGCCAGTGTATAGTAGCGGCCATCTTGTTAGTAAGGGACAGTAGCGGATTGTGCGAGTGTGCGCGTGGAGACCACACCGTGTTCACATCTCTGTTCGTATGAGGGAAAGTGGGAGCTAGGCGGAGGGAGATAGTCTATCTTTGTACTTATCTTACTATACATTCAATGATGCCGCGATACGGTTGTACGGTCAATGTGTCTAGTTCCCTTCACCTATCTCTGTGTGCTGTCACGTTGTACTGTTTTGTGGTCCGCTGGAGGCTCGGTAGGTGGTTCTTAAGTACATTTAAATTTCATTAAAATTAAACTACTTCATATCATCCATAATGGAAACTTAAACAGCCTTATGGCTTTGAATTAACATAGCAAAAACAAGTTCTAAAATTAAGTTAATCAACAATATTCTAGTCAATAAAAATGATCAAAACAGCGGCTGGTTGCTGCGTAGTGCGTTGTGTCCTCGTAATCACGTGACCGAGCGTCCCCGTCCCGTTCCGTGTGGACGTGTCCCGCGCATGTGTGGCGTGTAGTAGGTGTGATACGTGTGGCGTGTGTGCGTGGCGTGTGCATACTGACCGTAGTCGCCGCGCGCCTGTGGCGGGCGCGGCTGCGGCTGCGGCGTGCGCCCGCGCAGCACCGGCGAGCAGCTGCACCAATCGAATCTGACAGTTAACACCCGACGTTACATACATCGTGAACGTGCCTAGCAAGCCCCGGTAAACGCTCAAACTAGCCCAAGGCGCTTGTACACATGATAATGCCACAGACGAAGATAGCGAAGTTTCTCGCCCTAAGGCGAAAATACCAGGGTAGCCCGCGAAATTCAAATTTTCCTACGTTTTTGCAATTTCAGGTCGGATCAAAATATAATTCGTGTATAAAACCTGACACTGACCGGCAAGTTGTAAACGTAAGAAAATTATAATTTCGCGGGTTGCCAGCGCATCCCCCTTAACTTGAGTAGTAGTGGCTTTCATAGCTGTATCGAACCTCTTTTAGTGCTGTCTTCGTGTGTGTTGTCTGTCGCAGTCTACAGATCCCGGTTGCTCATTTCATATGAACGCATTTATAGCCGGGTGTCACTAGCGAGTTGTGTCTTTAACCGAACATAAAAGGTACTCGGCTTGTGGACAACACGGTCATGTGGAATGAGGTATATGGAGTAAGATCCGTCATTTACGACCAAGAGGGTGACTGAATGTAGACCCGACTTTGTGTACAAGCGCACATTACCTTCAACTTCTATTGCCATTCAATTGAGCTATGAATTCAGCTATGTTCAGGTGGTTCTTTTATTCGATTAAACATAAGCAGCTGATAATCTGTGGTTCTCTTTTAAGAAAAATGTGACTTTGAACGTAAATAGTTTTTAAGAAATGACTTGATGCAGACGAGAGTTGGTGTTCTTCGTAGATTTTACTGGCACTTAAAGAGTTGATGATAGGGCTTCTCATGGTGCATTTTCTTGATTTTTTTATTATCACTCGTACGAATACAAGTTCCAACCATATCGTTTGATGGTTTACAGAGGCATAAGTGAGAGACTAACTTTAACTTTGCAAATTCAGCAATCAATATTTAAATAAGTTCACGTAAACAATTCAGTATCGTTTTATTCTCAAAATGGGATGTATTCTGAGTAACAATGCACGTCGGGGATAGTACAACAATATATAAATTAGAAGAATTCCAAGCGTGGAGCCGTCGAACAAAATCTGGTAAATCCATTTCGACCAACTGCATCGAGCAAGCAAACTTTGTGTGAGAGATAAATTTTCTTAAATTACAATCAAACTATTTCATATGGCATGCACTAGTGACTAGAACATACGTGAACTGAGACCCGTCTCAATTTTGGAAAGTAACCCTGCTTATAAGGACATGTCTGCTAAATACACAAAAACACGTACTTATGTTTGCTTGCAAAATGGATATACAATACCCGAGTGTTGATACGACACATCGAGGTTAAGAAAGAGACCGCCACAAAAATATGAGTGACAGAACTACTACAAAACTTCTTGCTATATCAACAGCCGTATACGGTGTATGATTTTGTCCGTCAGCTCCTCAGACATAGCACACAGGCTAACACTTACCCGCCACGGCCATGAATCATCTGCATCATACGTCGTTCGCGCGCTCGCAGTATTTCTTCCTTCTTCTTCTTGTCGGACGGCGGCTTGGCTAACGACACTTCCAGTCGCGCGCCACCCATTTCTTTGCCGTCTAGTTCTTGCATCGCCTGAAATAATCATAATAATGTCTATAATATTTAATCATAGAATGTTTACTATAATCATAATATTTCAGACATCTACTTAATAAAAATCTTAAATTCATTTATTCACTGACAGACAACGCATACCCTACAACTACAACTTTGGGGCCCGAGTGACCATCATCTGCACATTCTCTGGTTGGCGCCTGTTGAGTTCTATTAGACCGCCCCTGCAGTGGCCAAGTGCCCAAAAGGCTATAATACCAGTAACTCAAAAAGCCAGAAGTAAAAATGCTGGGAGCTAAAAGTCTAGAAGCACAAAATACCGAGAGTGCTAAAAAGCCAGGGTTCCGGAAATATATGCACGACATTTAAAAAAAAAGACTCCTAACGGGTAATAGATAGCAGAGCAGCACTTGAATATTCATTACAAATTCTCAGACAGAGTCGCGCCAGAAATGGTGGAGATTACATACTAAGTTCTTCTCGAAAACTACATAAAACCGGGACAATCACGCTAGATTAAACATAAATAGTGTTTCTTACCTTTACTGCACAATCCCGATCCTCAAAATGCACAAACGCGTAGTCCTTAATCTTCTTGACACGTTCCACAGTTCCGTAGCGCTCGAATTCTTCTTTCAGTGCTTCTTCAGTTATTTCTTGCGTCAAGTTGCGCGCGTACAATACCTTCACCTGAACAGTGACAGTTTGTTTTAGTACTGTGTAATGGTAAGAAAAACTCTAGCCGTCTTATTACAAAACGGAACCTAACTTTAGTTCTAGCCTAAACTATTGAGCCAGTACTTGTATTTCGAACTTTATTTCGATTTAGGCAAAGTTCTTAATAGTAACATGACAACTTAGCACCGAACTAAGCTGTCATTTTTGTATAAAGAACTGCATTTCTCTATAAGTTGGGTTCTTAATTCAATAACTGGGACAGTGGTTTAAGCCTAATCGAAAGAAAAACCTTGTTTTGTAATAAGGCAGGCGTTTTAATATTATGTTTAAAAAAATCTTAGTAGACCCATAGCAGCACTGATTGTCAAAGGCAAGCAATGTCGTAAGATTTTAACATTTTTTTTTTTGAGGATGGGATATCAGCAAATGACCCCTCCCGCTCTGGGTGGAGCGGAAGGGAGTGTCAGACTCTTACTGACTAAAACCCACCCGTGTTCCTTCCTTAGCCCTTTCTGTTCCAGGGCAGCGGTAATCCTTTCGGACTATCCCACTACCCTGGCAGGAAGATTTTTACACTTACACAATACATGCATGATTAAAATCGGTGATGTAGAAGCAAGAGAGAAAAGAAAACCAGTGCACTTACTTTGCTCATTGTTTGCTCGTCCGGTTCCTCTTGTGGGTCCGCCCAGTCCACTATTATATCACAGCCCCATACCTGCTCGAATTATAAATGAACATTACACTATTACTCTGTCCTGGCCATAATAACACGCTGTATAATAGATGTAACACGTCAGCAGTAAACATTTACCTTTATTCTACCTGTGCCCAGTCTACGTTTAGCTAGTGACGCCGCTTTGTGAGACTCGTATTCCAAAAAACAAAATCCTCTATTTTTCTTCTTGTCATCGGGCGAACTATATATTATAACTTCGACGAGCCCAGCTGCAATCATAAAATATGGATAAGGATCGGGAAAAGGGGCGCAGGCACGCTAACGGTATGAACAAAGCTTCCCTCGAGCCCGACGCGCAAAAGTCAGTCATCCAACGCTACAGAATATGAAGCAAATCAAACGATATTCCAGGAGAACATATACGGTACTGAAGAATTCTATTCTAGAGAACAACAGCAAGGTTCTCCAGTCATGACCAGTGAGCATTCTCGAGGCATAGGCCAATCAAAAGGTATACGGTCGCCGGGGCCGCGGGCCACGGTGACGCGCGAGAGGCCCCAGAGTGGGCCAGGCCACCGGCCTAAGGCCCGGCCAGGCGGGCCAGGCTACTGGCCTACGGCCCGGCCAGGCGGGCCAGGCCGGGCCACACGCGTCACGGTGCCCCGCGGCGCGCTCTAGTAAACAACCGAGTAGCACTTATTATGAATTCGACAAGGACTTACGTGCGTGCCTAGTAAACTCCTCAAACAAATCGTCCCGATCTCGATTCTTAGGGATATTCCCCACGAATAACCGGTGATTGTTAAAGGAAACTGTTACGCCAATCTTTTTCCCCTTTCGAATTTCATAATCATTCAGCTGCAAGAACAATTCGAGGGAGAATAGCCTGGGCCGGGGCGGGGTCGCTGGCGCGGCCGCCCGGCGGCGTATGACTGGAGAGACGCGGGAGGGACGCGCGGGACGCGGGAAGGGACAAGCGGGAGCAAGCGGGAGCCCGAGCCGGTCCACACCAAGCCCCACGCACTCAACCCGACAACTCTATAAACTCCTTAATTCATTCGAGTGACACTTTACCTGTTAATTTACCAAACTCTTCCAGTATCTCCTCTTTGCCTTTAGACTTGGGAATGTTGCCGACGAAAAGTCGCAGATTCGGTACGCTAATCTTAATTCTCAGAGTCTTCCCTGGTTTTATTTCGTGATTATCGAGCTGTGGGAAAAATAACAAGGGAAAAATTTTGAAAAAGGGCGTCTTTGCGGACCCTTCGGGCCGTGGCCAGCGAGGCTAGCCTCGTCGACGCGCGACGAGCGACGCGCAGGTTGATGACGGTTAGAGCCAATCGTAATGAGTTAACTGAATTTGGATGATAAGCCGACAGTGTTGTACGGAGCAAAGAGGAGAGCCTGAGATATATTAAATTCTCAGTTGGAGAACTTTTCGAAGCCAATTCAAAGTTACCCTGTAAGTGGACCGTTTGATGGAAGTGAAAATAAAAGAAGCGAGTACGTGTGATGGTAACAAAAATAAAATAAAATTAAAGCAACTTAAAATTGAACGAGGTGCAACAGTAAAGAACGGGATGATATCTCAGGACAAGCGAGGCTAGATCAGTTTATAGGTGTTATGATTGCACATTTACACAAATTCAGTGATTATACATATTAAATGGACGGCGGCTGCTTGCCATGAAGCGGTTCAACAATTCATCAACATTATGTAGTTACTGTATAATAGCATTTACAAAAGGGAACAATTTAGTGCGAATGGGTGCAAATGGCCGCCGTGAGCGGGATATTAATGTCATGCTTTTTAAATGATAGAAGAAGCTTAAATCTAAATCTCCCAAGTGTGACTGTGAACATATTCGACAGGCAAATGATTGGGACCTTGCAAAAATACTGGCTGATGAGTACTAGTAGTCTTGCAAGTGACGCCGCGGTTTGGTCACTTCCTCTGCGCACGGAGAAACCATCAGGATGCTGCGGTGACAATATCTAACGTGACTAGTAACGTGGCAGAGTACTTCGGCAAGTGTGACGCAGAAGGAACGTGATGGTTTCGCCAGGAGGGTACGCGCAGACGGAAGTGCCCAAACGCGCGGCAGCTAAGTGCTGTGATACTGTTAATCTTTCAAGGGAAATATACTTAAACATTTCGGCGAGTCACCTGTAAAGTAGACGTCAAATTAGAATAAATTTTGTTTCAAATTAATAACACCAATTTTAATCAATATAAAAAATTATCCTTTTAAAGCTTTAGAGTTTTGACACAATTTTGTGTTACCAATCGTGATAGCTGATAATGAACAATTGCACCATTGTTTTAGTTTTGCGATAACACAGAGTGCTGTAATGTTGGCTATTGGTACAGATGTGCTCGATAACATCCATGTATCGCACAAAGATAGGTGCCGCACTATCGGCGCAGGCCGCTGGTTATCAAAATATTTGCAAATCGTCAAGGCTGCGGGGACGCCGCGCCACACTGTGGCTACAGATGGCACCAATCTTTGTAACAAATGTTTGTTCAACAACTCTACGGCTTATTGTACACTAAAGTTCGAGGGAGTGGTAATTTTCATTCATCATTGATTGAGCAAACATTAAGCGAGTGAAACAAAAGATTGTTCCAGCTATTAAGACAAGAGCAACATCGAAAAAAAAAATAATTTATGAAATTATAGAAACCAAAAATATACATAGAACATCAAGTAACATGCAACAGCTACTCTAACATTTATGCGAATGACCTCTCCCCCGGACACACTCAAGTCTCCGATGCCGAGCCGCGGCCGGCATGGGAGACGTCATACTGCTGTACTAGTGCTATTCTGTAAAAAATCTCACCGTGAAAACTTAGGTGAAGTGATCTGTCAATAGTGTCAATCCCTAGCATAAGGTGGAATGATAGCTCACTTCATTTAAGATGACACGATGAGATCATTACAGAGTAGACCGGCTGGTGTAGCGACGTGGGGCGCGTTAGTCTAAGGTCTCACCTCCTGCACAGCGCGCTGCGTGGCCTCGCGCGTCGTGAAGGTCACGAAGGCGTAGCCGCGGTTGGTGCCGGTCATGGGGTCCATCATGAGGCGCAGGTCCCAGATGTTGCCGCAGCGCTCGAACAGCGGGATGAGCTCGTCCTCGTACATATCCTTGGGGATCTTGCCGCAGAACACCTCGCAGCCGGCGCCCGGCGTACCGCCTTCCCACCCGGGCGGCGGCCCGCCGTACTTTCGTTGACCTGGCCATAACCAATGTTAAATTTATAAAATATCGCATCAAATCCCGAGACATCCGATTACAACTAAGTGCCAATTGCACCAATGAAAATAAACGCGACCAGCACATCCAAACTGCGTTCAAAAGTTGTCAATATCAAAATTCCTCGACAATGATGATACTGACGCGGTTTAGATGTGCTGATCGCGTTCAATTCCATTGGTGAAATCCTAAGGATATTTCATCAGATAATATTATAAATACGAAAAAACCTATGAAATGACAGTCTCCTAAAATTGCATATAGTTCAAACACGATTTTAAAGCCCCAGCCCGGCGCCCGGCGTGCACGCTTTTTTCGGACAAGATGTTCAAATTGATAGATTTATTGACCATTATATTGCAGGGATCGCCTGTGTGTATGTTGCAAGCTACGTCCACACCGCTATGTAACTTAAAAACCACGTGCACTAACGTTAAACAGAGTGCCAACGCGCACGGAACTGGAGCTTCCGTTCAAGTACGGGAGCACGTCCAAATATGGCCACACGTTATTTGAATGCGTGTCTAGAATGTGCACATGCGTGGACCACGCGAGTAAGTGGCGAATGCATCACTGACGTCATTAAACCACATTCCGTGCGTGCGTGTAATGCATCGATACATTTGAACCCTAAGCACATGTGCGTAGCATATCGTGCGCTATCTCCTGGCTGGCGGCTTGTAAGTTAAAAAAAATATTCTAGAAAAACGATTAGACTTAACCGATTCTTAGAAGACCATCATTTCACTTATGACGCTAATAATCTTGATAATATTTTATAATTCAATATCAATGTGATACAAATCATCGAATTATGGATTCAAATATCGATCTGACACGAGTATTGTGTCGGGGCAGATTTCAATTACCTATGCTGAATCGGATTCCAATCGGTCGGTTATCAGATTCTGGTTGGTCGAATCAGATTCCAACTCTGATCAAATTTCTATAGCGGTCTCTAATGATCTAATAAGGAAACATCCTCCATTCAAAAGTAACACCGCTATACAATGTCCCAAAACTTGAAGAAGTTCTTTGTCTAGCAAGTAAAAGGGACGAATTTCACCAATGAAACTGAACGCGATCAGCACATCTAAACCGCGTTCAACAACGATCAGTGACAATATTCCACATCTATGATGACGCTCTTGAACGCGGATTAGATTAGCTGATCACGTTCGGTTTCATTGCTGGAATTTTCCCCAAATTTGGTAGGAAAGTAGACTATGAGTATGAGTCTACTTTTATAAAAACTATGGGTTTGGAGATAAGGGCTGATTTTTCAATCATCTGTTAACTTTATATGAGTAATATATAAAAATGAATCCTTATTTCCCTTGGTCAAGTTTTCGAATGCTTTGTAGAAAGTTCTTAGGGAAAAAAATTAAGAAAGTTCCTTCACGCGGACGAAGTCGCAAAGGCAAAAGCTAGATAGTAATAATTTTGAAATTTTGACAGTTATGTTATATAAAAACTGTCAAACGTCAATTTTGTTCCTCGAATAAAAGTTATCTGGCGATGGAAAAATCAATGTACGTTTGCCCAGCACGGCCCCCCAGAAATTGCGTTTTATGTGTGCACTAATGCAATGTACTCGCCTCTAGGAGTATATGTACCTGTTTCTTTTTCAATGTACCTCTGTACTTTTGAAGATATTTGCAAAAAAAGGGGGCCGTGCCAGCCAAACGTTTTCAGCACGGCCCCCGTGTAACTTGAAAAATATATAGCGTATTGAAAAGTTTCTTAAACTCAAGCAATGTACTCTATTAGCACGTTATATGTACCGCAACAGATATTGTGAATTCGTAATAACAAATAATATATAGATGCGGATAGGGGGCCGTGCTGGAAAAAAAAATATAAGAAAATATCTAAAAAAGACAAAACAATCTTAGCCAAAAACGATTAAAAAATAATTGATGTTTGGCAAGTAACATACGTAACGCATTGGTTTCTCATACAACTTGCTAAATTTGAAAAATAAACCAATTTTAGTTCATTCAGCACGGCCCTCTATAGTTGCCTATATCTTTTTAAATATGACATGTTTGTGTACAAAATTCGGTTTTCTGAATTATGTATAGGAGTACATTCGTTCCAAATAAATTGCGATTCTGCTGTATTAGTACTTTAAAAAATAAATCGGATCTAAAATATCATACATTACAACTTATGGGGTGACCATGATTCCACGTGAAAATGGATAAAAAAAATACTGCATAGATTCAGTAAATCTTTAATAAAATAAACAAATCAACAATAACGTACTATGTGTCAACTATGTGTCACTAACACTACAGAGCTTAAAAGGCTTAAAAAGTCGCAGATACGTTTCCAACAAATCACATTGATTGAACCTTACGTTACCATTAATTACATTAATTATTTGGAATAATCACAGGCAACTAATTTAATATTAATATTGTATTGTATGTGTTTTATATGGGCCTTGATGCCTGAAATAAATGGATAAATAAATTAACCCACGTAATCACAGATGGTTTTTCAAGCAACTATAATAATTAGAAAATTGTTCGTTTCATGCTTGAACTTACGTTATCATAAAATCAGATTATTTTTTTAATAAAGTTAAAAAATCATAAAACTGAAATATTATGTTGCATGTGGAATAATCATAGAAAAACTAGTATTATCCATAAATTAACTTGTTAAAAGTAATCACAGATTATGTTACAACGGTATTGATTTCTTATTAAACATTTCATGGTTTCATGAGTAGATTTTTAGCAACTAGTCTTTACTAGATTCTAAATACTGTTTATTTAACTATAGTTATTATTACAAAATAAACGTATTTAAAACACCATGATCCAAAGTTAAAGTCTGGTTCCGGCTTGATCCTGAAGGTGAGATGGCAATCGCTTCACTGTAATTACCAGAGCCGCCACTCATAGAATCATAATAGTCATCGAACTCCGACGTGAAAGCGGGATATTTGTAAAGGTTATTATTTTTAGATGTATTTAAAACATCAAAGATCACTCTCTAAAACGTAAGTAAGGGTGTGCACGAATATCGAATCTACTGTACTGTTGTTAATTTTCAAAGCTAAATCATCGTAGCAAAGCCACTGATTATAGCTAAGCGTATGGCACTTATAATGGCCCAGAGTCTCCATTGAATTCCCTACATATTCAATGGCACCAACGACTTCATAAATTTGGTTTTTTAAATTAATAGTGACCGGGATATTACACAAAACCATTGCGTCTGTTCCATTTCAATTACAAAGGAATTAACAACAGTACAGTAGATTTTTTAAGCCTTTTGAGCTATGCTTAGCGACATTTGTTGATTTGTTCGATTAGCGACCTACTATAAATACATCTTGAATATAGATTAGGTACGTTATTGTTGATTTGTTTATTTTATTAAAGATTTACTGAATCTATGCAGTATTTTTTTTATCCATTTTCACGTGGAATCATGGTCACCCCATAAGTTGTAATGTATGATATTTTAGATCCGATTTATTTTTTAAAGTACTAATACAGCAGAATCGCAATTTATTTGGAACGAATGTACTCCTATACATAATTCAGAAAACCGAATTTTGTACACAAACATGTCATATTTAAAAAGATATAGGCAACTATAGAGGGCCGTGCTGAATGAACTAAAATTGGTTTATTTTTCAAATTTAGCAAGTTGTATGAGAAACCAATGCGTTACATATGTTACTTGCCAAACATCAATTATTTTTTAATCGTTTTTGGCTAAGATTGTTTTGTCTTTTTTAGATATTTTCTTATATTTTTTTTTCCAGCACGGCCCCCTATCCGCATCTATATATTATTTGTTATTACGAATTCACAATATCTGTTGCGGTACATATAACGTGCTAATAGAGTACATTGCTTGAGTTTAAGAAACTTTTCAATACGCTATATATTTTTCAAGTTACACGGGGGCCGTGCTGAAAACGTTTGGCTGGCACGGCCCCCTTTTTTTGCAAATATCTTCAAAAGTACAGAGGTACATTGAAAAAGAAACAGGTACATATACTCCTAGAGGCGAGTACATTGCATTAGTGCACACATAAAACGCAATTTCTGGGGGGCCGTGCTGGGCAAACGTACATGAAAAATCAGCCCTAAACGAACAATATTTTATGTGATACCAAAACACGCTAAATATTACATTGTACATGGGAACATTATCCCCTTTCTTTATAAACGTTGCATAAAGTTAAGAGACGTTTAAACGTTAAAAAATATGGTTAAACAGTTGCTATTATTAACGGTTATTAGCACTTTGCTTTAAGCAACTTTTATAAATAAGCCCCTTAAAAATCAAGTACCAGCAGTAAAACAGATTATAGCATAATCTGGTTTATCCACTTTATATTTTGGCTGCAAGTAAATAAGGTTCAATTTTAACCTTGTTCAGGAATAAACTAGTAAGTACAAACACAAAGAAACAAACAAATATATTTATCCACAAATTAATGAAAGGACAAACTAATGAAGTACACGATGTCCTTCGCGCTGCATTGCACGCAAAACTTGAGAACTTTATTATTCGCATATACAATGTTTGTGTATGTGTAATGCATTCTTAAAGCAATGTATTTACATTTATGCCCTTTATAGAGCAGAAACGATTATTTGTACAGCGCCTGTAACCACCCGACTAGTCTAACGTTAAGACAGTTTTTTTTTATCGATAAAAAAAAAACAAATTAAAAATAGGAAACAAGTTTTTTTTTATCGATAAAAAAAAACTGTCTTAACGTTAGACTAGTCGGGTGGTTACAGGCGCTGTACAAATAATCGTTTCTGCTCTATAAAGGGCATAAATGTAAATACATTGCTGTAATAAATAAATAAATAAATAAAATCGACCTTAATATTACGGCTAGTAAACTACAAATTTCGTTTCTGCCCTATAAACGGTTAAGAAGATAAATGTGTAAAAAGCAACAGTGGCAATAAATTTTCCGTTCTTCCAATTCGTCGAGATCGGAAGTAGCCTATCTATTAGAGGGGGGAACACAAAAAAATAAAATCGTATCACATAAAACATTGCGCAACCATTAGAATGTGTCAATATTTGACTAATTAAACTAAACGTATCTATTTACAGATTCAACAACAAGTTATCTATAAACCAATATTCTCTTTGAACTAAGTTATCTTTGGGTCAAAGGTCTTCGGTCCCTAGCGGCTATACTGACCTGTGGTAACATCTAACGTGTACCCGGTCCGGGCCAATATTTGTTTGATCTTTTCTTCGTCGGGGCCCTTCACCTGGACAGTGGATGACAGCGCGGGCGCTCCTTGCACGCCCGCCCTGCTTTTCTGTCTGAAATACAACGCATCACTGATCAATTCCTTTGCAATGATCATACTGGATATACGTGAGGTACAGTCAGTAACGAAAGTTGGTTTACCACTTAAGTTTTTTTAAATAAGTACCCACTAACCGACTCTTGTTGCTGATCGTACAAAGAGGTCAGGCAAAGATGCATAACTTCTATATCTGAATGTTGCGTCAAAACGTATTGTAAAAGTCTTGGGGAAATAACTCCGTCGTGAGTTCACACTACGAAAGACACGAATCCGAGAAAAAGGCGGCAAATCTTTGATGTACAGATACGAGTTTTCTCGATAGCGAATTCAACGCTGCGACAAAACTTTCTCAGAACTTGCGTTCCAATTAAAACTATGACACTTTGTAAACTATGTGCAGTGACTGCAAAATATTTAAGCAGAACCATTTAGGAATTTAACCCAGGGCATCAACTTTAGCAGCCCTGTTGCAGACACGAATACTCCTGATAAAAACTCCATTTAAGGTCTAATTATAGATAGCTATTAAAATTGGAAACCGAAAAAATTGCACAGCCATTCCTTAATAAAGGCTACTCAGGACGATTCCAATTAGCATTTTATTAAATCTCGCAAACAGGTTCTGCATCACCACTGCACAGGGGCTAATGACCATCCGTAATCTAATCTTGCGACGGGCGGCGCAAATAAACACGAGGACACAAGCAAAATGATCCGTCAGTCCGTCACGGAGCGAGCATTCCAGCTACAAGCACTGTGTCACGTATCAATTAACGACTCACTTTCCCGCTTCATCAACAGTTTGATCTTAAACTCCAAGGGAACAGTCGCATCGGATAACAATGGACCTAGTCTCGCAGCCTTTAGAAGAGAATTAGAAACAAACGAGCGCCATGTGATCGAGAACTAAATCTCGTGATTTGAAAGCGTTTACCAAGACATTCTCAACGCATCTTTCTACTCGGTAGAAACAAAGTATCACAATACCCCGTGCGCCTCCTATGTACACACGGCTACACACCAAGCTATACATTTCCAGTTTTAGCTGACCTCGCATTGTATAGGTTTTTCGTACAATCAGAAGTAAGTTTATACTGGTTATGTATAGCTTGATGTGTAGTCGTGCGTACCAGTCACGAGCACCAATATGTCAACACATGGCAACTTTCAATAGCGATTTTTTCGTGAAATAACGAATGCAACGTTGAAATACGACACATTACAGAAAACTATGGGTTCGAAAATGCTATGTTCTTGTAACAACACAAAATTTCATTAAAAAATAAAGGAGTAAATCGATTTTGAATAAAGCCGAGTGTATACATACTTTTGCTCGTGACTGTACACGCGGTATAGCAAACAATTATACTTATTAACGGAACAGCTTGAAAGGCATTTCAAAAGTCACTACTACCAATCAGAGCTAACACGTTAATGCTGGCCGGCATCGCATTGGCAGCCTCCGAGGCACGATTATGCTACTTAGATAGAGAAGTGCTAAGCTTTGCGGAACATGCCATTTCTGCCTAGTGTCATTATGAGGGCATTTCAGACGCGGCAATCATGTTTTATTGCATTTTAATGGTCGGTATCGAAGTGACCTCTTCTCCAAAAGGTCGACAGTTCGACACGAGATATTTAATTCGGCAAACCGTGTAGGAACAATCATATTGATTGACTCAAAAATCCCTAACCGGTGATTGGCTTTGTCAAGGCTTGATGCTGTGCAAAAAAGGTATTTTTTAAATTGTGCGTCGGTTTTCACATTGCCAGTCTGAGACAAGGTCGTGCAGTACATAAAACAGCATCATTTCCTAGTTACTCAGGCAGAGGGCCGCGGGATTTAAATTCAACGGTTGTCCGCAACGCGGCCTATAATATGTCAAATCAATTTTTCAAGATTGTGACCCAGATATACCGGGCAGTTTGGCAATAATCCAATATTTTGATCGTGTTGCCAAGCGAAATAATACAACGTGGGTACTCACCTATAGGTCTTCATGACTCCACATAAATAAGCACTTTTATTAGAGACATGCTCGAGATTTGAATCTAAAAATTGTCCAAGAACACTTAAAGCACCGTCGGATGGAAATTCTTTTAAGGCATCTAACGCACGTTCATCCAGTTCGGCGTGCGCTAGCTTTCCAGTCTTATAAATGTCGTCGAGCTTGGCTGCTACCTGGAAACGACATAATATTCACCATTAAATACAATTTCTACCTATATAGAAATTACAGTGTACGCGCTTCTCACGGAGGCTATTGGAGTGTGGGTAGGCACATCATTGTCTAGTAGTTGTATACGCGGTACCGATAAGGGCAGGTCGCGCGGCACCGCTGGAGCCTAAGACTTGAACGGATCTTTTTAGAGTTACGAAGACTCCAATAATTCACTGCTAGTGAAAACGTATAACAAACAGTGGTTGCCTGCTTACTTGACCTTAGCTTAGCAGTATAGTAGCCTATTTTTAAAGGCGGTACACAAAAGGCGGGAGAACGTTACGTACGAGTTTGCGTACGTGTTCATTTTGTTAACAGTGCCCAGAAAGGAATTTAAAACTTGGGGCAATTCTTGATTAAGTATTATCGGAGATAATTGCAGTATATTATATCATATACATAATAGATATCGGTAACACTTGACTATCCTTTACGATGATATAGCAATTCACTGACCATCGCAATTCACGCAAGTAAATAACTTTGTGTGGAGATAAGGGGTGCCGAAACGTCACTATGTCGGTAGATACACAAGGCCATCTATAAAAGCAAGCAACGAAGTGGTTTTTTCGAAATAAAAAGATATGTTTTATACATAAAGCTGTAAAGGACAGTGACGAGGAAAATTACTCCGTGCCGCCCCCCCCGCCTCCTGCGGCCCTCTCGACGCATACCAGTGTACACTGGCCTCATGCGTATAAGGATTTCCGAATGATAAATTCGTCAACATGTAGGTATACCTACCTATCTACATGACCGTGGGTAGGTAGTCAGTTTGCAAACCTTATTGGAATCCAGTATAAATACCGCCTATCGGAGTATAAAGTCGCAATGAAGCATTGGCGAAAATTGCATATAAACCAAACAAATTATACATGCATACCTACTATAATATACAGATGACTTTATCTAAACATGTAAGAAATAGCATTAGGTGACAAAGTCATTAAAAACAAATTTTGTGCATTCCAAGCCCCTCTGTAGGTACAGAGGGGGCTTGGTATGAACAATACAATTTCACCATTAAATGCAGGGGTTTACATAGAATTTACATACAAAATGAGCTGAGACATAAGGATTACTTGTAAAACATTTATCATATTTAATAGCATTCTAGTTGGCAACAATTTTTAAAAACATGCAAGCCTGTATGCATGCATTGCAGGTGCCCAGATAATAAATGGCAAAGGTCAACATTATCAGAGAGAGAAAGTGCAAAATAAATGCTACCAACATAATAAGTTTTCTTTCAAGCATTTAACTTTTCAAGTGTGCCAACATAAAGGCTGTGGAATCCCCACATGGTTTCTAAGAACTAATGCAAGACAAGACTGTGATAAGATTTGTGAATCAGTACCTACATACTGAGCACTAAACCTGTTTTATTACCTATACATTGGTGTTTAATCAACTTTTTATTATAGTCAGTAACTACATCAGTTATCTGAGGAAAAATATTCTGATTTTCCCAGATACATTTCCTTTATATACCTAGTAAAAAAGTACTGCAAAGCTAGGGCTAGGGGCCACTAGGTACAGAATCATTCCTGAATGGTCTTAATATGTTAATGAGTTGGAGGCTTTAAGCCCTTACCCAGTACTGTAGTAGGTATAATAGGTACTCATTTATTTTTAATATATATAAGCCATATACATAAAAAAACAATATTCTTATTAGTTATATGTATATTGAAATCAAATTACCAACAGTGTGTTACTACAAGATTCTAACTAGAATATGCATAACATTTATGTATATTAGGATAGTGCTCCAACTAGATTCCAATAAGATTTTAATTTAATTTATTTTTACACATTTTGGAAATAATAGAAATTGGCCTCTATTATACCAACATACAGTATAATATGGCTTTGTCAGTAGGCTGAAGCAGTTGTCATTTAAAGGATTTGAAACAACTATGGAACTTCATCGAGACGGGTAATACCTCAAGGGGTCAACTAATTCTCCCAGTTCTAAGTACTAAAACTGTCTACCTATAATATATAATACAAATAGCTATTAAAAACACCACTGCCACTCAAGGACATGTTAGAAATTCATCAAAATTTGGTAAATCTAAGTTTCATATCGACAAACATTTTTTGCAAAAAATATTTTCTTACTAGCAGTTTCTATGTTTCAACAGGCTCCAAATGAGCAGGTCACGCACTAATACAACTAAGAGTATTGGCTACTATATGCTTACCTTAGGATCCAAGCCATAGTCAATGAGTTTGCGATAATCCGGTGTTCGGCCAACATCGGAGTCCTTCCCAGGTACCTCTTCAATGGGTATTTCTCCATTGCCCTCCGCCATTCTGCACATTCATCATCATTTTACACACACTACACTCAACTGCTGCAACTTTGGGATATTAGAAAAAAGTTCAGAATAAACTTTATAATGACTTTGAGCACTAGAAATTAGGATCTCCTAGGGCTTGCCTACAGATGATGTCATCCAGCAGCGATTCAAGGAAGCCACGCATGTGAACAATGGCAACAAATATTTTCTGGATAACAATTTATTTTATATTTAAATAATACTGTGGAAAAGAATAATATTTACCTTTATTTCGTAATTTTTGTAATTTTGGAAGAAAATGATAACTCTCTAATCGTCCGAAAAACAAAAAAACAAATGATGTTCAAACATATGAAACTGTGAAACAATGGGATTGTGCACTCCTCATTCCATCCGGGTGAAGGTGAAATTTCAAAAAGCGAATGCGTGTGTCATTGCATTTTACTAGTGAAGTGACACAATTATAAGCCTAAAAACGAAAATCGGAAATTCGGAATTATGTCAAAAAATCTAACAACACCACTAGTAAAAAGGAGATGCGAATTCCGGCGGTCAATGACCGAAATAACACAGCAAACTGTGACAGCTCTTTAGAAACCGCTTCACATATCACTTTTATCGAATAATCACTTTAGAACACATTTACAATCCTCTTTGAGCTGAATATAAACACTAGAAACTTTCCGCGCATGAAACTTTGGTGAATGCAATACTGCAATAAGTTGAGAGTGCAACTGCATTGCACCCGATAAGAACCGGCCGGCGCGCGCCTCAATTTCCAAAAAGAATCCAATTAGAATCACCACAAAGGATGCCAGAAGATAGAAAACACTTTAACACACAATCACTGAACGACAAAATCAATCAAAAACACTGTACACGAAATAATTACCTATTAATTTTGCTAGTTGGTGGCCGAGACAGATATGGCGGCGCGACGTCAACGTGACCGCCAGTACGGGGTTCTCATAACGACGCGCGGGACATGCAACGAGGAGTGCATTCAAAGTTTAAAAGGCACTTTAATTTCTTTGTTAACTTTTAACTACCTCTCTGTTTTAAAACTAATTGTGAACGCATCGAAATATTAAGTATTTATTGCACAGAGAGTTTTTGCAATGGTTGCGATTGCGAATAATTTTGAATGTGAAAGAGCGCGGCGCGTCGCGCAAGGCTGCCGGCCGCGAGGTGAGACAGGCTAGCGGCAAGACGGCGACGAGCGAGAAGCCGAGAATGAAGGGGGGAGGGTGTTGCAACCGCCGGTGCAGGCGTGCAGCAGCGACGCCGCACCGAGCTCGCCTGCATACTTGCATACATACGCACACTTGCAAACCCTTTGACCTTCGTTACTCGCAATCGATTCACTGCCAGTTTCGCCTTTGTTGTTACAATTTAGTTAAGTACTTTGGTATTGTCTCTATGCGTTGTCCATTTCTAAAATAAATAAATCTTTAAAACCTAAAAATAATAATCATAAGACAAAATACCATTTTTGTACCACTATTGTATTTAAATAGTCAACTTATTAGAATCTTACAATAATAATTATAACAATATTAAAGACAATAGGTCATTATTAGAATAAACAAAAGCACCTATCGATACTTACTGGAATGCTAACATAAATTCAAATTAAACTTGTCAAATCAATAATTCTACTAAGATTTCAAATGTTAAAGTTATTAAATACTACAGCTATAATAAAAATATTGCAATACCGCTTTCATCCAATATAAAAAAATCACACGGTTACTAATCGACGTTGTCCAATAGTAGAACAAGGTTCATTACTCTTTGATATGGAAACGAAGGGATAAAAGAGTTAATCGCAATAACCCCTCGCCTTTAGTTCGCTTACACCTGCTGATCATCGAAGCCGTATGTATTCGCGACACATACACATATTTAAAACTGGCCTTCGTACTTCACGTGTATGTGTAAGTAAGAAACTCGGATCTGTATCCGTCGCATTATGTGGGTAGGTAGGTAGGGCAGCTACTGCGGGTGCCTCGTTTTGAACGGACAAGGTTCCAATACGGTCCTTTTACTGCTAATATGAATCTTAAATGAAGGCAATATGAAGTCGAAAATAGCTTATTCACTCGATACAGACTCTTCCTTTCTTTACAAAGAAAGAACTTTGGTGTAGTGTGTCTTGTAGCACCACGACAGACACACTTCCTTTCTCACATTTTCTTAATATCAATAGCGTTAAAAGTATAGCAGCAAAACGAACTCTCACCGAGTCTGGCATTGGCTATTCTTGAGAAAAAGATTTAGCTCACATAATAACTTTAATTAATCCGTGGATAAAAAAATTGACAGCTAGTCAAAATTATTCAACGAAGTAGGTACTTAAAAAACCGATATTTCTATTTTTCCTAAATAAACCGTTAAATGAGACGAGAACATCACTATCTTCGATAATTGACAAGTAGAATAAAATTGGTGTCATTTTATCTTTTTCTTAAAAAAAAATATTGTTAATTTTAAATAAAGTCAACCAGTTCTTACTGCATCTTTCAGTCATCATTTAGTAAAACTTTTTGGACGCACCTAGGAGGATTTAAACTTGTTGTAAGTAAATGTTTGACTTGATTTTCATTGATGGGAATTTAATGAATACTTACGTCATTTAATGTTATTAGTATTACTCACCAATTCTCGGGACCTTAGAAATAGCTCGAACCATCCGTCACGGACACTCACATCTATAAATAACCATTTTGCAAACACATAGCACAGCAAGCTCGCTCCGCTTGCCGCGCCGCGTACTACATTTCGCGATAAGGTACCTACTTGTGCGTATTTTAAATACGTCAACAGTTCATTGACCCCCGCGCGGTTTCGCATCGTACGTTGCTGAATTTATTGTGTCTGTAGATTTGTGGGTCACTGTACTAGCTGACGTCAAATTGGGGGCCCAGACGACGATGACGTCACCTTATCAAATTAAACTAGCCGGTGATTCTAGTTCTATGTTATAATAACGTGTTCACAAAACGAGTACTATGAATTATAATAGCCGCCCTAATCTGACCTGACTCCGTTTGAATAATAGTGTAAGTAATCGTGTCTATCATGTGTGCCGAGGTCATTGCTATTTGTTTATTTTTTTGTTAATTCAAGGGCGTCTTCGCGCCCGGTACGAGTAATCATCGACGCGTCGCGTCGCAAATATTTTTATTATGTTTTTGTATATTTGTTGCATCTATGTATAAAGATACCTATCTACGATGTGGGTAAGTAACAAATTCTACTTATCTGTAATGTAATATTGAGAGATTTTATTGGGTATTAGTTGCGAAGTGCAATTAAGTCGTGGAATATTCTTGTCTATTGTCGCGGAGGTTTTCGACCTTTGCAAAGTGCGCGGCGCGTCGCATATTCAATAGACCACAAATTGTTTTTTTTTCTTACTATAGACACGTCTGGCCCTGGTGTCACAGATGTGCCTATTATAAAATGTTGTGTGGAAGCGAGTAGCGCGCTATTTGAAATTCGCAACGTGTTAATGTTGTGTTGCTTTTTTAAATTTTGTTAATGTTGTATGGTATTTGTAGGTAGCTCACATAAGCTTTATGTATTAAACGTACCTATTTAAATTCATTCATTTTTAGAGTCACACTTTCTATCCTAAATTCTTGAGTTTACTTCAGTGCAGCATCACTGCACCAATAGCACGCAGCCAAGTTCACGTTGCTGCCATGGATTTCATGATAGTTACGTAATTCGAATAACACTGTAGCACGCACACATGCACTATTGAATCGTGAATCAATATTTCCTCATTTCTAATTTTCTAACGTTTACATAGTGCGTCGAAGACCGGCCTCTTCAGAATGTAGATCATTAACTGAGGGCGTTCGTTTTAGCGCGTTGCCAATTAAACGTAATGATGACGTATTAACCAGCCCATGTTGCTATAGTACCTAGTGTCAGTCAAGTTTGCGCATTTCCTTGTGTTCATTAGAAGTGGTAGAGTTCATCTATTCTCAATATTTTTTTTAGTTAAATTGCATAAATGCAATTTGGAATATGTAGGTAACGTTCCTTCGTTTTAAATTCCGTTTCTGAGATTTATGAGATACCTGTTATTATTTTACCGAGTGCATTTTTTTAACGATCATGTAATGATGCTATTGATTGATAGAAAAAAAGGTTAATGTTCATCCAAAACTAGAGACTACAGAACTTTAAATTCTTATCTAGGAGCGCCTTCATATAATTTGTTTCAATCTATGCAGAATCAATACCTAAAGCAAAAAAGATACAAGATGACTTTTAAAAACCCATATCAGTAGAGATAGAGTCGTTACAAGCCAATTATGAATGAAAATCGATTTTGCTTAAGATGCCAGAATAACTAGAGCAGGAAGTAGTCCACATCCTGTTATTGATTAAGCGATAGGTACCTTCTAGGTATTACGATTAACTTTATCACCAGTAAACTACAATGATTTAATACTTCATGCGAATTGTTAGATATTTCTAAGTATTTAGGTAATATCTAATAAAATGCTCTATGGCTCTATATCTACCGGTTTATTCTGTAAAAACTCACCGTGAAAACTTAGATGAAGTGAGCTTGAAGTGAACTGTCATCCTACCTGATGTAATCTAGGGAATGACAGCTCACTTCAAACTTGCTTCACTTAGTTTTCATGGTGAGATTTTTACAGAATAGCACTACAAGAATAGTAAAATTAACGTGACATGAGTCACGTTAATTTTACTACTCTAAGGCGTTATTTTTGTGTTATGATTATGACTTAACGACCTAATAAACGGCTTGTGAAGTGTTGAATCAACAGATTTCTAAGGTTCCAGAATTTGGTTGTAACCTTTTACGAAGTTCGAATGAACTAACTTTCAGAAATAAATACTAAACAACGTTAGATTTCTTTTATTTCAGGACTGGAAACCAATAACCAACTCCAATACATATATCTGGATTCCAATACCTAGCATGCTGGTTATAACGACTAACATGCGCCCGCAAGTAACCTAAGAATTGCTGCACAATAATGGAAACTGTTTCTAACTAGAACTTGGAATGTTAGATGACTTTTAAAGCTCAACTTAGGAGTTAACAAGAGACCCCTGAACTTTACAATAGCTGAACAGCACTCAATGGTCTCCAACTTTTTACTTAACTGCGACAAACTTTATGAAGACCGAAATGAGACTCATTGACATGCGGACGGAGAAATGAAGAAAACTACATATCAAGATCAACAGGTGCAGAATTGTCGGCGCAATTTGTGAATTCTTTAACGAAATTACTCGAGAATTCCCATGTGGCATGTGCAGATTTATGTACCTATGTAGGTACGTACCTCTATTTTCATCTTGATCTTGGAGTAAATGTTAGTTTTGCGTAAAAAATATTGCATTTTTTTTCGCCTTGATTTTCTGGCAGTAAATTGAGAATGAATGAATGAATCAGCTTCCCGCCTGCCGAAATTATTTTATTAAGAACATATTTTTTCTGCTGTGTTCCATTTCACAATGGACTGGCAATTTGTCAATTCAACAAACAGCACTAGCACATTCAGAAATGACCACTGCTTACTCAAAACCCGTAGAAACACACTTATGTCAATTGCCAATTTAGCTGACCCATGCTGCTGCTGAGATATTGGACACTGTGGATATAATTATGAAAGCAAATTGGAGGAAAAGCTGATGTGTAACTAAACCAAGAGATTCAACAACTTTTCCACTGTGAAAATTGTGCCGATTCCAACCAAAGTTCGTTCACAATAAGCTTATCCAGACAGAGACAGTGGTTGGTTTACAAAACACTAGTGGCGCCACTCTCACAAGAAAACTTCGTCGTCTGTGGCTCGTACTTATGAAACTACGATAGTAATATAAGATTTGTAGAAAATGAAATCACTCACCTTATAAACGAAAATAATGATGTCTACCGTCCTTCACTGAAAATTGCACTACCGTTTCACTTGTTATTTTATTAACAAAACTTAATTTTACGAAATAACACAAAATAATAGACTGCTGTAAACTTAATTTGATAACACTCAAAAACTTAATTTTAACTTGGATCCACCTTCGTTGGTCACTCTCATTTGGCAATCTACTTTAAAATAAAATTGTGAATAAGAAAGTGATATTGCACCAAATAAAATTTACAATTCAAAATTGGTATTGGATCGTCCCATAGGACTGAGTGGACTGACCCTATTTAACCTCAACAATTGGGGTTTCTTAGCGGAAAATAAAAGAACAAGAATTGTCACTGGTCGTAAAAGATTACTCTCACCTATCACAATTTCTCCCCATTGTTCGGACATCCATTAATTTTTTATTTCTTTATGCAATGGCAACGGGTTTGTCTGCTCTTCGAACAAAAGCAGAATGGATGAAAAGACGGCACGGTTAAATTATACAATTCATAAGACGGGTCCGGACGGATGTATGGAAAGTTCGAAAGGAACCTATCCAGACAGAAGGGTGAAAGGTCTAAATTCATTGTGACATCTGACCTCTTCTATCCTTCTATTATGTATCTAGGCTATTATGTGAAAAGGGGGTATCTATCTTTTGATTATTCGCAAGCCCTTAATCCTTTTTTGCAAAACGAAATTGATGAGAAACTTTCTCACCAAATGAAAGGGATTCTTTTGAGTGATTCCAGTTATAACTTACATTTTAAGGGTGCAAACCTGTTAATAGGCTCATAAAAAATTCTATCGATCAATTACATTAGGTGTCTACGTACTTCAAAGTTTTAATTTATAACCTAAACCTAATTAAAGTAATAAAGTATTATCATTGACTACAGCGATTAATAATAGCACATAATACAAGGACGTCCGTTCCCTTAATGTCTCAACACGTAAACAATACACAAACTTAATCTCATTATATATTTTCAAGTGTCACCACTTGTGTTAGAAAGCCATTCATCAATTTCTGCGATGCTCGATACCGACCGCAACGAAGCTCCCATGAAAGCTAGTCTTAGAAATAAAAGCTAATAAGTCCAAACACACGTTTGAAAGGCCTATTCAGTTCTACATATAAGCGTAGTACCACCCTACCATTAAGAAAAATCCAGTTGGGCCGCAACTTAGCATGGGAATGTTCAGGGGGTCAACGCCATTCGTTTCGCGTACTTGTCCTGGGTAAGCAGTGCGTATTATTATTTCGATAGATGTTTTTATTTTAGGGTCTGAGATCCGGTCTGAGCGCCCCCTCGCCGCCTTGCGGCCGGCTGACGGTGTCGGCCGTCTCGGCTCATGCTCCATTCGATACATCATCTTGTGATGTACACGACCATTTTTATTTAAATCTACCTTTTGCAAATTAAAATCTACAATCTTGTATTATTTGTAAGGTGGTCAAAGTAAGGATAAGATAAGAAAAATATCGGAGATTGGCAAAATATCGAAGGATCGTTGGGTATAAATATGGAATATTTGTAGAAAATATTTTCAGTTCATCTGAAATTATCAGCGTTTGGTCACCAGCAACTTTTAGTATATTAAAGATATGCTAAGTTTAAAAATATAAAACTAAAAATCTAGGCTACTGAGATACGGGAAGAGTAAAGACTGATAATGCGGCGTGAAATGAGGTGACTTTTTAATACCGTTAATATATTTCAAGATCAGACTGTACAGTACAGAAACTTAGGTATTATAAAGTTAAGAAAATGTAATCGTTCCCAAATGAACTATGGTCGAATGTGCAACACACCTCGACGCGACCGGTTCTCTCGATCAATCTCAGCCATTGAAATCGCGAAAGCTATGGCCGGTGCGAATTTCACACCAGTCTAGTCTAGACTCTAAAATGTCGCAATAGGCTACCTAGGTTTGCTCATTGCCTAGAACTGTGAGAATAAATAACGGGCCGCGGCGCATGATTGAGCTCACTCGTTTTGTTATAATCTAGTTTACAGAACGTGACGTTTGATATGAGAATTTAATTCTTTGGATTTTGTTATAAAACGTGCTTTTGAAGATTTAATTAAGTTTCTTGCATTAATTATAACACTTTGCTATGGATTTTCTAAGGGATTTTCCGAGGGTAGGATCTTTTTCATAACATTCCTAGTCTATGAACACTTTAATCAATATTTTTTATTAAAGTGTTCATAGTCGTGACATAACCTTCACCTCAGCACTCAACTACTGTTGTCAAGAAAGTTTACCTCAATTAACTTTCTATACAACGGATAAAACATCGGGATTATTTATTTTTGAAGACCATAAAAAATAAATGACTATTTAAAACACAATAAAAAAGAATCTTTCATCAAAATTGAAACAGTGAGCAAATATAATCAATTTTAGCACGCCAATCAATTGCTTTCGAAGACCTGTAATCACGGCATCACGTGATAATGGCCCAATGGACTGACTCACGATTTTGGCCATTATGGCTATATACGAAAGTAACATAATAGAATGCAAAGTATTCCTAACAACTACTGCAGTGGTACTGGAAGCTCTTACAGCCGTTAGATGGGCAATAAGGCGTATGGCATGTCATCTAGCCTTTCTACCGTTGAGATCTATATGATGTGCAAGTAATTAAAAGGCTCGGCATGTATGAATCGTTACGCTATTTACCCATACCGGGTGAACTAAACTCCAAGCAGTTAATGTCGGTACCGTTCGTGGTGGTTACATGCTGCAATTACATAATGAGTAAAAAGTTATAAGAATATACCTAATTTGTTTAGATGGGTAAAGATGGAACATTTCCTCCTACGTGATGAGAATTGACAAGCATGCCCCATCAAACTGACCGACCATCAGCAATCATCCAACCCTCGCTTTTGGACCATCTTCATTGGTGGTCATTCAAGCATTGTGGTATTTGGATTAGCTTCCCTTAAATCTTAAAGAGTATGGCTATGATCTAATAAAAAATGTGGTTATTTACCAAAAATGCTTTCCTACAGTACAGTAGTCGTAGCCAAAACATGCATACCTACTTATTGAACCAGTGGAGAATAAGTAGAGCCACGCATGCATCATACTAACATGCAAATAATGATATTGTATAAACTAGTAACTAGCTGCAAACATTACGGAGGAATGCATAGCATGCGCGATCGATTTTCGACCTAGTTGGGATTGCAAATTGACTGCAGCCAAGTAAGTACAGTGGCATGTTTTATGTATCCGCGGAATTAGCTGGAACTTTAACGAGCCAGCTGTCAAGTCATTTGACCCTTAATTTGGAGTCCTTACACGAGTAATTTTGATAGGAAGCATTAGCAATACACGAACGAAAGAAATGTGGTGATGCATCAACTGCTCATTCTCTAAAGACCGTTCATTATACTTTGTCCAGCTGAGGACGTTTAGTGAATTGATGATGATTGAGGAATACAACAAGTTGGGGTAGTAACTGATCAAAGGCATAAGATTGTGTGATGAATATTGCAAGATGCACTTTGTCATCGTTTAATTTCTTTCACGTTGATGATGGCTTGGAAGTAGTATTTTGTTTATCAAATGATCCATAAATGATTGCATAAGAAACTAAGAACGATTTAATTCGAACCTTTCCATCAGTTGCAATATTATTGAAGCCGTTTATTCGATTAGCTTGAAAATGTATGGAGGTGAAGAATCATTCTGTTAAAGTAGTTGATCACACAAGTATGACTAAATTGGTGTTATCGTATGTACAGTCACGAGCTAAAGTATGTATACACTCGACTTTATTCAAAAGCGATTTACTCCTTTATTGTCGAATTAAATTGTATGTTGTTACGAAGATAGCATTTTCGAACCCATAGGTTTATATAATGTGTCGTATTTCAACGTTGCATTCGTTATTTCACGAAAAAATCGCAATTGAAAGTTGCCAAGTGTTGACATATTGGTGCTCGTGACTGTACAACCTACTCACTTGACGACCTTATTTGATATAATTATCAAAATCTTCATAAACTTAGTGTAGTTTAAGTAACGTTAGAAAAAAAGCCTTTTCCTGAAAACTGAAAATATTTTCATGCAGTACCTAAGTATAAACCTAGTGCTGACACACCGTCATGGTAACCGTAGGTACACTAATGTATTATTCACAGTTAATTTCTAACGCCACGTCGAACAGTGGGACAAGTTGATTAGATCAATAAAGACTTCCTGCAGACGGGCTGTTGTCTACAAAATAGAAGCCTTAAAAGTATGTAGCGTCGCAACACATGCGCTAATGCATGTGGGACGCCGCCATCTGTCTATGGCTTTGCACGCACCATGCCTGTATTAAAACTTCATAAATGACATGAAAATTCCATAATTTAATTTGAACTGATGAAAGTTGAGCGATTTCGTGGAATTAGTAGGTAATTATGTGTGTGATTATCGTGTCATGTTATTTTTAATTTAATTAGGTAACCTCTCTAAATAAGTGGTTTGAGTAGTTTAATCGAGCTTTATAGTAATTATTTAATTATGCCTATGTTGTCCCACTGTAGGGCAAAGACCACCTATACTCCTTTCCACTCCTCTCTGTCTTAAGATGTCTTATGCTTGAGCTAGTGTGGACCAATCCGACCGGTGTGGATCTGTGTGATCCGTGTAGGCGTCAAGCTCGTCCCGCCATCTTCTCCTGGGTCTGCCTCGATTGTCGGAGGTTTTCTGGGACCCACATGGTGGTAGATTTCGCCCATGACTCGTTCGACATGCGGCAAACGTGTCCAGCCCAGTCCCACGTACCTAAGCTTGGCTGCGTGTAATAATTAACAAAAAATAAATTCATCTTGGGCCTGATTTTTCAATAGTCAGATATTTTTTATCTGAGGAATAAATAATTATTACGGTTTGACAGCTTTTGTATGGAAAATATATCAATCTGTTTTTTATCTGTTATCAATATTTATTCTTCAGATGATTGAAAAATCAACCCTTATTCTTGAGATTTATGTAAATGCACAGGTAGTTACATTATTCATGTCTGCGACAGAATAAATCGAATTGTATAATATTCTAAAATTATATGCCACGGTAGATAGCTATTTGTAAAAGCCATAAAATTAAATGATAATATCACAATTAACTTATACGTACGGCTACGAGACGTTAGAATGAAACTCCCGCTATTTTATGTAATGGCGCGAAAGCCTACCTACCTCGCTGAATAGACTCCTAACTACGGAGCTACGGACTACATTTGAGCGTGTTTGAAACTCATTGAGTTATTCTGACATAACAGCCACACAATACTAGAAGCACTTTACTGTTTATTGACGTTTACGGCAATTTGAATCGCATGCAAGAATTCTTAGCGGCGGCATTTTCTCGCGGCTTAGTGCTTGGGTACCTACGCTCAGGTATATCTAGCTAGGAGCTGAGCGTGCAGGCACCTATTGGATTACATTCTACTTATAGATAGGTAACGATATAGTATTGGAAATCATTTCCTTGTATCGTTTCCCATCTTCGTTTTCAGGTAGTTTTAAGCAATATTTTATCAGATCTCCCTTCTTCTGCCTGAACTACGAGACGCGCTATATGTTGCTCAGCTACCCACACAGAGTTTTGAGTACTTAACCGTTTTAAATCGTCAATAATTATTGTACTCAAAACTCCAAAAATCTTCGTCTACAGATACATCATATTTTATTTAATAGACACTTTTTATTAGTAATTTTTCATAGCTTTAGCAGATTGGTTAATGTTTATAACAAGCTGTAATTCAACAAAAAACTAAAGATGCAGCCATTTAATTTTACTAAAAGATTACTTAGCAATTTATTTTTAATTTTATTATACCAGCCTTCCGATCTTTTTTTAAGTTCGAGGCCAGTTGTCTACCGCAGTCCTATACAGGTTGTCATTAAAAAGTTTAAACTAGAATTTAAATCCTGCCAGACCTTCAGTGTGATTCTGTAACCATCTCACCGTGAAAACTTAGTGAAGTGAGCGTGGAGTGAGCTGTCATTCCAAATAATGCTAATAGGGATTGACACTACTGACAACTCACATCAAGCTCACTTCACTTGAGTTTTCACGGTGAGATTTTTACAGAATCGACCGGCTGGTCAGACCTGGCAATTGATGATAGAAGCCTTTAATTTTGACAGTTCAACAACATTCATTGCGTTATTTACGCTATTGAGCAGACAAATTGCTCGAACTTATATGAAGCAATTGATTAGCAATATCGTTCAAAATTATTGTGATTGATAGGTAGTGTGTTACGCAAATTTTAGGATGCAGGTTAAACAAAGTACGTAGAGGTGTTGTTTTTTATCAGGATTTTTTTGTTACTTCTTCGTCGTATCGATGATTCCTAACAAACCTATACCAAAACATGCAGACAAACTGACCTCGGCGCTGCCACCGACAAGGACAACGCCATGGAAGTGGCAAAGTTTTGGGAAAATAACATTTGAAATTCAGTCGTGCCAGCGACGCGGAGAAGAAGAAGAACAAACTTATAATTGACCTACTGAGTTTTGACGAGAATTCAGCCACGGTCACTGGATTTGTGCTCGGTTAGATAATGGCAATGGTATAATGAGTACCTATGCTTTTACCGTTAACCGCTTTTGCGATAATCTAATCAGCCTATAACGTTGGAACCCCACGGGGTTGCGAAACACACTAACAGAAGCAATGGCTTTCATTTTGACCGTTCAACCACATTCATTGCATCATCTAGGTTGTTGAGCAGACAAATTAATTAATTAATTGTCAAAATACCTAACTTTAAACGATTTTTGTATATGCTGGGTTTATTTTTAAGTTGCTCTTTATGGTTGTCTCATTTTCATGAACAAAGATTATTATCTATCTTCTATCTATATTCTACCTATACATATATAAAAATCAATGCAACTTTTCGTTGTAATTTTATAACTCAAGAACGGCTGGGCTGATTTAGCTGATTTTGGTTTTGAAATGTTTGTCGTAGTCCAGGGAAGGTTTAATCGAAAAAGGAAATAGGAATAATGACTTTATCGTCATCGTCATAGGAATTAATGGAAAAAGGAGTAGGGTTCCTACCCTACTCCTTTTTCCATAATTGACCGACTCCTACCCTACTCCTAACCTACTCCTACACTACTCCTGTAGTGTAGGAGTAGGTTAGGAGTAGGGTAGGAGTAGTGTTGGAGTAGGGTAGGAGTAGGGTAGGAGTAGGGTAGGAGTAGTGTAGGAGTAGGGTAGGAGTAGGGTAGGGGGTAAGACACCACGCGAACGAAGTAGCGCCGGGCAGCTAGAAATAATTTATATGGCAAAACAATGTTTGCCGGTTCAGCTAGTTATTATTAAATGTTTCGAACATAATGCAGCAATGGATTAGCAATATCCTTCAAAATCATTGAGATTGTGATTAAAAGTGTGTTACGCAAAATTCGTCTGTACTAGATCTAGAGTGCAGATGAATTTCGGTTTTGGTTTTAGGCTAAATAATAAATCTCACTTCGGCCGCAGCTGAAAATGATTTATACAGACAGTAGCAGTTGGTACCTAATTAATTGGGAAAAATCCAGAAAAATTGCGGTACCGCAGCCAAATGGAGAAAACGGAACCCTTACAATTTCGTCATGTCTGTCTGTCCGTCCGGCTGTCACAGAGCTATTTTATTCGGGGACTATTAGCACTTAATCGATGAATTGGAAAGAAGGTATCTATTGACCCTACCCTGCTGGAGACCTAGTAAAAATTACTCTTTTTAACCTTTTGAATGCCATTGTCACAATGTGACAAACGAAATCTTACCTTGAACGCCAACGTCACAAATATAATATGACAAAATACACGTCGCACCATATTATGAAATAAACAATTTAAATCATTACTGGAATCCACACCCACAAACAAGCAGAGAACTGATGGTCCTCGTCACCGGGCTGCAGGCAGTCCAAGGAAGCCATGCCATCATTAGATGGCAAGCTAACCAAAATATTACTGCACCTGGACAGGAAAGGCCTGCGCCTGGTGACGGGGACCATCACGGGACACTGCTCACTAAACAAACACTTCCACACGATAGGCATAACGGACAGCTCCCTGTGCAGAGCTTGCATGGAGGCTGATAAAACCGTCGCGCATGTGCTCTTTGAGTGCACAGGCGTCACCCAGATTAGATCAGAAACCTTCGGGACACCCTGATCCTACACAGATGTTCTCGACAGACCAGGAGACCTAATAAGCTTCTGGAGGGAGGTGGGCTGGTTAGAATAACCACCGACGGCCGCCATGGCCCACGCGCACAATGGTCCACCTGAAGGACTAAGTGCGGAAACCGAACCCGTAACATAGTAACAACATAGTAGCCATTATACACAAAAAAACTGCTTCGCTGCTGTGCAGAGTGCGGAGTAGTCGCAACTATATCCTGAGAGCTGTGGTGGAGAGCTGTACTACAAATATTAGGCATTTTGTGCGGATGTTGATTATGTAGGACACATATTTTCCTGCCTGGTCATCCTTTGTTTTAATTATAGGTACCTACTATTTTTATATCAATGTTAATAACAGTAGAATATAAGCTGTTGCTAATACTTACTAACAAAATATGGATAACTTTTTTCCGAAATAAATGAAATTTAATTTAATGACACTTCCACACCTAGGCTCTCTCACAAAAACCAGTCTGTATGGGTTGGCTTGTGGCCGTCAGAATCAGCCTATAATGTTCCCACTGCTGGGACACGGCCTGTGTCCCTCCTCTCTGTGAGAGGGAGTGTGCCGTAATCCACCACGCGGGCCCAGTGCGGGTTGGTAGATGTCACATACGTCTTCGAATTTTTGATACTAAGACATGACGGTTTCCTCACGTTCGTGGCCTTCAACAACTTGAATAAGTAGAAAAGGTTTTTTTTTTTCGAATTTTCTCCGTGTGGAAAAAACACCCCATTTTTCCTGATAATTTGACTGTAGGTGTGGAGCCCTTTCTTGCCAACGATGAAATTAAATTTTGCAAAAAGCAGGCTCCTTGCAGGCAGAAGGGAGGAAATTGAACAGACTTATTATTCCTACTTTAATTTTTCTACCGACCTGGAAAAAAAGCTAGTGAAAAATTATGATTTTCTATTAACTAATTTGAGATAAAATATGATGTCCCTCAAGGTTCATTATTGGGGCTCATACCGTACTAAGGTATTCTCAATGAAGTCGAAAGTAATCTTGGACAGGGTAATTGCGGTACATTTTTATTTCGCAAATACCTTATCCCCAAGTGTGATGTTGCTGGCCACATGTTACTGAAACAATGTTGTGCAAACGATTCCCATGAATAAAAAGTACGAGGCTTATCTGCTTACCGCTACCGCTTTATAACTATTATAACGGATGCATACCTACGATTTTATTTCAGCTATGAGAACCATGAGAATAGTGTTACTACAGCTACTCACTGGGAACATTCTCAAAACGGTACCACAAGTATTTTTTATAATAGTGCCTTTCTACTTTTAATAAGTCTATCCTGTTAGAGGACACCATGGGAAGAGTATGCCCTTAGGGTAAGTCTCTCTAAAATAAAAAGAAAGAAGAAAAAAAGTTCCTTTATATTATGAAATGAAGATTACTTACAGACAAGTAGTGCATTATTTGTAACTTTAGACACCGTCTGTCCGATGGAACCCTCTGTGAATTGCACGCGCAGTTGACCGGTTTCTATATCAATACCCACGGGCGTGTTGCCTAGTGATATAGGATCTTATTCTTTTATAAGATTTATTTACTCAATGTACCTACCTACTAAGTTAGTGTCCACATTTTTTTTTGGATGTTAGTCGTTCTTTCGGTTTTTAAGATTCATGCAATTATGGTGTCCAGAGTCTACGGGATTTTCAAATATTTTGCCAACAAAAAATTAAATAAATCACAGCGTCTTTATTAACACCTAGGTAGACTCTGATGCTAGGTACTGAAAATATACCTACGTTATAATTAAAGATAAAGGAACGTACGGCCTACCTAACTATGTAAGAAAAATCTGTAGCCTTTTCCCGCAATTAAATCTTGTTTGATGCTTTTGATTTACCGAGTTCACATTTCTATGAATGCAGCCTGTCGGCCATATGCACCTGGAATACTTATGTAATTATGCAACGGTGAAAGCCAGTCTAGCGTCTAGCGGAGCCCGGAGCAGCCCTTGACGCTTTGATTATAACTTGCCTCATTAAATGACTTTGTGTAGGCAACTATTTAAGAAACCCTGTCTTCATATTTCAGTGTTTTACTACTTTAAAAGGTAATTTATCCAGTTAAAGCGGTAGGTATGTACTGAATGTTAGAAGTAGGTGTTATGTAGTAGACACGACTTCGCACTTGTAAAACCAGTTATTTAGTTTTAAAATATTGGGGTAGGTAGTGAAAATGGCCTTTGAACACATTTAAATGATTTTGTGCGAACATATACCCAGCAATCGGGTTCATATGATTAAATAGATAAAGATCTTGATTGAAAAGATAACGACGCAGCATGGTCGTGCTCAATCAAGGCTATCGTTGAATCTCAAATCATCAACATCGTTTTAGTTTTCGCAATTGCTGCGTAAAAAGAAACGTATTATTTAATGTTGCTACAAAAAAATTGTTTTATTTGAAGATTTCTAACAAACAACATTATTTTAATAGATCAGATATGGAATTTGTTGATTAATCAGGAAGACACCTAAAAAAAATTAAATCTTGTTTATTAATTGCTGCGAATTTTCTAAAACCTCAACCTAAAATTATCAGCAGGCAATATTATTAATATCGTCATAAAAGTGTAAACTAGTAACACTGAGTTTTTCAGTCACTCAGAAATGGGGCTGCTGTCAATTTATTTTAAACCCAATTTTTTGGGTTTATTGAAATGTTTAAACAAATTGAATTGGTTTATTGTATTCTTTAGTTTAATCAACTTATCGGTATGCATTTACGAGGACCAGATAGGAAAATTCGACTGGTAAGTGTATATTTTAGGTTATAGTATTCCTATGTCATTGTAGGCTCGTAGTTGACTGAATTTTTAATGAAATTATGATTTTCAGGCGTCAAACGTACGTGGGAAGGATCAAATTCTCCCAATTTGATACTGTATCTACTGCCAAGAAGATAATTGTCGCCACCGAGGAGAATGTTTTAGCTGCACTGAATTTGAAGACTGGTAAATTGATTTTATTGAGTGTATCCGTTTAAATGTAGGAAGCCGGCGTTAGTATGCTAATCTACATATACTCTTCACATTAACATACGTTCGGGAATTAATTGAATTATCTAATTAATTAACTTTACTGAAGTTAGGGTGCTAGAAATTAAGTTACCTTTAAATATAAAGAAAACAGTATCTTCACAAGTTGCACTGTCATATAAGTTTTTTTTGCAAATCGTTATTAGAATTCAATTTATAACCTTACATTAATTATGCATACTCTAATGTCTGAGAATAGGTTTGTTATAGTTAATAATAATAGGTAAGTAAAACAAATTGCAGTACCATAGTAGTTCAGTAGTTGCTCAGTTCTCCAGAGTTTATAAACAAGAGCAAACAATAGCACCATTACACTGCTTGTCATTGTCTTTATTTATTACTAAGAACACTTACACAACTCAAAATATGATGTTCAGAAGATAGTCCTATAAATTGTAATGAATTACTGCTTTTAAACATGATCCGTTTAAATACTGCAACAATGTTCCAAAGTTGTACTTTGTATTGTGTATGTTAATTAATTCTACAGATTAGAAGATTTTCCTCAATGTAAATTATTATAGGTAAATGCTCAGGACAGACAATATTGATTGCATACTTATTTCATCTACACATTATACCTAATAATTTTCCTTATTGGTTATTTTAAATTTCTGTTTGCCGTTCACAATACATAGTCGTAACTCTTATCAGCTTGCAAAAATGTTTTTGGAAGACAGGAATTCTGAGAAAACACGAATTTCATGAGATTTCAACATTATTCAGCCATTTTTTTGTTGTTTCCCTTGTGAGTTAGTTGCAGTATGTAAAAAGTTCCCTTCTTATTTTCAATTTAAAAGGAAGTGATCCATTATGGTACCTCATTTGCTTGTTTGTCACATAAAGCATTATTTAATGTTACCTAGGGCAAGTGGTATGGCGTCACGTGTTCGAGAGTGCCTCTACAGGCAACATTCAGCTTCTGGCTATAACAGACAAGGTGGTGACGGTGTCTGGATCCAACCCTTACTTGGTACGAGGATGGGACTCTGCTACAGGTATGTCCTTGTGTTTATCTTTTGAATGCAAGTGTACAAAAATTACTGTAAAAAAGAGTGTTTAAAGATTCAAAATGGAAATTGCATTTAAGTGTTATTTTAGTATACGGTTTCTTTTATTTTGCTTCCCTCTTGATTTTTCTCATGTTTATGAGAGATAAAACAAGATGGCTGCTAAACAAAGCATCTACTTACCTCTTAAATTTCTTATGAACCCTACTAACTAAAATACACTCAAAATTATAATAAATATATTTGTGAAAACGTTTGAGCGCTTACATGCAAACGGCTTCTAGTAGCGAGCATTTGATGGGTTAAAGAAATAAAAAAATCTCTTTACAGGTGTACTCCAATGGGAATGGTCATTAACACTTGAAAACGACGAGCATGCAGACTTCTCAGAGTGGTGGGTGCAGAATGACTTGCTAATTCATATGCTGCCCGTGTTCGGCTCACACATCGAGGTCAGCATGTACAACCTCGCTACTGGACAGAACAGGGGATCTACCGCTAAGTTACCTGCGCTGTGGGCTAAAGATGGGTAAGAAGAGTTTAATACTAGGTTCCTATAAACAAATACGAATCGTTTATCAATGGTCGCTTTTTTTTTTTGTTCCTTAACTGGGTATATAATAAATAAATACGTAAACTAATTTTAGCTGTGATAGCTACTTCCATATGGGAGGATCCACTATGAGGTATTTGCCTCATTATTGGTAAAGATACAAGAGTCTTAATTTTCACCAATAATGGTCCGTAAATAATAGGAATCGGCCATTAATACATTTTTGGGAAATGGAAAAGGGGTTACTTTGAGTTGGTGTCTAGTAAGTTAGTATAGTCAAGCCTGAACAAGATGTATACATCAACAAGAAAGAAGAAGGTGAAGGTCTACAATTTGTGTTTTGTAACACAGTATCAATATGTCAGCTACAATTTAAAGTACCCAATATTTTTTGTTGCTACACATTAATACAAAATAATGGCACAAAGAATGTAGACAATTAAATGGATCCTTGTTATTCGAGGCTAAAGGTACTAACTTTTAACAACAGTAACAAGAGGTGAACCAGCAAGGTAATTGTGTAACACTATCAGTAACAATGGACAGCATTTTGACAGTTCAACAACATGCATTACTTTATTTACGTTGTTGTGCAGACAATTTTTTCCAAAATATAAAGCAATGGATGGATAAGCAAATTCCTTCAAAATGATTCAGATTGTGATTAATAGTGTGTAACACATTTAGGGTGCAGATGCCAAAGAAATATTCATAGTTGTATTTCTATACATAACATGCTTACATAGAGATAATAATGATAATGAGATGAAAATTAAATGCAGATGTTATCTGTCTTCAGATAAAATGACATTGACCCTGTTCTCTACCTGTTAGTATAATAAGGCAGAATATTGCAACCTAATTTTGGACATCTTCCTTTTGGTCTATCAGGTTGAAACTGATTATTACTTTTGCAATAAATGCAATGCATCTGTTGGAAGATCATTCAGATCAGTTTCAGTATCAGTCAAATGATTTTTATTTATCGGATGAATAAAGTTGTCCCAAATAATAGGAAAAACTGAAATCTTTGACATTATTTAAAATGTAATGCAAACATATCGTCACCTTATGTAGGTCGTAATATTTAGGAAAAACTAAACGTAAGTGGGACTAGCTAAAAGTTATTCTTAACATTTCAGATGCATAGTTACACCACCATACTACACTTGCATATCAGGTGCGAGAGGTAGTCAACAGCTGATTACCCTTGACGTCACATCCCACGCTGTCCAGCTTATAACCCGCCCACTTTCCGAATACGTCAACCTGGACACATATGACGGAGGCCTGCGAGCTGTCGACGGCAGCAGTGTTATACCAGCGTTCACTGTGGACGACAAGAAGATTATTATGATAAAGAATAATAGGTTTGAGTTGTTGAAGACGAGTGTTGCTGATGCGTCGGGAAGTGTGGCGTTTATAGATATCGCGAATGGTCCGGTTGTGTTGCAGGCTTGGATGGATGATAGTCAGGTAATGTGGTTTTTTTATTTGGATTTTTAGATTAAGTGGGTTTGACCTTGTGTTTAGGACTTCTGAAAAAGTTATATCCGGTCAAGAGGCATTCAGAGAATTTAGTTGAAAAAAAAAATAGCAATCAAACCTATTGTTGGTGAAAACATTTAAACAACAGCTCCAATAATGTATACCCTTCTCCATTCCGAGTAAACAACTCTCATAAGCTGAAAAAGTTGCACAGCAAACTTGCCATCAGAACTGAGCTCGAGTGGAGCTCAATTCTGATGGCAAGTTTTCTTGATAAGACTGAACTAAACTAAACTTATGCAGCGTCTTTGCTCACTGATTTAATCAGCGACATATTCATTTAAACTTATAGAAAACAAAAACTTTATTATCTGTCTTCCATCTTCCCCAGGGCTTCACAATGACAGCACACAGCGTATCAACAGGCGCCGAACTCCCAGAACTTCGTGTATCAGACCGTAATCTGAAGCTACCAGACCCTGAGGTGTCTTCAGCCGTCTGCACCAAGTCCAACAGGGAGCAGCTCATCTGCAGGATACTGTTGAGCGGTGGTGATGACTCTGTGCATCTTATGCAGCAAGGAGGTGGGTTGGACTTGGGTCTATAGTTGTTTATATTTAAAAGAATAAGCTCGTTGATTCCATATAAAAGGACATAAAACCTCGTAACACAACTGGATATATAACGCGAACCTCAAAAATGTTGCGTGATTTTAAATGCGTTTGGAGCGGGAGTTTCGTTTTTTCGGAAGTATAATTGGTTCTTCTACGGCAATGGTGGGCTATAAGTACCAATGGTTAGTCTGTTGAATATTTTAGGCCTAGACTCCTACGAAGTCCATTGTATACATTATGCTGGGCAATCTGTAAGATTCTTTCCAAGTCTTTTTTCTTACACATCTATCATCAATTTTCTCATACTGAAGGTAGAAACAACTATCTATCTCTGGTTCTAACGTCCCAATAATCTGTATCAGTAGCGATCTATCAATAGGTTATTGGGTTCGGCCGTTAGAGGGGTTGCCATATCTACCGGCTTGAATTATAACGGCTGCCAAGTTGAAAAGTTATCTCACAGTAATACTATTGAAGCTAGCTATTAATAAATTTCCATAACTACAAGACTTCATATTTATTTATCAGGTCGTGTCTTGTGGGCGCGTGAAGAGGCGTTAGCGAACGTCGTGGCTGTAGAGTTCGTAGAACTTCCTGTGTCTGACTTGGACGCCGCCATCGAGTCGGAGTTCGACCAGAAAGAAGGTAAAGTAACTGCTGTTGGTATTCAAAGACTATTCGTTTTAATTGCCATCTCAGTCTGTACCATTTGCTAAAGAAACTATTATTTTTCATAATTAAATAAAGTAAATTTTGGGAATATGATATAAGATTTCATTTATCTTTGCTAAAGAACTAACAAACATATACACAATACAGCCTAAAAATGACAGCGAAAAGCAAACTCAGAGCTGCCCTAAAATATAAATTGTGCAGCATCAGGTTCTTTTGTAGCGGCACCCACTTGAGGGCGTTGGTTTTTTGTACTGCGTAATTTGTTAAGATACAATGGGGATTATTCATAAACGATGGCTAAAGTTAAGTAACGTTTAAACGTCAAAAATGTATGGTTAAACAGTCGCTAATCACTGCTTCACTTTAAGCAACGTTTATGAATAAAGGGGATTATCTCAATCTCTGTCGTCAAAACTAAACTATACACTTTAACTGCTATGTTTTCACTACATGTTATGTATATTATTTATTTATTTACCTTCTTGTTTTCTAGCTGCCAAGATGTATAGTAAGTACTGTCGTGTGGTTGTGTGATGTTTAGAAACCTTGAGTTTATCCTGTGCTATCAGTACAGTGACTTACAGTACAGTTTCTATTTTAAGATTGAAGTTCCATTCATTTCATCCTATGAAGTTTTTAGGCTGCCCGCATTAGCAACTATAGTGCTACAAGGTTCTTTTGGTACGTGGCCAAAATCTGAACTAACGCTGCAATTTTGTTTTTTAAACATTTCAAGTGACATTTCACAAAACAATAGCACAAATGCTTACAAACTGGCTGTTTGTAACCATTTGTGCGTTGCCAAGGGGGCGGCCAAAAGATCCTTGTAGCATGAGTGTGTCGCATGAGTAGTCGCTCGTGCTTTTTATTGGTTGCTGAAGCGACCAACCGACTCACGCTAGAATATCTGTCGCATGCGAACATCCCGTTAAGCTACCGTTTCCTAAAAGAGCGTTTCCATCATATTTATTACGGATGTCATGAAAATCGGTCACTTTCACCAGTATTTAGCATTAATGTGTCAATAACCGCTTTGTATTATTATAATATTAATTGAATAGAATACCTGGCAAGATTCATGCATGAATTACCAAATTAGCTTTTGGGCAAAATCTAAACAAAATATTGTTCGATGCTCATTTACTTTAATTGATTAAACGTTTGGCTCATCTTTTATAGAGAGCAAGTTAATTTCAGTGCAGTGACATTTTTCACATAATATTTTTGTATAAACAATGATGAATAAAAGCTGATAAAGAATTATCATCATATTATAAATATATCCTAATATTATCAATATAATATCCTGATATTCTTAATATATTCTGATTTTCTCTTATTAGTACCGCAGTAGTGGCTTATCGCTATTGGTACGTATTTCTATTTGATTGGAATGTGAGGCGCTCATTTTCAACTACGAATTCAAAAATAACAACGCCTTTGTGTTTTCGTCACATCAACTTGGTGCATGTGTGGTAATTATCACTTTCACGCGCGTTACGACGCTTGAATACGTTTTATTTAATAAATCAAGCACAGAAGAATACATATGCTAAAGCATAATACAGTAACTTTGAACAGACATACGTTTTGTTCAGAGAGCAGTGGTGGCCCAGTAGTAACCGCCCGCGTGGGTTCTATATGGTTCAAACCCAGCCAGGCGCTTTACTTTGTGTAAATAATTCCATTTCATCACCACTGCTCTCGAAACGGTGATGGAAAAGAAAAGTATTAAATTTTCGTTTCATCACTCCAATCCTCCGTACAGGTTCGATCTGGGCTGCCTTCTCCCGGCGCCTGCAAACTCAGTTCCAGCAGCTGCAGACTTTGATACAGAGCATCCAGAGGGGCGAAGGCCTAGAGGAAGACGCGCCCTCGGCCCTCGTGCGCGACTACTTCGGACTGCATAAGATTATTGTGCTTGTTACTGACGTGGGCAAGGTCAGGATCAGATAAATTTAGAAAAACATTATTTGTCTCTGAGAAATTTAGCTAAAACTTAACTACATATTTGTAAGCAGAAAAAACAAAAAAAAAAATGTTCTTGTTTTGATATAAATCAAACTCATCAAATCAAAACAATTTAAAAAGTTGAACACGTTCCACGCACGCACGCGCACACGCGCCGCACGTTGAGTTGAAGTTGACCCATTAAATCATTTACAGAGATTTTCATGTATACTCTTAGAATAGAATAACGTTTATTGTCTTCAGTATTACAGCTAGTAGTAGTAGGTACATACACAAAACTATGATACCGGAAGCAAAAGCGCCAGCATAATGCTCAGGTCCCCAAGCGGTTTTCAGCTTAAACCTAATCTTTTCAATTAATTACGTTATTTTGTCAAAGTTAAGACCAAAGCGAAAGTGAACAGGCATCTCCTGGGCATGCTCGTTCGTTCCACTGTAAACCTCATGCTATTACTTCTTCTAGATTTTCGGCATGGACAACCTATCCGGCGCCATACTGTGGCAGTACTACGAAGCTGACTTGGACACGGAGAGCGTGGTTGTGTTCACAAGGAGGACCGCCAGGCATCCGCCTAACGACGCGTACCTTACCGTGGTCGGTAAACATGAGGTGAGAAGATGTTGTTAGATCATTATAGTTGATAATTTCTCTATTACTAGAAGAAAACCAGTGTCTGAGCTTTCTCAACCTTTAAAATGGATATTTGATCTAAATACACCATTCTGAACAACTTTCCCTATGAAAGAAATATTTAATTCGTGAAAAAAAAAAAACAACTTCTATGTAAAATATGTACAGAAACTACTCGTATACTTGATTTTACACCTTTTACTGACCGCCCAATTTTCGTCACCCAGGGAACAGGCAACGGCCTAATCATCAGCCTGAATCCAATAACCGGCACATTGATCGGCGAGCGCCTCCTGAAGCTGGATGTGCAACTGCTACAGTGCACGTTGTTGTATCGCCCAGACAACGAGAAACTACATGCTCTTATATTACTCGATAAGGAGGAAAATGTCCAGGTAATACATCATCATCATCATATCAGCCAAAAGGGGTCCAGGACTGGAATTTCAATTAATTGAAAGTTAGAAGCCCCAAAATTACATTTGCGTAAGACTTTTCAATGTCTATGAATATTGGTTGTTAACACATTTTAAACCTTGTCTCAGCCATCTTCAGCTGTAAACGTATTTAACGATGTCTGATGCAAGCGTACCTACGTACAAATAGAATCTCACGCATTGCAGGTACTACCTCGCTCAGCAGCGCCGCTAGTAGAGAACATGTTCATGTACGTGGCCGACAGGAACACTGCGCGCGTGCAAGGGTACGCGCTGGTCTACAATGGACAGGTGAGCCCTCCTTCTTTTCATGTCGATAGAGTTTATGTACTTAAATTTATATGAGGTCAGCACATAAAACCAATGAAGAGTTTAAGAACATTTCTTTGTCATAGCAATCGCTCGAGCGGTCTAGCACATTGCATGAATACTCTCTACGGTGAATAAAGCCTGGATTTGTACTCTTGACCTAAGAGCATTTTATTTACTTAGCATTGCCAGATTGGGTACCACATAATCTGTCTATAATATCCCCGTTGCTGGGACGAGAGGGAGTGGGCCGTAATCCCGATGACAGCTTTACTGTCAAGTTCGTGATCAATAGTTGTGATTGGTCAATACTTTTGACAGTTAAAATCAATGAGTCGGTTGTGGTTTATTTACAATATGCAAAATCACTTAATTCAAATTTGCAACTGACTTTAATTGAAATTTTTGTTTTAAAAAGACTTTATTCGTGTTTTGCTGTTAAATCACACTCACTTTTGTCCTTTGTATGTGTTTTCTCCTTGAGTGATTACGTTGTATGCACGCTATTTATTGTTTTTAGTCTTCAATCACCAACAGTCACTACTTATAAAGTTATTGTTTTATTTACTTTATCACAATATTGTTCACCGCGAAAACACTTTCACATATATTTTACTGTAATATAAGCGTATCTATGAATAGTTGAAGCTTATTAGGTGAAGAAAATTAATTAAAATCAACTAAAAACCGCAGAGTGCGAGTGATTTCTCGATTTTCGAGTGAATTTTTTTGTCTACTTAAATGAATGTCTACTTAAAAACGGTTTGGCGAATTCTTACGCAAATTCGAGTTGACTTTAGGGTAAGGACATAGCTGAACTTCGTTTTAGACACGTATTTTCGTCTTTGTCAAAAAAGTAGGTAACTTAAAGCTAACCTCTCACCAGACACAGCCAATTAATTTAAACTTGCTTCAAACTCAAAACATTTATTTCAATTAAATCATTTACAGGTGCTTTTGAATTGTCTTGGAGTTGGTCAGTCAGAAAGATGAAGTTAGTAGCCCATACTAAAGCGTAGTAGGCTCCTATGGAAAAGAATTGCCAAGAAACTTCATAGTTTGATAACCTCAATATTGTTTGGAAGTGACAACAGTGTTACTGTTCTCCCCACAGACGGTAGAAGCAGTCCGCACGTGGCTGGTGCAGCTGGGCGGCGCGGCGGCCGCGGGCCAGCGCATCGTGCGCGCGCTGGGCAAGCGGCCGGCCGAGCGCGTGCACTCGCCGGGCCGCGTGCTGCCCGACCGCTCCGTGCTGTACAAGTACGTCAACCCCAACCTCGTGCTGTTCGTCACGGAGGGGCCCGACCCGCTGCATAAAGGTAACTTATGAAGATGGTGGAATATTTGTAAACTTTCATGTTGATTACTGCGATTTATCGAACTGTGATTAAGAATAGTGGTGACCCAGTGGTAATGGCTGCGACTGACGAGTTGTAGGTCGTAGGTTCGAACCCAGACAGGCGCTTTACTTTGTGTAAATTATTTCATCATCACTACTCTCAAAACGCTGAAGGAAAACATCGTGAGGTAACCCGCATGTCCCAGGACCAAAAAATCAAAAACGTGACATCTACCAACCCGCACTGGGCCCGCGTGGTGGATTACGACTCACTTCCTCTCACAAAGAGGAGGCCTGTGTCCCAGCAGTGGGAACATTATAGGCTGTTTATGTAGTGTGATTAAAATGCAGGACAATTTTATTAGTCGAATTATTAGAAAGAGGCAGCTTTTGACTCTTCCACATCAACTACATAAATATTTCACGTTACAGACGTGGTCGTCGCGACCTGCGTGGACGCAGCGTCTGGCGCCATAGTGGCCGCGCAGGCGCACAGGCGAGCTCGCGCGCTCCCCCTCGCGGTACACACGGAGCACTACCTAGCGTACCTCTACTACAACGATAAGCATCGCAGGACTGAGATCGGTAAGGTTTAATCAAAATAACAATAATACCAATTAAAATTGTTTGTTGAATAGAATAGAATGCTCTTTATTATATCCACCATATAAATTACAGATATAAATGTAGAATAACAATAATGTAAGTGTGCGTGGGTTCCATGTGTAATATTCGGTTCAATATGTTTTTTTCTTTCATTCCATCTAAAGGTTCTGTTAGATATCTTCTTGTGCGACAAGACCGCTAGTTTCAATACGTTTGTCCTTTTTATTTTATGTCACACCATATAAAATAAACAAGAAAAACGTATATGTGTATATTATGTATAAATGTAATGAAGTACCTAATAATATGTTGTGTATTTTTGGGACTGAAAGATCGAGAGAACTTCATTCTCTCCATTTTCCAAATGCTTATCTAATTTATTCTGTTATCAAATCGCATGTCAAGTTGTATGTCGATATTTGATGTTGTTGGATATGTATTTGATCAGTTTCGTTGCCCCACAGCTACTCTGGAGCTGTACGAAGGCAAGTCCCGCTGGCTGGCGGCCGGCGCGGCCTTCAGCTCGCTGTCGTCGGAGCGCGCGCCCGGCGTGGAGCGCCAGGCCTTCATCCTCACGGGCGCGCCCACGGCCGCCGCCACCACGCTCACCGAGCGCTCGCTCACCGACAAGCACGTGCTGCGTGAGTACATGCCGCACGCGACCGCAATATTCTAGCTTTATTTATGTTTCTAATTGACGTTATTTCAAGTTAAACAAATATCAACTCCATTTTAATAGTATTTAAGTGGATTTCAGAGTGACTAGCACTATTGAAAAAGTTATAAAAATGTTTGAAGTTTTAGCGTAAACTGAACTTTATTGTGTAGGGAATGTAGGGATTAAAGTAATTTTTCCATAAACTCATATTTGTTTACATTTTTGGCGAATATGTCGCGATATTAGATTAGTTATAACCGCACCGCACCAGCGCAGTAGCGGCCTCGGAAAAAACCCACTCACTCATTCACGCACCGCTTACTAGTTGGTATAGTAACCGGCATGAGTCGTGAGCACAAACTGACACCTGCGCAGTAGTTCACTTTTCGGTCTCTTTGGCGGAATGAAGAAGGCGGGGGGCACCGAGGCTGCACGCGATTGGTTCGTCTGTCGATGCTCGTCGTCTATTGGACTCTCACGTGTCATTCAGCTACTGTACACTTTCGTGCAATTTTAGTGACTTACGTTTTTAATTTTGAAATGTCAAAGTAACGGTTAAATTTGTTTCTTCACTATTTTAGTTACTTGAATGAAAAAAACATTTGCCGTAGTATCAGTAAAGGTCAAGTAAAATTTAATACTTTGACTGATTGTGTTGATGAAGAAACTGGCCGTTAGTCACAAAGGCCTACAACATTACTATATCAAAGTAAAATTTCAAGTACCACTAATATTTTAATTATAGTTTTGCGTAAGTACCTATCAATAATTTGAGCACAAGCGGTACGAAGTAAATTTGGCCGAAAGTGTACCTGCGCGAGCTTGCCCCCACTACTGCCCATCTGTGCTCACGACTCGTGCCGGTCATTATAGTGCCCGGCACGAATAATAATAAAAAATAATAATAAACTAGTCGTTGGCGCGTGGACCGTAAGTTATAGCTTACGGTCCACGCGCCGACGACTAGTTTTCAGCTCACAGACCAGCTTGCGAACATTAGTCATTGATCTCCTTTTTCATCGGGGAGTGGGCTGCTCGCTATAAGCGCGAGGTCGGCGACTTAAACGCATTTTATTAGACGACTGCCCAAAAAGGAGTGTAATGTATTCAGGGTTGATGTATGTGAGGGTTGTTGTGTATGTGAGTTTTTTAAAATCCTAACTTGAATGTCAAGTTATTTGCTGTCGGTGCTGTTGTAATGAGTGATGACCTTAACGTAAAAATTAAATCGACAATACCCTGGATCCACAGGGCACGGAGTTGCGGTGACAGTGACTAGAGACATCAATACTAATAATATTCATACCTGCACAATTAGCGCTGACCGCTAATTCAACTGTCACACAGGCATTGTCAGAATTGCCACGGACCGTCAGTTTCTATAAATAAACGATGACGCCCATTGACACGCTTGGTTTGTGTGGCACTTTGCTAGCAGCGGCCGCCGAAGTGTTTTTCATCCTGTGTCTAGGATCAGATGATGTTTAATATTAATAATTCCACGTACCCTAATGGACCTGTTTGCTGTTTCCTAGTGGCGTTATCATCAGGCGCAGTCGTAGAAGTACCCTGGGTGTACCTCGAAGCCCGTCGCGGCGGCATCACAGAGGAAGGCGTGGTACTACCAGCGTACGCGCCCGAGTTGCCGCTGGGAGGAGACGCGAGACTTAACTACAACCGCACGCTCGCCAGACCCACGCAGATACACGCCGCGCCCGCGGGACTCGAGTCTACCAGTCTTGTGCTTGCTACTGGATTAGGTAAGAACATCAGCTACCAACATATATATTTTGATATTGGATCGTATTAAATGATACACATATTTTCACATAATATTCTTATTACTTTATTTTGGGGTTTTAGAGAATATAAACTAAAAAAAAAACAGCATTGAAATCGGACTATACATGTGAGGTACCATGCCACAGTCGGACAAAATGACGAGTCGTCAAACCTATAAAAAAGTATATTCAGGTATGAATATACTTTTTTATTATGAATAAGAATTTATTTATTATGAATATACCACTTTTTACGACACCACTAATGAAAAAAAGTGACTGCCATTCCCAAGAATCACATGACAAAAACGCTCATGTCAAATAAAAATAAAATTCTAAAATATCATCATCTTTTCACAGATCTATTCTACACTCGGGTGGCGCCATCAAAAACCTTCGACCTACTGAAGGATGACTTCGACTATTACCTTATCACCATAGTACTGGCCGGTCTCATCCTCGCCACATACAGCACCAAATACTTCGCCTCCCGGAAGATGCTCAAACAAGCGTGGAAGTGATGCAAGTACGTCGTCTAGGGTACTTTAGAAGGGAATTTGGACTGTGTTTTCTCGGAAATAAAGTTCATAATTGTTTAGCGCGCTCGCTATGGGAAGTGTTTGCCTGCCGCCTAAATAGGGCACCAATTTAGAATAATAATTGAATACTGATTTCGCAAGTAATAGCAGTAATGTAGCAGATAAATAAAAATGTTCTAGAACGAAGTAAGGCCCGGACTCCACCTAAGCGGAGACGAGAGGAGAGGGGAGTAGAAACAACCAATAGGATTTCGTTATTTACATATTTCTTCTCCGCTTAGCTTAAGTGGATGGCAGAGAAGAGAGATTTCGCATATTTGATAGCGCGAACAAAACAGACGTGTGAGCTGTGCCTCGCAAGCGACGACGCGTTTCGCGGAGTCGAGAGGTGTGAGCGGCCAGCGGCACTGCTAGTTCCCGCGCGTCGCACAACGTCTTCACGCCCGCCGCGCCTGCGGCACATTCAACCAGAGCCGCAACTCAGCTCCGCTCTAGGCAGTACACATCTCTGCTCCGGTCTAGCCAGTAGGCATATCCGCACAGCTCCGGTGGATACATCCTAGGTGTTATGCATCTCCTCTCCGTTTCACACATCGCTTCGGTAGATTCCGGGCCTCAAGCTAAATATCAAAGATTGATACATGTAATATTAATGTAAGTAATAAGCAGTTGAAATTATTCATATTAAATATTTATCGTCAAATTCTACATAATGTTACTTGCCTAAATTCGATCTATATGCTGTAACTTCAATATTTCATATCAAACTTCTCGGTAAAAGTCATCAGTATGTTTACATCGAAGAAAAACTTTTGATCTTTCGTCTTGTTTTACCCAATAAAATTCTTCAGACGACTATTTTCTAGTTATATAGGATGCATATTATTTTGACCTAAAAAACATAATGTTAATTGTGTGTCAAGCATTAAGTAAGGAGCAGTTTAGTTTATTGCATCTTCCATAGTTATTTTTCGTGTCGCACGACTATTTCATATCTTGTTGGCCCAAAACTTTGCCACTTCCACAGCATTGTCGATGGCAGCGCAGAGATCACTTTCGACTGCATGTTTTGGGACACAGAGGGCAGGATAAGAGGTGGAGTATAGTTTGCGACATAGCTCCACAACCACACCCTACTGCCGTTCCATCAAGGTAGCCCCACTTTACCAGGTTGCACTTACATCTTCCCACTTGTGTCCGAAGACGGTTCAGGGACCTCCAAGTGGACCACGGAAGGTTACACCCTGCAGGGAGATGCTCCTTCCATAGTTTATTCGACCAATCCTTATGTGATTTTCATTTTACATCTTGTAAAATTATGATTACATTTACATATAATCGAAATATTTCAATTGGAAATAATATTCCACTGCCATATTTTCCGACGCAGTCCAAATTCCTTTATTTTAATGGACTTTGAATAAAATAAAATATAATAGTTTCGTGATCGTGCATAGTGAGTGTTCACATTAAGTTCATGAATACATACACATTAATATATATTTCAAGAATTCGCTCCGTTGTAGAAGTTTGTATGGAAACATGTTTTCAATGAAGAGTAGAAAAGTTGCCAGGATCGTCCTTATAATAATTGTTGGTTAGATGTTGAAGTATAACGAAAATAGGTAATTACAAGATAGTTGCCAATAAACAAGCGATCCTCGAATAACATTATAAATAGTATTGGATAAACTGTGAAGAGGTTGGTATCATGATTTTTACAACGGATCGTAAGCACGTCATATCTAGTATAACAGGTGTTTCTGAATCAATTCAGTGATCAAATTCGTTCAAATAGATACTGGTCTATGCAGTTTAACTTGGCCCTTATAGTGAACATTATGCTTTTATGCTAGCAATACAAATATTTGCACTTATACAATATCTTCTATAAGGAAATGTAAGTAATTTTGTCTAAGGAACATGTTACACTGTATAGACATTTTATTGTAAAATTTAGCTAGTGAAATTTAGATGTATTATTTATTTAAGGGTGGTTTGTATTATACAATTCATTTATTAATATATTTAAACCATTCCACAATTTGTCACCTTACATTTCATAAATTTTTACATTTACTCTATTGTAAACTAAAGAAATAATACTTATTGAAATCTATTCTAAAGTCTATGTAAGGTGACTGAATAAAGTCTTATCTTATTAAACATAGCATTTAATATAATTATGTATTTAATTCAATATGTATAACTTACACAAAATGTCCATGCGTTTGTTCCTACAGTTTTCTGTTTTCTTGTTATTTGTTACAAAGCAAATCTGCGAGACAACTCTTATTAAGTTTAACACAATTCCCTCGAAAGATGTACACACTGTATAATCTCAGTTAATTTTAAGTTGCATTCATGTTATGGACGATAGAAAGTATTATATAAACTCATTTCACAAATAACTTTCTTTCAATAACTCTGTAAAGAGTGAGACAACTTAATTATGTACAGACGCCAGCATATCAAGCCACCCGAAACTGTCAAATTTTCCCAATCAACTTTGAACCTAATGCTATAGCGATAAAGTTGAAAATCTATTAAAGAAATTTGACAGATTGTAGTAGCTTGATGTGCTGGCGTCTATACTTCATGGCGTAATTATGAAAGAGCAAAGCTTTTCGCTCGAAAAATAATATCTGAAAGCCTATTTAATCGAGACTACAACTATGTCTGAACTGAGTCAGAAAATACAATATAAAATTAAATAAAAGAAAAATATACGTTAATATAAGCGAGGATTTTTTGTTTAAAAGTATTTGCTCAGACGAGTTGTTAATTAGCAGTTAAGGTTAAAGTTTTACCGTGTCTTTTCTTTGTTTATTACGATGTTTCTTTGTTATTTCAATGTGTTGCAATGGTGGCTTATTAATTCAGTGACAGATTAACATTGCAACCACACTCATAGCCTAATATTGAGAGTAGTATGATTCACATAGAGCAGACTCACAAATTAAATGAATGTACTTTCAAAGATATTATGTAAATATGAACTTAGCAAAGAAACACAAATATTTGTTAAAATCTGTAAAATTATACCTCTAAGAAACATACCTTCTTGCTGTATGTGAAGTTTGTATGGCTCCACTACAAAATATTTAACGTAAGCATCGATTAGCCTAAGACCAATTTTCAACATTTACATCCTGACTCGATTGAAAAGCCTGAATATCTGAATAACATTTGTTTTTCTTTAAAGTTATTTATAAAATAAATTATGTTACTTATTCTTTACTTGGTTAGTTTAATTACTCACTTCAAATAAAATACACCTTTTTCCTTAGTATGTCGGAATGTTACCATTTCATTATTTAATTTTAGTGGTGTGGATGAAAATATTATCATTATATTGTGAATTATGTTTTGTTTCTTGTACTCACGTCTTTGAATAAGCTACTTTTGAATATCGACAATCATAGCACTAATGTACAGTTCGATTACATGCATTTGGTGAATGTACGAGTGTATCGAGAATAAATTAGATTTCTGTGGAACGACACACTAATTTAACAATCGATTTTGCATTTAATATTAATTTTCACAGCATTACAATGAATCGTATAAGTAATTTGTTATTCCATATCGAACTGTACTCTTTCTAAACGTACCAGTGGTACGTACGTTTAAATGAATGTTGATCAGTCAGCGTAAGTTAGCAATTTGACGAGCGCCGGCGCAGGACGATCGTTAGAGCAATGTGTCCCTAAACGCAGTGACTTTGATTAGACTGAGTTTAAGATGTGAGAGTGGTTGCAATACATAAGTATAATATTATATACTGTAATTAAAATGGGTATTTGTTTTCTGTGACCAATGTGTTTTGTAAAAAATAAAGTTGAAGTAATTACTGCCATTTGTTCGTTTCATTTTTGTGAAATAGGAAACTTGGATGTAAAACACAACAATATTTAAAAAGAAATTTATTACGATATCATATGCTTAAATATTAAGTTAATATTATTTTGATAGTCCTTATCCTTGGCTTCGAATGGGGTGCCTACTATTGGTTGTAAATGCACATGGTTGACTGTGGGGGGGTCTAGTACAACATCGTTGTTGCATAGTTCTCGGAGGTGATACCAGGCGGCGCCGTAATCGTAGTCTAGGATGGTTTTGAAGAACTCCACTGCTGATGACTGAAAACAGCAATGGACACTTTACTTACTGCAGTTAGTTTTTGCGCGAGCGTAACAGATTGTACGAGATACAACGTTGACTGATTGAACGTTTCTTATGCTTCGAAAGCCTGCCATTAACCTACAGCTAAAGGGCGTATAGCATGCCCACTTTCATTTCTATACGAAATTAATTATTTATAATTGTTTTTTTTTTATGAATACTGGTATTCAGCTGCATCCGGTTAGACTGGAAGCCGACCCCAAAATAGTTGGGGAGAGGCTAGGCAGATGATGATTAGTTTTAATATGATATTGGTTACATTGGTAACCCAATCGACAAAGAAATCAAACCAGGAAAAAAATCGAAATCATACATCCTGTAATATCATGAGTCGAAGATGTAACTATAACTAAAATGGCGGCGGCAATCATGCCCACTCACTTGCACATAATACTGTGCGAGTGAGACGGCATGACGAGTTCCTTTATTTGGCCGCTTCGTTTCTTTAATGGCGTGGGATATACTATAAATATTCCGTATTTTCACGTTCAGCTCACCTGCAAAGCCTTAGGCTGTTTCTTGGACAAGTATGGCTGCACAGAGTACATAGCATCTTCCAACGCATCATCTTCAAGCATGAGATCTGTCGCGAGGTGCGGCAGAGCGGCTAGTGCAGTCAACTGTAGACTGTATGCTGGACTGTTGCGGTAGGCCGAGCCGACGTCTTTGAGGTAGCTGTCTCTTGAAGTCTTTTGTATGTAGTAGTATATGTGTGGGAGGACATCTCTGTGGTTGAGAGACGGAAATAGTTAAATGCTGGTTATTTTATTGTTGTTTTATTTTGTTTTGTATTTTTTAAGTTATAAAATCATTTTTAATATTCGACACAATATAAAAATTGTTATGAATAAAATAAAAAAATACGACAGTCTTTTAAGGTGGATGCGCTAGTGTAGCGAAATTCAAATTATCCTACGTATCTTTTGCAATGTGCAGGTCAGGTTGTATGTATTTACAGAATTATAATGATTAAACTCATCAATACAAACCATTAAGTTCATATAACGCTATTGAATGATTTCAATCAATAGTGTTATATGAAATTAGAAGGTTGATACAGTACAACCTGACACTGAGCATATTGCAACAAAAGTTAAGGAAATTTGCCCACGTGTTCATTAAAAAGCGTGGCTAAACGAGATAAAATATGACCAATAAGCACCTGTAAAACCAACTTTACTAAAACTAGCTTGACAGCTCGACTTCTAATAAAATCCCTTTCCAACTCCGCCATAGTGACGAGCAACTTAAACGCCTACTTCATGACGGCAGGCTCCTAGCCGAACCAGCACCCTAATTGCGTAACACACAATCAATCTCAATCTGAATCATTTTGAAGGATATTGCTAATCCATTGCTTCATATGTTCAAAAAATGTATCATTGTGTCTGCTCAACAATGTAAATAACACAATGAATGTTGTTGAACTGTCAAAATGAAACCGATTCCGATTGATCGTGTGTTACGCAATTAGGGTGCTGGTCACCGAGGTGCCAAGTCGTGTTTTTACTGACGTAATATAGGCAGGCCGTAGTATTGAGTTGTCATAATGAGTTTGTTACAGAATCACGTATAAACAACTGAACGATTAAAACTTACGGTACTTTTTCTCCAAGTACGACACCGCAACAATGCAAGCGAAACCGTGGCAACAACTAGCTAAAAAACAAGTTACTCAAACAAAACTTACGTGACAGCTCGACTCCTAATAAAATCCCGTGCCAACTCCGCCATAGTGACTAGCAACTCAAACGCCCTCTTCATGACGGCTGGCTCCTCCACGAACCTGGTCAGCAGCGGCGCCCACACGCTGTGCACTAGCGGTAACAACTCGTCCTCATACGGGCGGAGTATGGGCAAGCCGCGGGTCAGTACTTGTAAGGCGAGTATTGAGTTGTCTCGTTGAAAGCATGTGACGTAGTTTAGGCAACGTTTGAGGATTGTTACTATTACTGCTACGTATTGGGGCGGTGGGGGTTTTTCTTCTGTGAAGATAAATAGGAATGAATAACAAGAAAATGTTATTGAAAGATAAAAATTGTGTGCGGGTTGTCTCACATTTTATAAAAATAAAGAAAATTTCTTCTAAGACGTGTATGTGTTAAAAAACAAATCTTACATGCAAAGTAAGACTCGAAACAACTTTAGGCTATGTAAATAAAAGAAACCGAGCAGGTTCGAGTCGGACTCGCACACGAAGGGTTCCGTACAATATTTAACACTACATTTTTTTTTAAACACGTTTCTTGTATACCCCCTTTAATTTGTAACTTTAATTTATATTTTAGGAAGAGAGACAATTATAGCTGTCTACCTATTACGGTTCATGAGACACAGCTCGCTGACAGACAGACGGACGGACAGCGGAGCCTTAGTAATAGGGTTCCGTTGGCACCCTTTGGGTACCGATCCCTAAAAATCGACCGAAAACTCAGCTTTGCATTTGTTCATTATACTATAGGAACACAGCTTAAGCCCAAACAATAGCGTAACTATTAAAAATACTGATTAAATAAAAAAAAACAGAATGGTGTGTAGTTGATTCTTACCTGTAACAGTATCATCATAATCTAAAACATCATCTTCTTTCTTCTTCATATCTTCTCTATACATCTCCTCCACACTCTTACCGCTCTCTTCCTCAAACTCCTGCGCGTTCAGTAGCCTCTCTACTTCTTCCGTACTCTCTACGAATACGGACAGTTCTTTCATCACGTCTATGGGCTGGTTGCGTGGAGTTGTCTTTGGTAAGGCTTCGGGTATAGTGTACCACTTGCGAATACATTCCACGAATGTTAAGAATACTTGTAAGTACGCGTACAGATCTTCTTCGTAATATTTATCACAACTTTGGACTAGAACCTGTAAGAGAAGAATTAGAATTCATATTATGGGTATTCATCATCTAGTGGAACATAATGGGGTTTATTCATAAACGATGACTAAAGTTAAGTAACGCTTAAACGTCAAAAATGTATGGTTAAACAGTCGCTAATCACTGCTTAACTTTAAGCAACGTTTATGAATAAAGGGGAATGTATTTTACCATTTACGTTTTGACGCGGAGTGTCTTCTTACTGCAACGACACAACATAAAGGGAAACATAACACACACAACATGGCATCACAGCGGGCCCTATCAGAATACCAGCGCTGCGAAATTTTTTTTTAATGTCGAAGCATCATGCTGAGATAGGAGCCTTTTGCCTCGTACAGGAGTTAACTATGTTTAGTTTATGATCGTGTACGAGTCGCAATAAATACTTTTCTATCTGTCTGATTTCTTCGTATTCTTGTCTAACTTAAGTATTTCGGCCTTCAATTAAAAGTACAGTATTTTTATTATCTCACAAAGCGACGTGCGCTTTACTTGTGGTACAAACACCCTGTGAATATGTGTGTAAGCTCAGGAATTCTCGGTACCGTTCGAGACAATGGCCAATTCGGAAGTGTGTGTGTGTGTTATGCGTAGACGCTACTCATCTTCACGCACACATTCACAGCGTGTTTGTACACTTGGTTACCACAAGTAAAGCGCGTGTCGCTTAGTGAGATAAAAATACTAAACTAAGGTTTGTATACTCACGTCTTGAACGATTCCGTAGAGATAGTTCAATATACTGGAGTCGCTGTACTCCATCACCACCGACAGTATCTGCAAGGCTGACTGACAGTTCCAAGCCTGAAATATGAATGTTATTTTACTATACAGTTAAATAAGCTATGTCCCAATACTGAATGATAGGTGTAGCAAGGCCACCGCCTGACATATTCTAGGGGTATCACGGGCAAAAGGATTCAAGTAAGTCAGAGAAGATTTACATCCACAATAGTGACACAGAAATTAATTCCATCCCAGAAAAAAAAAGTGTGCGGTCGGGGGAGCCCCGTCAGGAACGAAGTTCCTTACGCGATACTCGCACGCACGCACACTCGTATAAAACAATAGAAAGAGAGAGAGAGAGAAAGTCGAATGGAGGGGGAACGCTTTTTCGTTACGTGACGATTTCTACCACTCAACTCCTCTTTGTTCAAAAACATTGTTCCGTAAAGTGGTGCGTATAAAAATATAGTGTGCAAGAGATAAGACAAAAATGTTTCAATATTGGAAAACATAATCCGTCTTATTACAAAACGAAACCTAACTTTAGTTCTAGCCTAAACTATTGAGCCAGTACTTTTATTTCGAACTTTATTTCGATTTAGGCAAAGTTCTTAATACTAACATGACAACTTAGCACCGAACTAAGCTGTCATTTTTGTATAAAGAACTGCATTTCTCTATCAGTTGGGTTCTTTCAATAACTGGGTCAGTGTTTTAAACCTGATCGAAAGAAAAACCTTGTTTTGTAATAAGGGGGAATGAGTTCAACCAATCCGCACTGGGCCTGGATGAATCCAAGCCTACTCCCACTAATAGAGGACGGCCCTGATTGATAGTAGTGAAACGTGATAAGCTGATTCTGTTGTGATTATCATAATTAAGGAAGGAACAGGGGAATGAAGATTTTTATATGGAGCCTAGCGTACCTACTGTCGCGCCATTTTTGAAACCTATATAAATCAACAAATCTGACATCAATGCAAACTGAAAATACAATAGACCCAAACCACGTAAACCGTCACGTTACCGAGATATTAACTTTCATAGTAGATCACGTGACATCCATATTTTTTTGAACTTGCGTAAATCTTGTTGCTTTGATGTTTGAAATATTCACTCTAAAAGTTTAAAGTAATAAAACGTCTATATGACTTATGAACTCGGAAACGTGACACTTTACGCGGTTTGGCCTTATTATGTTGCCTGTTTGCATTGATGTCAGCTATCGATTTATATAGGTTTCATGCTTGACCGCCAAATTGAAAAAAAAAAAAACAAAAAGCGGATAGGTAGGTATGCCACGGACTTTCAAAGCCCTTTCGAAGCGCATACCTTCTTGAGTCGGACAGTGACTTGGTTGGTGAAGTAGTCGGCGTTGTGCTTGATGAGGTCTGCCACGGTCGCGTGGCCGCCAGCTTCCGCTATGTTGTGGATAGCCTTCAGACCCGCTAAGTGCAACATCTCGTACTTACTTCCTGTAAACGTTATGTTGCTATAGCGAGGGTTGATTATTTATTACTATCAAATATGTGACTACAGGAATGGTCAAAATAAATAAAATACCAAACTGCAGTAGTGCAGTTTGGTATTTTATTTTTATTTAAGCGATTCAACGCCATCTACCTTTCGCGACACATTCTAAGAAGGAAGTTGGTTGTATGATAAATAAATATATATTGACTTGGTTGAAAAGGAAACGCTAGAAACATTGAACCATAGAAGGCGATAGCCGAGTTTTTTTTTAAATTTTACAACTTAAAAACATTACTCACCAACTCTCTCTAGCACCAAACACAGAGTCTTCAGCAGGAACGGTTGGTACTTGTCCATGAGCTTCTTAGCCATCACGCCGACGCCCTCAGTGAGTAAGCAGGACATCAGCATGTTCCGCTGCGCCTGCCCCAGCGTGGCGCACTTGCTCGGGTCGCAGGGCGGCGCGGGGCGGGGCGCGCGGTAGCTGATGTCGGTGTAGCGGGTCTCTACTGCACCCTCGTATAGGTCTGGGAGAATAGTTTATAATTATTAAAAATATTTAAAGGACGTCAAATTTGGAAACGGTTTACATTTTTGGTAACAGTACACCAAAAACTTTCATATCGATAACCATTATAAAAATTCACCAATGTGATAGCAATTTTTAATTTTGACCTCATTTTTATATTATGGAAAATATAACCATATCTAAAATTTCGAAAATAGTAGCCGCCATCTTGGATTTTGATGTTTTGTTTCCATGTATAATTGTCCGCATCGTCACCCTCAGAAACATAGCCAGCGACTTTACATGGTCGCCATTTTACATGTTGTGAATAATTATACCCCAAACTTTAGAGCCCTGACCCTCACCCAGTGTTGAGCGACTGTAAGGTAGCTAGTACATCCCGATTCAAAGTTTATTGCGGCTCGGAACATGAGGCGAGTCGCTGCGCAGTAACAAATTCATGTGTCACCGGGGTGAGCGGGGCGGTACTGTGCGGCGAGTAGCGCACGTCAGAGCCGGCATAAAGTTTGAATCGGGCTTTACTACCTAGACTGTGGTACTTACTAACCTGGCACACTATCCTTGTCCCAAGCCCTGGGGTTGTACACCGAGACGTCCAGGGTCTCCTGGTCAGTCACGGCGGGGTCCGCAGTGCCAACTTCCAGAGGCAAGTACCACACGTCTTCTTCTAAGTATGTGTTCAGAACACGATTCACCAAATCTTCCGATGAGTTTGGCGCTGCGAAACAGAAGAAAAGTATTATTAAAGTTTTATAATTCTTATCATTATATTCTACTAGTTGCGCCCCGCGGTTTCACCAAAATTAGTCTCGATCCGGTGGGAATATCGGGATAAAAAAATCACAAATGTCCTAATTCAGGTCATGGTCCACCCATGGGCCAAATATCATCCCAACCCGTTCAGCCGTTTTAGCGTGGCAGCGTAAAAAACAAACATAGAAGAATTAAGTCTGCGTAAATGCATACCCTGCGCTATACCAGTGTCGCCGTTATATAAACGTAATTTAGTAATAAATACGTTCCGTGGTTCGATGAACGCTTTAGCTTGTATTTGCAAAGCAAGAAGATCCGCCATATGCGCCACGCTCACAAAAGAGCTAGTAGTGTCAAAAAACGTTCTCTATTTATAAACGGCCGCCCTTCTCGATCTTTCTATGACGGCACCGCTTTCTTAAGAAACACAAGCTTTTCGTTGGACTTATGCTAGAAGCGAATGAATCCTTATAAGCAGTCTACAATTTCAACCCTCACCTGCCGCCATACAGTTACAGATGTACACGAGCTCGCAGCTCCTGTCCTGCTGGAACAGCTCCAGCAGTCGGTCCAGCAGTAGAGAGGCGCACTCCGCCTCGCCGAGGAGGCACAGGATCTGTTCCATGCGTTGGGAGCAAGCCTCGTTGTCTAAGTGACGGAACTTGCACCAGGGGGAGCTGGTGGGAGGTGGTGCGGTTACGTCTGGAAAGAATTGTTTTTGTTTAGGTTTATGTAGATAGTTCTTTACATAACATACATAAAATCACGCCTGTAATACCCGAAGGGTTAAGTAGAGATGTACCTACAGTACACCCTCGTTCACATTCGCCAGTTATGTTTGAGTCCCATGTCCTAGGGCGAGCCTGTTGCCATTAACCGGGCACAAATCCAGACCCTGGGCTGATACTGAGAAACTCCTCATGGAAAACACAATAACACTTTGCCTGACCTGGGAATCGAACCCAGGAATTCATGCTCAACAGTAGCGCTTGCGACCACTAAACCAACGAGGCACTCCAGTAATATAGACCTTTCTGTTTTATAATTGCAATCTATACTAATATTTAAAAAGTTTTACCAACAGCTTCTATAAACAATATATCATAAGCATAGGTAACAATTAGTTCGTTCGTATTATCTTCCTTAGACTCCAGTTACCTCTGTGTGCGTGTTGCGTGAGCATGGTGAGGTCGGCGTGTATAGCGCCGGCCTGCGCCAGCGCAGCGCACACGGCCTGCACGTTGTCCAGCACGCTCAGCGCTGACGTCAGCCGCTGAGCCATCTTCTCTTCGTTCAGAACTGTCAAGTAGCCGTGGAGGAGGTTTAGAGACGATAATTTGCGGCTAGAGTCTGGAAACAAAGAAAGTTGTTACAATTTTATTCCAATTGAATATTTTCGATAGTTGAGAATTTGCGGTGAACGGTATTTGGCCAAAACTGACTTCATTCGAACGAAAAAGTCTTGCAAACATTCGTTGCGCGGGCTTTTATTACGTACCGAACATTCATTGGCTAAACGAACAGATAAGTCAGTAAATGAATAAAAGCAAAAAAAAACGAACGAGGTAGTGAGTATACCGTTCACCGTCCATTATACAAATTAACTGTGATAGTGTAATATTTTAATCAACAAAAAAACAGTAAAACGAACAGCAGCCGGGCTACATTCTAGCAACTGCGACACGAGCTTAAAAGTGTTGTGTGGACAACTCTTTATTCAACACTCACGCAAACTAAAATACAAAAAGCGAGGTAAAAAAATATATTATTCACAAAGCCTGCACTACACTACTCGAGAAGTTGATGGAAGTTATGCGAATACGAGAGCTTAGAAGGGCACTTTGTTTCGCTTCGTGCATCGTCGGCTCGCCTCGGGCGACTTCTGATCGTTGTCGGTTTATGCGCTCGAGTCAAAGGACTCGAAGAGTCCCGTAGTTCTAAGCAGGAGTGTCTGTATAGTCACGAACTTCGGACTACGGTCGATATCGGCCAGTACTTCGTCGAAGCAACTTCGCGAGTAGGCTTTAAAAAACCAGTTATATCGGAGTTCTAAAAAGTAACAAGCACACTAACAACGGTGAAAAAAATGTTGCCTTTTTTAATATGCAAAATTACTTACCAATATTATTCATAACTCGCGGCAGACTATTTATAGCTGTGAAAAAGTTCTCACAGAGCAATTCTAGGGTCTTCGATCTAGCCTCGTCAGCAGAGTTCTCAAAGTAGGTGCTGATCGCATTGCTGCTGTACTCCGCTACCTCCGGGTACTCGTCCTTAGCTAGCGAGATGAGAGTGTCCAAGGCTATGGGTACTGTAGATGCCAGTGCGCTGGAAATAAATTGTAATTTTACAAAGTGTTCTTATCCTAAAAGCCTCTAAAAATAATTCGTATTTTATAATGTAATCAAACATTGCAAGTTCGATAAAAACTGAGACATGCTACGCAGACCCCAAATAAATCGGTATAAGGACAGAAGAAGGATCATGTTTTTATTGGAGGGGCGCGCTAGTTTAAAAGATCTATACAAACAGCAAAGCCTGTAATTTTATTGATAGACTAGCTGCGCCCCGCGGGTTCACCAGCATAAGTCTCGATGGGAATATCGGGATAAATAAGACAAAAAAAGTATTCTATGTCCTAATCCAGGTCATGGTCTACTCTTGAGCCAAATTTCATCAAAATTCGTTCAGCCGTTTTAGCATGGAAGCGACATACAAAAAATCAAGTAAGTATTTTCTCTTTATAATATTAGTTTAGATAAAAAATATTGATGATATAGATGTTTTGTAGATAATTTATCTTTATATTTAAAATACTCACATATCACATTCAAACATCAGCCTAGAACAATAAATAGCGAGTTCTTTCCTCACTCTGAAATGTTCATGTGTTCTCAACACGACCAAATGCTGGGTGACTATTAATATTTTCTTACTGGCCACACTGAACCATTCTTCACTCCTCACCGGCAAGTTTTTGGGGTCCACCGCTGAAAAAGGACATAACAAAAAAAATAAAATGAATGTGACGAAAATATTAGTAAAAAAAAACGTCTCATGAACAAAGCAGAAGAAAAATTTTGAAAATAAAAATAATTTGTGTATTTGATAAGTGGTCGACATAAAATTTTTTGCAAATTTTAGAGCCAAAAATCTTATCACTTTCAAACAACACAAAAGTTTGAAATTAAAATAAAAAAAAATATTGGTATAACAATCCAATTCAAGTTGTAGTTGATTTTACTAATTATATTCTCTAAAATTACTAATTACCCTTACTGCTTACTTCTATGATTTCCTTCTCTTTGAACCTATTCGCAAAGTCTTTCACGGTGATGTCGGCGGGCTGGCTCATGAACTTATTGTTCATGGCCAGACATAATATTCGATGCATTGCGTCTATTGCTATCTAGAATTAAAAAAACATTACTCTTCGTTAACCACTTACACACTACACACTTATAATACCAAGAAGTGTTTGTATGTTGAATCACACAAAGTATAGGACATAAAATGGTACATAATCAGCCTATAATGTTCCCACCGCTGGGACACAGGCCGTCTCTCGTCGAGAGGGAGTGGGCTATAATCTACCACGCCGGCCCAGTGCGGGTTGGTAGATATCAAATATTTGCTTAAAGGACATGCCATGGTTCTTGATGTAAAGAAAACTTTTGCCCTTTACCATACCATGTCTTCAGTAATTGATGTTATTTCAAGCATTTTATCAATTGGATCTGATGAAACTTAGCAAAGTGATTTCACTGTACATTTTCGGCCAATTTCGATATTACCTACATTGCGCCAAATTTTTGAAAAATTATATTAAGTGTACATAATTTACTTCATCTGAAACAGTTTGGTTTTACAAAGGGTCGTTCAACTAAAAACGCAGGCGTGGAATTACTGAAGAGCACACAAGATGCTCTTGGCATTTTCTGCGACTTGTCTAAGGCCTTCGATTGCGTGCACCATGATTCACTCATCAGAAAACTGTACCACTATGGTATGAGGGACAGGGCTCTCGACTTTCTTACTTCTTATCTGACTCAGGAAAAGAAAGGAATCAGAATTGATGTTAAGGGCAAGAGATCTGCAGAATCCGCTGTTACCATGGGTGTTCCGCAGGGTTCAATTCTAGGTCCTTTCTTGTTTCTGATTTATATAAGTGACTTCCCTTATTTATAAAATCAAACGTCAGTTAGCCATCATTGAACAAGTTAACGACATATTCTCTAAAGTTATGCATTGGTTTAACATAAATAATCTCCTAAATGAAAGAAAGAATAAAGTCATTAAATTTTAAACGCGTTAGTTATATCGTGTATCATCGCCGTGAAATGAAACGATTTTTTCTTTACCAATGTCCAAGATAAACTTATAAAATATATTTACATTTAAAAAGTCTGATTTAGAAAGAAAATACACTAAAGAGGAGACTCGGCGAAACTGGTCTTTAGGCCAATACCAATATGGTTTTAGGAAAATCCTGTACATTCTTAAATTAATATCTTTTTCTCAAAATTACCGGGTCAGTTTCTGATGCCCCTTTGCACAAGAGTAACGACGAGGTATCCCTACAAAGATATCAAATCCATATCACTATTACGCACATAGACCACTCCCTATGCAAAATTGCCCTTTGCACTAAATGTGACGCATAAAGAATTGGGAAATAATAAAGCTTCCGAAAAACAAATTAACTTCCACCGATCTGTTGTTGACTGTAATACTAACTAAGCTGTGTTAAAACGAATTACCGAAAAATGAATACAAAATTAACCGCCAAAAAATGTTGTATTTAACAAACAAACATGAAGCTTATTCAAATTATAATTCTACGAAAAATAATCTATACTTTCAAATAATAAACAAAATTTCCGAAAAGGATACTAAGTTTCCGAAAGTTATAGTTTTGTGAAATTTGCAACGTAACACGCATATATCTTTTTTAAATCGAAACAGCTAGGTTAGGTTAGAACTGTGACCACACAAAGCACGAGCCGAGCGAGCGAAGCGAGCGGTGCCGCGGCAGCGGCCGGTGAGTGCCAGAAACATATTTTTGAATGTAAAACCAAAGCACACAGCCACAGCGCCACAGTTATAAAATGTGTAAGGTTGATTCTAAATTTATAATATAAAATAGGTAAGTTACGATAAAAATGACTACCTGTAGATTTCGGTAAAACGCAATTTAAGCTGGTGGAAAAATATTACATCAGTCAGCAAATATTGTATTCATTTTTCGGAATTTTCCGTATTTTATTCGGTCGTTTCTTTATTTGTATTCGCAGAAAAGTTAGTAAATTTATTTTAAGTATGCTTATATTTTAATTTTTTTTTCGGCGTTTTTTATTACTACCCTAAAGAATTTGTAGTTGCCTAGATTCTAAACCGCAACCTCGTGCAAGCCTTAACCAATGGGTCATCACGACATTTTTGACAGCCAAAAGACCAAAAATGACCAGAACTTGACTTGACAAGTGTCGATCTCACCACAATCACAGCATGTCCAGGGTTTTCCGTGCAATTGGCGACATCTTGCAGAGCCGACATTACTCCGGGCAGGATCAGAGACAACATGTCTACCGCTAGTTTCTCTAGAACCTTGTTTTTGATGTGGTAGTCTGCGGTCAGCATCGGGTGGGTTGCTGTATGCGCTGTCACACATTGCAGTGCTGCTAATCTGGAAAGTATTTGGGGATGAGAATAGATTGAATTGGTGTCATAGAACAAAAATACTGTACCCGGGCATAAATATATCGATACAGAAAGAGACTGTCAATGCGCGAGGATCTATAATTCCAGAGTTTTCTTAAAACTTGATGTGACATATTTACGGAAATTGTATTTTTTACATTTCACACGCTAATTTACATTTTTATTTTTTTATTTCTTTAATTAAAACGGCTTAAAACCAATTACACAAATTAAAGACACGGTTTGTAGATACACATAAAAGATAAAATATAAATACCATCAAGTAAAAAGTTAACAACACTTTCATAAATCCCTCTCATAGTACTTCTGACATGCCGACAAAATCTTCGTCCATTCGTCCGCAAACAGAAAGCGTATTCTAGTAATTTAAAACGTTCAAAATCTAGTCGCAGTCTTATCTCGGCGACAAACAAATGTCAAAAACTTGTCAAAATGTAGGGAAATCAGAGGATTTTTTGACAGATTGAGACTGAGATCAGACTGTGAACGTTCTTAAAATTACGAGAATTGTCCCTAAGATCGTTTGTGTTTTCATTACATTTGATATATACTATGTAGCCATATTATGTATTACTATCATCTGCCCTCGAATTCATTCACGTGAAATTTCGGCCCCCGCCCCATCGCGTCGCATCCCATCGCTCGGCCGTGCTACTAATTCGTTTTCGATTACCGTTCTTTCTGACTTTCGTTCTTTTTGCTCGGCTCCCAAGGGTCCCAGCGAGTTTTAAATATCCCCTATCCTTCCTCAAGAATTGAGCTATTATATGCAAAAAGATTTTTTCAAATCCGCCTGGAAGTTGCAGAGATTAGCGCGTACAAACAAACTCTTCAGCTTTATTATTAGTGTTACGAGCTTCGGGTTCGTGACAATAAAACTGCCGATATAAATTACCAAAAATGACACTTTAATTAATTAACACAAACACACTAATAAATAAACACAATTATTACACTTAAGTCGCACTTTAAGATCGCTTTAGATGTATTCGCATGTATCGCTTCCAACACACTGTGTCGCATCGCGGTTATTCCCGGCCTTATATAGTCCAGCAGATTGTTCTAGTACCTTCTACTGTAGAAACATCTAGAATGTTCGGGTATATACAGGCCCCGACTGACCTCTGTCGATAGTTCTAGTATCGAAATTTCTAGAAGGATCTACTTGTTCTACTACTCGATACTAGATGGCACTAGTGGTAAATTAGTTCTGCTATTTGATAATAGATGGCGCTAGTGGTAGCTAATGTTGCCATGTATCAGGCATTAATCGTGGCGCGCAACATTAGTATAGATATAGATTGTTATTTTATATTTTAAGGTATTTAATCCTACATTAAATTTGATATTTACTATGTAGCCATATTATTTATCGCGCCAAAGCTTTTATTTAGCTTTATCTTTAATCTAATATTTCCCTCCTCTTAAAGAAACAAAAGAATTGGTTTTAGACAACTCACCTGAGCGCTCGCAGTCTCTCCATCTTGGCGATATGCACGCACACGTAGACTGCCTTCCCCATCAGAGGCACGTGAGCCTTCATCATCGTCTCTCTAAACTTGGCACTGACATTAAGAAGTAACGTTGTCATGCATGTCATCACACTGTATTTCAGCTCTTCTGGCACCTCTGCAACTGAAAATTTAAGGATATATTACTGCCAATCATTGACTGTTTCAACATCTGTGGGTAAAATAACTGACAGATTCGTCATCATCATCATCATCATCAGCCTATAGCAGTCCACTGCTGGACATAAGCCTCTCCTATTGCACGCAACTCGATTTTCGGCAACTCTCCTCCGGCTGCTACCAGCCATCCTGCGAAGATCGTCGTTCCACCTAGCCTGTGAGGGCGTTCCACCTTACGGTTACCGATTCGCGGTCTCCACTCAAGAACACGTCTACCGCAACGGTCATCGGTGCTACAGCTTATATGACCGGCTTATTGCCACTTCAGCTTGCTTATTCTGTGAGTTATGTCGACAACTTTGGTTCTCTGCCGGATCACCTCGCCACCACTGGTAGATTACTTCATTCGAAGTTACATAATTTTTGTATGGATATAGATTTTTTTGGTGGATAGTGCCAGTATTTTGATGCTGTGAAACAGCTAACAAACGCAAAAGTTTAATTTTTTTCAGTTCTTCATTTTTTTTTAAATATAAAATTGTTGCCCCACACTAGGAATTTCTCCTGTGTCGTGGGTGCGTTTACAGACATATAAACTCACATACACAAACAGCGAGACCCGGAACAACTAATTGTAGGTCATACAAATATTTGTTCCGTGCGGGAATCGAACCCGCGACACGCAGCGCAGCAGTCAATGGCTTAACCACTGCGCCAACGCATTATTTTGTATTTCACAATGTTTTTATTTTTCCATTGGTAACAAGATTTTTTATTACTAGCGATATATATAGCTATATATTTACATATAGCAATAGAGATAAATACATCGCTATTTCTTATGTAAAACTAAGGTCAAGAAAAGCATAATTGTTTACTAAAACTTGCAACAGCCAAGAAATTATAATTGCAACAGCTCATAAATATTGACAGTTAGACAATCAATGACTGAACAAATGTATATTGATCCATTGACCTCAGTTGACCACATAGATTGTCTGGCAAGATAAATATTCCTGTATTCACATATAATATATTGTTTTTCATTCAACCTCAGGTCATTGAGACTATTTTAAATCTCTTACTAATTGAATAAAATGAATAAGACATAAATAAGGACTTTTACCATTTTTTTTTTGTTATACAGGGTGATTCTAGACCGTAGCGTAGAAATTACTCGTCGTTTATTTAGAAAAATCTGCTGTTTCAAAGAAAAGTGCAATACCTACGCGGTCAAAATATATAGAAAGCAATTTTTTTATAGCCATCGAAAAATTTCAGCACAGGGGGTTTAGAATCATGTGCTGAATCCATGGTAACAGGTTGCGCACCGATGTCCCTGCGCCTAATTAGTTTTCCTATTAAAGTAAAGGCCATTTTTATTTTGTTCAAATTAAACAGAATGATTACAGTACCACCTTCGAAATAAAGTTACAATTGGTAGCTTCATAAATGGTATTATGAATATTAGCTTTTCACATAGCTTGGAGAATGTGGTTTTTTTTTTTTTTAACAACTTCCGATAAATGGAGGCTGTGCTATGTTTTTTTTACTAGCCATTGACGTTCTGCTACTGTGTAAAAGCCTCCCCACTCTTCTTTCACCTCTCTCCCCAGGTTAAGCAGTAGGAGGGTTTAAAAAAAAAGTTCTATTGATAAGTGATGCAAAACGTATGTGTTTCTTACTCATTCCTGGCCTCTTGTGATCAAACACAATCTGCAGCAGTCCTACTTCTATCTTCATGCACATTTCGAAGCTGTTTATGACCACCCTGTTCAGCAGCGCCCCCATGCAGTCCACCAGCTTCTGCTGTACATCATGTTTGTTCCTGAAAGTTATTAACAGATAATTAATCAAATTAAGTCTTGTCAAGTCAATTAAATCAAGTCTTGTCAAACAAGGTGAGTCTTGAGGTTGGACTTTCAATGAACAGATCCAAGACACAGGTCACGACCAACAGCAATGGAACGCAGCATAAGAGGTGTTAAGCATACAGTTGGAGTTAGAAATACCACGCTGGAATCCAATAGCTCAAGTAAAAATAGCCAGTTGTGGATGTTGGAGTAAAAACAGCCAGGCTGAAGTGGGAGTGAGCCGGACAAGTCTCACAAACTCACCCAGAGAGATGGGCATAGATCGTCACACACTGGGCGCATCGCCGTCGAGGTAGTTTACGATGAAAGTGGTGTGACGATCTGATGACGGTTGTAGGGCCAACATGGCCAGAGATAGCACAGGACAGGGAGGTTTGGAAGAAAAAAGGGGAGGCACTTGCCCAGCAGTGGGACACAAAATAGGCTAACACAAAAAAAAGAACAATTAAATAAAACTCATTAGAGATCTCAGCATAAGACACAATATTCCTATTAAAAAAAAAAAGTTTTGTATTTTTTAAATTTAGATTTTTATGTATTAGGCGTAAGTTGATTTTTCATTTTATTTGGTGTGTATTTGCAAACCACTATTGTATTGGGGTCATCCTGTAAAGATAGTGTGTGTAAGTTTAATAATAAAAATAAAATAAATAATATATAATTATTTAAAGTGCAACAAAGACAATATTTTTTTTAATTATAATAGCAATATATTTCTTATAAAAATTTCCCATAAATTACTACAAAAAGTAACTGGCCCTTTTGAGTATGATGACATAATAAAATAATCAACCATTATATAGTATCGCCAAAACCTATTTCAGACCATTTGGAAAACAAAATCCTGCGCACATAATGACCACAGCTGCGTCCATAAGTAAAACAAAAGAGGTTCCTTATTAGGTCAAATAATAATGTGCGCTGCAAGCAGGAATAGTCCTTACAGTAGTCAGATATAGATTTTGGCGATAGTACACTAATCGAACCGCATCAAAACATAATTAAGGCAATTTTGGTTTACTAAATGCATGTGCAGCAGACAATAAATTACAATGAGGTCTATCGCAAATGAATTCACCACTAGAGGCGCCAGTGTAGCGTGAGGTCTCCGAAATGTCAAAATAATGTCACTGTTTGTGGGTGAGCAATGCGGGTTTATTTCTAATTAGAATAATGCTGTGAATATTTTGCACTACCTGAGATTAACTATGGCAAATATGGGTTATGGGCCAATGAATGTCAGTGCTTTAAAAGTGGAGCTAAGATAAGAGGTGCAAAATTAAGCAGGCTGAAAGAACAGCTAATTCAGAGGTTAGTTTGTTTACCGTTTACAAACACATTTTTTGTTTTTGTGTTTAAATGTGATTTAAATGTAAACTTTGTTTTCACCCCACATTCTTCAGGACCTTACTCCACAGTGGCGCCAACTGGTGAGCACAAAAACAATAGGTAATTGATCTGTTATGCATGAATGATATCTGGGAGAATTTAAAACTGCCTCATTGGTCTGGTATTGCTTTGAATGAGGCCCACATGCTTAGGAATTTATTGTTTTCCTAAATGTCTCAGATCTGGAATTTAGATTGGTGTTCAGTTTATGGCAATAGGGATTATCTGGCTGGAATTCAGTAGCTGCAACCAAAGTTTATTTTTGTGTTTCAATTTAGCCAATCATCATCTGCCTAGCCTTTTCCCATGTTGGGATTGGCTTCCAGTCTAACTAATTTGAATTTAGCCAATATTTGTATTAATTTTAATAATTAGTTTTTGCTTACTCAGTTTCACTTGACTTCAAGTGTGTGATGAGTGGAAACAGTAAGTACTGCTGTAACTCCTGAACCACCTCTCCTTTTAAATCTGATACGCGATCATGAAAGTCATCAATGCTATCCTTCGTAGGACACACCATGAGAACATCGCACACGGGTTTAATGCGCGAAAATGTTTCTTTTCTATCGCCATTCATCTTGATTGCATGATACGCCTCTCACTGCAGGTAAATGCTATTTAACAGGTCAGTAGAAAGACTAGAAAGGTTCTCAATAAGTGTTTGGTTTGTTACTTGGGAAAAAACGGAGAAACTCTAGTTATTTCATTTAGAATATCAAAATAGTCAGGTAGAAAATAACAAACCAAATGCCAAATTCTTTCTTGTGCTTCCATTTGACATGACATGAATAAACAATTTGACATCTTTTACATTTGACATTTTAACGTGACTCGCCTTTTTATTCATTGCTATGAATGAAAATAATCGACTAAAGGGACCAAAGGACAGACATGCGGAGGAAATATAGGACAAAGGAGAATTGGTAAGACCGTACCTAGAGACACAAAGATAAATTGTAGCTGGACTATGTTGATTTTTGTTGCCCTCATGGAGTAGTTTAATTAATCCTAAGACTGCATGTCTGAATTCACTGGAGAAAAAAGATAAGAGTGGAAATTAAAAATAATTTAATAAAGGGACATATTTACAATATCCTCTCAAAACTTATTGACCATAACCTGTAATTTCTGAGGTGCGCAAAAGAAAGCATTATTTAATCGAACCTTTAACAATTTTGCGCTGCAAAAAATATTATTGAACACTTAGTGTAGGTAATGATTGCGTCGGCGGAGGGCGGACAACGCCCTCTTCCAGCCCCCCTAAATGGGTCCAGGGGCGACGGACGTTGCCCCATACATCAGGACCCAAGGTGGCGGCGCGTAGCGTTCCACGCGCGCCCCTCTCAGACGTCACGGGGGGATTCAAACACCGAGGAGGCCCGCGGTGGCGGGCTGGCACCAGTCGGGGGTTACGGAAGGATCGTACATACATTCCCGCGACCCCCAGCCTAGGTGTGAGATGGAACACCGGGGCGTTTTTTTAGTCAGTAAGAGTCCGATAGACCCCGCCGCCCGCCTCAGGGCGGTGGACTTAAAAGGATTTTCCACCCCGAAAAAAAGGGCCTAGCTGTCATAGTTGGTGGTAGTAACTAAACTACACAGAGTAATCTTTTTTCTTCAAGTGAATTCAGATAATCATGCTTTCCTAGGAATAGTTAAACTACTCCCTGAGAGCATAAAATACAGACATAGGTAGTTCATAATGCTACAGTCAATTTGTTTTTGGGTAAGGGGCCCATACAATATTTACCGTTGTCCTTTTAAAAACAATATAACGTGTACATACATGTATTTATATACAAAAAAGAGGGGAAAGAATAAAATACAAAAAATAGAATTATTCTGAACGAAACTTATTAAAATTTCAAAAGAGGAATTGTCAAAGTCAGGTGTTAATTGGTTTCTGTCAAATAGAATTGAATGGAAACGAGAATGCGAATAAATAATTAAATTACCTTAGTTATAATCATGTTTTTATGATTTTTTAAAGTGTGAGAAATATTCCAAAATGTTTACCTTGGTGGGGCAGCGGGTCTTACATAAGTGCCTCAAGATTTTGAGGTTATCTGTTGCAGATTTCAGCAACTTGCCCGACATCAAGAAATTGAATGCAGTTAGGACTGTTGAAAAGACAATAGATTCCAACACAAGCATCTTCATTGAAAGTCCAATACATGTTAAAATCCAGCCGATCGATGTGAACGACCTAAAAGCTCACAACAGACTAACCATGACATTGTACAGCCAAGGCAAAGATACTAGTGACTTTCAATTAAAACAGACATCCAAACGCTTGGAATTGCTCAACAAGAATACCTCGCCGGACAGAAACGACGTCTGCGTGATCCAGGTACCATATCATTTAAATGTGCAGGTCACAACAACAGATTACGCTTCAGTACATCTAGCTAAGTTAGAAGGACAGGAGTTTGTTGTTAAAACGCAGAAAGGAACAGTCAATGTATCTAATCTGAAAGCACAGAATATTGTGGTTGAGAGTATTGAAGGGGAAGTAAAGTCAGAGGGGAGGTTACAAGCAAGTAGCATAGATTTAAAAACTGGGTTAAATTCTGGAATTACCTGTAACAATATAATGTCGAATGGCTTCAGTGTCACAACACATGCTGGCCCAATAGTTGTAAAGTCTTGTTATAGTGACAAATCTCATTTTACTACATTAATGGGTGACTTGAAACTGTACAGCCTGCACAGATCCGTACTGATTGATGTCATACAGAAAGGCAATCTTCACATCACAGGTTTCTCAGGGAACATACAGGCTTCCTTAAAAAGCGGAGATGTCTTCATGCACGCTTCACAGTTTACAGATCAGAGCAGTATTTTCATACATGAAAAGGGCAAGGTTGAGCTTCTAATGCCAGACATTGTAAAAAATTTACCTGCTACTAATTTGATAGCAGAAAAGATAATAGTTGACGAAAAGATACTGAAGCTAGGCCGGTTTATGGATGACTCACACCCCAAGAGGTTCCGGTTTGAGAAGGAGCCGCATACTGAATTGCACGTAGTTTGTAAGAATGGCTCAATTGAGTTAAAGGAAACAGACTTACCAGTTTTTCTGTAGTGACCAGTAATCTGTTTGATAATGAAACATGTACATTAGGTTATATATTGAAGTTTATACTGTGTATCTTCATGACAGTGCTTGTTACTTTTTTTATGAGTTAAACATTCATTATAATAATTATTAAATGTATTTATAACATTGCGATGTGTTGATCATTTTGGTGATAATGTATAATAGTAATCAAGTAGATTTCCATAACATTCATTTAATATTTTGTTGATGTAGTTTTTTCAAATGGTATGTATTGCTTAAATATATGTATATATACTAATGTTCAATGTGTAAGTTCTATAATAACATTGTTGTGTCTTCCATGAACCATACAAGAAGTACTAATTAGGATGCATCATTAATTGTCACTCATGTTGAACATAAGTGTGATCATTGTAATTTTTAAAGTAAGTATGACTGTATCTTTCTTTAGATCTAAGAAATACTATTATACTGCCCAAGTAACATTTTGTGTAATGCAATTTGTACTACATTAGCAAACATTTTATTCATGCATTTATAACTAGCATTTGAAGTGAAGTTGATTGAAATGATATTGCACAGTGAGGTTGTCTCAGCTCATGTACATGTAAAGATTTATTTTTGTAGTTCCTCTATAAGACATTAGTGTGTTTGCTTGTACCATAATGTCTCAATATTGCTAGTCCTTATATGTATGTTAGAATTACATATTTAAATATTCTTCTTTAGGACTTCAAAATGTTAGTAGCTATTCAACATTGTTATTTATTTAGGTAGTGAATAGTTGAAGAGATCATTAAAATATTATTTCATTTTATAGTTATGTATTATTTGAATATATCCTTTCACACTTGATAACACTGATAGACTGGTTTGAGTCAATTAATCTAATCCCTCAGTTATATATTTGTCATCTAATGTATTTCCCGGTTTGTTTACTTTTTAACTAGGTAATTGTTAATTGGGTACAAAGATGATGGATCGTGTGGTGGGGGGCGCCACCGCCGCTGTGATAACGAGGCTGTTTATATGCCGCGCGAGTGCGCCCGCGCTTCAGTCTTACCGCCAGCCGCACTCGCCATGCCGGCCTGCGCGCCCGAGTTCAGTCGCCTCGCGCGCTCCAACACAGAGTTAGTGTTCTCTCCGCGAGTCAAACGATGCTCGCACCAGCCGCCGCCCTTCACAGCGCTGCGGCGATCCTTCTCCTCCACGTTCTCCTTGATACCTGAGGAGCGCGCCATATCTCCTGAACGCCCACCGCCACTGCCGCGTTTCATCAGAATCATCACATGGGCTCCGCGGCTTATGTTGCGACCGTTCATTGCTATACTAAGCCTCATCGCCCACCCGGCTTGGAAGCAAATCCTGGTCGTTCTGCCTACGTTATGGATCGCCGCCTCGTGTTTCTTATTCTGGAAGTGTGCTCAGTGCCCTATTGGAGTTCTCAGGATGATTGGACGTGCCATTAGCTCAAAAAACCAGAAAAAACCACGTACTGTGCTCATTAGTGGAGGAAGCTCAGTGCAAGCTTTACATCTAGCTAGAAACTTCCATTCGGCAGGCGCAAGAGTTGTAGCGTTTGAAATAGAAGGGCAATTTGCATTGTTGAAGTACTCTGCTGCGGTGCATAAGTTTTATACAGTGCCGCGGCCAAATCCGGCTGATCCTCTAGCCTATACGCGGGCACTTAAAGAAATAGTGGAAACAGAGTCGGTGGTGTTCTATGTACCAGTGAGCTCCACTACTCCAGCGTATTACGATGCGCTTGCCAAGTCACATTTAGAAGTACTTGGATGTCAGTGCTTTGTACCTTGCGCTCGCGATGTTGTTACATTAGATGACCCTTTGGAGTTGATGCGGGTATGTCGCGCTGCTGGCCTAGCGACTCCCCATTTCTGGGTGGTGGCCAACGACGAAGATGTTCGTGCGTGGTACGATAGCGGAGCTTCTAAGGAGGGAAGACATTTCATTGCTAGTGCTGGTGCTCGTGGAGCCAGAGACCGATTGCGTTTTGTCATGCCTGAAGACAAAGCCCAATTTAGATTCCCACGGGAAATCAGTGCGGAGAAACCATGGGTTATTGTTCGGGAGCCAAAGGGAGAGAGGATTGTGACGTGTACTACTTTGAAAGAGTCGCGCGCAGTCAACAATGTTTCGTGCCGGGTAGACTCTACAAGAAAAGGATTGGTGCCTCAAAGGGATGAAGAAGCTGACGCTTGGGTACAGCGATTTGTATCATTCCTTGCACCGGCGAGGCCTATGACTGGACACGTGTCATTTAGGCTTGTTCGCGAAGAGCAGACTACGAACGGTCATACTAATAAACTGGTGGCTATTGGAGCTCGAGTTGGAGTGTCTCTGCCGTATTTGTGTCAAGGAGCGGCACGTTGCGGGCACGCAGCAACTGTAGGCAAGCTGTTGGATACCGTGCTGGACACTCGCGAAGCTCTATTCGCATTCTGGGACCCGCTTCCATACTGTGCATACTACCAGTCGCGTATGCCAGATGATCGGAGGCCGCCGCCCCCGGAGCCTTGCAAGACGCCACCCAATGTTCCTCTCTGAAGTGTAATTTAGTGACGTCGTAGGAATTATTTATTAAAGACACTCAAGTACCTGAAGAGTGCGTGAGTGGGAGCTCTCTCGGCGTGTGCCATAGTTAAGTCACGCTCTCTGTGTGTTGTTTACTCGTCTCGCTTGTGTACAAGTGTGTGATGGAGAGACGATACGATATTTTGTAACTACTAAGTAGATATTTTAAGTAAATGTGTACCTACAAAATGAATGTTATACCTACATTATTGTTAGGTTTAAGAAATAAAAAGAGGTCGATATTTTTAAATTCTTTTGTTTATTTTCTTAATTCATGCAGGCGTTCCTTAAATAGCTTTCAAACATACACAAGTTTATATGGACACAACGCATTACTCATCATTCATCACATTAAATGCAGTTTTATCTGGTAGGTAATTACTTTGTCTCCTACTACCTTCTTGAAAGTTCAAACCAGAATCTGTATCCAAGAAAGTATATTGTTTATAAAAACATCCAAGCAATCGTTAACTACGCTCGTTAATAAACTTTTTTATCACCAAGCGAGCACGTTGGTAGAAGTTATTTTTCCACAAGATCTGCGGGGAAAAGTGTGATCTGTGGCCGGGCGCCCCCAGTGACCCGGACGAGATAAGCGCTATCTCTTCAAGTGCACTACAATTTATAATAATATACACTTGCCACTTATCGGGTTAAATGGACAAACACCATCCCTAAGATGTAGGTAGGCAGAGTCTTAAGGCAGGCGTTTGTATTATACTCTTTGGGCGTTTGCTACGGAAGTTCTGTCGATTATCATTTCCCCATGACGGATCTATGCAAGTAGGTACCTACCTACTATGCATTATACAGATTTTATTGAGATGGGTCAGTATCCCGAAAATCTTAAATGAATTGAGCTGGAGAACTGTGATGTAGGTAATGAACCAATGCGTCAGTTAGTAGTAAAAAAAATAATAAAGAACGAACTGCATTGAAAGATAAGATGTGCATCCAAATTCACGCCGAACCCATTTTCTTGGGATTTTATCAATGATGTACCTATTACGTCATTGGCTATTATTGATTCCTTAGTAAACCGTCGCTCCAATACACATATAGATATGTGAAGAGATAAAAATAAGTTCGAAATCATGGACAAAACACCTGTACCTACGTGTACCCTGTACCATATCGACAAAAAATGGTTACGACGACATATTGGGTACCTAAAAGGTCTGCCCTTATTTATATCCAGGGGGTCTACTCCAAAGAAGTAGGTATTGGCCGTTTCCTGCTACGAAGTTACTATTTGGTTCGGTCGGTCCCGATCCTACACTCCTACACTATTTCGAATATTGACTATGGTCCCGACCCAACTGAGCCGATCCGAACTTTTTTCGCATTTTTCAATAATATTCGGTTCGGCCATGTGTCGGTCCGATCCGAACATTCGCACTTTGCACTTCGGAGTAGACTCCCTGGCTGTCTGTGAATCAAATCTTGATATCTGCATCGGTGGGCGCCATTTTTTTTCTCAGGTAAGATACTCGTACCTACTTCAAACCATGTCAACAAATCACAACTTGCCGGTGGCACTTTTATTCCCCGAAGTTGTTGGTCTCTTGACTATGTTCGCAATTAGGTAGGTACCTACTGGCGGTAGGTTATCATGAGTTAACTAAGCTTAGCATTATCAGTAGGTAGGCAGGTACTAGAGCGTCTATAGGTATCTGATGATCCTATGTACCTGCCTCTGTATGAGAATCTGAGGCAGTTCACCCCTGTAATGCCAGGAGCGCTAACACACTGGGTCGCCATGGCGACGTCGCCGCGTCGCCGGCTACGTATCCAAACAATTATTATTAAATGTAAGATAGTTAACTTACTCGGCTACGCCACTACGGTCTGTTGACGTCGCCAATTTGGAAGCGTAGCCACGATCGCCCGCGAAGCCAAGTCGCCAGTATTTTGTTTGGTACCTACAAGTAAGTTACGCCTCCCACACTCAGTGGCCAACTGATCGCCAGGACTGAGAGTCAGTAGTAGCCAATGGTTACTTATTTGGCAACCTCATTTGCCTAAGGTAGGAAGCCAGCCCGAGGCAGGCATGGCTACGTAGCCAGGCACGTCGCCATGGCGTCCCAGTGTGACGTTTGACGGCACGGTTGGCGCAGTGGTTAAGCGATTGACTGTTACGCTGCGTGTCGCGGGTTCGATTCCCGCACGGAACAAATATTTGTATGACCTACAAGTAGTTGTTCCGGGTCTGGCTGTTTGTGTATGTGAGTTTAAATTTATTAAGCACTTATAGGTACCTACTACTCTTTACCAGTTTTCTGGTTGTCTCTCCGTCTTCCTATACGCAGATGTAGATGAGATACTATGTTTCTGTTGATAGAAAGTAAGTTGTTTGTCAATGCGGAACTAGACTTATTATTTTGAGCTCCTGACCTTTGTATTAATTTACGAAATATAATTAATCATAGCTTTTAATGGTTCACTAATCTCATGTTCTTGACTTTCACGACGTAATCTAAGATGTGGATATGGTGATAGGTTATCTGTGCAAGGAATGCTGTTCAGGAGCAGGCGTGTTAGCCAGGTAGAAGCATCTCTGAAAATGGGTCTCCTTATTCAAACGAAACCCCACGCCTTTTTGGGAATTCATGGTTTCAGGCTAATGTGCATTATTACATAACGTTGTCGTCGTTACGATTCTGCGGTATTTGCTGAGCAACAACGCCGGCCCGAAGCAGTAACTATTCGGCTTTCATTCGGCTCGTGCTTATCGGCAAACTGCGTTCGGCATTTACCTTCGCTCAATTATGTTCGGGTCGGCTCGGCACGATTCATGCTAAGTCGGGCGGCTTTTACTGACATGGATTGGGAAGCAAAATGAGTATGTAAGGATCGTAGCAGGGGGCGGTCTGTTGTTTTTGCCTACCTAGATACCCCATGAGAAGGTGTGAGTTATTATAAGTATGATTACGAGGAAATGTCTGGTAAAATGTCTGTCCTTATTTATACCCTGGGTAAGTCTGTGAATCAAATCTTGATAGCAGGTAGGTACCTAGCCTCGTGACGACTCCCGGCCACCGTAGGCGCGGGCCTGCGGGCGGTGAGTAAAGGTAGCCATTGACGATACGTCCATCAATCCAAATGGAGTGGACGTCTTCCAAAATGGTTTCGTGAATGTGATAAACGTATGCCAATCAAATGGACGCCTTCCAGCTTTGGATTTCCAAACGGATTGAAATCCATGTATCCAATCCAAATGGACGTCATCCGCGGCCGACTGTCAATGTCAAAAACGTGCGACACGCAATTTGGAAGCCGTTCGAATCGTATGTGAATGGGCAAAACCGCGTCCATTTTTTTGTAAATTTTGTCTCAGTTTTTGCTATGTGTTGACGGGGGGTACATGTGCTACAGTGCTAGAAAGAGCCGAGTCTATGAAACGGACAGTTTTATTTGTAAAGGTTCATTTTCTCCTGCGTCTTTTCTGTCTTTTTAACCGACTTCTAAAAAAAGGACGAGGTTCTCAATTCGGATGTTTGTATTTTTTTTGTTTTTTTATGTTTGTTCGCGCATAACTCCGTCGCTTGCCAACCGATTTGAATAATTATTTTTTTGATGGAATGGGTATACTTCCCAAATGGTCCCATGAATTTTATCGAAATCAACAAACGGTTTTTGAAAAATCAACAAAATTCAAAAAAAATATCACAACAAAAAAGTGAAAAATAAAAAGTAGTTTTCTAGTTTTTATTATGGAAATACACACTGCTGTTGCCACCATTAAAAAATCCATTGTGATAATTCTTCCGTACGACGTCGACTTGATAGCGTGCTATCTTCGAAGTGGCGGCGCGTACGTAGTACGTCCAAATGGAAGTAAGTCAATGTGCCTATAAACCGAAGTACCTCCATATGGAAGTCTTCCATTTAGAAGCATTCCAAACAGACGTATCGTCAATGGCTACCTTAATGGGTAGCTCGCCGTCCGATCAGGACCAGGCCCGTGCCGTACGGCGCGTTGTGTTCCACGCGCGCCTCAAAGAGATGTCAGCAGAGGACGGGGCCCGATAGGGCCGAAGCCTGCCGGGACGGCGGGATCATCCGAAAGGTTTACCGCTGCCCTGGAACAGAAAGGGCTAAGGAAGGAACACGGGTGGGTTTTAGTCAGTAAAAGTCTGACACTCCCTTCCGCTCCACCCAGAGCGGGAGGGGTCATTTGATGATTTCCCATCCAAAAAAAAAAAAAAAGGTAGGTACCTGCACTAGGGAAATAATAGACATGGCTGGCGACACTGAAGAAAATATTTTCATTGTCTGACGTTCTCATCAGACAAATTACTCATTTTAAAGTAAAAATAGCGGGCAGCAGTGATCGAGTCTTTTTATTTTTAAATTCAGCATCCGAGTTATTGCGTCCAACTTGCACTGTCATGTTTTGATTCTCCGAAGGTTACTTACCGATAATTAAGAAGGAAAAATAAATAGGTACAACCTAAATGACTACGTGATGTAGATGGCTTACACTGTACCTACTTCTTATCTAAAGAAGCAGAAAAACCGTACGTTGTTTGTTAAGTAAGTACCTAATCAAAGAACTTTGAGTCGCAGATAAGCATTTCTTCGCGCATTTGCGACTTTCGTTATCTGTATTAAGTAAATGGAAAGAAATTATATGAGTCAAGCAGGCCGTACCTATCGATATTAATTTCGAAGAAACGAGAAATCGATACGTGATTGCTTTTCGTTTAACAGGGGCAATCATCGCTACCCATGGTCATCCGCTACACATGGGGAGACTCTCATGCATCATTTAAATGCAAAACCAGTCACAGTACAAAAGTCCGTAGTAGGTACAGCTATCTACTATACTCTGTAGGTTAACCGTTTTTTGACAGATCGAACTAGTGAGCAATTTTTTTTTTGTCAAAACTGAGACACTTACGGTATTATAATGTCTTTAAGAAGTCATAAATAAGATAATTCAATAAGATTAGGCAGTTTATACATACCTATTTATTTTATCACGCATTTTAAAGTGAACTTTTACGTAATTTGGAATAGTAACGTTCTAAAGCAGCTGTCAAAAAACGGTTAACTTAGTGGACAGAGTATAAGGTTCCACTTTCTTAAAAACAATGCAAAGCTTCTTGTTAAAAAAGAAACAAAAGCGAAACGTTATTGGCAGGAAAACTGGGTCGTTCACTTTTCGCAAACATAAATGGTATTTTTAGTGCACCTCGAATGATATGAATGTGTTATAAATAACGTCAGAGAGATATAGTACGAACGAAACACATGGACACGTCTCTGTCTACCCCTTCGGGGAATGCAGGCGTGAATGCCGGAGGTTATGTGTGCCAGTTATTCATCTGGGTCTGGTGTGGCCAACACCAAACTGAAGTAGGTACAGTCACGAGCAAGAGTATGTATACACTCGGCTTTATTCAAAAGCGATTTACTCCTTTATTTTCGAATGAAATTTTATGTTGTTATGAACATAGCATTTTCGAACCCACAGGCTTATGTAATGTGTCGTATTTCAACGTTGCATTCGCTATTTCGTGAAAAAATCGCAATTGAAAGTGGCCAAGTGTTGACATATTGGTGTTCGTGACTGTACCTATCTAATAGGTGTCGATTAGAAGGTGTCTTTTATGGGGGGACAAGTCCCTAGCAGGTGCCTATCATTTTCTTATATATCTATGGTACCTCATAATCAACCTATAATGTTCCCACTGCTGGGACAAAGGCGTCCTCTCAGTGAGAGGAGGCGCTTTGCGCTGCCACCGACAACGAAGTGGAAGTGGCAAAGTTTTGGGAAAACAACATACACGTTGACTGCCAGACAACAGACACAATAGAAAATCTATTGTTGGCGGACACCGTGTGACCGCGGTGTCAGTCAATCTGCATACAGTCGTGCCAGCGATACGAAGAAGAAGTGGAAGGGGGTGGGCCGTAATCCACCATGCGGACCCAGTGCGGGTTGGCGGATGTCACATGTTTTCGAATTTTTGGTTCTAGCACATGCCGGTTTCCTCACGATATTTTCCTTCACCGTTTTGAGAGCAGTGGTTATGAAATAATTTACACAAAGTAAAAAGAGCCTGTCTGGGTTCGAATCTTTTCCCACAGGGCTCAATTCTTGGTCCTTTCTTGTTTCTTATTTATATTAATGACTTGCCGTACCTCATAAAGGATAATCATGATATAGTGTTGTTTGCAGATGACACTTCACTTTTGTTTAAACTTAAACGTCAGCAGCAGGATACTGACGAAGTAAATAGCGCGATCTCTAAAGTAGTCCACTGGTTCAATGTTAATAATTTACTTCTAAACGAGAAAAAAACCAAATGCATTAAGTTTACGCTACCTCACGTTAGGCAGGTGAAAACTAATGTGTTGATAAAGGGCGAAGAATTGAATCCTGAAGACAGCACCGTATTCTTGGGCATAACTTTGGATGCTAAGCTTCAGTGGGGTCCGCATTGTCAAAAAAGCTAAGTTCCGCAGCATTCGCTGTTAGAAAAATTCGTAATTTAACTGATATAGAGACAGCCCGTTTAGTGTACTTTAGCTATTTTCATAGTGTAATGTCGTACGGTATTCTATCTATTGTGGGGAAATGCCGCTGATATTCAGACTATCTTTGTTTTGCAGAAGCGAGCTGTTCGATCAATTTATAAATTAAGTCCGAGACACTCGCTCAGAGACAAATTTAAAGAGATTAATGTTATGACTGTGCCTTCTCAGTATATTTATGAAAATCTTTTATATGCCCATAAAAATATAAAATTGTTTAAAAAATACAGTGATATCCATGATATAAATACTAGGAACAAACACAAATTTGTTGTACCTATAACAAGGCTCAAGAAAATAGGTGGCTCGTTCAGATGCCAATGTATACGCTTTTACAATAAAGTTCCAAGCCCCGTTCAAGATCTAAGCCTTAATAAATTCAAATCATTCATTAAACGTAAGTTGTGCCAGAAAGCCTTTTATACCGTTAAGGATTATATCGAGGACAAAAAGGCTTGGGATTAAGGTGCTTCCAATTTTTTACATATTTAATGTTTTTATTTTTTTTTTTTTTTTTCTCTGTCTTGTTGTTTTTTTTTTGTTTTATTATATACACTTTGACATTAATGGATTTTATATATACTATGACATTTGCTTACTTTGTAAAGTATTCTATTATTTTAATTATTGTGAATGTGAAGACTATGTGGGTCATTTTATTTATATTATTTTTAATTTTTCTCTCTGTTCTGTTAGTTTTTGTCATGGTCTGGCAGTTTGAGTAATTAATGTGGCCTACCCAAATGTCCTTTCTTTGGTATTGTTCGTCGAATCGTCGAGCTCCTTAAGTTTTGAGTTGAGCTGCACGATTTCTGACTAATGCGTGCACTGGCTGGACAGGTCCTCTCAATCTGTGTGGTTCTTTCCTCAAAAGACCATCACAGACATCGTTCTGCATGGTCTTCATATAATCTGACCAAGATTATGTCTGGACTTTAAAAGAGACTGTGACCTCTGAGTTTGTTTCGGCCTTTCTTCTCAGAGTAGTCAGATAGGAAACGCCGACCTCATCTAGTTTTAAAATATGATTGACGTGTAAAGTGTTTGTACAAACCTACTTACAAAAATAAAATCATTTATCATTTATACGAACCTACGACCTACAACTCGTAGTTCTCTAAGGTACCTTTTTAGGGTTCCGTAGCCCTTATAAACCAGAACCCTTATAGTTTCGTCATGTCCGTCCGTCCGGCTGTCCGTCCGTCCGTCCGTACGTCCATCCTCGGCTTACCTCCCAAACAGGCAGTGCTAGAAAGATGAAACTTTGCAATGGATATGTGTATTTACAACTTTAAGAAAGTGCTAAAATAAAATCACGAAAAACATTTTTTTTGGGGTACCTCCCCTATACGTAAAGTGGGGATGATTTTTTTTCTCGCGTCTACTCCATAGTGTGGGGTATGATTAGATAGGTCTTTGAAAAACATTGAGAGGTCCCCCCTCCCCCCCTCTAAAAGCTAAACGGCTGGCTCGAAAAATCTGAAAAAAATCATGATGGTAGTCCATTTGATATACTTTGAAGAAGACTATTACGGCTTAGATAACTTTATTAGTTCAGGAGTTATAGAAGCCTAACCTGTAAAGTATATGGGTGACTACGGAACGCTATTCTATGCGTGGCCTCACACGCACTTGGCCGGTTTTCTTTTTTTATTGTACTTATAGTTATGACTCGCATAATTCGAATGTAAAAATATTTTCCGAAGCGAATTTTCTTTTCTTTGTTATTCCGGCTTTTGGCGCTCGTGGGTTGCAGCTGAAAATCAGCGTCTGATATTATGCTGAGCTGAGGCCCTTTTGGCATTATAATCTTTGTTTTCGGTGTGTTTATTTTGCTGTAATGCCAATAAACGCATTTTTCTTTCTTTTTTTTGTGTTCAAGTTCAATACTTCGGTGAATCCATTTTCCTGCGCTGCTTCAATTATATTGTTCCAAATCAATATCATTGGAATGAGATATTATTTACGAGTAGGTATCAAGAAACACGCATGTATGCGCAGCTAGTTTGCATTACGATAATAAATACTATACTATGTTCGTCGCGTGATGCTCTCTGCGATCACGTGAACTACATATGCTAAACATTATTTTCAAAGTTCATGAGTTCCGTAGACATGTATCACATATTCAATGAATGCTTATCTTATGGACTCCCACGCCTTTCTCATAATCAATAGCGGCTTTCATTTTATGTGTTATCGTTTGTTGTATGGTGCTACATTCTCTTACAACGTAGGCATATTTACAGTTCTTTACCCCTTAGCAGGTACGTAATGCAGTGGACCTTTGATAAAATCGTACCTGATTACTGTATTTAAAATTATAAATGATAAATTATTTTGTAAGTAGGTTTGTACAAACACTTCACGCCACACGTCAATCATATTTTAAAACTAGATGAGGTCGGTGTTTCCTATCTGACTAGTCTGAGAAGGCCGAAAGAAACTCAGAGGTCACAGTCTCTTTTAAAGTCTAGACATAATCTTGGTATGTCAGTAGAGTTTATGTGATTATATTTAAGTTTCATGTTCCAGCGAGGTAAATGCGTTACAGACTGCCAGTAGCAATGCGTTTCATTTTGACAGTTCAACAGCATTCGTTGCATTATTTACGTTGTTGAGCAGACAAACTTTTCGAACATATGAAGCAATGGATTAGCAATATCTTTCTAAATGATTCAGATTGAGATTGATAGGGTTTTTCGCAATTAGGGTACATGTTTTCGATTGTTTATACACGATTTCGTTTTTTTTTGTTTTTGTTTTTTTTTGTTTTTGATTTGTTTTTATGAACTGCAAACAGTGGTTCACTCCAAGTTTGTGTGATTTTTAAATGCACCTACGCCACAGAAAAAGTCCTACTGAGCGAAGTTTAAAAAACAAAACATAGTAGGTACCTACGGTCGTTACACGTGGGAGCAATGTCCTTACCGCAATTCGTACTTCGTACTTCCCGACCCTCGAGGCTACACCCCCCCATGGTCACGTACTCTATCAGCGCGTTCCAATTCCACAGATGCATGGAATTAGTAGGTATGTATGTACTATATCCAGATGTGTGACGGGCAGACCAGCAGACGATATCGTGACGAAGTACGAAGTCGAACTCGACGGTGGTTAATTATTTGACCAAATGCTTATCTTGTCTAGACAACGTGTTTTTAAATTAATTTTAGTTGTAGGTAGAGGAAAATCATAACCTACCTACCTACTCTTAATAGAGGTCATATGATCATGACACGCATATGACGCTCATAATGGTATGGTGGTGGTAGTCAGGACTTTGTTTTGCAGAGGCTACGCTCCATGTTCACGTACCTAATCTATCAGCGCGTTCCAGTTCGCCTCGTGTTACGGGTAGACCAGCGGACGAAGTCGTGACACGGAGGTCGAAGTCCAACTTGACTGTGGGTAATTATTTGATCGAAAGTTTATCCTGTCTGGACATATAATGACGGAGCTGAGATTCTCAACGTGTTTTTTTTATTGATTGATAAATTATTTTAACTTTAATCTCTGCTTATGGTAAAGGAGAGGAGGAGAGAGGAGGGGGAGGAGGTTGCTTAGCTTGGGACAAATGGTGCTGTGTGAAATGTCCAGGGATATTATTATTTTATTTTAAGGAGAATCATAACCTACTCGTAAAAGAGCTTTAGGGGCTATAGGGTAGATAGGGTTTTCCTTCAGCGCATCCCATCCTGCATATTTGAAAAATGTATGTTAATTTAAACCACTTTGATAGCTTCAACCTATCAAAGCAGATAAATCAAGCTATATATAAGCTTGATTTATCTGATACCAAGACAACTTTTGCATGTGTATGTAGTTGGCACGTAGGTATGTGCTAATTTGATAACAGTTCTGTAGAAAGTGTGTATGCATTATTACTCTGATAAGGGCTGATTTTTCAATCATCTGATAACTTTATTTGAGGAATAATTTTGAAATTTTGACAGTTATTTCATACAAAAACTGTCAAACGTCAATTTTATTCCACAAATACAAGTAATCTGTCGATGAAAAAATCAGCCCTAAATCGATTACTGAAACCTGTAAGATCAGTTTTTTTTTAATAAATACCTATATATAGGTACCTATTGAAAAATTCTTGCATTGTAAGAACAGGCGAGTACGACTTGTTTAAACAGCATAGGTACCTATTTGTTGGGAAACTAAGAACAAACTTAATAGGTAAGTTAATACTTTGAGAAACACCGTGGTCTATCACCGTGGATAATTAATTAGGTATTGAGGGAGTTTCCTTTAAATCCGTTATCTTGTGTCCTCAAAGAGAGATCCGCTTCGAGCGTTTAACAACTGCACATACATATACCTAATTACTTTGAATATTCATAGTCTTCAGGAAACTTCCGTGTGGGTTTATACAGAATTGATTATTATTCATACAGATATCATTGAATCGAATATATTATTGGAGCAATATTTGAATATCACGGTATCAGTTCGGGTAACTTGAGTGCGTGATATTTCTTTGTTAACCCAGCAATGACACGGATTCGGCTGTGTCACGGATTTCGTCATACTTTCGCGTGACACGTGCCGTGTTTTGTAAGTGAGCTAGGAAGGGAGGCTCAGCACCACACTCCACCATACCATAGGTGACTTTTTCTTAGCATCTCGATAAATGGACTCGTCCCAGAATCCGGCTACTTGTTTGGCGCCATCACCAGCGACCACCAGTTCCTGTAACGTGCAGCTGACAGGATACGACTGATCGTAACAGATGGAGAAAAACCGTTGACAATTTGAAACGGAGTCATGATTCTCAGCAGTGAGAGAGCGATTAGGAAGAAGATGGAAGGAACGTATAATGCGCTGAAGGGATACTGGTAGACGCGAATATAATTAACAATTGAGTATAGGTACTTGCACAGAGTAAATAACTTCATCACCACTGCTCTCAAAACGGTGAAGGACAACATCGTGAGGAAACCGCAATGTCCTAGAACCAAAAATTCGAGGACAAGTGACATCTTCCAACCCACACTGGGCGCGCGTGGTAGATTACTGACCACTCCCCACACCCCCCCCCCCCCTCCTCACTCTGTTTAGTTTTATGATCTTTCTGTACGAGTCGCAATAAATACTTGTTCTTTCTTTCTTTTCTTTCTCCCTCTCGAAGAAAGGAGGCCTGTGTCCCAGCAGTGGGAATATTTTAGCCTGATTATGCTATAGGTACTTGCATACATAGCATCGCAGCTTCCCATGGGGTAGGCAGAAACTACCAACCGTTATATGCTACGACCCTTATAGCTTTTGAAGGAAGGTGCATGGCATACCACACTAATGCATCGTTTTAAAATGGGGATCGTCTAGGTAAATAGCAGCACAACAACGGTATCAAACAAAATAAGGAAAACCATAGTAGGTATCCATTTTACATAATAAGGTATACTTTACCTTACCTTTCTTTCTTAATATGCGCTATGTAAAATATATTTTACATAGCGCACGGTATTTTACCCATATATATGCAAATATATGGTGGCAGGGACCTGTTACCAAGGAAAGTACAGACGCTAGCACATCAAGCTACTACAATCTGTCAAATTTCTTTGATAGATTTTCATCTTTATTGCTAAAGCGTTAAGGTTCAAGGTTGATTGGAAAAAATTCGACAGTTTCGGGTAGCTTGACCTGCTGGCGTCTGTACATGACGAACGTTAAAAAATGCTGTTCCATACATTTTGACCGCGTAGGTATTGCGTTTTTCTATGAAACAGCTATTTTTTTTTTGATGACTGTCAAAAAATTTCTACGTTAGAAGTTAGAATCATGTGCTGAATTCATGGTTACAGTTTGTGCGTCGATGTCCCTGCACCCTGTATATTTTCGTGCAAATAAATATTATTTTCTTTGTTTCTACTTTCTGCGTATGTCCTCCATTAAACTTGTGAATTGGAGACATTTGGAGGACGCGAAATATCCATCGTTGATGTAGGCAATGGTTAGTAAATAGGTAACTATTAGACAATTTGTGGTAGGTAATTGGCCAGAGTTCTGCCATTATACATGCCTACCATTATAGGTGCATAGTAATTTGCGACGTATATGTGCAGAGTTCACCTCGAAAGGGACAAAGGGCTTGAAGATAATACAATATGACATGTTGTAATGTCTGACTATCGTTAAAGTTAAAATTTTCCACCAGGGTCGTCGCTATCAGTTACCATTGCTAGACCTTCATGTTCGTTACTATTGATAGTTTGTGTTTAAAAAATATGGAAATCTATCTAACGAATTTACAATCCTTTCTTAATAAATCTTGCTTAGCCATGAACAAATAAACTGATAACTGGAAAATCATTAACTTTGCATACAGAAAGAACTAATTTGTCCTCCATTCGCCGGCTATAATATTTAAAAACAAGATACGAAATTGTTTATTTTTGAATTTTCAATCATGTTTTCAATCACATTAACTACGGTTTAATAACCTCTCACAGCGTAGACATTTATTCTAGTGAACCACCTGCTAATATGACGATACAGGGCCCAATTTGTATGGTAATTATTATTCCCCGCGTAAGCTTACCACGTTCAAACCACGTACGCAAGCGTAGTATTTTGACAATAGAAACGACGCCAACTTCGCGTTTTTTCGCGCGGTTTCGTTCATTGAACTTAATTACGACATTCTCACACACAATGAATTAGGGCAAAGTAAGGTAATCTAATTTTATAGGTAGGTACGTGAGTGTGCATTTTTTACTCATTGTTCTTTAAAGCAACTGATTCAACAAAATATCTCGACAATAAACGGAGTTGGTATTTTAAAGCAACTGATTCAAGAAAATATCTCCACAATAAACGGAGTTGGTCTTTTAAAGCAACTGATTCAACAAAATATCTCGACAATAAACGGAGTTGGTCTTTTAAAGCAACTGATTCAACAAAATATCTCGACAATAAACGGAGTTGGTCTTTAAAGCAACTGATTCAACAAAATATCTCGACAATAAACGGAGTTGGTCTTTTCATGTTTCATGCAGTCCTACTATAAATATTTGTAACATTATAAACATATTTTGATAAAATAAAAAGGCGTAGTGTTCATGGTCCAAACTCCAAGGTTGCTGCGCAGACGCATCGTAGACGTTGATTAGACGTTATCACTACAAATTGTGTTACGAACCCTATCTGTTAGCTTTGTTACTGCTGCGGAATGATGAAGACAGGAAAACTGGAGGATTGTGTAAGGGAGAGAGAGAACTGAGGATGAGGATTCATTTTCTATTTTCTTAAGTACCTGGTACTTGTTGACAGCCTACACTGGCTTCTCATACCTGTTAACACTGCAATTTTATAACATTGTGAAAGGCAATTGACCGACTGACTTGATTGACTGCTGCGCTGCGTGTCGCGGGTTCGATTCCCGCACGGAACAAATATTTGTATGACCTACATGTATTTGTTCCGAGTCTGGGTGTTTTTCTATATATAATATGTACTTATGTACATATTTACAAAAACAAAAAAAAATTGTATATAAGTAGTTTATCAGCCATCTTGTTACCATAACACAAGCATTAGGTTGCTTAGCTTGGGACAAATGGTGCTGTGTGAAATGTCCAGGGATATTATTATTATTATTATTAATTATTTTTAAAGAGTAACCGTGGAGTTTCTAGCCGGTTATTCTCTATAGGAAACGTCCAAGTGGAGCCGTGCATATAGCTTCTGAGGTTTCATAAGTGCCCATGTAGGTTTATGTGAAATAAAATATTTGGAATTTGTATCTCTAGTTTTCTTTTGTTTCAAATTGAATCACATATCACAAAAAAAGACGTTTAGCAAAATGGTTCTAGGGCAATCTTCTAACAATTCATAACAACATGTTTTGCATTTTATTTTCGACACATGCGGATGCACTATCATATACCTACCTACATAAATTCACACCTTTTTCCCATTGGGGTATGCAGAAACTACAGCCTCTGCTATCTCCTACATACTCTGGATATCTATATAATAACTCTTAACTTTATTAATAGACTTTGATCTTAGATAAGATAATGAAGAAATCAATAAATGGCGACTATTTTATGGATAATCTCCAACACGTGTCAAACTACGAGTATACCAAAATAAATCTGCCTAGCTTTTTTCCAATTACGTTGGGGTCAGCTTCCAATCTAATCGGTTGCAGCTGAATTGGAGTCAAGCTCGTTCCGCCATCTTCATATTCGCCTTCCGCGATGACGTCGTGCGTAGGTATATTACCTAATAGATTAGGTAAATGTGCCTAAGTATACAATGTAATTATAAAGTCTAATGTACCGGGCTTTTGCAGAATAGAAAAACCCATGCCTAATTATTTATTATTCCATTCCCAGCTACTTAATGAGCCGTTGCACTATGCACCTATCTTTCTTCTAAGTGAAGTTAACTCATTATCTAAAAATCATAACCCTCCTTTAGCTTTGCCGTAGTTGGGTATAAGTGTAAAAATATAACAGGATACTACTACTATACTTTTAATAGCCTAATAACCTGATTAATAGTAAAATAGATTTAATAAGCCAAGCCATCCTTGATAAAGTTTAGTAACTAGTCCCTGGAGACAGAATTGATAAATAGGACAGTTTAGATAATAATAGAGAATAGCTACAAATAGAATACTCTTTAATTCTTACAATAGGTACACCAATTATGCAAGCTCAATTAAGTTAGGGTTTCCTAAAACTGCGGTGGCCACCATAGCGACCGCAATTTACTGTCGAATGACGTCACTAGGTCGTTATTAAAAAAATAAGTTGGTTTGTTTTTCTTAGAGAGCGTTTTTTGACATCGTAAAGTCAAACCCGGTGCCATAAAATTCATGTCGGCGGTCTCTGCGGCCGTTATGTGCCGGCCACCGCTATTCTAGGACACTGGAGGGTACAGGACAACCGATCCAATAGTTTTAAGCACGTCTCATTGTTATGTTTGGGAAAACAAATAGGCAGCAATATATGATAAATGATAATACACTTTTAGAAAGTAGATGATGACGTTAGAGACCCTACGGCGCTCGGGAACTTTGGTGCACGTATTGTATTTGCTTATTGTCGAGCGTCGTAGTAAAATTCATTGTTTTATTAGTTTCTAAATGTTTTGTTACTTGTAATGTAAGTTTGTTGCCTGCAACTATTCATAAAAATACTAGATAAGGTATCCCGGTCTCCGCTATGCATCGCTTGCACAAAGTGAAAAAGGGCTCTATGACATGGTTGTAGATTGCGACTCCACAGAAGGCCATCATATCATCTGCCTATCTTTTTTCCAAATATGTTGGGGTCGGCATCCAGTCTAACCGAATGCAGCTGAATATCGGTATTTTACATGGAGCGACTGCCTATCTGACCTCCACAACCCAGTTACTCCATGTTAAGACTGGTTGTCAGACTTTTGGGCTTCGGACTACTCGTAACAACTGTCAAAGATCTACGAATGACAGCTGGGACCAACGGTTTAGGGTCAGTACACACCGAGACGCGACGCGACGCGACGCTGCGCGCTCACTTTAAAAGAGAGAGCTGCACGGCGCAACGTATTCTGAACTCTCACAATGCAATGTGTACCTTTTCGTGTAGAAAATAAAGGATATTTTGAGTCACTCTTTTAAAGTGTGCGCGCAGCGTCGCGTCGCGTCGCGTCTCGGTGTGAACTGACCCTTAACGTGCTTTCCGAGGCACGGAAGGGTCTCGATATGTAACGATGGTCACCTGTCCACAGACCAACCGCGGCAAGCGTAGCTTAACCTGATTGATCGGCCAGTGCGGCTGTTATTATTTAGCCACGGGCCATCACCTTAAACCCGTTTAAAATTTCACCGACTAGATTGTCTTTTTCCACGATTTGAAATTAATTAAGCGATTGTTATCTTCCTACTGACCTGTCCTGTACCAAAAGTAGCTGATAAGGTTTAATTAATTATTACTATCAAGGATTTGTAATTCACCGGAATTATCGTAGGCTGTATGTTGTTGCCAAATATGTCATATCTGGCCTCGGCAAATGACCTCGTCTATCTTTTGTCGATGCCTATCTATGCTCATTACTCTATCTTTGCCCAGCACTGGAACACAGTTCCGGTAAAAAACAAAAATGATAATTTCTCTTGTCTTATCGTCCTTGATTTTTGACAAATTATTTTCGAAATCATCATCTTATTAAGCAAAACTATTTCTAAGTTCCTTCATGTGACCTGAGTCAGAGTGAGTCTGAGTTGTTCTTCGGCAAAAGAATTAGCATTCACTTTCTCTAACATGCCCATTCCCAGTAGTGGGAACATTACAGGTTAAATATGGAGATGGAGAACAATGCAGTCTCTTAAAACCAGCCAAGGGCGAGTCGGACTCGCACACAAAAGGGTTCCGTACCAATAGATAATTGTTATGATTTTATTTCGTTATTTTTGTACGAAGTTTTCCATCTAAGTGCATTTTACAAGTTAGGCCTGTATAGTTTAGAGGGAGGGGGGACGCTCTATTCTAACAAAAAAAATGTGCTTTAAAGTTGAATATCTCGCAAACGAGTGCATTTTACAAGTTAGGCCTGTATAACTCCTGAACTAACAAAGTTATCTAAGCCGTTATAATTTGTCTTCAAAGTTCATCACATGGACTACCATCATGAATTTTTTCAGATTTTTCGAGCCAGCCGTTTGGCTTTTAGAGGGAGGGAGGAGGGATGCTCTATTTTAACAAAAAAATGGACTTTAAAGTTGAATATCTCGCAAACGGATACCTAAATAAAAAAATCGTCTTAGCAACCTCTCAATGTTTTTAAAAGACCAGACCCCCATACTATGGGGTAGACGAGAGGAAAAATAATCACCCCACTTTACGTGTAGGGTACCAAAAAAAAAAAAATATTATTCGTGATTTTATTTTAGCACTTGGTGGACGTGGTAAATACACATATCCTTGCAAAGTTTCATCTCTCTAGTACTAACCGTTTGGAAGGTAAGCCGAAGACGGTCGGACGGACGGACGAACGGACGGACATGACGAAACTATTTAATAAAGGTTCCGAGACGTGAACTACGGAGCCCTAAAAACTAGGTCTATCATCCGGCCGGATTTGTCCGGACATGTACGGCGTTTTGGCGCCCTGTACGGGCGTTGTCCAGCTTTGCCATTTGTCCGGACTTTTCGAAATAAGGGGACATTTTTAGTAATTAAAAGTTGTTACGGAAAAAAGAAAGAATAAAAAGTAAAATCTCCGGACGTTTTTTTGCGAGAGGCCGGCTTTTTGTCACGTATTTTCAAGTTTGGTGACGCTTCTTGAAACACACACTTAGAAAAAGTATCTTTCTAACTCCAGACGGGTCGTTACAGGTCACCGGTGATTTTCCTGCGCGTGAGTGCATTACACCCAGACGTACAAAGTGCGGCTCGTCCAGACGACGCGACCCACTTGCCGTTATGTAAACATCATTTACAATTATAAACAAATCCAAGGATATCTCTAACTGTACTCACGTGACGGCTCCTTGAAGTGTCGTCGATAATAAAAGGATAATCTCGTTTTAAAAGTGTCTAGCAGTAAATGGCTGAATATCTGTAAGAGATCGCTTCTAGCGATACGACCGCCCATTGTCGCCCTATGTGAAATTTCTACATTTATATTTGTAATTTATTGTGTAGTTACATAATTAAGACTACTCTATTCTATCTATGCGGCGGCTACGAGACTACATTCCCCTAACTAACCATCCTTGAAAAAAATTACTTTGATTTTAAATGTACTTTGTTGCTACAACTTGAATCCCTAAAAAAATCGTGGACTAGGTAAGTATTAAAACAGATGACGCATATGTTACAGTTTACACAAAGTATACACGCCCTACCTGCAACAAAGGTACACTACACGACCTTAACAATGCACTCTCTAATTGCAGGTAAAACAAAAGCATTACACCTTCAGACTAGCTAACAGAGGGTTGGGTCTACGTATGGTGTTAGGTCAAACACCGTAGACGCTACGCCGTAGCGTCGTAGCACCTACGTAGCTCACCGTAGACGTTTTTAAAAAAGCTAATCCCAAACTTTCGAAGGCCTTATAAAATTGGTACAAAAGCTTTCTACGAGACAAGTCATCGTACAAAGATGGACACATAATGTGTTTAGGCAACCAGTTAATTATAATAATAGCTAATCCCAATTAAAAATAAAAGTTAATTAGCAGTCTTGTGCTTTATAGCGGCATGTCATGTTAACGCTGCGTGTCTCCGTATATCATGCCATACCTCTGGACAGTATAAAACATTTTTATCAAATTAGTGTTAATGTCTGTATGCTAATTAAGCATCTACGTTCCATATTTATATCGCCGTGTGAAAGGTCGCGATTGGCATTAATTATGATATTATTTCAATCATTATTGGGTAATTTATCTCGTGGTTTGAAAGACGATGTAGACGACTGTTTATTAGAGCATGAGAGTTGTTTAACCCTTCGTATCGAACGTCGATCCACGGGAGATACAATGGCTTTTTCTAATTGTTTCTGTAATTGTAATTCATTGGGTTAGTGGCATTTTTAAGCAAAGCGCATGCCTTGGTAATTGGTTAAAAGTTTAAGTCCGCAAAAAATCAAAAATTCACTGACAGACAACGTGCGTTGCATTTTAGATGTTTTCAGTGAATTTTAGTGCCCACACCCGTTTAGTCTAGAAGCATGAAATTTTGCACAAGATTTCCTTACACAGTGAAAGTGGGCACTATGGAAGTGAATTTAGAAAATGCATCCCCTAAAGTCTTTCAATTTCTCTATTTAAGGAGGATGCGGTAAGGTGGCCCGCGAAATTCAAATTTACTTATGTTTTTTTGCAATTTGCAGGTCAGGATCAGATTATATATTGATTAAAATATGATAAGCAAGCGTAACAAGTACAAGTATGACTTAATAGAATTATAATAATCATTAAAATCATCAATAAAACTCTCTCAGTTCATATAATCCTATTGAATGACAATTTCATGAAATGCGTTTCCCCTTAACTAACATTACCCTGTTTAAAGAGAGGATGACGGTTTGTAGTTCTTACCGATGGGAAATTAAGCCATTGGGCGTTTCTTATATAATTGTAGTTTCGCTCCGTGTTACTTAGCTGCATCCGGTTACACTAGTAGTCGACCCCAACTTCAGTTGAGAAAAGGCTAGGAGATGATGGTAATAATAATTATAATATATGGAATATCACAAACTAAACTAAACACACTCATAGAAAAAAACACATGTAAATTGAAAAAAAAAAGATCTCCTGCACGAGGCCAAAAGCCCCCCCGCCCCTTATCTCAGCTTGATGTTGCGAAATTAAAAGATTGCTTGTATATTGATAAGGCCCGCAAAAGAAGAAAAGAGAATTTATATCATCAGGTCGGGTCGATATATGAATAGTTCAACACGTATGTCGCGGGTCAAACCTATTTCTTACGTAATATCATTTCTCGAGTTATTATACCTTCCCTGGCCATGTATCACCTCATTGGTCACTTGTCCTTTTCATATCATTGGGCCTTTCCATCTATATATATAAAAATCAATGCCACTTTTCGTTGTAATTTTATAACTCAAGAACGGCTGGGCCGATTTAGCTGATTTTGGTTTTGCAATGTTTGTCGTAGTCCAGGGAAGATTTAAACGGTCAGAAAATATGGAAAAAGGAGTAGGGTAGGAGTAGGTTAGGAGTAGGGTAGGAGTAGTGTAGGAGTAGGGTAGGAGTAGTGTAGGAGTAGGGAAGGAGTAGGGTAGGAGTAGGGTAGGAGTAGTGTAGGAGTAGGGTAGGAGTAGTGTAGGGGTAGGGTAGGAGTAGGGTAGGAGTAGGGTAGTAGTAGTGTAGGAGTAGGGTAGGAGTAGTGTAGGAGTAGGGTAGGAGTAGGGTAGTAGGAGTAGGGTAGTAGTAGTGTAGGAGTAGGGTAGGAGTAGTGTAGGAGTAGGGTAGGAGTAGGGTAGAGGATAGGGTAGGAGTAGAGTAGGAGTAGTGTAGGAGTAGGGTAGGAGTAGGGTAGGAGTAGGGTAGGAGTAGTGTAGGAGTAGGGTACGAGTAGGGTAGGGGGTAGGACACCACGTGAACGAAGTAGCGCCGGGCAGCTAGAAATAATTTATATGGCAAAACAACGTTTGCCGGGTCAGCTAGTACTTTGAATCTCTCTATTACCTTTTCACGCCTCAATGGCTAAACAGATTCCGATGAAATTTGGCACATGGGTTAGTAGAAAATGACCTGGGTTAGGACATAGAATACTGTTTATACCGGTAGTTTGTTCCCGTGGGATAATTTCCCACCTTAACGCGGGTGAAGCCGCTAGCAAAAGCTAGTACTTTATAGTCGACTCCTGAGCTCAAGAAGGTATGTTTTCCAACTATCCTCATCATGTGACAAACAACCTCAAGTTATAATTAGCACGAAAATATTACGCAACCTTACCCACTAATTATTGTAAGCAAGTTGAGAGGTCAGTCGGTACTAACTCAAGAGTTAAGATAAGAAATATTCTTCAATTCGAAGCTTCGCATCCGGGATGCAGAGCGGACTTCGATCGCTGATACTATGATACAAATTCCGGATCACGGGTTATGGCGCATCGTAATTAGTGTTGTTGTTTACTTTAATTATATTGGGTCCATTGATGTAGTGAAGTAGATTATTACATATTCAGCGATGGACGGACGATCTTGGTTCTTTCCTGAGAGATTAGCCTCAAGCGGCAAAAGACAGGGATAAGTGGAAGGAGGAAAGGGACGTCTTCAGTGGGACAGACACTAGCGACTCGCGCCTGCTTTGCACGGATTTACGACTTGACAAGAAATCAAGACTTCCTTATGATCTATTTGGAGACAAGAGTGTTGTTCGAAGATGTATTGATGATGAACTACAGCCTTGTCTCCAAATAGATAATAGGTTTACTAACATAGGTATAAGTTATCTTTTTGTTTACTAACCAAAATAATGATTATTAAAATTTTAGTATTAATTCACCTACTTTTTATACAAATATACCTTCTAAATGATGGTGAAGATCCCATCAAAATCCATTGTTTGAATGATACATTATTTTATTTCTCTTAGTAGGTTTGTACAAACACTTTTACACGTCAATCATATTTTTAAAAACTAGATGAGATAGGCGTTTAGTTTAGAAGATCTAACCGATCACACACACAAATATGAAAAGCGACTTTGTTTTATACTACTCAAGTACAGATAAACATACCCAGCTATATAGAGAAGCAAGACAGTAAACAAGTTCGGTATTATGAAGTTAATGAATAACTACTAAATCCTCAACTAGCATGGTATGGCTACATATGGTCATCCCCTTATTGACCGGTTACAGATGATTATTTATTAACAACATGACCTACACGATTGGCTGGAAAACTGCATTTGGCCTATAAATGGAGGCATGTTTAGAAACTACGTACTAGTTTAGTTACTTCAGTATTACTACAACCGATGTGTGCGGAAATGAGTTTAAAATATAGTTAAGTAGGTATACTTAGCATAGCATTATCAGCTTATAAACGTACCCACTGCTGGGACATAGGCCTTTTTTCGATGGGAAAGCCGTAATCCACCACGCGGGCTCAATGTGGTAAATAGCACATGTCTTCGAATTTTTGTTTCTAAGACATGTCGGTTTCCTCACGATGTTTTCCTGCACTGCTACCTACTACATATTTTTTTTCCGTTTATGCCCGCGTGGTAAGAAGTTTTATACGTTGCGTGTGACAAAGTAACTTACCTTTTTATTAAGGCTTTTATTGACTACCTATTATAATTTTGTCGTAATAACATCTTTGGCCCTTTTAACGATCCTCCGTTTGGCATCCGCATATTTTCATGTTATCATCTTTCTCATAGTTTTGTTGGGAAACCCTAGCTGTGATTTGCAATCGATGCTTCGCACACTGACCTACATACACGAAAATAGACTTTCAATAATAGGGGTAACAAAAGCTATTGTTGATGCCACACAAACTTCTACTATGTTAAATTACGCACGGCATGTAAGCGCGATATTTTTGTGCTATCTCTTTTAACGCCATATGCTATGAATAAGACAGCTAATATTGAAGGTTTTTGGTAAGGATTTAGTGGTAAAGGGTAATTGTTATTAACTGACTTGCAATTTTTGATTTTAGGTGATGAATCTTAAATTGTATCAGTAGTTGCAAAACTGTAGTAGAGGTAGTACGTTAATAACTCTATTTAGAATTAGTTAAATCTAGAAAATTGTAGGTTCGTAAACAGTATGGCGAAATGTCCGATTCATCAAAAAGTCTTTATTCGGCGCGCTCAAGAGCACCTCTTAATGAAGCTGGTGCAAGATGGTGGGAAATGTTCGGCGATGTAAACCAAACAGCGGAATACTATGTGCAAAAAGAAGCTAAAGACCCGCTAGTCGATAATAGTAAGGATACCGATGACAACAAATCATCCGATACCAATAATTTAAAAGTACAAAGAGCATTAACTTCAAAACTCTATGAAAACTTTATTGACAGAACTGTGAAAAATGTTGATCCTAAAGGTAAAGTATTGAAAAAATGGAGGGAAGACCAAGCGAAAGCAAGGTACGAACAAGCTAGGAAAGCCGTTATTAATTCACTGAAAGAAAAATTCGGTGGTCCACTGCAACAAAGCACTGTACCCTCTGTGTCTAATGTCAATAAAGGGGATAATACTAAAGCAATACCAACGATTATCATAACTGGAGACAATGTCGAAGAAACATCAAATTCGAATGTAAATCGTGACGGTGATAGTCGGACGGAATTTGGTTCCAATTCTGTTAGCGCTAAGGTTGAAATTTTGAATGCAAGGGTTGAGGATGTCAGTCACGCGAGGAGGCTTCAGATGGGGCCAGGTGGTGAGCTGGCACAGTGGAGGCTTGCTCCTCGTGGCAGTAGGGCGGCGGGCGCGGAGGGCGGACTACGCGGGCTTACGAGGATCGACATGCCGGTAAGTAACTGCATTTTACCTAATATGTTCATTACTTTCACCCTAATCATTTTGACGCAGACCACAAGTATTTTTAAGACTTTTGTCTGACATTGGGGACAAAATCGTGTGATTTTCAAATCTACATAAGTCTGTTTACAATTAACTAATTTGACCTATTTCCCCTTCCGTTCCTAAAGATCCCTTATCTTTAGAAACTCCTTAAATTACTTTGAATAGATCGCTTTTTGTGCTAAAGTTTTAACTGCAATTCTAGCAAGACAAACAAAACTAATTTCCCACATACATAGCTCTCTAGCTTTCCTTTTAACCGAAGGATGTTATCGGGTTCAAATTGAAGGCAGTAAACATTGCTTCCATTAGTACTTACGATGCAGGGAATAACCGATAGTCATGCTATCACGAACTAATCGGGAACCGGGATCTACCCTGACTTTCTGTACATGGACTACGTATGGATTTATTACGATAGCTTGCCGGTAATGCATGGATTTTATAGGCTTTAGTAACGTCAATCGGATTATGTGCATTTGAGCAATGGGCATTGATCGTATTAAAAAAGGGTGCCTTAGCAGCCGAAATATAGTTTGGTATTGTATTTTTGGCTCTGTTTTGGTGTTGAAAAAAAATCCAAAAATATTATCTCTGCTGAAACGTAGAGGTTTTCTAGTAGCTGTACCTAAAGAAACTCTGAGCTGAGTTTTATCGCACTCGAGATAATAAATGAACATCGGTATACTCGAGTTCGAGTAGCATTCAATTGGGAACCTCAACATGGTCATTTATCGGCTAGATATGATGATGACGATTGTGACGTTCCTAACACACCCACGTTTTGAATACGGTTAATTGCCATACCGTATGTTTAGCAGCGGCGGCGGCCCGGGGGCTTATCAATAAAGACAGGTGTAACCATCGTGATTTTATTTTGTTTACTCCTGGAATGATAGGCGATGGCCTCAATTAGAACTTATCAGTAATTATCTTGGTCTAGATGAGGCGTATCAGTCGTGTTTCAAATGTGAGCAGATGGCATTGCCGACATGTTTTTTTATTAGATAGGTAATTTGCTAGAATATTTTGTTCAGGAATCGAAGATTTTTATTATTATTTTTGTTCGGCATGATTTTAAGATGAACTTTTATCTACTGTCACAGATTACTTATTCATTTGCGAACCTGCTATGAGGGCCCATTGGGGGCCATTGAGGACCTCACCTCAATAGTCAAACTGTTGGTACTAAGATGGACAAACATCCAACGATGTTTCTCGGTCTCAGAACCAAAAAAATGATTTTTAGGAAACCCGTACGATGATCAGATCTGTTAGTCAAAAAACTAACTTCATGTTCTAAATATATTTTTTTGGCAGTGGAGCAGCAAAATAATCAAAAACTGGGCCAAGTTCCACAAGTTTAATGAAACAATCTGGTATAAAAACGCAGTGATTACTGTTGACGCGATAGGGGCTGAAATGGCTTCATATCTGTTTCGCAATGTACTAATGTTCTGTTAGCACGTTATGGCCTGCGAAACGCGCAACTTTTCAAATGTTTTACTACAATTCACTACAATACGCATTGTGCGTGGCTTGAGTCATCATCGTCTTTTTATCACTTCTTAAATTAATTAGGTACCTACAGACTGAAGACTTCTATGACCTCGGAGTTTGTTTCGGGATTTTTTTTCAGGGTATATATAATAATTTCTCTTAAAGCACTATTATTGGTCGGAGACAAGAATTTATTAGATATGATGATTCATTATAGAGTCGTAGATCAGCTCTCTTGAAGGTCTATAGACAGCCCCAAAGCAAAAGAAGAAGTGGCGCGACAAACTCTCCAGCAACACTTCTCTGTCTGCTTAATTACAAGAACGTTAATTACTCTCTCAGCCTAGGATCATTATTATAATGAAAGACTCACCCAGTCACACTAACAAACACACACACATATTTCACACACTACATTCTAACTTATTTCATATTAATCGCTCTCCTACGTCAGCCCACTTGGACATGGCCTCTTGGCATTCTCCGAGTCTCCTAACTTAATTAGCCTTGAATATTACGTGTGCACCCGAAAGCGGTCTTCAACCGACTCCCCTTACAGCTTCGTTATAATTCCTCAGTCTCACATTCTAAAATCACCTCTCTTACTTTCGCAGCATATCGGTTTATTGCCTATTTTGTAAAATGACTCAATTGTTTCAACTTGAGTGTCAACTTGAGTCGGGGCTATACCCAAAACGGACCCTCCGTTTTGGGTTTTGCCCCGGCTCAAGTTATGGCAACCAGTTATGTCACTAGTACATGTGTTTCTAAGTGGCGGAGCCATGTGCCGGTTTTAAAATAAATATAATATTTTGTTAATAAATGCATGTATGTATCTGATCCTAGTTAATCAAAGAAAGTCAACCTGAAGTAGAGACTTAAAAAAGAAAAAGAAATATTACCAAACATAATTTGTGTAGGACCGCGGACAGCTATATCATAAGCACGTGTAATCTGACACACTGTTATTAAAAAAGGGTTTATTTACATATCTATTCTAGTTGTGACCGTGAACAGTGCTGTTGCCTACGTGACCAATAAAGTGTTGTCTATTAGATACACGAGTAACTTCCCAAATCACGTGATGATGCAATGATATGTAGATTTTGGGCGAATAAAAATAAAGTGCATTTTCTTTTACACTGGGCTTTCATGAGACTGGTTTTATTTAGAAATACTTTGTAAACAAACTTTTTGGAATTACAAATGTACATTTTGTTCTAATTCAGATGAGCCATGCCGTATTTTTTAAAACTTCAACATTCTTATCTGAATCTCAATCTGTCAGAAAAACGTAGGTAAATAGTTAGTAATAGTAGGTAAAACGTAGTAAATAGGTAGGTAGTTCGTTTTTTACAGTGGTTGTCGCTGAGATGAAATGTCGACTTTATAAGTAGGTGCGAGAATTGGCCTTCTGCTAGGAGACATTTATCATAGTGGTTGTTTCTAATCAAATTAACGTTAATTTGGTCGTCTGTTACTATGTGACTCATCCAAAGATGAGTTTACATAATAATTGACATAGTAACCTTATAATATTGACTTTGTTACCCTGTTATCAAAATATCAGAGTAACAAAAAAAAGTTTCAATAAATGGTTAAGCACACACACATACCTACATTAAAAAGTGAGACCGTTTTGGATCATAATATTGGAACTTTTTTTAACATAAGATTATATCGTTGCATTAGGGACATACTGATTATATTTTGTACTTACAGCGGGGTAAAGCGTAACACTAACAGTAGAAATGACTTTCATTTTGACAGTTCAACAACATTCATTGCGTTATTTACGTTGTTGAGCGAAAGCGTTTTTTGATTTGCCACAGTGTGCTTTTGGGTAACACGTGTGTTCGAATCTTTGCGGTTTTTTTTTTTGTGATATTGTGTTTATTGTGACTTGTTATTGTGATTGTTTGTGTTTGTCTCGTTGTTACCTGCTGTCAGGTTTGTTTAGTGTTTGTTTTTTTTTCTTTTTTTTTAATGACATTGGCCACGATTATCCAATATGAACATGGATAAAAACAAACCCCCAGACCCTCCTGATGATATCCCTCTAACCCCCTTATCCGGCTTTTCTACATCTAACTCGTCTCCCACCCCCAACCCATTAAGCCAGTTTGCAGATGTTGTCTGTAACCTGGAGTCCCAAATCCTCCCATCCCAGAATTACCAGACTAACATACGCAAACGCCCTGGTAATGAAGAGGATGTACCCAATCGCCCTACTAAACAACCGAGATCTCATATTGGCCGTGTTAGGTACTCAGCAATAGACAAAGGTCCTTTCATCGTCCATGTTTCCCGTCAGGAACCTCAAGCCAATTCTGGAACTACCTTACACCCAGTTACATTTGGGCGTTTTTTGGCAAACCAGAAAATTTCGAATGTTGTTACAGTCAAGCGTGTTGGTAGAAACCGCGTATCTGTGGAGTTTTCATCCCCTCAGGATGCAAATGCTTTCATCTCGAACACTATTTTAGGCACAAATTTGTATGAAGCCGTCATTCCATCCTTTAATATAACCCGTATGGGTGTTGTAAGTGGAATTCCTACGGAATTCTCAGAAGAGGAAGTTCTAACCTATTTAAAAGTACCAGTAGGCTGTGGACCTATTATTAAAGTAAGGCGAATAAATAGAAAAGTTAACAAAGATGGTTTAACTGAATACAGGCCCACAGAAACTTGTGTCATCACATTTGATGGCCAAGTCTTACCACACAGAATTTTTTGTTTTTATACGTCCCTTACTGTAGAACAATATGTCTACCCCACCATTCAATGCCGCAAGTGTTGCCGATTTGGTCACGTAGAATCCCTTTGTCGTTCCAAACCCCGTTGTAGCAAGTGCGGCAATGATCACCCCGGTGATGGTTGCAGCATTGCTGAGAGCGAGGCTTTCTGCGTGTTGTGCTCTGGAGGTCACTTTGCAAATAGCAGGTCCTGTCCGGAGTACGGCAGGCAGAAGACCATTAAGACTATTATGGCTGAGAAGGTGATTTCATATTCCGAGGCAAGTAAAACTGTACCTATTTCTACTCGTAGCTATGCAGACATTGCAAAATCACAAAGCCAGTCATACCGCAAAACTGTGTCTCTTAAGCCAAGGACCCATGCTCCCCTTTCTCCCTCCTATAATAAAACAGCTCACCAGCAGTTCACTAGCACTCCTCAATCTTCTCAGCCTAATGGCTGTGCTCTCAACAGTCAATTAACAGAATCTCCTGAAAACTTGTCTTCAATAATTGAACTTCTCAGTAAACTCTTGTTAACTTTAATGTCCTCATCCAGCAAAACTCAATTACCGTCCAACGTTGCCACATCACTCATTAACTCTCTTTCATCCCTTAACAATGCCTCGGTTTGTGTTTCTTCAATGGAATGTGAGGAGCGTGTGGCATAAGAAGCACGAGCTCACGTTCCTTCTGAACAAATACAAACCTTTAGCTTGTTCCCTTGCTGAGACTTGGCTAGTTCCGAGTCTTAGTTTCCGTTTACCTTCCTATAATATTCTCAGATGTGACCGATCTGATGGCTATGGCGGGTCGGCTCTCTGCGTGAACAATCGTGTTCCACTTGCGGCGGTATCCTTACCTTCTATTGGCGATGATATTAGCATAGTGGCTAGCAGGGTAGAGGGTGTAACCCTCTTATCTGTCTATATTGCTCACCCTCACCAAAGTTTCCTTCCAATCTTTAAGCGTACCCTGGAAAACATAGCAGGCCCTATACTTGTTATGGGGGACTTCAACTGCCATCACTTTAGGTGGGGTTCTGAACGCTGCGACTCTTTTGGGGAAGGCTTAGTTGAAATCTTAGATGACCTTAACCTGTGCATTTTAAACAATGGTTGTCCAACTCGTAGGTCTCTTCCTGGACAGCATAAGAGTTGTGTTGACCTTACATTTTGCACACTGGATATCGCAGCGTCGTGTCATTGGGAGTGTACCAGTTTGTCACATGGGAGCGACCACTATCCAATTGTAATAACTTTGGCTGATAAAACATACCTAGAAAAGTCGAGCCCTCCACTCTTGAGGTATAATTTGTCTAATCCTGATTGGGCAGAGTATTCCTCATTATTGGAGGTCAAAATTGATTCACTTCCAAATTTAGCTTCACGTGATTTTGATTTGCTTAGTCCCCTCCATGTGTCAAACTGTTATAATAATCTCATTTCAGCTATAACAGCTAGTGCAGAATCATGCTTTCCTGTTAAAAACTCAGCACGCGGGAAGATTCCTCCTCCACCATGGTGGGATCAGGAATGCACTGCAGTTATAAGGGAAAGGGATGATGCTGAAAAGATATACAATGACGCGATGATTAGCGCTAACCTAATAACGTTCAACAGGACCCTTGCTAAATCTAGAAGATTGCTGCGAAGGAAGAAACGCGCTGGTTGGGCTGACTTTTGTGGTTCTCTGTCCCCATCCACTCCTTTATCAGTTGTTTGGAAAAAGATCAACCGCTTTAGATCTGGGTGTTCCCATTCAATTTCTTCTCCCATCCCTCGTGAGACTGCTGAGCAGTTCTTTGATAAACTGGCTGCTCCGTATGTACCATCGGAAACTGAACATAATCAGCCGGTTTTTATTTTTTCTGAGGATCCTTTTGATGCGCCATTTTCTATGCAGGAGCTTAACTCTGTTTTAAAGCATGTTCATGACTCTGCCCCCGGTGTAGACGGTATTGTCTATTCATTTATGTCACGCGCGGGTCATAGAGCAAAAACCTTTTTTTTAGATATTTTAAATTTTTGCTACACTAATGGCTGGGTCCCCGACCAGTGGAAATCTCAAATTATCATACCCATTTTGAAACCTGGTAAACACATCGATGATCCGAACAGCTTCAGACCAATCGCTTTGTCATCAGTCCTTGCCAAAATTTTTGAACATTTAATAAAGAACAGACTAGAATTTATAGTAGAATCCAGAGACTTACTTCCTAAGTCTCAATTTGGTTTTAGAAAGGGACTCAGTGCTATGGATAGTGTTGGGGTTTTGGTATCAGATATACGCACATCGTTTTCTAAAAATGAATCTGTAGTCGCTGCCTTCTTGGACATTTCCTCTGCATATGACAATGTCCTTCTTCCCATTCTCAGGCAAAAATTGCAACAGCTGAGTTTACCGGAAAGAATGGTACAGTGCATCTGTAGTTTACTCATGTCTAGGTCTTTGGTTTTGAGAGTCCCAGGGGAAGAATTTGACGCCAGGATGTCATGGAAGGGCCTACCACAAGGTTCTGTGCTTAGTCCTTTACTGTACAACTTATATACAGCAGACATAGGTTCATGCCTCAATAACGACTGTCAAATTCTTCAGTATGCTGACGACTTGGCTTTATACACCACCAATAGCTCAGTTAGCGACGCTGCTACATCTCTCTGCGTATCCCTGGAGTCTCTGAACCAATGGTTAAATTCCCATGGTCTGAGTTTGTCTGCCCCAAAAAGTGCTGTAGTTGTGTTTTCTCGCAGGAGGCTAATACCACAAATTTCAATAAGCATTCAAGGGCATTGTGTACCGGTTTCTTCAAAAGTAAAATTCTTAGGCGTTTTTTTAGATTCCAAATTGAGTGGCTTACACCATCTAAATTATTTAGTTAATAGATGTGAGAGAACCATACCCGTACTAAAAGTACTTGCCGGTGTCTGGTGGGGCGCTCATCCCTACTCCATGAAACTGGTATACAATGCCTTAATCCGGAGTGTTCTGGACTACGGATCTTTTCTTTTAATTCCTTGCAATAAAGGCGCTTTGGCAAGGTTAGACGGAATTCAGGCTAAGTGCCTACGGATCATATCGGGTTGTATGAAGTCCTCACCAATCAACGCATTGCAAGTAGAGTGCGCAGAACCACCGTTGGCACTGAGAAGGCAGTATCTAGCGTCGAGATTTTGGGCTAGAGTCATTACCAAATCCTCCCACCCTCTTGTCCAAAAGGTGGATGTCTTGGATGTTGCATGTCGCAGTTCCAATTATTGGAACCATAAAGAAGTCCCTTTGTTTTTAAAATCCTTCCGTTTTTATCAAAATTTAGATTCCCCCGTTATTCAGTTTCCGAAACTCCCTATTTACAGTTTTGATTATGAAATTTTATGTTTTAAACCTGATATTTTTTACAATATTGGCATATCTAAAAACTCTCCTTCGGCTGACTCTGCTTTCAATGCGGCGGTTGGTGAGCGGTGGTACAACTTTCAAAGATTTTTCACGGACGCCTCTAAGTTATCAGACTTAAGTTGCACTGGTGCTGCGGTATACTATCAAAACTCCAAAATTGTGTTAAAATTCAAATGCCCTATGCAATCATCTGTGTTTACGGGTGAGTGCGTGGCCATATTAGAAGCCTGCCTATTTATAGAAGCCCATAGCATAGATTTTGGTGTCATCTTTACGGACTCACTCAGTTGCTTGCAAGCTTTGGAGCAGAATCCTCTCAAGAGTAAACTGTACAGTCCTATAGTTCTCCAAATTAAAAAGTCTCTTTTCTCTTGTGCCAAGAATCACAAAACTGTTCACCTGGTTTGGATTCCAAGTCATTGTGGCATAAGAGGAAACGAATATGTGGATGCTCTTGCTAAGGATGCTGTTACGTCCCAAGCAGCTGACCTTAAACACTTTAAATGTCCGGGCTACGATTTGCTGAGCCTTCCAAAAAAGAGCTTGCTAACCTCATGGCAGGTGCAGTGGCAAAATTCGAGTAAGCAGAAAGGTGCTTATTATCACGCAATACAGCCTAATGTTACGCCCAAGCCTTGGTTTTACCCTTATAAAAAAACATCGAAGAAGGTCATTTCTATTATTTCCCGTCTCCGCATAGGCCATTGTTGTTCCCCGGTATTCCTCCACAAAATCCGGGTCAGAGATACATCGCTCTGCGAATGTGGGTTGGATGAAGGTACTTTGGAGCACATCTTCTTTAACTGCTCCAATAATAACCCAGCCCATGACTTATATAGTTATCTCCCTAAATTAAAGATCCCTGTCCCAACTAACTTTCCATCCCTACTAACACATTCTTCCCCAAAGCTCTTTCAGGCTTTGATGTTTTTTATACGTGTCAATGATATCAAATTATGATGATTTTTGTGTGATCATTTATATTCATTTATGTAATAATATAACTAACCATATTTTTTTATTTTGTTGGTTTTCAGTGTACTACTCATACCCGTCAACAAGTTTCACAGTAAATCCAAAGTTTTATTATTGGATTTCGAACTTTAAGTGTTATTTTTTTTTATTTTTTTTTTCACACGTTTTCTCATATCACATCTGACATTGGCAGAATTGTCGACATCGGCACCATTGCCATAGAGAAAAATAGAATAGAATAGAATACGTTGTTGAGCAGACAATTTTTTACAAAATATGAAGAAAATGGATTAGCAAAATCCTTCAAAATTATTCAGATTGTGTTTGAAAGTGTGTTACGCAATTAGGGTGCAGGTGTGGAAATACACAGTAAAAAAACAAAAAATAAATGCAAAAAAAATTCAATTCCCAACATAGATAAAAAAAAAGTAAACAAATTAAGCATTAGGTTGCTTAGCTTGGGACAAATGGTGCTGTGTGAAATGTCCAGGGATATTATTATTATTATTTAAGTACAAGAAGTACTTATTAGACACAGAGTCATGATTATTTATTCTATGAAATATTTATAAAGTAATTATATTTGCACTGAATTTTAATTTGGTAACATTTAGATATCTCGTGGACTTTGTCACTCGTGATGATTTCATGATAGATAGTAGATCTAGACATTTTTACATCGAATTACGATTAATTATTTGTTTATGAATATTTAAATATCATTGTTGATAACAAATTATATTCGTTAATTAGCTAAAAGTAGTGTTGATGATTGGGATGATAGATTGGGATTTCCCGCGGCTTTGTCCGTCTGATTAAATGTTAATTCTTTTTCTTGTATTATTTATATACACACATTGTATTTTTATATGTGTCTAAGTGCTTAGTTTGATAGAAAGTCAAAGTCTCACGACTTAGTGTTTTAATGATAAATCACTCGTCGACGTACACACTACAACGCGCCACGCGACGGGCCGCGGAAAACGGAGCCTTAATGCCCGCGAAGCGCGAATTTTTATGAAAAAAAACGCGCAGGGGCGCGTCATATGCACCCCGTCGGGTGGCGCATTGTAGTGTGTGATCATGAACTTTATAAATCGCAAGCCAATTCATAAAATATGAGGAGTAGGTAGTAACGCCAGTTTTTTTTTATACAACAACAAAATATTACTTCCCGACTGCTGTAAAACAATGTTCAATCGTAGCTCAAAAACAACCTATCTGAACTCTCATATAAATGCTTCAGATAATAAATCTAGGTACCTATCTGACTTTTGAAAAATCATCCCCCAGACAATTCGGTTTTTTACTTATTTAATCCTATTTACGAGTAATACCTATCTAATGTGTAGTTATGTAAACTGCGTGGTTTATGCCTACCTACATCTACATGCACTCTTAATCTAAACCAATTAAATTATGGAACGTTTTGCGTCGTAGACATATATTTTCGTAAAATGTTCTTATTATAGGTACAAAGTTTCCCTATCAATTTGTACCTAGTATGCACTAAATTACTGCGTAATAGTCGCTCAAATATTTAAAACATAAATTCAAGTTCGATGCACCGGAAAGCGGACTATTCTTTTACAACCTATATAAGGCACAGTTTCTATGTAAGCCATTGCAAAAACATTCTTATTACTCTTGTCATAAAGAGCAAGTAAACTGCATATCGCTGTATGCATAAAAGCATGCAATGAACTGAATTTCCTTTATAGTCTACTATCGGAGGATGTTGTATATTTTTAGATGGCTTTTTGTTTTAACTTTAACACACTGCCATAGTTTTACTTTAGGTACCTACAATGTGGAGATGATGATAGGACATTTAATGAAAACACTGGCAAAACTAATGCATAGGAGTTTTTAGGAACTGTCAAATAATTTGTAACATTGATTTAAAAAATTAAAACAAAAAAAAAACTTTTTAAAAACTTTTTTTATTACTTGTTAATAAAAAGAACTAAAAAGTTAAAAATAATTTAAACCTGATAAGAAAAATACCATTTTATAGGTACCTACTAAATAAAAGCGTGTTACATACATTTTGATGGAACATTAAAGAACATTTAAAGCTTATTACACCTTCATTATTTTTCTTTTGCAATCACAAGACGAATCAACTTCGACGCGGTTGTATCGCTTAGTACCTGAGTTCCTATGGCCACCTTCCAGCTCCATCATCAGACCCTGGTTACCATCTAGCACCAAAGTACTAGTCAAGACGAATCATACGAGCCCAAACTCGATGGGGCTGTGTCGTTTAATTACCGAGTTCCTATGGCCACCTTCCAGCTCCATCATCAGATCAGCTCCATGTCATAATAAATTTGCATTGTCGTCCGATTTACACATGCATGCAAAATTTCAGCTCAATCGGTTACCGGAAAGTGGATCAGACTTGCAAGATTTGATTACAGACAAACATCGGGACAGGTGAAACTAAATTAAAGCTTGTAAAAAAAGTGTTTTTTTCTAACAAACTAATAATGTCTAACTTACGCGAAAATATTCCAACCTGATTCAGAGTTATATGTTCGAGCCGTTTGGGGTTGAAACACTAGGGCCATGGGGTCCGACTGCCCACTTGGTTTTTCCAGATATCGCCAAGCGGTTAGTCGACTCTTCGCGTGTGGGCTGGCCTGTGTCTGTCTATGTGACCGCATTGTTCTTCTATACTTCGTAGTGGATTTTGATGTGGTTTTCACCAACATTTAGAAAATTTGTTCTGGAAGGTATGTACAGACGCCAGCACATCAAGCTACTACAACCTGTCAAATTTCTTTAATAGATTTTCGTCTTTATTGCGGAAGCGTTAGGTTCAAGGTGGATTGGAAAAAAATTACAGTTTCGGGCAGCTTGATATGCTGGCGTCTGTACTTAGATATAGGTAATAACGAAATCTCGCGGGTCGCTAGTAAAATATAAAGATAACTTCGAAGTAAACAACATTACTGATTATTGATAAGTATTTACGTAGTTAATAAGAAAATGATTGCAATTTGACGAGTTCTATTTATTGTGTACTTACTGCGGTATCGTCGATCAGGCTGATGCAGCGTGCTGAGGCCAAGTTCAAATTACCTTTACTTAAGAACGTAAACATTCTACTAAAGTATAACTGGATAATTATAATGATGTATGTGATTATTAATCAGTATCTCGTTTCTAAATTTCAATTTGCTTTGCGATTTTACTGATTATTCTTTGCTGCGTAACACACTATCAATCTCACAATCACAATCTGAATCATTTTGAAGGATATTGCTAATCCATTGCTTCATATGTTCGAAAAAATTGTCTGCTTAGCAACGTAAACAACGCAATGGATGTTGTTGAACTGTCAAAATGAAGGCCATTACTACTGTTAGAGTGTGTTACGCCGCAGATTTATTTGTCTCTAATACTGTCTTACAATAATAATAGTTTGATACATTTTCTTATCAAATTATTGCCCGCTATAGTCACCTAAATATTAAAAAAATATTGTTCTAGAAAGTATAACAATTTAGTAGTTACCTAGTTGAATAGTTTTTATCTACAACGTGGCGCTACAGTGGCGACATTAATTTAACACACGGGTAGGGCTAGTGGCCAGTAATCATAAAAAATATAACAACATAAAAAAAATCGTAACTTGAAAACTTCCAACTGCGCCGCTCGCAGACTTCGCCTTCTCTTTGCACGTTATTTGTTTTAATTACATTGATGCGATGTTATGATCCGTGACCCCGGCAAATGACCCCTGCGCTTCAGTTCTTTAAGTCAGTTTGCTCTAAGATGCTATTTTAGAAAATTGTTAGTTAATAAATAAATATTAATGTGTAATTAAATTAAAATATATTCGTAAAACTAAAACGCGAAACCGTATACGTGTGTTAAATTTAATGTCGCCACTAAAGCGCCACGCTGTATGATAGAAAATCAGATACATTATCATCTGCGGCTGTTATTAATTACGCAAAAGCCCCTCCTGTATGTAAACTATAATAATATCCGCCTAATCTTGTCCAAAGGCCTCTTCACATACAGAGAAAGTACGTATGAATTTCCTAAAGGAACTCTGCAAAAATAACTACTCATGTCGGTACTACAAAGTAAAGTATTTATCTCTGTTTGTACCCGTCTTAGATTGCCTAAGTTCAGTAGTGGACTAATACAGACTAACATAACAGATTATGCTGATAAAGAGATAATCCTCACGAAGCAACCACGAGGCTCCATGCGGCTTCGAACCGACACACCTCACGCGTAAAACTCATGTGTGTGTCACTATCAGTCGACCTTTCGTCTGAGGCTGACCTATGAGACTAAGGCTGTGATAAGCCACGGATATCTGCATGTTGGTATTGTGTTAATTGAGAGCACTGGGACTATCTGGATTTAGCTGGTGGTCTAATATCCACACCTCTGAGAAAGGGTCATCACGGGTCTATGAGTGTTTAGGTAAAATTATCACACTCATACCTCTCACGTTGGGCTTAACTGGCTGTCAAAAAGTAAGGTACGTAGGTATTATGCAAAGCAGTCCGTCAACATAACAGTATATGTTATGCGTGAGTATGTATGGCGATTTGGCGAAACTAGCCCAATTATTTTGATTGTTCTCTTCTCTTATAATATTGTAACGATCTAATTAAGTTGCATTATACTGACCTCCAAGATGGAGTTATTTGGATAATAATTTGCAAGCGTTATTATGAATTTCATCATCTTCAAATTAATTAAGAATGGAATTGATACTTAAATTAACCAGTGACAGAAAAATCCATTGCCGGAACTTTTGATGAAAACGAAGAAAATGTCATGTTTTTCCTGTCGTGCTCATTTAGTATTGCCATGCTTTACATTAATTTTGCTATGACAGCGTGATGTTGGGCTACATGACTATTACATGGGGTGTTCGAAATCCGACCGAAAGGTTCTGCCATAACTTGTCGTAAATTAATGATCGTAGAATGCCATAAATTACTTGTTGGCTTGTTACAACGAGGTAGGCTCTTTGCGGTATTAATAATTATGTCATTAACATTTTGCGTACTTATCAAGTTTTTATTGATATCGGAATTTCAATCAGTCATTTTATGGTTAAAATTCAATAGATAAAGCAAAATGTGGATTTTACCGGTTAATACATAAGTAATGAAAGTTCGACCCTATTTTAATATTATCTTGCTTTATCTTGCTATGTTGCAAGCCAGTCTATCGAAACATATTAATTTTGTACAATAACAAAAACAGTAGGTACATACCTTGGTGTTATTATTTTGATAAGTAAAATTACCAACGAAACCAGTATCTAGAAACTTTTTATCAAAATATCGTTCATAAAAGAAAAACAATTTAAAGTAGCTACTGTTGTTTAGTTGTACGTTGCAAGAGTCACGTGCGTGCACAGGACAATCAAATTTCGGCAGAATGGTACTAAACGCAAATAAATTTACATAAGGAACGTATCTCCGTAGGAATGGCTTTTTGGTAATTTGGGTAAATTGGCGCAAGATACATAGGTTTACTCGTACCATATTATAAGTTCCATAACTTCCTAATACCAATTCAAGGCAAAGTTCCAAACAACAAGTTAGTTAATTTATAGATATTAGTTGTCATGGGTAAAAATTGCGCGTATAATAATAAAGGGGCAACAAAGTAGGCAACAGCCACGTAGTAAAAACGGCTACGAATGGCGTAGCAACAGCGGTGACTGCTACGAAGAAAACTCAAACATGTTGCTACGCTTGTGTGTGTACGAGTAGTAGATAAATCTCTTCATCCGGTAAAATGGCCACGACACTAAACTACGTCGTCGTAGTAAAAATCGCGTATTTGTAAACGAAAGTTCCTAGTCAGTTTAATGCTTATCATAAATTATAGTAAAGGACGAACGCGCAACCAAAGTCTGTTTCTATTATGTCCAAAATGTCTAAAAGTTAGCATTCATTTGTCTACCTTTACTCACGACAAGCCGTCTAACAAACAACTGTTCCCAGTCAAAACAGGCGGTTGCAACTTGCAAATGACTCCCGTAATTACCTAGAAAATTGCAAAAATATTACCCTTGCCTGTTCCGAGCTGGCGAAACTAAACTCAACTAAGTGTTTGATTGAAGTTACACCTCTTGAACAGCACTAGATGTTACATTTCGAGTAATCTACTCAATTGCCCGCCGATTGCCGACGAATCGAGATCGGCGGTAAGCACCAGTTGGCACAATCGATAGGAAGACGAGTACTCCCATTTTTATAAACAACAGCAAAAAATTACCAACGAAAAAAATGGGCCCCTGGAAAAATTGGACTCTATGTCAAGGGCGTAACGCATTCCAATTTTGGGGCGGAAGTATGGTAACGGCAAAGTTATGTTTGTTATATTTTACCGGTTAACCAAGATGGCGGCTTTGACACGTGACATAAAACGATATTTATGAGCGGCAAGTTCGCGAGTCAGGATGCGACATGCGAGACCGTCACGAACCACGGATGTACGGATTTAATGAACGATTTCTATTCATGACGATTTTATGTGAAGCAGGAAGGCACACGGGACATGTCGAAACCTGAGGAATGTTCCTTATACGGTATAAGTTATGCTAATCTTCAAACAGCAGTTTGGACTCGACTTCATGTCGACTAGTATCACAAGTTGTCAACGTAATTTGCATGGAGTTAGTGTAACAAGACGTTGAACCAGGAAAATTGTAGCAACTTTTACGATACTCGTAAAGTTACAGCCATGCTTTGTGTAAAGAGGTAATGAGCGTTTAAAATGCACTGAGCCTTCATGTCTCGAAACTATAAATAGATGTCTATTTAAAACCACAGAGAGAGAGCCTTGAAAAAGAAAATAAACCGAATACCTTACGTAGTAAATCCCATGCTTTCGTAATTACGCAACATACTAACAGTAACAATGGTTCTCATTTTGAAAGTTCAACAACATTCACTGCGTTATTTACGAGTTGAGCAGACAAATTTTTCAAACATATGAAGCAATGGATTATCAATATTCTTCATAATTATTCAGAATAGAATACTCTTTATTGTGTACACCATATAAATTAAAGAACACATATTTGTAAATACAAAGGGTGACACAATGGGCGGCCTTATCGCTAAGAGTGATCTTTTAAAGACAACCTTTGGATGGATTAAAATGAACAAATACTGTAGGTGGCATTACCATTTACAACATAGAATAAATATATACATAAAGTATAGTATACAGTATACTATACTTATTTTATACTATTATTATTATTAGTATACTATACTATACTTACTTTATACTATTATTATTATTAATAATAGTATAAAGTAAGTATAGTATACTTTATGTATATATTTATTCTATATTGTAAATGGTACACCACCTACAGCGATCATTGCGCCGATAGTCGTGACAGTCAATGGCTTAATAGCCAAGAGCCTCGACCAACACCTGAGGAGGCTCTCGTTGGGCAGCTGGATCAAGGGCTTGATTCAGAAAGCGGTACTTCTGGACACGGCTCGCATTGTCAGGAGGTTCCTCTCTCTGACCGCCGCCGGTAGCTTATTATTGGACCCTGTTCCCGATATCGGTGGGCTACTATTTTTTATATTTTTAAATGATTTTATGCTTTTTATATTCAAATATTTAAAAATATAATCTATATGTTTACTTTTAAATAAAACATAGGTACTATACTTACTTTATATTATTATTATTGTGATTGACAGTGTGTCACGCAATTAGCTATGTTTCGCGGTCCAGGCTTACCTAAGTGACGGATATAAGTTAATGTTATAACATGTTATACTGAATTTATATCGTCGTTAATTTCCGCCGACGAAACAAATAATAATAATATCCCTGGACATTTCACACAGCACCATTTGTCCCAAGCTAAGCAACCTAATGCTTGTGTTATGGTAACAAAGATGGCTGATAAACTACTTATATACATTATTTTTATTTTTTTTGTAAATACGTACATATTATAGATAGAAAAACACCCAGACTCGGAACAAATACATGTAGGTCATACAAATATTTGTTCCGTGCGGGAATCGAACCCGCGACACGCAGCGCAGCAGTCAATCGCTTAACCACTGCGCCAGCCGTGCCGTCTAAAATTAATCGACTTCTTACGTAGGTACCGCTAATAGAATTAAATCCAGACAATAACATCAATTTATCCTAGTGCTTCAATAGAGCTGTTTAGTGTTGTAGTCACACCCTAAAATACAATAACCATAATCGACTAAATGAAACAACTAATAAATGACTACCAGCGGGCATAGTCAACCAAAGAGCAATTAGAGCCAGAATCTATGGTTTCATTCACTCCTTGAACACTGAAGTGAACATTCTATAAGTCTAAATATAACTTAAACTTGAGTTAGTCAGCCAGTTAGGCAAAATAACAGTAGATAGTATTGTTAATAACCGGTTAGCTGTTCGTTATCGAAAAGTTTGACACTAATGAGCAAAAGTTTTCGCCACGCGAAAAATGGGGAGCGAAATGCGGAAATCGAGTAAAAAACTGCGGATTTATGCATAGTGGGGGACGGGAATATTAAACTATTATTATAAAAGTCGTGACTAATGATTATTTCCGTGTCCATATAATACCAACCTATTATTGCCCCACAGCGGGGTAAAGTCCTCTTCTCATACCGAGAAGGCACGAGCTTTGATCACCACGCAAGCTCAAGACGAGGTGGCGATTTCAGACTTAAACAGCCAATAGATTCTATAAAAATCTCACCGTGAAAAGTTGGGTGAAGCGAGCTTAGAGTGAGCTGTCAATAGTGTCAAACCCTAGCATTAGTTGGAATGACAGCTCACTCCACGCTCACTTCACCTAAGTTTTCACGGTAAGATGGTTACAGAATCGCACTGCTGGTTTCCTTACGATGCTTTCCTTCATCGATGTTATAGTAATATTGTCCAAGATAAACTGTAATGTCGCATCGGTGCTTGCCCGGATTTTAACCTACAACCTCTTTCAATGAGAGGCTGCGCCATCACGACATGCTGTAGATACGTATGCGTACACATACATAGTAATTAAGAACTTTTGTTGCATTTTACTTAAGACCATTCAATAAAGTTTCAAAGTTTTGGGTTCAAAAACAGGCAAACCAAAAGAAGGATAATAAATCTCATAGCTTGATGCCTCAGTTAGGCATCAAACCTAATTAGTACCTATGTAATATGTTACCTATGTAATGGATTGTCTATGTTTGTTTTTATTTTATTACCCTTGCAAAATGACACTATAAAGCTATATCTACATGTCCCGGATTATTAACTTGTTCGATCTATTAATTGCTTTGTGTAAAAGGGTGAGGGAAGGGACGAACGCAAAGTAATAAATATCAGGAAAGGTCATAATTGTGCAAGCAGTGCCTGGTATGGGTAGCTATAGGAAAAACCTAGGAAGAGACTCTGTTTCAAGCCTTGATTTTGTTGAGCACAATGTTACCTGCTTTTCCGTGCAGATAAAAACAATATCCTTCTGTGCGATTTCGGTCACGGGGGCAATCTGAACGAAGATTATCCAAGTACGCAGGAGATATTATATATGTACCTATAGTGCTCAAGTGTGGGAGATCAGGCACAGGACCAACGGCTTTACGTGCTTTCCGAGGCACGGGGGTATTAAACCACCAACTTCCAAACTACAGACTGTTACTAAGAAATTCCTAATGCAAAACCCAATAACACTTTGCCCGACCTGGGAATCGAACCTGGGACCCCACGCTCAGCAATCGCGCTTGCAATCACGAGACCAACGGGGCAGATAAAAACAATAAGTAAAAAATAACATTCATCACACCTACTATAGCTATTCCCCGAAGGGATTAATAATAATACCATGCTGCACCCTAATTGCGTAACACACGATTAATCGGAATCGGTTTCATTTTGACAGTTCAACAACATTCATTTCGTTATTTACGTGTTGAGCAGACAAATTTTTCGAACTTATAAAGCAATGGATTAGCACTTTGCTTCAAAATGATTCAGATTCCGATTGATTGTGTGAATTTGTGTGTTACGCAATTGAGGTGCAGGTTATTATTGTCCCAATGCAGATGCATGAGCATTGATTACGCTTGCTTAATGCGGATTGGCGATTTCAGATTTATATTTATTTAAAGTACAAGTTTCCTCACTGATTTATGTCCAAGATAAACTTAAAAAGTATATACGATTGGAAAAGTCACATTGGTAATTGCTTGTATTTGAAATCAAACAAAACCTCATGCATGAGAAGCGAGGCCTAATTTTGACAAAATAACTCGGTTATGCTAAATACGAAACGTCAAATCATACCGCCTTAAATTTACGACTTGCATTAGATACATCGGTTTTCATTTCACCGCGAAATCAACGCGGGTTAGCAACAGAGCCCGGGTGGGGACTATAGCTACGCATATATTGCCTCGCCGTCTGGTCCCGTCGCCGTTCGATTATTTGCCGAGATTATCATTTTGGTCGTAAACGTTTATTGTGACCCAGTTCGCGGGACCATCAGACACGCAGGGTTCAAATAAACAGAATAACACAATCGTTCCCGAACTCAGAAACCACAAGCTTTTGCTAATTTATTCCGCAAGGTTTTACTGTCTTGTTGAATGTGATGAGGTTGGTTCTTCGAGTTTCCTTATGAGGTGTAATTAGAAAACTGAGGGGCAATTCTCGTAATTAAACGTTTTTAAACGTTCGCAGTTAGATCTCAGTCTCAAACTGTCAAACACGCCTCTAATTTCTCTTCCATTTTAAACATTTGTTTGTCGCCGAGATAAGATTGTGACTAGATTTTGAACGTTTGAATTGGCCATCAGAATAGCAATATATAAAGCCAATCAGACATTCTCTCCTTTCCATGGATCGCCTTTGCCTAGTCAATCATCATGGGCTTCAAGAATTCAATTCCAGAATTAAATTGACTTTGATAATTGCAACTTTACAATGTAGTCAATATGTACACTTTCTCAATAAGCTAGATAGGTTAGTAGGTTTTAGTTAATTTTAAAATTAAAATAAAAAATTACATTCAAATTAGGCTGAGAATCAGCACTTTTCGAACATCAAAATTAAATAAGACAGTTCCCCAAAACCCCGAAGCCCTTCACATCAAACTGCTATGGAAAAATACAGTCATACCAAATTATAAACATTTTCATGAGCATTGTCCCTAAACAGTCAACAGAAGTCAAAAGTCATGACGCACAATCATGTTCCAGACCCTCCACAGTTTTTATTATTTTTTTTTTGTAAAACAAACAGTAAATTCGAGTCATAATATTTTGAGTTAGAAATCAATAACAAAGGGGTGTGTGATAAGATTACTTGAGTCAACGTCCGAATGATTGCTTTGACTGTGCGCTGGACCAGGCGCTACTTGCGTCTGTAATCATAGTCTTTTAAACTGCCAACAATGTATTTGATAACTAAGTTGGCGGCTGTTGTATCACTGTGAATAAATCAAACAACTTTCTCTTAATTTGAAACATTACAGAATCACTAGAAATTTCTTGTTTTCTCGACTCATCCCATGCGTCGCGTTCTCTACCAGCGCTATTACTTCGTTTTCGCTTAGCGTGCTTTGTGGCTTTTTTTTAGGGTTCCGTACCTCGAAAGGAAAAAACGGAACCCTTATTTATAGGATCACTTTGTTTTCCGTCCGTCCGTCCGTCTGTCTGTCTGTCAAGACCCTTTTTCTCAGGAACGTGTGGAGGTATCAAGCTGGAATTTATATCAAATACTCAAGTCTACTGACCCTTGGAGCTGTGAAAAAATCAAACTTCTAAGCCAACGCAATCAAAAGATACAGCCGTTTGTGCCGCAAATTTTCGACACTCGCAAGGGAATCAAAACCTACAGGGTACTTCCCGTGAACTCAGAATCTTGAAATTTGGTACGAAGCAGCGATAAAGGTAAAATTGCAAAAACCGTAAATTTTTAGTTACATCATATAATAAAAATATTTTTAATAATTTTAAATTGTACGGAACCCTCGGTGCGCGAGTCCGACTCGCACTTGGCCGGTTGGCAAAAAGATTTTTTCAAATCAGACTGGTAGGTCCAGAGGTTATTAGCACGATCGATCTATCTAGATATAATAGGCTAGATGCCTAAAAAAATCTAATGAGTCCGTCAGTTTGATTATCAATAAATATTGGACCCGTATTTTTTCTTTTGTCAATTATATAAAAAATGATGAAGATATCGCCCGTTAAACTGCTTACTCTTGCTACACTTTTTAGCAAGGCGTGACGTCAGGACTCTCAAATTTAGACGCGCTTTATCTTTGTCATTTTTTGTTTAATTGACAAAAGAAAAATTACGTGTCCATTATTTTTCGCTAATCTAACTGACGGACTAAATATAATTATTATTTTTTTACCCAGGCATCTACCCTATTTCTATGGTGCGATCGAACAAACTAAAAAAATTCTTCAGCTTTATTATTAGTAGGTATAGATAGATTTAGCTAAGTATAAAGATTGTTCCTCTGAAAAGTTCAACAGAACTAAAGTTTCCACCCCCAGATGTAGAAAATATCCTTAATAATGACTTACCTTTTATGTACACTTTCATACCACAAATTCAAACGGCAAAAGGTACGTAATTAATCCTTTTATTTCGGTAAATGTATGTTTTATGGTACAGACGCCAGCAGGTCAAGCTACCCGAAACTGTCAAATTTTACCAATCAACCTTGAACCTTAATGCTTTAACGATGAAGTCGAAAATCTATTAAAGAATTTTGACAGATTGTAGTAGCTTGATGTGCTGGCGTCTGTACAATTTACTTGAAATATTCGAGATAAAGTGAAAATATATACCCCCGGTGACTTTTATTTATCACAGCGTTGATTTTATTTATTTTTATTGGTTCACCAACAATTGTTTGCACAGGTTGTATGCTAAAAAGTAACATGCAGAAATGTAAATGCAACAGTGCAACAATCACTTATAGGTAAACTCCGCATGCATAAAGAAGTTGTACAGTTTTATAATATTAATCTATTAAAAAAACGAAAAATACTTATCTAAAGGACTAAATAATATAACAACTTATGGAACTACTCATGGAACTAATTACATTTAAATATATTGTCTCTCGAACGAGAAAATTAAAAGATATTAATTGATATACACGTGTTACCGTGTAAGTCAAATGAGTTGGTATTAATTAACCCGTACTGGGTTCGCGTGGTCCACTCCCTCTCTAAGGGACCCTCTCCACGAGCGAGAGAATCGCGGCGATATTATCGTCGTGGCACGTATTTCTATACACTCTCTTAGAACGTGTCTCCACACGGCGATATCATCGCGGCAAGAATTTGAGGGCACGGCGAGACTATCGCCGCGATTCTCGCGCCCGTGGAGACGGCAGCTAAGAGAGGGGGCCTATGTCCTAGCAGTGGTAACATTATAGGCCGACTAGCTGCACCCCGCGGTTTCACCCGCATAAGTTTCAATCCCGTAAGAATATCGGGATAAAAAGTATTCTATGTGTTAATCCTGGTTAACTATCATGTGTGTCAAATTTCATCCAAATCCGTTCAGTAGTTTTGGCGTGAAAGGTTATCAAACATCTATCCATTCGTCTATCCAAACAAACGTTCGCGTTTATAATATTAGTAGGATTATGGTAAGCAATCGAGGCCTATGAGTTAGCAACAAAATCAATCTGAGACTATGTAAATAAGCCTACATACAATTTTACATCCTTCGTTGCGTGTGTATTGGAGTGATTGTAGAGATTACCTTTGTAACGGACAGAAAAACAATCGACGATCAGCCTAATTCGTTGATAACAGTCACGGGGGTACCTAGTACTAGTATTAATTTTCACTTTATCTGAATCTCGAATATTTCCACTATTGTATCACATTCTACCACAAAAAAGGATTAATTATGTAGGTATGTAGATTATAATGTTGCCCTTTCAGTTTGTGGTACACACGACGTCATATCAAGCTATAACGGGGTACTCTCCGTCATTGTAATATTGTTTTATGCTAGACCATACCTGGGAACCTTCTGGTTACGGAGATATTACATTTACTGACTTTTTTAAGACAACAAGTTTTTAATGTTATAACACAATTTTAATTACGGTACCCCCATATGTCCTCCGTACCGTTGCAGCACCCAAAAGTTGCAAACAGCAAATACACTTACACACCAAAAATAAAAGTTGTTTCCCAGCAATTATTTTTATGCAATGTTACTTAGTTTGATGTACACACGGCTACACGTCAAGCTATACATAACCAGTATAAGCTGACTTCTGATTGTACGAGAAACCTATACAATGTGAGGTCAGCTAAAACTGGAAATGTATAGCTTGATGTGTAGCCGTGTGTACAGGCTACGTAGTTGACGGTTATGTGATGTGCCTTTTTACACCCTGTACATTTCCAGTCTTATCTAACCTCGCATTGAATAGGCTTTTCGTACAATGGGTAGTTAGCTCATACTGAAAATGTATAGCTTGACATCGTCGTGCGTACCAAAGTCTAAAGGATTACAATCCTTATCTTTATTTGCATATAATCCATTGACTAAAATGACTTCAGACTTTGCCCCTTGCCCACCAAAATCTAAAGTCACCTCAATCAATTAGATACGGATTACTCTTGGTTCATTTCAAGACTGTGGTGACTTTTGTAAATTGTTTAGCCTGTTTTATAATTTGTCTACAGATGCACAAATCTTGTACAGTAGGTCTTTTTGCTACAAATGCCATGCCATAATGCTTCCTGCGCAGGTACGTAGCAACAACTATTACCACTTGCTTTGTACCAAGTACTTACCTACCTAGTAATTGTACCTAATGTCAATATAGTTGGTTAGGTAAGATAGATAGATATAATTTATTTCATCACCACTGCTTACTCCGAAGTGCAAAGTGCGAATGTGTCGAATCTATGTAGACCCCCAGGACTTGTCTGCTCCACCGGCCATCGGTCCTTCATACCTATTAATTGTACCTAATGCCAATATAGTAGGTAGGATAGATATACATATACCTACCTCACACGTGTAACACATTATACTATTATACTATCTACATAGGAATTTCAGCGTAAAATAAAGTAGTTTTAATTTCTGAATTGTTTTTATGTTTTTTAGTACGGACGCTTTTAACGTGCACGTCTTTCTACATCGTTCTCACATGTATAATTTTAACATGAATGATGTAACCAATATTTTGTAACAATTTTATGATTTAAAAGAGTGTCCGTGGAGTTTCTTGCCCGTTCGTCTCGTCTTGTATGAGAAGAACGGCCAAGATACTCCACGGACACTCTTTGACTCGTGTGATGAAGTTAGTTGCCCATTGACAAAGCGTAGGAGGTACTACGCTTTGGAATGGGCAACTTCTTTCTGACTGACAATAATTATTGTCCCCTTGACAATTAAAAGCGCCTGTAATTGGTTTATAATTTTTAATAAATAGTTTGTGTTTTTTAAAATAAATAAGTAGGTTCTGTTAGGTTGGTGGAAAGAAGGTAAAAAGTATTCTTAAAGACATTATCGAATGACTATTTTGGGGGCAAGGGCTATCGTTTGAAAAATCAAGAACTTCAACTATATACAATTCTCGTACCTACAGCCAGGGATGACCAGTATTTGAATTACTTGTAATTAAAATACGTAATTGAAATACAAATACGTATCTATTTGGTATTTGTATTTCAATTACTTCCTTAAAATGTAATTTGTAATTCGTATTTCAAATACCTGACGGCGAAGTATTTTGTAATTAGTATTTCAAATACTTGAGGCTTCAAAATACATTTTAACATTAAAATACATTTAACCTTCATTTAGCGATTGTGAGTGTGAGTGCGAGGCGAGAGTGCAATGATGGTAAAGCAGCTATTAAAGTTGGCAACACTGCACCTGTTATGTACACTGTACGCTTTGACTGTACGTCAAAATTGGCCAACAAAACGCAAAAAAAATGTATAATAAATGTGTTCATAGAATTTAACACAAGTTTGTGCTCATCAGGACCTGTAGAAAGATTGTTTTCTTTAGCAGGTTTTATTCACTCTCCATCAAGAGGCTGTTTGTCTGACAGTACATTTAAAAATCTGGTGTTCATGAAAGGAAACCCTGGTTTTACAGATGAATTAATCTTGTTTACCTCTACCTTTCAGCCCATGCTGGTCTAGATTACTTATTTTGTAATATGTAATTTGAGTTTGTATTTCAATTAAAAATAGCTAAAATACTGTATTTTTTATTTTATATTTCAAATACCTTACTTAAAGATATTTTGTATTTTAATTACTCGCGACACTGTATTTTGTAATTTGTATTTCAATTAAAGCAAAGCATGTATTTTGCCCAGCCCTGCCTACAGCAATAAAATTGATGTTAAACAATAATATTGTTATTGCATTCAATAATAACATTCGGATAAGATAACGTTGTGCAGTCTCGCTCCCGTTTTTTTTTTATTATGACATTATTATAAATTATCGATTGGTTAAAGACGACTGGTATCTATTCTTCAAGGAGATTTGAATCATACTGTCCTGTATTTACTTACATAAATTATAATAATTGAATATTCAAAACGGGCCGTTTATTATACCCGCTACGTCGATTTGCCTGTTACTGACCAAACTGACCATCATGTTGCTACAAATGCTACGATGAGCATAATTATAATACCTAATCTCAAGCCGATGTTTTTGCTTTAGTCATCTTAAAAAGACGCCAAAATAAAATACCCATTGAGCGTAGTTGGTAACAAAAACGATTCGTAACCAGTGGACGCGTAGCCCCATCGTAGCGGCGTAGACCCACTCCAGTCTGCTTTTAGTAGGTGACTAAGTAAGAAATACTTCGTCACCCTTTCGAGGCTGATGTGTACCTACTTCAGAAACAACATATATTATGTAGACAGTCGGACTTCTAATTTCGTATAAGGATATGAAGTACGACATAGCAGTTTGCAGTTTTGGTTTGTAAAATTACATCAGCTTTAGCCGGTCTTTTCTGTAAAAATCTCACCGTGTGAACTTATGTGCTTAGTTTGAAGTAAACTATGAATAGTGTCAATCCCTGGCATCAAGTGGAAAGACAGCACCCTAATTGCGTAACACACGATGAATCGGAATCGGTTTCATTTTGACAGTTCAACAACATTCATTGCGTTACATGAAACATTTTTTGAACATAATATGAAGCAATGGATTAGCAATATCCTTCAAAATGATTCAGATTGAGATTGATTGTGTGTTACACAATTAGGGTGCTGGTAAAGGTAAAGCCGAATTAATTGCGCAAACTCAGTTATTCATTGATGGTTTCACGTTTCACAATTTAGGCGATGTTTACAGACTAGACCGGTAGATGTTTAAGCCCACACAACTCAAATAACCCTTACATAACGTCTTTAGGACGTTACACATTCGTCAGACGTCATACATTCTTACAAATTCATCGGTTACTATCTTAAATTGTGACTGAAGCTTATCAGGGATTGTGGTATCGGTCGTCGAACCCACGCATCGCACGCAAATCTGTGACGCACATAATATATCACACTATGGATTTGTGCATAGTTGTTTATGTTCGGTTTGTACCTAATGTAGATAGGATTTTCTAGAAACTAGTAGAACATTCTTATAAGCACTGTTCATACAATCATATGTGTGCACTTTTCTAAGGTCCACTACTTATTACAGACAGAATTTAATTTGACAGACTGTGGAGTAGATACACGTACATATAACCGTGTTTGTGTGTTGTGGTTCTTAATTTCTCTATCTCTTGACTCCCTTTAGTATTCTAATAAGAAATACTTATTGTATACTAGCTGCGCCCCGTAGTTGCACCCGCATACGTTTCGATCCTATGGGAATATCGAGATAAAAAGTATCCTATATGTTAATCCTGGTTATAAACCATCTGCGTGCCAAATTTCATCCAAATCCGTTCAGTAGTTTTTGCGTGAAAGAGTAACAAACATCCATCCATATAAACTTTCACGTTTATAATACACTCGCAAGCAATGAAAAAGTTCCAGTGACTAGCACCAAATTACTCCTAAACGGGAAAGGCTAGCTTAATGACGCCGTCTGCAATATTGAAGTACATATAACAGCGCATCAGAATATTACCAACTAAAAACGTAAATATTGTGTTCAAATTTTAAATTACGGTAAAGGCATCGGCATCTTCTTTTATCGGCATGGGTGGAACTTTTTCATTGCTCGGCAGTGTATTAGTAGGATATTCAAATTTTATTTTTTACTACGATTATTTTTCTCTGGTAAGTATTATAATAAAATAAAATCGCAGTGGTGGTTCAGTGGTAAAGGCCCCGACTTACCGAGTTGTAGGTTCGAACCCAGACAGGCGCTTTACTTTGTGTGAATAATTTCATCACCACTGCTCTCAAGGAAACCAGCATGTCCTAGAAGCAAAAAATCCGAAGACATGTGACATCTACCAATCCAACTATAGGTACTTAGCAGTGTAAGTTATATTTAAACTACTTATTAGCTAATGGGCTAGATTGTTATGTGAATAAAGTATCACCGACTGTGAAACTTTATAATAAAAAAAAATATATCTACCTACCGCGGGTGGTAGGTTACAGCCCACTCCCTCTCGAACAGAGGAGGCCTGTGTCCCAGCAGTGGGAACGTTATAGACTGATTATGCGTAACAAAATCTCTACAGTATGAAAAAGGTTTTATGACGAACAATTTGCAAATCATTACGTTATTTCTACTTTCGTAATATAAAATATTAAATAACTCATTAGGAAAATCCCTTTCAGTATCAAAGTCCATTGTACGATTGGAAAGATTTGTATTATCTAAGAACGCAGTTATGAATCCAACATTAACATTTACGAAAGCGGGTACCTACTTGTAGATTACGAAATTTTCATCATCATCACACTTGGCCTATAATGTTCCCACAGGTGGGACACAGGTCTTTTCTGTAAGAGAGAGTGGGCCGTAATCCACCACGTGGGCCCAGTGCGGCTTGGGAGATGTCTCATATCTTCGAATTTTGGTTCTTGGCCATGCTGGTTTCCTCACGATGTTTTACGAAATTTTAATCTATATATATTGATACGGAGTCTGTCAGAAATGCATTCTCTCGGCGGCCGGACTGTAGTCAAGACATGGACATGGAAATGGCTATTAAAAACTATGAAGTTCTGTCTACTTATAGCTTGTCCATTAGGCAGAATCATAGTACCTACTAGATAGGTAGTTTTTCTGAAATCCGAATGGTCGAATCAAACCAGAATATTTGAGAAGTCGCTGACATAGTCCACATGATAACTTCTTTAGGACAAAAATGCCTAAGTATCTAGAATAATATCGTCTTTTCATAGGGAGACATAGAGTCTAAAATTTCTAAAATCTAAAAACCTTCATAACCTCCTCTAGTCCACGGGATCACTTGTTTGTGAGAAAAATGTCTAATTATCTATACTTATAATAAATCTGTAGAGAGGTCAATTCTGTACATGAAATATATTTCCAAAATAACTATCAGGGGGTGATTAGGGATCGATACTGATGCCAAAAATGCAATCAGTAAAATTTTTGTCTGTCTGTCTGTCTGTCTGTCTGTCTGTATAACCGTTATAGAAACAAAAACTACTCGACGGATTTTAATGAAACTTGGTACAATTAATTTTCATACTCCTGAGCTGGTTATAGTATACTTTTCATCACGCTACAATCAATAGGAGCAGAGCAGTGAAGGGAAATGTTGGGAAAACGGGAGAAGTTACTCCATTTTTTACGCTTCCGTCGCGTGTGCAACCTTAATGGTTAAAGCTACACAGAAATCATGTATGACGGAAATGTTCTCCTTAAAATTATATAAAAATATCCCACGACAGCATATGTCTATCTTTTATGGTTGACTCACAATAACACGTGTAACTCCCGATAGCTTAGCAGTTCGAAGCTTTCTGATTATATTTGTCTACTCTTACATTTATAACACTCTCAGTCATTCTTAATTAAAAAAGTTAACATTATTAACTATTCCATAAAAAAGAATCAGAGAAATCGGTATAGAAACACCAAAGTTATACATGAAATACGCTAATAATAAGCCATCGCGCGTGAATACTGAATCACGCTCGACGCGTCTCGCGCCTATAAAATTCAAAGTCCTGACTGACTGACTGACCGACTGAGACATCAACGCACAGCCTAAACCGCTGGTCCTAGAGACATGAAATTTGAAGAGTGTATTCTTCGTGTAGGTGTCCACTAAGAAAGGGTTTTTCGAAATTCCACCCCTGAGAGGGTGAAATGGGGGGATTTCGTTTGTATGAAAAATCTTATTCCTTGAGTTAATAAACTTGAAACTTGGCACGAATACTTATATGTAAATAAATTATGAAGTTGGGCATTTTTTGTTTTTATAAACTACCCCCTAAAAGGGGATTGGGGGGTTTCAAAGTTTGTATGGAAGAATTTTAGCGCGCGGTCCGATTTAATCGAAACTCAGTGTTTATACCTAAAATGGAAAGGAAAGAATAATGTGTATCAGGGTTTTTCGAAAATGTACCCCTGACGGCCTGAAAAGGGGTAGTCAATGTTACAGGGGAGGATTTTGCAGCGTGGCTTGATTATCTCGAAAATTGGTATAAATAATCTTTGAGTCAAGTTATGAACACATCCCAAATGTACAGTTTATATGAAAAATCTTATTCGTTAGATTAATAATCTTGAAAATTAGCATGAATACTCGCCTAAGTAAGCAATAAAGTTTATCATTATTAGTTTTTCAAAACTATCCCTCAATGGGGATATAGGGGTGTTAAAGTTTGTGTGGAAGAATTTGTACGCGCCGTCCCATTAACACGAAACTCAGTGTACTTAAGACAAAAATAAATAATAACACGTATGAGGGTTTTTCGAAAATCACCCCCTAACGGGGTGAAAAGGGGTAGTTAATTTTACAGGGGAGGATTATAATAAGTGGCTTGATTAATTATAAAATTGGTATAAATAAAATAATCTTTGAGTCAAGTAATGAATTTTTATGAATTTTTTAAAATTCCACCCCTGTGGGGGGAAAAGCGGGGATATAGTTTATATGAAAAATCTTATTAATTTAGTTAATAAACATGAAACTTGGCAACAATACTTGCCTAAGTAAGTAATAAAGGTTATCATTATAAGTTTTTCAAACTACCCCTCAAAGGGGGATATAGGGGTGTTGAAGTTTGTGTGGAAGAAATTGAATGCGCGATCCGATTAACTCGAAACTCATTATTGATACTTTCGACAGAAAATAATTAATAATAAGTATGTAAAGTTGTCGCAAATTGACCCCTGATGGGGCAAAAAGGGGTAATTCGGTTTTTAGGGGAGGATTTGAACTTGAAACTGTATGTTACATTTTCACGCCTAAACCACTGAACTTCTGATTTGGCAAAGAGATAGATGGCATCCTGGGGAAGCACATACTTTTTATCCTGGTAGCACGTTCCCGTGGGATAACTTCCGACATCCACGCGGGCGAAGCCGCGGGCAGAAGCTAGTCAATAATAATATCGCCTTTACATGCAGAGATATAGAGTCTAAAATGTCTAAAATCTAAATAGGTAGGTACCAACCCAACCTACGATAATCGATAAAAAGTGAATAGAGTGATAAATCGTTTTTTAACCAAGTGCCAAGGGGCGGCGTAACTAGTTCCTTGAATCAGAGTGTATTTCGGGGACAGTCATAGTGGAATCGATAATTAAAATGGGGTCAGGCTGGAGTCCCAGTTTACGCTAAGAGTTCCGCAGGACCTCCTTGCGATATTCTCCATAAAAATCTATAACAAGTCTGCATAGATTGGCAGCCAGTTGGCAGCTTATTAGACAATATTTTTCTAAAATCTCTGATTTATGAAAGTTGAGTAGGTATCCTGTTATGCCAGTGGTCTAGGGCAACTTTCGTTGCACAATATAATGGTGATATTAGAGTTTTTTGAAATGTGGAACCCAAATAAAAAAGTGTTATCATTATCATATCGTTGAGGTGGGTACACCTGTACCAACTAATAGGGGGCGGCGATCAGTCATGCGAATCGCTCGCCCCTCGAAATAATAACATTCGTAAATTTTTAAACAGTCCACCCCATCAGCTTTTGCTGAACACACGTGTGACGACCGTGTAAAGTATTACACGGAAACTTGGAAAATGATTTAGTTTAGGTATGTAAACTGCACACCCGTGCAAATAATACTGGCTGTCAATATTGTTAATTGCATCAGGCGTAAAAGTGGGCGCGAAACCAATTTCAAAATGGAACTCGTGGCTTTCAATAACGCAGCTATCAACAAATTCAATCGATTCTCTTTTGTTTAGATTAAACTCTGTTTCATAAAAAGTGTAATATCCCTATAAAAAATGTTTTTTAAAAGTGCGTCTACTAAAATTCGTTGTTAAGACTAATTATTTGACATAACTTACCGCACGCCTTGATTGCGTTGCTAGGATACGTGCGTATTATCAATTTTTCACAAAGTTTTGATCAAATAACTCGACGAATCATGGACGCCGTCATATTTTCGTCCAAATAGGTGAGTTTTAACAGATTTCCATACACTAGTTTTATCGGAAAAGATATACTTTATTGGTAAAAGATGGTTTGTTTACATGTTTTGTTCTGCAAGGTTAAACTTACTAGTGGTGAATGGCATACGATAGTGGTAAGTAAGGTAATTGACCTATTACCTGACTTACATTGAGCTACAAACTTTACTAGGTACCAAAGAACAATGCTGTACTTTGCGGAACCAAGGTAAAAATACTTTTCATGTTCCGAAACATAAAAATATTTTTATTGCTAAAACGTTTAGGTATATGAATTATTGCCTACGTATAATTTACGAGTCAATATTTTTAGTAGACCGTACCTAACACTATTTTGAATTTAGTGCTGAATTATTCACTTTCAAAGACGTTAAAGGAAAATATCATGAGGAAACCAGCATGTCCTAGAACCAAAAATTCGAAGACATTACTTATGTGACTACTACCAACGTCGCTCTGAGCCCGCGTGGTAGATTACGACTCACTCCCTCTCATAGAGAGGAGGCCTTGTGACCTGTGTCCCAGCAGTAGGAACGTTATAGGCTGATTATGTAGAATTATTCAAAATTTTCGACCTATTTGGTGAAACGGAAAACTAAACTCTACTAAAAACCTGAAAATACTTTAAGCACTTGTAAGATCTGTGGATTAGTTTTAACTTAACCTGCCTGCTTGGAAAGATAGGTTCACGTAGGCGAGACTAATAGCTTTATCAGTGTAATTTACAAGAGTAGGTATACATTTAGTAACATATTTTTTTTTGAAACCAAATTGAATTTACTCCGGTAATTTTAGCTAATATTTATTAGTTGGCAACTAGTAACTAATATTTTACTACCGTAGCTTCGAGAAACGCACACTAGCCAACTTGTAAAAAATATTGGTTCATGGACTCATATTACTAGTCTAATAATAAGTGTCGAGAAATAGGGCCCTGAGGGGCAATTCTGGTAAAAAGAACGTTCACAGTCTGATCTCAGTCTTAATCTGTCAAAAATACGTCAAATTTCCCAACATTCTGACCAGTTTTTGACATGACGCTGAGATGAGACGAAAGGATGAGACTGCGACTAGATTTTGATCGTTTTAAATTACGAGAATTGGCCTGCTGGTGCCTATATGGTGCTTACCGTTCTAAGTGGGTACATTGATGAAGACTGGTACCTAACGGTAGCTAACGGTAATATCGGGTATCAGGTTCGTCATAATGATAGCAATCTAATAATTAAGTAACTAATTACTGTCCATGTACCTTCATACCTATTTCCGCTTAGGGGGAGCTATTGCTTCCTCTAGGTAAGTACGTATTAATCGAAATGAAAAATCATTATTTTACTGACGGAAGTTTCCTATGGGTTGATTGCAACAATTACACAAACTTTATACCTACATCATATATTTAGTGCTAAAGGGGACAGGTTTATTCACCTCGGCAAGGGGTCTCGCTGAGTAACTGCATTGTGGGCGGTGATAATTAGATGCCTAGTCCGATAGCCAGTGTTTCTTGCCGCCCTACAGAACGCTATTTCTGCAGTACAAACCGCAATTTCACTGTTGCCACACCTCAGAATGTTGTCTTTTTACTTTTTATTACGACCTCCTTTCTATTTCTTCGAGCTAGTGGACGTTTTATTTTGTGAAAATCGCAGATAAGTGAATGAGTTAAGCTTTCGTGCAAAATGTCTTTCGAATTTAAGTCGGCACGTCATTTTTATTTAGAAATGAAACAAAAGAAGGTTAAGAAGAAAGTTACTTTTCAGGTCGCTACTGTTTCTTATTAGTTAAGGCTCGACTGATTTGTTTTGGGAGTAAAATAATGTTTCCTTTTTATTTTTTGGTTTAGATATTTTGTACCTACTGATATTCTCGTTTAAAATACATAGATACCTACCTATGGGAAATACTTAGGTGTCGACCTATTTTCCTGTGTGATTAAAACGTTTTGTAGGTTTTGGTAGTAAATTAACCCTTTGTTTCCTAGTTGCCGAGCAGGGAAGGTCTGACTACGCCGCGGAGCGCTCGGGCTCCTATCGGCCGGCGACCTCCAAGTACGCTTCCTCATCAACGGCTCAAGAAGGAAGTAAGAATACACAGTTTTATTATACCCACACAGTTGTGTGATGGGCCTTAGCAAATATTCACAGACCGACCGCCTAACAGTGTAATCTTGTTGTAATATTTAGCTGGTAGAAAAGCATTTAAGGCAATTAAAACTTTGGCGTCAACATTCCCACTTTCATTCTATCCTCGCTGTTTAGAAGTCCCTGGACAGCCCTCCAGAGATGGACTCTCCGGGAGGGAGCGTTGGCTCCAGCGACCTCCGGCGGCAGAACGAGGAGCTACGCGCTCGTCTCGCCGGCGAGGCTGCTGACCATAAGCGTAGACTCGATGCTTATCGCAAGGCTCAGCAAGGTCAAGCTGCGTTGGTGTCCAGGCTTCAGTCCAAGGTATTATAAAACTAAATAAATTTCATTATTTTCTGACAATTTTATCTGACTTGTGTCGTTGCCCACACTTTCCGAAACTTGTCTTCTTTATTTTTCTATAAAAAATACTGAACGTAAGATAAAACGTCAATCAATAACTGACACACCATTTGTCAATGTCAATCAAATATTGAAATGCCAGTGTCAGTTTATTTACAAACAGCCGAAAACTTTAGAAAACACAATGAATTCCCACTCTTGAATGAAAATAACTATACATTTAATGTCGTCGACCGTATACTACTTCTACAAGTCTTTTCACACAAATTCCTCTTCACAAAGGTCTTGCAATACAAGCAGCGATGTTCGGAACTCGAGACCCAAATGCTGGAGACAACACCACGCAGCGAGCCAACGACTTATCGCGAGCCGACTTCTTACCGGGAGCCGTCGACCTTCCGCGCTCCGGTGGTGAAGAGCCACGGCATCTCGCTGCCGCCGCCGCCCTCCGCCACCACGTGCGCCTCGGCCGCCGTATCAGCTGCAGACGCCAGGATCACCGATCTGGAGACTGCGTTGAGGCGTTTGGATGAGGAGAAACGCAAGTAAGTGCCGCTTTGTAGTTGAAAGCGCTTTTGGAGAGAAACTAACCAACTAGCTTGTAATTTATCACTGCAGGGCAAATGCCTCCCTCTTTTAGATGACAGAATTGTGTGGAAAGCCACACAATTCTGTCTTTTGCGAAGGAAACTGGTAAACTAAATTAATAAGAAATTTGTGCACAAGGCAAGTATTTGGTTTACAGTGACAAAGTTGATTTGAGACCTATCTAATCAAATTTTTCTCAAAATTGCATATTTTTTTGTAATGTCATCCTTTTTGCTAATGAGCGATATATAAAATTGTCCACTGTCCAGATAACACCACTACATTCAATATTATTCTATCTATATTGCTCACCAGATGTGAGAAAGTGGTCCAGCAGAACAACCTACTCCGTGACCAGCTGGAGGAGTCTCACCATCTGAATGAGGCTCTCACCAATGACCTGCAGAAGCTCACCAATGACTGGGAGGCTCTGCGGGATGAGATGGCCATCAAGGAGGATGAGTGGAAGGATGAGGAACAGGTCACTTACAATCATCATTTACAATTTTTGTGTTGATAAGGGTGAACCAGAATTAGATATTATGTTCTGTACTGTTATTTATCAGGTTCACAGTACGGCGTTTAGTGTATAAAGTATGTCCTAAGTCTAATAGAAGTTTTGATAAAATTGGGTATTATATGGTGTATAATGATGGCTTATCAGCAATAGGGGTAAATTTTTGGAGTGGGGGGTAGTTTTTTTACTACAGTCCATATATTAAAGTAGGCTGTGGACTTATGCGGTGATTTTTATTACAAAATCTCTATAGGAGTCCACAGCCCATACGTGGGCTGTGAAGTCACAAAAATAAGTCATAGCCATAAATTGTTTTTATTTTGATAATGTGAAACTAACATTCAATTTATTTGGTTTTCAATTTACAAGTAGCTTAGCTTTTACTTTAGCATACTTACCAAAATATATTTTGTTAACCTCTACACAGGCATTCAACGATTACTACTCCAATGAACACCATCGTCTACTCAGCCTGTGGCGTGAGGTAGTATCCGTGAAGCGCCACTTCTCTGAGCTGCAGACCAATACGGAGCGAGACCTGTACCGTGTGAAGAATGAGTTTGATTCCAACGCTAGAGAACTGGTTGGAATGCTCAGTGGATACTCCATCAATGCATTTGCTGCTTCAAGTATTAAGGTGAGTGAGGAAAATTATGTTTGATTGTACTTGATAAGTGATTGTCATTGATTTCTATGATGAAACTGAACCATTATTGTCTAAAATTCATAGTCTCATACTCTTTTTTTTTATATTCTGTAATGTTGCTCGATGGCAGTATTATGTAGATCCTTGTCCAGTTATGAAATGTCAAAAGTTTTTATTAAATGGATCAGACCAAAATTTTCTTTTTATGTTTACTTTACCCTGAAATTTGGTTTTTTTCTTTATAAACAGCCGGAATACCAACCCTTGTCCCACCAGACTTGTCACGGAGGTGCTTACCAAACCCCACAACAGGGTGGTTACCAGACCCAACAACAACCTGGTTACCAAGCCCAACAACAACCTGGTTACCAAGCCCAACAACAGCCTGGTTACCCTGGCTCCCATCCATCATGTCTCCAAGGACCTCAGGGTCTCCAAACGTCCGGTGGAATATCAGCAGGACCTTATAGTGTGGAAGGAATGCGCGTTGATCTGCGCGATATGACGGCGCAGCGTGACTCTGCGGTAACTGAGTTGCGTGAACGTGATGCGAGGATACAACGCCTGCTTGGGGAACTGCAGGGATTGGTGAGTGTATAATAGAGATTCTTCTTATTTTTAGGGTGCCTTTTTTTTTGTTTTGGGGCGGTAATCATCAAATGACGTCTCCCGCTCTGGGCTGAGCGGAAGGGCGTGTCAGACTTTTACTGACTAAAACCCACCTGTGTTCCTTCAGTTGCCTGTGCCAGGGGCCACGGTATCTCTTTCGAACAACCCGCAGCCCCGGCGGATTTTTAGGGTACCTCACGTCTTAATGAAAATATGACTCATGTGTCTGTCTGTCCGACATTCACAGCCAATTTGCTCCGAACCTACTGGATTGATTAACTTGAAATTGGGTATACATATGAATTTCTGTGACCTGAATTTTGAATATTGGGGTTTCTTTTGGGGGGCAAACTAGAAAATTAAAACAAAAGATTTGCAAACTGTACTGTGTGGTATATTCAATCAAATAACTTCTTGTGAGCGTCTCGGACCCTATCTCCCTGGGGAAGTCTAGTTCCTCACCTCTAGTTTGCTTTTATTGGCCGGCTGGAGTGAACACTGACGAGGAAAAGAGCTAATACCTCTTTCTTGCCTTTATTGGCCGGCTTGAGTGGAGATCCGCAAGAGCATACATGCTCGGAGGAAGTATTCCAGTAAGATGCTGGTAGGGATCTTGACCGAACTTCCGGGATTGTCCTGATAGCCGTGGAATGCCTCTCCACTCCTCATAAGCACCTCAGGACATGTTGCCACCTTGTCGCCATGACATTATGTGCTAGCGACTGTTTTCGGCGGCCCATTATTGAGTGTGCAAGTCACCCCCTGCCATTTTATCTGTGTACTTTATATAGAACATTGATCAGGCAGGGGCTATAGTTTTTCCAAAGTCCCAGAACCCAATATCTTTGTCTCCATATCTTGCAATAGTCCTACACCAACCGGAGGTTGTCCTTGGGTGCAGAGTGCACCCAAGGACAACCTCCGGTTGGTAGTGCGAACAGGGATAATCGTCGGTTGGTGCCTCATTTCATTGAAAATGTCTAACGGACCACTGCGAGTTGGCTTCGGCCCCTCGTACGCCTTCCAAAGGTCCGGGACCCCAGTGTCCCGAGATATGTCAAACACGAATGAAAGTAATAATAATAATAAAGCCTTTTGATTCCGAAATTGTTACAGTTTTTTTATCTTAATACTAATTCACTAATCAAAGTATGTCTCTAAGCTCGGTGTGCGTTACGGCATATGCCTTCTCCAACGCCTTCCACTGTTTTCTATCCGTTGCCACTGTTAGCCAAAGGGGTCCTAGGGTCAGTTTCAATTCATCTTCCCATCTTCTCACTTTGCGACCTCGGCTCCTAAACGACACGACTTTTATTCCAATTGCTCAGGCTGCGGTTAAATTATTAGCCACTCGATAATCCTGGGTCTTAATCGATCCTAGGCACAACGATGTGCTTAGGAATAATTATAGCCGGCACACTTGAAACGGTATAGCATGCAAAATAGGTATTAATGCCATGTCTATCCGAGTTTAAGCTCGGTGCTAAGACTGGCGTGAACGTGACGTAAAGACTACGTCACTTAACGACAGTGTCGCTGAACTGTAGTATTAGTGTTTGTAGAATGTCATTCGGTGTTAAGCTAGTAATATTTGGTTGCGTGTCTAACATCTATTGCTTAATTCCAATTAGTAGGTAGAATCCTGTCGATAGTTACTTCGAATCGAAACCGCGTGAAGTTGAGACACGAAGCACTCAATTCAAGAAAATTCTAAGAGTCTTTTAATTTCCTGTTTTGATTAAACGCTCTTATCTTGTTGTATGAAAGCCGTGTATATAGATCTTAACTTAGGAAATTTTAAGAAAAAGATGCCACAAATTCACAGGAGGAGCGTTGTGAGTCCGCGGAGGCGGCGTGCGGCGAGGCGGGCGTCATGCGCGCCGCGCTGGAGGAGGTGGCGCGCGCGCTCATACACGACTCCGACAGCGACGCGCCGCCCGCGCACGCAGCGCACGTGCATCTGCACGACAGGTACGGCATCTGCTCCAAGTAAATAAATTAAATCTACTAAATGATCGGCTTTGTTCTTCTTCTTCGTTGTTTCCTCAATGCTGAGGATCGCGACCACGTACGACGCGTCTCCAAGTTATGATCTGCAGTGTGGACCGGTCGGTAGATGTTTGCCTCCAACAGCCTTCTTGATCGCTTCTGACCGCGCCGGTGCTCTGCCTTGAGCGCGTTGTCCTTCCACCCTGCCCAGTATCATAAGCCTTTCCAGACCATGCTTAGGTGAACGCATAATATGTCTTTGTTACGTGCATATAAAGCCCTAGTTTTAGGGTAAGTTACATAGATGTTCGATCTGGCCATAATGAAAAATGCTCTGATTTTAACAGATCGAAGTGCAAACACGTTTCGTCTCTACATCTTACCCTTTATTTTATTTTTTTGGGTGGAAAATCATCAAATAACTTCTCCCGCTCTGGGCGGAGAGGGAGGGCGTGTCAGATTTTTACTGGCTAAAACCCACCCGTGTTCCTTCAGTTGCCTGTGCCAGGGGCCACGGTATCTCTTTCGAACAACCCGCGACTACATCTTACCCTTAGACTACAAGTTAATGTTACACTGCAATATTGCGATTGTCAGTAAGCTACCCTACCCAAGCGTTTATTACATTTAGTACATATTAAACCCCAGTCGTTACAGGTTACTTATATTACTCGAAGTATCCCATATAATTATGGAGTATTGTGTATTGTAGGAGAATTTAACATTAAATTCGGCATACAAAAATTGCTAGTTTCCGCAACGAAGCTAGAACAAAAATAAATGCTGCATGAATATTTTAATGCATTAGCCAACGTCAAACTGCTCTAATATATGTTTCAGGTCACCAAAACGCAACGTGTCTTCATCAGCCAACGCAACCGCTTTCGCTGAGAGCACAATATCAGCTGTGCAAGCCGCGCTACATAAGTATCAAATACAGATACACGAGTTGCAAGTAAGATATCAGCCTTTTGTATTTTTAGGTTTAAAATTTATTTCAGAAACTTAACTTATAGATAAAAAGCCCTATAGCTAAAGTTCGAAGCTTGATTTGAAAAAAAAAAAAAAATTGTATATAAGTAGTTTATCAGCCATCTTGTTAGCATAACACATGCATTAGGTTGCTTAGCTTGGTACAAATGGTGCTGTGTGAAATGTCCAGGGATTTATTTATTTTTTTATTTATATATGATACTCGTAACTTTTTCAAAGAAAAAAGCAAAAACTATTTTTTGGATTTTTTTCTCACTCTTCGGTCTATGGAGGTAGGTACCAATTTTTTCTTTAAAAAGTGTCGTTGTAGTACGTTGCTTCTCATTTGAAGGCATTACAGTGAGTTTCAAAAAACAAAGTCTGTTTTTGTTTATTGGCTTCAGCATTGTTATTAAAAATTGATATCTTCTAGGTCAAACTGCAGAACACAAGAGAGCAGTTAATAACTTGCAGGAAGCACGGCGAGACGGCTGACCTTACCGTCGCCTCTTTGGAGAACAAGGTCCAGGATCTACAAGGTATTTAATATTGGAGGAATATGATTCATGCTTTTCAGCATTGGTTGCAAGCTCGCTTCCGCGTATCAAGGCCCTAGGTCGAAAAGTACAATCACGTTTATTCAAAGTCAAAGTCAAAGTCAACGTGCTTAAAATTGTTCCCGGTAAAAAAGAAATGTACACCCTCTTAATGCAAGATAACACTAGACACACTGCTCTGCCCTTCCAACTTTGAACTTCGCATTCTTGCAGAGAGAAGGCCTGATTCCCAGTAAGTAAGAACATCATAGTCTGATTATGCAAGCAGGCATTTCATACGCTGCTTAGGCATGCAAGCATTCAAAGTCAATCAACTAACTCAAGCAACTTATATCGCTGAAAAACACAGCTTATCGCAGTCAGTTGTTGATCCTAGACCTTTTCCAAGTTGTGACACAGCACCCGTTTTTCCGACTTTCGCATCCAGTCTATCCTAGCCGCCCTTTTTAGAGTTGTCGTTCCACATAATCTGTTGATACTACTCTACTAGTATGCATTTTATGTGTACAGGTAAACTAGATCAAGCCAACGCAGATCTGCATCAACTTTTGCAAGAAAAGGAGTCAATGCAGAAGTCGCTGGAGGCTCTACGGGTCGATAAGAACAACCTGGAGAGGAACAGAGTCGAGATTAACGCTATGGTGAGTTTTTTTAGATAAACTGTTATTTATGAATTAGATATTTGACGGCACGGTTGGCGCAGTGGTTAAGCGATTGACTGCTGCGCTGCGTGTCGCGGGTTCGATTCCCGCACGGAACAAATATTTGTATGACCTACATGTATTTGTTCCGAGTCTGGGTGTTTTTCTATCTATAATATGTATGTATTTACAAAAAAAAAATTGTATATAAGTAGTTTATCAGCCATCTTGTTACCATAACACAAGCATTAGGTTGCTTAGCTTGGGACAAATGGTGCTGTGTGAAATGTCCAGGGATATTATTATTATTATTATTTAAAAAAAATACCTTATAGGTCAATCAATTTTCACAAAATATATGGCCTGTCATTTAAAAGCCTGTTCATATCAATACTTAGGGGTACACTGACGGCCGAATTTTTATACGCAACTCAAATTGAAGGAGCCGTTAAAAGTGTTGCTGTCTCTGTCACTTTAAGGTGTATTGTAGTGACAGAAAGACTGTCGTTTGAGAATTCAGAAATAACACAGTTGAAATTGCAAAGTGTTCAGTGTGCTTGTACGTTTCAAACACGAACGTAACATTATTTTTACCTTATCTTAGGTGGAATCTCTAACGTCGGACTACGAGAAACTTCAGAAGATAAACTCTCGACTAGAGAAAGTTATAGAATCGTTGGAAACTGAGAAGGGGAACTTGAATGATGAGGTGGACCATCTGCACCGAGAGGCGTCGAGTAGAGAGGCAGTGTTGAGGTAACATTCGATTTATAGTCTTATGCTAAAAGGAATAGGGTATAAAATGTCTTGAGATTAAAACGATATGAAACGACGATAGACGATATGAATACGTCTGTACAATAAAGGGTTTAATTAATAAATATCCCGTACATTTTCATTCATACAGGGCCGAAGAAGAACGTTCTTCGCGCCTACGCTCGGAACTGGTAACGACCAGAGAAGAGCTCAACAAGACTGCCCTAGCAAGAGACCTGTTAGACCAGCAGAAGTTAGAGGCAGACTCCATACTGTCGCAGATGGAGAAGCATAGAAGTAAGTACCTCACACGTAAACTTTGTAAGGGCTTTGAACGTATATGTGGCATAACTACCTGTGCCTTTTTTTTCAAAATAGTGGCCGCGCTTGTCCTCTATACACATCGATAGCTGTCATCAATGCAAACAGAAAACATACATATCGATTTATATAGGTTTCAGTCGTGGCCGCCATTTTGAAAAAAATCAAAATGGTGGACAGTAGGTATGCCAGGCGCCATATAAAAATCTTTAATACCCTTTGAGGAAAGAATGCCGCGAGAGTGCTGGGTGAAAAGTTTGTGCGCAAAGGATCTACGCTTAACGTAGGAGCTTTCCCTAAAGACGTTTTTCTTACAATCTTAGCAGTATTGTCACAAAAGCATATTCGCTCCGTCTTTGCAGCGTTCAAACAGATCTTATGTTGGCTTTGTATTGTTTAGGTGACCTAGAAATACAGTTGGAAAGGACTCTCATGGAAAGAAGTGATCTCCAAGACCTCGTGGAGAAGTTGGAAGCAGCTGTGAGGAACCTTGAAGGTGACAAGAAGAAACTGCACGAAGATGTCAAATATGTAAGTTATCATATCGGATACTGAAATGCTTGGAACAGTCAGTCATGAAATGTTAAACATATTTGTTTAACAATAAATATCAATTTTGTTTCAGATGTTACCTTTTGAATATTTTACTAAGTTCTAATTACATTACAAATACCCAAAATCACTAATCACTTTATAATGGTTTTCGTGACACGGCGATACATCTTAAAAAGTCGTTTTGCGCTTCTTTGAATAAATATAAAAGTTAGAAGTTGTGGTAAACAGTCGATTACCAACTTTCGAATTACCAACTTTTGAGTTGTCATGCCAAAGCAATTTTATTGGTATCTGTCGTGGGACCGATCCTTTTATGAACGAACTATTTATTTATTATTATTTATTTTTAGCCTGTTGTTCCACTGCAGGGAAAATGCTTCCCTTTCTCCTTTCCACTCCTCTCTGTCTTGAGCTAGTGTGAACCTACCCGGTCTGTAGATGTCAAACTCGTCCCGCCATCTTGCAACATTGTTCAAGTAACTATAACAACATTATTTATATCAACAGCTCGAAGACGAAAAATCAAACCTGTCAAGTCAATCATCAGAACAGCAGGGCGACCTCAATTCCTTGCGCAAAGAACTACTGGCCGCTGAACAAACTAGGATGGAGTTAGAAGGAGACAAAGCATCTCTTTGTGAGAAGATCAAGTTCCTAGAGGGAGAGAGAGATAAGGTGGAGTTGGAATTGCGACAGGTTATGAGGTAAGGAATCGTGTTTAAGACAGTTTGAGGTAGCATTGGGTGCGGCTGAGCAGCTAAAAAGTATGAGGGCGCTGTACACTAAGGCTGTTCTTTGATAGAGAATTGAAAAATATACCAGATGCAAGTAAGCGTTCCTTCATAGAAACGCCTGCTTTTGTAGTCGATAAAAAAACAAGTGTAAAAGGGTCAGCGGGCTTAAAAAAGTCGCATGTCTAATCATGTCATCGGTGTACATAATACAGAAATACTCTTTATTTATATTTTATTTTTATTCTGGTTAGTAACTTTATGCTTTATGCTCCTATCGCGAGCTATGCCTTGTAATCTTAACCAATAGTGTGCCTTAATTACCTTTTTTATTCAGGGAACGAGGCGAACTTAGCTCTCAACTCACTGCAATGGTCCGTAAGAAGGACACTCTAAACGAAGAAATAATACGTCTACAACAACGACTGGAACAAGCCAATGAGACTATCGGTAGAATTAACAGGGCGCTGGAAGATCACGTTAAGGATGGAGAAGAGAAACAGGTATTAAAACGAATAGATTATGACAGGAAGATCACATAGCAAGTTGCAAGAAAATAACGAATAGTAATTACTTACTCATGTGGTACAGTGATTTATCGATTCCTAAGTTATCCCCAATACATTTCTAGTCGGTTTTCAAATGCCTTTACAGTGAATTCTTAAAAAAACAAAGAAATATTTTAGCATGTTGCAGATAAATCTTAACGATAATAGAATTGTTTATGTAAGTATTTAAGGGCCGGTTTTTCATTAGTCAGATCTCAGATACTACTTTTATCTGAAGAGTAAATTTGACAGTTTGATATATTTTGTATAAAAACGATGCCTTTTAGAGGGATGAGGATCAGGGTGTAAAGTTTACTCATCCTCCATAAAAAAGTGTCGTCTTTGGCGGACAACTGCCCGACGATTTATGTCGGGACGTTGAATAATTATGTATATGCTAGTTGTGCGGTAAACTCCTTGCGCGATGGAAGATTTTGCGTGACGTCAGTGTCATGCGTAGTTCGCGTGTGACGATGTAGATGCCACCCACACCTTTACATTTTTGCTCGTGGTCTAAATGACAATCCATTCAGACATTATTTTTTTCTACCTTAATCTCTTTTTAATTTCCCCACAGATCCTAATAGACTCCCTAGAAAAAGACAAACATCACTTACAAGAACAATTAGCCGGAGTCAGATCTGAGAAGGACGCGTTGGAAGCTGTGTTGTTCGACACGGCCAACATGTTGGAGGACACGGACAACAAGAGAGCCAAGCTTGAACATGAGTTGCAGGAGACGTTGGTGCAACAGGAGAATTATAAGGGTAAGTTACGAGAATACCAGTAAGCCCAGCAGCAAAGTTGTTTGCAACCGGATGTTGTCTTATCGGATCGGATTCCAGTTGTACCGGTCTCTGGTCCTATCGGTGGCTGGATGATTAGTGCACTAGCTAAAGTTTTAATACTAAACCGATCTTTTTCCTTTTGATGTGCTTGAGCCAAGGAAGTCTTCGCCCATTTTACTATCACAACCATTATTTATATCTGACCATTCTTTCTTACATCTCATTATCTGTGGAGCCTTTTCCCAACTATGTTGGGGTCGGCTTCCAGTCTAACCGCATGCAGCTGAATACCAGTCTTTTACATTAGGCGACTGCCTATCTGACCTCCACAACCCAGTTCTTCCCAGTTCTTGTGGATTCTTTCTTACATATAACTTCCCTATATTATTAGCGTCACTCGTTTTGTCTGTTCTTTTAGACTTTGAGATCACCATCATCTCATATTGTAAGACTATAAACACGTATGGTCTTTGCATTGCAATTGTAGTGAAGACCGTATGCATGACAAACATTTATTTTATCGAGCATTTCTTACCGACTGACTTTAAACTTAAAAATGCTGTCTCCATTCCCCCAGGTCAAATTGCCCGTTTATCAAAAGACCTTGAGAACAGCGAGCGCAAACTGCGCGACACTCGCAATTCTATGTCACAAGCGTCCGGTAAGAAGGAGGCGGAGTACCAGCAGATCATCACCAATATTAACAGGACTACTACTGAGAATATCACCAAGCTGAAGGAGGAGAAGGTATGTGTTATTTACTTAATACTTCAAAAACACAAATATACACACGACGACATATTAATTTATATAGCTATGCTATAGCATATGTAGCTATATTTCCAGATTTAGCTGGCCTCGCATTGTAATGGCTTTTCGTTCAATGAGAATTCAGCTTATACCGGAAATGTATAGCTTGGTCGTCGTGCGTACAGATCTTTTGTAGGGATAACAATTAGTTACAGAACTGTAAGTTGTTTGAACTCGTGACCGCTCTCATTGGTACAGATTTATTCCTTATCACACTGTACTTTAAAAGTGCCAAATAAGTCTTTTTTGTTACCAACTCCAGCATATTAAAAAATGTGATAGCCATGTAGATTTTCTTCTAAACAAGATCATGAGTAACAAAAAGATGATCATTAATATTATACAATATTCTTTTCACACGTGACTGTAGCTCAAACGTCCAAAAATACTTTTTCGAAAAAACGGAAAAGGGCATTATATCACCATAAAACATAAACACTGCCAATTTCGTTGAGCTTTACTTTATTCCGAAAATACTTTTTAATTTCATGTTCATTTTAAATCCGAATACTTTGACAACAGTCCATTCACTGATTATACCATTGTCCGTTGTAGGAACAACTCCGCCAAACCTTAGAGCACAAACTAAGCCAAACCATAGCATCTCTAACGAGCGAGAAGGAATCATGCGAGGCGAGCGCGCGTGAGAGAGAGAAGAAACTACTTATAGCAAGAGATCAACTAATACTGCAGCATGATGAAGCTATGTTAAGAGCTGAAAACGATAAGCAGCAGGCGTTGCTTATGGGTAAGTTCGTATAAGAATGTTTGATGATTTGTTATTGCTGAATTCGTTCAGTTTTGGTTCATTCTTTCACAAAAGCGTTGAGCGACACATATACCCATTAGGGACGAATTTGTATAGAATGCGTACGCATCCGTAAAGCTGAACGGAGGCGTACGCATTCCATACAAAATTGTTTTTTACGGACAAAAACTGAACAGAACTGAATAAGTGTGGTTAGTCCCTTATAAGCCGGTCAACGCATTTGATTGTACGCGGGAGGGGGGTTTATTTTTTAATTTCAACAATAGTATTGTAATGAAGGTTCTCACAAAACAATGGGTGGGCAATAATATTATATTTAAAAAAAAAACAATTATAATAATGACTTATAACTCTGATCTCAGCTCACCAGGAACAGCAAGCCCTACTAGAGCGTTTGGAAGAATTGAAGCGCGCGTTTGACATGGAACAAAACAAACTGGAGCGAGTGCGCCGCGACGCGCATGCGCGGTCCGAACAGGACCGTACGTACGTCAACCAGTTGAAGGATGAGATGGCCGCCTTGAAGACTAGGCTTGATGAGGCTAAGTTAGTTATGATTATTGTGTAGATAGTATTTGTCAGACATATTTTCAGGTTTTGTCATTTGGTGACCTGGCAGTCCCTCGACGTCCCAAACTTTGAGAACAGTTAAGTAAAGCATTTGTCAAATATGTTGTAACATCCATGATACTCTTTATCATAAAAATTAAATGAAAAAAAAACAGGTAATAATTTCTAATTATGGTTGCACGGCACTTGGCGTACCTATTTGTGCCTGTTTTTAACGTGAAACTGCCTTTCGACTCGGTGTAGGTACTGGTGGTAAGTTTAACTTTTCTAACTGAAAAAGAACCGTCAAATTCCGTCGATAACTACGACTTAGAAAGAGATGGCTAGTAGACCTGGACGCCAATTCTCGTAATTTAAAACGTTCAAAATCTAGTCGCAGTGTCATCTCGGCGACGAAGAAATGTCAAAATGTAGGGAGATTAGAGGTATTTTTGACAGATTGAGACTGAGATCAGACTGTGAACGTTCTTAAAATTACGAGAATTGCCCCTCTGGGCGCGTATCGTGAGGGTTTGTTCGAGGTGGCGCGGGAAAAGAGAAACAGTCTTTTTTAATTAGCCGTTAATGCCCCACAGCTGGGCAAAGACCTCCCTACTCTAGGTATAGGCTAATAAAAAAAAACGACACTAAACTTCTAGATTGTTTTTTTTACGCGAAGTGTTCGTCCTTTTGTTAAATGTCTTGAAGAAATACTAAAAGTATTTGACTATAAAATACGTTTCTTCAATCATATTGGCAACACAATGACATTGCATTCAGAATAAAGGCAATTCGTTTGTTCAGACTTTTTTTTCTACCAACTTAAACAAATACAAAATATCTTTATATTCCAGAGCAACAGCCGAAGACGAATGCTCTCGCTTCGAGAACCGAATCAAGGAGCTTCACTTAGAAAAGGAGGCTGTCATGAGAGAATGTACCGAGATCCGTGCTCAACTGTCACTGACTGAAGACAAGTATGACAACGCGTACGCGCAGCTGCAGGAGACAATGAGAAAGTTGAAGGAGTGTGAGTTGAATAAGATTACTGTTTATAACATGTAACTCATCATGTGCCTAGCCTTTTCCGAACTATGTTGGGGTCGGCTTCCAGTCTAACCGGATGCAGCTGAATACCAGTATTTTACATGAAGCGTTTGCCTATCTGACCTCCATAACCTAATTATTGGGTAATACGATACTCCTCAGTAAGACTGATTGTCAGACTTTAGGGCTTCTGACGATCCGTAACGACTGCCAAAGATCCTCGAATGAAGCCGGAATCAACGGCTTAACATGCTTTCCGATTCTGTTTCTAACTCCAGAATAATCATTAGAACTCTTTTATGTCAAACGATGTTATAATAACTGGGCTAACATAACTTATAAGATATTTACGAACCAGTCTTATTATAAATTGACACACTGTATTGATATGGACTCAAAAAGTTTCTAAGGCGAAAAGCCGATGACCAAAATTGGTGTCTTTTTATTTTTCGGCGGCCAGGAAAGAAACTTATATTTAGAAGATAACAAAACAATCGAAATTTCATATAGCAGTAAAGCCCAAAAATCCGTCTGAGCTGCGTGATATCGGTTTATTGTGATTGTATTGTGTATTTCTGGTGATTTTAAGACTTCAGGGTGAAATTCAAAACTGAGTTCGTACTGATTTTTATGATTTATGGTTGTACCATATTTAGTCATATTATATCAAAGTTTTAGAGCTCCATTAATTGTCGCCTCGAAAAAAAAAGCACCTCAGCTCCATACATTTTGGTGAGACTTTTAATGTGGTATGAAGTTCACTTTGACATGAAGAAAGTGCACTATGGTTTTTTTAGAGCCTTCAATAATGTCATCATCTTTAGCCCATATCCCTGGTGGTGCTTACTATTGTGGAATTTAATTCTCGTTCTATTTTATTTCTCCAGTGGAGAACGAAGCCGACAGTCTTCGCAAAGAGCTAACGGACGTTCGTCGTCAACTAACCAACTGTATCGCGGAACGAGACAAGTACAACAGTAGCTGCCGAGAACTGCGAGACCACGTGAAGAGGGCTGAACATGAGAGGAGAGAGGCCGCGCGTGCGAGGGACGAGGCTTATCATAAGATAGCAGGTAAACTTATAACCAAAACATTCTTAACCAGATTTATTGCATACTAGCACATGTACTTACGTTTATAAATTATTATATGCGCATTACTGTAATTACTGTCAGTTCAATAAAGCTGCTTGGTGAATACACATGTCGTTGTTTCCTTCCACATTACATATGACCGACACAAATCGCACCTCAGCGGTAAGACTCCACACCATAATTTTCACAATCTCCCTCGACGACAGTTCCATTTTGTAGGAATTTTCGCCTACAGGTAAGCAGCCCAATCCGGAAGATGTGGCAGGCCCAATTCGTTATCCTTTCATTTAACATCCAAGATTTAAAGAAAGACGGATACACCTTTTATTTTGACATCGGACTTCTGTGTGTGAAATCACCTGACTATTTCCTTTTTCCAGGCCTGGAAGAAAACCGCACAACTCTCGACTTAGAACTATCACGCGTTCAGACAATGTTGAAGGAGAGTGAGACGGGAGGCGAGCATGTGAACAGAGAGTTAAAGGCCACGGAGGGACAACTGAAGAGGGAACGAGCTGCCTTGGAGCAGGCTAGTCATGACATCAAGGAGTTGCAGTCCAGGTCAGTAGTCAAGTCTTTGTGGTGGCGGATACTATCCTGGTTGCCTGGGGCTAGAGTCCGCGCGAAAATGTAATCTATATCTTTTAGCAAAAAGCATATTATAGTGTCTCCGAATTTCTAGCCGAAAAAGTTTTTGATTTAATAATTTTATCTTTTTCCTGACACTAATATTAAAATATGAATATGGTTGTAATTTTTTTATATAAATAGTGTAATTTTTGACATAAATCTTTTAACTTTGACATACCAGTATTAACTTTGACATTATTCTTGTATTTGATTGACATTCAAGTTGTTGCCTTATTAAGAATTTTTAACATTAAAATAATTTCTAAGTTTGTAAATTAATTAAAAGTGCACTTTGGTTTTTTTTTTATTTTCTTTTCATTGTTATGGAAATATTTGTAAATGATAAATGATTTTATTTTGTAAGTAGGTTTGTACAAACACTTTTACACGTCAATCATATTTTAAAACTAGATGAGGTCGGCGTTTCCTATCTGACTACTCTGAGAAGAAAGGCCGAAAAAAACCCAGAGGTCACAGTCTCTTTTAAAGTCCAGACATAATCTTGGTCAGATCATATGAAGACCATGCAGGTCGATGTCTGAGATGGTCTTTTGAGGAAAGAACCACACAGATTGAGAGGACCTGTCCAGTCACTGCACGCATTTGTCAGAAATCGTGCAGCTCAACTCAAAACTTAAGGAGCTCGACGATTCGACGAACAATACCAAAGAAAGGACATTTGGGTAGGCCACATTAATTACTCAAACTGCCAGACCATGACAAAACTAAGAGAACAGAGAGAAAAATAAAATATAATAAAAATAATTTGACCCACATAGTCTTCACATTCACAATAATTAAAATAATAGAATACTTTACAAAGTAAGCAAATGTCATAGTACTTGTTCCTTGTTGATACGGTTTAGTTTTGCTTGTAAGGACGTTGGATAAACTTAAAGAGGTGTTGCTTCTTATGGCTTTATTTCGATACTAACTAGCTACTCGTTAATACATATATTTTAAAAGGATCGTTTCTTACACACATATAGACATAAATACACACATGCATGCAGTATGAGTTTAAATGGTTCGAACATACCGCCCACCAAAGGGCTTATAAAGACCTTAAAAATAATCATAAATACAACAAGTGCATGTAACTAATTAATTTAGATTTCGTTATTACGCATATATGCACAAGTCATAGACACTAATAGAAATACTGACACATTTTGTATAAGAGCAATATTATAAATTGATTTGATTGTATTGGAACAGTAAACATAATTGTAATATTAATCATCAATGTCTATAGGCAAAGGGCACAACTTATTAAAACTTCGCTTAACTACACTGTCACCTCCTTTAACACTGTACACTCTTGTGACACCATCATCGCCTGGATGCTTAGCAACAATCCGACCTAACGCCCATTTGCCAGGAGGGAGTTGGTCATTTTTGATGAGTACAATGTTGCCAATATCAAGCTCTTTGCATCGCTTGAGCCATTTCGGCCTCTGCTGCAAGCTGGTAAGGTATTCTGCTTGCCATTTATGCCAGAAATCTCCAATCAACTTCTGCATGTGCCTCCAGCGTGACAGGTGACTTATTGGAACGTTTTGAAGATTAGGTTGAGGGACATTAATTGGCGCTTCGCCAATCAAAAAATGGCCTGGTGTTAAGGGAGTTATGTCATCTGTGTCTTCATCATCTATTGGACTTAGCGGCCTAGAGTTCAAGCACGCTTCGATTTGGCAAAGCAGAGTGCTCATTTCTTCGAATGTTAGGTGATTGGTCAGAATTCTTTTCATGTGGTATTTCATAGATTTCACGGCCGCTTCCCACAAACCACCGACATGAGGGCTGTAGGCAGGTATGAAGTGCCACTGCGTACCATCCAGTGCAAGAGACGCTGCTACTGGACCTTCGAGTTCAAATTTTGCTTCTTTCCAAGCAGCTGCTAGTTCTTTATTGGCTCCTACAAAATTTCTGCCTTGATCACTCCATATCTGTGAGCATCTTCCCCGTCTGGCAACGAACCTCTTGAAAGCACCAATGAAAGATTCGGTGGTGAGATCGCCGACCATTTCTAGGTGAATGGCTTTCGTGGACATGCAAACGAACACGGCAACATACGCCTTGTTCGTCCTGACTCCTCTGCCTTTGGACGCTAAGACTTGATATGGTCCCGCGAAATCCACCCCACTGTGCAGAAATGGTTTAGCTGGAGTGACTCTGACTTTTGGTAAGTCACCCATAAGTTGATTGTTTGTTGCAGCACTATGTTTGGAGCATATTAAACATTTGCGGATTCTGGCTTTGATTAAAGTCTTCCCCTTGATTAACCAAAATTTAGTTCTTAGGTAGGCCATCATTATTTGAATTCCACCATGTAATGATTTCAGATGAGCATCTTTTACGATGAGTATGGATAAATTGCTGTGATTGTCTAATATTATTGGGTGTTTGGAGTCTTCAGATATATCTGCATGTCGCAATCTACCGCCTACTCTAAGAATATTCTCTTTGTCCAGGTAAGGTCTCAATGATTTTAATTTGCTGTCCTTTTTTACGTCCGTCCCTTTGCTTAAATGCATAATTTCATCATAGAATCTTTCCCTTTGTGTTATTCTAATGCAGGCTTTGAGTGCTTCATCTATTTCTTGAGTTGTTATGACTGCATCTTTGTGTATCATCTTTTTCCCTTTGAGAAATCTTTTGCAATAAGTTATTGATTTTAAAACTTCCTCCAAACTATCATATTGCTGAAATTGTTTTTCTAGGCTTTCTTCTTCTAATTTTAAATTTGATTGTATTACTTCTCTTCTTTCTAATTTTGTGGTTAGGTTGTTAGGTTTATTGAATGTTATTGTTTTCTGTCTTAGCCATTTTGGGCCCTTCCACCATTGTTCATCTTCCTTTAACTCCAGAACCTGTTCTCCCCGTGACGCAACATCTGCAGGATTATCGGTTGTTTGGACATGAAACCAATTGGATCCTGTGTTATCCAATATTTCTACTACCCGGTTTCTTACAAAAACTTGCCATCTTGTTGGGTCTCCAAGTAGCCAAGAAAGCACAATTGTGGAGTCACTCCATGCGAATATTTTATCATCCGGTATTTTCATTGCTGTTCTAATTTGCTTGAGCAATCGAGATAAGAGAAGGGCACCGCACAACTCTAATCGCGGGAGAGAAACTGGTTTAACTGGAGCTACTCGAGTTTTTGCAGCTATTATCTGTGTTTGTATTTCCTCATTATCCTTTTCAACTCGGACATAAGCAACAGCTGCATAGGCTTTGGTAGAGGCATCACAAAAACCGTGGACTTCTATGTTTGTTGCTTTATGATTTGTGGTTTCCAACCATCTTTGTACTTCAATTTCATTAAAATGTTGAAGATTATTTCTCAGCGCAGTCCAGTCTTGTCTGACATCTGTGTCTACTTCTTCATCCCAGCTGATTCCTTGTAACCACAGTCTTTGTATTAGTAGCTTTGTTGGCAGCATAGCTGGAGCTAACCAACCTAGTGGGTCAAATAGTCGTTGAACGTCGGCAAGGATCGTGCGTTTGGTTATCGTGTTGTTCATAGGAGGTAAGTTAAGACTGTACTGAAACACGTCTTTGCCCATGTTCCAGCGAAGGCCCAAAGCTGTGATGGTGCCATGGACGGTGATGTCTAAATTGGCATGCGATGTTCGTTTTGAAAGTTCAAATTGCCTCAAGAAGTTAGCGTCGTTTGAGCACCATTTTTGTAGTGTGAAGCCTCCCTTCTGTAGTATAGCTTCTACGCTCTTCGCTATTTTTATTGCATCTTCTAGATTGTCATTCGAAGCCATAAGATCATCAACATAGAAGTCTTCTTTGATCATTTTGGCAGCATCCGGGCATACGGTTCCTTCATCATCTGCGACTTGATGTAAAGTTCGAACGGCTAGGTACGGAGCAGATGCTGTACCGAAAGTGACGCGCGTAAGTCTGTAGTCTTTGACTGGTTGGCTAGGGTCACTCCTCCATACGATTCTTTGCAGGTCCCTGTCTTCTTTCGTCACTAAGACCATGCGGTACATGCGTTGTATGTCAGCCACAAACCAAATCTTCTTGGTACGCCATCTCATGATGAGGCTCCTCATATCTGCTTGTAGCTGGGGTCCAACTAGAAGTTCGTCATTTAAAGAAACATTGTTGTTTCCTTTTGCGATGCATTAAAAACTATTCTGACTTTCGTAGTTTCTTTGTCTTCTTTTACCACTGCATGATGTGGCAGGTAAACACTATCTTCATTTATTTCTTCTTGTGATATCTCTTCCATATGATTCATATTTATGTATTCATCCATGACCTTTGTATATTCTGTTTTTAGTGTAGGATTCTTATCTAGTCTTTTTTCCAATTGGTAAAGTCTCTTTAGAGCTATTTCTCTTGTTCCTCCTTGTGTTGATAACAGCTTGTCTGTTTTCCTTGGTAGTTTGACAATATACTGTCCGTCCTTTGTTCTTGAGTGAGTGGATTGGTATATTTCTTCACATTTTCTTTCTTCTTGTGTTAGTGTAGTTTTATCTTCAATATCCAATTCCCACATCGCTTTTAACATCTTGTCTAAGTCAAGGCTGTGGTGCATCACAATAAAATCCTTGGTATTTCCCTTTTCTTGTATGTTTCCAAACAGGATCCACCCAAGGCTGGTATTTTGAGCGCATGGAGAACCTGGGGGACCTTTGATGATATCGCTTCTTAATATTTGGGCACATACTTCGACACCTAGTAGCAGATCAATCTTTCCTCGTTCATTGAAGCCTGGGTCGGCTAATGCGAGACCTTCTAAATGAGACCAGGTGTTGGTTGGAATGGTATGTGATGGTAATTGCGTTGTGATTCGTGTTGACATAATATAAGCCTTCACTTTTAACTTGAAACTGTCGTCGTGTCTTGATCGAAGCTCGATATAAACAGCGTGTTTAACGGCAGTTGTGGTCGAGCCAACCCCATTGACTGTTGCGTGAGCAGGCATTCTCTTGATTCGTAACAGCTGGGCAGCTCTCTCACTAATGAACGTGGCCTGCGAGCCCTGATCAATGAGCGCACGCAGAACTGTCACCCGTCCTGATTCGTTACAAACTGGCACAAGTGCTGTTGCCAATAATGCAGTGCTGGTGCTGGCGGTGAAATGCGTTGCAAGCTCAATTGGTTCATTAGCTTCCTTTGGTTTGGTTTGTTCTTCACTTTGATGTTGCTTGTTATCCGATTGATTGATTGTACTTGTTTTTGTATGTTGATGAACAAGAGAGTGGTGACGCTTATGACAAATGCGGCAGGAAATGTTTAATCGACACTTCCTAGCTGAGTGTCCTGGTGCCAGACAATTGAAACATAGCTGGTACTTCTTCACATATTCACACCTCTCTGTCGGTTCCATTTTATTAAAATCCTTGCAATGGCATAGCGTATGGTTATCCTTACAAAGCAAACAACTTCTTGGTTTAGTAGCAGCAGGTGTTGTAGAAGCGTGGACTGTATATTCTTTACCTTTTGATGGTTTGTCTCTGGAAGGTGGAGCGATCAGCTCTAGTGTGCGAAATTTAGTTTGTAAGAACCTCACAAGTTCTTCCCATTTTGGTAATTTGTCTAAATTATCTTTATACGCAAACTGTTCCCATTCCCGGTGTGAATCTGGATCTAGTTTCTGCACAGTCACAAATATGACGAATGGATCCCAAGACTCAGTCGACACTTGTAGATTTCTTAAACTATTGATACACTCACTTGTTGTGTCTAACAATGTCTTTATATTACCAGCAGTTTGAGAAGTAATCTTCTTCTGCATCACTAGTTTTCGAATGAGAGAATTCACTATGATCCGTCGGTTGCCATACCGATCTCGTAATAAATCCCAAGCTTGATCATAATTACTTTCTGTTATTTGTAAGTGCTTTAATAATGATTCCGCTTCCCCGGTAATGCTACTCTTCAAGTAGTGGAGCTTTTGAACTTTGGACAACGTGGAATTGTTGTGAACTAACGATGTAAAGAGATCTTTGAATGTAGTCCAGTCTTCATAAATTCCCGAAAAATCAGGTAACTGTATTTGAGGTAGCTTGAGATTTCCCTCATAAATTGTGCCGGTATTGGATGCAATGTCACTTAATCTCGGGTTATGGTTAACCGATAAAAGATCTTTCAAATCACCTTGCAGACATAAGTATAAATCTTCAATAACAAAGTAGTCTTCATTTGCAAAATACGGAATCGAATTCTTCTTTTCTTTTGGTACCGCCTTTAATAGGTTATGGTGCGCCGTAGTAAACTTCTTCCAATATTCTTCAATGGATTGTTGCAATCGTGTTTCAATGTATCCTTTTGTAAGTCTTTGTTTTGGACATTTCTTTAGGTTAGTTTGCGCCTTTTGCAGTAATAACGCAATATCTTCTAACTCCGTAAGCAGTTGTTCCGCTGTAGTAGTCATTATTCCAAAAGGTGCAATGTAGGTCACGTATTTGAAGAGATAATCCAATCGTAATATTTCGTAAGACACACGATAATTACTTTTTCTTATAATGTGCACAAATCACTCATAGTAAACGAGTTCCTTATCTAAGGAATGCGGCGCTTTGTATTCGCACTGATCACTAGACCACCCAGGTAGATTTATTTATCCGGTTCGAAATTCGACCATGTTCCTTGTTGATACGGTTTAGTTTTGCTTGTAAGGACGTTGGATAAACTTAAAGAGGTGTTGCTTCTTATGGCTTTATTTCGATACTAACTAGCTACTCGTTAATACATATATTTTAAAAGGATCGTTTCTTACACACATATAGACATAAATACACACATGCATGCAGTATGAGTTTAAATGGTTCGAACAGTACTTATATATAGAATTCATTGATGTCAAAGTGTATATAAAAAAGAAAAACAACAACAAAACAGAAAAATAAGAACACTACATAGGTAGAAAATTGGAAGCATCTCAATCCCAAGCCTTTTTGTCCTCGATATAATCCTTAACGGTATAAAAGGCTTTCTGGCACAACTTACGTTTAATGAATGATTTGAATTTATTAAGGCTTAGATCTTGAACGGGGCTTGGAACTTTATTGTAAAAGCGTATACATTGGCATCTGAATGAGCCACCTATTTTCTTGAGCTTTGTTATAGGTACAGTCAACAGCAAAAGTAGATGATCAAAATCAGAAATTCAATACTAATTAACGGAGTTTGCGTCAGAACTGTGTGGCGTCGAAGTGATTCAAAAGTATGTCATACTCAGTGTCATACTTTTGAATCACTTCGACGCCACACAGTCTGATTTTGATCATCTACTTTTGCTGTTGACTGTACAACAAATTTCTGTTTGTTCCTAGTATTTATATCATGGATATCACTGTATTTTTTAAACAATTTTATGTTTCTATGGGCATACAAAATGATTTTCATAAATATATTGAGAAGGCACAGTCATAACATTAATCTCTTTAAATTTGTCTCTGAGCGAGTGTCTCGGACTTAATTTATAAATTGATCGAACAGCTCGCTTCTGCAAAACAAAGATAGTCTGAATATCGGCGGCATTTCCCCACAATAGAATACCGTTCGACATTACACTATGAAAATTGCTAAAGTACACTAAGCGGGCTGTCTCTATATCAGTTAAATTACGATTTTTTCTAACAGCGTATGCTGCGGAACTTAGCTTTTTTGACAATTTATCTATATGCGGACCCCACTGAAGCTTAGCATCCAAAGTTATGCCCAAGAATACTGTGCTGTCTTCAGGATTCAATTCTTCGCCCTTTATCAACACATTCGTTTTCACCTGCCTAACGTGAAGTAGCGTAAACTTAATGCATTTAGTTTTTTTCTCGTTTAGAAGTAAATTATTAACATTGAACCAGTGGACTACTTTAGAGATCGCGCTATTTACATCGTCAGTAACCAGCTGCTGACGTTTAAGTTTAAATAAAAGTGAAGTGTCATCGGCAAACAACACTATATCATGATTATCCTTTATGAGGTACGGCAAGTCATTTATATAAATAAGAATCAAGAAAGGACCAAGAATTGAGCCCTGTGGGACTCCCATTGTTACTATAGATCCGGAAGATCTTTTTCCATTAACGACAACGCTCTGAATCCTGTTACTCAAGTATGAAGTAAGAAGATTCAGAGCAGTGTTCCGGATTCCGTAGTGGCGAAGTTTCCTGATTAACGTTTCGTGAAGAACGCAATCGAATGCCTTGGACAAATCATAAGATGCCCAAGGCATCGCATTTATCTTCCCATGCATTATAAATATGTCCTAAAAGTTCAACACCGGTAGTATCAGTAGTAGAACGACCCCTTGTAAAACCGAACTGTTTGCTATGTAATAATTTGTGTTTATTAAAAAATCTTTGCATTTGTTCTAAAATTAATTTCTCAAAAATTTTACTAAAGGTAGGTAGTACAGAAATAGGTCTATAATTTGTGGGGTCTGATGTACTACCCGATTTAAACAAAGGTATTATTTTACTATTTTTCATGAGATCAGGAAACTCCCCATTGTCTATACAACTATTAAAGATAACAGCTAGAGCAGGTGCCACAATGTCAATAATAGACTTAGCAACTTTACTGAATTACCCCACAAATCTGCAGTCTTTTTAACATTTAAAGTGTGAAAGGTTTTAATTATATCTCTACAGGTAATATGTTCAAAATGAAATTCCGAATCGCAACCATTAACATTTTCCTTAAGCAAAGACTCAGCAACAGAAGGTGATGAGTTTAGGGATTTAGTAGTTGAAACGGGAATATCTGAAAATAAATTTTCAAATGCCTTGGCGACTTGTGAGTCTGATTTTATTATGTTTTCTGAAACAGACTTAAAATTTTACTACAAGAACCTGAGTTTTCTAACAAATCGACATTAAAATCACCACAAATGATAACGGACTTGTTTGAATTACAAATCCTTTGCAACACTTCATCCATTACCTTTTCAAAGCAGTCATACAATCCTGAAGGGGGTCTGTACACACTTAATACAACCAAGTGCTCCAATTCTATACAGGCAATTTCAACTGTACGCTCAACAGATAGGCTCACAATATCGTTACGATCTTTAAATTTGATCTGGTTACTTACTAAAATTAAAGAGCCACCATGTATAGCATTTATTCTGCTGAACGAACGTTGGTAGTTCGTTCAGCTGGTGATTATTAAAATTGAACAAGAACTGGTGACTTTTCAGCCAATGTTCTGTTAAACAAAGAATATCAATACTATTAAAATTCATAAATAATTCTACTTCTAAATCTTTGTTCATAAATCCTTGAATATTTTGATGCACCAGGTTAAACGCCGTGTACGCCGATACTTACGGCTAAACATGATTGGACTCAAACGATGTAATATCTTACATACTCTTGTATGTATACAATGTTTAAACAAATAAAGAAATTTTATCTTATAAAAGTATTGATTTGTGGGCACTTAATTTTTTTGGAAAGGATCATGGCCGAAAATGTATATTTCAGCCGAAAATTGCCGATTGCTAAATGCCTGCGCCCTGTGGTAGCGGCTCGCGGGCCGATTCCGTGGCCACTTCCTTCTCGCTCTACTGAGTTTTTTTTTTCATTTAAGGGAATCTCGCTGTCAATACATCTATATATTTGTATATAAAATTCAAAGTCCTGACTGACTGACTGAGACATCAACGCACAGCCTAAACCGCTGGTCCTAGAGACATGAAATTTGGAGGGTGTATTCTTCGTGAAGAGTAGGTATCCACTAAGAAAGGGTTTTTCGAAATTCCACCCCTAAGAGGGTGAAATGGGGGGATTTTGTTTGTATGAAAAACCTTATTCCTTGAGTTAATAAACTTGAAACTTGGCACGAATACTTATCTAAGTAAATTATGAAGTTGGGCATTTTTTGTTTTTATAAACTACCCCCTAAAAGAGGATTGGGGGGTTTCAAAGTTTGTATGGAAGAATTTCAGCGCGCGGTCCGATTTAATCGAAACTCAGTATTTATACCTGAAATTAAAAGGAAAGAATAATGTGTATCAGGATTCTTCGAAAATCTAGCCCTGACGGCCTGAAGAGGGGTAAGTAGTCAATTTTACAGGGGAGGATTTTACAGCGTGGCTTGATTAACTCGAAAATTGGTATAAATAATCTTTGAGTCAAGTTATGAACACATCCCAAATGATTTTTCAAAATTCCACCCCTGTGGGGGTGAAAAGCGGGGATACAGTTTACATGATATTCGTTAGGTTAATAATCTTGAAAATTGGCATGAATACTCGCCTAAGTAAGCAATAAAGTTTATCATTATTAGTTTTTCAAAACTACCCCTCAAAGGGGATATAGGGGTGTTAAAGTTTGTGTGGAAGAATTTGAACGCGTGGTTCGATTAACTCGATACTCAGTGTACTGTGTGTGTACTTATGACTAAAAATAAATAATAACACGTATGAGGGTTTTTCGAAAATCTACCCCTAACGGGGTGAAAAGGGGTAGTTAATTTTACCGGGGAGGATTATAATAAGTGGCTTGATTAATTATAAAATTGGTATAAATAATCTTTGAGTCAAGTGAAGTCAAGTGGGGGTGAAAAGCGGGGATACAGTTTATATGAAAAATCTTATTAATTTAGTTAATGAACTTGAAACTTGGCAACAATACTTGCCTAAGTAAGTAATAAAGTTTATCATTATAAGTTTTTCAAACTACCCCTCAAAGGAAGTTGTATGGAAGAAATTCGATGCGTGGTCCGATTAACTCGAAACTCAGTATTGATACTTTCGACAGAAAATAATTAATAATAAGTATGTAAAGTTGTCGAAAATTGACCCCTGACGGGGCAAAAAGGGGTAATTCGGTTTTTAGGGGAGAATTTGAACTTGAAACGGTATGTTACATTTTCACGCCTAAACCACTGAACTTCTGATTTGGCAAAGAGATAGATGGCATCCTGGGGAATCACATACTTTTTATCCTGGTAGCACGTTCCCGTGGGAGAACTTCCGACATCCACGCGGGCGAAGCCGCGGGCAGAAGCTTAATACATAAAATCCGTTTCCCAGATTACAGAACGAGTGCGAGGAGCGCGAGCGTTGCGCGGGCGACGCGGCGGCGGCGCGGCGGCACGGAGCCGAGCTGGACGCGCTGCTGGGCGGCGCGCGCGCAGACCTGGCCGCCTGCCGACAGCGCGCCGCCGAGCTGGACGAGGCGTGTCGCGCCAGGGATCAGGTACGGCTGGCTGTAGCTATACCTGATGTAAGAAGACGCTGGACGCGCTGCTGGGCGGCGCGCGCGCAGACCTGGCCGCCTGCCGACAGCGCGCCGCCGAGCTGGACGAGGCGTGTCGCGCCAGGGATCAGGTACGGCTGGCTGTAGCTATACCTGATGTAAGAAGACGCTGGACGCGCTGCTGGGCGGCGCGCGCGCAGACCTGGCCGCCTGCCGACAGCGCGCCGCCGAGCTGGACGAGGCGTGTCGCGCCAGGGATCAGGTACGGCTGGCTGTAGCTATACCTGATGTAAGAAGACGCTTGACGAAGCCGAGAATCACTTATTGTTCCCGTTATTGTGATATTTTTTTTTGGTCCATCCTTCTGGTTACGGAGTTATTGAAGGTCAACGTTCCAACTTTTTTAAACTTATTTTCACGAAAACAAGTTTAGATTACATACCCCCACAACTCATATACTGTTGCATGCACAATGTTTTGGTGGTTGGGAAGGATGTCAAGTTTTTCAATCGGAACACTTCCACTCGTACAAGGCGAGCAACTTGTAGTTTTCACAGTCATTGTTATATTGTGTGTATGTACCTAAATACGATAAAGAAACATCCAATAAAGGGTCGGGCCCAGCATCTTTAACACAAGTTGTCTTGGCAACTTAGCAAGGGTGCTGGTGTCGCTACGCTATTGTTAATTTACTTTAAACTGTATGTATTACCATGTATTTAATGTAAAATGTAAAACTTGATGCAAATAAATTATTATTATTATTCAATACTTAAATTATAATAGGCATTGATAAAATTCTTGTTACATGTCTTGATCGGAGGTTTTACTTAGTAAAATAGCCCCATAGACTAATCTGTCTATTTTGTACTAAACAATTGATTGTATTTATCTTCATAAATGTCAACATCGTGTTCAGGAGCTGGTACTTCGCCTGGAAGATTGTCGGTCGAAGGAGCGTCGCCTTGAAGAACTCAAACATAACCTGGAAGTATGCCTCGCGGATGCCACGCAGCAGATACAAGAACTCAAGGTCTGTCTGATGAACATATTTTCAACTCCACTTGAATTTTATGAAAGCAAAAAATAAAATTGACAAAACTTGGAAAATTGAAGAGTGCAATGGGAAATTAAGAACTAACTTGCATTTCAATTTAGTGCCGTGGCCCAAACATACTAAAGCCTTCTAAATCTGTCCCAAGCAAGGAAAAAAAACACTGTTCAATCAATTTTACAGATTTAAAATACCTACTTATTATTTAACTGCATCCGGTTAGACTGGAAGCCTACCAACACATAGTTGAGAAGAGGCTAGACAGATTTAACCCAGGAAAATAAGACATTTTGCTGTGAAAAATTTACTAGTAAAGATTACACTTTTTTCATCGGGATTATATTTATTTACAATCAGTCAGTTTCTTTGACATTTTTTTTTTCCACAAGATATGAGTTTCACACAGTATTTCTAATGCCTGATTAAAAATAATTCCGGTGATAAATCTTAATTAGAATTTATTTCGAGATTTACTTTTAATATACATAACTTAATTTCCTAGTCCTCATAATAATAAACCTCGTTGTCTAAGGCTCGTCTCGGCGGCAGCGAAGGTCGTTGCCGCGCGCTAGAAGCCTCACTCTCACAATGTGAGAGCGCCAAGCGGGAGGCAGAAGCGAAGCTGTCGTCCATCGCACACGCCTTACGAAGAGTTTGTGGTGTGCAGCCCGACGGTACAGTACATGCAGCCACTAGGAAACGACTCGCCAGTCCCGCTAGGAGATATAGTCCACATAGAGGTAAGTAAAATAAACGTGTTAGTCTTGAACAGAATAGAACATAATAATATCTTTATTTTGGTACATACATAAAAAGTCTTAAATGGAAATGGACCCACATATTGGAAAAAAAAACCTTTCGTAGATCACCATAGACTGACATATTAAAACAATTGTTATAAAAAAGTGTGTATTATGCGTCTCGTTTATCTTTTCTTTATTTTTTATTTTTTTGTAAACGACAATTTTCTGTATGAAACAATAATTATGAAGGTTATTTCATTAATTAATGTTATTTGATTACCGATTTATTCCATGCATTTTAGTTTTGGCCGACTAGCTTCGCAATTTTAGTGCAACTCGAGGTTTTTGGTGTATAGATAAGTTTCCGTTTACGTTCTCAGTCATTATTCTGTATGAATGAATTCAAATTTAATATACACTGTATACGAACGAACTGTGTACTGTAAACGAATTTGGCTTACTTTACACGATGTAAAAGTTTCTACATGATTGTGAGGAAATAGTTTACCACCGCGCTCGATAGATGGCGTTGTTCATTTCACGAACGTTTCTGAATCGCGGTGTCAAGATTCTCCGTGACTGAATTGGGGTCCCCGGTTCCAATTTATTCGGTATCGCTTCTCGGCCTTTTGGCTAAGATCAAAGTGTAGTATCTGTTCTTTTCAGCTTAATATCTGAAAGTTCCCTCACTGAGGGACCAGTATATTAATCTGATTTTTGTAAGCTGACGGGATGTTCGGGGCTCGCTCCACTCCCGTCGCGGGTCGGCCCGGCATTGCAGTGCCGCCGGGATCGGCCCACATAATTGATAATAATACTCTCACCAGAGAAACAACCTATGATTTATATTTAACGTCCTCTGGTAAAATAAACAACTTTAAATCGTAGCGCTATATCAATACAGTTTATTGAATTTGCTACGTCTGCACCTGTGTTGTTATTCAATTTTCCTCAGTTCCTATTTTACGGATGAAGCATAATAATGTATGTTTGATGCTCAAAATCAAAACCGAACTTATTTAAAAGGCACTAAATGATGACTTTGCTCTGCAAAGCCATAGGTTCAAAGATACGGGTAAGGAAGGGCTAGACGTACTTACGTACATCTCCAAATAGGCAAAATAAGGTTAATGTTGCGTTCAAAAATTCTCCATGTTTACGCGGCTATACGGCATTTCAGGTCGTGACCATTCCGAGGACCGCAATGAGATCATAGACGTGGATCCCGAGCTTGTCAAGAAAGGCATGCGCAACTTGATGCACGATGTGTGCCAGATTGAACGCGAGAAGGTAACGAGTAACAGAACGTTCTTTATACTTATGCCCTAGCGCGAACTTGCAACTTAGCAATTCCAAAATCCATCTTTAGTGCACATGCATACCTTTTGTGTAAGATTTTTTTGTGTAAGAAAATTTCATGCTGCTTGGCCCAAATTAAGGGTGTCAGTTGTTAAGCTGTGAGTCAGTGAATTAATTCAAGATTTTTATTAAGTAGATTCCTTTAAATTGTATTACAGGACGACTACAAATCTCAAGTGAGCATGCTAAAGAAACAGCTTAAGGACGCGAGTGAACAGGCAGGGAAGGGAGACAATAAGCTGCAGTCTGTCACCTCCAACCTGCGGACATTGCAGGAGGACAAGGCAAGGTTACAATCTGCGTACGGGCAGAAGGAGGCACAGCTTAATGCGCTGGTAAGTTACTGTTGATTTGGCCATAAATTATCTATCTTGTAAATCCTTCCTACTAATATTATAAACGTGAAAGTTTGTATGGATGGATGTTTGTTACTCTTTCACGCTAAAACTACTGAACGGATTTAGATGTTTGGTACACAGAGTGTTTATAACCAAGATTAACATAATAGGATATTTTTTTATACCGATATTCCCACGGGATCGAAACTAATGCGGGTGAAACGGCGGGGAGCAGCTAGTCTATTATATATTAAAGTCGCTTTCTTTTCGTGACTGTCTTTTGATCTCGTTGTTCTTCATAACTATGCAACGGATTTTGATGCGGCTTTCACCATTATTTAAAGATATTTTTGCCCGGAAGGTTTATGTGTATAGCATAGGCAAATCAGCCTATAATGTTCCCACTGCTGAGACTCAGGCCTCCTCTCTTCGAGAGGGAGTGGGCCGTAATCTACCACGCGGGCACAGTGCGGGTTGGTAGAAGTCACATGTCTTTGAATTTTTGGTTCTAGGACATGCTGGTATCCTCACGATGTTTTCCTTTACCGTTTTGAGAGCAGTGGTGATGAAATTATTTACACAAAGTAAAGTGCCTGTCTGGGTTCGAACCCACGACCTACAACTAGTAAGTCGGGGCCGTTGCCAGTGGACCACCACTGCTCTTCATTGTATTCTATTTATGTGTATAATACATAAATATTCTCATTTAGAGGAATGAGGGACAGGGTGTAAAGTTCACTCATCCTCCATAGAAAAGGGAGGATCCTCCGAGCAGACGGGTGTTGTGTCTGGCGGGCAATTGCCCAACGATTCATGTTGGGAAGCTTGTATGTATGCTAATTGCGCGGTAAACTCTGCTTGCGAGATGCTGGATTTGCGTGACGTCAGTATGACGCGTTGTGTCGCGACCGCTACAAACCAACATAATATAAACAAAGGAATCTCGATGTTTTATCGAGTCATAAAAACCGTGCGTAGGAGGAGCGGGTCGCTGGTATTTTATAAATATGACCGTCGAGTTGCCTCGCCTGCATGCGTCTGTTTCGGAAGTATACAGTCATCCGCTATCGTTATCTAGAGCCGTAGTCAACCGAACTCTTTGTCCATGCTGTATGTAACAACTGATTTGTTTCAGAACGAGTCGGTACAAAGTAAGACCCTGGAGATCAGCAACTTGCGCGACAAGATCACCAGCTTGGAGGCTGCGTTAACATCTATCACTGAAGAAAAGGTTCAGAATGAGGTAACAATGCTAGTTATTTTCAAAAGAATGTCATTTTTCCTTGCTTATGTTGTAAAAGTATTACTATGGGCCTGTTTCACGATTTACGAATAGCGCATACTCACCGATTAAATTAAAAAAACCGAACACTATAAAACACCCACATTTTGCCATGTATGCATTTGTAATAAATATCTGTCAAGTACCTAAGAAATGAAATGAAATCAAATTGTTTATTCTGTAAATACCATATCGGAGTCACTTTTAAACGTCATATTATAAAAAAAATAAGCTAGATGAGGTCGACGTTTCCTATCTGAATACTCTTAGAAGGCCGAAACAAACTCCTCCGAGTTAGTTTCGGCCTTTCTTCTACGACTTCACAGTCTCTTTTAAAGTCCAGACATAATCTTGGTCAGATCATGTGAAGATATGTAGATTGATGTTTTGAGGAAAGTACCACACAGATTGGAGTGGACCAGTCCAGTCAGTGAAAGCATTTCTCAGTAATCGTGTAGCTCAACTCAAAAATAAGGACCTCAACGACTCGAAGAACAATACCAAAGAAAGGACATTTGGGTAGGCCGCATAAAGTACTCAAAACTGCCAGACCAACATTAAATCTAAAAAAGAAAAGAAAGAAAATAAAAACTTTTTTGCAAAAAAAAAAAAAAAACAACCGACTTTCAAAAAAGATACTACAAAGTGAAAAATAACTTTAATTTCGGAAGTCGGTGTTGTTGGGTTCGCATATTCTCGCATTGTAGTATCTTTTTTGGAAGTCGGTTGTTTTTTTTTTTGCAAAAAAGTTTTTATTTTTCACTTTTAAGTTGTAATTTTTACCAGTAATTTTGGTTTAAAAACCGAACTACTGAACCGTTTTTGTGGAAATTTCTATGGGACCAATCTGAAAGTATATCCTTAGAAAAGAATTTTGCAAATCGGCTTATAAATAACGGAGTTCTGAGGTAACAAACATAAAAAAAAACAGTCGAATTGACAACCTCCTCCTTTTTTGAAGTTGGTTAAAAAGGATGACCCAAATAGTTCTCATTAAGTTAATGATAGTTGGTGAAACAGGCCCTTAGTATTTAAAATAGTTGAGTACAGTGAGCTAGGTCTTTAGTTGTGTATAAGATTTCCTTTATATATCATTCTATGTCTAGAACAAAGGAGATAATCTTCGAGTTCAGTTAGCGGAGCGGGTACAAGAAGTGGGACAGCTGCGTGAAGCGCTTGCAGCGGCTGAAGGTACATACTACACATCTGATGAAGTCAGTTCTGTCAAAATTATATTCACCCGTAAACTGTTACCGCTGGATCTACTTAATTCGGAAGCTGGGTGACAGTGAATAGGAGGATAAATATAAAGATATAGGCCTTGCTGTGAGATATCGAGACGTAATATCGTTGACAACCCAAGGCTCAGTTTACATTGCCGCGGAACAGAGTGGAAGCGAGTTTTCGTAACGACATTGTACATAGCAAAATGAACTTTATGTCAATTGTCTAACGTACAAACTAGATACGAGCTTGTTACTGCGGGAATTCCCGAGAATGCGCGATAATTCTCCAGAAGATGCGCGACCTGTGCGTATGTGTGTATCTAATTTGTGCACTATTGTCTTAAAGTTCATTATAATGTGTACAAAAAAAAAAAAATCGCTTCCATTCAACGGAATGGAGCGATTTTTTTAATTTATATTGTCGGCCACTGCAATATAAATGGAGCCTAAAAGTGCAGCAAAAATATCAGTGATATATATTCACTGGGATTGGTTGCAAATGCAATCAGCTCTTATCGACTTTTTCAGTGATGTAATACTCGAATCCAAACTGAGGGACAATTCGCATATTTGTAAGAATTGAATTAATTTGCATTCTAAGTCAAAATTTATCAACAATTCCTTAAATTTACCTAAATGTTTAACATAAGTTTTGACATTGTATTCATTTATTTAATAAGGTAAACCAACAGCTTCTATGTATAATATATCTGAAGTACTATAGATCACAATAGTCTCGGTCTTACACAGTCGATTATTGATGAGATTGAGACTTGAATTTGAACGTTTTTTTAAGTAACTACGAAAATTGGTACCGTGCTACTATCAGAAGGCCAATTCTCGTAATTTAAAACGTTCAAAATCTAGTCGCAGTGTCATCTCGGTGACAATCAAATGTCAAAAACTTGTCAAAATGTAGGGAAATTAGAAGTATTTTTGACAGATTAAGACCGAGATCAGACCGTGAACGTTCTTAAAATTATGAGAATTGCCCCTCTGTTCTCTAGCATTTAAAGTTGTTAGACATCAAGCAGCATGCCACTTCATGTATCTCCTATACCAGGTCGCGCGGCCCGCCTGGATGTACGGCGCGCTCAGTTGGAAGGCGACGTGCAGAGAGCTGCTGTCGCCGCCAGGGATAGAGACCAGGCTCTGAAGGTATGTGTTCAATCTACATTTTGTAGATAGTTCCTTTGTAAAATATATATTCGGCATCGGCAAAAATTACGTAGGTACAGTCACGAACATAAGTCTGTATACACTTGGCTTTATTCAAAAGCGATTTACTCCTTTATTTTTTAATTAAACTTTATGTGGTTACGAACATAGTATTTCGAACCCATGTTTTTGCAATGTGTCGTATGTCATTGTTACTTTCGTTATTTCACGCAAAAATCGCTATTGAAAGTTTCCAAGTGCTGACATATTGGTCCTCGTAACTGTACTTCGTGACCAACTTTCGTTCCCTATTTACTTAATCCCTTTAAGGGGTGAATTTTCAAAAATCCTTCCTTATTATTTGCATTATTATGCAAATAAGAAACACCATTAACCACCACCACCACCAACACATTAACACACCATCTACACATTGGACCCTACTGGGTCCAATGTCTGTGGGGCAAAGCCGCTGATATACAAAACATATTTGTCCTTCAAAAACGAGTCGTTCGAGCAATTTCCCAGCTAGGTGCCAGAGTTTCTCTAAGCGATTTTTTTAAAGATATTGGTATTCTCACGGTTGCATCACAATGTACACTAAAAACAGTGACATTCAGTGTTAATACTAGAAATAAGGACAAACTACGTGCCCCCTTTCACCGGCTTCATAAGGTTCATAACTCATTTGTTAGGCTTGGCCTTTTATAACAAGAGACCCTCTTCTTTGCTAGACTTGCCTTTTAATGCGTTTAAAGCTCAAGTAAAATCCAACCTTTGTTCAAAGGCATACTATTCCATCAACGACTACTTACACGATGAGAATAGTTGGTCGCCCTAATTAACTTAAGACAATGTTTATGTTCTTTCTCCAGAATTAGGTTACTGACAGGTTATTGTTATTAGTAATAACTTATTTATTTACTTTACTTCGATGGTCCTAGTTTTATAATTTGTGACTTAAGTGACAGCTATGTGAACAGAACCCAGCAATGAATAAATATGTAAGCTGTCACGCCCTTTATACCTGGAGGCTTTTATTTAAATAAATAAATAAATATCCCTGGACATTTCACACAGCACCATTTGTCCCAAGCTAAGCAACCTAATGCTTGTGTTATGGTAACAAGATGGCTGATAAACTACTTATATACAATTTTTTTTTTGTAAATACATACATATTATAGATAGAAAAACACCCAGACTCGGAACAAATACATGTAGGTCATACAAATATTTGTTCCGTGCGGGAATCGAACCCACGACACGCAGCGCAGCAGTCAATCGCTTAACCACTGCGCCAACCGTGCCGTCGATTAGGATTTAGATTATTAGGATTTAGGATTTAGATTATTATTGCAATTTAGGTAGTAAGTTTTTTTAATATTTTAATTAATTATTTTTTAGCTTGAGTACGTATAGTTTTTATTATATTTGTTGATAAGTATATTGGCGTGGGTAGCTGACATATGAGCATATGACAAATAATTTAATTTTATGTTCTGTGTCTTGTAATGTTAATTACTTAACGTAGGTACTTAGTATTGTATACAATCAAGTATTTTCTAACTGAACAGGCAGCTCTGCTGCTGGGGAGTTGGTTGAAAAAAAAAAGAAAGAAAAAAATTTATTTGGACACAGTTCGTGAAACACAAAATACAAAACACCACCACGCCACTCCACCACCACCACCACCACGTCACTTCCACCACTACCGCCATTTCTTCTTCCCAGCGATAGCACTAGGAAGTGGCGGCTAGGAAGGGCGGGCGTTTTTGGGGGACTGTCTTTTGTAATTTTGACGTTCGAAAAGTGCTGATTCTCAGCCTAATTTGAATAAATGACTTTTGATTTTGCAAAATTAAATCATAGTAATAATGGTTTTCGGTCTGACTTTCCTCATGTGACTTTCCTATATACGATAAATACCTAAGCAGATATATTAGTCGCCTACGTCATACTGTGTGCAGTATGACAAATGTAGACATCTGCATAATTCATAGGAAGAGTTGTAACTCTTCCTATGAAACCGATGCATGGGGAAAAAACAATTTTTCATACATGCAAACATTGGTCTGCCTACTTTTATGTCATGAGTTTTTTTTTCGCGATTTGTATATGAGTTTCATAGAGAAAGATTATTTTTTTCAAAACACTTTCTAAAGCTTTTTGCCACACAACGAAAACCACTCAGGGTTTGGCGAACCGTTCATTTTAATTTACAGCATGACCAGGTAGAATACACCTGAACTGTGTATAACTGTATTGTAAGAATACACTGTTCTAGTACTACTTGTTTCCGTTACCAATTCATTATTCTAACCCTTCAGAAACTCCAAGAGCGTTGCGAAGGCTACACCCGCACGATAGCCCAGCTAGAAGACCGCTGTACCTCGCTCAAGGGCACGGTGGAACAGCTGTCCACAGCTCTACAGAAAGCCGCAGCGGCCGAGAGCGAGCTGAGAGCTGAGGTCGGCAAGGTGACCCGGCAGTTCAACGAGGCGAAGAACAATGAGCATAATGCTCTGGATAAGCTGAGGCAGATCCAGAAGAGTGTTTGTGAGTTGAGTTTTTAATCTATTCTAGTATGGCACGAAATAAACGAAAATCATACTGTGGTGAAAATATTAGTCAGTCAGCGAGTTAACGACCAGAGTGCTAGACTTGTGTAGATGCAGAAAAGATACTGCGCAAACGCAGACACTGATCTTGGTTGAAGTGCCTGATATACCCGGATACAAGAGGCAATTGCTTGTTTAGTTTAGTTTTAGCAATTGTACTACTCAAGTATGCTTTTAAATACACTTTTTTTGAAACTCTAGCAACTGTATCAAAATATTTTTTTTGAAAAATTAGCAACTGTAAACTACAATGGGTGCGTTTGCGCATGAAGTGATCACGCTAAGGACAGACGCTTTTTATCTATAGGCTATACCAATTGCTTATAGCACCTTTAAATCAACCAGTCTAATAGTCAACTCACTGTTACAAATCTTTAATAAAGATATTGTTTTCTTCCAGCGAGCTGTGAGAATGAAAGGCGGGTACTAACAGAAAAGCTAGAGAGTGCCAAGTCAGCGCTCGGTGAGATGAAGAGACTGAATTCCTCACTTGAAGACCAGGTGCACAGACTCACCAACCAGCTGGCCAATGTGGAGGTGCAGAGGTATGTGAAATATGGTGGGGATTTAACTAACTTATACTTAAGAATATGTATATTTATAGTTTAGCTTAGTCTATCGGTAATCTTTGTTTTGGCCTCTCCAAATAAATTAATGTTGAATGCCCAGAGGGGATATATTGGTATACCTATGTATACGACTGTCAAGGTAAAGTGGCAACGGACAGGTCTTGCCGCCCGTCCGTCCAACCAGGTCCAACCGATAACTGAGTGTTAGGGCAAAAGCGTCCTTGATTGGAGACCGCGAGTACGCAGGCTTTACGGGGGTGATAATATATGGATGGGTGTTCCCGATCATCAAGCCCAGTGGGTTGCAAGTGGAAATACCCATGTGCAGCAATGGACTGCTACAGGCTAATGATGATGCTTGACCAACCCCAGTGTCATGTGTTTTATTTGTTTCTTTTCAGATCCGCGTTCGAATCCCAACTCCGCATGACGACGTGGGACGGCAAGGAAAGCAACAGCGACAGCGAACTAGAACGCGAGCTGCACCAGCTGCAGCGCGAGCGCTCCGAGCTCAAGTCCAAGTGCGACGTGCTGCAGGACACCGTGCGCAAGCTGGAGGCCGAGCGACGCCTCGTGCGGCCCGCGCTGCGCAGCAAGAGCAGCGAGCGGGCGGACAAGGCCGTGTACTACTCCGATCTAGACTCCGGTAAGGTTTTAGAAAATTCTAGTGATCTAAATGTTTGAACTGCTATAACGCTGTTATTGACTCATTTATACCCTTTGACTTACATTAAAATAATCAAGTAATACCTTAGAGTACCTACCTTCCGTCTAAATCATAATGTGGCATCACAGCTGAAGTGGAAAAATGTCAACTAATTCTTGAAGGCAACTGTATATACATGTATACAGGTACATACATGATGAAAAGTGACACTTATGATGCTGATCGTAATACATAGTACTTATGATGTCATAGTTATTGATTTCACTATAGAACCTGTACTTCATTGTATTTATGTTTTATCTAAAATTGACTCCATTGTTTAGTTTTTGTATTTTGCGATAGTATAAGTATGCGCGATGGCGCAAACTAACGAACGTCGAACGTAGTGAATTATAAAAAAAAAAACTGGTGTTATTAATGAGTCTGAACAATTGAATAGTATAGTCACTAATTAAATTAGTGACTCTCCTATAACGTCACCCTGAGGGAAAATAAATCAACCGTTAACGAGTCCTGAACCACATTGGGAATTATAATAAACTAAAAAAAAACCATTCACTGATAGATAAGCTTGTCCATACTAAATTATACCTATCCTATTAATATAACTCGAAAGTTTGTATGGATGGATAGATGGATATTTGTTACTATTTCACGCAAAAAGTACTGAACGGATTTAGATGAAATTTGGCACTAAAATAGTTTATACCCAGGATTAACACATAGGATACTTTTCATCCCGATATTCCCACGGGATTGAAACTTATAGGGGTGAAACCGGGGGGCGCAGCTAGTACCTATATAAAATATAAATATCTCAATCCCAAGTGTTACTTTATACCTTTTAAGTTAATATTATAAAGAGGCGGGACGTTTTTTTTTGTTTATACGTAATCTCCGGAAGGACTGATTCAAAAAAAAAATCATTTACTTACTACATGGGAGACGGAGATGGCGGGATGAGGTGGACTCCTTCAACAAGAACTGGTCCTTAGCAGCTTTAAACTGAGAGAAGTGGAAAGAGAGTAGGGAGGCCTTTGCCCTGTTTGCAATTTTCAATCATTCATACAATAATTCCATAGAAAAACTGAACGCCGTTTTGATTACGAACATTGAAAAAATAATTGATAGATGCGCTTATCAACCAAAAGCATTTCATTTTTATTTATATAAGTAGTTAAAGTCGTTTTTCGTGTCTGTGACCGCGTTGTTCTTCTAAACTACGCAACGAATTGTCATACGGTTATTACCATCAGTTACACAATTTATTCTGGAAGTTTTATGTGTACATTAAATATTTACAACTTACCTACATATAATAAAGAAATAATGATGTTTTGTCGAGTCGTAAAAACCGTGAGTTTCAGGGGCGTGTCATAAGTAAAACTAGCTTTTGCTTTTGGCTTCGTCCGCTTCGATGTCGGAAATTATCCCACGGGAACGTGCCATATGTGTTAATCCAGGTTATAAACTATCTGTCTGCCAAATCCGTTCAGCCGTTTTTGTCCTTTTGTCCCAATCCGGATCATACATACATATCCAGACAAACATTCTAAAAACTATATTTTTGGCATCGGACTCGTTCCCCCACTCCTCGTAGCAATATTTTATTTTTCAAAAATATTCAATTTACACTAATATAATTTTGACTACGTTACGTACGTTACTATTTTATTATTTGTACAAATGACGTATTTTGTATCTCAGGTCCAGATTCAACAAAAGACTCGTCGACTCGCGGATACAAAGACTCTGCGCACATTCCGTGCAAGGATAAGGGCTTCACCACAGACATAAGTCTGATCGAGCTGGAGAACAGAGAGCTAAGGATGAAGATCAGGCGCCTGGAGAAGGAACTGGCTGACAAAGTAAGATATTTTGTCTTTCTGGTTATGGAACAGAACTTTATAGGCATAGTAACACTGCCATTTTTCAATGACGCAAAACTGTTAGTTGTAGGTAAGTACTGTATTTTATTGACTTATTCTTCCTCATTTTAATAAAAAGGATAAAAAAATGTATGAATCAGATTTGTATGCTTCACTGTGTTTCCCAAACTATATCCTCGTGCCAAATATGGTCCGGCTTAGCATCATCATCAACAATGTGCCTAAAGGCCGTTAAAAATTGAGCAGTTTTGTAGGCATTTTAACTAACTTTGCAATTAATTTTAACTTATACCTTAATGGTATCACGCAAAAAAGAAGTGTTGCTCAGTCGACCGTGACGACCTCACCTTTATCTGTTACTGTACTACCTACCACATAATAATGTTAAGCGGCTCATAATAACTCCATCCACTGCCTAGCCTTTTCCCAACTAAAAAAAAAAAATCATGTTAATTCAAGTATCACTGAGTCATAATAGAAATAATACACTCATAGTCAATGTGACTGACTATTATTGTTATGAATATCATTAATTTTAACAGTTCAAATCATAAAAAAATAATGTATTTAATTCAATTCAATTGCAATAAGTCATGCACAATAAAACAACAATAAAAAATAATCATAATTAAATTAACAATTTAAAAAATGAGGTTCGTTAGTTGCATCAGCCTGCCACATGTCGCTTACAACAGTGGGAGATGATGGAGCAATCAACAGTCAGTCAGTAGTCTTACCGCGAGCGCGGCCAGCATATGTTGGGGTAAGCTTTCAGTCTAACCGGATGCAGCTGAATACCAGTATTTTATATGGAGCGACTTCATATCTGACCTTCACAACCCAGTTACTGGGTAATACAATACCCCTTGGTAAGATTGGTTGTCAGATTTTCGGACTGCTGAATACCCTTAACGGCTCTTAACTACTATAACAAATAAAAACATTCTTTATTGCCATTAAAAACAGGTTACAGAAAACTGTGGCTCCAGCGCTAGGTTATACCCTGTCTATTAGGTAGACCGTTTTTTGACACATGGAACTAGTGATTGCAGCAACACAATACATTGATTGATACACGTACGGTATTATAATGTCTGTAAGAAGCCATAAATAAGATAATTCAATAAGATAAGGCAGTTTATATGTTTATATTATTACGCATTTTAAACTTTTACGTAATCTGGAATATGTACGTTCTAAGACAGCTGTCAAAAAACGGTTAACCTAATGGACAGGGTATAGAGTACCTGTATTTTAGGAGCCAGTGACTTCTTCCATTAAGGTTACAAGAATAATATACAAGTTTTTTGTACTTATCTTTCTTCCACTTTTCAGGAGGCAGAACTAGCAATGGCTCGCACGCGCTACCTGTCAGACTTATCGAGCGTGTCACCATCTCGTCGCGGAGACGTGGACCACTACCGCCAGGCCGCCATGCAAGCGGAGAGGCTACTGGAGAGCAAGGAGGCCACGTATAGGCAGCAGATCATGAGGCTTGAGACACAGGTATACGGGCTTTTGATACTTAAATGGTTGGACTGGGCTAAACATGTCTGTTGTATCCGGAATGTCCGGGGAGCTCGCTGAATACGGAATTATTCTACGAGCAGTAAACCTCGAAGTAGACGACGGGACAATTTGACTTTCTTCTTTTTTAGAAGAAGACATGAAGTAGTGCAGAATCATGTCAGATGGAACGAAACAACAGGAGGGCGTTTGACTAGCCGCACAGTGCAACTTGAAGTTGAAAAATAAACTTATGTGAATGCAATAAATGTGTATTAAATGTATATTATTGTCAAATATCTTTTGGCAAATATAGAATGACACTCTGACATTACCTGTAAAGTTACAACAACCGGCCCTAAAATATAATATCTAAAACTGCTTACCCTTGCCCATCCCCTAGGCATCTCAGCTCCGCTCGCAGCTGACAGCCGAGATCCGACGTCGCCAGGCGTACATCGCGCGCAGCGGGCGCGCCGCGCGGGACGTGCAGCGGCTGCGCTCCGCGCTGGGAGACTCGCTGAGGACCGTGTCGCAGGTAATCATGTCGTACTACCCTTCCCGTAAAATGCCTATGCGCATATCACATCACATACATCCATAAACTTACGCCTTTATTTGATGGGAGTGGGCAGAAACCACAAAACGCCACCTCGTTCCTTTCATACTCTCTTTGGTTCGTTTACCGCACGCCGGTTGCAAGTACTTCACATACACAGTTATATCACATCAACTTAGGGAGAAATGGAGTAGTGAAGTAATCGCACCCAATAAGAACTTTGTACGGTGTCCCTACATCAGGTTTTATAGGAGGGTCAGCAGAGCTGCTACTAATGGCTCTTGCTAATCCTCTAGCGGGGGCCTATCCAATCTCATACGGCGTTATCTGGCACACTGAGGACACAAAACACCTTTCCAAAGACAGTGATCTCGTTCTACCATGCTTGAATTATGCCTAAAGTGGAAAAAAACGGAAGTAGTGATTCTCTTGCATCTTCTTCTTGTTCAAACAGTGTTCGATTCTCCCATATCTTTATCTGCGGAAAAAACTCGTTAAAATCAGACTTTACCGCAATACAATCGGTCAAAATCAAACAATGATAAGGATAACAAAATATCTTATCTGTTGAACTTCATACTGACATAATAAATAACTTGATGAAGTGATTTATCTCGATAATTATGTTAGAAATATTTGTTATACTCTAATATAAAGAGGGGCAGGAATTCCGACAAACTTTATAGAAAACTAGTTGTGCCCGAGTTTTCGTTCGCGTGGATGTCGGAAAACAATAATGTGTCTCTTTACTAATTATTTTACAAAAAAATAGTAACAAGAAAGGCATAAACATGAAACCCTATAAAAAGAAAAAAATAACCTTGAAATTATGACCCTACGTAAGTACGTATAAAATTTTTTGATTAAAAGTTTTCGCGTCGGGTGACTTTTCTAATTATTATTAGCCTGACGTTCCGTTAAAGTTTAAAATAGTGTCGGTCCCCCGACGCGACAACAGTTAATAAAAAAAATTCATACGTACTTACGTAGGGTCATAATTTGAAGGTTATTTTTTTCTTTTTTAGGATTTCATGTTTATACCTTTTTTATTATTTTGTGTCGGGGTTTTTTTTAAGTTTTTTATTTAATTTTTTATTACATGCTTTTTGTAGGGACTCCTTAATTTTTTTTATTTCATTTCTTTTCTTGCGCTTTAAGATTCAGGTAATTTGGTGTTTAATCAGGTTTTTTGTAAATCGCCATTTTGTGGCGGCGGCCATCTTGGACCGATTTCTATCAAACTAAGCTAACTAGCTAAGAACACTCCCGACTAATTCACCTTTCAAACAAAAAAAAAACAAAATCAAAATCGGTTCATCCGTTCGGGAGCTACGATGCCACAGACACACACACACCCTGACTTGTCAAACTTATAACACCCCTTCGTACGTCGTGGGTTAAAAAAAAAACTACTCGGTCTGTTTGTTCCGGTTAATCTTCGAAACGGCTGGACAGATTTTGATGGGACCTTCACTGGCAAATAACTGGTGTTATTTAAGGAGTAACTTCGGCTTAGTTTTATTTTAGAAAAAGAATTAGGGATCCGCGCAAAAAACCCATGAAATCCAATTTGTTTTCCCGACATGCACGCGAACGAGGTCGCGGGCACAGCAAATTAATAATAAACATGAAAATATGTTTCGTTTAAAGAAATAGTTATGTTTCGAATTGGGCAACAAATTCTTTTATTTACTGTAGAACAATGTTGCTGTTATCAACCATGAAATACTAGATAGGGCACGAATCGGAAACATTTCATCGTGAGCACGATAAGTAGATAAATAGTTTACAAGTTCCAAGTATTATTTCATGAACGGGTTTTAAAACAATTGCAGTACTTTTTTTAAAATGTTTTTCCTGTTTCTGAAAAACAGTTTCATTTGTAACTGTTGTCAAAATTTGATTTTAACATTAATTTGGTGAACTAACATAACATATCATCACTCCTGTAATCCCTAAAGGATTAGGCAGAGGAAAGATATAATAGTTATTATAGGTAAGATATACCTATAGCACACCCACATTGTGCCAGTTATGTACTCGTATAAGTATAACCAATTTTGGTGAAACAAATCAACTGATAATGTGAGATTTGAGAGCAGACGTTTTCTTTGTATCTCTCTTATAAGTTCTTTTGTTTCTTTGAATTGGTATTTTGTTGTAATTTCTAAGTAAGGGCGTTATTCTTCAGAAAGGTCAGAAGGCCAATTCTAGTTGTCAAACAAATGTCAAAAAAATGTCCCTACATTATTGGCATGTTTTTGACATTTGTTTGTCGCCTGAATACCTCTAATTTCCCTAAATTAGAGGTATTTTTGACAGATCGGGACTGATCTCAGACTGTGAACGTTCTTAAAATTACGAGAACTGCCTCTCAGGTGCGTAGTACTCGCAATCGGCGTGTGGCCAGGCCAGATGTATGGAACGTAACCGAAGCAAAAGGAGTATGTAAGGATCGTAACAGGCGGCATTCTGTAGTTACTGCCTACTCCCATGGGAGGAAGGCATGAGTTTATCTATGTATGTATATAAGGGCGTTGAAAAACACATTCTTCATAAAAAAACCCAATTAGTCAATGACTTAGACTATGTTGAGTAAAACCCCAGTTGCCATGTATTTACCACTAACTAACATGTTTATAAAAGATAATGACATCGGTACTAATGTGATCTAGTGACCTCACAATAAAAGGAAAATAAATACTAGCTGTGTATGATCCTGCGCAGTTACATTAATTACGGGAATCGTACTTAATCATCTTAGAATTGTAGAAACTTTATTAATCATACGATGAAATCACCTCTCTAGTCTTCACTCGAGAATTCGTACCCCGAGCCCCAAGATACAGACTAACTGTCTAGTTTGGGGCTCATTAGCAAATAATATATTGTAACCTAGCTGTAGGTAATATTTTAAGCTGCTCATGTCGTCTTAACTTGCTGTTAACCAGTGAACCTGCTTACTGTATTACCTGGACGATAAATATTTTGTTTTTCTATAATGTAGGTACAGTTAGCCTCAAAAAAATGTACCTAATATCTGTATATCATCATTTGCCTAGCTTTTTCCCATCTATGTTGAGGTCGGCTTCCAATCTAACCGGATGCAGCTGAATACCAGTATTTAAAAAAATATGTAGGTACCTATTATATCGACAAGTATTATTTTAATTACCCTGTCATCTGTACACTTGAGGATCTTATTACTGCATCAGCGAACGGAGTTCACATAGCTCAACTTTGGGCGAAACATATATGTAAAATATTGGGTACCTACTTAATTGTAGCTACACATTGATACAGTATTATGAAACACAAATTGTAGATCATGAGATGATTTCTTGGCGTTGTAAACAGGGTGGCAGCAACGCGCAACCTGTTACCATGGATTCAGTACGTGATTCTTAAAGACCCTGCGTTGAAATTATTCGCAGGTTATTAAAAAAAAAAAAAAAACTGTTCCATACATTTTGTACCATACCGCGTAGTTATTGCACTTTTCTATGAACCAGCCGATTTGTGGATATGAAACAGCTGAATTTATGGTAACAGTTTGCGCGTCGATGTATCTGTCCCCCTGTAGACTTTTTGAGGTTCACTGTACCTACACTCTACTCACTTAAATCTAATAATAATGATTATAGTGTTGCTAGTTGGGCAGGTAGGTACAGTCAAGTGCAAGTCAGCATTACCTTACACCTGAACTGCGAAAACCTACTGCTGCAAAATAAAGGTGCGATCAATGTATTTTTTTTTACCATGGAATGGAATTCCGTTGCGGTTGTCTGCACTGCAGGAAGGTATGGTATACCTACCGATGAAAGACACCTTGCTATTTAAATTCTTAAAACAGGAAAATAACTATGAATAGGTAGTTTGTACCTAGATAGGTTTGTATTGTGAAGCCAATAATATTCGAATAAATTTAGAACTATATGTTTTCCTGTATTTGTATCAAACAAGTATGTACCTATTTATTTTTGCTTGGGTATTGTAGTGGTAAGTGTTGTCATTCAAAATATATCGGGATTAGGTACCTACGACCGAATACTGGTATTCAAACAAAAGTCGCTAAGTCTCATGCTGTCCCTCTCTAACGTACACTTGGAAACTTTCAATAGCGATTTTTGCGTGAAATAACGAAAACAACAATGAAATACATATATGAAATACTAGCTGCGCCCCGCGGTTTCACCCGCATAAGTTTCGATCCCGTGGGAATATCGGGATAAAAAGTATCCTATATGTTAATCCTGGTTATAAACCATATGTGTGCCAAATTTCATCCAAATCCGTTCAGTAGTTTTTGCGTGAAAGAGTAACAAACATCCATACATCCATACAAACTTTCACGTTTATAATATTAGTAGGACTATGTTCGTAGCAACATAAAATTTCATTAAAAAATAAAGTATTAATTCGCTTTTGAATAAAGCCCAGTGTATAAATACCTACTTATGCTCGTGACTGTACCTATTAATCAAATCATTTATTTGCAACGAATGTAGGTTAGGTACATTAAAATACAGGTGGAGTAGATAGGAGTGAGCTATGTACATTCTGCCTGGAAATAGGCACGCAAAATTTATAAAAAAATGTAAGAAAAAGAAAACCTAAAAATAAAATTACAAATTAAAGTAGTAGAAATACTCTATGGTCATATAAGTTTGAGTGTTCGAGCCGTTCGAGGGTAATGAGTTATGATACTTATGAGGAATTATAAAACGACATTCAAATTTCCATACGCCTTTTGCAGTTTGTAGGTTAGTGGCAGTTTCGCGACCGTAACAAATGTGTATTTATTGAACAAAAATCATCAATAAAACTCTCTAAGTTAGAATTGGCCTCAAATTTCAAGATTTCATGAAATAAGTAGGTAGTCATGCAATGTAGGTAATTTGAGCTTAGAGAGTTGTATTACATACACATAGTTGTTGAAAGTTAGCCTGTCGCAGTCCACTGCTGGATCGCTGGAGGCCTCACCCAAGTTGTTGCCACAACCACTCACAGAATCCGATTCTCTGCCTTACTTAGGGACTAACCACACTTATTCAGCTCTGTTCAGCTTTTGTCCATAGAAAAGAACGATTTTTTTTATGGAATGCGTACGCATCCTTGCTTTACGTTGCAGTCGTTGTTGTCTATGGACAAAAGCTGAACAGAGCTGAATAAGTCTGGGTAGTCCCTTACGCATCCAACCTCTTCCACCTTTCTACGTTCGGTGGTCTGTTACTGAGGTCTGATTCGTGATCTCGGCTCCGATATTTCAATAAGTACCTGGCTACCTAAATAGGTAAAGCAATTTTGTACATCTGTAAATTACCGCTACCTAACCTACGTACGCACGGCTACAGATCAAGTTATACAAAACCAGTATAAGCTGACTACTGATTGTACGAAAAACCTATACAATGCGAGGTCAGCTAAAGCTGGAAATCCATAGCTTGAGGTGTAGCCGTGTGTACAAGCATTTGTCGCCTCTTAAGGTGAGATTCACAGATCGCAGTTTGACTTTGCTTTGCTAAGTTAGCCTCTTATTCTCGATATGATCATGATTCGTATAATAGTATTGTAAAGTTAGATTATACTATTATGTACCTACATTATTCACATACCTAGTAAGGTTCATATTCTTATGTAAAGCCTACTTTACTTAATTACTTGCAAAGTAAAGCAAAGTTCGGTCCGTGAATCTCGCCCCAGGTATGTAAATACGTAGGTACAGGGTATTTGTAATACTATAATTCATTAGAAGCTCAGATAAGTTTCAGGGAAAATAACTGGACCATGGACCCTGAATAAAGTAATGACGTTAATACAATTACGCATTATTTACTGTAGGTACCTACGTATGGCGGTTACCTACACGTTACTGAGGTATTTGTATCTACATCCAGTTTCAGGAACTCCAATTAAAATAGTCTTTTTCCTCCTCAAGACCAAACTTTATCGTTGGACTTAAGCTGTTTCTACCTTGTTTGCCTAGGGTAGAATATTTTTGCTGCTAACAATTTCGTTGCGCCCACAGTCGTACGAGTACCTATAGTAGATTGTTTAGGGCTTTTGAAGCTTGTCAGGAATCTTTCTAGGCGCAAAAATTTCCTTGTCATTCATTGATTTTCTAAGTATCTAAGAGGCTTAGCACTTAATTAGTGCTTTATACTTACGTACGGTCAAGGAGTTGCTAATGACGTAGTCGGAAAATTATTTATTTCTTGGCTATGCGTACTAGCCCAATATTTTATTACGGCCCCGCGTCAAATTACTTCGGGCCGGTTTTTTGATCCGTTGTTAAACTCGACCAAATGGTTAAAAATAGTAACTATATGGTTAAATTTTTGCTAAATGTGTTTTTTGATCAATGGCTAAGTAATAACAGCCGCACGGGTCGCTCGATCAGGTTAAGCTATGCTTGCCGCGATTGCTCCGTGGATGGGTGACCATCTTTACATACCAAGACCAAGACCACTCCGTGTCTCGGAAAGCACGTTAAGCCGTTGTTCCCGGCTGTCATTCGTGGATCTTTGACAGTCGTTACGGGTCGTCAGAAGACCGAAAATCGGACAACCAGTCTTACCAAGGGGTATCGTATTACCCAGTAATTGGGTTGTGGGGGTCAGATAGGCAGTCGCTCCGTGTAAAATACTGGTATAGAAGCCGACCCCAACATAGTTGGGGTCGGCTTCTGACCTGCAGATGATGATGATGGGGCTGCAGATGATGATGATGTTAGTTTATCTAATGGTTATTTTTTTTAACTAACAGTTAATTATTTGACCATTATCAATATTATATCATTAGATAAACTAAAAATTTATCAAAGAACATATTTTGCTAAAATTTTACCATTCGTTACTAGTTTTAACAATTGGTTGAGTTTAACTACGGATCAAAAAACCGGCCCTTAGATAAAACTGCAATTAATGAGTCTTCCTACACAGTGTCTAGCAATGTCGTTGGCTATGGTAATCAGTGCAAGACATCCGAATGCATTATGTATTCGGGTTCAAGTTTCCGGCCCTCCAGGCTGCTTATAATGTACATCATACTATTTTAATTAGCTGCAATTTAGCGTTATATAGTCACGTTCAAATCGTCCTTTAGCAAAACTGCATAGATTGATAGGCACCTACGATAATTCGCATATTTTGTCATACTAAGGTGAGAATTAGGACTTACGCCTTGCAGAGTACGGGTAATAGAATCTAGCTAAAAGAATCATCGCTAATTGATTCATCAGTTGAATAAAAGGAATTAATTGCTTTAATTCTCGAGATGATGATGTCTCATACTTCTGATGACGCGGACAATGCAGACATTTTTGCTCGATTACGCAAGGAAAACGGCGAATGAGCGAATAGGTAGTTATGGAAGTATGTAATTAGAATAAGTGCTTTTAACGAGTAGGAGATACGTAGGTACTACAAACAGTAATTAGTTGAATGGTTGGAGCCTAAGCCTTTGTTGCTATAGGATCGGTTTACACACGCAAACATATTGATAGGTACAGTCACGAGCACCAATATGTCAACATTTGGCAACTTTCAATTGCGATTTTTTCGTGAAATAACGAATGCAACGTTGAAATACGATACGGTTCGAAAATGCTATGTTCGTAACAACATAAAATTTAATTAATAAATAAAGGAGTAAATCGCTTTTTAATAAAGCCGAGTGTATATATACTTTTGCTCGTGACTGTACATACCTGCCGATCGATTCTGCAAAAATCTCACCGTGAAAAGTTAGCTGAAGTGAGCTGTCATTCCACCTGATACTAAGGGATTGGTACTATTGACAGCTCACTTCAAGTTCACCAAGTTTTCACGGTGAGATGTTTGCAGAATAGCACGGCTGATGCTAGGGATTGACACTTGACAGAGTTCACTTCACCGAAGTTTTCACGGTGAGATTTTTACAGAATAACACTGCTGTAGCCCAGAGCAAAAATATTGTTTTTTTTATGATTTGCGGCTGCACCTAATGGTGTAGTTAATAATAATAATATCCCTGGACATTTCACACAGCACCATTTGTCCCAAGCTAAGCAACCTAATGCTTGTGTTATGGTAACAAGATGGCTGATAAACTACTTATATACATTTTTTTTTTTTTGTAAATACATACATATTATAGATAGAAAAACACCCAGACTCGGAACAAATACATGTAGGTCATACAAATATTTGTTCCATGCGGGAATCGAACCCGCGACACGCAGCGCAGCAGTCAATCGCTTAACCACTGCGCCAACCGTGTCGCCGATTTAGATATCTAAGCTATCTACGTACACCATTAAGCATCAAAGTTTTATACACATTAGGTAGATATTCTAATCTTACCATTAATATTGTTTGTTCCCAGGACCCAGCACTGGACTCGTACACCTTGGAACACGAAGCCAGAAAGTTGGACAGCACGCTCACCCACAGCCTGCCCCCGCTCAACGACAGCTACGACTCGTCCAAATAAACAACGGCGCGGCAACAAGCGATATTTACCAATAACGAGCTGCCGGCGCTCGAGCATTGTGGAAAAAATACACAATAGGAATACAGATGGTGTAATTTATAACCAGCCGTACAGTTTCAAGTTTCTATTATAGGAAAACTGCGGCCCGGTGTGTTAAATTAGCAGATAAATCGACACAATAGATGACAGCAATGTTATTCATATCCTCCAAACGAATTGTTATCAGTTTTTCAAGTCAGCGTAGTGACTATTTTTAGTTACTTGTTCGAAAATTCCTAAATGTAAATCGGACAGCAACGACAATACAAATATGGTACGGACTCGCGAGTGCGAGTATTTATGACAAATACATTCTGTAGCCTTCGAGTCAAAAACAGGCCTCATTCATGATGGACCAAAATGTTGAAAATTGTTACGAAATCGTTAATCAGTAAAAGTATTGCTGAATACCATTGTACTTATCGGTAGACTTGTGACGTCATCACTGCCTGTGTCATATCGGACGAATGTTTACTAATTTCATTTGTTCGACATGTGAGTTTTATTCGAGTTAATTACACCACATGTTAGTAGTCGAGATGAATCTATTTGGAATGTTGGAGGTTTTAGGTAGGTAGTACAAACGAGCGAATTTTAAAGATTCCTCTTGGTAGGGGTAATGCACGAATTCACGAGTAATTTAGGAGAAGTGTATTTGTCATTTAGCAATGATTTGTTTGATAACACGCGTGAGTCAGTGCGTCTTGAACGATGATTCACAGCGAGGTCAGTTCAAAGACCGGAAATATGGAGGAAGCGATTTTTTAAAACGCCAATGACTCAGTAAAATCTAGTTTAGTAGTGGAATTATGTGTAAATTGTGTGGACAGTATTTTTTCTAGTCAATTCGAATTTTGTGATGATTTTATTTGTTAAGGAACAAAATAATTACTTGGTTATAAGCATATTAACTTTAAACAGGTCGTGATTCTAAAGTCAATGTATTGAATATGTATTTATTTTAATTAACAAAGCCATGATCTAATTAATGCATACCGATACAAAAAATAAGGAAACTATGCCAAGGAAACTGGCTTCAGCCGAATTTTTACATGAATTGTCTTACTGTGAAGGACGAGGCATCACATCACCTGTAAAAGCATTATCGGGCCTCAATGTAAATTGCTGAAGCATTGTTCCATTATGTTACCTTGTCTAGTCATTTGTATTTCACAACCTAGTCTAAATATAAATACTATGTATTTAATTATTGTCATTTAATGTTCCTCATGTATCCAGATTAAATATTAAAACGTAGTTATTTACATCTCTTTACATGTCCATTACATCATTGTTTTTGTTAGAATACGTCGTTCGTATAAATTAACACACGTGTTCATAAAAACATAATAATTATTATAATGTGAAGATTTCTTAGTTTGATAAAATATATATCTATTGTGTGATTATGCAAATTTTTATAATAAATATAAGTAATAACCACTGTGTACTAGTCATGATAGTATTAATTAAGGCTAACGGCAAAAACGATTCCGTCCGGGACTGTGTTCCAATTACAATCTATGTGTAATAAACAAATGTATCGACACCCAGGTACTTATCCCGTTTTCCGCCTCAACTACTTATGAATATTGTTTAAAATAGTCTCGTAATAACAATATTTATTGCAATATACAAGTTATATTATCACAAAGGAAAAAAGCGGATTTCCCGAAAATCCCACAAGCATTTCAATTCAAACCGTACTGAATAACAAGTCCATTGTATTATAACATGTTTTGTATTAAACACACAAGTTTATAAAATACGTGTAAGTTTCACTTCACGCTTAATCGTAAAGGGGGCGAGGCAGCTTAGCTATCACTATTTATTATTAAGCATGAATAAATGACACGGATAACGATATCAATGTAATTTTATGAGTATTTATCAACAAGCAAATTGTCCTGATAAGTGTATAAGCACTTAGTATGGGGTTATTATTACAAGTTAGTAAAAAGGGCAGTAACAATGCTTCTCGCTAACATTTGACCCTACTGCAACTCGCTAGATAAGCGCCGCAGACGAGCTCGGGCGCCTCGATAAAAATGGTTCAACACCATTTCATTACACTATCTATTTCGCCGGCTATCGGCGCGACACTTTAAACAACCCTATTGTATGTAGATTCACATTTCCACACGCTTAATACTTCCAATTAACGACTTTACAGTAATTCCTATTAAGATATAATTTCGTACGTCGCACGCGCCCCATAGTGGGCTCGATCTATGCATGAGACCTTGTTACACACCATGGGGTGTGTCAATAGAGAACTAACGCAACTGTAATCCAACACTTGTTTTGCATCATAGATTAGATTGCTTAGTTATCGAGTTTATAAGTAGATATTAAGTTAGGCGTATTGAGTTCCGTTTCCACTGGACTGTGTCAATTCTTATGTTACTAGAATATCGACATACGCCCGCCACGTCACACTGCCATATATAATTTTTTATCATGATTGTACCTACTGTTTAGTTAGTCCCTATAGAATTAAGTATAGACACGTTTATGTAACTTTTTTACACTCGTCAAGTCAATAAAATAGTTGTAGATGGTATATGGTTGTTTCAATTAATTAAATTCCATTAAAATTCCGAGCCAATTGACGTTTATTTGATAGTCGGTGGGGTACCGGCAGCGTGCGGAGCGGTCGCGGGCCTGGGATGTGACTCATCACGCCACGACCTCGATTGACATGACGGGAGCGCCGGCCGCGGGGGGGACAAAACATACCCCAAAACGATAATATTTAAAATTGGTTTTATTGATGCAAAAAAAAAAGAAATTAATAGATTATTGTACATGTCCATTATTGATTGAAAAGATAAAATATACAAGTTCTTAATTTTCATAATATATATAAAAATATAATTCAACTCAGATCAAAGTCATATCCAATATCCTTGTGCAGTAAATCTTACATGTTAACAGAAAAGAGAATGGAGGAAACATCTAATTCCGTAACAATATTTGAACACCTATATAATATTATTACGTTTAACAAAGTTCTAGCAGCAAAACATAGGTTGATATTTTATATTTAAATGAGCCAGTAATCATAAAACTTTAATCCATTTACAATAACGATAAATTTCTTATTTCTCAATTTCGTAGGTTAGGGGTTATAGTATGGTGGCCTGTGGTGTACATTAATAACACAAGGCATAGGGCACCACCATTATTACACTGGAGACTAAGGTCGCAGGGTGCAATCACCTAAGGCTCTCTAATATTTGTTCAAAAGTTACCGAGTCCTAAACAGCTTCACATTATCAACTTTTCACTTGATACATTTGAATTATTTAACAAGACAATAATATATTCTGAAAAAATTTAATGTATCCTTAATTCACATATTTAAACATTACATACTGGGTCAGGCCTTCAGGGCACATCACCCAGATCCTTTCGGAGCCTGCTTCAACTTTTACACAGCTGTTCAGAAGTTTCAGGCCCTCCCTTTATCAGTATGATTAGATAATAACTACTAAATGGTAAACTATATCTATATTAGGTCCAGACAGATAAATATATATTTATTTTATTTATATATAACTATAAATGCAGTCGCGTTAACATGTTACCCATTTGATGAACAGTAGTACACAGTGGTGACACAACCGGACCTTGAAAGATAATGTCATGGTAAATAAGTAGACGCACTCATTTTCCTGTTCAATTAAATTTCAGAGGACTGTCTGTACCTAATATTGTTAATATTATTATTAAAACAAAAATATTTTTAGTTGCTTTTCATATATTTGAAAATTATAATTGAGAAACAATGAGAAGTACATACGTAGAAGAGCATTTTGAATGAAGTAGTGCCATGTTTTAGAGTATAACTGGAATGAACATTAATGAAGTCAGTATTGTCACAGGATGTTCTAGAACATACTCCTCATAGCCTCTAAATAAATGAATATGTTTATACTTACATCAAGTAGTTTTTAAATTTATAACCATTTACAACTTCTGAACTTAACAGCATCCACACATTACAATTGGAATTTCTAGAGTGAAACACACACAGAATCGTTGAATCTATCCTTGAATATTATAACTATCAAAATATAGATCAGAGGGTTTGAGAGACACATTGTATGGATAGGTATATGGATACAATCCAAAACGCTCTGTGGATTTTCCACCAGTGCTGCAGCACGCCATCACATAACTCAACAAATGCACATTCTTGAAATGCTACAGGTATATTACCAAGCAATGGTGCTCAACACCCGACCTAGATAACTTTGGGAACAGTCGAGAGCCAAATCCGGGTACCAGAAGTCTTTCAAATTATTAAATATTTTAAACCTAGACGCTTCGGAGGCTCCAGCGACATTCTTACAGAATGTGACATTTTTTTTTGTTTATTTTCTCACTGCTGATAGGTGTTCTCCTGTTGATTTGACGTACTAGGTCGAAGAACACATCGTTCACGTGTATTTTTGCTTTTGCCGAGGTCTCCATGAACGAGCAGTTGAAGTGGCGTGCGAGATTGCTTCCCTGCTCCTTGCCCACCACGCGCTCTGCTTCCAGGTCAGTCTTGTTGCCGACCAACACCATGGGCACGTCGTCTTTGTCCTTCACCCGCAGGATTTGCTCCCGCAGGTCTTGCAAGTCGTTGAACGTTGATTGTGCGGTGATAGAGTACACTAAGACGAATCCTTGCCCGTTCTTCATGTATAAGTCTCTCATCGCTGTAAATTGCTCCGTACCAGCAGTGTCTAGTATTTCTAGCATGCATTGTTGACCGTCAACTTCCACCTGTTTTCGATAACTGTCCTCGATGGTGGGATCGTATTTCTCGACAAAGATGCCTTGTACGAACTGTACTGTCAGGGCGGACTTTCCCACGCCTCCGCTGCCTAACACGACTATTTTGTATTCGCGCATTATTAACTATTTTTTATCACGTGATATTATCAACTTAAATCAAAGATCAAATTGCTAAAAAGCACATTAACTAGTAAGTTATTGCAAAAAAAACCTTTAACAAGTCAAACCGCCATGACACCGTTAGCAGGGCGATGGCTCACTGTGTCGGTATTGCCATAAATAAATTTAAATTATTTATCACTACACAACTCTATGAACAAAGTTCAGTTTTTTCCATTGTACGCTAGGTGCAATAATATGGAATGTTGCATTGTTAACTGAAGTTGCAATATTTTTTTTCCGTTATTATTTATAATTTTATAGCAAACCTATCTGTATTTGTGTGAATCAACGGAGCGACTGATATGAAAATACGGACGCATGCACCTAACAGTCCAATAAAAATTAATTGAGAGGATGCATCAAATTATTTCATTATTTCAGTTTATATCTTTCAACCACTGCAGGCCAATAAATAAAAAGTAGGTCGTCAATAAGAGGTAGGTAACACAGAAATTTTATGGATTATGAAATAAATAAATGGAGTGGATTGAATTCATTTTCATCGTCGTAAACATTTTGTGTTTTTGGTTACGTATGTCATTTGCCTGTTCTGTTGGTGTTTAAGTTAAATTTACAACATAGACCAAACGAACAAGTTTTTAATTTTTTAACATTTCTCATTTTGAGATCAATCCTCAGAACCAATCCAAAGTAAAACAACGTTTAGATATAAATGATTGTGCTTTCAATGACAATCAAACGTTTTAAGGAATTTTTCTAATCTGTGGTTATTGCACAAGTAGTTCTAAATTGTACCGAAAGATGGCTTGAACCGAGGAAAAAGAAGCATCGCTAACAAGGAATAATTTACTGTAGTTTAAACTTCAAACTATTAGGTGGCGCTGTTTGACTAATGTGTAATTTTTTTCTCTTATAAGTTTTACTCGTGTGCAAATGGTTCCATAATAATTTTGTAGTAAGTATTTAAGATGTGGATAACGTCGTGAGCTACACATAATATGTAATGTCTTTTTTTCCTACTAAATTTTTATTACGATGTTTGTGTACTTAACTGTTTGTTTTCCCGAATTAAATAAATAAATAAATATGTAGGTAAACATAGAATGTTCCCACTGCTGGCACACGAGCCTCCTCTCGGTGAGAGGGATTGGGCCGTAATCCACCACGCGGGCCCAGTGCGGTTTGATAGATGTCACATGTCTTCGAATTTTTGGTTCTAGGACAAGCCGGTTTCCTCACGATGTTTTCCTTCACCGTTTTGAGAGCAGTGATAATGAAATAATTTACACAAAGTAAAGCGCCTGCCGGGGTTCGAACCTAAGACCTACAACTTGTAAGTCACGGTCTCTGGACACGGTCACTGGGCCACCACTGCTCAGGCGCTTTCATTTATGTAAATTATTTCATCACTACCAAAAATTGGAAGACACGTGACATCTAGCAACTCGCACTGGGCTTGCGTGGTGGATTACGACCCACTTTCTCTCATTGAGAGGAGGCCTGTGCCTGTGACCCTGCAGTGGGAACAATATCTACAGGCTGATGATGCTTGTGTACTTAGTTATAGCCCTCGCAACCATAACCACTAAGGTTCAGCTCCCATTTTGGGACTGTAGGTTCCAGCTTGAAAACGAATCTTCAGCGTCTTAACTTGTAAAGTTTCCGTCTCTGTGAGTATGCAAGTTTTAGGGTTGCAAAGTGCGAATTAATTGTAATTCCCATCTGCATTGTTCGTCAATATTTTGAACTAGATCTAATAAATCTCATCTAAAATTGCGGAACAAAACCCGCGCCTGGCACACCTGCGTTAAGGCTTTAATTACTCTGCGTGTAATAGTTTAATATAAGCCTCGCGTGATGCACGAACGCACCCGATCATCCCCAAAATGGCGGCAATGATAGGGTCGGACGCGGCAATTTAATTAAAAATGTGTACATTTTTCGCGACAGTCATGTGCCACTCCTTGTAAATAGAGTTACTGGATATTTATTTTGACGTTATTTTTGGTTTACGATGGACTTTTATCGTTGTTTTGCTTTTAAAGGATTCGTAATAACAAATATTGCCATCGTTCATAAAGTTTTTAGCGAAGAATTGGGTTATGTTGGTTCCCTGAAAAAGTTTGGTAGCTCGAAAGCGGAACAGCAAATGTTTTGAGGTATTTCGAAATTTTTGTTCGGCCGTTCTGTTCGGTTGATGATGTACGAGTATGTACATACCTACGTACCTACTTGGTTCGACGAAGATGATACCTACAGTCCTTTCCAAGTTATTTAGCATCACTGTCAAAATCACAGTGTGTAAATGTATTCTGTTGTGCTAGCAAGTTAGATCCGAATGTCACCCTGTCCGATCTGACATCGGCTACTTAATAGCATAACTGAGCACATACTGTACATTAAACCATCAATTTTAACAACTGGTAACACTAATATTTTCTGCAAATAAATGATTCTTATTCGGATGTCGGGTCGATCGATCAGGTTAAGCTACGCTTGCCGCGTTTGGTTTGTGGATGGGTGACCATCTTCACATACCAAGACCCTAACGTGCCTCGGAAAGCACGTTAAGCCCGGTTGATCCCGGCTGATATTTGTGGATCTTTGACAGTCGTTACGGCTAGTCAGTAGCCCGAAAGTTTGGCAACCAGTCTTACCAAGGGGTAGCATATTATGAGGTCAGATAGGCAGTCGTTCATGTAAATACTACATATTACATGGTATTCAGCTGCATCCGGTTAGACTGGAAGCCGACCCCAACATAGTTGGAAAAGGGCTCGGCAGATGATGATGTATATACATATAATCCTACCTCCTACTCTACCTACCCACCATCTTAGGACAAACGCGAGCGTAATGAGTGTTAGAACTCACCAACTTTTATTTATGAGTTCCAAGTTCTTGCAGCTTCCAAATAAAACGAAAAATGATAACGATTATTCTCTAAGTATTTATAATACGCAATAAATCCTTTGCGATATTTATGACAGATGAATTGCCTATAGATTTTTATGATGCAAAGCAGTAAACAATTTTAAGGGGCCGTGAAAGCATCGCAAATAATATAATAAACTTTTCACGATAGTCGATTAAACGAGCTCAAATCGAAATATTTCCAGTCAAAAAAATATACTTTTCATTTTTGTTTTTGATTGTGAGTTCACGATAAATTTCGCATACGAATTTAGTTATTAACTGAAATATCTGAATCGTTCTTCAATGTTTTTTTAACGTGGAATAGGGTGGAAATAGGGGCTCGAGCTTGTTTTGTTCTCTTTATTGGGTATTTACAGTCCTGTCAAATTTAGATACTCCATAGCAAGTTTAGACGTGATTATAAACATGGCCACTAAAAATACGTCAATTTAGCTCAGGCGCTGACTAATTTGACAGGACTAAACTAATATTTTGTTGTAGTGTAGGTATATCTTACAACTTTCCTCAGTCTTAAGAAAACATTTTAACGTTAATATTCGTGATTTATTCAACTGTGTGTAACTTATGTATTTTATTGTTCGAAAAAGAGGAAAACTCGTTCAACTAGTATTGATTTGACATTAAGATTTTTGTTCTATGTGACATCAAGAATTATTTATTAGATTCCTCATACTGACAAGTTGTTTATGCGGACAGTATCTACACTACATAGTACTATTATTACACAGAGACAGAGACCACAGAAAACCACGTGCTGCAAATAAAATCAAAAGTCATAAATTTAAATGATGCTAATAATCAGAAAATTACATAAAAACGCCCGCCCTTCACCACTTCTAGTGCTTTAGATGGGAAGAAGAAGTGGCGCAACAAACTCCCCAGCTGCTATCAGGTAATACTTAGTGTGCACACACACGAGCGACATGCGTCGACGACAGAGGCAGCTACGACGTCGGCAACATGTCGCTGGTGTATTAGAGCATCGTGCTCAAATACACGAGCGACACTTATTCTACGGCAGCCGGCGAAGCGTCGACGGCGGGCGTCGACGGCACGGATGCAGTTGCCTCTGTCGTCGATGCGAGTCGCTTGTGTGTATGAGCACAAAACTTTATTCCTTTTGCTTCTCACATATAGCCGTATTCAGAAGGCCAATTTCCGTAATTAAAAACTTTCAAAATCTAGTCGCAATCTCAACTCAGCGACAATCAACTGTCAAAATCTTGCCAAAAATGTAGGGAAATTAGGGGTATTTTTGACAGATTGAGACTGAGATCAGACTGTGAACGTTCCTAAAATTACGAGAATTGCCCCTCGGTTTTCCTACAATCTGTTTTGATTTCAAGCGCCACAAGACACATTATGTACAGCAGGTTCGTAATATGTGTATGTCATGACAATGCGACCTATCAAATACACTATCAGGCTCATCCCTCGCGTGTCTCCACTAATTAACATATTAATTGCTGGCAATATATGCCGTGATTCACGCTACGCCGAACCCTATTCGTGTGAGGGAAACAAACCCGGAAAATGACCGGCCTATTTATTTGTTTGATGTAGTTAAAAAAATATTTTTATTTCCTAAAAGGAATATACCTACCGAGATTTGAGGTTTTTTTTTCGTGTAGTGTTAGGTACAGGAAAATAACAGACGAAAAGGTGTGTAAATACACTACACCGATACTACGTAGTTTTTCCAAATAACATACCTACTTAGTATATAAACAGGAAAACAAAATAGCTAATGCGCAAACTGTAACCATTAATATTAGGCACACCGTACCATCACATAGGCACGGAGGGGTCTCGGTAGGTATGTCAAGATTTTTACCTATCAACGGACCGACCGCGGCAAGCGTAGCTTAACCTGATCGATCGACCCGTGCGGCTGTTACCTATTACTTAGCCGCGAACTTTAATCTCAAAAGTGTATTCAGAAGTCCCTTAACGATTGCTAAACAGTCTACCACGGCGTGTGCCAATGTCCCTGTTCCCCAAAATCTTTTGTGAGTCCTCAGTAGACAGTTATGAATGCGCGAATAAGTCAGAAGAATCTCTTCGTGACTCCTACAATTTGTCTGAAAGTATAAGCAACAGATACGCTCTTTTCATTTCACTACCATTGTGTAAAACATATAATAACCAAGTATTTTAAAACATCCCCGCTATTGTTAGCAAACAAACAAAATTTCTGCATTTTTGTTTTATATTTCCACTCCGTCGAGTTCTGTGTTGTTAGAATAAAGTGTTTTATTGAAATTCATGTCTTGCACATCTTAAAATAGAGGAACATCTGCGGGACTGTGAAGAATACTAATCCGGGAATGTTCTGTTTGTGCAACAACTCCATTGCTTTTAGCCAATATTTGAGCGAGTTGAAAAACTGTGACAATATAGCAGAAGAAAATTGAATCATGTGACATTTTGCGGTTAGAGTATTTCAACAGCACGTATCGCATCTACATATTACTGGCAGTCCTTAGCAGTCATGCCGATCATGGCTGCCATTATGAATAGCTATAGAAAATGTCCCTTCAATTGGACAATACCGATTGAATCGAAACCTGACTACGATAACGGGTTCACTTCCATTTGTACAAGAAATTTGCGCCAACGTGCCCAATTCTAAAACGAATCAGGTTCATAAACAAAGGATCTCTATGTCTTTGTCCATACATATTGGAATTCCGCTCACTTTACCAACTTCGAACAAATAAAACCTTTCAAAGCGTGAAATTTTAAATCCTAACATTTGTACCATTTCCAATTATTGTGTGAATCTCGAAGTACATTAGCTTAATAGCCTTAAGAAGCTTTCGGTGAACAAATTCAGACCGCATACGGGACATTTCTTAAAGGGTGCTTCGATCAATTACTGTCGAGGTAAGTATGTCGAAGTACGATGGGATTCTATCTACTTTATTTTCAAGTTTCTAAGCTCCTTATATAAGTAAAGAAGTTATAAATTGGCTAATGCGGTTTAAAAACAGGTGGAAAATAATTATAATACATAGGTGGTTAAAGAAACTTCTCATTATTTGTCGCCTGTTTTTTAGAAAAGCCTACCAATACAACAAACAGTAATGTTTTCTCATTGTTTGTCTTAGTATATTCGTGTATTTATATATATTTAATTAGGTATATGTATTACTAGCTTCTGCCCGCGGCTTCGCCCGCGTGGATGTCGGAAGTTATCCCACGGGAACGTGCTACCAGGATAAAAAGTATGTGCTTCTCCAGGATGCCATCTATCTCTTTGCCAAATCAGAAGTTCAGTGGCTTAATTAGGCGTGAAAATGTAACATACAGTTTCAAGTTCAAATCCTCCCCTAAAAACCGGATTACCCCTTTTTGCCCCGTCAGGGGTCAATTTTCGACAACTTGACATACTTATTATTAATTATTTTCTGTCGAAAGTATCAATACTGGGTTTCGAGTTAATCGGACCGCGCATTCAATTTCTTCCACACAAACTTCAACACCCCTATATCCCCCTTTGAGGGGTAGTTTGAAAAACTTATAATGATAAACTTTATTACTTACTTAGGCAAGTATTGTTGCCAAGTTTTAAGTTTATTAACTAAATTAATAAGATTTTTCATACAAACTGTACCCCGCTTTTCACCCCCACAGGGGTGGAATTTAAAAAAACTTCATACCTTGACACAAAGATTATTTATACCAATTTTATAATTAATCAAGCCACTTATTATAATCCTCCCCTGTACAATTAACCACCCCTTTTCACCCCGTTAGGGGTAGATTTTCGAAAAACCCTCATACGTGTTAAGAGTATACGTGTGTGTGTCTTAAGTACGCACACAGTACACTGAGTTTCGAGTTAATCGGACCGCGCGTTCAAATTCTTCCACACAAACTTTAACACCCCTATATCCCCTTTGAGGGGTAGTTTTCAAAAACTAATAATAATAAACTTTATTCCTTACTTAGGCGAGTATTCATGCCAATTTTCAAGATTATTTACCTAACGAATAAGATTTTGAATATAAACTGTATCCCCGCTTTTCACCCCCACAGGGGTGGAATTTTAAAAAAATCATTTGGGATGTGTTCATAACTTGACTCAAAGAATATTTATACCAATTTTCCAGTTAATCAAGCCACGCTGTAAGATCCTCCCCTGTAAAATTTACTATCCCTTTTCAAGTCGTCAGGGGTAGATTTTCGAAAAACCTTGATACACATTATTCTTTCCTTTCAATTTTAGGTATAAATACTGAGTTTCGATTAAATCGGACCGCGCGCTAAAATGTTTCCATACAAACTTTGAAACCCCCCAATCCCCTTTTAGGGGGTAGTTTATAAAAACAAAAAATGCCCAACTTCATAATTTACTTAGATAAATATTCGTGCCAAGTTTCAAGTTTATTAACTCAAGGAATAAGATTTTTCATACAAACAAAATCCCCCCATTTCACCCTCTTAGGGGTGGAATTTCGAAAAACCCTTTCTTAGTGGATACCTACTCTTTACGAAGAATACACCCTCCAAATTTCATGTCTCTAGGACCAGCGGTTTAGGCTGTGCGTTGATGTCTCAGTCAGTCAGTCAGTCAGTCAGTCAGGACTTTGAATTTTATATATATAGATATTTATAGTTTTAATAGGTTTTTGCGTCCCTATAAATTTAAAAATATTTCTTCCTCAATTGTTTACAATAGGTGTTATTGTGAACCACTGTTTGTCTCTGTATCACCCAAAGTTTGACTGGTAGAAAATCCCCATGGCAGTAAGTCCGCCTCTGTACAAACTCAAACTCAAATCATTTATTTAAATTAAACCATTTACAGGCGCTTTTGAATTGTCAAAATTAAATAGTCGGTCAGTTAGTCAGAAAGTTGAAGCTAGTCGCCCATTCCAAAAACGTAGATCTCTATGGAGAAGAACGGGCAAGAAACTCCACGGCTACTCTTTTAAATCAAGATATAATTACAAAATCCTGGGTACATTATTCTTATTGCTTCTATATGTGAGAAAGAGAATTTAAGAGATGACCAATCTCAACCAACGGCGCCCGTTCACGAACATGACGCGTGGATCAGCACCAGCTCAACCATTTTGTAGGGAACCGAATGATCCAACACACGCGCTACCATCAGTGAGACATTTAAGTGAGCATGACATATTCTCAACTGCCATGCTCTTTCAAGTCAACATCAAAATATCATAAAAAACGGAACCATGGTTCTTACATTTACAAAATTTAAAAAAATGCTTCTAATTTTAAGAGATAAGAGAAAAAAATATATAAAAAAATACTATCAATCAGGAAAAGGTATTTAATATTGAAGTATTCAAAATTAATCTTGATTGAATAAAATAAACATTAAGTTCGTAATGTCAGAAACATAAAAAAAAAACAAAAAAAAGGGGAAGCGTCTCCTCCAAATATTTAAATTGTGATCAACTAGTGAGCCCGAGTGCCTGTGGAGCAGGACCAGCACTAAGCCAAGCATTTTTATCTACGATACACTCATCCAACTTATAATATGCTTGTCTACATACATTTGTGTGCTTAAAGTATTAAATAAATCGTCTTTTTTCTTCGTCCTTTCTTTCTATGGAATGCGTTCCCTCGGAACATCAGGACGGCAACCAGTCTTTTAAAGTAAAGGCACGCGAACATTTACGTAAGAAGTCTTTTAGGTTGAACCAGAAACATCCCAGTGTTAATTTGCTGGATTCGTTTTCTCCTCTGCTGATCGTTATTTCTCCTTATATGTACTCATATGTATGTATTTATTCTTGTATTTTATAATTATTTTCGTGTTATCTATCCTTTATGTTGTGCCATGTTTTCTCTCTGCATCACCCTAAGGTTGGCTGGTAGAAAATGTTTCGGCATTAAGACTGCCTTTGTTGGTATTTTTTTACTCGTGCATAATTTTTTTAATAACTAATTAAATAGTGCATTTATTTTGTGGACAATATTCAACACTAAAATGTACAGGCTAATTAAAAATGAAGGCTCAACATAACCCAGCTACTCTTTAGATATGTTTAATTCTGGTACATACAATTTTCCTCTTATTCTAAATTATAACATGGGTAGAAATACTTTGCGTTAAATAAACCGCGTCCCTCACGGAATTATGTCAAAACAATTTTATTTGATAGCCTGATTGACGTCAACCCCAGTTAACTCAACAACAAACAAATTAACAGGACAATCCACATATTTAAGATTAATAATTGGGACAGAATGCAACCACGGCGTGGTTGGCTGTTGAATCATGTCCTGAAAATAATTCCGTGTTCTATATATATAAAAAAAAAACAAATCTTTGTCTTGTGTAAAAATGGATCATCTTCTAACTTGCACTGGGCCTGCGTGTAAGACCGACACCCTCTCGAAGAGAGGAGGCCTGTATCCCAACACACGGCACGTTATTGGCTGATTATGATATAGCTGTAGATGCCTTCAGAATGGCTTAAAAATAACTACATGTATCTAACGGTCACCCTTATCCCTAATCAATCTGCCAAGCGATACGACACTACCTTAGATCTATTAAAATAAGCAGTTCCATCAGGAGGTTCTTTACCAGCAATGCCCATCTAACACTGACCCAGTACACCCGTCCATCACCTTTGTACTGCGTGCAACTTAATTACAAAGTTTGATTCAATTTAAGAGAGCATATCTTATGGGCACAATACGGGCGGTGAGCGCATGAATGAGTTCGTTAGAACCAACTCTGACGTGGCTAAGAGCGGGACTGGGCCAATGAGCTACGAGTGTACAATTTGGATGTCGCACTTGGTAGGAACTGGATACTACTGCCTATAAATGCCCTATACACTTGTACAAGAATCTTTTCCCCCTCTCTCGATAGGGGAGGACGAGTAACCCAACAACATCCCCAATTCTGCGGACCGAGAGACAAAAACCGCGGGCAAGGGGCCATAAAGCCCCATAACCAAATTCAAAATCAATGTACTGCTGTGCACTAAACGCAATACAAAGCGCTATTTCATCATTTCATTTACCTAATATTGACAAATTAATCAAAACAGTAAAATGTTTGACCGTTAAACAAATGAATAAATGACTTTTAGAATGCATCCTCTTGAACGGCTCAACTGCATCACTAATTATTTATAGCTAGGTCTCAGGGTAAGGATTTCAAAGGGTAAAACGAAATCGATATAAATACTTCGAAAAATAATTCTAGTTTTCGACGAGTATTATTCACATGATCCAAAGCTCTTTAATCTGTGATAGGTACTGCGTACCCTGTGATACGGATAATCCTTTAATAAGCCAATCAATTGTATAGCCCTTGTAATAGACAACCATTAAAATCCATTGTTAAAAGTCATTCCTAGAAGTCAGAATGCAGTATTAAAATATTCAGCATTAATAAAATGTGGTCTCTGAAATAGTCCGCCGGCTTTTAATTAATATTTCGTCAATGTGAATTTATGTTGAAATATTCTGAGAATTTCCTCCAGTCATTACCACTTTAATATAACATGTAATTAAAACTTGCGTGAGAGCTCGTATGTCTGGGCTTCCAAATTAGATATTAGTTACGAAAATTACTTTTTTTGATGGATTTTTTGTAGCACATTCTATCTAGCTGACACTAATTACTCGTATATTATAATTTATTCCAGATTCGAATATTGCATGAAAGCGCTGATTAGGATTTTTCTTTTCGTGGGGGCGTGAAATAAAAGAATGTCACATGGCGTGGTGGGCGTGGGACTCCGGCTAGATGGACCGACGAACTTAAGGCCAAAACGTCAGGGTAGCCCCGGTCTTAGTCTTATACATCCCTCATAAGAAGGTGGCTTGGACAGACTGGATGTGGAAGGCGGAGGACAGGGTGTTGTGGCGCAGCCTGGGAGAGACGTCCATCCAGTAGTGGACTGCGATAAGCTGAGTTGATAGTGGTGAAATTATTACCTAGCCAGCAAGGCTGGTAGTGGCGTTGCCTAGGATGTATACCACGTCTGTCTCAGACAGAATTCACCACATCTACAAAGTCGAGCAGTGTGGCAGAGTTCAGCATATTGGGGTTTGTTTATAAACGTTGGTTAAAGTTAAGTAATGATTAGCGACTGTTTAACCATATATTCTTCTTTAAGCAACGTTTATAAATAAACCCTCTTCTATGCAAGTTGAATGGGTACAGTGTTACATGGGGACAATAGATATGTAAACACTGTCTCATTCACACAATTAATGAGGTAGCTGCTGTCACTAATGTCATCTGTCAGTCACCACGAATGGCGGGAAAAGGCTGAAGGGAGACAGTGCCTGCACGAGAAGCTTGGTGTGGTAGTGGGCTAAGTGATATAATTGATGAACTTAAATACGGAATCAACAGGTTTCTACAGCACAAATTTTGAACTTTGACTTTTATTTATTTATGTCTAATTGCATGCTGCACTGGTTGACGTCATCACGTCAACGCCGGCTGTCGCTAAAAACCAGCGCTGGATCTCTGTCTCGTATAGGGTATTAGCATTATACTGAGCGACGGCCGTTTTGCGTGAATGTGACGCATGTTTACCCCCAACTTGTTATATTTTTTTGTGAGTTTATGTTCTTTTTTATGCGTCATGTTTGCCGCAAATAAATGCATTTTCTTTCTTTCTTTCTTTTAAGCCATTCAGTGCAACGGGCAGTTTAAAAATAAAATAAAGGTCATCCATCTTACCGCATCAATTCTTCCCACGTCCCATCAGTTTTCAGCGGGCGAAGTTAAATTGATCATTCAAACCTCGGATAATAGGTACTAGAAACGTTTGGAGCGTGCCTTAGACCTTGAGCGGGGCCAATAAGATCCGGAATACTTCTCCTTGAACGCTTCCAGCAAACTATTTCTTTGCCTTCAATCGATTGTAAACTTTTAGTATCACTGTTGTAATTTCCTTTAGTAGCGCTTCAGTTTCTTTTTTTTTGTCGTTTCAGAGCTAGCATAATGTTAGGGCCATTATTGTAAAGATAAGTTCTTAGAACTAGCTTTTGTTTAATTTCCTTTAAAGGAAATTAGAACGAGGGAAATTTATTTAAAAAAAAATTGAGAGAAAATTGCCAATACTATGAAAATATACGTATTAGTTTTTTCAACATAGATTAATGACTTCGAAATCATTGGAGTTTATTTACCTATAGACCATGACTAAGTATGATTAAACAGTCACTAATCACTACTTAACTTTAAGCAACGTTTATGAATAAAGGTGATTTTGTTGTGCTGATTTAACGAAGATATAGTTTAGGTGAACCTCTAAAACATAACCAAAACTACGCATGATTTACTTGTCTTACCCAAACCATAACACTTCATCAGAAGTCCTGTTCAAATATTCAATAGATAGGAGGCGACACCAAGCGTTGACGTCCGAATATTAATGAGCCCACATTTTGCAAAGTAACGCTTTCAAGTTTATTTAGGATGTTGTGGTTCCTACATTTTTTGCTGAACACTGACCCCGGGACCTCAGACGTACTGGAAATAGTTGGGTTGATTGAATTTCGACGTCCGCACACGATATATGAATTTTGCGGATTTGTTCTGTGTAACACTCTGGTTTATTCCGACGAGTTAGATGCTGTTTGTGTTTTTATTCAATCTTTTCGTTTCATTATCATCATGTATATTCTCCGAGGGGCTTGTGGCTAAGTAATAAGAGCCGCACGGGTCGATCGATCAGGTTAAGCTACGCTTGCCGTGGTGGATCTTTGATAGTCGTTACGGGTCGTCAGAAGCCCGAAAATCTGCCGAAAACCCGTAACGACTGTCAAAGATCAACGAATGACAGCTGGGACTAACGGCTGAACGTGCTTTCCGAGGTACGGAGGGGTCTTGGTATGTAAAGATGGTCACCCATCCATGAACCAACCGCGGCAAGCGTTGCTTAACCTGATCGATCGACCCGTGCAACTGCTATTACTTAGCCACAAGCCCCCCCCCCCCAATAATATATGCTTGAATCCCAAAGTGAAACTAAATCATCCGTCAATCTAATGACTCTTTGGTAAAGTACTCTCAATCGCCCGTCAAAGGACCTGAGCATAGTAATAGTCTCTATCAATCGTTCATTCAGCCAGATGCTAATCAGTAGTCCAATCATGCACTCCTGCCTTCAATAGTAATTGAACTTTTTGCGCACTCGCATTCAGATTGTAAACTCCATTCCAATTACAATTGAAATTACCTCGGAATCTGGATTTTAAATGAGAAAATAAATGATATGCTTCTCTCAGCTTACAGGTTTTCTGCAATTTACGTGATTTTAAAATGCGGTTCTTTTATAATTATTTCTGCAGAGAATGTTAGAGAAGATTATAAAATCGCGAGCGTTCCCTTTGCTCGGGTGAATTACTTTTTTCTCTAAAAAAAAAAAGGAAAAATGTAAGCTGTTTTCCTATTGACTTGCGGTTGTCCCGCGATTTCGTTCACGTGAAATTTCTTGTTCCTCCCCGTTGCATCGCATCGCCTGCTCACGTTGTTACTTCGTTTACCCTTCTTTCTGACTTTTTTTCTTTTTGCTCGGCTCCTAAGAGTCCTAGCGTGATATTAACATATAGCCTATAAGCCTTTTTCAAAAATTGGGCTTTCATCAAATCCGATCAGTAGTTCCAGAGATTAGATTAAACAAAATAACAAACTCTTCAGCTTATTATTAGTATAGATAGAAGATAGATAAAAAGTTTTATCTGAAGTTGAATTTCTAGAACAAAATGTAGAACATGGAGCATTTATTTTATTAGTTCAATCCTAATCTATTTCGATTGTGATTAGTAAGTTAAAGTTACGTATAGCCTTAAGCTTACTAATACAAGAACGAAGTCCACGGCTGGACATAGGCAGAGGCCTATGTCCAGCCGAGGGACATCCAAGGCACATTTAAAATTTAATTTAATAGCAGATCGCTTCTGATTCTTTAAAGGTTCACATGTAGACCGGTTATTTTTTCGGATGCTCAACTCCATAAACAGTGGACCAAGAGAAAATAAAATAAAGATGCTTTTGAACTTTTTTTCTTTCACAAAAAGAAGCGCAAATATTATATTAGAGTGTTCAATTATATTTTTAGGAGCGCAAAATGGGAATTATTAGAGGTTCGATTAAGTATACGCCTTTAAAAACTTTAGACGTTACGTTTTCATGACATCGAGTTGAGGAGTAAAACCTGAAGACTTCTCATAATTCAAAACGTTCAAAATCTAGTCGCAATCTCATCTCAGCGACAATCAATGTCAAAAACTTGTCAAACGTGTAGGTAAATTAGAGGTATCTTTGACAGATTGAGACTGAGATCAGCACCCGGTTGCGTAACACACGATCAATCTCAATCGGAATCATTTTGAAGAATATTGCCAATCCATTGCTTCATATTTATGTTCGAAAAACGAGTCTGCTCATCAACGTAAATAACGCAATGAATGTTGTTGAACTGTCAAAATGTAAATCATTCCTACTAATAGTGTGTTACACAATTACCCCACAGACTGTGAACGTTGTTAAAATTACGGGAGTTGCCCCTCAGATGTTATATAGGCCTCACATAGAGTAAAGACTTCAATGACTTATGCAAGCAGTTCTCTTTCTGCTTGCATACTTGTTTTCAACGAAGTTGTTGAAGTTTAGTTCTGGTACTTATTTTATTTAATTTTATTGTAGTTTATTCTTATGTTTGGCGGAACCGATTTGATGGTTGGTGCGCTTATGTTCTTGATAATCTGTCGTTTATAAGATCTCTTACTGTATTATTGTATAGCTAGCCGTGAAAACCTATAATTGGCTTCGTGTTTCTTATTCATGTATATTTATTGTACTTATGTAAAGCTGTTGGTTTTCCATGAGATAAATAAATAAATAAATTATTCTCAATATTATGGAATTGCGGGAATTATGCATTTTCATGGAACCATCGATCTTCAACATGAGTTTTCAGTATTATGTTAGGTTTTAAAAACTGTTTCATTGCAAGTGGGTGTGTACTTTAGCATAAAGTATCGAAACAAGAAAAAAATGGGTACATACTTACCTCCTACTTGGTCCTCAGTGAGAGCAGGTTGCCCTAACGGCCCCGATTTACGAGTTGCAGGTCTTGAGTTCGAACCCATTTCATCGCCATTGTTTTCAAAAACGGTGAAGGAAAACGTAGTGAGGAAACCGGCATGTCTTAGGATCAAACATTCTAAGACATGTGACATCTACCGACGCGAACTGGGCCCGCGTGGTGGATTACAGTCCACTCCCTCTCACAGAGAGGAGGCCTGTGTCCCAGCAGTGGGAACGTTATAGGCTGATTATGCGACCAGCACCCCAATTGCGTAATACACAATCAGTCGGAATCTGAACCATTTTGAAGCAAATTGCTAATCCATTGCTTCATAAGTTCGAAAAATTTGTCTGCTCAACACGTAAATAACGCAATGAATGTTTTTGAACTGTCAAAATGAAACCGATTCCGATTAATCGTGTGTTACGCAATAAGGGTGCTGGTCATTGACGGCTTTTGTTTCGTCACTCCTCAATTTCGACAACCAGTAATTTTAGCTTGGGACAAGGAAATTGATACCATTTACTGCATCAGTATCAATTGTTATTTCAGTAAAGAGAATTGGACATGTAACACGTACGCAAGAGATTTGCATAGGGTATTAAACTCTGTGCGGGTACAATAGGCTTTCGTGGAAAATGTTTTTTTTTACGAAATTTAATTCCAGTTTGTTCGACTCCGATTGTTTTTCTTCCATTTTTATGGGGATATAAGGGTTTAGGAGTATGTAGAGGCTTAACTTTACCATACCATATTTTTTTAAACGAATGTTTAATCATGGTTACGTGAATTAGCTATACAGAGTCAAATTAAATTAGCTAGCGAAACTCCGTAGCCGTGATGGTATCGATATTTCTAAACGTGATAAAACAAAAAAGAAATTAAGTAATATGATGATGTTTTCCATGGGGTCATCGACTGCACTTAGCGTAGTCACTTGGAAAATCAGTAAAAAAGGGTTTGTTTTTGTGTAAACTTCACAGACGTGATGGTTTCCGATATCTTAACACAATAAGACAAAAGAACACAGATTTTCTCAACTCAAACTTCAAATTAAAAAAACTACCAGCGGTCGTTGACGCGAAAAAAAACATTAAGTAAATCATTTGTTATTTTTATTTTATCATGGTCAGATGTCGATACCCATCACGTCTGCAGAGTTTCGCTACCTAATTTAAATTGACCCTGTATTTGTATAGGACAGTTGATATTTTTGTTGATTTTTTCGCGATTACGATGGCTTCTTAGAGAAAGTTGTTCAGTTTGATGGTCTGTACAACACCCTTAAATGTGACCACACCTTTTTGATACATGTTGTATACGTTCTGTCTTGCCCAATCAAGGTGGTGATGGTTCATCGATCATTTCCGTGATTCTACTTAAAATGGCAAGAAAAAACTTACACCTGTATTCACAAACAATATTTGTATAAGGGCTGATTTTTCAATAACTTTTATCTTAAGAATAATTATGACAGTTTGACATATTTTCTATACAAAAACTGTTAAACCGCGATATTTATTCCTCAAATAAAAGTTATCTGAGTGTTGAAAAATCAGCTTAAAGTAAAGTAGAAATACTCTGCGAAGGCATTTCTCAATGAGTTCCATATGACAAGCCTTTTAATTCTTAAAAATAGTGGCGCATAGTGCCGATCGCCACTCAAGCATTGTCTGTGAATAGATTTTTGGAACCCTGTGCGTCCACGCGCACTGTGAGACTTCATAGTGATGTTTTTGAATACGGGTACTTGTCTGGTACCAAACATTGCAATCACCAACCAAAAGATCACGCATAAAAATGACGAACAACAAATTAAGTCAACATTCAACTCAAATTCATAACTCTCAACCCAAATTGAGCCATAAACGAAATTGAGATGTCTTAATAAAAAGTGTCAGAACTTTGCGTCTCCGAGTCACCGAGGAAAGAGAATATTCGCAAAAGCACAGACTTTATGGTAATGTGTAGCCTTGGAAGTTCTGGCGACACTCACCGGTGGAAAAACCGTCGTAAAAACGGTTTGACATAAGGGTACCGTCCGTCCGGTTTCTTAACTTATGGACGGAAACGCGTTCGTTTGGGTTTTCTTTGCATTCAAGTTGTTATGGCACTCTCTGTTGGAGAACGTTTGTTAGTTTTTTCTTTTTTTGATCTTGTACATATAATTGTACAAGTATTTTTGTATTTTCCCTGGTATTATTAGGTACTCAAATAGGAGAGGGGGTTTTAACCCAATTACCCATCTATCACCAGTTTTGGCATAGGTACTGGAGATAGAAAAATCTGTCTCTCTGGTTTTAACGTCCCAAAAATCTATATCAGTAGCGATCTGTATGATTATAATATTATACTGGCAGTTATAATTTGTACTGGCTACCATCAGTAGCGATTTGTCTATAGGTTATTGGGTTCCGCCGTTGGAAGAATGTAACCATGCTTAGATATGTGTCATGAATTGTATATATCTTTTATTTTAGATCCTAAATCAATAAAAAGTGTCTATAAATATACTTCGACAATACTATTGATCAGGAGCTACCTGCAAATTAATTAGTCACAATAAAAGTAAAAAAAAAACAATCCAAGTTTCTATTCTACCGAGCAAGTTTTGCGTTAAAAATATAAAAATACACTTAAAACTCAAAGCGCGGTCCACATAGACACAAAGCTAAAAGCTTACGGCCGAGTATTTAGAACCGTACACAAAGTTATAAAAGGTTTATGTATTAATTAACCGTACAACAGTTTGCTTATAACTAAAACTGAAACTCGTTGCAAAATTCGTAGTTAGGTACCTACGCTTTAAGCCTGGACTTTACCGCGCCCCAAACTGTTATAAAACTATACAATATACTAAAATATTACCCTTATTATAAAGCGGCTTTCCATCTAATCTTAGGTTAAGTAAGTTAGGAGATGGAGCTCAAAATTTACACTTTGATAGCTAAAATTTTGCAACACTCCGCCAATTCGGTCGGCCGGAGTTTCAAATAACAGTGCGGCTTCCCGTATCCGCGTCCCGTCGGTTCGGATACGGCTGCGCGGATATCCGGAACCGAGGCTAGTGATAGATAATTGTGGCGCAGTTTGATTTTTGTACTTACGCATATGTATATCGACCTAATTAAATTGTGACGGAAATAGGAAGGGTACCCTGTAATTTGGGAATTTTGAAACTAATTTGAGCACTGTTCGACCCTCCGCAAAGTTAAATTAAAGTCCTTATGTTAAACAATTGACTTCTAAATGGGACTGTGATCTTTAGAAGAACGTGTGGCAGTCTGCTATATTAAGTGTAGGTTAGGTTCGAAAAATAAATGCTTTTACCAAGATTAAATTCCATAATTTTATCATTACTCTAACACATTACTCTAATGGTCGCAATCTTTGTGACAGTTAGAGTTAATGGATTTTTCTATTTAGATATTATCAGTAGTGGCCCGGACTGTTTAATTGTGCCTAGTAAATCCAATTACTGAGAGTTATCGTCACTAGCCAACTGATATTTATTTTCACAAAATCATTTTGGTTTATCCGCATGCGGATATCAAAGCGGCGGATACGGTGCCCATCTCGCCGACCCAGCGTCTCACAAAAGGTCATTCCCAGCTTATTTCAGTCGAATACAGCACAACTCTAAGTTAATTCTGCGCCAAGAACCTCTCAATTTAGACTTTCAACTTTTATGAAAAAAAAATACCATTAAAATACCTATAGAATTTCTTCTCCAAACTTTGCCGAGCGAGATCCGATAATGAAAAGGGGAAAACTTTTTTATTTGTTAGGTCCTCATATTTGAATATTGGGATTGCTAATGGCGGTCACGCTTGACGGCTTTGGTTTGGAGCTCAATTAAATTGTTCGTGGAAATGCCTAGGTACCTACTGTTGAAAATTTTCTATTTTGATTGTTCTCGCTAAACGCTTTGATGCTACTAGTAAAATACTGGTATTCAGCTGCATCCGGTTAGACTGGATGCCGACCCCAACATAGTTGGGAAAAGGCTAGGCAGATAATAACGTTGTAAACCTACATTCTGGCAATTAAATGAATTTGAATTTGGCACACGGTGAAGTAATCAAAAATACAAAACAATTCGTACGACTGCTTTTCTCATCCTAAACATAGCACAAATGTTAATAAAACTGTAGAAACACAACTCTAATTCCTCCACGCTTTTCGTTATTGTCTTACTCACATTTCCTGCTTCAACTAATGCATCAGCTGCCACACATCCACATCCATCCATATCGTGGACAGGCCGCAGATGTTTGTTACTTTCGCTCGTCACTCTTTTTTATCGAAGCCTGGTTGCCATAGTTACCAGTCATCCCCTGCGTGTGAGATGATACAGCGTTTGTAACAACGAACTTGTTTGAACAAGAAAAGGTGGGCTATGTTTTTAGAAAATAATGGTTTTGATTATGTCCATAATGGATTGTGTGTGTGTGTGTGTGCTTACATGCTTTTTTTGACTGCCCCGTTAATCTCGTGGTCGCAAGTGCGTCTGCTGAGCGCGGGGTCCAGCTTTCGATTCCCTGGTCGGGTAAAGTGTTATTGATTTTTTCCATTAGTATATTATTTAGTTAATTTTTATCGCAATTAATATCCTTTATCGTTTTGTGTATTTAATGTAGACACATTTTGTCTTTTACACTAAGCAATTTAGACGAATAGTTTAAAAGTTACTTCGATAAGAATGACCTGAGCGGCGCGCCATTAAAACCTTGCCTGCCATGAGTCTGAGGTGAGCAGAGCGGGGGTGGAGGGGCGGTCCAGGAATAGTCTGAAGCCTGGGGAAGGTCGTAGGCTACTTTTTATCAACACACCACGCGGGCGGAAGCCAGTAATATAGGTAATATGTAAGAGAAGGTACCTTGATTTCCTTTTAGACGCAGTAAAGTTGGGTGGTCAAAAATGACTGAGAATCTAGCAGTCACTTTTTTTAAGGAAAATTTTAGGCAAAGATGTCATGCCATTATTCAGTCTATGCGCAATCCGCCTTGTTATGTATACATATGGGATGAGTCAGCACTTTTGAACTTTCAAACGTAGCACATCATTTGTTTTTCTCGACATCTGCCATGTGGAAATGCGTTTTCACTTTTCGAGTTTGGTAAAGGAATGTTTTCGAACTACCTTTATTATATTTTACGCCCTTCTGTTCTGCGAAGACGGTTCATAGACAGTTTACATTTTTAAGACATGTATTGTGTGTATTTGTTTATTTTATTTTAATTAACAGTTTACACATATAAACGGACAAGAATAAAGGAACAAAAAAATAAGTACAAAGGTGATTGTTATACAAGCTGTGGTTTAAATAGTGGTTCAATGCTACGGGCCGTTGGTCCCGGGGTCCCGGCTGTCATTCGTGGATCTTTGACAGTCGTTACGGCTCGTCAGAAGCCCGTAAGTCTGACAACCAATTGAGACTGGTTGTGAGACAAGGGGTATCGTATTACCCAGTAACTGGGTTATGGAGGTCAGATAGGCAGTCGCTCCATGTAAAATAGTGGTAGTCACGTGTCCTGACGCGAGCTCCGTCTTACGAATTTTCGATCAGAACACGTGACCTGACGCGAGCTCCGTCTTACGAATTTTCGATCAGGTTACGTGCCCTGACGCGAGCTTAACATTTTGTACCCATCACAAAAAAGTGCACAACGCCGCTAAAGAAGTTTTCACTTCAAAACTAAACAAGTATTATGAGAACATTCTACTGTATATGAAGTGTATTGGTACCGAGCCTATATTTACTTAGTTCAGAAAGCTATTCAACTGTACCTATCTGTATTGAAGTAGCTGTTCCCAGAATATCACTAATAATTATTGCGTATTCAATGTTCATAGATCAAACACTGCTAGCCAATACATTGCCCGGGCAATATATACATTGCTTTGTGCCCCTGAGCTATTGAACGATAGTCCACATTCTCCATCCGTTAGGTAATCTTCGAGACTATTATTAGCACTGTTATTTACACTTGTAAAGTCAATCAAAGATTAAAGCCAGCGCGGTACTTGGGTAGTATAGTAGTATGCCAATAACGTTCCCACTGCTGGGACACAGACCTCCTCTGTGTGATAGGGAATGGGCCGTAATTCACCACGCGGGCCCAGTACGGGTTAGTGGATGTCACACTTCTCTTTTAGAATTTTTGGTTGTGGGACATGCCGGTTTCCTAGAACTAAAAATAAGAAGACGCACTGGACCCGCGAGGTGGATTACAGCGACGTTACAGGACGATTACAGGTGGATTACAGGGACGTTATAGGCTTTATGCACTGTGCATTGTTATTCATGTAAATAAAGAAAATTTATGCTAACAATAAAGAAATTATATTCTTGTTGTATAGAAATTTGACATCACTGGAAAACGCAAACGATCGTATGTATTTTTCTAACGTCCATTTTTCCTCGTCAACGTAAATACTTGGGTCACCAACACAATTTTCTCTTCTCAATTAACACACCCCTATCCCCTCTCCCTTGCACCCATCCTCAAGTTTTCTCTGACTACCCTCTTGCGTCATAGAATACAAGTTACCAACACATCGTTCTAACATTAGGTACAGAACAAGTAGCTTCCCATGCTTTACTGGCTGCGTTTCTAATGAATTTGTCGTTTCGGATGGACATTTAACAGGAAGAGCCTTGTATTTCAAACTTCGGTACGCCGTGGTTTTGCTGTCTGTACTTCAAGTGATTAAAGACTTGGTAGTTAATGGAAGTGAAGACAGGGCAAAACTTTATTAATTTTATCCTAATAAATGTCACATGCATGTGACCGTATGATTAAGAACATCGTTTGTTTATAATCTATCCCAAGCAGACCAATTGTGAACTGGTATCAAACTTGCTTGCGACTGAACGTGCTTTTCGCTACTACAAATTAACTGCGACCAGCTTGGGAGTAGTGCTCGACGGCCGCTGCCGCGGCACCGCTCGGTCTGCTCGCTCGTCACTGTTCTAACCTAATCTAACCCTTATGGTTGGGGTGCCCTGGCTTAGTTACTGCGACCAATTCGGCTACCGCCAAGAGCGAACAATCTGGACCGGTTCACGGTTTGACAGGGACATATTAAACTATCGAAAATTAACACGTTATATTCCAAGCAGTATGGTACAGTTCACAATTTATCAACCGTTTTCAGGTTACACTACTGCCTTACCCTTCGGGGAAACAAGGCGTGATGTTTGCCTTGTTACTAAAATTGCCATTGACGAAAATGTATCCTAGAATACATTTTACGTAAACAGACTTGTAACTAGTTAAGACTCGTACTGCGCACAAAATTAAGACCACCAGCCTGTCCAGGTCAATAAAAATGTCAGCTCCGGATTTTTATGAGCTAAATAACCAGTGGTCGTAACTCAAGACAAAATTGTATATAATTAGCAGACCAACTAGCTGGCTTAATTGCAGGAGAAAAATATGCTAAATTTAGACAAGCCGCCTTACCGTTAACATTATTACGGTACGAACCCTTATTCTAAGGTACGATCAAACACGTTTTATGTAAAGACAAGGTATTGAGACGGGCTGATGAGCCCTCAAACAACGATACGATTTCTTAACGTTTATATTGACTGAACGTCTTTACATATTGCCGATTAAAGCACTGTCTTTTCCTAAACAAAAAAAACCTAATAAAATATGTATTTGACACCTCGTTCTAAACTTGCTTGAATGCTCGAATGGAAGCCGCGCTAAATTATAGCCAGTCTGCACTACATAAGGTTGACTTTAGTCGACAACCTTTACAGTACACCCCTGGTTCGCATGGGTTTTGTGACTTGACAAAAAATCGAGATTTCTTCCTAAATGTAAGTTTAATATTAATGTATTATACACATAAACCTTCCAGAATAAATTCTCCAAATGATGATGAAAACCGCATCAAAATCTGTTGCGTGGTTTAGAAGAAGAACGCGGTCGCAAAGACAGACACGAAAAACGGCTTTCATTTATAATATGTTGAGATTACGATTTTTTTTACAGTAATATTCAATTTCGCAGTGGACTGCGAAAGGCTCAGTTGAATATTCAATTTCAACGATGTTTCCTTGTTTTTCGTACTAGGGACGTGAGTGATATTTCGGTTATTTTCTGTGAAAAGATTTTTTATGAATGATCTGCTTTCAAAGGATCTTTTTGAAATAAGATGTTTGATTTCGAGGTCGAGCTGTGTGCTTCTATGAAATGTTTTTCTTTTTAGGGTCCAGGGTTGTTTTATGTGCTCTTGCTCGTGTTACATAGAATCTGAGGGATAATTTTATTCTCGTATTTTTATGAAAGTCATTCGCATTCTACTGTCGGTGTCAAAATGAGCGCTACATGGACCTCTTGGCAGCAAAAAATTGTGAAATAGTCACAGAAATTGTGCCAAAAAAATTATTTTGGCACGCGCCAAAAGATTCCTTAACCATTTTATACATATAATTTACCTACATTTTAAATATTGGTAAATTATAGGTATAAATGCATAATTCCCGCCATTCCATAATTTTTAGAATAATTTATGTGAGGCCTATATAACATCTGAGGGGCAATTCCCGTAATTTTAACAACGTTCACAGTCTGTGGGGTAATTGTGTACCATACTATTAGTAGGAATGCTTTTCATTTTGACAGTTCAACAACATTCATTGCGTTATTTACGTTGATGAGCCGACTCATTTTTCGAACATATGAAGCATAGCATAGCATTGGCAATATTCTTCAAAATGATTCAGATTGATCGTGTGTTACGCAATAAGGTGCTGCAGTGCGATTCTGTAAACATCTCACCGTGAAAACTTAGGTGAAGTGAGCGTGGAGTGAGCTGTCATTTCAAATAATGCTAGGGATCGGCACTACTGACAACTCACATCAAGCTCAATTCACTTGAGTTTCCACGGTGAGATTTTTACAGAATCGACCGGCAGATCTCAGTCTCAATCTGTCAAAGATACCTCTAATTTGACAAGTTTTTGACATTGATCGTCGCTGAGATGAGATTGCGACTAGATTTTTTAGCCTTCTGATAGTAATCTATAATCTTAGGTATTTTCAGACCAATTATTATTTAATTTATATCTTGTTTACTGGTTTATGATCAAATTTACTTATTAATTTAATTTTCACATTTTATTCACTTGTATTTTTATGAATCTGTCATAATTTAATAATTAATGGTTTTACCACTGTTTTTTGTGCTAGCGGTGTTAACCTATAATTAATTGTTGCACCCGCAATTGTATCCTATTGTAAATAATAAGCTGCTAATGTACTGGTGTAAACAATTGTTGGTTAACCTTAATAAAATAAATAAATACGAGTAAATACTGTTGTTTTACATTGATGTCCAGCTGAGTTTAGACAAGAAACGCTGTATGAATATGAAGGCGTCTGCGTCAGCTTATAAATTACAAAAATACGAAACAAAAATACAATACCGTGTGCAAAAATGGAGAGCTTCCATCCAAACTTCATCCCCTATACGCATAATCAGGTCGCTGAGACACAGGCCTCCTCTCTATAAGAGGGAGTGGGCCATAATCCACCACGCGGGCCCAGTGCGTGTTGGTGGTTGTCACATGTCTCCGAATTTTTAGTTCTATAAGGACATACCTACCGGTTTCCTCACGATCCTTCACCGTTTTGAAATAATTTACACAAAGTAAAGTACCTGGGGTTCGAACTCACGTACTACTCATGAGTCGTGACCGATACTACTGGGCCACCACTGCTCACATCCCCTATACTACACAGACAATGGTGATGCAAAATAAGTAAACGCAAGACCACCTTGGAAATGTCGTTTCCATATCGTGCAACCTTCGTTTCTCAAACTCTCAGCGTACAATTATACGAGATTAGCCCCATCAGATATAAGGATTACTGCAGCGATTACTGTGAGTTAAGGATAAACTCACGAACGGTGTTAACTGCCACCATTAAGTTTTTAGTAAGCTACATAGTTTGCTGTAAGTGGTGTCATAGTCATTATCATATTATCTGTAGTTCTCTCGAGGTTTTCATGCTTTTTGTACCTTTAGCTATAAGGGGATTTCTGCAAGTTTTGTTTACGTAACGTATCTGGTTAGAACTTGGTTTTGTAAATAAGAAATTATATAAAAATAAAATAAGTAAAAAATAAAATTAAAGCATTTCTTTTTAGTTTCATACATAGCATATATAATCAGCCTATTACGTTCCCATTGCTGGGACACAGACCTCTTCGCGGTGAGAGGGAGTGGGCCGTAATTCAGCACGCGGGCTCGGTACAGGTTGGTGTATGTCTAGTTTCTAGGACATGCCGGTTTCCTCACGATGGTTTCCTTCAAGGATTTGTACACCTCTCTTTCTTTTAATTATCATGAAGATTACTTCGGATTACTTTGTGCACGGTTAATGCCAATAGGCTTGCTCCCTATTACATGGGACATAAATATAACTGGCAAAATGTGACCGTACTTTAAGTACACTTCTGCCTAACACTTCGGGGAAATACAGATGTTATGTTACGTTAAAATCACTTCATGTGAATTAAAACATTTCTTTCCCATTCTTTCATCACTGTATTTAAACACGAAATATGTATCAACATAATTAACAAAATTACGAGTACGTTAACAAGTAAATAAAGTGCATGATGTATCCAAAACTTCAGAAGTAAAGTGACTAATTAACTTCGCTCCCAAAGCTCCGAGACGCGAAAAGGGTAATTAATTAGAGTCCGAATATAGTGAAAATGTGTTCTAAATTGCTGTCGTGTATTTATTTACTTATTTGGATGATCATTTAGTTTAGAGTCTGGTAAAATAGCGACGTGAAAAGGCGAAAATTTGCTTATGAGACTGAAACAGATTGCTGATCGTAAGTATTAGCATAAGCATTTCATAGCATAATCAGCCATAATGTTACCACTACTGGGACACAGGCTTCCTCTAAGTGAGAGGGAGTGGGCCCAGTGCGTGTTGGCAGATTATTAAGTTGGTATTTTTCATCATCTATATATGTCGCAGTAAGATAGATGAAGCCGTAATATAGTTATATCCCTAGGGATATAATTATATACCGTAACATAGTTATACGAAAGCGATTCTTTACTATCTCACTAGGAATATAGTTATAAAACGGTCCAAGTTTAGTGATATACTTATATTACTGGATTAAATTTCCATCACCGTTCTATCATCGGACAACCCGACGGCGAGTGTCCACCCTTACGTTGTTGACACCGCCGCGATCCGGACTAAGCGTTTCGCCTCGTCGTTTATACCGCGTACATCGAAGGACTGGAACAATTTTCCGACAGCGGTCTTCCCGCCCGATTATAATTTAAGTGTCTTCAAGGCTAGAGTGAATAGGCTTATAACTTTACCATTAACAATTGCATCAATGCTTTCCATCAGGCGGGATCGCAGTCAAGCACTAGTTTATATCACTAAAAAAAACAGAACAAGAAACAAAACAAACCAAACAATCAATCAATCGTCTTTATTTGTAAACATAGGTAACAATAGTGTGCCAGATGTTACAGTCATTGTTATACATATTACTAGCTTCTGCCCGCGGCTTCGCCCGCGTGGATGTCGGAAGTTATCCCACGGGAACGTGCTACCAGGATAAAAAGTATGATTGTGCTTCCCCAGGATGCCATCTATCTCTTTGCCAAATCAGAAGTTCAGTGGTTTAGGCGTGAAAATGTAACATACAGTTTCATGTTCAAATCCTCCCCTGAAAACCGAATTACCCCTTTTTGCCCCGCCAGGGGTCAATTTTCGACAACTTTACATACTTATTATTAATTATTTTCTGTCGAAAATATCAATACTGAGTTTCGAGTTAATCGGACCACGCATTCAATTTCTTCCACACAAACTTCAACACCCCCCCTTCCCCTTCCCCTTTGAGGGGTAGTTTGAAAAACTTATAATGATAAACTTTATTACTTACTTAGGCAAGTATTGTTGCCAAGTTTCAAGTTTATTACCTAACTAAATTAATAAGATTTTTCACATAAACTGTATCCTGTACCCCGCTTTTCAACCCCAGAGGGGTGGAATTTTAAAAAATTCATAAAAATTCATAACATGACTCAAAGATTATTTATACCAATTTTATAATTAATCAAGCCACTTATTATAATCCTCCCCTGTAAAATTAACTACCCCTTTTCACCCCGTTAGGGGTAGATTTTCGAAAAACCCTCATACGTGTTATTATTCATTTTTGTCTTAAGTACACACATAGTGCACTGAGTTTCGAGTTAATCGGACCGCGCGTTCAAATTCTTCCACACAAACTTTAACACCCCTATATCCCCTTTGAGGGGTAGTTTTGAAAAACTAATAATGATAAACTTTATTGCTTATTTAGGCGAGTATTCATGCCAATTTCCAAGATTATTAACCCAACGAATAAGATTTTTCATATAAACTGTATCCCCGCTTTTCACCCCCACAGGGGTGGAATTTTGAAAAATCATTTGGGATGTGTTCATAACTTGACTCAAAGATTATTTATACCAATTTTCGAGTTAATCAAGCCACGCTTTAAAATCTTCCCCTGTAAAATTGACTACCCCTTTTCAGGCCGTCAGGGGTAGTTTTCGAAAAACCCTGATACACATTATTCTTTCCTTTCAATTTTAGGTATAAATATTGAGTTTCGATTAAATCGGACCGCGCGCTAAAATTCTTCCATACAAACTTTGCCCCCAATCCCCTTTTAGGGGGTAGTTTATAAAAACAAAAAATGCAGAACTTCATAATTTACTTAGATAACTATTCGTGCCAAGTTTCAAGTTTATTAACTCAAGGAATAAGATTTTTCATACAAACAAAATCCCCCCATTTCACCCTCTTAGGGGTGGAATTTCGAAAATCCCTTTCTTAGTGGATACCTACTCTTCACGAAGAATACACCCTCCAAATTTCATGTCTCTAGGACCAGCGGTTTAGGCTGTGCGTTGATGTCTCAGTCAGTCAGTCAGTTAGTCAGGACTTTGAATTTTATATATATAGATAATAGTTTCTCTATGTTTTGCCATTTGGCGTACAAATATACATTTAAAGGAGGCTTTTGCCAATCAAGCAGGTAAATAAATTAGTTATACAGGGTTTATTTTCCAAGACCAGCCAAAAAGGGTGTGGTACAGACCATCCAACTGAACAACTTTCTCTATGGGACCAATATCGTAATCGCGAAAAATTTATCAACTGCCCCAAATAAATAAATAGAAACCTTCAATACCTACTCGACCTAAACGTATGGGACGGCTGAATTTTTATTCGCGATTACGATGTTGGTCCCATGGAGAAAATTGTTCAGTCTGATGGTCTGTACTGTACCACACCCTTCAATTTGGCTGGTGTTTGAAAATTAACCCTGTATAGGTACTAGTATTATAAAAAGGTAAAAGTTTAATTAGTAACGTCAATATCAATTTTAATAAAATGCATTAGGTAATGTCAATCTTTAATGAAATACGATAATGTTAATAATAAATAGTTATGATGTCAACAAGTTACTGCTAAGAAAAATGTTTAAAATTGATATTGTCCACAGTGCTGTGACTGTCGTCTTGCTAAGTCAAGTTACGAGTACCTATCAATAGTACGATTATCAGTAGTAGTTAAGTTACCAAACATAATTGTTATTTAAAACAGTATTGTAAACAGTCTTTTCAATTTTTTTATCAATCAAATATTCTGTTACACTATAAATAAATAAATAAAATAAAATATCTTTATTTCAGACCAATAACAGTCCATACGTTGTTAGTGGTTAGTAACAGATTGTGCTTATATGCTATGTTAGTGTTATTAGTATTACTTCATTTAATTCAACATAAACCTATACTTATTTTGACCCACTGTCTTTGGATGGGGCAATCCACTCTGACAACAATAATTTTCAGGATGCTGTTCCGAGTGCTACGCAAGCGTTGCAGTGAGGAAGCCGCTTTCTTATGCATGATGGCGTGAAAACCATCCGTATGTGCTGCAGCAAACATTCCCGATGCACTGCAACGTCGCGGCAACCGCAACAGGACGTTGTAGGCTCGGGTCATATATGATACCCACAGGCCGGCCGTAGAAGGACTGACAAAACGCTTTAAATAAACCCACTTTGATGTCTGCCGTGCAGCGAGCAAACCTACGGGCGAGCATATTGCCCCTCACCGCCAACGTCCTGTGCTCGCGCTCTATGTCGCCATCATCACGTAGGTCACTGGTGACAACATGACCAAGGTATTTAAAACTATTCACCACATTGAGTACTACGCCGTTGAGATATACTGGAGGTACACGACGGGGCTGTTGTTTAGGTGCCGTAAACACTAATACCAGTATGCTTTGAATGTCAAAAAGCTTCGCAGCCTCTTTTTAAATAACGATAGCGGCAATTCTTTACAACTTTTAGGTATCGTATCATTAATGACCGGAGCCATGCAGTAAACACTTGCGCATTAGTGAAACTATAACGGCAAGACGTTTAGCTCGCACCTACGCCCCGAATGCATCAATATATCTTTGTCGAACCAAAGTATGTTGACCTCGGGAAGGTATAGAAATAGCTGTTATATCTTCGATGCTACAAATTATAGACGATGTATAGGTAAGTTAGTTTTCCACGGACAGGTTACCGATGTTCTAGTTCCCGTGTTTCGCTTGGAATACCGGGAATTGCGGTGTCAATCTGTCTCGGCTACGTCCAGTCTTTAAACCGGTTAAATCCGGACAGATAACGGGTTTGGGCCATCGTCTTGTTGAAAGCGGAGCGGGTTTTCAAAGGGCGTTTTCGGGATATAAAGCTACAAGGATATTTTGACGCTCGAATGGCGTTGACAGCGGTGGCGCGGTTGGTAAACATTTGCACAATTGTTTTGTGAAATGTATTTAGAATAAAAGTAAAAACCTTTTTAACCTTGAGGCTTACCTATAAGTGTAAGAAGGACATCATCATCTGCCTAGCCTTTTCCAACTATGTTGGGGTCGGCTTCCAGTCTAACCGAATAACAGTATTTTACATGAACCGACTACCTATCTGACCCCCACAACCCAGTTACTGACAATACAATAACTCTTAGTAAGACTGGTTGTCAGACTTTCGGGCTTCTGACTACCCGTAACGACTGTCAAAGATCTACGAATGACAGCAGGGACTAATGGCTTAACGTGCTTTCTGAGGTGTAATAAAAACGTTCAAACTTTCAAAAAAATATTAAAGTTCGACGTTTACGCAAGTTTTATTTAGTAGATACTTTTTAGTTAATTAGAATTGGTTTAATATGATAAATTTTGTTTCGTGCTGTTGATCACTGAGTTCCCTCGTCTGGAACCAACCCTAGTGCAGAAGTCAGATCATCGTGGACTTTAGAACGGGCTATCATAATTGAATGCGTATAAAAAAAATGTGTGACAGTTTCCTAATCTTGGGGAAGAATCAGGCCATGCATCATAAACATGCACTGTCTTCGAAGCTGAGCCTGCAAGTAAAATTTCAACTCCGTAGGATAAAAGGAAGGCTTTAATTCAGTTAGCAAGATTTGACCCATACAGACTGACTGGGCAAGTTGAATAATAATAATATCCCTGGACATTTCACACAGCACCATTTGTCCCAAGCTAAGCAACCTAATAAAAGATAAAAAAAATGAAAAAAAAAATAAAAGAATCAAATAAAAGAAAAAAAAAATCGATTCGAATAAAAGATGGAGGCGTTGTTAGTTTGCTAGTTCCGTTCCGTTTGGGCCATGCGCCAAAAGATCCTTGTTACCTACCTTACAGGTATAATGTGGGGTACTAACTGGGCATTAATAACCCTCCCTCTCAAAGAGAGCAGGCTTGGTCCCAGCAGGGGTATAGGCTGATTATGGTTATGGGCGTTAATATGACATGACACCCCGAACATTCGAAAGAGGCTGTCAGACAGAGGGGCAATTCTCGTAATTTTAAGAACGTTCACAGTCTGATCTCAGTCTCAATCTGTCAAAAAATACTTCTAATTTCCCTACATTTTGACAAGTTTTTGACATTTGTTTGTCGCTGAGATGAGACTGCGACTAGATTTTGAACGTTTTAAATTACGAGAATTGGCCTTCTGGTGACAAAGCTGAATGTTTTCTAAATTAACATGGGCCGTATTTACAGTCGGGTAGGTACTATAAATGTAATGCCAAAGAATGAAAAGAATGGTAGGTGCACTATCTTCCATAATTATCTTTTTTTGGAAATTTAACCTGTGTCGTCTGTCGTTGTGAACAGCATTATTATTTTTTCCCAAGGGAATAAAATGTTCCCTTTTTCCCTAGGGAAAAAATAATAATGCTGTTGTTGTGTATAGTGCAGTTGGTACTCATACCTGTTTGTTTCATGCTTCATATTTGTTTACCAGGAAACCGAAGTAGGTACTGACAAGACAGTTTTTTCCACGGCAATATTATTATGGAAGATTTTTCTTTTACTTTTTCGTTTCCACGTATTTGTTAAGTTTCAATAGCAAATTCATGCTACTGTGGTATGATTTAGGTAAAATAAAAATCAAAGTCAAAACGTTTATTGCGAACTTAGTGTACGATGGAAAAATAAACGTCATAAAAATCATTTATTCAAAATAAGGCTGAGAATCAGCACTCTTTGCTTGTCAAAGTTACATAAGATAGTCCCCAAAAACGTCCGCTCTTCATTCGATTAGCCATGTTTCGGTCTAGTGCATGCGGCATTGTATGTTGTATAGTACCGGGAACCTTTAGAAGAAAAAAAATAGAGAAATAGGTACTACAATTTCGCTATTAAGATTATATTAAGATATTAAGAAGCCCTTTTTACCGAGAATAATACACACATTCTGCATCGACACAGCACACACCATCACCATGCAAACAAACACACACTCACCATAACACACGCACACTCACACATAGAAACACGCACACACCTTAACAAACACACACACACACACACACTTGTTCTCCTGCAATTTTTTTTTGTTTTGGGAAAGTGTATTATGTATGGGTTTGTACCACTACCCTTAATACAAGTTATTTTATAACTTAGTAAGGGTGCTGGTTGCAACGTCTACCTGATTTGTTAACTAGCATATGTCAAGTGTACCTACAGATTACTACTGTTTATTGTTAACATTGTTATTTGATTAAATAAATTATTATTATCCTTTATTTCAGTGTAACACACATATGAATTATATTTTTAAATATTAGAATATAAAAGTATAAAAACATTAAAAAAAAAAAAATAGTAGCCCACCGGTATCGGGAACAGGGTCCAAGCTACCGCCGGTCAGGGCTCCAGAGAGAGGAACCTCCTGATAATGCGAGCCGTGTCCAGAAGTACCGCTTTCTGAATCAAGCCCTTGATCCAGCTGCCCAACGAGAGCCTCCTCAGGTGTTGGTGGAGGCTCTTGGCTATTAAGCCATTATATTATTATTAAGATCAGCGGGGTAATTACGTAACACACTAAAAGTAGTAATGGGTTTCATTTAGATGTTGTTGAACCTTCATTGCATTATTTACGTTGTTGAGCAGCCACATTCCTTCAAAAATGGTTCAGATTGATATTGATAGTGTGTTACGTTGTTACGAAATTAGGGTGCAGCTCAGTCTCCTACATGACCAACGCCTCACCCTCCCCAATTCTGCACTGCTGCACTTTCATATATTACAACTGTTATAGTCATCGATTGCCAAATCAACTTAGATAATGGTACCTACTAGACTATACCGTATACAGGTTGAGGTTTTGAGATACTTTAGGGCTAAATCCATAGCCTAAGAAAAGAAAGTAGAAAAATGTGGTCCAAGGAGTCGTGAGCTCGATTTTGGAATTGAGTAAAAGTATGTTTTTATTTTTTGAGAAAACAGGAACGATGTTGAGAACCTGAATAGAGTTCTATATACTAATAACTAGCTTCTGCCCGTGGCTTCGTCCGCGTGAAATTTCTTATTCAACCGACTCACCCCGTCGCATCCCATCACCTGCCTTCGTTTTCGCTTACGTTCTTTCTGACTTTTTTTCTTTAGGCTCAGCTCCTAAGGGTCATAGCGCGATGTTAATTAGCCTATAGCCTTCCTCAAAAATTAGGCTATCAAATGCAAAAAGATTTTTTCCAATCTGACTGGTAGTTTCAGAGCTTACCACCGTTAAATTTTGACTAACCCTGAAATCATGAAAAAAAAAATCAGTTGATCCATAGATTTATGTTCGCATGACTCGACATAATGTATGGATCAACAGATTTTTTTTTTTACGATTTCTGGGTTGGTTCCATAGTAAAAGTTGTTCATAATGGTGAGTACAATGACCCCTTTTAAGGATTAAAACGACCTAAAAGTAACGGTGTATACATACAAACAATCAAACAAAATTTTATTATAATATTAGTATAGTAGTATAGATATGGATAAAGAAAAAAAAAAAGCTAAATAAATAAAGCTGAAGAGTATTTTTTAATGTTTTTTTTTGAACGCGCTTATTACATTTGAAAAAATCTTTTTGCATTTGATACCCTAATTCTTGAGGAATGCTATAAGCTATTTGACATCACGATGTGAGTAGGAAGCCGAGCAAAAAGAAAACTCAGAAATAACGTTAAGCCCAAACGAAGTGTTAGCACGGGAAGATGATGCGATGCGACAGGGCGGGTCGAGGGAACAAGAAGCTTTACGCGGACAAAGTCGCGAACAGAAGCTAGTTAAAAATAATTGAAGTCCTATCGGAAACTCATCCTGCACAGTTTTTTATGGTAATGTGTCTATGAAATCTTGCGTTCATATTGCCCGTGTAGTCTTGGATTTTTATATTAGTGAAGACTGGCTTCATAGCCTTTTGTCATATTATAACGCTGCCAAATGTACCTAATAGTATAGATTCAAAGATATTTTTGATGTCTACATTATGTTTTTAATGGTGCAATTGTGAGAAATAAAAAAGATAACGGCTAGTAGATGGGCAAGCGAGCTTTTTAGCTGGGTTCTTGTTAGGGACAATATTACTTGTTCCTTGATTTTATAAAATTCTTTCGGGAATTTTTTTAGGATATTGCGGAAATGTTCTCTTTTATGGGAATGGAATGAAACGTACAAATTGTAAACCGTTTCGTTTATGAGGAAGCTTGCACGATGAACTTTCTGAAGAGTTTAGGAATGGAATGAAACTAATACACATAACGTCACTCCTGTATACCCCGGGTGAGGATGCAGCACGCGATTTCGCCAGTTATGTTTGTCCTATGTGGTCAAACTCAAACTCAAAACATTTATTTCAAAAAAACCAATTACTAGCACTTTTGAATTGTCAATGGGTCGGTCAGTCAGAAAGATGAAGCTAGTTGCCAATTTCAAAGCGTAGTAGGTAGGTAACTATGGGAAAATAACGGGCAAGAAACTCCACGGACACTCTTTTATATCATAAAATTGTTACAAAATATTGGTTACATCATTCATGTTGAAATTATACAAGTGAGAACGATGTAGAAAGACGTGCACGTTAAAAATGTCTGTTTTAAAAAAGATTTTATCTTTTTTAAAACATAAATTTTTAATGTGAAGATAAAATCTTTTTTAAAACAGACATTTTTAACTTGCACGTCTTTCTACATCCAGAAATTAAAGTAAGCCGTGGCATCTAAGAGATGACCAGTCCCTACTGATGGCGCCCGTTCACGAACATGACGTATGGATCCACACTATTCAGTTTAACCATTTTGAAGGGAACTTAATGATCCAACACACACGCCACCACCAGCGAGACATTTGAGTGAACATGATACTCTCAGTCGCCAAGGTACATTCAAGCCAGTGAAAGACGTACGTAGTAAATGGTATCTTTATAGTAGGTACATAATGCTCACACGTGTGCTGTGCAATTATACAATACCAAGACACAGAATAATCACTGTAATAGATATTGAAGTGGCCTATTGCCAAACCTGTTCATAAACCCATACCATTTTTGTAGGTATATTAACTATCTTCTCTCAATTACAGGTTTGCAGCAACCAGCCGCAACATAAACAACTGAAAGGAGCAATGCTTTTGGCAAGTAAGCAACTAAGTGCTAAACCTCTTACAGTTCCAGCGAGAAAAGCGCTTTATTACTTAAAACATTCCTCCATACACCCAATTTGCATAAGGAGCATCTTAACACAATTGCAAGAATAGGTCCTCTACAAACTTATGCGCTGAATAAAGCACTGGAGGAGAAAGTCGTCAGCAGTCCGGAAAAACTTGTGTAACGGCCCTAAGTGAAGTCATGAAAGAAATCAAAGGTAGTAGAGATGCTTCCGACAACTATTTGCGAACTAAGAATGTTCGTAGTGCAGGCTAACTTGAGCAGCGAGCTTTAGGTGCAGTTGATTCTAGTTTTTGATGTTTATTGGAAATGTTTGGGACGAAAGTTGGAGTACGCAGAGACAGAACCAGTAGTAAGGTAGTTATTAAGTGTAGTGTATCTATATAATAGATACGAAGCTAGTGTTTAGTGAGATAGTTCTCATGCACATCAGGAGTGAGGTAGCTGTCACTAATGTGAACTGTCAGTCACAACGAATGACAAGAAATAGTTGAAGAATGCAGCGTGTCTGCACGAGAGACTCGGTGTGGTGACGAGCCAGTGTATATCCCGCTAAAGTTAATTTGAGATCCGAGCAGCCCTTCCTGACCAGCGCGCTGTTACCGCTTTTGCCTTGGACGCCTCAGAATCGCGCACTTATGTTGTCCGAGCGAAGTCTCAAGTTAACTGCGGGCTGATGTGATATAATTCGCTTAAATTATAGATCAACAAGATTCTACAAGTGTCAACAGAATTTCAGAGGAGCTAGTGTGAATTTCACCAATGAAATTGAACGCGATCAGCACATCTAAGCCACCGTCAAGAGCTGCCAGTGTCGTCATTGTTGTGGAATATAGACAGCCCTTGTACGCGGCTTAGATGTGCCGTGAATTTCACCTATATTCAGGTAGCTTTGTTGTTATTGGCAGACAGGAGGCTACAGGCTCTTCTCATAAAGTACTGTCAATAACATGTCCATGGTAACAATTTGACTTTGATATTGTCTTTACATATTTCGTAGCAGTAAGGCCGATTTTCAAGCGTTACTAAGGCCTTGCGTGAATTCGCTTTTCTTACGTTCTATCTAAATATGGCTGGGACAGACTGGATGTGGAAGGCGGAGGACAGGGTGTTGTGGCGCAGCCTGGGAGAGGCCTATGTCCAGCAATGGACTGCAATAGGCTGAGTTGATTGATTGAACGAAATGTCAACTATATGAACGTTCCAATAAACAGTTAAAGGGATATTGCTACATCGCATTGATGTTATTAGCAGATATGAGAACTTGGTCGTTATCTGAACAAACCGTGGGAAGGGGTGGCCACTGTCGGGATAAATTAGTAATCTTTGATCGAAAGTACCAAGGCGCACTGCTTTTTAGGTGTGTATACAAAAAAAAAAATTGTTAAATCATTAATTTCGTAAGCATTATCCATATTAATGAACTCAGAAATTAGATAGATTATTAGAAAACTCCCATTTCAGTCTGAGTTGATATGAGAATACTTTTAACCCAAAAACAGAAGGAAATCATACGTGTAATGAAACACAAATGTTTTAACTAGTTCCAAACTAGGCTAGAACTAGTTTGTTTATATTAAAGTAACTAAGTTAGGCATTCAATGTTTAACAAGCCCTAGGAATGCTTTTATTATTGTTAGTACCAAATTCCTTGATATAATCAAATCAAGGAATTTAAATGAACACTATTCTAGTTTCAATAATATTCCTATCATAGTCAGGCTTTTAATATGGTATAAATATGTATCAGGAACCAAATCAAATCTTGATGAAACCACAGAGGTAAATTGATCCTGTATATCTATACAGGATACATTTTACCTCTCTAGGATACGTTCTGTAATCTAGGACCACAGAGCACGTAATCACAGAGACGCCTTAACGAATATTATGCGTGACCGAATATTGCACGACGCATTTGAGCGCTAGCAAGCTGTCACAAGACTTTGTCGCGGGCTGTCAGTTGCTATAAACGGTGGCGTTTCTGACACGCTTAGTTTGTTTGAAAATTGTTGACAGTACTGTCTGTACCATCTCTTGCAGCAGCCGCCAAGGCATCTCCGTGCATTGTGTCTAGGACCTAGGATACAGGGTGGCAGAGACAAAACTCTAACCATGAATTTGGATGACGAAAAATTTCTACCCTAGGGGTAATCATATCCAGAAATTATGGTTACAGTTGGCATGTCGATGTTCCTGTCACCCTGTACTTTTGTTGTGACGTAGTGAGTGTTGACTTTGGAATAAAAAAAAAATAAAAATGTTTTATTGTCGCCAGTTATTACATTCATATTAGCTTAGAGTAATTCAACATTTGCATCGTATTGATGTATTGTACAAAAGGTACTGCTACTGATTCCCAAGCTAAGCTTGAGCTTGTATTATGGAATCGGCAAATAGCTATGGTTCAGTCTTACCGACGCCTTGATAATTCAAATGTAGTTAAGTGCCCGTATGAAAGTATAAGTAAATGGTTTAATTGAAATAAATCCTTCGATATTGGTTGAAATAACATAAATGGCTGGAGAAGTTAAGTTCTGGGGATTGACTCTTAAAAGAGCCGTTTGGGATGGCTCTTGAGAACGACCGATTCGTGCCTTAGTGGTGAAAGACCGATTCGTGCCTTAGTGGTGAAAGACCGATTCGTGCCTTGGTGGTGAAAGACCGTTTCGTGCCTTGGTGGTGAAAGACCGATTCATGCCTTAGTGGTGAAAGACCGATTCGTGCCTTAGTGGTGAAAGACCGATTCGTGCCTTAGTGGTGAAAGACCGATTCGTGCCTTGGTGGTGAAAGACCGATTCGTGCCTTAGTGGTGAAAGACCGATTCGTGCCTTGGTGGTGAAAGACCGATTCGTGCCTTAGTGGTGAAAGACCGATTCGTGCCTTGGTGGTGAAAGACCGATTCGTGCCTTAGTGGTGAAAGACCGATTCGTGCCTTGGTGGTGAAAGACCGATTCGTGCCTTGGTGGTGAAAGACCGATTCATGCCTTAGTGGTGAAAGACCGATTCGTGCCTTGGTGGTGAAAGACCGATTCGTGCCTTAGTGGTGAAAGACCAATTCATGCCTTAGTGGTGAAAGACTGATTCGTGCCTTGGTGGTGAAAGACCGATTCGTGCCTTAGTGGTGAAAGACCGATTCGTGCCTTAGTGGTGAAAGACCGATTCGTGGCTTAGTGGTGAAAAGATTAGTCATCTAGGCTCTGCGTTGCCACTGACGTCGACGTGGAAGTGGCGAAGTAAATGTACGTCCTACTTGGGTTGGGTAACCAGCCCCACTACTTTCTTGCTAACTGTTTAATATTTTTACCATGACATGGCTTCGTAGTTCGTGTCGATACAAGAGAAGAAGTGGGGCAATACTGCGAGCAATAAATTGCGTCCAGCTGTCGTTATCTCTGAAAACGCAGCCTGAGGGCATTTTTCATTTCGCAAATAAAATTTAAATGCGTACAGGGCCTTTCTAGTGACAAATTATGTCTGTTCCACCAATGATATACGAGTACCAACCGTAGTACGTGGTACGTAGGTGGGTAGCTACACATTAATGCGTCAGCTGTTTATTATTACAGGTCGTAAAAATTAATGGCGAGATGATAATGGCCATGGAGCTCATTAGAAATGGATAACTTGGTAAATTATTCATACTTAGGGAAGTAAATTCATACTTGAATAGATCGTAACGATATTTATTGTGGCTTGATACAGTTACAAAACATTCACATCCATAGTTTGTCATTGAAATTAATTTAATTTCATATTAGATATAGATCATCTGGTATTCAGCTGCATCCGGTTAGACTGGAAGCCGACCCCAACATAATTATTGGGAAAAGGCTAGGCAGATGATGATGATTAGATATAGATCACTTATTATTGGTGTTCAAATGAATTAAGTAAACTGATACTTGAATAGGTCATAAACATTGATCGAGTTATTAAACATCCAAAGTTTGACATTAACTTGAATGTAATTTCACATTAGATAGATCATTTATTATTTTGTGTGCTCAACTAGATTTTGACATATGAATATCAGCTAACTCGACGGTATGTTGCGAATAACCAGTGGCGTGCATTGCATAAAGGCATATAAGCAGTGCCTACCTCGATAAATCGATAAACCATAACCCTGACAGTTAAATTTTAGTGTGTGTGCCGCACAATTAAGAAACTCAATAAATTATCATACCTAAAAAAAACAAAATCTTCATAAAAACACGCGCGGCAGTATTCAGTCGCCAGACGTTCTACTATGCTCCCGTACTATTCACACATAGTCATTGGTCTTTAGTCGTTCAAGTTAATACGACGAAATTAAATATACGTACGTGTCACGCGGAATACTATGACGTTCGACTTTCACAATTTATCACCCTAAACTAGGCATGCCTACTTACAACCAACCGAGTGTGAATGTTAAAATAATACTTCGTAATTTGGCTGTGCGAAGAAAGAAAGGGATGGATGATGAGATGAATGAGGTCGCCGATACTGAGGTAAAAAATAAAATCCAAGATGGCGGCTATATATATTTCAAAATTTTCGTCATGGGTGTCGTTTTCATGGTTTTCCAGGGTGCTGGAGCCGATAACAAAGTCAAAATGAAAAGCCAAGATAGCGGCTACGAAATTTTTTTCAAATTTTTCGTCATTGGTGTCGTTTTCTTGGTTTTCGAGGGTGTTAAAGCCGATAGTGAGGTAAAATGAAAATCCAAGAAGGCGGCTGCGAACATTTTAAAATTTTGTCATTTTGAAAGTTTTACAGCCGCCATCTTGGATTTTTATTTTGAACATCGATCCTGCCGGCATGCGGCACCCCGACCACACACGTTTTTCACCCAGTAAATCAATAACTTTACTGAAAGGGCCTAACGAAAAAGTGTGCCTAACTATTCTGAAAACCAATGCACGCCACTGCGAATAACGGCATGAAATCTTTCAGCATTAAATATGTTTCCGCGCTTATTTCATACGTTTGTGGCAAATATCTTTAATTATATGTTGAGGTCGCTAAAACTACGTTAGTCTACTGCAAAAGTTGTATAAAATAGGTATTACTACAGCTAGCGAAAAGGTAGGGAACTTCAATTCGCTGAAAACCTAATCTTTTGTTGCAAATATGTAAAAGTGAAAAAATATTGTCATTCTCTCTGCATTCTTACTTTTACCATTTTTCATACATAAACAGCACTAAAAACATTAACAAATCTTGATAAAAATTACTAAAAACTGTTTTGCGACTTTGCGACGTGACACTTTTAGGGCTGATCATCCACCCAATGTTCTTATTTCGATAAAAAAATTGCATAAAGCCTAATCGTTAATTATTATAATCAAACTCATGGCCTTCTTGGTCCCCCTTAGTGGCCAGCAACATCGCAACAGGCCCAAAAAGAGATCGTGGTATGATTTAGACTCCCTCCTCATCTTTTCCTTTGGATAAGAAATTGTACTTAGAAGTTTTAAATAGAGAGATGTAGAAAGAGTAGGGGGATTAAGTATGGTGATATTCCGTTAACTGAAGCAATCATAACCTTTAAGCTTTGGGCTATTCAGCCTGAAATGCATAGTTAATTAACGGTAGAATTTACGTATACAGGATGACTGGGAAACTCGCCGTATTCCTTGAAATGGGTTATACTAGAGGTCATTAGCAACAAATTAAATCCAGTGAACTAGGGATCAAAATTTAAATATGAGAAAAAACTACTCCACCCCAACATTGAATTGATACTTTTCTGAAAGTTGAAAAATTAGTGATCAGTTTAAAAAAAATGCTTGCAAATCTTACATAATCTCAGAAATAAAAGGTATATAATAGCAAAATTTGAATTTTTTACTATCCAGTTTTGACTCCTAGTTCACTGGACTTAATGTGTGTACTTTCAAGGAATACGTCGAGTTTCCCTGTCACCCTGTATAAACAGATACTTTGAAATACGATTTGTAATTTATTTTATTTTTATTTTATTTCAACACTGGACTGAACCAGAGGGTTGAAATAAAATTAAAATTATTGCATCCTCCGATAGGCCACGCCAAAAGCAGATAGATAATTAAATAATTTCATACGCCTTCGATTTTACCAATTGAACAACGTTACACTGAAAACCATATTCAGTGTAATCAACCAGCAGCACAGGCCTTCACAAACATTCCATCGACAATGTAATTTATTTTTTAAATAATAAAACGCACGTATTTCCCGAGGAGCTTCGTTCCTCATTCCGCGAGGACACGGTCAATTGATTCCTTTGTCCTTCGTACAATTTCGAAGCTGAATTTTCCGACTCATTGGCAGTTTGTCTGTGTTGTGTATAAAGAACCTTTATTATCGTATTGACATTCTACAGGAGCTTGGGAAGGTCTTTTGGAGTTCTATTGTTAGTTTTAAATTAGTCTTAAATAAGTTACCATCATTTGTGTGATTGGCTCAGTAATAATAATAAAACCGCCGCACGGGTCGATCGATCAGGTTAATCCGCAGATGTATGTCCATCTTTACGTAATAAGACCCCACCGTGTCTCGGAAAGCACGTTAGCCGTTGGTCCCGGCTGTCATTTGTGGATCTTTGACAGTTGTTACGGGTCGCCAGAAGCCCGAAAATCTGACAACCAGTCTTACCAAAGGGTATCGTATTTCCCAGTAACTGTTTTGTGGAGGTCAGATGGGCAGTCGCTTCATGTAAAATACTAGTATTCAGTTGCATCCGGTTAGGGTGGAAGCCGGCCCCGACATAGTTGGGAAAACGCTAGGCAGTTGATGATGTTTATCAGAAGTTCTGCTGACCTCACCGCGTCACCGCATTGTGATTAGGGTCTTCGATTTTGAGCTCGCAACTATTCAGGCATTTCCAAAACATGCACGTTGGTCAGGAAACTTAAGCAGCCTATAATGTTCCCACTGGGACACAGGGCTCCTCTCTTCGAGAAGGAAGGAAGTGGGCGTGGGAGTGGGGGATAATCTACCACGCGGGCCCAGTGCGGGTTGGTAGATGCAACATGTCTTCGAATTTATGGTTCTAGGTCATTTATGGTTATAGGTTTCCTCATGCTGTAAGTATCGTGTGTATGTAGTGGTTAGGAAAGATGGGTTAAAATAGATAAGATATTTTCCGCCTAAGAAAACTTGCGACGGCTTCCTGGAAATTTTTTTAGTTACTTAGTTATTTTTTATTAGTTAATAAGAAGCCGATCAAACCATATCTTTAGTTCCTTTAAATTCGCACATTTTTGCAGCACTATACAAAGGACGTGTGACCGTTTTTTTTTTGTAACTGAAAAGAGTATAAAAGACTTGGCCCCACACTGGAACATTTTTTTTTTTGGGTGGGTTATCATCAAATGACTTCTCCCGCTCTGGGCTGAGCGGAAGGGCGTGTCAGACTTTTACTGACTAAGGGTATCCGTGTTCCTTCAGTTGCCACGGTATCTTTTTCGAAACAACCCGCGGCACACTGGAACACTTCAGACTTTTAATGAATCTACACTAATAATAAAGCTGAAGTTGGCTTGTTTTTTTATTTGTTTGTTTGAACGCGCTAATCTCTGGAACAACCAGTTGGATTAGCATTTGTATTTGATAGCCCGATTTTTGAGGAAGGCTATAAGCTATTCAACGTCACCCTAATACCCTAATACATGAGACGAGGAAAAAGGAAAAAATAGTTAGACAGAACGCTATGCGAAAACGAAGTAATAACGCGGGCAGGTGATGCGATGCAACTTGGACGAAGTCGCGGGCAGGAACTAGTAATTTTATAATACAAAACAATGCTAATTAAAACCAGAATATAAATAAAATCCTGTAAATAGCAAGAGACGTAAGGGACGACCCTTTTCGTGGGAACTTTGGCCACTGGTGAACAGACAATTAAATTCCAATTATAGTTATCATGATCATTAGAGTGTTTTGGTAATTACCGTCAAATTATCCTATTTTCAACTCGTGATGAATTGTGTCTTGCCATTAAGGAGAAACATTTCGGTAAGATTCATACACACGAGCGGCGGGCGTCAACTGCAGAGGAAACTGGAAGTCGACAACAGGCCGCTCGTGTATTTGAGCCCTACATGTCGTCGACCACTTATGTAGTTACGATGTAGTTAAAAACTAAAAAAGCGGCCAAATGCGAGTCGCATTTGCACACAAAGGGTTACACACACACACATTACATATTAAGAAAAAAAAAAAACGTTTCTAGTGTTTTATTTTGACGCCGACGACGATGACGCTATAAACTTCTTGGACATGTATTTTATTAGTTTTTGCTATAGCGGGCTTAGTAGTCCACACACGGTGAAAATTTCAAGTGTCGTATTACTATTACGTTTAAAAAGATACAGCCCTAATCTGACGGACGGAAAGTTTAGCATTAGTAATAGGATCCCGTTTGCACCGTTTGGGTACGGAACCCTAAAAGCCAAACCGAATCAAACCTAATATTGCAACTGAATAAAATGTTATTGTCATGGATTTCAGCAAAGTAACGCCTGATTTCATAACTATTACAATTTGTCCTTAAAGATCAAGAAATAACACACAAATCACTTGTGACGAACATTATATGCTTGTACATACGATACTGTACTTATTACTGTGAAGGGTCTTAGCAGCTGCACGTACAACACGAGTAGTGGAATCTAATGCCAAACTACACGTGTTGGATTTGTAGGAGAGAACTCTGTTTGATTTATGAAAGCCTGGTACTCCATTATCAAGTGACGCATTGCATGTCTTCGTTGAGTGTTATAATTGCGCTCTGCGTTTAATTAGAAACGTTAATATGATGTCTTTTGTTGTTTTAGTTTCTTTATAGTTTTTGAGGATTTATTATAATTAACAGCGATTTAGATAGATGAAAACTCCGTAGTCTTTTAAGGTTATTTGAACGTCATATTTACGTATATTAGGGCAACGACACGTCAAAGTTCGTCGAATATTAGTCATCGAACCGTTATGATAGCTTACTTGATTATTTAGAGAATTGCGAGCGTTTTAGTGTGTCTTCTAGTACTTGAAAATTTGGTAGGTATTTTATTCTTACTTAGGTCTTATTATAAAGTTCATTGATTGTGAAATGTACCTGCCAGAGCAACGCAAGGGGAAAGATCGTTATATAGGATTTAATCTACACTCATCGAACCGCTATAATTGCTTACATGGTGATTTCGAGAATTGCGAGCGTTTTAGTGTGTCTTTAGTTCATTCGAATACAGTTTAGTAAGTAGCCACAGTGACACAGTTTCAGGGTGGCAGGGGCATCGACGCGCAACCTGATACCATTCAGTATTTACGCGGCAGTAGGTAGGTACCTACCGATTTTTTTTGGCGAGTACTGATTTCTATCCAGTAGTTATTGTTCCACATATCTGGCCCATGTAAAGACCTACACACCTCAACTTCAGTTATTGACCAGTACCAAAGCAGAATCTCCACATAGTTAGTAATTTTTCGGACAATTTTTACGAGAACTGAGTCGTACAAAATGCAGTGAGGCATGAAAGGAGCTGAAACCTCCTCTAACCATCTGGGCAACAATGTAATTTAAAGTCTTTGGACAGCTCGATCAACCTTGTTGCAACGTAAAGGCTTTTGTAAGAGGGAGGGGGGGGGGGGTGGTTCACGGCAAAGAATAGGTATCATGTTATAAACAGTTTACATGCCTTACTCACTCACTCCTTTCTCACTTCTTTAGTTTTTATCAGAGGGGTAATTGTCGTAATTTTAAGAAAATTCACAGTCAGATCTTAGTCTTAATTATGTCAAAAATCCCTCTAATTTCCCTACATTTTGACAAGTTTTTGACATTTGTTTGTCGCCGAGATGAGACAGCGACTAGATTTTGAACGTTTTAAATTACGAGAATTGGCCTTCTGATGTATGTATCTGGTATATTGTCTGTCTTTTAGTCTGTTTTTGAAGTGAAGCTTTTTAGGCGCCGATTCGATAATTGAGAGTGAAATTACAAGGACGCGTCATGTCTATGCACATATCGTTACATGAGGGAGAAGAAAGATATAACTATCTCTAAACCAAAACTCTGTTATTCTTTAATTTTTAAGAAGTTTCAGCAGTTTTGGCAGCATAGCTACGTTGTATGGCAATGCTGATTACCAAAAATTTGCATAATCAGCCTATAATGTTCCCACTGCTGGGACACAGGCCTCCTCTTCGCGAGTGGGAGTGGACCAACCGCTTGGCAGTTCAAAATACGATTTAAAGAATATATTTCTCAAAAAGAACAAACAGTTAGTGACGACACGGTTGGCGCAGTGGTTAAGCGATTGACTGCTGCGCTCCGTGTCACGGGTTCGACTCCCGCACGGATCAAATATTTGTATGTCCTAAAATTAGTTGTTTCGGATCTGGCTGTTTGTGTATGTGAGTTTATATGTCTGTAATCGCACCCACGACACAGGAGAAATTCTTAGTGTGGGGCAACGTAAAAAAATAAAAAATAATAATAAATAAGTTACATATGAGAAACTTAAAAAAACATAATAATTTACTAAGTATTACTAATTGTCGTTCGAACTATCGAGTTATAAGAGTTACTATTCTTATCGTTGGTTAACCAAAGATAACTTCAACCTATTTTTAAAATTGTTTACAGATGACTTTGGGAAACTTATTGAAAAGTTGAGCTCCCTCAAACTGTGTAGTTTTCCTTCCTTCCGAAGGCTAAGCTAGTTCCATATAATCTCTTATTTTCGAAACAAAACAGTAGCAGCCATTCAACTCCGTATTCCGGCAACTAAGCAGAAGCCGAATCAATCCCCTACCAATAGAAAGTCACTCAAATCCAAATAAGAAAGCTTCAATAAATATGTAATAAAGCAAAAGTCGACCAAACCGATCAGTTTAATCAGCTCAATATCCAATTATATAGGAGAGCAGTCGGATCCATCCACGAGTTATGTCGCCGAATGTACGGAAGTTCCGACGACCGAATGCCGCCGAATCATTTTATGACTTTTGTTGACTTGTTGAGTACCTAACTATGTTCATCCTGCGGTTTTTGATGGAAGTTATCTTTTGCCCGGTATAAGATAACTACGGGGGACATAGATCAGCGCAATCCATCAGAGATTCCAGAATAAACTACAGCTGCCATTAAATATCACGGATTATTTGTTTCACGATTACATACCTCGTATGAGTTACGTACCTCCACCACAGATTACTAAATAGTTACTCCTCCACTGTAAAAATTGGAGGTACTTATGGTAGGTGTACTGGTAAAAGAGACTGTTTTGTGTTTGTTAATTTTTTGGAGTGAAAACGTCTTAAGGAGCACTTTGTGCCGTTTCTGAACAGTGAGCGAAACTGAACCGTCACGCTCGGGTTGGTGACGCTGAATCGGGTATACTCGGCTTCAGTCGGTCGTTGACGCTGCATCGCGTATACTCGGCTTCTATCGTATGGTTATAAGCACACACCCTATTTGTTTAGTCACAGAGTGTTCTGTGATGACACTGTTTTAAGTGCTATGCGAAGCATTGTGATGGTTTATTTATTTATTTTTTCTTCATTGGTTCTCGCGTAATGATGATGATGATGAAAATTTGAAATGCTAATAAAGCCCGGTAAGAAATCTCAAGGATTATTAAAAACTCGATTAAAGCTCTATCACTCATCAGAATAATAGTGATTGTGGGTCATCATCATCATCATTTCAGCCGAAAGACGTCCATTGCTGGACATAGGTCTCCCCAAGCACGTCCACTTCGACCAGTCCACTTTGGGGAGGCCTTCCAACGCTAGGAAGAAGTGGGAAGGTCAGACAAAAGTATCTCTACAACATTATGAGTGAACTGTTAGTGAGAAAACGAAACTCCTTACACAATAATTTGCATTTTTTTTCAAAGTTATGTTTATAATATAAAAATTATTTCAGCAGTGCGATTTTGTAACCACCTCTCCGTGAAAACATAGGTGAAGTGAGCGTGGAGTGAGCTGTCATTCCAACTAATGCTAGGGATTGACACTATTAACAGCTCACTCTAAGCTCACTTTACCTAACTTTTCACGGTGACATTTTTACAGAATCGATCGGCTGCCTGGTCCCAATTTTTTTAAATCATTTTAGATGCCCTGGCAACGCCCTCAGCTTCAGTCAACTTAAATATTGACCTTAATTACACTTCCCTGAGGTCTGAATGTTGTACAAATTGAATTTATATCGATTTAAATACCTATAGCATCCTCAAGGGATTCGTAATAATAAAAAGTTAGCTCGACCGCATGATAACTATGAAAACCGTGGGGAATGAACCCAATATACTTCAAAATAATAAAAATGAACTGATAATGTAGCCCGATTGTGTATAAGAAAGATACATAGGAATTGTTAATTTAAGAGTTATGTACGACTGTACATAGGTCACGGGGGGCCATAGATAAATATAACCATAACCTAAACATATATATTTTTATTATAAAATAGTACTTCACAAGCTTGTTCTTTTGCTGTTCTCGGTACTTGTCCGCGGAAGCGACGAAACACCACGTCCTGCGGCCAGAAGTCTTCTTCCATGACGACGGGCAGATAACAATTCGGTACGCGCACTACGAACGCCTTGAAGTTGACTTTGTGGTGCGATTCCACCCTCGGCGTGTACCTCGTCTTTTGGCGCACTTACTCCATCCCAACTTTTTTTTCTTGTTTTCTTCGTACTTTAAACTGTACATGTTTTGCTGACCCAGTGGCTTGCAACAGACGCGAGGTGTGCGTCATTTTATTTCTATAACTACACATACATTACAGTAAATCAGCGAGTGCGATTACTGCTTTAAAGTGACTAATTTTAGAGAAAGGAATCGTCAGCAGTTTTACTTGTAAACACAATTTATACGTAATAAACGGAAACTAAGTGATCTTTTCTTTTCGCGGTAACTTGAATAACAACTTTGCAAGTGAACGAACCGTACAACCTAAATACAATGTCGCCTATGCGCATGTGACCGCCCATAATATTCTGAATATTCATGAAAATATGTCGAAAATAAACTTCAAAAGGGGGGGGGGGGGCTATCTATAACATTTTTCATGTTATTCAATTTTTAATTTTTTAAGTACCTAGAGTTTGTAGATTTGCTGTCTATTTTTTGACACATCTCCGAAGTTTATGGGTCGATTTGGATTCTGTTTATTATTTCCAAAAGCCTATGAGTTATTATACTAAAAATTATCGACTACGAAAAAAAAGACGGAATAGAAGTCATTTTTTCTGTAAAAAATTGTGTATTTATTTTTAAAAAACTAGTGTAAGTCCATAAATTATCCCCATAGGACGACTTTTTTAATCATTATTTGTAATCTACTACATAAATAAATACACGCATCGCTTTATCGTTACGTGACGATTTCTTTAAGTTTACTCCTACTGCAAGCGTAAAAGAACTTCGTTCCCACAAATGAACAAGCAGACAACAGTCTCTTTTAACAGTAAATAATATACCTAGCATAAGTACATCCATTTTTTACAGTGGAGGGTACGAAGGTCGTAGTATGTAATCGTAAAACAAATAGTCCGTGATATTTAATAATAATAATAATAATAAACTTTTATTGCAGACCTTGCAGTCCATAATGTTAGTAAATACATAAATTACTTAATTAACTAATGTTAGTAACACATACAATCTCAAAGAAAAATATAAAATAAAAACATAAAATGAAAACTACAAAACAATATAAACAAACTATCTATCGCCGACCTGTGTGTGCAGTCTCACCCACCGGCCAAGCATCGGACAGTCCCACCGGTCACTCAATGCCCTCAACATGCTATGGGAGCTGACGCGTGTTCTGTGACGGAGAGAAGCGCATCGCTTACGAATGATGGCATAAAAATCATCCACCCTCGCATCCGCAAACATACCCGAAGCGCTACAAAACCGCGGCAGCCCCACAAGCATTCTGAAGGCATTGTTATATTGTACACGCAGAGCGCTGTATGCCTTCTGCGTATACTTGACCCAGAGGCTGCAGGTGTAGAAAGTCTGACAATAGGCTCTAAATAGCGTCATTTTAACCTCAAAAGTACACCGTGCAAACCTGCGGGCCAGCATATTACTTCGAACAGACAGCGCCCTGCGCTCCCTCTCTAAGAAGGAATGGAAGCTGTAGTTTATTCTGGAATCTCTGATGGATTGCTCTGATATAATGTGTATGTAATATTGTAATAAAAAGTAAGCTAGCATTTTGTATTCGATTCGGTTGTAGTTTTATTTTATTTCTATTCAATGTTTGCGTGCTTGTATGTTACTAATTGATTCAATAATTAAAGTTGTCAAAAAATAAAAGGCCCGTTTTGACATTGACAGTGCTAGTAGTTATGTATAAAGATCAAATTTGCTAAACACGTATTCGTTTGTATGAAACTGACCGGTGTCAAGAACGCATTCTCAAATGTCAAAACGGGCCTTTTATTTTTTGACAACTTTACTGTTTGAAAGATGATATGGCTAGAAAGGCAGTGATCATCAAGATGACGACTAACAGAGAAGGATGGACGAAAAAGACAACTTGTGCCTATCCCAAATTAATTTGGATAAGGACAGGAGAATGATGATGAATACATGGAGTTCCTACTTATTTGGTATTAGAAACACTTACATAAATATTTATAATATTTAAAATATTTCTTTATATAATAGGTATTTTGATTCGTAATTAGAAAATCAATAGCATATTAGCATATGCTGTTGATTTTCTAATTACGAATTCAGTCAAACTTTTATACCTGCGTCAGACGTCTGTCTAAGTGTGTTTATGAATGGAAAAACTGTCAATACCTAATTCAAAATGTATTCACAGAGTAAGACTTAAACTGGGTGTTGAACTAAAAGTTAGATCGATTCGGGCTAAATGAAATAAAACGCGAACGTTCAAAAAGCAATTTTAGATATTATTGGAAAGTTAATGATTCTCTTTTGAGCAGTTTCAGTTATAGACCAGCTGTCTCATTTAACAGGGGAGCCTTAAAAATTGCTGGTCATTTAAATTATAAAATTATACTGTGTGAGATTTAAGGCTCCTGCAGACAGGCGCAACGCGATACTGGTGGAACTATTTCTATGAAATTTTCGGGGAAATTGTTCTACCGAAGTCGCGTCGCGCCTGTCTACGGTTGCTTTAAATCTCACACAGTATAATTTTATAATTTAAATAGCCTCCATGAGTCGCTATTGCTTTGCTTTACATAACTCTTTGACTGTACTTTGCTAAACTAGCGTTTCAAACGAAACGAAAGCTTATGTTAAAAGTCATAAGATTTATATCAGAATGCAACACCTGGTCACACTCTCTTATACGTATATAAATATTATGTGATTTACATAAGGTTCATATTCGTTTGAAATGCTAACTAGGAATTTTAAGACTTTTGTTTAATAATTATAATGTCATGGATTTTGTTTATGAAAATTAACCTGAATGAATAAATGAGTTAGTGCCTCGTCGGTCTAGACTGGTGACTGTTAGGTCCTGGGTTCGATTCCCAGGACGGGCAAAGTGTTATTGGAGTTTTACGTCAGGAATTTCTCAGTAGAAGCACGAAGTCTGGGGGTCTACTCCGAAGTAGTATCGGCCGAATGTTCGGCCGTTTCCTGCTACGAAGTTACTATTTGGTTCGGTCGGTCCCGATCCTACACTCTTTCGAATATTGACTATGGTCCCAACCCAACTAAGCCGATCAGTATTTTTTTCGCATTTTTCAATAATATTCGGTTCGGGCGTGTCGGTCCGATCCGAACATTCGCACTTTGCACTTCGGAGTAGACCCCCAGGTTTTGTGTCCGGTTGATGACTATCAGCTCGCCTTCTTACCTCTCTTGCTTGACTTAAACATCACTGCCAAAAAATGGTGTAGGTACTATAGGCACACTTCTGTCAAGTCCTTGGGCAATATAAGCGGAGATATTATGTTATGCGTAAATAAATGAAAACATTTAAACTCGCAAACCCTTTTAATTTTCAAAAGAAAACTCACAACAAATGTAGACAAGTATTTGATACATCCCAGAACATGTTTATAAAAGAAACTCGTGTAAAGTTTGTTTCACAAGTTTTTTGTCGAGCGCGACATGTTTCAACAAAATGGAAACTTTGCGAGAGCCTTTACAAACTGGAACTTGTCGTCGCCTGTTGATAAATTTGGGCTTGTCAACGTCTGAGGCCTTGTGAAATAACCCAGGACTTTTTATGTCCATTCCTTGATATTATAAATGCGAAAGTTATTCTATCCGTCTGTCTGTTACCTTTTCACGCTTAAACCACTGAGCATTATGGAACTTGAAAGATTACTTCTAAGCTTAGACATTTGTATAAAAAAGATGAAATACCAAATATACGCAGTCGAAGACGCGGGAACAGCTAGTATGATATAAAGAAAGAAAAACAAACACGACACGTCGAATTTTTGCTCATTTATCATTTTACAGTAGCTATATTTCTGTTAAGACATATGATGTGATCTATGCCTAGGTTAAAAATAGTAAACGAGGAATATACACTATTCCAGAATTTACTAAAACATTGCTGTACTAAAGAAAATTTGAAGAAAGGAATTTTGTAAGTAAGAACTTATTTATAGTAGCAAAGTTAATAAAACAGTTGTTCAGAGCCGTTTAATAAAACATCGTATCTTCCTAATTTAGTCCAGGATTACTCTTATAAGTTTCACTGTTTTTATACAAAAAAGATCCCTAACTAAAGATATATTAAATTTAAAGGCTCTAACAAAGAGACTAGAACAAACTTGTCTAATATAAAAGCAATTTGTCAGTGGAGAACAAAAAAGATATCTGTTTCTACGAAATAATGTTGAAATTCTCGCCGAACTAATTCCTAGTGTGTAGAAATATACGGTTGAAGAATGTCCCGAACATGAACATATAAAAATAAGTTACGATTTGCATAAACCTATGTCTTGGTTCTAAGGCGGGGTAATTACGTAGAGATGGTCTAAGCTGAAATGACGCGCCCCACCCCAAATTTCAAATATGGACGCAATATACATGCAATTACACATACAGATCATAGTTCACTGAACAATCGACGCTCCCACACAGATGAAGTGTCGTTATTAATATTTGCACTCACACATCTAAATAAACTAATTAAGTAATGGGGCGCGTCATTTCAGCTTAGACGATGTCTAACACACTAACAGCAGGAATGACTTTCATTTTGACACTTCAACAACATACATTGCGTTATTTACGTATATCCTTCAAAATGATTCAGATTACGATTGATCGTGTGCAATTAGGGTGCAGGGCCCTAATTCATTATGACCACTTAACGATTCCTTACTTCGAAACCACGTAAATTCCACGCTAATCCCGCCAATCTGGCGTTCATTTCGAGCGGTTTCGTGTGTCATGTCATAGAGAATGAGGCCTCTGAAAGAAAAAAAACACAAGGTGCTTATTGAATGTGGTAAATACACATGCACCTTGCGTAACACACTATCAATCCATTGCTTTATATGTTCGATAAATTTGTGTGCTCGACCAAGTAAGTAATGCAATGAATGTTTTTGAACTGTCAAAATAAAAGCCATAGCTAGTGTGTTAAGCAAAAACCCCTCCTTCCTGACTTTGTTATATTGAACTTACAATAAAGTTTAGTGCAAATAAATATTCCGGATAACTTAATAAATAAATTAAAAAGTTTCTTAAGACGCCTTTGAGTATTACTCTATAAAAGACTCGCCTACCAAGGTGAGACTTAACCCTTCGTATAACACGACAGAACGTAGATCCATGCCAGACACAAAGGCTTTGTAATTGTGTCTGTAATTAGGGCATTCCACCGGTTAACAGACCTATGTATCTAAATCAATATTATTCATTGCCTTTTGTAAGTAGGGAGATATTTTTAATCGAAATATTTTTTGTTCAAGTTCCACAAAATAGCACCCCGTATAACACCAAGATTCGTTTCCTGAAACTTCACAGATTCAAAGTAATTCCGTGTGAAACAACCCGGCTATCATCAAACTCTGTTTAGGACGAGGACAGGTGGAATTACTGGCATTTAGAGGCCTACAACTTTGTGGTAGATTGAAGGTTTTCCACCAATGGCGAGCCAGCGACCATAGCGAACGATTATGAGTATTAGTTCCTGTAATAACGATTTTTGAGTAGTTGTGTAAAATAGCCGTAACTTAGCTTACAACAATACATACAATACTTGTGTCTTAGGGTGAATTCCACCGAACTTTTATCTAGAATAAGTCTTATCTTGAGAATACATTTTGAATTTTTGACAGTTCTTCCATATAAAAACTGTCAGACGTCAATCAAATTCCACGGATAAAAGATAATTGACTTTGGTAAAATCAGCCCTTACCAGCATCATATTTAACATTAGAATATTAGTTTCACGTAACAAAATATAAATAAAACAGTGAGCTGGACCGAACAGGTGAATGGGCGCATTTTAAGAATATGCGCCCATTTGCCCGTCTGCCTATTCACAAATCATTGTAAAAATACAATATTCAAACGAAGTATAATTTTCAGAAAAAGATAAACGAAAAATTCAGCCCCATCAATTGATCCGGAATAAAATTCTAGGAATTTCGTTTGTAACATTTTCGTCGAAAACAGCAACGGGTGTGGTTCGAAAATTCGAAATACATTTACAAATGCATGGTTGCATATCATTTGAAATCCGTGTTAGTTTCTGCTAACAAATAGTTCAAGATTTCGGACACTCCCCGCAACGGGGGCTGGTGTACCAAAACATTAGTTAGGGAACCAACGTTCCTATGCATTGTTCCTTATGTAACAAGGCTATTCTGTTTCAGTATAATAAAGCTACGAGTCTGTTTTGATTTTAGACGAGATTATTCAGCCATGTCTACGTATATTTCAACGTCGAGGAACAAGTGTTGGTGAACCTTGGAAGAATGACTTGATTGAGGGTAGCTTTGCTTAGGGTGTGCTTGAACAGACAGCTGTGCTGCTGGGGAGTTTGTTGCACCACTTCTTCTTCCCAGCGATAGCATTAGGAAGTGGTGAAGGGCGGGCTTTTTTGGGGGACTGTCTTTTGTAATTTTGACGTTCAAAAAGTGCTGATTCTCAGCCTAATTTGAATAAATGACTTTTGATTTTGATTTTGGTCAAAGAAACTTCTTAAATAGAAACCCTTGTGCTTAAGAAGAAGGCAGGGACATGAACGCGTAAACTGAAACCATGAATTCAACACATGCTTCTAGACCCTTTACCGTTTGACCGATGAAAAATTTCAATGCTTAATAATTTTTCGTCAAGTATTCAAAGAACAAATTAGCTTTGTCATACATTCAGACCGCGTGGATATTGCACTTTTCTATGAAATAGTTGATTTTTTTTGACAACTGGCGAAAACTCTCCCCCTCTCTCTCCTCGCTAGATGGTCTAGAACTATTTGTGTTAAATTCATGGTTTTATTATTATAATTCAGTTTGCGCGTTGATATCCCTGTCATCCTATAGGATGCTTGATACTACCCCCCAGGCCACCAGGCAGGCCTACTTGCAAGATGGCCTACTTGTTTTTATTTTTGTTATTTCAGTTTGACAGTATTTCAGAATACACCACTTTCAAAGAACAGAATCGCGTTATGGTATCGTATAAGCGGTCGCGTTTTTATGTGTGTGTAAAAGGGCAGTTACAATGCGGTCTCACACAGGCCGCGTTTTAAAATGCGTGTCCCACACATGCCGATTTCCGAAAATTAGAAAAAAGAAAGAAATACCTACTTCTTTTATTATTGATTCATGTCAAGAATTAGTAGCATAGTTACCTCCTTTAATTTGATGAGGATGCAAAACGACACCTTGTATGAACACACATGAAAAACTTTCTTGATATGCTTTGTTTTTATGATTTATCAAAGTTCACTACATGTACCTAAGTTTTATTTGGGCAATCCTCATTTAACGTGTTGCTCCGAGCATTTTGATTGTCAGTGCTAAATTGCTTACTTAAACTGAAACACAATGTTAACATTCAAATCCCATTAACAAAATACGCAGGTTCTTTTTGGAGTAGAAGAATGGCACTGACTGCACGATGTTCAATCGAAATAACTTAAAACCTTAAAAGGGACATTGTACTCAGGCGGTGCTATTCAGTAAAAATCTCAACGTGAAAACTTAGGTAAAGTGACCTGTCAACAGTGTCAATCCCTAGAATAGAATGACAGCTCACTTCACCTACCTTTTCACGGTGAGATTTTTACAGAATGGACCGGCCCGTACTCATCATTATGACAAATTTTTACTGTGGGATCGACTCTGAAATCGCGAAAAAAAAGCAGCTGTTATTAATGTTCAAAAGTTGTTCATAATGATAAGTACAATGACCCCTTTTCAGGTTTTTAGTTACTTCAATTACACCTTGAATATCTTAACACTGTTTTGTTTGTCGTGTTTTCTCAGGCTTCAAAGCAAACCCTATAACGATTTGTTTGAGGCTTTCACCCGTTTAAGATTCCCGACCTCAACGTCTACTGTACACCGAACATAGGTAGGTACCGCTACGGAGGCTCCCTGTAACATCAGTCAGGCGCTACGTTGTGTTGCTCCTGATTTAATGAGATCAAGTTTGATTAAGCTATTTAATTTGATTACAATGTGGTAGGCGAATATTGTGATATTATAGTTTAGTTGCAAGAGAATATTATGAATGTCAGAAGGCATTAACTATACTAATAATAAAGCTGGAGTTTGTTTGTTTGAACGCGCTAATCTCTGCAAATACCAGTCGGATTTGAAAAAATCTTTTTGACGGACGAAGTCACGGGCAGAAGCTAGTACATCTAAAATTGCCTTGTACTTGATTAATAAAATAAAAGAATTCAAAACATTTTCGCAAATTTCAAAATAAAAATTGCTCTTCGAAATAGTCGTAACAGGAAAATGTAACGTTTCCTCGCGCCCAGAAATAAAAAGATCTCTCCAGTAAAAATCCCCAAAAATACCTTAACCAACAAAATTCAAATTGCCAATCTACATCTCGTGTGCCATAAAATATAAGAAAAACTATGTAAACGTTCACAAACAAGGGTCGGACGCACCGCAGCGGCTATTGGACGAGAAATATCGCCAGTTAGTTATCAGATTTATTGTATTTCGGCTATCATCGGGAAATATCAGGATGGGTATAAAACAAGAATTGGCGGCCCAGACGAAAACGATAAAATTTATAGGAATCATAACAAAAGTAACAACGCCCCGAGGTACGTTATATTTTGCGCAGTTATTTTATAGCTGTATGTTATTATGTTCTAGAGTTGTTGGTGACACTACTTGATGCTTGCGTTATGGTTCATGTGTTCATTTAAAATTTATCTCTGTGAGGGATCTAAACATGTCTGTAATATTTAGGAGCTTTGCTTTGGTACGTTTTTTGCCATCATCACGAAAAATAAAATACATCACATAGTTTGAGACAAATAGGGTCCAAAACCGGCCTACTAACTACTTGTTGTGTGCAGAATCTTTGATATTTCAAATTCCTCAATCGTATACAGAAATTAAAAGCAGGGATGATAAGCATCTATGGGAAAATGCTATCAAAGAGTAAATAAAAAGAAATTGTTTTTATTACCAAGTGTCTTCGACTAACCGCTACACTTTGGTAGATCCACCTTCCTTTTCCTTGTATTGAGAATATTGAGATACTGTGTTTTGTCTTATCAATCTGTTTTTTATCTCAATTCCCCCTGCCATTTGATTTTATCTACTTTAATTTTTCATGTTCATCATTAAAAGTCACTGTACGCGTTTGTGTTAAGATATACGCTTATTTTATGGCACTTAAACATACCTAGTGAAAAGTGTGTATGCCATAAGAACTACCCCTTCGGGCAAACAGGCATGATGTTATATTATGCACTGTGGCACTGTGTAACAAGAGCAACGGTGGCTTAGCTTTAACAGTTCCTACTTACAAGCTGTAAGTCATGGGTTCGAACCCTGACAGTTGCTTTACTTTGTGTAAATTATTTCATCACCACTGCTCTCAAAACGATGAAGGAAAACATCGTGAGGAATCCGGCATGTCCTAGAACCAGAAATTTTAAGACATGTGACATGTGTCAACCCGCACTGGGCCCGCGTGGTGGATGACGGCTCACTCCCTCTCACCGAGAGGAGACTTGTGTCCCAGTAGTGGGAACATTATGGGCTAATTATGCTATGTTAAACATAACTGGTGAAATGTGTGTGTGCTATAAGAATTACACCTCTGCCAAGCCCTTCGTGTACAACAGGCGTGATGTTATGAAATGCACTGTGGCAGTTGGAATTGACCACGCCTCTGTTACAGTAGCGAACTTGATTGCTGCACCAGGGCAGTATTTGTATAGCCCAGAAATATTGTTTCGTGTTCCCAATAGCGTATGAGTTGCGAGCTAACTTTTATTTATTGAGGTAACAAGCTTTACAGCGCTATTTCAAACCGATTTTACGTTGGATTCTCTCAATGATTTTAGATATTTTCAGCGATAAAGGAAAAAATGCCGATAGTGGACGCCATACTGGATTTTGCATACCGAAAGGTAAAATATGGTGATACAAAGATTCTGATATACCTACTTACTATTGCTAGATGAATGTAAAATATTTGCAAATAAATTGCTTTTGAATTTGAATTTTAAAATACCATTTTAGAATTAACGTTTTGCTGAGGTGTTTCTTTCTTTAAACACAATAATATGTATGGAAAAGACACAAACAGCAGCGATTGTTACGATGCATTTATTAAACTTTGTAAAGGAAAAATAATACTTACTATTTTATCGTGTTTTTGACTTTGCACAAATCTGTTTTACTTTTTATTTTTGTCAATGCAATGTTATCGTGCTTTTTGAACTTTTAGAATTTAGCGTTTGGAAACTTAACTATCTTATCAGCTGTATCATCATCATCATAATCATATGCAGTCCAACTTAGCCCACTGCTGGGCATCGGACTTTTTTCCTGTACCAATCCTCACGGTCCTGTGTCAGCCTCATCCTCATCCGGCATCACATCAGCTGTATAATGAGGTTTAACTGCCCCGTTGCTCTCGTGGTCGCTACTGCCGTGTGTGGGGGGTCCTGAGTTCGCCAATTCCCAGGTCGGGTAAAACGTTATTAGGTTTTTTATTTATTTTTATTAAGGTTAACCAACAATTGTTTACACCAGTACATAAGCGCTCTTCTAACATAGCGCTCTTGTAAATTTCTGTAACAACTATTTATTGTACCTGTGTTAACAAATGAATAAATGACTTATAAGTTATGACTTCTATAAGGACTTTCTCAGTAACAGCCCGGAGTATGGAAGTTGGCGGTGTGATACCCCCGAGCCTCGGAAAGCACGTTAAGCCGTTGGTCCTGCGCTTGATCTCTCTCCGGTCGTGTCGGATTGCCATCCCATGGGAATATGAGAGTGAGGGAAGAGTAAGGTGCACCTGTGTCTGCGCACACACTTGTGCACTATAATATCTCCCGCGTATATGGCTAAACTCCATTCAGATTGGCTGCCATGGCCGAAATTCGATCTGGAGGACTTCTTCTTCGAATCATCGCTGCAAATTCTGTCTGCAATCTTGCTTTCATCTCATTGATCATGTAAATTCTAGGTAGCTACACCAATATTTCAATATAATAATTTTAATCAAGGCTTCCGAAAATAGCTAAACCAACATTTCAACAATTTTGATCAAAAAAATTTCCTCGACATCTTTAAAAAAAATCGTGTTACACCAATTTTCCTTATTCCGTACATTCTTTTAAAGAAATTCCTTCAACAAGCTTCCCACTGGCTATCTCATTCTAAGAGCTCAGTACATTACCCGGTAGAAACGAGCGGCCTGTCTCAATACCACCTACATTTGTGACTGTCAGTCTAAAACTGCCTTGCAAACGTTCTCCATTCAAATTAGTAAGGAGTAGACACCATTGTTTTGGAATAAAACCTTTTTCATTGTTATTAAGAGAAAGGAAGAAAAGGTTCAGCCGTGCGGAAAGAGTTAGCGAAAGGTAATTAACGAAAAAGAGTTGTCGTGTTATTTGAATGGAAGAGAGGAAATGATATTCTGGCACACAGACATTACCAACGATTTTATTAAAATAGAAGATATTGCTTTTCAAAAACTTTAATTAAAGTTTGGTGGATTTCAGTCATTATTCAGCCTTAATCAGTGATCGTGTAATCATGAAGCTGATATCAGACGCTGACAGAAATGAACATTTACTCGAGTGAATAGAATCTCTTTATTGTGTACACCATAAATATTACAGATATAAATGTAGAAAATTTACAAGAGGCAACACAATGGGCGGTCTTATCGCTAAAAACGATCTTTTATTTTCTTTTTTTGTTTTTGTTTCGGTTCGTTTTTGTTTCATTCCACGGCCATCCGACACCGAAGAAATTATAAAGGAATTATCGTTCGGTAGGCGAGTGAAACACTCCAACTGCAGAAATTTAACATCATTGGATCGGTTCACGAATGAATTCATTTTTCACATTTCATTCGATTGCTGTTAATCTGTTTCACTGCGAGTGAAACATGACGAATGAAAGACAAACGTGAACAAAAAGTGAAGCGTGTGATTTCTTCCTTTGCTTCGCTCAAATAGCCCATTTGAGCGAAGCATATCCGCAATAAATTCTCTGAAAATAAAGTTTTACGTTTATAACCTCAATTCGAGTGCTGCTCTAGCTAATTCTAAGTTAACTAATTCCTTCCAGCGATTAAGCTATAAATGCATAAGTGGTTCAATGTAGTCTACTAATGGTTTTAGTTTAGCTACTGGTTGTAACTTTAACAATCACAGCGCCAGCTACTGTGTTGCTGTTGTTTTAATTTTCATGCTATTAACGCCTTACTGAGTTTGGTTTGCGTAGTAAATACATGTACTTACGCTAGTAACGGTACATACATAAGCGTTCCTATCCATTTTTGAAGACATTTAAAAATAAATGAAAGAAAAGAAAAATGTTTGTTTTCCTAGAAACACGTGAATATATAAACCGGACAAGTGCGAGTCAGACTCGCACACGATTCCGTATCATCGTACAATATTTAACACTACATATATTATGTATTTATAAAATAGTTTCTTGTATGTTTATAAATTAAAGTGAGTCCTTAAATTTTTTAATTTATTTTATTTTTACTATTAGTTAGAAATACACAAACCAACCACAAGATGATGAAAATCAGAAATTTAATACTAATTAACGGAGTTCGCGTCAGAACTGTGTGGCGTCGAAGTGATTCAAAAGTATGACACTGAGTCTGACATACTTTTGAATCACTTCGACGCCACACAGTTCTGACGCAAACTCCGTTCATTAGTATTAAATTTCTGATTTTGATCATCTACTTTTGCTGTTGACTGTACCTATTAACGGGCCCGATAGGGCCGAAGCCTGCCGGGGTAGCGGTATCGTTTGAAAGGGTTACCGCTGCCCTGGAACAGAAAGGGCTAAGGAAGGAACACGGGTGGGTTTTAGTCAGTAAGAGTCTGACACTCCCTTCCGCTCCACCCAGAGCGGGAGGGGTCATTTGATGATTTCCAAACCGCAAAAAAAAAAAAGTTATCTATAACCAGCCAGGTTCAAACGTTTTAGCTGTTGCTCTTAAACCTCTGACTTTTACTGCATTCCATTCCATTATTTCCTGTGGGGTCAAAAAGCCAGATTGCTGTGATTAAAGAAAAATAATTGAATTTAAAGACCACAAAAGAAAATTAACTTTATAATTATATTTTTTCCTTTATCAACTCAACTAATGACACTCCCGGGAAAAAATCCAACACTGAAGAAAACTAGGTCACTGAAAACCCGCTGATAGAGGATAGATATGTTTTTCTTTTGTTTCCTTCCACTCATCCTGAACTCCTGACGTTGCACGTTTGCAGCGTAACTGAACTACAACTGATGCGGTGCAGAGTTTGTTGGAAACGGTGGAAATTTCACTTCTACTACGGCCACAGTTTTCAGGTCTACAATGGTCCGCCAAATAGCGTCTGCAATTTACCGGCGAATGACGTCACTGAAACGTTATTTGTGAAAGTAAATTGGTGTGCTTTCCTAGAGATCGTTTTTTGACACCGAATGTTAGACCCCCCTTCATTGCGGCCGTTATGTGACAGCCACCGCTCTTTTATGAAACCGTAGCTAAAACTGTAAAAAAAAAATCAAAATCAAAAGTCATTTATTCAAACTAGGCTGAGAATCAGCACTTCTTGAAGGTCAAATTACATAAGACAGTTCCCGAAAACGCCCGCCGTTCACCGCTTCCGAGTGCTTTAAGCAGGAAAAAAGAAGCTAAAGTAAAAGAGTAATTTTTCAACTCGCCATAAAAAAATAGAAGACGATCTAAAGATACATATCAAACAACAATAAATGCCAAAAACATACGAATAATAAAAAAATAAAAAAGATTTACAAGCAATATGGAGCGGCTACTTATGATGCGGACACAAAATTAATGGACAATACATAATATTCGCATGAATTGTGTCCGTACTAAGAGCATTATGTCCATAAAGTGTCCCTAGGATATTTCCTTAGAGGGCAAACTTAATCGAGTGTCAGGAATCGTGGCACTTTGTTTACTACTGTGATACTTCCTGCGGGTTATGCGTCCCTGGTACTTTATAAAGGAACAACTCGACAGGTGCTGCGACATGTCCTCAACTTGAGCTTATATCACGCTTATATGCTCGTTCATTTGTTTTGTTGTGACGTAACATGTGTGAGTGAGATGGAGAAAAAAGATTAGCTCTGTTTTTTAATCTAAGCGTATAACACAACGCACACACAATACAATAGGCTAGATACCTAAAAAAATCTAATTAGTCCGTCAGTTTAGATTATGAAAAAATATTGGACCCGTATTTTTTCCATTGTCAATTATATAAAAAACTAGCTTCTGCCCGCGGCTTCGCCCGCGTGGATGTCGGAAGTTATCCCACGGGAACGTGCTACCAGGATAAAAAGTATGTGCTTCCCCAGAATGCCATCTATCTCTTTGCCAAATCAGAAGTTCAGTGGTTTAGTTGTGAAAATGTAACATACAGTTTCAAGTTAAAATCCTCCCCTAAAAACCGAATTACCCCTTTTTGCCCCGTCAGGGGTCAATTTTCGACAACTTTACATACTTATTATTAATTATTTTCTGTCGAAAGTATCAATACTGAGTTTCGAGTTAATCGGACCGCGCATTCAATTTCTTCCACATAAACTTCAATACCCCTATATCCCCCTTTGAGGGGTAGTTTGAAAAACTTATAATGATAAACTTTATTACTTACTTAGGCAAGTATTGTTGCCAAGTTTCAAGTTTATTAACGAAATTAATAAGATTTTTCAACCCCATAGGGGTGGAATTTAAAAAAAACCATAAAAATTCATAACTTGACTCAAAGATTATTTATACCAATTTTATAATTAATCAAGCCACTTATTATAATCCTCCCCTGTAAAATTAACTACCCCTTTTCACCCCGTTAGGGGTAGATTTTCGAAAAACCCTCATACGTGTTATTATTTATTTTTAGTCTTAAGTACACACACAGTACACTGAGTTTCGAGTTAATCGGACCGCGCGCGTTCATATTCTTCCACACAAACTTTAACACCCCTATATCCCCTTTGACGGGTAGTTTTGAAAAACTAATAATGATAAACTTTATTGCTTACTTAGGCGAGTATTCATGCCAATTTCCAAGATTATTAACCTAACGAATAAGATTTTTCATATAAACTGTATCCCCGCTTTTCACCCCCACAGGGGTGGAATTTTGAAAAATCATTTGGGATGTGTTCATAACTTGACTCAACGATTATTTATACCAATTTTCGAGTTAATCAAGCCACGCTGTAAAATCCTCCCCTGTAAAATTGACTACCCCTTTTCAGGCCGTCAGGGGTAGATTTTCGAAAAACTCTGATACACATTATTCTTTCCTTTCAATTTTAGGTATAAATACTGAGTTTCGATCAAATCGGACCGCGCGCTAAAATTCTTCCATACAAACTTTGAAACCCCCTAATCACCATTTAGGGGGTAGTTTATAAAAACAAAAAATGCCCAACTTCATAATTTATTTAGATAAGTATTCGTGCCAAGTTTCAAGTTTATTAACTCAAGGAATAAGATTTTTCATACAAACAAAATCCCCCCATTTCACCCTCTTAGGGGTGGAATTTCGAAAAACCCTTTCTTAGTGGATACCTACTCTTTACGAAGAATACACCCTCCAAATTTCATGTCTCTAGGACCAGCGGTTTAGGCTGTGCGTTGATGTCTCAGTCAGTCAGTCAGTCAGGACTTTGAATCCTACTAATATTATAAACGTGAAAGTTTGTATGGATGTATGGATGTTTGTTACTCTTTCACGCAAAAACTACTGAACGGATTTGGATGAAATTTGGCACACATATGGTTTATAACCAGGATTAACATATAGGATACTTTTTATCCCGATATTCCCACGGGATCGAAACTTATGCGGGTGAAACCGCGGGGCGCAGCTAGTTTTATATATATAGATGATGAAGATATCGCCCGTTAAAGTTCCGCGTGACGTCACGCCTTGCTACACTTTTTAGCATGGTATGACGTCACGACCTTCCGCTCCCAAATTTAGACGCGCTTTATCTTTGTCATTTTTTGTTTGATTGACAAAAGAAAAAATACGTGTCTATTATTTTTCGATAATCTAACTGACGGACTAAATATAATAATTATTTTTTTACCCAGACATCTACCCTATTAGGGAGTTCATTAATTTATGAACGTTACTTAAAGTTAAGTAATGATTAGTGACGGTTTCACCATACATTTTTGACATTCCTGACCCGGCCCTGATATGTGTGGAGGGCCGTGTCCGGGACGTGGACGGAACGTGCACCGTCAGGGGCTCAAAAAAATATCGGTGTGTACATTTTATATGAACTCGTTCACACACGTCAGTGTCTGGGACTGCCTTGTATGTGCCACGGCCCTGCCACGTCCCGGATACGGCCCTGATATTATGTGTGGATCTGTGGATAGATCTTAAACGTCGCTTAACAAGGTTGGTACTGATTCCCCCCGTTCTTGTTCCCCCCCACCCCCCGAAAGTTAAAATAAAAATAATATTTAATCCCCCCCACCCCCCGAAAGTTAAAATAAAAATAATATTTAATTACATTCTCGATTCCCCCAGAAATTTAAAAATTAAGTACAGTAAAGCGAAAAAGTGCAACCACTGAAATTGTATTTTAAGGAACTAATTATAAACAGATTATCATTCTAAGACCTAATTTGACCTATGCTCGTCGCAACTACTTTTAACTTACCATTCCTGTTATACAGAACAATAGAACATGATGTGAATATATATTAGGTATATCTATCACTTTCAATTTTCAGTAGGATTATTTGAGTAAGTAGGTACTATTTTTTTCCAAGAAATCTGTGACTTATGTATTTGTGAAGCAACTAATTGACGAAAGCTGTGATTTGATTTGTGATGATGTAGAATAATTTGATCTAAAATAAATATAACATAATCAGCTTATAATGTTCTCACTGCTGGTACACAGGCCTCCTCTCTGTGAAAGGGAGTGGGCCGTAATCGACCAGTGCTCAGTGCGGGTTGGTAGATGTCACAATTTCGAAACAAAATAAACATACTTATTAATAATTTAAGCGATTTTGCTTTTTTCTTTGACTGTACCACCTTGATTTCGCCTGATAAAACGGGATTATAAAGTATATTACTTTTCGGGTGGAAATAAGAACGGGGGGAATGAGTACTAACCCTCTTAATTTTAAGCAACGTTTATAAATAAGCCCGATTGGCAAACTTCGAATGGCCGGTCAATTTTCAGAAAATAATCAACTTTTCTGCCCCGCTTCCTGACGATGACATCTGCTTCTTTGGAACCAGAAGCTTCCAAGGCCGGGGGCATGTTTATGAACAACCAGTGCCATCTAGCGGACACTTAAGGCGACAGCGTCACGGACAACGGCGACGTGGAACCGCGCGCTCGTGCTGGGCGCACCGTGCGTGCCAACCCGATTTAGTTTAAGAAACGATCAATCAAAAACCTACCGGTGACGACTAATTGTAAAAGATCATAATTAAAGCAAAGTATATCTTCATCACCAAGTCTTTCCATACAAACATCCTCAACACGACGAATGACCACCTCCTGAAATCTGAAAAATAATCAAGTTTTTTTTTTTAAGAAAATTCGTTCAAGTTTTTAGCTTCCAGTAATTTATTGGCAGTTTTTTTTTAACCTAGACATTTAATCGTCCATGAATTGAAAAACATTTCAGTTCGTAAAAAATCGTAATTTGATGTTTAATGTTACCTACTGTTTGAAACTCCAATTCGAAATTTTATAAAGATTATGGAAATTGCTGATTGCCTTTTTCAATTTACGGTTTCGGTTACAGTTTTGTACCTACACGAAAGTAAATACCAATGAAATTGGACAATATCTTTCATAATAAACTAATATTTTTCGCTAAGTCGCCCATTGAACCGTTTTTTGTTTCGACGGGCTTGTCACAACAGTATGATATATGGATTTAAAGCTCCTATGATTAACTGCCTACGGAGCAAAACAAATATATTTTTTGTCATAAAATGGATTTTGCACAACGATATATTTGCATGATAAATTTTTCGACAAATTGTTAACTAAAATGTCATCTTTCTGGGTTTATTTGATTATGCTTCAGTGAATAAAAATGTTAAACTGCCGCTCAAATGATGAACGGTTTATTACGGTTTATTATTATTTATTATTAACGGTTTATTTAAAATCTACAAAAAGTACTGTTGAGCCGAACGAGCGACAATTATACACAAGGAAGCACTTATTTGAAGGTGCCGTGGAAAAACATGGTATAATCTTACCGTCTAAGCCAGATAGCAAAAAATAAAACTCAGAAATCGCTACTTTGGAAAAGTTGTGTTATATTTCTACTTTATTAACTACTAGCTGCGCCCCGCGGTTTCACCCGCATAAGTTTCGATCCCGTGGGAATATCGGGATAAAAAGTATCCTATATGTTAATCCTGGTTATAAACCATCTGTGTGCCAAATTTCATCCAAATCCGTTCAGTAGTTTTTGCGTGAAAGAGTAACAAACATCCATACATCCATACAAACTTTCACGTTTATAATATTAGTTATTATTTATTATTAACGGTTTATTTAAAATCTACAAAAAGTACTGTTGAGCCGAACGAGCGACAATTATACACAAGGAAGCACTTATTTGAAGGTGCCGTGGAAAAACATGGTATAATCTTACCGTCTAAGCCAGATAGCAAAAAATAAAACTCAGAAATCGCTACGTTGGAAAAGTTGTGTTATACTTCTACTTTATTAACTACTAGCTGCGCCCCGCGGTTTCACCCGCATAAGTTTCGATCCCGTGGGAATATCGGGATAAAAAGTATCCTATATGTTAATCCTGGTTATAAACCATCTGTGTGCCAAATTTCATCCAAATCCGTTCAGTAGTTTTTGCGTGAAAGAGTAACAAACATCCATACATCCATACAAACTTTCACGTTTATAATATTAGTAGGATAATTAATATATTTTGCAGTTCACTGCTTCATAAAACGGACAAAACGCAGACATGTATGTGAAAACTTCAAACTATGCACAGTGACAATTTGTGCTTAGACATTCAAGACGAATTCTATAGTGATTGGTCTACGTCACAGTTTCTCATATTCCTTTATTCATCTGTTTAAAACTTCTTCAATGTGGACGGTCAACGAAATTGTTTTAAGTCAAGGTATAGGAGCTATCGAACACGCTAGCGTCTAGATAAGGCAGTAGATACTAATAACATTAAAAGTGGCGTCGAAAGTTCGTTGAGCCAGAACTTCTGGTAGCCCTATTCTCTAAGTCCGTCAACGAAGATACGGGCCTGTCCGAAAGTGGTTCGATACTTCGGAGTGAACCCTCATCATCATTTCAGCCGAAAGACGTCCAAAGACCAAAGGCCTAACCCAAGCACCGCCACTTACTTCGACTGGTTCTGTGCTTCTCACAGTCATGGGTCGACCATGTGGGAGGCCTTCCAACGCAACGTCTTTCAGTACGCGATCGCCGCGATTAATTAACTTTTTCGGACGGGCAACAACACACCAGGAGTAAGGACAACTGTCAAATCGTGATGTAATTCATTCTTAGTTCAGGCCCCAAACCAATATGACGTCGTTGGTGATACAGAGTAGGATACGCCCGTAACTTCGGCCGCAACTACCGATTTGTGGGCGTGCTTAGGGAGTAGACCTCCAGTCGCGGACACTATTCGCAGCCGTCAGTTTCTATACGTCATTTCTGTCGTATTGTGAGTAAACAGGGACACAACGGTTTTGTGTGGAAAGTGATGACAATAATGCCGCTTCTAGCAGTGGTTACCGAGGTGTCTCCGTACTCTGTGAACAGAAACAAAGATACTGTTAGTAGGGAGGGAGCGAGATTTATAATAATGTTCTCTTAGTGTGGACTAGGGGATGATTACTTTATACTTTATTTCTTTCTCCCTCACAGGGAAAGTCGTGTAGAAGAAAAACGCCCAAAATTGGTTGAATGAATATTATCTTTTGACAGGTATCTTTATCCTTATAGCCGCTTCTCACGCCCAATGGGGTTGGACTGCTGCTTCGTAAAGCAACAAACATGTTTTTCTAGACATAGTTTTACCCGGAAAGGGGACCAAGCATTTTGTAGAATGAATAAAAAAAAAAAAAACTTGTAATTAATTGTAAACATCATCATCTGCCTCATCTGTGTAGACTTTCCCAAATATGTTGGGGTCGGCTTCCAGTAAACCCGGATGCAGCTGAATATCAGTATTTTACATGGAGTGACTGCCTATCTGATCACCACAACCCAGTTAGGTATTGGGTAATGCGATACCACTTGATATGATTGATTGTCAGAAATTCGGGCTGGACGACCCGTAACGACTGTGCACGATTCCGAATGACAGCTGGGACCAACGGCTTAGCGTGTTTTCCGAGGCACGGAGGTGTCTTGGTATGTTATGATGGTCACCCATCCACGGACCATCCATTAACCTGATCAATTGATCCGTGCGGCTGTTAGTACTTGGCCACTAGCCCCTGAATTAATTGTAAACATCATTGGTATAAAACCACTTGCCAAAGAATCATTAGGTGCTTGTCATATTCTTAGAATCAAAAGATATTCCCTTTGAACACTCTTTGATGTTCATTAAAGGGAGGTTACCCACAAGAGACTTGATACGTAGAGAAGATAATTCTCAAAAGAGGATACTCTCCAGACGAATGTTCGCGGGCAATCCAGTCTAGACAAGGGCTATTTGGGGGACATTGCCGTCGAGACGAGCTTGTCAATGATTGTAATCGAGTAGTAGACAGACATTGCTAATTGGTAACCATGCAGAATTAAGTATGTATCTGATTCAAGGAGCTATTCTAAGCCCAGTTACTTAACAGTTGGAGTAAAGGCTTTGATCAGCAGCAGCTTTGGCAGCTTTCGATACGAAGTGAATGAGAGTGGTTGGATATTTTTAAGGTTAATGAGGGTTTAGGATTATAATTAATGATTTATTACTAATGCTATACAGGGTGGCAGGGACATCGACGCGCAAACTGTAACCATGAATTCAGCACATGAGTTTAGACCATCATAGTGTAGAAATTTTTCGTCGGTTATCAAAAAAAAATCTTCTGTTTCATAGAAAAGTGCAATACCTACGCGGTCAAAATGTATGGAACAGCAATATTTTTTTTTTAATAACCGACGAAAAATTTCGACGCTATGGGGTCTAAACTCATGTGCTGAATCCATGGTTACAGTTTGTGCGTCGATGTCCCTGCCACCCTGTATAATGTCGAAGGTAGATTGTATAATTCGTATATCCCATTTTCCTTAGAGTATTATAGAACACCTAAATTTTCTGGCATTTTTCATTTCACAAACTGAAATAAAGTCCGTTAATTTCTTGAATCAATCAACATGTTCGAATAACGATAAAACTATACATAGTTTCTTGTTTAGGTTCCTGTAGAGAGATATTGGGAAAATGGCTATTTATCTGCCTGAAAGGCTAGGCAGATAAATAGTGGTAATTGCCATTTCCCTAATATCTCTCTCTCAACTATATTGGGTTCGGCATCCAGTCTAACCGAATGCAGCTGAATACCAGTATTTTACATGGAGTGACTGCCTATCTGACCTCCACAACCCAGTTACTAGGTAATAGGTACGATAGCCCTTGGTAAGACTGGTTGTCAGACTTTCAGGCTACTGACGACTCGTAATGACTGTCAAAGATACACAAATGACAGCCAGGACCAACGGCTTAACGTGCTTTCCGAGGCACGGAGGGGTCTTGGTATGAGAAGATGGTCACCCATCCACCGCTATTATTGCGATGCTAAAATGTGATAACTAAAGTCAATATACTTCAAAACAAGAGCTTAGCATACCGACCTGTTCCAAGTACCTATATTAATAGCTCAGAGCAGACGATTGTAAGACAGTGCAAGTTACAGCATTACGTAGCACTTGGCTCTGTAGTTTGGTTGTTCGAACTTGCCAGGTAGTACGACCTCCTTACAGTATTATTAAACTTTTCTTTATTATTAACCTGTGGTATTCTTTCAAAGAAGATTATTTTGTAAAGTTTTAAATTAAATTTCTTACAATTCATCTTTGTTCTTTTGCGTCTCTTTATTTAAATAGGGTTTAGACTCTAACTTATTTGTAACAAAAATGTGCTGAGTTTTGAGATAGCAACTTAGTTACTGAGAAAATTAAAATAATAAAATAGTGTTCTTGCAAGTGAAGGTAAAAGAAAAGTAGTTAAATAAATGAAAGATATTATAAGAAAATTAAAACAACCTTATTTTTTTAGGGTTCCGTACCAAAAGAGTGCCATCGGAACCCATTTACTAACCCTTCGCTCTCATACAGCGGGCTGTATCTTATTTTCACAAAGCCTGTATTTTTTTTGCCACTAGAATATAACAACAAATTATAAAAATAATTCATACAAGAAACGTGTTTTTTCAGCGTTTTTTGGCTAGTGGTACGGTGTAGTGTGCGAGTCCGACTCGCACTTGGCCGGTTTTTAGGATCATTGACTCTCTTTTCACTCAATCTTAATTTTTCATGTTGTAACAGAATTTTCAGACGTTCAAGAACGTAAGTTACAGTAGCTGATGATTGATTGTTCCCTTGAAGTATACCTACGTCAAGACCTACGAAAAAACAAAGACTTTTATAAAATAAATCTAGACGAAATCTAGATTTATTCAAGTCGAACGATTCAGTAAACTAATAATTTAGATCCCAACTCTCAACTTAGACAGCGAGCTAGCTAACACAATATTATCCCTTCAAGATCAAGCCAATCATAATGATTACCTTGTTAACACTACAGACTAACTTAGTCCTTCTAATCTAGTCATTATCACAAGGCAGTAGAGGTGATAATTGATGAGCACAGCATACTTCTCGAGGCAAGTTTCCTAGAAGTTAGACAGGGACGCAAAGTGGAAATCGTTTTTCATTTTAACAAATGGAGCGTTTTTTATTAGGAAAGTTTTCGTCGCCTTTCAATATTTTAATGTCTGCGTCCTTCGCTTATTGGATTCCCCGGGCAATATTCAGCGGGTACTTTTTCCCGAGATGTGACTGATAGCGTGTATCGGGTGGTATCGGGTCCGTGTCGGAATCAGGACTTTGAAGTTTTTGTCTGTCTGTCGAGGGGCTTCGGTATTAGAAAAGTCGGTGATTTGTTAGATTTTAAAATTGATGGAATGGAGTCAGCTTATCCATCAATTTTACTAACATACAGTGTATTATTTATAAAGTAGTAAGTATCTTTCTAGTTGCTATTGATCATGTGGTTCTGGGTTCGATTCCAGGGTCGGGCAGTGTTATTAGATTTTTACATTTTTATTAATATATTTAGTCATTTTTTTAGGGTTCCGTAGTCAACATGGAACCCTAAAAAAATGACTAAATATATACAACCCTTATAGTTTCGCACATGTCCGTCTGTCTGTCTGTCTGTCCGAGGTTTAGCTCAAAAACTATTGGTACTAGAAAGTTGTAATTTGGCATGAGTATATACGTTAATGTCGCCGAAAAAGTGGTAAAATAAAATTTTGAAAAAAACAATTATTTAGGGTACCCCCCCTCCATGTAAAGTGGGGATGATAATTTTATTTTTCGTCCTTCCCATAGTGTGGGATATCGTTGGATAGGTCTTCCAAAAATATTAAGGGTTTGGGAAGCCCGTTTTTTGATTAGGTAAACCGTTCGTGACTTATCAAGCTTTAAAGTACCAATTTTCGTTAGAGTCAAGTGTCCTCCCTCGACCAACTAAACGGTTGTAGTTAGAAATTCAAATTTCACGGCAGTAGTACCTATATATAACGAAGTTTAAAGGAAAACTATCACACTTAAGTGGGCTTTACAAGTTTACGAGTAATAGTCGACCAATTGTATTTGACTCGAAAATTTCGAACAACTCCATAGAAATGTCGATAGATGGCGCTAAGCGTCTGTTGTATCGTAGTCGACTATTAGTTATTAGTACTCGTAGTTACTATTAGTCGAGTAGTTGTGTCGTCGTCGTTGTGTTGTAGTTAGAGCGTGGTACGAAACTATCAGTCAGCGAATACGACCCGCACTTGGCTGTTATAAAATTTTGCTTGAATATCGTTTACATTCTATTTATTGATATATTGGCGTGGCTAGCTGACATATATGGAAAATAGTTTTATTTGCCATATTATATGCCAGCTTGTGTTTGTTCTGTGCCTCGTAATATTATCTACTTTGCATACCTACTATTGTATAGAAGCAAGTTATTTTTTAAATGAACGGACAGCTGTGCTGCTGGGGGAGTTTGTTGCGCCACTTCTTCTTCCCAGCGAAAGCACTAGGAAGTGGAGAAGGGTCCCTCCCTTCTCCACTGTCTTATGTAATTTTGACTCAGCCTAATTAATTGAATTTTGACTCAGCCCAATTGATAGCAATATGCTCGCTCTCTATTATAAGAGACTTAAATATCACTTGCCGGCACGGTTGGCGCAGTGGTTAAGCGATTGACTGCTGCGCTGCGTGTCGCGGGTTCGATTCCCGCACGGAACAAATATTTGTATGACCTACAATTAGTTGTTCCGGGTCTGGCTGTTTGTGTATGTGAGTTTATATGTCTGTAAACGCACCCACGACACAGGAGAAATTCCTAGTGTGGGGCAACGTTTTTTATTAAAAAAAAAACTGGCGAAATGTTCTACAGTGGCACCTCTGATTAATCCTTCGGGCAAAACAGGCGTGATGTTATGTATCTAATAAATTCATAAAAGAAGAAAGAATAACCTGCAAAATAACATTAATGTGGCTAAAATAAACTAAATAGTCAAAAAACTTTATCGGAATAATAATTATGACATATTTTCTATACAAAAGCTGTCAAACGTCAATATTCTTCAGTTAAAAGTGACTTTTGGAGAATCAGCCCTAAGTAAATTAAAATAATTAACGTTAGTAAAGTATTTATTCAACCATTTTATTCTCATTGTATTTAGTAAAAGTAATGTCTAGGGACTCTGAAAATAGTGTAAAATTCAATTAAGGCGCTGCCCAAGCGTAGGTCACCGTAAAACGCTAAATTTTTTGTCGTACAGTTAGGTGTACATATTACACAAGCCAGAAAAAAAACTATGTGTGGTCATATGTTAAAAAAAATAGACTTATTCAAAAATATTTCATGTAAATAAAAAAAAAACAGAGCTCAGAAATATTTTTCGTCGCATAATTCTCAAAAATTTTAGCGTAAACACCTAAAAAATATTCCACTTATTTCTTGCATTTATTTTTTCATTAACTAAAACTGCCAAATTACTTTTATTTTGGTAGTCATTCGATTTAACTGACATCATACGCATCGCTGTTTTGAGCCGTATTTGTTAAAAATTTGAATTACCTAAAACATTGCTGCTTACAGTGCCTGAACAATAGAAGTAATTGCACCAGACGGGGTTTTTAATCATTGCTTTTACGATCTGTGAAAGCTTTGCGTTATGAATTTTTAAATACTTTCGTACAGAAAAACATTTTTTTATTATACAAATGAGTTCTAGACTATTAAATAATGTGAGAACGTCTTGGATTATAAAATAATTATTAATATTATGTGACTGAAGTATGAAGGACGAACAGACGAAATTAACTTTAGAGTAATATAAATGAGACCTAACTGACGATCCTGATCTATTGTTAGCATACGAAAAGCAGCTCTATTTTTACATAAAATGGATTGGTTTCTAAGATAAATCAACAACTCATGCCATTACAGTCCCCTGCTGGACATAGGCCAGGCTGCGCCACCACACCCTGAAGAACCCTGAAGACCTTGAAGATTATAATACCAAAATACTAAATAATAGGAACCAGGCACAGAAATCTTAGTAATGGCTTGAAAAATAAGCTAAAAATAATTGGAATCTTTATTAATCACTTCGTTGAAACTTACGAAAATAATTAGTACTAACTTACGGAAACATTTATAAAGTAATCCAGTAATTACTTTACAAATAACTAATTAATATCTTTTGTAACCATTCCAAAACCAGTAAACATTTTTCACCAAACTAATAATAATAACTTTATTTACCAAATTCCAATTAGCCCAGTTTCAGACTAATTGAGCACTAGGAGTTTTAAACAGGCCCCACTTTACTGTACCTGAGTTTTTAGGTGTAATTAAAATCCTGTTTGGCAAATCCCGCGGGTTTTTGAGGAGTTTATTATGAAAACAACAAGTTTTGTGAAATAATTCGATGTTAATTTGAAAAGACTGCGTCTTGATATTGTTATGTCTAAACTAAACTGACTGCAACTTTGACTGCATGGTTGGCGCAGTGGTCAAGCGATTGACTGCTGCGCTGCGTGTCGCGGGTTCGATGTCCGCACGGAACAAATATTTGTATGACCTACAAGTAGTTGTTCCGGGTCTGGCTGTTTGTGTATGTGAGTTTAAATGTTTGTAAATGCACCCACGATACAGGAGGAATTCCTAGTGTGGAGTATCGTTTTTTTTTTAAAAGAAAAAAAAAACAACAACTACCTAAGTTCCTAATAACTTAACATTACGCCTGTATTCCCCAAAGGGTTAGGCAGAAGTGTACCCATAGTCCACCCACAATTTGCTGGTTATGTTTAAGTACCATGGAATAGGGCATGAGTCTATTGTCATCAATCAGGTATAGATCCCGACTCAAGGCTGTTACTAATAAATTCCAAATGGAAAAATCCAATAACACTTTATCCGATCCGGGAATCGAACCCAGGATCTCATATTCTGTAGTCGCGCGAGACCAACTTAAAAGAACTAATAAGGGGTCTCCCTTACGGCGGCTATCTCTCGCGTCCGGCCCTGGTCCAGGCCATGGTACGGAGCGAGAGTGCATGGGAAGCCGTCACCTCGCAAAGGAGGAGGCGGCGCGTGAGGTAGAGGCAATCTCTGCGCCCTCACGCCCCTAGTCGCCGCAGGAGACGCCCTGGACGTTGGCAGTCAACTGCCGACTCCCGGCTACCGTAGGCGCGGGCTTGCGGGCGGCGAGCAATGGGCAGCCTAGCTCGCCGCCCGGCAAAGACCAGGTCCGGGTCGATGGCGCGTTGTGTTCCACGCGCGCCTCAAAGATTTGTCAGCACGAACTGACTGACGTGGTCCGCTAGGGCCGACGCCTGCCAGGACCGCGGGTTGTTCGAAAGAGACACCGTGGCCCCTGGCATAGGCAATTGAAGGAACACGGGTGGGTTTTAGTCAGTAAAAGTCTGACACGCCCTCCCGCTCCACCCAGAGCGGGAGAAGTCATATGATGATTTCCCACCCAAAAAAAAGGGGTCTCCCTTATATCGATGGTCGGTCGTTATAAGGGGCCATCAGTCGACCGATATGGACAATCGAATTTATGTTTTAAATCGATTGATCGACGTCATCAATCAGTCTGGTTTCATTTTATTAAAAATCTATGATTAAAAAGTAGGTACTGCTACGAAATTCACAGACTGGACACCTTTTTATTAAAACAATATTAATATCGCTAATAACTCTGATAATTTATTTTATTGCCAAATTAAATTACAAAGTACGGTAATGATGATATTAAAAAAATACTTGAACACGAATAAAACAGCGATAGAGACGGTACTAAAAACTTTTAAAAGTTCTCAGGGGAATAAAAACATTTTCTAATTATGTAAATGTAATTAACCGAACAAGTTTCTTTATTTTTATCTTGAAACTGAAGAAAAATATTAGATTGAACTGAAAGATTAAATTGTGAGAGCCGATTAAACAAGCAGAAAAAAACAGAACCTTTTATTTCTATAGGCAAAGGAAAGGTATATACCTACATTAATCAGGCTAGCCTTTTCCCGATGACGAATAATTTGTTTTTTTTTACAAATACGTATTTTATTTTCATTATCTCATAACTAACACTATGTAGGTACTTAAATAAAAGACTAACTTACTAACTATACCTATAAATAAATACAAAAACAAAAGGATATTTAGGCGTCGATACTCGTCCGTATCGGAAACGTGCCCAGAAACTGGTAGCATTGCCACGTTGAATCGCAATGCTAATTCTTTGGCCAAAGAACGGCCCAGCAATCTGGTCACGTGGTCGATCAGCCGGCGAGAAATATTATATTTCGTGTTCATTTGTAACCATTTGTTCACATGATCTGACCAAGATTATGTCTGGACTTTAAAAGAGACTAGTGTGACCTCTGAGTTTGTTGAGGCCTTTTTTTCAGAGTAGACAGATAGGAAACGCCGACCTCATCTAGTTTAAAAAAAACTTACATAAAAATAAAAATCATTTATCAATAGAAAACTATTTAAACTTAACAGTAGATGTGTAGGTATGCGAGGAAAAATACATAGTTACAGCTTTAGATATCCCAGCCTTCTGCCTAGCCTTTTCCCAACTATGTTGGGGTGGGCTCCCAGTCTAACCGGACGTAGCTGAATACATGGAGCGACTGCCTATCTGACCACCACAACCCAGTTACCGGGTAACACGATACCCCTTGGTAAGACTGGTTGTCAGATTTTTGGAGCTTTTGACTACCGTTACGACTGTCAAAGATCTACGAATGACAGCTGGGGCCAACGGCTTAACTAGCTTTCCAAGACACTGAGGGGCTTCGATATGTCATGGATGGTCACCCATCCACGAACCAACCGCGGCAAGCGTAGCTTAACCTGCGATCGACCCGTGCGGCTGTTACCATTCTCCCGCGAGCTCCTATTCTTAGACCCACCCACATAAAGACAGAAAAAAGATCGATTTTTTTGTAGGTATGTATAATGATTTCCAGCACTCGTTTATAGAATTACCATGTCTAAGCGTTTGACATGGGCGTCCATTGCCCTTTGTAATGGTATTATTATTATTTTGATCAAAAAAATATTTTTCTGAGACAATTTTAGCGAAACAAAATATTGTTTGCGTAAGTCAGCTACTGAATTTATTGATGTGAAATGAAGTATACCTCTCTATATTGTCTGTCTCCTGTCCAAGTTTTGCTTCCACACAATTGAGAGCAATGTTCTCTTAAAATATTACTAAATGAAGATAGTAGCAATGGGTTCTTCAATTTTATTCAAAGATGTCATTGCACTTACTCGATAAGTCTTGCGTTTCTTAAACTTCAGATTATTTGCTGACTGATAGAGAAAAAGCAAGAAATTAGTTTGAAACCGGCCAAGTGCGAGTTGGGCTTGTGCTCTATGGGTTTCCGTAACATACGCGTAAAAACGGTAGAGCACAAAAAAAAACCTTTTTTTTGTAGTATACTCAGGTATAGAATACAGTTGGCGCCTTATCGTTCATCATCACCATCCACAGCCCAACTTTATCCACTGCTGGGCATAAACCTGTCTTTTCTTGTGCCAATCCCCACTCTCCTGTGCCAGGCTCATTAAGGTTTTGCCCGCGATGGCAACAATATCGTCTACCCATCGCGCCGCCGGACGACCGACATCTCGTCTTCCAGTTCTTGGACGCCACTCTGTCACAGCCTTACTCGACCTGCTATCGCTGCGCCTTGCCAGGTGTCCTGCCCAACTCGATTTGAGTTCCATACTACGTTTCCCGATATCGAAAACCACCGTACGACGTTTGGAACTCGGTCTATTATAGCCTTTTAGTTACGGAATCCCAAAAGCGAAGACAGAATGTGTTCATCAAACTTTTATTAAAAAAATTCCAACTAAAACTTCTCCCTGCTCCAAGTTACTAACAACATTATTCCTTGAGGTGAGACTTCTAAGTCCCAATAAGTACTTAGTAAGTTCAGTAGCAAATAAATCATAGTGGTAATAAAATAATTTATAGCGACTGACACCGACACCGTTCACCGCCAAAACTTGGCTAATGAGTTTACTTCTTATTGACATTTACCGGTTCTAGCAGGGAACTCCCCGTTTCAATTCTCTGTTGAAGTTCAACAGTTGATGCTGTGTTTGATATCTGCTGTTAGGATAGTAGCTTTCATAAGGAAACTGCGGGGTAATTGCGTAACACATCATCATCATCACCATCAGCATTTAGCCTATTGCAATTTTTTTTTTTTTTGACATTGTTTATTTTATCATTTTAATTTTAATTGTGTTTTTATATTATGATTTAATTTTTATGTTCATTTTGATTTTAATTTAAATTCTGATTTTAAACTCTGATTCTAATTTTGATTTAATTTTGTTTTTGTTTTTATGAAGATTTTTGTGTAGATTTTATTGTGTGTATTAATGTAATTGCTATGGGTTGAATACCTGAAATAAACTGTTATTATTATATTTTAAAAACAAATAACAGTTAATTTCAGGTATCGATCAATCAATCGGGACCCTGTGGTCCCGAGAGGACCACAGGGTCCCGGCTCTTTGGAAGGCGTACGAGGGGCCGAAGCCAACTCGCAGAGGCCCTTAGGAGATTTTATTGAAATGTGGCATCACCCGACGATTATCCCTGTATGTATTGGTATGCAAGTGCACCCAAGGATAACCCCCGGTTAATGTAGGACTATTGCAGGATATGGAAAAATACAAATTTGGACTATGAGTTTGGGTGGCTAAAGTGGACTGATTACCAATAACTACTCGATTTTCGGCATCTCTCCTCCGGCTGCTACCAGCCATCCTGCGAAGATCGTCGCCCCACCTAGCCTGAGTGCGTTCCACCTTACGTTTACCGATTCGCGGTCTCCACTCAAGAACACGTCTACCCCAACGGGCATCGGTTCTACGGCTAATATGGCCGGGCCACACAACGTCGGCGGCGTAACATATATAAAATGTCAATTGATCGCAGTGCCATTCATTTTGACAGTCCAGCCTCGTCCGTTGCGTTATTTACGTTGATGAGCAGACACATTTTCAAACCTATGAAGCAATAGATGAACCAAAATACGGTGGTACGATGGTTATTGAAAACGCTTACAATTTTAATTTTAGTAGCGTCTTTAAAAATTCCTCTACTCATCTCAAAGTCAACTGAATGTAATCTTCAAGGTTTGTCGAGACGTTTCTAGAAGTTCAAGTCTTGGACCTCAAGCCAAGTTGCAGGTGGAAGTGGAAGTCTCAGACTTTCCAAGACTTTAACCCAAGTCTGAGGAATTTTCTTGAAATTGATAATTAAAATTAATAAAATAATTATTTCTATCATAAATACTACGTATTTCAAATCTTAGTTCTTTCGCCTGACAGCCTAATCTCTTCTAAACTTAATTTTGGTTTGTCTCATCTTTTACACCAATCACATTTTTAGCAAACTCGCGGAGGTTGCATGTTAGCACCAAAAATGTATCTACAGTACTGTATAAACTTATAAATCTGTCTGGTCTATACCCAAATAATTATTCTGCAGTGCAATTCTGTAACCATCTCACCGTGAAAACTTAGGTGAAGTGAGCGTGGAGTGAGCTGTCATTCCAACTAATGCTAGATATTGACACTATTGACAGCTCACTCTAAGCTCACTTCACCTAACTTTTCACGGTGAGATTTTTACAGAATCGAACGGCTGGAGAGGGTCTCGGTGAAAAGATAAGAACATGTTTGTTCTGCAGGATGCAGTTTCTATTAGCATTTTTCGTTCAAACACAGTGCTCAGCTGAACTGTAGCATAACGTTATTTTAAAATGAATGTTTTGGCTTTCAGACTAACTAACAACGTTTTTTTTATTTAATACTAGCTGTCGCCCACGACTTTGTCTGCGATCCAAGATGAAAAGTAGCTTATGTCCTTACTCGGGGCATGGTCTATCTGTGTGCCAAATTTACTCCAAGTCCTTTCAGCCATTTTAGCGTGAAATCGGAACAAACAAATTAACTTTCGCATTTATAATATTAGTTAGGATTGTATAATAGAGTACTTTATAAACTATCTTTAAGTCTCTAATCTAAGGGGTTTATTTATAAACGATGATTAAAGTTAAGTAACATTTAAACGATAAAAAAAAGGTTGGGAACACAACCGCTAGTCATTACTTAACGTTAAGCAACGTTTATGAATAAAGGGGTAAGTGTTTTATAATATAATAATAATATAATAATATCCCTGGACATTTCACACAGCACCATTTGTCCCAAGCTAAGCAACCTAATGCTTGTGTTATGGTAACAAGATGGCTGATAAACTAATTATATACATTTTTTTTTTTTTTGTAAATACATAAATATTATAGTTAGAAAAACACCCAGACTCGGAACAAATACATGTAATATGTCATACAAATATTTGTTCCGAGCGGGAATCGAACCCGCGTCACGCAGCGCAGCAGTCAATCGCTTAACCACTGCGCCAACCGTGCCGTCGTTTTGTATTGTTTACTACTTATACTCTAGAATAAGTAGTAGGTATAAATTGTATACCTTTATGTCATATTGTAAATAATACGGTTTTCTTGGGGATCACGCTTGACTCAAAGCTGCAGTGGGGTCCTCACCTAACATCACTTGCAGGGCGGCTAAGTTCAGCCGCTTACGCTGTTTGGAAAATCCGTCAATTAACAGACGTGGATACCGCGAGACTGGTCTATTTTACTTACTTCCATAGCATCATGTCTTACGGTATTTTGCTGTGGGGACGAGCTGCAGATATTGATTCTATCTTCATTCTGCAAAAGAGGGCTGTCAGAGCCATCTACAATCTCAGCAGACGCGAATCTCTAAGAGAGCTGTTTAAAAAAATTAACATCATGACGGTTCCTTGTCAATATATATTCGAAAACATTATGTACGTTCGAAAAAATCTACATCTTTTTAGTAAGATAAGTGACAGGCATAATTTTAACACTAGGAATAGGAACAAACTAGATCAACCGCGCTTCAGATTGTCTAAAGTAAAAACTTCTTTTATGGGGTACTGTGTAAAATGTTATAATAAAATACCACTCGATATTCTTCAACTAAATGAGAAGAAATTTAAAACATGTATTAAACGCACACTATGTAGACAAGCATATTATAAGTTGGATGAGTATATACTAGATAAAAATGCTTGGCTTAATGCTGGTCCTGCTCCACAGGCACTTGGGCTCACTAGTTGATCACAATTTCTATATTTTGGAGGAGATGCTTCCCCTTTTTATTTTTGTTTTTATTTTTGTGTTTCTGACATTATGAATTTAATGTTTATTTTATTCAATCAAGATTAATTTTGAATACTTCACTATTAAATACCTCTTCCAGATTGGTAGTAACTTTTTATATATATATTTTTTTCTTATCTTATATTTTTAGTTATAAAGTTGCAAACTATAGTTTTGTATAATTTAGAAGCATTTTTAAAATTTTGTAAATGTAAGAACCATGGATCCGTTTTTTATGATATTTTGATGTTGACTTGAAAGAGCATGGCAGTTGAGAATATGTCATGCTCACTTAAATGTCTCACTGATGGTGGCGCGTGTGTTGGATCATTCGGTTCCCTACAAAATGGTTGAGCTAGGTGGTGCTGATCCACGCGTCATGTTCGTGAACGGGCGCCGTTTGTTGAGACTGGTCATCGCTTAACTGCCAGGGCTTATTTTTAATGTTATAAATTGTTTCTTTTTTTTTACATTGTTCTCACATATAGAAGCAATAAGAATATTGTACCCAGGATTTTGACATAATATCTTGATTTAAAAGAGTGTCCGTGGAGTTTCTTGCCCGTTCTTCTCCATAGAGATCTACGTTTTTGGAATGGGCGACTAGCTTCAACTTTCTGACTAACTGACCGACTATTTAATTTTGACAATTCAAAAGTGCCTGTAAATGGTTTAATTGAAATAAATGATTTGAGTTTGAGTTTAAATATTCGTATGCCGCTTTTAGCGACCGCTGTGTCCTGAACATAACACTACTTACCAACCTTCTACCAAATCCTACGAATAAAAAACCTTGTCTTTGTAATTGTCTAATTTCTTCTTAATAACGCAACTCTTGAAGGGGTTATAATTATAAAAAAGTGGCCAAGTGCAAGTTGGACTCGCACACGAAGGGTTCCATACCACAAGGCAAAAACGACGAAAAAAGCGTGTTTCTTGTATAAATATTTTTTGTTAAAGCAGCAATATGAAAAAAACACTCAGTGAAAATTTTAACTATCTATCTATTACGGTTCATGAGATATAGCCCGCTGACAGACAGACAGACAGACCGACTGCCGAGGCTTAGTAATAGGGTCCAGTTGGCACCCCTTGCGTATGGAACCCTAAAAATGAATAAAATGTTCTAATTTCTTTACAAGGTACACCTGTGTGTTAACAAAGAAACTAAAATAATGACGAGTCATGCACTAAAAGGCGTCTGTTAAAACGTCTCGTTAGTTTTGCATACATACATCTGTTCTAAAATACGCAGAAAGAGCAAAATTTCAACAAAGATGTTGGGTGACAAATGCTAATAACCTTTTTCTTTGAAGCAGGAATGTTTTACGTTGAAATACGAATATTATATTCAATTGTATTATATTTCGTGTTCATTTGTAATAGAAAACCCTTTAAACTTAACAGATGTGTAGGAATAAGATGAAAAGAGAGAGAAGATGTAAGAACTATGTACTTGCTATAAAGCTACGAGTACCATTTACTGGGTACGTCTTTCATTGACTTGAATGTGCCCTGGCGGCTGAGAGTATGTCATGCTCACTCTAATGTCTCGCTGGTGGTGGCGTGTGTGTTGGGTCATTGAGTTCCCTTCAAAATGGTTGAGCTGAATGGATGGTGCTAATCCATACGTCATGTTCGTGAACGGGCGCCGCCAGTAGGGACTGGTCATCTCTTAGCTGCCACGGCTTATTTTAATTTCTGAATTGTTTTTATGTTTTCTATAACGGACACTTTTAACGTGCACGTCTTTCTACATCGTTCTCACATGGTTAATTTCAACACGACTGATGTAATCACATATTTTGTACCAATTTTATGGTTTAAAAGAGTGTCCTTGGAGTTTCTTGCCCGTTCTTCTCCATAGGTACCTACGCTTTGGAATGGACAACTAGCTTCATCTTTCTGACTGACCGACCCTTTGACAATTCAAAAGTGCCTGTAATTGGTTTAGTTGAAATAAATGCTTTGAGTTTGAGTTTTGAGTTTGAAAAGTCCAGCTGTAAAAATTAAAGAAAGAATATAAGTTTATTTGATCCCTTAAGGCACACAATATTATTATTTATTAATATATACTTAAGGGCAGATTTTTCCAACACCAGATAATTTTATCTGAGGAATAATTTTGAATTTTCCATACAAAATCTGCCAGACGTCAATTTTATTCCACGAATAAAAAATATCATTCGATTGAAAAATCAGCCCTTACAAAGACAAAAACCAGAAAAACTCCTTAAAATTAAAAAAAAAACAACCTTGTACTATTCTGTGCCTCATTATGGCGTCATATTACATCGCCACATGCGAACTACGCATTATACTGGTCGGAGGATCCTCCATTTTCTGTAGAGGATGAGTGACCTTTACACCGTCTTCCTCCTTCTATCTCTACAACATCATCATCTACCTAGCCTTTTCCCAACTATGTTGGGGTCGGCTTTCAGTCTAACCGGATGCAGCTGAATACCAGTATTTTACTTGAAGCGACTGCATATCTGACCTCAACCACTCAGTTACTGGAGAACACATAGAAATGTAAAATTCTTATATCTACGGGATAACACGATACATCTTGGTCAGACCGATTGTCAGTGTTTTAGGCTTTTGATTATCCGTACCTTCTAAACTTCGATTATTATTTAGTTACGAGTCCCTCAGGAGGGGGTCTACCTACTTTCGTAAAAATCTGTATTATTGGCCGAAGTTAGGGCTGTTTCCAACTCCGTATCACCTTCGACCATAAAGTTATTTCGGGACCCGACTAAAACTTAATGAAAACATGATTTGACAGTTGTCCTTACTCCCGATTGTTTATGCTCGTCCGGAAAAATTAATTAATCGAGAGTTTTCTTTCGGACTGGCCCGTATCTTCGGTAACTTACCTTGAGATTAGGCCGCCTGGAAACATACACACCGAAATTCAAGTAAGTAATCGTATTTAACTTTAAAACACAATTCTACTTAGTTAGGTACACTTGATTTAATCCACTCGCCTTGACTTAGTCAAGTGCCAAAGCGAACTTAACTAAAATTACTCACTTTGTAATTGCGAAGTTTAGTGAGTGAAATTATTGCGAACCGGGAGAGTACGCGGTCGGGTTGAAAAGCCAGTCGGAGGAACAGCAAACCGCATTATAGTGTAGTGATTGAAAAGTTGAGAGTTCGGGAATGTTCGAAGGTAGCTCCGGCATTCCATTTTCTTATTATGGCGCGTCAGGTATAACGCGCCATAATAAGAAAGGTACTTTCAAAGGTATTTGTTAGGTGCGAAGTTGTTCGTTGAGTGCTGATAACTTTAATCGGCGTGTGGTTTTGGTTATTAATATTATAAATTTTAAGTGGATATTTTATGAGGGGTTGGATTTCGCAGAACAAGATAACAGTAAATGTTAAATGTAACTGTTTCTGCTGTAACCTACAGTAGTTGTCGTCTAACAGCTGGCAAAACGGAGCTCGAAGATTTGGAAACTTTTAAGTGTACAGCCAAAATGGATCCCTCATCTCATTAAAATAATAGATACCTACTTAGATTGTCTACATATAATAGAATTGAATAGAATAACTCTTTATTAAAAAAATCCGTTAAAAAAAAAGTCCGTTTGGCTATGAATGTCGTCAAGCGTGCACATGCACATTGTTTTTGTGTGCGTAACCTCGAGAGCGCTCAGTGTCGATCGGCACACACAAGCGCGCTTGTCGGGAATAGTCGGGATACGTCACTACTAAAATCAAAGCGGAACGGAACCTTCAATTGTACAAAAAACACTTATCTCAACATTACGCTTAGAACTAGGGAAACAGAGTGTTTTCGATGAGCTCTGGCACCCAACGTAAGATTTAACTTGTGTTTATGAGGGGCTTGTGGCGAAGTAACAACTGCACGGGTCGATCGATCAGGTTAAGCTACGCTAGCCGCGGTTGGTCCGTGGGTGAACACCTTTACACACCGTGCCTCAAAAACCACGATAAGCCGTTGGTCCCGGCTGTCATTCGTGGATCTTAGACAGTTGTTACGGGTAGTCAGAAGCCCGAAAGTCTGACAACCAGTCTTACCAAGGTGTTTCGTATTACCCGGTAACTGGGTTGTGGAGGTCAGATAGGCAGTCGCTCCATGTAAAATACTGGTACTCAGGTCTATCCGGTTAGACTGGAAGCAGACCCCAACATATTTTGGAAAAGGCTAGGCAGATGGACTCTTTATTAAGTACAACATAAACACCACACCCACACCCTACACATCTCTCTTCCTTCATAGCTCAAAACAGCAAACAGACTAAGGTGAATCCCGCACGGGACTTTGTAAAATCAGGAAACTTAATTGTTTATCAAATTGACTAAGTGTCCACTTTCACTTTTCCGTATATTCAAATCATAACTGTCATTCTTTGACAGTTGTAAGCGGAGTTTTAGGGCACGTCTACATACATGGCAAAAAAAAAATTACTATACTCTTATCTCTCAAAATACAGTGCTATGTGGTGAATCCTGGGTGATACTGCATTGTGTATGAAATGGCTTTTATTAACACGAAAAATTTACGCAGTATGTCAATTCATTTCCATGACTGTACAACGTGGGATCGAAATCAGGTCAATCGACACTCAGATTTTGCGCTTGTACTAGACGAACAAAGCAGGAATAATTTAATAATAATGATCAACAATAATCAACATTTATTCTCATCGGCTCATTAAAACCCACACTCAAACAGTATTGTTTATAATTATTTCCATACGAATAAACTTATTAAACCAGTTTTGTATATTTGTTGTGCAAAGTGCATGGTTCATGAAATTAGTGCTATTATTTAATGTGTGTGGAATCTCGTTATTATAATAAATTATAATAATAATATAATTATTGGTAAGCGTACTGATTAGTCATTTCCACGTTTGACCCTTTGTTTTGGAGGTCACTTATTGCCTTTAGCTTCGTTGTAACAATAACATTCCTCCAGACCGTATTTCGGGCACGGCGACAAATCTCAGCCTTTGGCGCGGGAGATATTAAAGTGCACAAGTGTGCGCGCAGACACAGGTGCGCTCTTTTCCCTCACTCTCATAGTCCGATGGGACGGCACGCAATCCGACAGCAGGACCAACAGCTTAAAGTGCTTTCCGAGGCACAGGGTACCACTACGGGGGGGGGGGGGGAGCGTTTCCGTGGCACTAGTAGTACTTCAAGATGCTGTGCATGCTGTGGTCTCCTGTAATTGAAGGAGTACACCTACTTAATACTTTGTCGTCCATTAATTTATATGTAATGTTTAGTGTACCTATATCTTTTGTTTGAGAAAAAACAAGATCATTATCAATCACGATGATAGGTAGGTCCCTACATTATATAACATCAGCCTGTAATCCACGAAGGGTTAAGCTGAGGTGTACTTATAGTACCTAAACCTACATTTCGCCAGTTATGTCTAAGTCCCATGTAAAAGTGGCCAAGCCTACTGTAACCGGGCATAGATCCAGACTCAGAGCTGCTACTGAGTAATTCCTGATAGAAAAACCCAATATCATTAAGATGTCCAGGCGCCAGCACATCAAGCTACCCGAAACTTTCAAATTTTCCCAACAAACCTTGAACTTTAATGCTTTAGCGATAAAGTTGAAAATCTATTAAAGAAATTTGACAGATTGTAGTAGCTTGATGTGTTGGCGTCTGTACCTAACCCATCAGGGTGTTAAATTGGTAATGTGAAGTGTGTGTGTCAGCATGCACGGATCAAGTAATAACACTTTGTCCGACCTGGGAATCAAACCCTCATGAAGACCTCATGTTCAGCAGTGGCGCTTCCGACCACTATACCAACGAGGCACAGGTAGGTAATATTGTAGTTTTGTTGGCGACCCCACGAAAAAACTTTTCACGAAAACTTTTCACCTTTAAAAAGCAAAGAACTCATTAAACGTTACCAAATTACGCAATTACTAAGGCCAATGCCGTTTGTACATAGGGAGAGCCAACAATCGTTTAATTTCCCAATTGCCCGTTATTTCTGAGAGCCTTAAAAATAATCCAGAAAAAAGATAAAAGAAGATTGTATGGCACATTTCCTTAACAATTGAGGGGGATTGGGCAAAGATCAGGCTCAATGGGATAAGACAGAAAATTTAATTAACACTGTTCTTTTCAAACAATATTATTAAGAATTAGCTTCTGCCCGAGACTTTGTCCGCGTGAAATTTGTTTTCGGGGGACCGATTCACCCTGTCGCATCGCATCGCTTGCCCGCGTTTTTACTCTATAGAGGAATGAGGAAAAGGGTGTAAAGTTCACTCATCCTCCATAGAAAAGGGAGGATCCTCCGACCAGACGGGGTGTCTGGCGGGCAAATGCCCAATTATTCATGTCGGGCCGTTGTATATACGTTAGTTGCGCGGTAAACTCAGCTTGCGAGCTGCACAATTTTGCGTGAAGTCAGTATGACGCGTGGTTCGCATGTGGCGGGTAGATACAGGTACTACTTCGTTTTTGCTTAGAGTTCTTTCTGTTTTTGACGTGACAACGTGTAATAAATCAATGAAAGCCGGCTGCATGCACGAGAAAGATGACAGATTGTCCCGTTACGCTCATTGTACGCATGCACGTTTGCAATAATTTCATCAATGTTTTGTTATGACGTTGTCACGTTAAACTATCATCCGTAAAGCAACTTTACAGACAACCTTCATTTAAACAACTCTGTTTAATCCTACGGATGCATGGAAGGATGGATGGATGGATGGATGGATGTAAATAAAAATGAAATGCTGCTCGTTTTTTTTTTTCTCGTGTCCTAACTGTCCTAGCGTGATGTTATATAGCCTATAGCATTCCTCAAGAATTTGGCTACCAGATGCAAAAATAATTTTCAAATCCGACTGGTAGTTCCAGAGATTAGCGCTTTAAAACAAACAAACAGCTCAGCTTTATTATTAGTATATATAGATATCAAAAGAATCCAGAGACGCTGGAGTATCTCATTAAAATGATAGAATGGTCTTTTTCGTGCTAAAGATCGGAGTTTTTATGTAGTTTTTGTGAATAGGCGACCCGCAAACCTTTCCATGAAATATATTGTGTCTAGCCTGTTATTTCTTGGTGTAAATTCTCATTTTCCGAAGTAATTTGCTTGTTATTATTTTCCTTTTCATGTTTATTAGGAGTTATGTTTTAACCTTAATAGGTAAAAATACGTGTTAGGTAAATTACTTTTCTTGCAATTCATCTCAAACAGGGAAAGCACGAGCATTAATCAAAACGCTTACTTACTCAAGACTTGTTGGCGATTTCTGACATTTCAAGTTTCCTCACGATGTTTTCTTTCACCGATGTCAGTAAAGTTCGAGATAAACACAGTATGGCGAGCTACGCATTACACTGATGTCACGGAAATTCTTGCATCGCGCAAGCAAAGTTTACCGCGCGACTAGCATATTATGTACAAAGTCCCGACATCAATCGTTGGACAGTTATAGCCTACCAGACATAATAGCCTTCTGGTCGGACGATCCTCCGTTTATAGCTTCACTTGTAACTAACTAACTAACTAACAATGTAACAAAATCTTAGAAGTCAATTTTAACCGACTTCTAAATGTCGTATCGAAATGAAACTTTGTTGACAAAACTATAATTTGGTATCTTGGAGCAGATCTGATGATGGAGCTAGGAGGTGGTTAGTGGAACTCTCCAGTGGCTACTAGTAGACCCTTCGAGTTTGGGGTCATATGATTCGTTTTGACGAGACGAGACGAGAGAGGTCAAGAGACGACCAATAGATTGCACTTGGTATCGAGGGTCTGATGATGGAGCCAGGAGGTGGATAGTGGAGCTCTTTAGGGGCTTCTTGAAAACCTCTCGAGTGTACTAGTAGCCCCTAATTGTGACTTTATATTTATTAATTCCAGGAAGAATATACTAGACGCTAAAGTTAAAAATAAAAATACAAGTTAAAAAAAAAAACTAAGAAAAATTTTTTTCACACACTAAAAAAAAGTGAAGCGAAAAAAGTGTGTTTCTTAGGTTTTTTTTAAACTATATATTTTTCTATTGTAATAACCAGATGCATTGATTCAAGAAATAATACTTATTAATTCAATGAAGAATATATTAGATTCTAAAGTTAAAAATAAAAATACAAATAATATAGTCTTAAAAAACTAAGAAACACACTTTTTTCACGCACTAAAAAGAAGTGAATCGAAGAAAGTGTGTTTCTTAGTTTTTTTAAAACTATATATTTTTCTAATGTAATAACCAGATGCATTGATTCAAGAAATAATATTTCCATCCTTCAATTCAAATACAGCAATACTGCCTTTAACTATAATACAGCTCATCAGTATGACAAGGGGCAATACACCCTTTTTACCACAATAAAGGAACACGTTCAAAATACCCAGTGGGGTAACACGTCACTTCAATAGAAATGTGGTTTTATTCGATTGCGTGACCATTCGATCTAGTCAGTGTCCCGGTCTGCCAACAGGGGCGATCCTGACCCTTATCATAGCCTAGATAACTCCCTTAGGGTATTGTCATAGATTAAGAACGCATATAGTATTTAAAGGTGCTCTTACAAAGCAGTTATTGTATAACGTTAGAGAATGTTGCATAACATTTGTTTTAACTTTTTTCTTTTGTCGTTACACACTGTTATAAAATGTTATCGTGCTACACAATGTTTTATAACGTTATACAGAGTGGCGATTAGGTTATCACATTAAATAATACAGCGGTCATTATAAGTTGTTAAAATAATAACATTTAAATTTGACTAAAAATAGAAAATAGAAAAAAAAACAAATAAAATAATTAGCGTAAAAATTGTCATGAAACAAACCATCCTTGATAATAAGTCACTAGACACGCGTGAGGCAATGGTATCAAGAATTCAACACAAACTTTATGTTATTGTTACTAAGTAAACAAAAATTAAGTTTAATGCTGTGGTAAATACTGAAACGAAAAAAAGGTCCCACGACTAAAATGTTAATTGTTATTAATTCTTTTAATTGTGTATGTTTAATATACGTTATGTAGAATACGTGATTTCAATTCATGTGATAGGCTTATCGCCACACTGTATAACTGTTGTGTGGGAGCACCTTAAGGAGTAACAGGACAGTCGCAATTGCAGTCGTCCAATTGCTACGATTGTCCACTTGAGCGGGTAAAGCTTGATTTTATTAATAAAACGGTGCCGTCATATAACGGTCGCAATAAGAATGTTATCATTACAATTAGGGCGGGAATATAAAGTATTCAGAGGGCCGCCAAATGGGGCCCGTTATATGACGGCAATACTTTCTTAGGAAAGCTTTTGCGCAGAATAACGAGTCAGTATCGACGAACTGTGTAGAGGAGTATAAAGCATGAATGACGTGAACTTAGTGGAACTCGAATGGTTACGATTTTCTACTTCGTTCAGTACTTGGCTTCGGCTCCTCTATGCTCAAATACAACCAAAATCTCTGCAATTTCAGGGCATAAGGCGTAAGTTCAAGGCGAGCAAGTAAGTTAGTCGCAGCAACCCAGTGGGGAGCTGTGGGCGAGCACGAAAAACGGAAACCATCGAGTTTCACTTCTATATGGTTTTCGTACTCTATGATACTGTTGACGTCTAGAATAGCAATTGATTTGAAAATTGACTAACTGCCCTCACCGGTGTAAGTGGGCGTTGAGAAAAGTAATATTATTTTAGGTTTAAAGTTGATTTTAAATAAAATCTAAGCTATGCTTGTACATATATTTGGTTGAACAAGTGCCTACCTAATGAAATCTAAACTGCGCAGATATCTTTTGTTTAATATGTTTGATTCATTAGTTCGTTACCTTTAATTAAAATACACAAGCCTTCCTGTGAGAGGGAATGGGCTGTAATCTACCACGCGGGCCCAGTACGGGTTGGTAGATGATTCTAGGACATACAAGTTTCCTCACGATATTTTCCGTCACCGTTTTTGAGAGCAGTGGTGATGAAATTATTAACAGAAAGTAAAGTGCCTGCCTGGGTTTGAACCCACGACCTGGGCCACCACTCACACCAAACAACAAATAATAATAATAATAATATAATAATATCCCTGGACATTTCACACAGCACCATTTGTCCCAAGCTAAGCAACCTAATGCTTGTGTTATGGGAACAAGATGGCTGATAAACTACTTATATACAATTTTTTTTTGTAAATACATACATATTATAGATAGAAAAACACCCAGACTCGGAACAAATACATGTAGGTCATACAAATATTTGTTCCGTGCGGGAATCGAACCCGCGACACGCAGCGCAGCAGTCAATCGCTTAACCACTGCGCCAACCGTGCCGTCATGCTCATGCCGTCATGCGTCACAAAGCTAAGTCGTAGGTAACAATGAGGCAGTAAGTGTAGTTCTGCCTTTCCCGATGAGGAAAAGGCGTAAGGTTATTCAGGAAAAATAATAAAGAAAACGTTGTTGACTTTTCCTTGTGGGTTCAGAGAATCTGTGGGTGGTTAACGTAGTTGAACAATCAATCAATCAAATCTTCTTTATTCTGTTGGACATAAGCCTCTCACGCGGCTTGGAGTGCTTCTATTTTGGGTAGATAGATTCTTTTATCTACAAATCTTTCTTAGACGTATGCTACGTTTCTTACTATACTCGTACCTTACGTGTTTTGCTCCTGGCTCGGGCCACTCGCATTTTAGTTTGTAGTATGAAAATATAGAAACGCCGGGAGCAGGACGCCCTAGAAGGACATACAGATCTTATTGGTGATGTTCGTCAGACAGGTCAGGTGCGTGGTACTCGCAACTGGCATGAGTGTATAACCAGCATAGCTATTCCCAATCATTCGATACACTTCTAAGCCGAATCGAACAGCATCAATGTTATCAAAGGAGTCCTCTAAACGCTGTTCAGAAATCCGAAACCCGAATATTTCCGAAAACCCAATAGACGACCGCTTCTTCGGACAGCTACTTACTGTCGGGACCTAAGCAAATCCGGTAACAGAAAATGTATCATTTCCAACTCGGAAGCCTGTCGAATGGTTGCAGGGCTTTTTTAGGAATTGGGGTGCTAGAATGCTGCAGTTGTCATAACATCATGTGACGTCGGCCATATTGGCAAGTTGCTTTTAAGTTTAATTAGCCTGTTAAGTTTTTAGTGCCATTGAGTCAGTCACGCCGGAGTAAAATGTAGGGACGCGTTTTAGGCGCGTAAAAGTTTTTATTTTGATGGATTTCGTCCTGTTTTTCGTCAGTTTTACGTGGTTTTTGTTAAGTATTCTGATATAAATTGGAAAAGTGTAGCATTATACTGCATTATTTATAAGTATTAATTTATCTATCTCGAGTTTATAGAAATTATGACTTAGTTAATGTTTTGTAACCTGTGGAGCAAAATGACATACTTACAACATTCGGGGCAAAACGACATATCTGTTTTCGATGATAAACTTTTCGGTGATCGCTAAGACTGCGATCAATCAATCAACTCAGCCTATCGCAGTCCACTGCTGGACATAGGCCTCTCCCAGGCTGCGCCACAACGCACTGTCTTCCGCCTTCCGCATCCAGTCCGTCCCAGCAACCTTCTTTAGGTCGTCCGTCCATCTAGCTGGGGGGCGTCCCACACTACGCTTGCCGATACTCAACTCTGCGATAATGATCCCAAAAATCAGTCAGGAAAAAGATACACAAGACTCACTACAATGATGAGTCAGATGTAAAATATTTTCCAGCTGCGTCCTGCAGCAACCTCTTTTCCCGTTCCAAGCCCGACGAGAGCTGGCTACGGTGGCAAAATTATTCTCTTTGGGCTCATATGTCATGTGCTGATTTATCGAAGAAGACCAAAAACTTCGTCTGTGAAGATTTTACTTCAAAAATTTCGTGTTTAATATGTATGTCATTTTGTCCGTACTACCTATATGGACAAAATGAATTTCCTTAGAGATTGTGATTCATTTAAATTATATTTTTATATGTTTCCTATTCAATTACAAGTTTACGTAGGTTTAAAACTAATGAACTAATGACGATTATTAAAACTGAAGACCGATTAACTATGAAAATTAAAAATACCTATGTGATAAAAAAACAAAACTGTATGTCACTTTGGACGTGCTTCCCCTATGTATAACTCCTAGCAGGTGTCGTACAATTATAGTTCCTGCCTACCTACAAGGGAAGAAGGCGTGAGCTTATGTATGTATAAAAACTTTTTTGCAAAAAAAAAAACAACCCACTTCCAAAAAAGACACTATAAAGTGAAAAATAACTTTAATTTCGGAAGTCGGTGTCGTTGGGTTCGCATTTTCGTTGTTTGCCACCGACTTCCGAAATTTATTTTTCACTTTGTAGTGTCTGTTTTGGAAGTCGGTTGTTTTTTTTTGCAAAAAAGTTTTATTTTTCACTTTTAAGTTGTAATTTTTTACCTGTAATTTTGGTGTAAAAACCAAACTACTGAACTATTTTTAATGAATTTTCTATGGGACCAATCTGAAAGTATATCCTTACAAATAAAAAAAGAATTTTGCAAATCGGGTTAAAAATAACAGACTTCTGAGGTAACAACCTGCTCCTTTTTTGAAGTCGGTTAAAAATAGTTATACTTTCAGGTGCAATTATTTGTATGTTGTTCCTAGCATCAGATTTATCTTGGAATTCTCATCTCAGTTTATCGCTGACGATAACTTTGGTTGACAGTTCTGCACTAATCCAAGACAAGATGTTACCCTCTTTACAACCTCTCAACGGTATTAACAATTCCCTATTTTATTGTTTCATATAAAATTCTTCGCTTAGTTTTAAACAACAAAAAGTTTGTGTATTTTCTTTTGTTTTTAATACGAATGCTGTGTTTATTCATAACGTTGGTTTGAATAATACAATGCGTTGTTTATGGAGTTTTTGTGAGTTGTTCAACGGTTAATTAACTTTGTGTTACTTTGTGTTGTGCTGCGTTGAGTCTAATAAGCTTGTATGCTGCGTTTACACTAGTGCAAGGTTTTAGTTATATTGCATAAATTGAATTAATTAATCGATAATCTGGATGGTAAACCTTTTCACATTTAGGATTAGCACAGGATTTTTTTTTTGTTTTATTAACGTTGCCCCACACTAGGAATTTCTCCTGTGTCGTGGGTGCGTTTACAGACATATAAACTCACATATACAAACAGCCAGACCCGGAACAACTAATTGTAGGTCATACAAATATTTGTTCCGTGCGGGAATCGAACCCGCGACACGCAGCGCAGCAGTCAATCGCTTAACCACTGCGCCAACCGTGCCGTCATCTGAGGGTGAGCAGGTGTACTAAAGGCACACCTCTGCAGTACCCTTTAGGGATTATAGGCGTGATGTTATTTTTATGTTTGTGATTATCCTACTATCTTACTTCCTACTAATATTATAAATGTGAAATTTTGTATGTTTGTTACTCAATCACGAAAAAACGGCTCAACGGATTTGGATGAAATTTTGCACAAAGATAGTTTATAATACAACGGGTACTTTTTATCCCGGTAGTACGTTCCCGTGGGATAATTTTCGACCTCCACGCGGGCGAAGCTGCTGGCAAAAACTAGTGATTACAAATAACCTTTGCCTTACCTTCATCTACAATGAAGCCCAGCCTCCTTGATCTCACCTGTCCAGTACATTCACTCAATAATAAAGTTATCGGTCCTTGTCCAGACCAGACGCAATCGAATATTAACGAGGTTGGGGACTAACTAACTAACTCTAAAATTATATTAAATTCGGACCAAAATAATGTTTATTTGATAAGTTGTTCTTAGACTGAGAGTTATTAAAGTATCGTACTCGCCATATTCGCCAAAAGTGTAAACAAATATGAGTTTATGGAAAAATAACTTTAATTCCTACGTTATAAAGTTCAGTTTACGCTACAACTTCAAACTTTTTTGTTAACTTTTTCAATAGTGCTAGTCACTCTGAAATCAACTTAATAACCATTAAAATAAAGTTGATATTTGTTTAATTTGAAATAACGTCAAACACCCCAACCCACCCCGTTGCATTGCATGGCCTGGCCGCGCTAGTTCTTCGTTTTCGTTTAGCATTATTTCTGATTTTTTTTTTATTGCCTAGCGTGATCTTATATAGCCTATAGTCTTCGTCAAGAATTAGGCTATCAAAAGCAAAAAGATTTTTTCAAATCCGACTGGCAAAACAAACAAACAAGTTTTACCCATTTATAATATTAGTATAGAAGTATAGAGGAGACATTCGTAATGTAATTTGGCAGAGGTCGATGACATTGAGAAGCTAAAGCCATAAGTAAATAAATTTGTCTTCAGGGAATTCCGGTTCAATGTTTTCTTTGTAACAAATGTATAAATAGGGTATACTTAAATACGAATATATTTTTTGGTGTTTAGCAATCTATAGGTATGTATGTCGCAGATGGATTGTAGAATCCGCTGTTTTACAAAATCGCTGGTGGTTTTAGAAAACAGCTCCGTAATGTAAAACAACTGAACAACGTTCAGCGGTTTTCCTTAATTACTGAACTTCAACAAGCAGGATTGCATAAACGTTTTGCATTAATCAATGCAGCGGGCCAACGATTAGCGGTTTTGTAAAACAGCGTGAAATTAGGCGTTAGATTGTAGATTTTAGTTCAAAATTTTGTCGCCCGTGGCTCTGAGTGTCATAGCAACAATAATGGCGTCCGAAACAGAAATAAATAAAACGAGTAATACGAGTAAAAATTACCTTAACTCAAGTGAAACCAATGTTAAGGATAATATTAATTAAAATTTATCAGAGTTTTATGAAAGATGCTCATTGTGACTGACAGATACCTAAGCCTCATACTAGCCAACTACGATAAGACTAACGCCATCTTGTAAAAGTAAAAATAAAATGCCGTCAAACTTAGAATTTATTTTCCCAGTAGATTGCTTAACATTATGCGACGTAAGGGAACGACACGTCACTAGCTATACCGCACGCGTTGCGTCCGCGCACCAAATAGTAGAACCCTCGGTCGCCCCAGTCTGTGCCCCACGAGTTCTTTATAATCCAGTACGGGAGTCGTTGACCGGAATTTGATACTGTAATAAATAATAAAAATTTAGATTTTTTGATATTAAAGATCTAAATGTTCAAGTTCTGATAAACAAACTGGTTGATAGAAACATTTTTTCTGGGCTAAAGTGACGGACGGTAAAAATAGGCCGAAGAAAATTTTCTTCATCCAATTTTCACTGTACGTCATTTACGGCCCAAAATTAATGGTTTTTAGTCATTACTGACGAACAGCCAACGACTCGACTGCTAATTAAACTTCAAAATTACTAAGTGTGAATACTAAAAAAGAATATTATTTCATTCTTGTAAATGTGAGGACTATGTGGGTCAATGTTTCAGTTTTTAACATGGCCTGGCAGTTTGAGTAGTTTATGCGGCCTACCCAATTGTCCTTTCTTTGGTATTGTCGGTCCAATCGTTCAGGCCCTTCAGTTCTGAGTTGAGCTGCACGGTTACTGACAAATGCGTGCACTGACTGGACAGGTCCTTTCAATCTGTATGGTTCTTTCCTCAAAATATCATTTCAGACACCAATTTACATGGTCTTTAAATGATCTAATCATGTCTGGACTTTAAAAGAGAGCGTGACCTCTGAGTTTGTTTTGGCCTTTCTTCTCAGAATAGTCAGATAGGAAACGCCGACCTCTCTAGTTTTAAAAATATGATTGACGTGTACAAGTGTTTGTAAAAACCAACTTACCATAGACATTGTAACCGACGATCAGAACAGCGTGGTCCAATTCCTTAGGACTGCAGTTCTGATCCGTAGGTTCGTCTATACCACCTGTGTATATGTCCATGGATGCCGAATTTATTGCTGCAAGAAGAAATTATTATAAATGTCAAACAAAAATAGAGTTAAAATTATTGTCACAGTTCAGTGAGCCACAAAATTTGTTTAACAGCTTTCTTAGTCGTAATTATTGACCAAAATGTTTTATTTGAAATCGGAACAAAAGTAAAATAAAAATATATTTTTTTTTTTTTTTTTAATATTAAATTAAATACTAAAAATCTGACTATCGAATAAATTACAAACCGCAAGAGTTAACTTGAGTTAAACTGAGGCGTCAATGGCGATAGCGGTAACAGCGTGGCTGTCGGGAGGGGCCGCTCAGCGGTGCTATTCTGTAAAAACATCATTGTGATAACTTAGGTGAAGTGAGCTCACAGTGAGCTGTCATTCCACCTGATGCTAGGGATTGACATCAATTTAAGCTCAATATACTTAAGTTAGCGCGGTGATATTTTTACAGAATAGTGTTATAGGTCCCAAGTTAACTCTATTATGTTAATTTAGATGATGTGTATAAGCAGCAGCGTTAATCTTTTGTTTTTGACGACCTAGAACTAATCAAATCTGTATTTTCAAACATTTTGTATCGCTTTCCTTTTTTCAAGAAACGCGCGGTAATTTGTTTTTATTTTCATTAATGTCTGTTATCTCTAACGCTATTTAGGAATGCAATAAATATGCCTTGCATTAGTGAAATGTCTAGTTTATCAATTTGACCTTGACATAAATCTGTTTATTTACAACACGAGTAAGTGTAAAACATAAATTCGATATCTCAATTATTCGGCATCTGATTTTGTTTTGATTTTCCACTACTTAAATTTTTAAATATATTATTTCTTCCACTCACCAGCGGATAGCGGGCCATGCTCATACACGTATCTAGCCATAATTTCTTCATCAGGGAACACCCTCTGGAACCCTATGACGGGTACTGGCTGAGGGTACCTAAACAAGGACTCTGGTCCGTTGGATGTTGAGGTACCAGGTTTCCACCTGCATTGCCTGCGCTCTTCAGCATAAGCATAGTAATCTCTTTCCCGGAGAACGCCACCGAATATACTCACTATATGTCTGAAAAATAATTGAAGGTTGAATTCACAATCATCATCACTGGCAGTTTTTTTCACCAACTGCTGAATATAGGCCTACTTCCTTTTGTGCCATGCTGCCCCCATCTGCGGGAAGTTGAATGGCTTGCACTAAATTAAATACTGATATACATACGTATGAGGAACAGGGTGTAAAGTTCACTCATCCTCCATAGAAAAGGGAGAATTCTCTGACCAGACAGGTGTCGTATCATGTGGGCAATTGTCCGACGATTGATGTCGGGACGTTGTATATTCTAGTTGCACGGTAAACTTTGCTTGCGCGATGCAGGATTTTGCATGACGTCAGTGTGATGCGTAGTTCGTATATGGCGATATAGATGCCACCACATACATGTTTTAAACTGTTTTAGAACTGAGGACTTGACGACTCTATGGCCGCGTTCTAACCAAAAGTAATTCTCGCTCGAGTACACGTTCGTCGCGCGGGTAGTCCAGTGGTAATGACCTTGACTTACGAGTTAGAGGTCAAGGGTTGAAACCTAGACGGGCGCTTTAGTTAGTGTAATTTATATCATCACCTTTGCTCTCATAAACAGTAAGGGAAAACATCGTGAGGAAACCGTCATGTCCTAGAATCAAAAATTCGAAGACATAGGACATCTACAAACCCGCACTGGGCCCGTGTGGTGGATTATGGCCCATTCTCTCTCACAGAGAGGAGACTTGTGTCCCAGCAGTGGGGACATTATAGACTGATTATGCTATTATGTTACATAAACTTACGCATACGTTAGGATAATGGATGCGTTTCCACATCCCGTTTTGGCTTCATCACAGTCAATAAGAAACTGCTCTGACAAAACTTCATTTACGTCACCGTATATCCTCAGATGACTTTCAATACTTGCTGTCACATAAAAAAAAAAGTTTAAAATGAACAGACGCGTTTAGAATAGTCTTATAAGTGTTATCCGATTAAAGGCTGGTTTTTCAATAGTCTGATAACTTTTATTTGAGTAATAAATATTGCTGTTTGACAGCTTTTGTATAGAAAATATGTCAAACTGTCAAATTTATTCTTTAGATAATAGTTATTTGACTATTGGAGAATCAGCCCTTAGCCTCAGATACAAGACAAAGTAGGAAGAGACAAAATTGTGTGCTTATCTAAAACTGCTGAGATCTGATCGAGATAAAGCATGAATTAATTTAAAAAAACGAGTTAAAAAAATAAAAATAAAAACTGAGGATAAAACATGTGTATCTACTAATTTAAAAAATAATAATAAAATAAAAACTGTGGAAACATTTAGTATAATTAGAATTTTAAATATTAAAAAAGTATATTTACTCATATTTAAAATAATAATATGAACATGTAAAGAAATAAGCAAAAGAATCATAGGGCATCAAAAAATTCGTCCGCATCGCTGTCAACAGGAACAGTGCCCAAAAGGCTGGCAGCATTGCCACGTTGTATGGCGATGCTAATTCTTTGGTTATAGTTGGGAAAAAGAAGAGATTAAATTGAAAAAGAACAAAGTTTACCAATAGAGCTGAAAGCCCAGCAAGCTGCACAACGCAATTGATTTTTCACGGGCGTGACCATATTTCTCTCCCTCCAATCATAATACACAGGTGGTTCCCCACTATTTACAGGTTTTCTAGAAAATACTGACTTTACTGTCCCATTAATAGGCGGCAAAACTACAGTTCCATTGCTGGGAGGCAGAACAAGGAAACATCTATATTCCCTTAACAGCAACAACAACACAGGGATCCTCAACATTTTAACAGATTTAATAGCAGAAGAGTGGCGCGCTCGTCGGAAATGTACTCTATAAATACTCAACACTTTTCCAAGCATTCCTGCTGTTCGGCATTTTACAATGTTTTTTAATGCTCGTTTTATTTTAGTGTTCTGCGTTTTTGACATCGTTTGAATATCTCGAGTGCCATCTTGTGTAATAATTTGTTTATCGTCGAATCACGGTGTTGGCATCCAATTATTTTTCTGTTGACGTTTACACTTCAGCCGTCTAAGATTCATTAGGCGATGTCACATTGAATTATTAAGATGTTCTATTGACTAAAAGTCAATTAATTTTTTTGCTCGTAATCTCATTTGTTATTATTATCTATTTAAATCGAACACAAATGATTCATATTGTTGTTAGTAACACTTCTAAACTATGTTAATAACATTCAAGAAATACATATGTAGTTTTTTGTGGAAGTTATAGAACTTTATATTGAGTAGGTAATACGGTATTACCTACTTAACTTAGATCATAACGTATTTAATTTATTTAACCATTTGCTTAAACAAATATTAGTAATTGTATCCACGAATTGTATACCTTTGAATTTGAATTTAATTTTTGTATTGTATGTTATTTGAATGCTTATTTTATTGTATTTTTTTATAATTCTATGTTAATTAATGTAATTGGACCTGTTCCGTTTTAATTAACTGTAAATAAATAAATAAAATAAAATAATAATTAATGTAATAGAGCCATGGGGGCTTACCACCAGCTCTTACAGCAGGGCAGAAGTTGACCTGCATTGCTTTTTTCTTCTATGACTAAGTACAAAAAGGTGTGATTTTTAAATGTTTTTATACTTTTTATATTGTAATATTTAAAAATATAATTTATATGTATTTATATTGAAATAAAAGAGATAATGTTAGAGCATAGAATTTAATTGTTGTTTGTAAATTATTTCTGAAACACTTGTCACAAATAAAATCCCACAGACTGATGTCCATTGCTCAATCGGCTTCTACCGGTATTATTCTTCTTTTACGTATCTATTTGACTCAAATGTCCGACCAGAACGAAGACCCCTGAGCCCCTGAATTCTGGTAATTTTAAGAACTGAGACTGAGATCAGAATGTGAACCATTCTGATCTCAGTCTCAGTCTGTCAAAAATACCTCTAATTTTCTTATATTTTTGTCAATTTATGACATTGATTGTGGCTGAGATAAGATTGTGGCTAGATTTTGAATGTTTCTAATTACGAGAGTTGGCCTTCTGGGCAGCTCTTTAGTTGGCTTCGTTTGAATTGGCGAAGGTGCAGGAGGTTGTGCACGATGGGCAAAGGAGATGAGGCATATCCTGCTAAAGGGTTTCTCACAAGCCCTGTATTTGTGATGGGTCAAGGATACTCCATTTGGCCAGATTATTTCTACAGCGGCCAACCTGAGCCCACGATTATAGTTAAATTAATTCGGTATTTTGAATCATGTCTACTTAAATCATTAATCTATTAGTTAACTCTAACTTACACTATCGTTGAAGATCAACGTTTTGTTTTGTTGATCAGCAATAAAAACGACTTTAAAAAAAGCAGGAGATAGTGCGACTATCTGAATCGACATCAAACCTATCTCTGAGACGTTTCGCGCAAGTTTTAATTGATCAATTTAACTTCAACTGCCAACATTTGACCTGAGATTAGGGTTGTACCTACGGACTTTAGATGTGTAATTTATGTTTTTGCATTTGAATTCGATAATTATGTGAGAGCATGTCGATAAACGGATAAAGTGCCTTAATGAAAGATAGATTTGGTAACATTTCCAGGTATTGAATGATACATTACTAGATTAATATATGAAATAGGTACTATCGCCAAAATTTATATCTGACCACCTGTAAGGACTATTCCTGCTTGCAGTGCATATTATTATAACGACCTAAAAAGGATCCTCTTTTGTTTATGCACGGGATTTTGTTTACAAAATGGTGAGATATAGGTACTTTAGTACTCACTGCGTAAAAAAACAAAAAACAAACATATATATCATCATCATTTGCAAGCACGTTTTTTAAAAGGCTTTAGATACATACAAATAAATAAAATTGAAGTTTCTATTTATAATGTCAAAAGAACAGCTTTTCAAAAACTTTGTCTGACTGTTTGTTCCGGCTAATCTCTGAAACTGCTCGACCGATTTTGACGGGACTTTCACTAGCATATAGCTGATGTTATAAGGAGTAACTTAGGCTATATTTGAGAATATAATAATACAGAAATATAATACAGAATTAGCAAAGAGACATTATTGTTTTCCGACTTCCACGCAAACGAAGTGGCGGTCACAGCTCGTAGCAAATATAAACTCAATAAAGTCAATAAAATCAAAATGGGTAAAAATGACAATCCTGTCAAGGTGCATAGTGACAGCGTAATCTATATTCACCAGCAGTGCGATTCTGTAACCATATCACCGTGAAAACTTAGGAAGTGAGCGTGGAGTGAGCTGTCATTCCAACTAATGCTAGGGGTTGACACTATTGACAGCTCACTCTAAGCTCACTTCACGTAACTTTTCACGGTGAGATTTTTACAGAATAGAACGGCTATTATTGGCAACTGTATAAGCCCATGTCTGTTATCTACCGTTATTTGATATTTTGTATACAGAAGCTGTGGTGTACCTTTATAAATAAATAAATAAATTGCCTTCCATGTATGTACATTTTAATTCTATTTGAAATATCCAATAAAGCAGGAATATTTTAATATTTAGTGCAGTTTTTTATCGCTCCATTGGAATATTTAGTCTGCAGCGCGCAGCAGTTACTATTTCAGTAGAATTTTATACATGCGTGCATATGTTTATTTAATTATTTCTGCATAATTGACCGATTCATATTCCCTCTATATTTTTAACAAATGTTTCAATCATTCATGATCAAGGTATGGGGCAGCGGTAGCCCAGTGGTAACGGCCGCGACTTACGAGCTCTAGGTCGTAGGTTCGAAACCAGACTGTCAAAAATCCATGATGAATGACTGCCAGGACCGACGGCTTAACGTGCTTTCCGAGGCACGGAGGGGTCTTGGTATGTGAAAATGGTCACCCATCCACGGACCAACCGCGGCAAGCGTAGCTTAACCTGATCGATCGACCTGTGCAGCTCTTATTATTAGCCTCGGGTTTTTATCGACGCGTAAACTAGAATAGAATAGATGTTTATTTCATTGGTTGAGATAAGTGTGTTACATGTCATATAAAAAATGTAATTTTACAAGAGCATTAGGTGTAGACATTTTATTTTGGCGCACTTTGTCCAGGGAGGGATCTTTTGCAACCTATTGCTGAATTCTTTTCTCACACGATTGAGTTATATAGTACAAGTACACGTTTTTCGTCGGTTATCAAAAAAAAATCTGTGGTTTCATACAAAATTGTATTACCTACGCGGCCAAAATGCACAGCAAATTTCAATACAGAGGATTCAGAATCTGCTGTATGTGTCGCAGCAGCCAACTAGCTTATTCAGCCTTTTTGTTAACTGCTAAATGGCGTATTTAAATATTTGCTCATTTTTACTTAGTTTACAGCTCAGTATTTGTTCTCGAACTTGTCAATAAACATACAGTAAACAACCTGCCACTTTAAGTAAATCACCAATCAATCAATCGCGAATTTAAATGTCTGGTTTAGGCAAGTAGTTAATCGTTACCGATCCAAGTCATTTGCCAAGCTGTTTGATTGAATGGCTGAATATCATTCAGGCTGCTAGTTGAACGGCACCGTTTAGTTAAAAGGCTAGTCAGTTAGCTTAATAGCTAATTAAACCAGTTGGCTCGGATATATAGGTATATGACATTTACTAACAGAATCGCGTAATTTCCTTAGATGTTCCCAGTTCAACCCTGATATGAACATTGCAACCGTTCAATCTTCCCCGTAGAGATCTCTGTTATTGCTAACCTGAGTGCTTAGCGACCACAACTTTGTATCGGCAGGTTAGGTAATGGCCAATTATCGAGCTGATCCCCTGGTAGTTCTTACTAGTTAGTTCTAGACGATATTCGAATATAAACTGAACGAGTTACACCGAAATTCAAAGATTTGGCTAAGAGGCCTTTGGTTGTTGGCCTAACTTTCATTGAATATTCGGGGAAAATGTTGTGGTATTAGATTCTAGTGAATTTGTACTAATAATAAAGCTGAAGAGTTTGTTTTAACGCTCGGGAGGGGTTTGTGGCTAAGTAATAACAGCCGCACAGGTCGATCGATCAGGTTAAGCTACGCTTGCCGCGGTTGGTCCGTGGATGGGTGACCATTTTCACATACCAAGACCCCTCCGTGCCTCTGAAAGCACGTAAAGCCGTTGGCCCCGGCTGTCATTCGTGGATCTTTGACCGTCGTTACGGGTCGTCAGTAGCCCGAAAGTCTGACAACCAGTCTTACCAATGGGTATCGTATTACCCAGTAACTGGGTTGTGGAGGTCAGATAGGCAGTCGCTTCATGTAAAATACTGGTATTCAGCTGCATACGGTTAGACTGGAAGCCGACCCCAAAACAGTATGGAAAAGGCTTGGCAGATGATGAGTTTGTTTTAACGCGGAGTTCTAGAAGTACGTGTAACTACCTCGCGGATTTGAACAATTCTTTAATAGCCTAATTCTTGAGGAAGGTTAAAGGCTATTACGCTAGAGACCTTAGGAGCCAAGCAAAAATAAAAGGAAGAACGCTAAGCGAAAACGAAGTAGGTAATAGCGCGGGCAGGCGATGCGATGCGACGGGTCGGAGAAAAAGAAATTTCACGAAGTCGCTGTATGTTTTTCAGTCTCAATATTTGATTAGTTTAAAAATAATGGAAATTCTGTGTAACCCTCGGCTGGAACCCCCAAATTTTAAGTATTTTGAAAGTTCGTGACTTTGTATGTTTGTTACTATATTACAGACTAGCTCTTGCCCGCGGCTTCGCTCGCGTTAAGAAGTATATAGCCCGATTGGTTTAAAATTGACAAAGTTTCGTACAAACTTTCATCACCTATTTTATCCCCTTGGGGGTAGAATTGACCAAAATCCTTTCTTAGCTGATGACTACGACATAACATCTACCTGCATGCCAAATTTCAGCCCGATCCGTCCAGTGGTTTGGGCTGTGCGTTGATAGATCACTATGTCAGTTTAGATAAAAAAGGCATAGACGCACGTTAAGCCGTTGGTCCTGCGCCTGATCTCTCTCCGGTCGTGTCAGATTGCGTGCCGTCCCATCGGACTATGAGAGTGAGGGAAGAGAGAGTGCACCTGTGTCTGAGCACACCATCATAATCACATAATGTTCCCACTGCTGGGACACAGGCCTCCTCTCGGTGAGAGGAAGTGAACCGTAATCCACCACGCGGGCCGTGTGCGGGTTGGTAGAGGTCACATGTCTTCGAATTTTTGATCCTAGGACATGCCGGTTTCCTCACGATGTTTTCCTTCACAGTGCACACATATCAATGTGTGTTGATGTTTTCAATGATGTTTTCAATTACCGTGCACCATACGCTCGCGGTTCCAACAGCAGCGCTGCCAACATCACGCGCGGACACTACACGTAAGCGTTCCATGTAGTTACCTTATTACAATTTGAGCATTAATATCCAAGGGACAATATATTATATTTGAGGTGCTATTAAAGAGTGCGGTCATTGAATAGATACTATTTAGTGTTTACAAAATGATGCGATCACCCACTCGCCAAATATGTGCTACTTGTCAGTGCACAATAAATGGGACTGACATGATGAAATGCAGTCTTTGTTCTTTGATATATGATCTTGAATGCTCAAAAGTGTCTAAAAATCGTTATGCTTTAATGATGACCGAACATAAACAAACATGGAAATGTCCTTCGTGTCTAAGTGCCGAGCCGAAACCATCTAACTTATCTACCCCACCTCGTTCTCCCACGCGTGACGATGATGGCAACATAACATTTCGCTGTGGCAAGACTAAGAGTAGGCTCACCGATGTTGTCTCAGATGAGGGCAGCTTATTCACCCAAGAGGTTTTACGCGACATTATTCGAGAGGAAATCGGTGCAACACTTAAGTCTGCGATTAAAGAACTCGTCACAGAGCATCTTATCAACATAGACAGAAAGATCGCGGGGTTTGATGATGGCATGTCATTCAACAACAACATCCTGGAAGAAATGAAAATGAAACTAGACGAAAAGGTGTGTATAATAGAAAAGTTGGAAAAGGAAAATGCTGAGTTACGTTCAAATGTTAGCGATCTGACTATAAGGCTAAATTCGGTTGAACAACACATGCGTGAATGTAATATTGAAATAACTGGGATGCCCGAGCATCAAACTGAAAATCTCGCCAATGTTGTCTTACAGCTTGGAAAAACAGTCGAATGCCCAGTCACCAGTGATGATATACAGCACGTCACCAGGGTCGCGAAACTTAACAAAGATAGCAATCGCCCAAGAGCAGTGGTGTTAAAACTACGTACCCGAGCAGCACGAGACAACCTTCTGGCTGCTGTCACAAAGTATAACAGGAGCCATACAGATGACAAGTTGTCATCACGACACCTTGGCATAGGCGGCAAGCGGGAGCCGATCTTTGTGTCTGAACACTTAAGTCCTCACAATAAACACCTGCATGCAGCAACGAGGCAGAAGGCTAAAGAGGCCGAATTCAAATTTGTCTGGGTTCGTGATGGCCGGATTTACGCTAAAAGGAACGAAACGGGACAGGCTGTATACATTCGCAGCTTCGAAACCCTAAACTTAATTAGGAAGGGCTCATAAATTGTTCTCAACGGAACCAGGATTGTTTACAAGAAAACACTATAAAATTCAATTCTCTTGATATCTTCTATCAAAACCTTCGTGGAATGCGCACTAAGACCAACGATGTGTACAATAATATTCTCCAATGCAACTATAAAGTCATCACGTTTTGCGAAACTTGGCTAAACTCAAATATTATGGATAGTGAGATCGTCGACAACAGATACATAGTTTATCGAAGAGATCGCGACCTTTCCCGAACTTCTAAAACAGACGGCGGTGGCGTCTTAGTTGCAGTGTCAAGACTTATGCCTTCATGCAGAATGTGCGGGTGGGAGAGCGAATGCGAGGATATCTGGATCACTATAGACCTGACTCAGAATGGTAAAGTATTTAAAATTGCCATATGCTTAGTCTACATGCCTCCTCCAATTAAAATAGATGTACTTAGCAATTTTTTGAAGAATGTAATTAGAGTAACTGATTTAGTTGATGATATATTTATTGTTGGTGACTTTAACCTGAGTTTTATAAATTGGACTAAAGACTGTAATGTGCCTTTTATGATTCCCAGTATTAACACAAGTCTCAATACAGATAACTATAGCGGTCGACTAGCTTATACACTTACTGACTTCATAGCTGTAACTGGATTGCAACAGTTTAACTCTATTGTCAATCATGAAAGTAAGATATTAGACCTAATACTAACTAATGTGAACTGCAGTGTATTTTCAACAACATGTGTTAGTAAAATCGACCCGTATCATCCCCCGCTTGAAATTGTACTAGACTTAACATTGAGCTCAACACTTACTTATGTACCTCGTTCAGACTTTAATTTTTTTAAGGCTGATTATAAGACAATATTGCGTGATCTGAAGGGCGTGGACTGGGAGGGAAGTTTCAATGGTTGCGTAAGCGTTAATGACTTAGTTTTAAACTTTTACGATGTAATCAATCATGTTATTAGAGAACACGTACCCAAACGCAGGCCTAGAGGTATATCCCATCCTGTCTGGTTCACGCGCGAACTTGTTCACCTTTTAAATGTGAAGGACAGATTGAGGCTCAAATGTCGTAAATTTAATAACCCTAGAGATAGACTCGAGTACGAGGACGTTAGAAGAGCTAGTGACAGACTTCTACACAACTGCTACAAAAACTACATTAGTACTATCGAAAATAACCTTAAAAAGAATCCAAAGTCGTTTTGGAGTTATATAAAAAACAGAAAGTCTTCTGGTAACGCGCTACCCTCAGTAATGCACAATAATAATGAAAACTACTCGTCAAACGGTTCTGACATAGCAAACCTATTCGCATCACAGTTCAATCTGGTATACACCAACGCAAAAAGCGATTTAACTTCGTCACACAAAATCAAAACTGATTTTGCTGCAGAGCCATCAACCTGTAGTAAACTATCCACCATAAGTTTTTGCGAAAAAGATGTTTACAGCTGCTTGAAGCGGCTCAACCCGAATAAGGGAGCGGGGCCAGATGGGATTCCACCACTTTTTATCAAAAGATGTGCCTCGCTTCTGTCCTGTCCGTTAATGCTGATATTTAATAAATCTCTGGAGAGTGGTGTTTTTCCACAAGAGTGGAAGCGTGCACGTATCGTTCCTGTATTAAAGAAAGGAGACAACAGTAACGTAAAAAATTATCGACCAATATCTATTTTATCATCCTTTTCCAAAATTTTTGAAAGTCTTGTTTGTCCCATATTAACAAAACACACCAAGTTCCAAATACGATCGGAACAGCACGGTTTTCAGGAAAGGAAGTCAGTCATCACTAATCTAATGTCATACATAACTCCTGTAATTGAGGAAGTAGATAAAAACCATCAGATAGATTCAATATATACAGATTTCGCTAGTGCTTTCGATGTCGTGGACCACAAAATACTCATCGACAAGCTCCAGAACCAGTACGGTATCAGTAATGTAATCTTGGACTGGTTTAGATCATATCTGGAAAATCGTGAGCAGGTTGTGGTCCTTGCCGGTTATGAATCTAAGAAATATATTGCTCCCTCTGGCGTTCCACAAGGATCCCATCTTGGCCCAATCCTGTATCTATTATTCATCAATGACATTGTGGACTGTGTTCGTCACTGTCACTGTCTCCTCTTTGCGGATGATATGAAAATCTCGCGGCAGGTTGACTCTTTGACGGATGTGGAATTGGTTCAGGCCGATCTGGACCGTATTTATGAATGGTGCTGTGTTAACAGAATGACGCTCAACGCTTCGAAATGCCAGCATATTCGGTTCACAAGGAAGAGAAAGGTGCTTACATCAAGTTACCACATCAATACTGTAGGGATCGCTGTAGTTGAACAACTTCGTGACCTGGGTGTGATTCTTGATTCAAGGTTAAGTTTTGTTCCACATTGTGATGACATTGTTCAAAGAGCTGCTAAAATGTTGGGTTTCATCAGACGTAACACTAAGGACTTTAGACATACAACCTCCAAGATTGTGCTTTATAACGCTCTGGTACGTAGCGTACTCGAGTTCGGGAGTGTCATATGGAATCCGCATTATATGGTTCATTCTAATCGCATCGAGTCAATTCAACGATCCTTTACGCGGCAACTTGCTTTCCTTGCCACTGGCTTCAGTGCGAGATGCTCGTATGATGAACGACTGCGTTTCTTCCATATGTCAAGCTTACAGCTACGCCGACGCATGATAGACTTGCTATGCTTGCGGAGTATTGTTGATGGTTCTTTTAAATCTGACGGACTTCTCGAGCGCATTGAAATAAACGTGCCTAAACTTAATGCTCGGAGAAAATGCACGTCATTTTTCAATGTCCCTCGTCATAAAACCAACTTAGGCATGAACGCTCCGATGGCTAGGCTAACGTCCACGTACAACAATTTTTGCAATATTTATGATTTGGATATCTTCCACGACCATCCCACGCATTTTAGATCTAAGATTGTAAACGAGGGGAAGTCTGCAGACATTAAAACAAAATAATATTATATTTTTTAAATTTTTTATATTTTTTATATTTTTTAGTCAATGTTTTTAGTCGATGAGGGTATTCTCTCTACTGCCGAGATTTTAGCTTGAGTTTTTTCTTTTGTTCTTTTTTTGTTTTCTTTTATTGTTATTGTTTCTTTTTTTGTAGCGTGAATGCTGTGTTTTTTCTTATTCTCTTTTGTTGTGAATGCTGTGCACGTCTGTAATTGACGTAAACACTAGACCATGTCTCTGTTCTCTGTTATTTGTAAATGTTTGTGTTTGTGTTGTTGATGTGCCTTAATAAAAAATAAAATAAAATAAAAAAAAATATCACCCATACCGAAGGGAAGTCTCCGTTGAGATTGGCCGCCATCGCCTAAATTCGGTCTGGAGGACTTAGGCTTTGTTTAAGCTTTTTATCCAGGTAGGTACATGAATCAATTCTTCTAGAGCGTGAGTGAAACCGCGGGCAACAGCAGTTCATAAGCTCTTTGACATGTAAAGTGATTTGGTATACATAATATGATATGATTGAAATGGGAATAGGTAAGTTACCTGAGTACCATTAAATTTCCTGCCGTTTCATTTCCAAAGGACAGTTCTTGTTACCGTGCTACAGAATACTTGCCTTTCATAAAGTAAAAGCCTCCGTAAAATAAAAAGTTTGAATGTTAAAACTGGCCTAATTACTGTTTTGAATATAATTTTCGGTTTTTTTTATGAGCTTTTCAACACAATGTACCTATATTGTTATGAAATAAATTACTTATGACTTTTCAGGAACAGCAAATTGGAAAAATTTTTGGTTCTTATCAGTATAAGCTACCACCATGTGGGCATGGTGGTAGCTTATACTGCCTCGACGTCACCGGACTTTTGCTGGTACCCTTCCCAGCAAAAGTCCGGTGACGTCGAGGCAGACCCAAAAGAAGATGGCGGGACGAGCTTGACTTCTACAGACTAAAGTCGCATTAGCGGTAGCATTTCGTTACAAGTTTTTATCTGAAGGTCAATAAAATTCCCGTAATTAAAAACGTTCAAAATCTAGTGGCAATCTCATCTCAGCGACAATTAATGTCAAACACTTGTCAAAAATGTAGGGAAATAAGAGGTATTTTTGACAGATTGAGACAGATCAGACTGTAAACGTTTTTAAAATTACGAGAATTATCCCTCTGTCTACGAACTTAGCCTGACATTACACGTCCTTTCCACAGGCAATGTCATTGCAATACATTTGCGAGTCGGTGAACTGCTCATAAGCCATTCTGACGTTACCGGCTGGCGTGAACGCTTTCAGAAAAGTTTTTTTAGGTCTGCAGACAGGATTGGTCCACACTAGCTCAAGACAGAGAGGAACAGGAGAAAGGGAGGCGCTCACCCTGCAGTGGAACAACATAGGTGAAATATAAAATAAATAAGGGACTACTCACACTTATTCAGCTCTGTTCAGCTTTTGTCCATAGAAGACAACGATTTTGTATGGAATGCGTACGCGGTCGTCAAGCTGAACGAATGCGTACGCATTCCATACAAAATCGATGTTTTCTATGGACAAAAGCTGAACAGAGCTGAATAAGTGTGAGTAGACCCTAAATCGGTATACAGGTTGAAATTGAAAAGGTGCGTCAAATTAAAACATATAATTAAACGTGTTTTAAATAAAAATTTAGAGCATGTTATTAAGGGATAGAGAGGAAGGGATGCATACATGCGCGTAGGCAAGTGATTTGGCAACGTAGTCCTCGCGCGCTCTATCTTTCGTTGGAACGGTCAAAATTAGGTAAATACCGCTAGTTCAACGCATTGCCAATTTGCTTCAAGTTGTGAACTCTGCGTAGAATGCATTGCTTATTGGGCACCCGCTAAGATTGGTAATTTAATTTTCTTATTTGCTTTGACAACTTTGAAAAAAAAAACTTCCGTCCACGATATTCGTGTCTACTTGAAGGCAATAACTTAGTTTGCACTATCTAAGACGATAATTGCTCGATTTTTAGGGTTCCGTACCTCGAAAGGAAAAAAACGGAAACCTTATAGAATCACTTTGTTGTCCGTCCGTCTGTCTGTCGGTCAAGACCCTTTTTCTCAGGAACGCGAAGAGGTATGAAGCTAGAATTTATATCAAATACTCACGTCTACTGACCCTTGGAGCTGTGAAAAAATCATACTCCTAAGCCAACGCAATCAAAAGATACAGCCGTTTCTGCCGCAAATTTCCGCAAATTTTCGACACTCGCAAGGGAATCAAAACTTACAGGGTACTTCCCGTGAACTCAGAATCTAGAAATTTGGTACGAAGCAACGTCTTATAGCACAAATAAAGCAAACATTGCGAAAACCGAATTTTTAGTAACATCATATAATAAAAATATTTTTAATAATTTTAAATTGTACCCTCGGTGCGCGAGTCCGAGTCGCACTTGGCCGGTTTTTTTTCAAGAATTTAGATTTGCGTAATGACAATTTATAATGATTATGTAGCATTTACTGCATCTCCTATTTCGTTTTGGCGCAAGTTTTCAATTTTATAACAGACAAAATACTTTATTTCTATAATTCCTAACTTCGAATTACAATAATATATTGTTTTCTCCAAGCCATAAAAACTTAATCTAATTCGGTTCAATAGTAGTTACGTGCTTCGAATTAAAGAAGTGGTCACGATTTCTGTTCTCGGGTGAGTTAAAAAAGTTAATTAACTTATTTATGCCCTTTTTCTATCGTACGTTTGCTGAAATGCAAGTTTAATACTGTCTTAGAGAAGAATGTTGAAAGTTTCTCATAACTACTAGTAATAGGTAATAGGTAAAAGGGGTGGTGTCCGCAACTCCACGACAATGCGCGTATTTTGCGTACGGATAATAATCAATAATGATAATAATAATAATAATCAACTACTAGTAAGTAGTTGATTATTATCATTACCTTTTTTGTTAAGGGCTGTATTTTCAACAGTCTGATAATGTTTATCTGAAGAATAAATATGACACTTTGATATATTTTCCATACAAAAGCTATCAAACCGCCATATTTATTCCTTAGATAAAAATTATCTGACTGTTGAAAAATCAGCCCTATGTCAGTTAATAATACAATGATCATAAAACCAACTTTGTAAAATATCAAAATCTATAAAACAATGCTACGACAAAAATCACAGTATCGAAAAGAAATCCCCGATTTATAAATATGTTATAGTTATTAATTTTGTACCTAGTGTAATTAGTTAGTTCTCTAGTTTACATAATGTAGGTAGGTATATACATTTTCTTACGTGTTCAGAGGGGCTTGTGGCTAAGTAATTAGTAATTACGGCCGCACGAGTGGATCGATCAGGTGAAGCTACGCTTTTCCGCGGTAGGTCTGTGGATGGGTGACCAACTTCACATACCAAGACCCCTCCGTGCCTCGGAAAGCCCGTTAAGCCGTTGGTCCTGGCTGTTGAAAGCCTGATAAGTAGTCTTAGCAAGGGGTATCATATTAACCAGTAAATGGGTTGTGGAGGTCAGATAGGTAGTCGCTCTATTTAAAGTGGAAGCTCACCCCAACATATATAGTTGGGAAAAGGCTAGGCAGATGATGCTGATAAATTTTCTAGCTTTCAATAAACTTATTTTTTCATTGAAACTCGCAGAAGGCGCTGTCGTGGCCTATTAACCTTTAAATAATATAATAATAATAAAAACTTTATTGCTTTAAAAATTACAGAGTTTTTACATTGGCCCCAAACTAGGCAAGCCTGTATCTTGGGCACCAATATGGAGGGTTTACCATTTAAACATTTATTTTTAAAACATGTTCGAATCAATAAAAGTATAATATGTTTGCTTCAAATTACAACAAGAAACTAAATAAAATCTAAGAATCAAAATTAAACAAAACATAACAATCAAATCGAGAATGAAAAGAAAATAATAATAATAAAACTAGAGAGAAAAACGCTATTATTATGTGAATGAGTGTGAGTATAAGTGTGTGATCATGTGTGTTGTGAATGAGTGTGAGTGTGTGTGATCATGTGTTGTGAATGAGTGTGAGAGTGCTATGATCTGCTTTTCCTCCATCTCCTAGCTTGAAACTGGACTTATTTACGTGACAAAACTTTACAATGGAGGAAAATTCCTCCTTTGAAAAGTTATATTATAGACGGTGTTTATAAATAAGCCCCTGTAAGAGCTGTTTTGTACCCTCTTTCAGTGTATTCCTTTATCCAGTCATCCTGTATTAAAGTGCATAAGCAAGTAAGTACAAAGGACTGTTGTGCTAAAGTGTTTACAATCTGTTTCGCCTCGAGCAAGTTCATAATTAAATTTAAAATATTTCACAGTGTTACGAGAAATTAATTGTAGGTACGTACCGAGTGGGTGTTCCATGATCATTATTTTTACTGTAAAAATATTTTTAAAACCGTTTTATGTAAAATAAATTGCTGGCATTTTCACATCTAGTCTTAAAAGCTTGGTTGGTTATTGTTACGTACGTTTTTATGAAGATTAATCTAAAAAAATCCTTTTAACAAAAATTTTTAGATGAGTTTGTAGCTTGCCAGTTACAAAGTTTTTTTTTTAGGTTTCCCGTGTAACATTTTAAAAGCGTTTTTTTATTACATATTTCGGTATTGATTTCACCTAACCATAGATATAATAATTTTTTATGTTTTAATTTGCTACTTGTTGGTTTACTTACATAACTTTTACAATATATAACATATAACACAACTAACTGTCCTGTTCATACTTAGACCTCATCATTCTCTTCCTAATCCCAATTAATGTGAGGTCGGCGCAACATGTCTCCTTCATCCATGTTTCTCTATTAGTCGTCATCTCAGAGACACAAATCTAAATAAAAATTTTGGGCAAAAAAAGGTCAGATAGACAGTCGCTTCATGTAAGATACTGGTATTAAGCTGCATACGGTTAGTCTGGAACCCGACCCCAACATGGTTGGGAGAAAGATAAAGATAAATTTATTCGCAAATATGGGTATAATACAGGTCATACAGAAAGCTGCGCAAATGATAAATGATTTTATTTCTGTAAGTAGATTGGGACGAACACTTTTACACGTCAATCATATTTTAAAAACAAAATGAGGTCGGCGTTTCATCTGACTACTCTTAGAAGAAAGGCCGAAACAAACTCAGAGGTCACAGTCTCTTTTAAATGGCAGATGATAATAATGATTGAATTTAACTAAAACCGCAGTTTTAAAATGGTGCCTTATTTTTAAATTGAATATTCTTTTTTTTATAACGTTCAAACTTAACACGCAAAACCTTACCATTATTCTTTCTTCTACCCAAAAAGGACTAAGCCGTAACACCACGTCACTTCTAAATCCTACCCATTAATAACCGGGACAGTTGCACATTTCATACATCATGGTTACCCTGATCCGGTTTTAAATGAACTACAAGCGGGTAGTGGAATAAAACAGGTCTGGCTGGCTATTGTCCGAGTTAATGTAGTGTTTACACACCAATTATGCTTCTGTGTTTCGTTCTCGAGAGATATAAATGTATATACACTTGTACTCACCCATACAATGCCACTAATCGCCACTACTGCACTAAGTTCAAAGAGAGAGAAAAAAATAATAAAAAATTAGATGTGGGTACACCGACACCTCTCTTTGTGTATATTTCTGATAACTTTCGTTACCTACTTGTCTTATTAGTGTATTGTATTACACAACAAATATTGTTACTTTTCCTAACGGGAATGGTATAGTAATTTATTATTTCCAATTGCAGATAACGCAATTATGGAATCGGATAATAATGAAGACTTACCGATGGACCTTGACGAGCCGGTACCATCGACTAGCGCATCATGCTTGGAGTCACTGCAGGTGTTAAATGTACCTGAAGCGACACCAGAGCCTCCTCCCCAGTCAACGGCTAAAGAGGCTACCGCTGCTGAAAAGGAGGATCGGCATGATGATTTAGACGAAACCGTGTTGGAAATATTGGGGACTGATTCATTAATCACCACATCTTTTGCTAAAGATATTCAGAAGGACTTAGCCGTACGTTATGAGTTCATAGCCACTTCTGGACTGACAAAAGAACTTCGCAAGGAGCTCTTAGAATCTCATTTGCCCTCAGCTAACTGTAAACTGATAGACGCACTATCCCTTAATCCAGAGATTAAGGCGGTTGTCACTGACGTCATAGTGAAGCGAGATAAAGCTATGCAGGCAAAACAGAAGCAGATAGGCAGTGCTATTGCAGGTCTAAGTGAGGCTATTACTATTCTTTTGCCCAAGGAAACAAGATCCAGACATATTGAAATTACTTGTGGACACAGGGCGCATCTTGTGCGACTGTCAACATAATGATTCTACCACAAGGCGTAATTTTATCCTTGTTGTGCTGAAAAAAGATTTGAAGGATCAGATGCAGCTGACCAAAATAGATAGCTTACTCTTTGGTCAAGAGCTCGCTGACACGTTGAAAACGGCTAAGGCTATAAATAAGTCAGGAGCTGAGCTGAAGTCTGTTCCGCCACCCAAAATTTCAGCAAACAAGCCAAGGCCTCCACCATCCAACAGGAATTTAAACTGGAAGGCTCCAGCCCCGTACCGTAGACCGATGGGGCCTCGGAGAACGAAGGAGTCTGCACCCTCAACGAGGCAACAGCATGCGCAGTCATCCAGAGGCTCACGTTCAAGCAACAGCCCCAACCGCCAATAGACACTACGGTAAATTTTGCCGGCAGGCTATGTCTTTTTGACGATCAATGGACGCAAATAACATCGGAGCAAACTGTACTGTCTTGAATAAATGGTTATGAAAATCCTTTTGCACAAACTCCAGTTCAGGTTAATATGCCACCTTCTATAAAATATTTTCGTATAGAAGAATGTGATTTTGACCAGGCTATAGATGCTGTTTCAAAATGTGAACCTTGCGACGGCCAATTTATATCTAATATATTCTTGGTACCGAAACCAAACGGCAAAACTCGCCTTACTCTAAATTTAAAAAACATTAGTGCATTTAAAGATACAAAGCATTTTAAATTAGAAGACCTTCGAACAATAATTAAGCTTATTTCAAAAGATTGTTTTATGTCGACAATCTTAAAGATGCATGTTTTTAATCAAAATTCACAATAATTCTAAAAACTACTTAAGATTTAAATGGAAAAACAACTTATTTGAATTTAATGTTCCTGCCGTTTGGTCTTAATATCGCGCCCTACGTTTTTACAAAAATGATGAAACCTGTTGTCAAACTATTAAGATGTACTGGTAATTTGTCAACAATATATCTTGACAATTTATGTCTTGTATCACATTGCTATAGCGATTGTGTTGACAATGTTGAAATTACAAAGAAATTTCTTTGGTCTTTGGGCTTCATCATAAATGAATCTAAAAGTTGCCTGATTCCTAGCAATTCATGTAGAAATTTAGGATTTATCATTGATTCTAAAACAATGGAAATTAGCTTACCTGCTGAAAAACGTGAGAAGATAAAGAAGGAAATGTTAAAATTTAAAAACCTCAATATATGTCAAATTAGGGATTTTGCTCGTTTAGTAGGACTTTTAACATCTGCTTGCCTTGCCATTGAATATGGCTGGATGTATACTAAAGAGTTTGAGAGATGTAAATTTTTAAATTTACGAAGCGATGATAATTGTTCATGTTAAAAAGTTCATGATAATTCGTTCTACTTTAGATTCAGATTTTGATTGGTGGATAAATTCCATCAAGGAATCTGTTTGTAAAATTTTTGATAAATACAATTTGGAAATTCAGTCTGACGCCTCAACTACGGGATGGGGTGTAGATTGTGCGGGAAAAACGGCAAGCGGTCGTTGGAGCCAAGAGGAAAGAAATCAGCATATTAATTATTTAGAATTAATGGGTGCTTTCATTGGTCTAAGAATTTTTAGCAAAAACTTATTCGGCTGTCAAATTATTTTACGAATTGACAATGTGACAGCGATTTCTTACATAAATCGCTTGGGAGGTGTGCAGTTTCCCCATTTAACCAAACTTACCATAAATATATGGCAATGGTGTGAGGCTCGCAACCTTTTCGTTTCTCCTCTGTATATCCCATCAATCGAGAATAGTATCGCCGATGCTGAATCGAGACGAGTTCATCCCGACATTGAATGGGAATTATCAGACTTTGCCTTTCAAAAAATAATTAAATCTTCAGGTTAGCCTGATGTAGATATGTTTGCTAGCCGTATGTATAAACAAAATATGCGCTAAATACGCATCGTGGCACAAAGATCCTGACGCATATAATATTGACGCTTTTTCAATATGTTGTTCCGAATGGTATTTTTACGGTTTTCCTCCTTTCGCAATAATTCTCAAAACATTAAGAAATATTATTAGTGATAGAGCCAGAGGAATACTAGTCATCCCGGCATGGCTGTCACAGCCGTGGTATCCCTTGTTTAATAAGCTTTTGCAAAGTAAACCTTTGATATTTCATTCTTCTCAGGAATTAATAATTTCTCATTCCAGCAACCGTCAAATACACAAGCAGATTACCCTGGTTGCCGGAGTATTGTGCGAGATCTTTACTGAGAAGAAGTATTCCTCCTGCATCAATTAAATCGCCCTAAATTGTGAAATAAATATCTTAATATCTCTGAACTAAATGAGGCATTGAACACAGTAAATGTATAGAGAAGTTTCGGTGTACCCAAATCCATTTTTTTTTCTCTCTCTTTGAACTTAGTGCATTAGTGGCGACATTGTATGTGTGCCTATAATATACAAGTGTGTATATATCATAATCATATCATATAGGTATATATCATTTTATAAACTCGAGAACGAAACCCCTCACATAATTATGATAGAATTTCACTTACAGGTAAGTTCGTTTAATCATTAGTGTTGGGGGCTGTGCCACGAAAACCGGTTTATGATACAACTGGATAATTTATTTAGGTCACTGTTGGGTTATTCTGTGATGTATTAAATACAGGGTGGCAGGGACATGACGTGCAAACTGAAACCATTAATTTAGCTCATGATTCTAGAAACCATAGTGTAGGATCATCTGGTCGGTTATTAAAAAAAAATCTGCTGTTTCATAGAAAATATCAACAGCTACGCAGTCAAAATGTATGGAACAAGGAATTTATTTTTTAATAAACAACAAACAATTTGAACGCAGGGTGTTCGGCGGGGTAATTGCTTAACACACTAACAGATAGGAATACTATTGAAGAAAATAAAATATATTATTCTAATAATGGAACATAACAATTGAACAGTCGGGATCCATTGAAAAATTAGATTGGCTGTCGAATAATGGATCCCGACTGTTCAGAGGGGTAATTCTCGTAATTTTAAGAACGTTCACAGTCTGATCTCAGTCTCAATCTGTCAAAAATACGTCTAATTTCCCTACATTTTGACAAGTTTTTGAGATTTGTTTGTCGCCGAGATGAGACTGCGACTAGATTTTGAACGTTTTAAATTACGGGAATACGGGCCCAGTTGTTATGTTCCATTATTAGAATATATTTTATTTTCTTCAATAGTATTCATCTATATATATAAAATTCAAAGTCCTGACTGACTGACTGACTGACTGACTGACTGAGACATCAACGCACAGCCTAAACCGCTGGTCCTAGAGACATGAAATTTGGAGGGTGTATTCTTCGTAAAGAGTAGGTATCCACTAAGAAGGGGTTTTTCGAAATTCCACCCCTAAGAGGGTGAAATGGGGGGACTTTGTTTGTATGGAAAATCTTATTCCTTGAGTTAATAAACTTGAAACTTGGCACGAATATTTATCTAAGTAAATTATGAAGTTGGGCATTTTTTGTTTTTATAAGCTACCCCCTAAAAGGGGATTGGGGGGTTTCAAAGTTTGTATGGAAGAATTTTAGCGCGCGGTCCGATTTAATCGAAACTCAGTATTTATACCTAAAATTGAAAGGACAGAATAATGTGTATCAGGGTTTTTCGAAAATCTACCCCTTTTTTTTTTTTTTTTTTTTTTGTGGATGGGAAATCATCAAATGACCCCTCCCGCTCTGGGTGGAGCGGAAGGGAGTGTCAGACTTTTACTGACTAAAACCCACCCGTGTTCCGTCCTTAGCCCTTTCTGTTCCAGGGCAGCGGTTAACCTTTCGGAAAATCCCGCCGCCCCGGCAGGCTTCGGCCCTGTGGGGCCCCGTCCTCTGCTGACATCTCTTTGAGGCGCGCGTGGAACACAACGCGCCGTCCGGCACGGGCCTGGTCCTGATCGGACGGTGAGCTACCCATTACTCACCGCCCGCAGGCCCGCGCCTACGGTGGCCGGGAGTCGTCACGCGGCTCCCGACGCCCGGAGCGTCTCCCGCGGCGGCTGAGGCGTGAGGTTCTCTCCCTCAGCCTCCCCGCCACCTCCTTCGCTAGCATGACTGCTTCGCAGAAGGAGGTGACTGCCTCCCACTCCCTCTCGCCCCGGACCATGGCTTGCACCAGGGCCGGACGCGAGAGGTCGCCGCCGTTGCCGATCGCCTCTACGAGGACACGGCGGGACTCCGCCCAAGCAGGGCAGACCTCCACCGTATGCTCCACCGTGTCCTCTGGGCGATCCTGGCAGTGGTGACACCCGGGCGTCTCCTCCCGCCTGATGATGTGCAGGAACCTCCCGAAACATCCGTGTCCGGAGAGGACCTGCGTCAGGCGGTACGTGAGAACGCCGTGACGCCTCTCTAGCCACTCCTCAAAGAGGGGTCTTATCGCCGCTATCGCGGCGTGCCCTGCGCTGGGTTGCGATAGTCGCGCCTTCCATTCCGCCATGAGATCGCGCCGGAGGTCCGTCCGCTCCGCAGCGATTTGCCGCGGGTGCAGAGTTTCCCCCCGGCTTAGTGCCTCCGCGCGCCAATCATGCAGGCGCGCGAGCACTATCGCCTCCAGATCCCATGGCGGCAGTCCGGCAAGGAGGCTTGCTGCCTCGCGCGAGATCGTGCGGTAGCCCCGGATCAGCCTTACGGCTACCACCTTCTGGGGCGCGTTCAGGTAGTGTGCGGCTCGAAGCCGCAGTGAACGCGCCCACACCGGGGCCCCATATAGGGCCATGGACCGCACGATCCCCGCGTAAAGCCTCCGGCAGGAGGCGTTTGGCCCCCTCAGGTTGGGCAGGAGCCGCTTTAAGGCGGCCCCGGCCCGTTCCAGTTTGGGGGCCAAACGTCGGAAATGCTCGACGAAGTTCCACCGGCAGTCGAGGACGAGACCCAGGTATCTCATCGTTGCCTCGACGCCGATGTGAACCCCTCCTACCATCAGTTGGGATCCCGAAGGTGGCCCGTACCGGGGCCCATGAAAGGACATGGCCTCGGACTTGTGCAATGCCACCTCGAGACCCAACCGCCGGATCCTATCCACGACAAAATCTACCCCTGACGGCCTAAAAAGGGGTAGTCAATTTTACAGGGGAGGATTTTACAGCGTGGCTTGCTTAACTCGAAAATTGGTATAAATAATCTTTGAGTCAAGTTATGAACACATCCCAAATGATTTTTCAAAATTCCACCCCTGTGGGGGTGAAAAGCGGGGATAAAGTTTATATGAAAAATCTTATTCGTTAGGTTAATAATCTTGAAAATTGGCATGAATACTCGCCTAAGTAAGCAATAAAGTTTGTCATTATTAGTTTTTCAAAACTACCCCTTGAAGGGGATATAGGGGTGCTAAAGTTTGTGTGGAAGAATTTGAACGCGCGGTCCAATTAACTCGAAACTCAGTGTGTGTACTTAAGACTAAAAATAAATAATAACACGTATGAGGGTTTTTCGAAAATCTACCCCTAACGGGGTGAAAAGGGGTAGTTAATTTTACAGGGGAGGATTATAATAAGTGGCTTGATTAATTATAAAATTGGTATAAATAATCTTTGAGTCAAGTTATGAATTTTTTAAAATTCCACCCCTGTGGGGGTGAAAAGCAGGGATACAGTTCATATGAAAAATCTTATTAATTTAGTTAATAAACTTGAAACTTGGCAACAATGCTTGCCTAAGTAAGTAATAAAGTTTATCATTATAAGTTTTTTAAACTGCCCCTCAAAGGGGGATATAGGGGTGTTGAAGTTTGTGTGGAAGAAATTGAATGCGCGGTCCGATTAACTCGAAACTCAGCATTGATACTTTCGACAGAAAATAATTAATAATAAGTATGTAAAGTGGTCGAAAATTGACCCCTGACGGGGCAAAAAGGAGTAATTCGGTTTTTAGGGGAGGATTTGAACTTGAAACTGTATGTTACATTTTCACGCCTAAACCACTGAACTTCTGATTTGGCAAAGAGATAGATGGCATCCTGGGGAAGCACATACTTTTTATCCTGGTAGCACGTTCCCGTGGGATAACTTCCGACATCCACGCGGGCGAAGCCGCGGGCAGAAGCTAGTTCAATAATATAATTATAATATGCAATGCTTGTTTTTATCTTTTTAGTTTTTTTTTATTATGTACGTAGTTTGGTTCACTTTTTACGCAGTCGGGTTTTTTAATTTTCTAAATTATAATTTTTTATAAGTTAAAAATCAATTACCATAGCTTAAAAGGTCGCATTTTCACCGTCATTGTACACAAGGTACTCCGATTTCTCAAACGGGAGGTTCTCAGAATCTCAAAGCCCGATTATCAATAAGAGTACTCTACTATTCCTCAATCCAAAGTACTGAATATTTAACTTCCAAGTTCGAGTTCGTTTTAAAAAGCTTTCAAAGTTTTACGTCACTCGATAAGAACCAACAGGTTATTTTTTTATGAAAGGTTCTATCTGTTTTTTAGTTTTATTTTTGTAAACCAGTGTTTTATTTGTGGTTGAAGAAGAAGTTTTTTTTTTATTTGGGACACACAGGAAATACAAAAAGTAAAAAAGGAGCATTTAAAACTATATCTTATCTTAAAAAAGCCCTATCTCAGCATATTGCTGCGATATTTAAAAGGGTTTTTGTTGGGTTTGGTAACAATCATGCCTGTAATCCCCGAAGGGTTAGACAGAAGCGTACTTATCGCACACCCACACTTCGCCAGTACCTAATGTTTTAGTCCCATGTAATGGGGGTGCCTATTGCCATCAACTCGTCACAAATCCAGAGGGGCAATTCTGGTAAATTTAAGAACGTTCACAGTCTGATCTTAGACGTCAAATTTCCCTACACTTTGACAAGTTTTAGACATTTGTTTGTCTCCGAGATGAGACTGCGACTAGATTTTGATCGTTTTAAATTACGAGAGTAAAATTGGCCTGCAGATTTCGGGCTACTGCTGAGAAAGTTGTTTGTGGAGTTTGATATTTATAAAAAAAAAAACATTTTTCAATTAAAATTCTTGATGTCTGGAATATTTTCTAAGGGTCGTTACAAAATTACATTCTCAAAGGTTTCGTAGAAATGGAATTTACAGTAAAAATTACCTTTGAAGGGTTTTCAAGCAACTAAAAAGGCTGCTGTAACAATCTACATAAAAATATTAACAAAAGTTCTTGAAACTAAACAAAAAATCCTGCACAATGCGAAAAACGGAAGCATAATTTGAAAAAGGCTAATTACGCTTGTTCTTTCATCATCAACCACTCTGTGGCTTTTCATTCTTCACCAGAGAATGCAACTTCGAAACAATTGCAAGTAGTCAGGAATTCTTGCAGATAGAATAATTAGCGAACCGGAGGTTATCTCTGATGAAAAAGAAACTTCATTTCAACGGAAATGGTGAAAGTTTGAAGAGGTGCAATAATATTAATTGTGGTATATTTCCAACTGACTTTATGGGCACTTCCTTCGTTGAATTTTCCTTTGTGAATATTTTATTTATAACTAGCTGTGTCTGCGACTTCGTTCGCGTGCATGTCGGAAAACAATATTGTTTTTTTTTTTTTTTAAAGTAAGTCTAAAGTTACACATTATAATTTCCGCGATCTTTCAGTGAAAGTCCCGTCAAACTCGGTCCAGCCGTTTCGGAGATTAGCCGGAACAAACATACAGAAAGACAAAAAATATAAAAATTGATTTTTTGATTTATGCACCCTACGAGTATGTACTTTCATATTATGCATTTGGTAAAAAGCTGTTATTTTGACATTACAAACATTTTATTTATTTGTATAGATTCATGTTAAAAGGTTTGTATAAAAAAAAAATCAGATGCCTGGCTCAATGGGCAATTAATTGAAATTCAATCTATTGACATCAATGGTGGAATGAAGCACTACATAGTGCAAACTTTTAATCCTCACTTTATTCCACGCTAAAACACTGGCACGTAACAATTTTTAACGTTAGAAACATGACAGCTTACTGACAACACCAACAATAAACTATTTCAAATTCCGAACAAAATTTTCCATACTTTTTAGCACCCACCACAATTTATGGTGCCCACGTATTAAAAAAATAACAAAAGACAAAATAATGCTTAACTCAACATGTCATTGTACCACCTGCTTATTAAGGGGGATGCGAATAAGGTATTCTGCGAAATTCAAATTTTATTACGTTTTTTGCAATTTGCGACCTTAACATATTATAAATATATCTAAAGCATTATAAGCATTAGAATCATCACTACAACTCACTAAGTACAAATTGCTTACAACCTGATACTGACGTGCGGGGCGATTGCGTAACACACAAACAGTACCAATTATGGCTGTCATTTTGACAGATCAACAACATTCATTGCGATATTTACGTTGTCAAGCAGACATTTTTTTCGAACATATGAAGCAATAAATTAGCAATGTCTTTCAGATGGATTTATAGTGTGTTACGCCATTAGGGTGCTGCAAATTGCACAAAAACTTAAGAAAATTTGAATTTCGCGGGCGTTAGCGTATCCCCCTTAAAAAAAAAAATACAGTAAAGGGCATTATGCTCTGGGGGCGTGATACTGGCCAGTCACCGGTCGGCTGGTCCATTCTCTCCTAGGCACACTCGGGACAACAAGGCATTAAGCGCAAATCCCTTTATCTCGACGTCCAGTCGCGTCGCTCATGCGTGGCATTGCTTCCCCGCGTTGTGGGTGTGAGATGAGCGGGTTGGGAATTGAATCGGGAGTGAAGTTACCTCCAATTTCGTCGAGTATATCGAAGATTAGTTGGGGATGGGCCAGAATTTATAGCTAGAGGAGTCAGTTTAGGCTTGATTGGCGTAGTGTGAGCAATAGGTCGTCGATTGCAGAACGAAATTAATATTTGAAAGGTTCTACGGTATGCAGCAAGCTTAGGGTTCTATGTTTTGTTTCCGCACTTAGTTCTTCAGGTTGCTCTTGTATATGCTTACTTACAGTGACTTCTCCATTTATTTCTGTAGACTATCTACTCAGTCCGCGTCGTATTTATTTATTTATTTATTTATTATTTATTCGTTGTCAAAGTAGTTATAAGCGTGTGTTGTCCCACTGTAAGGCAAATACCTCCCTTCCCTCTTTCCACTTTTCCCGGTCTACTGCGATAGGAGTCCAGCTCGTCCTGCCATCTCTGTCTGGGCCTGCCGCTTCGTTTCTTGCCATTTGGGATCCACTGAGTGGAGGTGGCGTTTGCGTATTGCTGCTCCGACATGCGACAGATATGGCCAGTCCAGTTCCACTTTAGTCCAGCAGCTGTGCGGCCAGCGTCCGCTATTTGTGTTTTGGAACGAAGTATAGAGTTCTTAATGCTGTCAGCAAAGAAAAAAAAAAAGATAAAAAATGTAGTTTTTTTCTCCATCGTTATTATCCGCAGTTTTAATGACTCCACTTGGTGGGTCGGTGTATTACATCAGCTTACTGTATCGTGTGTTGGTAATAACGACATTCTGCTACAAAAATCTTCCCCTTTATGATCTGAGCAACGTTTTTGCTTCATACAGGCCTATTGTAGTGTGAGGTTAATAAATAAAAAGATAATGTGACCCACAGGATTTTGTGAACGTAAGTTATGTATGAGTAGTGCTGGCCTAGTGGTAACGACTCCGACTTACGTGTCGTAGGTCGTCGGTTCAAATACAGGCAGGCACATTACTTTGTGTAATCTATTTCGTCACTGCTGCTTTCAAAACGGTGAAGGAAAACATCGTGAGGAAACCGGTATGTCCTAGAATCAAAAACTGGACTAAACTATGGGAGATCCACCAACCCGCACTGGGCCCGCGTGGTGGATTACGTGGCCTACTCCCTCTCACAGAGGGGAGGCCTGTGTCCCAGCAGTGGGAACATTATAGACTGATTATTCTAACGTAAAAATTTGCCTTGTTGGCCTAGTGGTCGCTAGCTACTGCTGACCATGGGGTCCCGGGTTTGATTCCCAATTCGGGCAAAGTGTTATTGCGTTTTCAAAGGTATAAGTCAAAAACTGATAGTTCAAAAATTTCGAGGTTTTTCAAGCACCACGCAGTTAGCACAGGTCTTTTGAAACTAAAATTGGTTTTACACTATTGGTATCTATCCTAACAACACAAAACACAACATCCCAAAAAAACTGTACAGTGATTTTTTTTGCGATAAAACGTGATTTTTGTTTCTACGGTGACTGACCTATTTTACGACAACGCGATTGTGGGGCCTCGATGGATGCCTTGCACACAACGCTTGCTGCATCTTGAGATGCGGTTACCGTTACACACACTTATTTGAAAAGCTATGTATTTGATTAGCTATAGAAGTTTTTTTCTCAAACATGCTTGGGACAACCTTCATCAAGATAAATCTAAAATACTGTAATGGTCAAATACACGAGAGCAGCTGCCGGCAATTTCAGTAAGAAAATCTATATCTGTCGTGTTTAGCGGCCGAATAAATTACTATGAAAACTCATGTCTGTCGTGTAATTTAAAAATAGAAAGAAGTTTTCTCTTCAAAACATAGCAACCAAGGAGGTAACTTATCAAAGATTTTATTTAAATGACGAACTGGCTTGCAAATAGAGCCGTTTTAAAGTAAAAAAAACAAATGAAAATATGGGCATGTTGTTCGTCATTTGTTCTGGATTATATTATTTGGGAAAGGTACTATACAAGCCTTGGCCGCCACGAGGTATTACTGGGCTCACGTACATACATATATGCGCCTCGGCACGTTTTCACGTTTGTCCATCAATGCCAGTTTTGTAGGCCATTGCAGTTATGTACTGCTTTAAATTGTAAGCTATTAATTAAACTTGCAGAGTAATGAATAAAGGGGATTTTGTCCTTATATAATATCAGTTTATAGTTCTTGGTTGGTAGACCAAGAACCATGCTTGTGATACAAGTGGTAGAAAAAGCTGGAACCCTTATGGATCATCCGTCATAATCTAAGATTATTTTCCTCCGTTCCGTAGTCGTTTGTTTGCAAGATTAGTTATATTTATCACAATCGAGAGAGAGGGAAGGCTTTTGTGCTAAACAGCAACTTAGCGCGGGTCTTAGCGACGTTGACCCAAACAACATAATGCCATTAGAAGGGACTGCTACACTATAACTTTAACGAGAGTTAAGAGCGTCTGACTAATGATTGTGGAAATGGCTCACCGTGTGTTTGTTAGGCTGTGGATAGACTACTAACTGAAACTGTTAGATATGAAGTCGTCGCCCTTTAGAATGCGATTCATAATAATCTAAAATAACTAGCCTGTATTATCCCACCGTAGGGCAAGGGCTCCCTCTCCCGTTTCCACACAATTCTGTCTTTTGCGAGTACCGGCCTGTCCTTACGGAACGAGTTACAAATGGTTTCGTTTAAAAAAAAACTGCTGCTATTGAGTCTCCTACCAAGACGTTTTAGACGTGAAAGAAGTGTCTGAAAGGTAGAAATGTGGTTGTTATACTTGCGAGCTTTAGCCCAAGTTACTTGAGAAAACTTGGGTGAAGCCACAGACACACATCTGTGGGTGAAGCGCTTACAAAACTGCTCCAAAAATAACCGTTATTTTTCGCGGCTTTGAAATTCCACAGTACCTACATAATCATAGTTTATAAAATACATATCGGTAGCGTGATTCTAGTGTGCAGTTTTACAGACTAAAATAAACCCTACTAATATTATAAGCGTGAAAGTTTGTATGGATGGATGGGTGGATGGATGTTTGTTACTCTTTCAAGCAAAAACTACAGAACGGATTTGAATGGGCACACAGATGGTTTATAACCAGGATTAACATATAGGATACTTTTTATCCCGATATTCCCACGGGATCAAACCTTATGCGGGTGAAACCGCATAAGGTTTATAATGACATCGTTCATTTCATACCCAAATATAAAACTGGTGGGCAGAAAAATAGCACTGCTGTCTTACGGGAAATGACCTCTTGAGCATTTTTTACTGTTACCTACAACGAAAGTCTACCTTAACCCCTCGGCTGCTATTTGAGATTGCAAATGCCAAAAATCATATTAAAATCACAAGTTTATAGTTAAAACATGTTCAGGATGTTAAATTAAATTAAAAGTTGGCATTTCTTTAATGTTCTGCTTAAAACACTTGTTGGAAAAATATGTTTTTTGGCATTTTTAATCTCAAATAGCAGCCGGGGGGTTAGTCTTAGACTTTCGTTGTAATAGTTTAAAATGCTCAAGAGGTCATTTCCCATAAGACAGCAGTCCCTTTTTTTCTGCCCAGCACTTTAATTTTTGGGTATAAAATGTTCGACACTTGATGATGTCCTTTGAGATAAAGCCGAAATTGTTCGTTTTAAGCCCAGAGAGATTGCTTATGTAAGTGAACGGACAGACTGACGTCGGCACATGATGTACAACATAGTCGAAGGAAATTCAAACAAAACGCATTATGTATGACTATGAACATTTTCGACCAAACTTTTGTGAAACTGTATTCATACTTGTTTGCTTGCGGGCGGACGGCCAAGAACTACAGTAGTTTTACTAAGTAAAACTATATGGGTCAAGTTGTGTTTGAGACTGAAAAAGGAGGATTTATCGAGTCCGCGTATCACTGGTCAGTTTCACTGATTGGTCAGTTTTGCCGGTTAGTCAGTTGCGTTAACTCAACAGTTTCCAGTGTTTGTCAGTTTTCGTCGATTCGTCAGTTTTATTTAATTCGTCAACCTCTGTACAGTCGGTAGGAATACACACCTGCTATTTTTAGGAATTATACATCATCATCCGTCTAGCATTTTCCCAACTATATTGGGGTCGGCTTCCAGTCTAACCAGATGCTCAGGCATCTGAAATACTGAAAAAACTGGTATTCAGGTTCAGACCTGAATACCAGTATTTTACATGGAGCGACTGCCTATATGATCTGCACTACCCAGTTACTGGGTAATACGATACTCCTTGGTAAGACTGGTGGTCAGTCTTTCGGGCTTCTGACGACCCGTAACGACTGTCAAAGATCCACGAATGACAGCCGAGATCAACGGCTTAACGTACTTTCCTAGGCACGGAGGGGTCTTTGTATGTAAAGGTCACCCATCCACGGACCAACCGCGGCAAGTGTAGCTTAACCTGATCGGTCGAACCGTGCGGCTGTTATTATTCAGCCAAATCTAGGAATTTAACATGTGTACAAAAATGAATACTGCAATAGACAGATGGCCAGGTGGGTGGACGACCTATAGAAAATCGCAAAGTAGACCTGGATTAGACCTGCACATACCAGGGCCGCATGGCATAAAAGGGAGGATGCCTATGGTCAGCAGTGGATGGAACAAGGCTACTAATAATGATAATGATGACAGAAATAAAACATCATAATCAGCCAATAATGTCCCCACTGCTGGGACAAAGGCCTGTGAGAGGAAGTGGGCCGTAATCCACCAACGGGCTCAGTGTGGGTTGGTAGTTGTCGCATTTTGGTCTTCGAATTTTTGGTTCTAGGATATGCCGGTTTCCTCACGATGTTTTCCTTCACGGTTTTGAGAGCAGATGTGATGAAATAATTAACAAGGAGTAAAGCGCCTGTCTGGGTTCGAACCTAACGTTCTACAACTCGACGGTCGCGTTACCACTGAGTCACCACTGCTCTCAGAAATAAATACTTACTCAATATTATGGAATTATTTTCTCTAGTTGTTTCTATTGTATTTATCATCAACAACACTGCATGCCATTTTGTATTAATATTTTCATTTAAATTTCAATGAATGTGCAGCAAAATGATAAAAGCTTATTTGCCTTTTCTTTGAACGATGCTCCAATTATTATCTCTTTTGTGAAGTGGGAACTGTTTATTGATTTAAAATCTCACACGATACAGAACTATTTCAGTACCCTTCCATGAAAAACGAGACCTTTCAAGAGTTCCGTTCAGAGCTGCGCTTAGAACTGCTATAATCTGTCTCCAAAATATCCTTGAATGAAGGCACAGCTTAGCCATACTCCAATAGTACTGTATACACTCACGAGATTGAGTGTATTCAAAAGCGATTTTCTCCTAAACTGTTGATTACATTTTACGTGTACTATACGTGTTGAATTCAGTACAGGGTACTGAACCCATCTGCGGTTATTAAAAAAAAAGTTGATCTGCCATACATTTGACCGCATAGGTATTGTACTTTTCTATGAAACATCTGATTTTTTTTTGACAAACGACGTAATATTTCTACGCTAGAATCATGTGCTGAATTCATGGCTACAGCTTGCGTAGGTACTGGTTAATATCCTGTATAGTATTTTCGGAACCATACAGTTTCGAAATAAATCTTTGTTCAAAGTCGCAATCGTTATTTATAATTTACATCTATACATACTCGTATAATAAAATAGTAATGATGAATTGTTATCCGTTTGTTTGGATGTATGTTCCATGGCTTGGCGCAAAAACGAAAGTGAGCGCGGCCTTACTCCCTCAGTAGTTAATGTCATAAAGCCATGAGGCCACTTGTTACTTAGGCTTATTATCAAACCGGCTCTAAGTTAGCTTTTAATCGTCGCCCGCGTTTATTAGCTGTGCCCGCTCTGACTAGGGACGGTTTACATATTAGGGCTTACGCAAACCTATAGAATTTTGTTTCGGTTAAGCGGATTAGGTTGCCAGTCTGGCAGCATATATCATTTGTGTCTGTTTGTAAAGAAATATGATCACGCATTCGTGGTTGTCTAAAATCGTGCTAGGAGCCTAAGGTAGCTAAGTGTAGGTACTGTAAAGGTTTTCTGGAAAAGTCGACCTTATGTAGCTGGCAGTAAAATAACTCTGGTTGCATTCGAACAGCCAAGCGAGTTTAGAATGAGCTTTAAAATTTTATATTAGGTTTTGTTTAGAAAACCCAAAATGACGGTTGACGTGCGGTACACACGATGACATATCAAGCTATAGGTACATTTCCAGGTTTAGTTGACCTCGCATTGTATAGGCTTTTCGTACAATGAGAAGTTAGTTTATACTGGAAATGTATAGCTTGATTATGTCGTCGTGCGTATCTACTTATCAAACTGTAGCAGTCTAAAAGATCTTTTTCTCATTTTGAATCCCACAAAAATCTAAGTTGACTTTAAAAAAAAGAACAAAAAAAAACGTTGTTTTCTCTCCCCATTGTCATCAGCGACTTTGAGGTTTGAACTTTAAATCAAATTCCACGATTTGATTTAAAGTTCTGAGAAACTTATGCTTTAAAAACTACACCTTGATTTAGACGGTTGTGATGTAAATTCAATATTGAATCCGATTGTGAGTGTGAAGGTGATTTTTTTGAATGAGAATGGAAATATTTGAATGTAGATTTAGTGCTATTGATGCCTTTAGTAAGTATTGTAAAGGTTGTCTGCAAATGTCGACCTTGTTATGCAGGCTGGCAGAAAAATATCTCTGGTTGTATTCGAACATTTAGGTGAATTTAGAATGAGTTTTGAACCAATGATAGAATAGGTGCGTTGATGTAAACATGCTCGCTTGGAATAAACGTACCTAATGATTATAACGTTGTATTATTTCAAAGTCCCCACACTATATTCGTAACAGTACCTACACATAGATAATCAGTTTTTCCAACCGGTTATCAGATTATCCATAAACTTTTGAGTGTCCGTGGAGTTTGCCCGTTCTTCTCCAGAGGAATCTACTACGCTTTGAAATAGGTGACTAGCGTCATAATTCTGACTGACCTTGACAATTCAAAAGTGCCTGAAATAAATGCGTTGAGTCTGAGTTTTCTACTCTCAAAGAGATGTATGGAAGCAACTATGGAAGAAAAAGACGTCATACGTCGACCTCGAATTCCTAAATGGAATCATATTTTTATAGGTTTGATTTATCCTCCAATACCTAGGTCGTGCCGATATGAGGCAGAAAGAAGCATTGTACGTTTACGGGTTAATATTATAAAATATTTCAAGGTATACAGGACATTACCTTCCTACATCCCGAAAAAATTTCGCCCTAAATCTTCATCTCCACCAATAACTCATTCTTGTGACACAATCACAGTTATACCCCATTTGTTTTCACAAATAAGAAAAGGCTCAACTGGGTCTGAGCAAATAGGGGTGGTGGGGTCGGGATTAGGAACAATGCTCAACTTAATAAACGGGACAAATAATATAGGACGTAAATCATAATGGTCGGTTGGAGCTGTCACATTCGTGCTGGTTGGTAGAGCGGGCAATTAATTTGCTTCTGATCAACCTGTTAGGTCGGATGTCGGATACATTTGTTATTTGATTGCGTACAGGAAGTTTGATTGTTTTGATAGGTATATTAATAGTTTCGTATTACGTGAAGGTAATGGTAGTGTTTTATTAAGGTTCTATGGAAAATATTGTAAGCCAAAATTTTCCGACAAAATATCTACTCTGTTTAGGTAAAATAAATTGTATACTATGTTTTGTACCTATAAAATGGATACAATGTTATGAAAGTTGTTGGATAACATTGTATCCACTTTATAGGTACACCTTATAGGTTGTAGATATAAGCACTTTGTATCTCATAATAAGTGAACTATGTTATTAAAGTTCTTATGAGAAATAAATATCTTTAAACCTAAAATGGTTCCTTATCCATGTATACCTACATATGTTTGACGATAATTATAATATGAAAGTACCTAGGTACTCTCTACTTTGTCAAGGGTACAAAATCTGTTCACAGCGGCGATGGGACAATTCGTTTACCATGAAAATTCTATTTGTCTGCGCGGTGGAGGTAACAATTAATCTGGTTGAGATAGGCAGTCCTGTTGGTTTCGAATCCAGTCAACGTTGTTATTCGTTTACCGCCCAAAAGACCGGAACGGGCCCGTAATCGTTTTTACGTCAACTTTTGGAATGTTGAGTGAAATGTTGACAATGTGTGTCCTGAAAGTTGAGGTAGGTTTCAGGAGATTGGGAAAGGGAAAATTACTGTAAAAAGGATGGAGGGGATTTGATGAGTTGAAAGCCAAACATTCTTTGGCCGAGCTATATAGCGTGTATCACAAATTATATATTCATTTATTGCAATCCATAATTATTGTAAAAAAGATGTTACAAAGGGGTAAAAGCTAGGTACAAAACTATGGACCCAGTAAAAGGATATAATGGCACAGCAAAAGGTTAAAATTAAGATTACAAAAAACTAAAGCAAAATATTACCAATATAAAAAAAAATCTAGGTATTTAAATTGATTTAAAGATAACTATGGACATAAATAGCAGCGTAATCGGCTGTTTTACACATTTGCGTCGAGAAAGTTTTGAAGTTTTGTTTGTGACAGAACATTATTTTTTCGCGATTACGATTTTCGTCCCATAGATAAAGTTGTTTAGTTTTATGGTCTGTACTACATCCTTAAATATGACTACACATTTCTGATACACGCTGAGAAACGTCACTAAGTAATAATAGCTGCACGGGTCAATCGATCAAGTTAAGCTATGCTGGTCGCGGTTGTTCCGTGGATTTGTGACCATCTTCACATACCAAGACCCCTCCGTGCCTCGGAAAGTACGTTATGCCGTTGGTCCCATCTGTCTTTCGTGGATCTTTGACAGTCGTCACAGGTCGTCAGTAGTCCGAAAGTCTGACAACCAGTCTTACCAAGGGGTATCGTATTACCCAGTAACAGGTTGTAGAGGTCAGATAGGCAGTCGTTCCATGTAAAATACTGGTATTCAGCTGCATCCGGTTAGACTGGAAGCCGACCCCAACATAGTTGGCTAGGCAGATGACATTCAAAAAAACGTTTAGATTACTTGCACTTGTATGGTTTATTTTATTTCTTGTTTTGATTGTTGTTTTTATTTATTTATGTATAATTGCATGCTGCACTGGTTGACGTCATCACGTCAACGCCGGCTGCCGCTGAAAACCAGCGCTGGGGCTCTGTCTCGTATAGGGTCTTAGCATTATGCTAAGCGATGGCCGTTTTGCGTGAATGTGACACATGTTTACCCCCAGCGTTTTTTGTGTGTTTGTTCTTTTTTATGCGTCATTTTTGCCGCAAATAAATGTATTTTCTTTATTTTTCTTTCTTTCTTTCTTTGTAGCTTGACAGTTGTGTGATAGTGACTTATTCAAAGTACGTGCTAACTAAATTTGAAAGATCCCGTCCTAAAGCTAGGGTGTCATAAGAGCGGTGGCCGCCATATACCTATGTCCGTAATGTCCAAATACACAGTACACTTTAGTACTACTTTTTACACCTTTATGTCAAATACTGGTGAAAATTACAGATTTTCATGACGTCCTTTATAAACATGACGGAAAAGCTCTTTTAGGAAACCTTAGCTTTAGGCGTGGCTGCGCGGTAGCACCAATAGCATCCTAAAGACATTGTTTGACAAGGTGGACAGCTAAAGGGGACCTTGACAAACAATGTCTTTAGGCACTGGTTGCAGGGGCACGTGCCAACATGATGTATTGAACCTCGTAGTTATTAGTAAGTTGTCGTTAGGTTAGTTTGTAAGTTTTACTAACATAGTGTAGCGGTATCTACAACGCCACATGCGAACAACCCGTCATACTGACGTCACGCAAATCCTGCATCTCGCAAGCAGAGTTTATCGCGCTGTTAGCATACATACAAACTTCCCGACATCAGTCGCTGGGGCAATTGCCTGCCAGACACGACACCCGTCTGGCCGGAGGATCCTCCCTTTTCTATGGAGGATGAGTGAACTTAACACCCTGTTCCTCATACCTCTAAACCGGTGACCCCAACGTGATACCGCTACATCACTCCCCTCCGGAGACCGTTTTAAGGCGTTGTTACTAATTCTATTAGATTGAGTGTATTTCTATGTGTGATCCGCAATAAACGATATTATTATTATTTATTTAGTTACTTTTGATTTGTTTAGTATATTAGACTCCGGAACCAGGTTGGGTGAAGCAAGGAAAACCTGTTCAGGTGGAAATTCATAGACGAATCCGCCTTGGAGTGTAGATGTGGTGCTCTTCCGCAAACGATGGGACGCTTAGTATCGTGTCCTGCGTGTCCTGTCAGCTGCACGTTACAGGAACTGATGGACGCTGGTGATGGCGCCAAACAAGTATATTATAGGGCAGAGTCCATGTAGATTGCTATCGACATCGCCATTAATCAAACTTATGTTTTACAACTTTCAAAAGATTTTGATGACTTTTTCTTCCTTACAAATACAAAGTATTCTGATCAGGCGTGAAACAGGTCTATCCAATTTAAACAAAGACCCCAAGGGCTCTTAAATCAGATTCCTAATTTTAATAAGTTAATTAAGAAGAACCCACGCCCTATCAGACATTTGATAAATCGCAATTACTAAAAACAAAATTACCTATTCCCGTCGGTCTGTCGAACAATATTTCAAAAACAATTTCTGTTGTCGGAAATAGGAATGGCGGGAGAACACTGGGCCGATTAATGATGGCTTTGTTCCAGTTTACAAAATACGGGCACGGAGTAGATGGGGACCAGAAGGTCCGTAGAAGTGCACACACACAAAAATACTTAACGGGTTAGACCAAACGAGCAGATACACATTCTATCCCCCAATGGTTCTATGTTTGTTTAGTCTCACTGTAACTAAATCCGCCTTGAGACAGTTTGAGATCTTTGAACGTACTACCGTACGAACGTACGATCGCGCTAACGTCCTAAGGTACTAACCTACATAATTACACACACAGCTGTGCAGTTTAACTCACAAATGTGCTATACTTACATATTTTTATTATTATAATCTCGTATACGGTTTATTAAATTAAATTTTGTGTTTTCATTTCAAAGTGCCCACAGGAGCCCAATTCTCGCGCAAATCGCGTTCGTCCCGCACGAAATCCTTGCCGGTCGTCTCCGCATGTCGCTTATAAAACGGTGAGATATCCAGAAACATCTATTCTCACTACAAGTCTATCAGAAATCACGAGTCTAGGGACAATAATGTTGCCATTATGCGTCCCACGAAGTAATCCCTTCCACATAACGATGCGATTTTTTGTCGTAGTCGTTAATGTACTTTTGACCATCTTAAAAAATGATTTTTAAGGCAAAAACATATTTTGAGCAGCATTATAAAGGTATTTCATTAACATTTATCAATCTAATAATCATTATTGTTTTCGTTACTCCATTTTTATTTTATTATTAACATTGATATAATATAAGGCCTCCGTACAACGGAAAGCATAGCTCATGTTGATTTGTCAACGTCATCGATAGTTGTCACGTCAAAGTAAAGTCAAAATACAATTTATGTTGTTTGTTTACATTGGTCTACATAATAATAGGTAATGAAATAAAACAGAATGACTGCTAATGATATTATAAGTAAGCTGATGACCAGCACAATAACCTAAAAGTTTATCAAGATGGAGAAGAAGAGGAGGAAGGGTGATTGTTTTGAAGAGTGCGGTACTGCACCAATCGGACCGTCCTGCTACACGCTTTTTCAACGACGTTAGGCTTCTGTATCTACGTGTCCTGGCTTCATTACTTTACAAAGGCCCAAAAGATTGTTGGGAAATCCTTGCGAAAACAGATTTCACCCTGAGGGTCGCGTTACTAGTCTCGTCACAACACGAATTCAAATTTCTTTGTGGTCAACATGAAGACTGGGCGAAACGTGAAGTGGTCCGCCGATTCCTAAGCTAACGGACAACGCTTGACTCATCACGCCGACCGTTCGTGTAAACTAGTGATCATATACTGTCCTGTGCTGCACTGTACTGTGTTGTTGTGTGTGTTTATTATTATCACAGATTTAGGTTTATTTTAGTTTAATAGCTTCATGTAGAAGACGTTATTAACTAAACCGCTACGATGGATAGCGAGAATGTGCAAGTGCTCTAGCCGTTACAGTGGCACCCAACTCTAACTTACCTACCAAACCTAACACACTGAGCACTTGCACACTGTCGGCGACAAGACCCTATCTGGGTACCAGGGCGCAAGTAGTAGAGGGACCGCTACAAAGAAAACGTAAAGTAAATAATTCTATGTTAATAGTTAATACTTTAAAGAGATTTATTTTATGTTTCTTATGTTCTAATTAGTATTTGTTATCAGTATTTGTTATTAGTTTTTGTATCCCGAACGAATAAGACTGTTTTTGAAAGGATTCCAATAAGTAAAATTTTGTTCATACATAATTACGTAACTTGGAAAATCACTTTTTTGTTTATGGGTACAATTTAATAATTTTTGTTTTAAATGAAAGGTCTAGATATAAAACCAATAATACCGTTTGATATATGAAAATCGGACCATTGGTTCAGAAGTTATAGTGAGATTTTTATAATCAAAATGTTCCTAGTTGATATTTTGAACAGTTTTTCTTCTAGAAACTTTTTATTGTGTATATTTAAGTTAATTATTAAGCTGTAATTAGGTTAAGGATTACGTAAGGAATAATATATGTAAAAATTGTAAGGATATAATATGGATAAATAAATAAAACAAGGGCTTGACAGATCTCGGCTTAGCGAAAATTAAATTAAAAAAGGGCTCAAAATACACGGTCCGCCTTAAGGGAACTTAGGCCGGTATAAATAGAGCGTCGAAGAGGCAACACTACAAGCAAGAAGTCGAAATCTGCAAGCAAACTTCAACAAGAAAATCTTCTTTTATTTCATCACCTCTTCGCTGCCCGTCTCTAAGAAGCCCTCGATAGTAGTTGTACAGACTACGCATTCAGGGGTGCGTGGGACGTATGTCACCAGCGAAAGTAGTACATCAGAGCATACGTCAAAACGTGGGAGACTGTCCCAGGTACGACCGTAGGTACTGGACGTACCCCGGTTGACCGTTTCACACACTCTGTCATTTTAACATCCGCTTGCTAGCAGGAGTGATTCCCTGACCCTCACTATACGGTATACCCCAAATCTAGAGGTTCTACGTACCGGTTCTACATATGGATTCTACGTTCAGGTTTAAGACAGGACAATCGCTTCGCACTGCACCTGGAGTTTAACTGGGCGCTGCACGCACACCTATCCACTACTACGTATCTATCCCTACATTCCCTACCTATTGTAAATTTGTCACCCAGTGAGGATTATACATATGAACTTTGCTTGTGTGTTTCTATTTCCTAACCCAACTTGTTAACGGCCTGCGCAGCCTAACTGCAAAGCCCTACAATTATTTGCGTATGTTATTTTTGTTACTTAGCTAAGTTTTACATTGAAAAAAATAAAATAAAGACATTTGAAATATTTATTGTTTGAAATGCTTTTGAAACACTTTATTTCTAGTTACAAAATACCTTTATAGGAATACCTTACAGACTCATAAATAAATTCAGTATATACATCCAAGTATAAACCACAAAAACATAATTATTGTCACACCACACATGGTAGTTTACTTTTGATCATGCTTCTCTGTAACATCTAACCACAACTCCAGCCGGTCAAAATTCGTAGTCTAGCTCGACTGCATCGGCCTTCCTTCGGCACTAATAAGACCTTGGCTCTTTCTCTCTCGATATCTGTCGATCCAACCGGGAAATGTACGGGAGCAAAGTGGGCACTACAGCTCAAAAATCCCCGCTTGCAGAAGTAGTACCGCGTTTGTTGTGGTTGCGACGCGATCGACCTTTCTTGCCCTCAACCAGAGTAAAGCCTGGTAAAGCCGTCCTTGTCCATTTGACTGGTTTTAAATCCGGCGCCTTCCGCTTCTGTATCCTAAGTGTCTCATTCATTCGTGCGGTGTCCCACAGGGATCGGTTCTGGGGCCGCTCCTGTGGGACATCGGTTACGACTGGGTGCTGCGGGCAGACCTCCCTGATGGCGTCAGTGTAGTTTGCTACGCTGACGACACGCTGGTCCTGGCGCAGGGGAGGTCGCATCAGGCGGCGGCCGACGCAATGACACGCGGGGTTGCGATAGTCGTGGATAGGATCCGGCAGTTGGGTCTCGAGGTGGCATTGCACAAGTCCGAGGCCATGTCCTTTCATGGGCCCCGGTACGGGCCACCTTCGGGATCTCAACTGATGGTAGGAGGGGTTCACATCGGCGTCGAGACAACGATGAGATACCTGGGTCTCGTCCTTGACAGCCGGTGGAACTTCGTCGAGCATTTCCGACGTTTGGCCCCCAAACTGGAACGGGCCGGGGCCGCCTTAAAGCGGCTCCTGCCCAACCTGAGGGGGCCAAACGCCTCCTGCCGGAGGCTTTACGCGGGGGTCGTGCGGTCCATGGCCCTATATGGGGCCCCGGTATGGGCGCGTTCACTGCGGCTTCGAGCCGCACACTATCTGAACGCGCCCCAGAAGGTGGTAGCCGTAAGGCTGATCCGGGGCTACCGCACGATCTCGCGCGAGGCGGCATGCCTCCTTGCCGGACTGCCGCCATGGGATCTGGAGGCGATAGTGCTTGCGCGCCTGCATGATAGGCGCGCGGAGGCACTACGCCGGGGGGAAACTCTGCACCCGCGGCAAATCGCTGCGGAGCGGACGGACCTCCGGCGCGATCTCATGGCGGAATGGAAGGCGCGACTATCGCAACCCAGCGCAGGGCACGCCGCGATAGCGGCGATAAGACCCCTCTTTGAGGAGTGGCTAGAGAGGCGTCACGGCGCTCTCACGTACCGCCTGACGCAGGTCCTCTCCGGACACGGATGTTTCGGGAGGTTCCTGCACATCATCAGGCGGGAGGAGACGCCCGGGTGTCACCACTGCCCGGATCGCCCAGAGGACACGGTGGAGCACACGGTGGAGGTCTGCCCTGCTTGGGCGGAGACCCGCCGTGTCCTCGTGGAGGCGATCGGCAACGGCGGCGACCTCTCGCGCCCGGCCCTGGTGCAAGCCATGGTCCGGGGCGAGAGAGAATGGGAGGCAGTCACCTCCTTCTGCGAAGCAGTCATGCTAGCGAAGGAGGTGGCGGGGAGGCTGAGGGAGAACACCTCACGCCTCAGCCGCCGCGGGAGACGCTCCGGGCGTCGGGAGCCGCGTGACGACTCCCGGCCACCGTAGGCGCGGGCCTGCGGGCGGTGAGTAATGGGTAGCTCACCGTCCGATCAGGACCAGGCCCGTGCCGGACGGCGCGTTGTGTTCCACGCGCGCCTCAAAGAGATGTCAGCAGAGGACGGGGCCCCACAGGGCCGAAGCCTGCCGGGGCGGTGGGATTTTCCGAAAGGTTAACCGCTGCCCTGGAACAGAAAGGGCTAAGGACGGAACACGGGTGGGTTTTAGTCAGTAAAAGTCTGACACTCCCTTCCGCTCCACCCAGAGCGGGAGGGGTCATTTGATGATTTCCCATCCACAAAAAAAAAAAAAAAAAAAAAAAAAGTGTCTCATTCATCGACGCTACACAAGCAACAACTATCCACTGTTGACAACTTTGGCGGAAGCCTGAAGTTTTCTTCGTGTTTTTCCTTGTTGTGACGGTCGCAGACTCTTCTAAGATGTTTATGAACTCGTAACACATTTTGTAAAAATATATTTATTATTTCCTTTCGCAATTGACACAATTATGATTGACATAACCACTGTTTGACGTTCGCACGAAGGTCGACACAGTCATACGTCACGTCGCGACTGGTCATGACCACTCGTTGCATGACGCATGTAAACTAAGGCATGTCGCGTGTCTTTCCTGCGTGAAATGCTCGAATCGCCATGGCGAGAATAGCTCGGCTTGATTTTTTCGAGGGAAAAGTTCGATTCGAATGTCAATAACGAACGCGAGTTGCGCGAGAATTGGGCTCCAGGCCGCCATCCTTACAGTGCGCGTTTATGTATGCGCCTGTTTTTGCTGTGTACATGGACCTGGCCTTCTGTTCTAATTTACCTATTTTGTGGTCGTGCTCTGGTATTCCAAGTTCTTATTAATGGAGTTAAAACTCCAGGTGGACGTCGCGGTTCATGCTCTAGTAGAAACCACCCTGGGGGACTGCATAAAGACTTATATTTTACACAAGATTTATTTCTTCTTGAAACTATTCTTTTGAGCGGGGGAAGTAATGTGCTGCTGGGGAGTTTGTTGCGCCACTTCTTCTTCCCAGCAATAGCACTAGGAAGTGGTGAAGGGCGGGCGTTTTTGGGGGACTGTCTTTTGTAATTTTGACGTTCAAAAGTGCTGATTCTCAGCCTAATTTGAATAAATGACTTTTGATTTTGATTTTGATTTTGATAATGATGCGCAGAATTCTTGTGGGATAATTTGTCGACTTTGTTTGAGCAGGTATCTTTAATCTGTATACATTATATTTAATGATTGTTATCAATAGACTATATCGGTTGTAAGTCTCACATAACGTTATAATTCCAACTGTTATTACACAACAGTACTCTAGCAACATCTACACCGCCACATGCAATCTACACATCATACTGACGTCAAGCGAAATCCTGCATCTCGCAAGCAGAGTTTACCGTGCAACATAAAATATGTATACAACGTCCTGACATCAATCGTCGGGCAGTTCCCCACCAGACACGAAACCCGTCTGGTTGGAGGATTCTCACTTTTCTATGGAGGAAAGTGAACTTTACACCCTGTTTCTCATACCTCTATAGTACTACTACTGCTGTTGTTGTACTGTTGTGTGTAAAAGTTCTACTAGTAGTATACTGTTATGAAGGAAAGGGATAGGGTCCCTATCTTTTTTCCATACACTTCTGTTCTCAGCAAATGCAGGCCAGTCCTTTTGGTGGGAGCCAAGTACGTTCCCCCCACCTACACTTCAGTCTGTCGCTCAACAGCGCGAAAAATGTATTTAATAGTTATTTAGTAAATTTATAATAATGGGTGTGTATTGCAAGAATTCCTGCATATCTTATAGCCCACCAAAGGTACTAACCCACTTAAGCCCACATAAGGACACAACGGAGCTTTCAGGTTGTAAAATATTTCAATAATATTAAGAAAAAATATAACACGAACGTAATGAATCTGATCCATTCTCTAACCAATCCGAAGCAAAAAGGCCAAGTTAATATTAACCGACGTTGTTTTCCGATGAAACTCTATCGAATTTCCGTTTGCCAGTAGCGTGAGATATTTGGTTCCTACGGTTTCGGATTATTAATTTCAAATTTTATAATAAGTTAACAAAAGTAAATCCTTAATTAAATTAAAGTTTTAAGGTCTTAATCTTTAGAATTAATTGAATACTAATTAAAAATGCCTAAGCTGTAGCAAGTTTTGTTGAAGAATAATTAAATAGAGATCGTCCCCATTCAACTTAGCCTCTTCGCGGTTGTTGTGGGACATAGGCATCCCCCATGCTCTTTCGCATCCAGTCTATCCCAGTCACCTTTTTGAGCTCGTCTGTCTACCTAGCTGGGGGGCGTCCCACACGCGGTTTTTACTCCAGGGGGTCTACTCCAAAGTGTAAAGTGCGAATGTTCGGATCGGACCGACACATGGCCGAACCGAATATTATGGAAAAATGCGAAAAAAGTTCGGATCGGCTCAGTTGGGTCGGGACCATATTCGGGGTCAATATTCCAAAGAGTGTAGGAGTGTAGGATCGGAACCGATCGAAACAAATAGTAACTTCGTAGCAGGAAACGGCCGAACATTCGGCCGATACTACTTCGGAGTAGACTCCCAGGACTCGAGATCATCCTCAATCTACGAAAAATATTTTCTATCAATCATGGAAGATATGTGTATTTGAGGAACTATTCATAAAGAAATGAATGTGTCTGTCGTCTTAGTAACATAAACTTACTGAGTAAAAGAGGGCTAGATCACTAAAGGCTAAGTTGATTGATGAATTGATATATAAGGCAAACACAAAAAACATACTAGTAGTATCAGTTTACCCATCCATCAACATACAGACAAAGTGATCTATCTACGAGTAGATCTATATACAAATATTGATTATATTTACCCTAGAATTATCAGAGTACTCTAGAATAACAAGGAAAAAAGTCAATCAATCTACCTAGCCTTTATCCCAACTATGTTAGGGTCGGCTTCCAGTCTAACCGGATGTCCTCTCCAACCCAGTTACTGGGTAAAACGATACCCCTTGGTAAGACTTGTTGAAAAGGCTGAGCTTTAGGGCTTCTGACCACCCTTAACGACTGTCAAAGATCTACGAATGACAGCCGGGATCAACGGCTTAACGTTCATTACGAGGCACGGAGGGGTCTCGATATAATAGATGGTTACTCTCTATATTTGAATTAAAAATTTGAGATAATTTTCAAGTTATGGAACAACAAACTGAATGTCATACTTAACAAAGTTCAAATTCCATTGCAACCTAAAACTTATTAGGACATTTTTGTTACAAATGGTCACTCAAAAATAAACTTAGAATTCATTCACATAAAGTAGATAACTGATTAAGTGATGAGGGAATGTCAATTATCTGAGATTATGAACACTGCTATACAAACCATCCGCGGCAAGCGTAGCTTAACACGTGCGGCTATTATTATTTAGCCATGGCCCTCCAGAGTTCACGAGAATTCATTAAGGAAATACTTGTAAATACTGTACTTAATAAATAAACCATACTAAGTAAGTATTATCAGTAATCACTGGGAAAATAATTTGCCGCCTCAAGGGAAACTGGGATATCTTAAAGAGAATTATCTGTAACATAATGAATCATATTACGATGACCATGGAGCATAGAAAAACGAATGTGCCGAAGGATTAAATCCTTTTTGGGCGATACCGAAATTTCATCTCCATCATTTCAGCCAAAAGACGCTCATTACTGGACATATGCCTCCCCCAAACATCGCCACTTCGACCAGTTCTGTGCTTCTCGCATCCAGCATACCCAAAGATGTATAGGTAAATAATTAAGGCATACGGTGCGATTTAACTGATTGTGCCTCCTTCATAATGAACAATATGGCTTTACAAAATTACGTCACATACAGGTGTCACGTCACGACGACAGATACGGGTGTGGATCTGCTGAACCAAATATTTAACGCATGGGAGAACTTGCAAAATGCTGTTGTAATTTTTTTCTAAGATTTCTCCAAAGCCTTTGATTGTGTGCACCATGACACGCTTTTGCGGAAACTACGTAATTACGGAGTCCAAAACGAAGCTTTCAAGTGCACTCTGGGGAGTTTGTTGAGCCACTCCTTCTTTCCAACTAAAGCACTAGGAAGTAGTTAAGGGCGGGCGTTTTATGTAATTATGATGTTCGAAAAGTGCTGATTCTCAGCCTAATTTGAATAAATGACTTTTGATTTTGATTCTGTGGCATAACATAACTTCTATGTTATTGTGTGCCAGGAAAGAAACTTGCAGAGTGTAAATGGGGCCTTAGTTTGTTTAAATTAAGTTTTGGGATAGTGAATTCTTCTTCATCAGGGATCGTATAGGGAAGTGTAAAAGCCATAATTTTTTTTATATAATAAATAATAATAATAATAATAATATCCCTGGACATTTCACACAGCACCATTTGTCCCAAGCTAAGCAACCTAAAGCTTGTGTTATGGTAACAAGATGGCTGATAAACTACTTATAATCAATTTTTTTTTGTAAATACATACATATTATAGATAGAAAAACACCCAGACTCGGAACAAATACATGTAGGTCATACAAATATTTGTTCCGTGCGGGAATCGAACCCGCGACACGCAGCGCAGCAGTCAATCGCTTAACCACTGCGCCAACCGTGCCGTCAATAATAATAATAATATCCCATTATCGCATGGACATTTCACACAGCACCATTTGTCCCAAGCTAAGCAACCTAATGCTTGTGTTATGGTAACAAGATGGCTGATAAACTACTTATATACAATTTTTTTTTTTTTGTAATTACAATCATATTATAGATAGAAAAACACCCAGACTCGGTACAAATACATGTAGATCATACAAATATTTGTTCCGTGCGGGAATCGAACCCGGGACACGCAGCGCAGCAGTCAATCGCTTAACCACTGTGCCAACCGTGCCGTCAAATATAAAAAAGGGATGACGCTACCTATTGGTCTTGTTCTGGTCTGATCTTCTTTTTCCACTGGAGCAACGATGCTATAGACTGGCCCTGGGCATGCTTCAAAACACTGATAGAAATTATAGTATACTATTTTATAGAACCAAGTTCTTCCAAAAGAACAAATAGCTGTGCTGCTAGGGTGTTTGTTGCGCCACGTCTTCTTGCCAAATAAAGCAGTAGGAAGTTGTGTAAGGCAGGCCTTTTTGGCAGACTGTGATTTTGACGTCCGAAAAGTGCTGATTCTGAGCCTAGTTTGAATAAATGACTTTTGATTTTGATAGTTTTGAAGTAGTGTGACATTCAAGGCAAGAGTGAACAGGCCTCTTTTGGGCACGGTCGATCCATCGTAAATGAATAGCTTTCCATCAGGCGCTTTTCATATGTCAAGAAAAGGCAGGAACCGGAACAGGAAAAAGTTGGTTGCATGGTTACTAATCTTTTTGGTTGACTGTACACAATCAGCACTTTGCAACTTGTAGGCAAAGGCTGGCTGGCTGGCTGGTAGGCTGGCAGGTGTGCATTTATTTATACATTTTCTAATGGAAGCGATTCGGAGAAGCACTTTAAAGAACCAATCAAAATTTTGAAGCACTTTAAGCAAAATGACGAATGGGATAATATAATAAACGTAACATCGCTTGATGACTGACTTTCCTGAACAAATTATGCCAAATTATGTTAGAAGAAGAAATAAAGCACAAACATAAAAAAGAATAACTTGGGGCAAAATATGCGTCACAGCCACGCAAAACGGCCATCGCTCAGCATAATGCTGCAACCCTATGCGAGACAGATCCTCAGACTAGAAGCTGACCTCAACATAGTCGGTAAAAACCAAGGTAGATGATGACTTATCCCTTTTCTTTCTAAGATTCTAGTCCAAGATGAATCGCTCACGCCACGAACATTTTGACCAAAGATACTTGTTAGTCGGCATAATTAATTACATTTTAAGGCTCCAGCAGACAGCCGCAACGCGACGGTCAATGCAATCCTTATAGAAGAATTTTCCATAAAGTTTTCATAGAAACTGTTCTCGTCGCACCTGTCTGCGGGTGCCTTTGAGGAAAAATCGTCGTTTTTACATCATTATGCATATTATGTCGGCAGTCATTATTCATTGGAATGTGATGGCGGGGGATTTGGGAGCGTGACTTTATTTATAATCTTCTTTAATTACTTAGGTAAGGTTTATTTTTTGTAAAGATTTGGGCATCGTTGTGGCAAAAACTTGAAACGAGCGTAACAGGATGTTGTGTGAAACTTTCAGTATTGAATAGAGCAGCCTTCTGATCACTATAAAAAGTATTTAGTGTTGGTAACCACCACAATTTATCTATACAATAACTAGCTTTTGCCCGCGACTTCGTCCGCGTGAAGCAACTTTCTTACATTTTTTCCGTAAGAACCATCCTCGTACTTCAAGGAATATTCTAAAAAAAGAATTAGCGAAATCGGTTCAGCTGTTCTCGAGATTTGCGCTTAGCAACACATTAAGCGATTCATTTTTATATTATAGATAGCAATGAGTAAGCCTGACACAGCCAGAGGAAGTCTGCGCGAAGGCCCCTTTCTTCATGCGATCTCTCAGTGCTGTAGCAGGCGTCGAAGCTAATGGAAGCGCGTCCTCCTGGAGATGCTTCCATCCGCCGAAGTGAGTCTGATGCATTGCACCAGATATCAATCTCACATTAGATGACTTGTCAATGTTTATATCAACATAATGACACTATCTTGATGGCTCCAACACACTTTGTACGAGTATTAAATTATTAGTACACTAGCTTCTGCCCGCGGCTTCGCCCGCGTGGATGTCGGAAGTTATCCCACGGGAACGTGCTACCAGGATAAAAAGTATGTGCTTCCCCAGGATGCCATCTATCTCTTTGCCAAATCAGAAGTTCAGTGTTTTAGGCCTGGAAATGTAACATACAGTTTCAAGTTCAAATCCTCCCCTAAAAACCGAATCACTCCTTTTTGCCCCGTCAGGGGTCAATTTCTACAACAACAACAACACAAACAACAACAACACACAACAACAACACACAACACAACAACAACAACAACACACACACAACAACTTTTTCTATGGGACCAAACCTGAAATCGCGATTTCAGGTTTGGTCCCATAGTAAAAGTTGTTCATAATGATGAGTACAATGACCCCTTAAAAGAATGCCAATGAATTCAATTTCATCCTGTAGATGAAGACTTTGTTTGAACGCGTTAATCTATGAAACTTACAGTCTGATTTAAAAAAAATCTTTTTGCGTTTGAAAGCCCAATTCTAGAGAAAGGTTATTTAACATCTCGCTAGGACTCTGCCTTAGGAGTTGAGAAAAAAAAAACCGGCCAAGTGCGAGTCCGACTCGCACACCGATTCCATACAATTTAAAATTATTAAAAATATTTTTATTATATGATGTAACTAAAAATTTATGGTTTTCACAATTTTTCCTTTATCTGTGCTATAGTACCTACTCTGTGGTGGAAGTACCTGTAGTGGAAGTACCTACACTGTAGGTTTTGATTCCCTTGCGAGTGTCGAAAATTTGCGGCATAAACGGCTGTATCTTTTGATTGCGTTGGCTTAGAAGTTTAATTTTTTCACATCTCCAAGGGTCAGTAGACCTGAGTATTTGATATAAATTTCAGCTTGATACCTCCACGCGTTTAAAAAGGGTCTTGACAGACAGACAGACAACAAAGTGATGCTAGTAAGAAAGGACGCTAAGCAAAAACGAAGTGATAGCATGGGCAGGCGATGCGATGCGATGGGGTGGGTTGGGGGAACAAGAAATTTCTCCTCATACATGAGGAACCAGAATGTATCATTTAGTAGAATGAAAGCTATGTCAGCAGGCATAAGGGGCATTTCACGTGAAGCGGACAGGAAAAAAAATGTCAGGTTTTGGATTTTGTTCATAATTGGGTCAATTGTACTTCCATGAGACCTGAATAATCGTACGTAATTTTTTTTTTTTTTTTTTGCCTAGTTACGGATTTATGCGACTTCAAAGAATTACCAAAATTTGAGGAACTGATTTTTCGATAGCTATTTATGAAGTTAACCAGATGGATTGAGCAATATGTAAACAGTGTTTATTTGAGAATATTAATTGTTTTTCTTAGAAATTTATTACAATTTGTTTTTTTTTTTTTTTTTCTTATAGTAAACCGGAAGTTAAAAGTCAGTTTTTTTTCAACTTCGCATTTTTTCATATTTTTTATTTTTACCTGAAAACATACCTTGTAGTATAGAAATATCATGTGAAAAATTTCAGAATGGTATCTCGATTCGTTTAGAAGATAGAAGAACTAAAGTACGAAGGTGCCGTAAGTCGCGTAGTACTGGGCGGTACTTTAGTGTGGAAGTCTTACTCGCCAACGCAAGAAAACGATTCATGTCATTAAAAAATCGAATCGTATCCTGTTGTGACCTGTAGCGCCATCTCTTTTCTACCAAAAACATCAAATGATTTTTGATGAAAATCAAATCACAAGCGTGCAGTTTGAGCAATGGGTAGGCATTGCTCAAACTGCACGCTTGTGATTTGATTTTCATCAAAAACCATTTTTAAATGATCACGAATTGCATCCAATCTAGGACAAGAAACACAACATTCACTTGGAGATGATTTTGATGTCATCAAATAACAAATTGGTGTGGAATTGGGGCACATCATCATGCGCAAGCACTCTTTCCAAGATGAAACAGGCATGTTGGTTTCTGCAGTAAGCGAATCAATGTTTCCTCCTGCTAACATTAGTTTAACATTCATACGCATACAAGGTGTGTGCCAGAATCCCCAGCTAGGACACATTGTTTAGGTCTCAATGTAAAAAACTTGGTTAAGCCTACTTTAATACCAGGATATTCAATTTTGAATTTCTGATACAACTCATCGATATTGCACATTAAAAGTTGTTTTTGTAAGTGCGTCCTTTTGCCGTCGTCTAATTTAACTGAGATAAAATCCTTCTTGCCAGGCATCACTCTACTAATAATAATAATAATTACGTTTATTTCAGATAACTAGGATCCAGTGTGTTAGTAGTACAATAACTTAAACCATGTGTTAGCAACATAACCTTAAACTAATCGCCCCCTGCCCGACCCACGAATCGAGGTATCAATATTCATGTGAGCATTAATACATCGACCCATGTATAGACAGTCAAGTCTACTAGCTATCATACTTAAAACGCTGTTGCGACTAGCCCGCACTCTGCTCAGCATTGACGCGCACCGCTTGCGCAGAGTAGAAAATGTGATGTCTTCTCAAAGATAAAAAGCTCTCACCAAATGTTCGGTTACCACTGGTACCTTACGACCGCTACGAGGATTAGGAGACAACAAAATACCAAATTGCGCCACAAGTTTCTTTGCTTTTTTCACTTGTCGTCGTGATGTTCGAAATTCTTCTGCGAGTTTATTTTCACTCCAAGACCCAATGTGCCCCAATTCCACACCAATTTGTTATTTGATGACATCAAAATCATCTCCAAGTGAATGTTGTGTTTCTTGTCCTAGATTGGATGCAATTCGTGATCATTTAAAAATGGTTTTTGATGAAAATCAAATCACAAGCGTGCAGTTTGAGCAATGCCTACCCATTGCTCAAACTGCACGCTTGTGATTTGATTTTCATCAAAAATCATTTGATGTTTTTGGTAGAAAAGAGATGGCGCTACAGGTCACAACAGGATACGATTCGATTTTTTAATGACATGAATCGTTTTCTTGCGTTGGCGAGTAAGACTTCCACACTAAAGTACCGCCCAGTACTACGCGACTTACGGCACCTTCGTACTTTAGTTCTTCTATCTTCTAAACGAATCGAGATACCATTCTGAAATTTTTCACATGATATTTCTATACTACAAGGTATGTTTTCAGGTAAAAATAAAAAATATGAAAAAATGCGAAGTTGAAAAAAAACTGACTTTTAATGTTAACTTCCGGTTTACTATAAGAAAAAAAAAAAAAAAACAAATTGTAATAAATTTCTAAGAAAAACAATTAATATTCTCAAATAAACACTGTTTACATATTGCTCAATCCATCTGGTTAACTTCATAAATAGCTATCGAAAAATCAGTTCCTCAAATTTTGGTAATTCTTTGAAGTCGCATAAATCCGTAACTAGGCAAAAAAAAAAAAAAAAAATTACGTACGATTATTCAGGTCTCATGGAAGTACAATTGACCCAATTATGAACAAAATCCAAAACCTGACATTTTTTTTCCTGTCCGCTTCACGTGAAATGCCCCATAATGCATCGTGTAGTTCAAAATAAATATAAATTATGATGTAGGTATACCTATACTCGTATAAGACTACAAAAACTAGAGGAACAAAGTGTATTAGATCTTTCAGAGAGCGAATAAAATAGGCAAAAACGATGACAACTCTGCGACACATCTGTGTTCTTGCTTAATCTTAAGTTCGTTTTATTGTAGTATGGTCGTTGGTCGGTAGGTGGCGCCAAATTAACAAATACTTGTACAGAGATCAAATCTTCAAGGTCAACGGGCAAGGTAAGGCCCTTAACCACTGAGCCATGACGACCTTGATTACAAATTGAAAACAATAATAAATATCTAAGTACATTATTATGTTTAAAATTCTATCCATGCTCAATCAAATTCAAATAACCTTTCTCTTATTAATAACAAGTTTCTGCCCGTGGCTTCGTTCGCGAGGAGTTCTAATTTTTTGGCGCGGAGCACTCATTTTTTTTTCTAAAATAAAATTAGCCTAAATCGTGTAACTTAGGCGACTTTTATAACATCAGCAACCTACCAGTGAAAGTCCCGTTAAAATCGGTTCAGCACTTTCGGAGATACGCCGGAACAGACAGACAAACATACAAAAAATAAAAAATAATGTTTTTTTTTTATAAGTACCGCACATACCTTCATATACATTTCGTAAAAAGCTTTTATTTTCTATTACAAACAGACACTTAAATTTTATTTATTTGTATATGTATATTATGTTTATGTGTAGATAGGTACGTAGAAACAGTTTGATTTACATTTAACGAAAAATCCATGACCAGCATATACAATATACAAACCAAGATAGATTATATCAATGTTTGCAACATTGATATAATCTATCTTGGTTTGTATTGCGTCTATTTGCAATACAAAATGTCAATATGACGGCACGGTTGGCGCAGTGGTTAAGCGATTGACTGCTGCGCTGCGTGTCGCGGGTTCGATTCCCACACGGAACAAATATTTGTATGACCTACAAGTAGTTGTTCCGGGTCTGTTTGTGTATGTGAGTTTAAATGTTTGTGAACGCACCCACGATACAGGAGTAATTCCTAGTGTGGGGCAAAGTTTTTCTTAAAAAAAAAAAAAAAATGGTCAAGATGTATCGTCCGTCTGAAAATTTTCAATGCAAAAGTTTGAAGATAGGTCCATGAATACCAGTTTGGTATGATTGAATTTTTATTAAATTATCAGCATTAACGATAACTCGATTTCAATGTTAGTGATATATTATTCAACAAAATAGTCAGAGGTTCTATGAAATAAATATTATAATTATTATTTTATATCACACGAATTATTTCAGGTTAGAGTTAGCCAGCATTACAAAAATACGAAATAGGTATTCTATTTGTATAATCTATTTATTAATCTTCATATTTTTATTTATCTATGTAGTTCGATAAAGGACAATGAATGAATGAACTAATTGTTTCAATAATTTGCTCAAAAAAACAGCTGTTGGAGCCGTGGTGGCCGACTGATAACGGCCCTAACTTACGAGTTGTAGGTTCGAACCCAGACAGGCGTTTTACTTTATAAAATTTATTTCATCACCACTGCTCTCAATATCGGTGAAGGAAAACATCGTGAGGAAACCGGCATGTCTTAAGACTAAAAATTCGAAGACATGTGATCTCTATCAACCCGCACTGGGTTCATGTGGTGGATTACGGCCCTCTCACGGAGAGGAGGCCTGTGTGCTGCATAAAAAAACATAAAAAGTAAAAAATATTCAGTAGGTTTTCAAAAACAAAACCAGATATATGCTTTTATTTGTCTCCTCTGACTCATTCGCTAGTTCCGTATCCGTGTTCTCTGTTCGTTATTCGCATTGCTATGCATCACATTCATGATTGCGTCTCAGGCGCCTTAGAGCAGCGCTTGGTGCGAGGTAATGGAACACGACATAGTAACAACACGCTCAGCTGTTGTAGAAGAGCGTATACGGATCAAACACATTATTGGTAGTCTGGGAGGTACAGAATTTTAATCTATTTTTACCAGACTGGGCGATAGCAAAGACAGGGTTATGCTTTTTACGTCATCTTCGTATGTGGAATTCTTTAGACCCTCGAAGCATGCTAACGGCTGGATGGATTTTGATATATAAGGTATTTATCGACTCGTCTAGGTAGTGCGATGCTTTTATTGAAGTCAAAACGTTACGTTTTACAAAAAAAAAAAAAATAGTTGTACCATGGTCATGTGGTAGCAAAATAAAGGGCTTGAAGGGACAATTCTAAAATTATAACACACTAAAACTTATAAAAAAAAACGAAATATCAAAAAAAAAACCCGAATCCATTCAACCAAACATGCGTTTGTTTTGAAATTTTTAGTAGCAGTCAGGTTTCTAGTTAAGTAAATCGTTAGTTTGTGCCAAATAAATGTATTTTCTTTCTTTCTTTCTATCGAGTGTGAGTGACAAAATTCGATTGGCACCATCAGTTTTTTCAATCCTACTCCACCACTAAGAGCGCAGACTGCGGGGCATGTAATTGAGCAAAGAGAACATTAAATAATATTAAACTTTTTCGAATTCTTTGACGGAACTGCCATTACGAATTCAAAAAAGACTGCTGCTTAGCGCTCATACACACGAGCGGCACACGTCAACGGCAGGGGTAACTGCAGTAATCGACGAGGTGCTCTAGAATACACCTTCATGCCTCGCTGCAACACATCTAACCAGCTGATTTTCGCGTACAACCAGTCACGGTGCTTACGACCATTAGGAAGCAGTGTAGATCGAGAAACTAGTCTGTTCGACACCGGACACCCAAAGTTTTGGTGTTTAACTAATATGTGAGTACTTAGTTGCCTTGTTAGGAATAGAGCTCCAGTGGCTAAATTAATTTAGGGTGTCGAATTAGCTACTTGGAAACTGCTAAAGCCCAGTTTTTCTTTTGGGTCCTGGGGGGTGATTCCGTAACACACTATCGTAGTGTTATTGAGTTTTTCCATTAGGAATTTCTTAGTAAAAGCCCGGAGTTTGGAAGTTGGCGGTGTGATCACCCATGCCTCGGAAAGCACATTAAGCCGTTGGTCCTGCGCCTGATCTCTCTCTGGTCGTGTCGGATTGCCGGACCATGAGAGTGAGGGAAGAGGGAGTGCACCTGTGTCTGCACGAACACTTATGCACTAAAATATCTCGCACGCCGATGGCTACTCTCCGTTGAGATTTGCCACCGGGGCCTAAATACTGTCTAGAGGACTATTATTTACCAATCGCAATCTGAATCATTTTGAAGGATATTGCTAATCCATTGCTTCGTATGTTCGAAACATTTGTCTGCTCAACAACGTGAATACCGCAATAAATGTTGTTGAACTGTCAAAATGAAAGCCGTTCCTACTGGATTCCTACTGTGAGTGTGTTACGCAATTAACCCTCTGGACTTAATGTGGGTAGGATGTTAAAAAACTTTACGATGCTTGTAAAAGAAGAAAGTAGGTGGTGTAATTCTGAACATAGAGACACACGAGTACACGAGTACATTTCAATTATATGTGGTTAGCTAGCGACCTCGACTATTGATCATATAATTCTGGCCTGAGCAACCAGCAGCAAGTTCCCTTAGACGTCACTGCTTGCGGTAGCGTGGAGGTCCGGTTGCCTTCTTCTCTCAAATATTGAGAGGGGGGTAATGGCTGATCTTTGAGTTATGATCGTGAACGGGTGCTGCTTGTGGTGACTGGTCGTCTTGCTGACCATAGTTTTGTCATTGTTATTAGTAATTAACTGTTTATTGATTTTACTTCGATGGTCCTAGTTTATCATTTGTGACTTCGAGTGACAGCAATGTGAACATAACCTGCATTATATAAATATGCAAGCTGTCACCCCTATAAGCTTGTAGGCAGGTCAGGTATTAAATTTTGTTTACGGTATTCGATTTTTTTTTGCTTGAGCAGGTATAGTTGTCATTGTATTTATTGGTATATATTGGAGTGGCTAGCTGACATATTGCAAATAATTTAATTTAATGTTTTGTGTCTTGTAATATCAATTACTTTGCATTCCTACTATTGTATAGAAGCAAGTTTTTTTAAGTAAAACGACAGCTGTGCAGCTGGGGGGTTGGTTGCGCCACTTCTTCCAAGCGAAAGCACTAGGAAGTGGTGAAGAGCGGGCGTTTTGTCTTAAGTAATTTTGACGACAAATTTTCAGCCTAATTTGAATGACTTTTTTATTTGATTTAAATAATTGAAAAAATAATTTTCACTGTAGATTCAGAGAAAAACTATCCAAAATATTTCGTACCTTAAAAGCGAATGAAACAGCCACCGGTGTGCTCTTGATATTTGGTCGATTGGTTGGGTAGTCAAAATTTTCAGTCTCTTCCTGGTTTTTAACAATTTAATCCGATACTTACCTGCCTTACCTGTACTCCCGTGCGCGTTCCGCGAAGTCGAGTCCCGTTTCGGTGGTGTTATTCGGTGTTTTTACATACTTTTTGGTCATAAAATCAGTTTTTTCAGGATAATTCCCGATTTTTCTTCGGGATTATTCCAGGAACACAAATAGTTGACTAGCCCGCGCGGAGACGCGTCTTTTGACACCTCGCACGTGCGCCTAGCTCGGAAAAAATTTTTAATAATTTGGGATAAGGGCAGGAGAATGATGATGATGGTTGGGTAGTCAAAAGGTGGGGTAGTAGTTAGGCTTACAATCTAGCCTAGGGCGATGTGTTGGTTAGTTTGCCTAGGTAGGTACACGAAGCTCAAAGCCTTTGCTTTGAAATTCGTAACCTCCCTGGTTACGAATTTCGATATCTGCGAGAGTGAGAAAATCAACATTGCTTGGGATTAACTGCGGTTAGCAATCAAAGAGAAAACATAGTAAAACTGATTTTGTACGAATATATTAATATTTATTGACTGTTTCTTTTATTAGATTTTTAGTTTTAGTTTAGTAGGATGTATTTTAAAAACCGGAATAAATTCATATTATTATTATTGTATCAATAAACTCAGCCTATCGCAGTCCACTGCTGGACATAGGCCTCTCCCAGACTGCGCCACAACACCCTGTCCCCTTTCGCATCCAGTCTGTCCCAGCCAGTTTTAAGGTCGTCGGTTCATCTAAAATTGTTTATGAAAATGAAAGTTAAATTCCCTTTATAAGAGCTTTCGAGCAAACAAACAAAACTAGAGCGAGTTTTAATAAATAAACACTTTAGTCACGATCGAGTTTAATAATTTCAGCTCAATCTCAATAAACAAAAGCGTGTGTATGTTAAGTAGTTAGTTCTGAACTGACCAATTTGTAAAGCATGATACATTCCGGCTTCTCCGGGTGACAATTCTAGTAGCTAATAAAGATCATATTCGCAAAACATGTATTCCTTTGTATGAAACTGACAATTGTCAAGAACAATATTTATACTATGACATTTGCTTACTTTGTAAAGTATTCTATTATTTTAATTATTGTGAATGTGAAGTCTATGTGGGCTATGTGGGTCATTTTATTTATATTATTTTTAATTTTACTCTCTGTTCTGTTAGTTTTTGTCATGGTCTGGGAGTTTGAGTAATTAATGTGGCCTACCCAAATGTCCTTTCTTTGGTATTGTTCGTCGAAACGTCGAGCTCCTTAAGTTTTGAGTTGAGCTGCACGATTTGACAAATGCGTGCACTGGCTGGACAGGTCCTCTCAATCTGTGTGGTTCTTTCCACAAAAAACCATCTCAGACATCGATCTACATGGTCTTCATATGATCTGACCAAGATTATGTCTGGACTTTAAAAGAGACACCTCTGAGTTTGTTTCGGCCTTTCTTCTCAGACTAGTCAGTTAGGAAACGCCGACCTCATCTAGTTTTAAAATATGATTGACGTGTAAAAGTGTTTGTACAATCCTACTTACAAAAATAAAATCATTTATCATTTAACGCATTCTCCCGTCGAATACACTGTAGTAGCAATCGTTTCGTAGACCAATTTTTACTGGCCTTGAATTCACAATGCCATAAAATTAGCCAAAACGCCTAGGAAATCCAGCTATACTGCAAATCAAGTGCCAATAAAGTGCTTAAAGCTGAACATCAATTTTGTAAGTACCCTATTATGAGTTGGTAGCCGATGCCAAAACCGCCAGCGATTTGCGGCCTTACATGGCCACATTTATGGCAAATGCCAAATATTGGACTAGGCAAACAAGCTAGAGTGCTTTGAAATTTATTTAGCGTTTAATATTTCATGTTGGAATAGATTGTTGGTCGAAAGTTGGCGTGCGTTTGTGGAATGTTTGTGATGTTTATGAGATAGTGGCGCAGTTTATCCTGTATCTGTGAACTTTTTATGTGAAATGATACCTATTATTCTTTTTTGCCGTTTTGTTTTTTATTATGTTGAATCATCATCATCATCGTTAAGTAAGAGGGCTCCCACGTTTTATGGTCAGGCATAAATGAAGATAGCATTCAAAGCAAGGTACTTTCAACAGCCTCCTTTAATAGATATTTAGTCGAAATTACCGAACAGAAAGATTTGAAATCCAGTAGCCCCCCCCCGCCCCATACTTTTTTATCTCCCTAGTCACCATTCAATACTTCCGGCTAGACGCAGACTCATCCAATTCCAGCAAAAAAAATCACCGCAAAAGCGATGTGGAAGCCTTTTTTAATACCGGCACATAGGTACTATATCCATACAGCAGTGTGATAATCGGTTCCTAATGAATGCTGATCTAAATTGCACACTAATGCAAGCACAGTGTCCGTTGGCCAGTCCAGCCCGGACTTCGAATTTATGTTAATCTCTGCCTCGAATAAAATTACTCTCTGTTCTAATGTAGTTTTAATAGCTGTCTTATTTCTTTTAGTATTAAGGTCAGATTGGCTTGAGGTTTGCAGAATATTGATAGTTGGATTAGCTTCTTTTTCAGTGAAAAAAATTAGCAATGTTACGAAAATGTTTTATTTTATTATTGTCAAATTCCAGTTGTAGGTCCAATATGAATCATAATCATTTATTTATAATAGGTATTGTTACAGTGTTGATCTTAAAGTTAGTAATTAAGTTTCTTAATACATATTCAGACATTTGACATGCAAAACATTATAATATATTTAGTATAAATAAATAATTAGAGTATAATAATGTTCAATGGCATGCTTTCAATTCCAGTTTCATTAATTCATTATTATTATTAATTAATTTTACAATACAATCAATATATTTTATAAGTATTTATAGTTTTTATTCAGTTGAATTAATGTTTTATTTTCATAATTTCTTAACTGCCTATTTACATTAGGTATTACATTAAAAGACTAACTAACTAAAACAAATACAAAGAAATTGAATATTAACTATCGTCACATTCAATTTAAAACCTTATTTATAAATTCATTTCGAGAATACAGTCGTTTTTCCAGCAGCCATAACTTTAACTTTACAAAAAATTAATTATTAGGTACATACTATCGCCAAAACTGTCAAACCATTTTGAAAACAAAATCCCGTACTCATAATGACACGCTGCGTTCGTAAGTAAAACAAAAGAGGATCCTTTTTAGGTCGACTAATAATATGAGCTGCAAGCAGAGGGGCAATTCTCGTAATTTTAGGAAAGTTCACAGTGTGATCTCAGTCTCAATCCGTCCTTCCTTCCCAAACTTGTAAAAAATGTAGGGAAATTAGGAGTCTTTTACTTCTAGTTTCCCTACATTTTTGACAAGTTTTTGACATTTTTTTGTAGCCGAGACGAGTCTGCGACTAGATTTTGAACGTTTTAAATTACGAGAATTAGCCTTCAGAAATGGTCCTTACGGTGGGCACATTTAGATTTTGGCGATACGAGTAGTACCTAACTCTTTAAAGTTCTTTAGTATTTTGTTATAGATAAATCTACTCATATGAGAACAGTTCTTTTTATACAGAGAAGTTCTTGGTGCCCTAGGCAAAACTACTCTATCTGGATCTCTATCTTTTCGAGGGTAACGGTTTTGAGCCTTTTTAAACAGGTCAAAGTGCTGCCAGACAAAGAAATGAAGGCATTTCCTTTCTGACGTCACGCTTGACAACCAGGATTGATACCCACAAGCTATTTTCCCCGAAACTGCCCCACCCCTACCTATTTGTCACGTAAATACCCAAGGAGGAGATTTGTTGGTCTAATGGTCGCTAGCGCTTCTGGTGAGCATGAGGTCCTGGGTTCAATTCCCGGGTCGGGCAAAATGTTATTGAGTTTTTCAAAATCAAAATATTTTATTTCACATAAACCTACACGGGTATTTATGAAGCTAAGTGCATGGTTCCAATTGCTCGTTTCCTATGGAGAAGAGCCGGCAAGAAACTCCACGGTACTCTTTGAAAAATAATTGACTTTTACATTGTTTTCGAATTACAGTTATGGGAGGACAGCGTAGGTCAGCAGCCCGGAGCCAGGATTTGTGTCCAGTTGATGGCAATAGGCTCGTCCTATGTCACATGGGACTCCAACATAACTGGCGAAATGTGGCTCTAGCTCTGCCTAACGAATAAGGTGTGATGTCATGTTCATATCGTGTTACAACCAAGGAGTCGGACACATTGGTTTCCTCACCATCCATACTTCCCTAAGGAAGACTAAATACACCTGCTTTTGAATATATTAACATTTATTTGACATTTACTCAACACACGCTAAAAATAACAGCTAGTTTCATTTCAGCACCAATTAACCCTCAAAAGCGATCTACTCACGATATTATGCAAAGCCCAACGAACCATAAAAATTAAACATAAACCTAGTGCCTCTATTTTACAATACATGAACAATTATCTCCCTATTTCACGAGGTGTGAGCTAGCCAAACGCGACTCGTATGCATATGCAAGCGTATGGTAATTCTGGCAGTGACAGCGAGCTATGAAATAATGTAGAAACGGCTTTTGTTTTTATATTTTCACGGTTGTTAACAGAAACATTCCTTTTCCACAAAAGTATAGTAACCGACAATACCGGTGTTGTCAGTTATGGAGAAGTTATAGTGGAGAAGGAATGTTTTGTTTTTTCTTGAATTTAAGCTGCTTGTTAAATATAGCATACGTGCGTTTACTGCGTACTGCGTGTGCTGTGTACTGCGTGTTTAACATGTTAAAGTTTTGTTCAACATTCTTGAGTGTTTTTTTTTGGATCTCCGACAGATGCTACACAAATACATGTGAGATACATACAATAGAATAGGGACAAATAGGTACAAGTGTGCGCTTCCAATTATAGAAGACCACATCACTTACTTATAATCGACGTAAAGTAAGTTAGACAAGGAAAAAAACATAGTGAAATTGATATCTATTAATTATGGTATATCAATTTTGAGTGGCAATTGCGAGTGATGTAATGCTGTATTCTATTGTCTGTCTCTAAAGTGAACGTAAACGATAAAATCTTGATCAATCAATCAAGTAGGCGATAAACCTAATTTTATTTAAAAGTGACGGAGAAATGCAGTACAATGAAAATATACAGACAACTGATTAAGAACTTCCTCCTTATTAAAGTAGTTAAAAAACACGTACATTCCTACTCATAATCAGTTTTTGCTGAAGCAATGTTTACACTCTCAGACCAGCATGTTGATGCAGCCGTGTTTATAAACAAAAGTTTACCGTGAGCACTAACTTTACATTAGATCGCGTCGACGCCGGGCGTTCCAAATAGTGTGAATTTATAAAGAATTCATTTACGTTCGGAATTCAAAGAATGCTTTAATTTGTTTTTGATTTCAAACGTCGCGTTGTTCCGGTCTTTTTGGCTGTGGCATCATTTTGTCGATTGTTTAAAATGAAAGCTAGAATTTGAGGATAGAAATGATTTTTTTGGAAGGACATACACATTATTTTATAAATAAAAAATGATGTCCTTGATCTCGTGATATTCAGCTGCCACAATTATTATACAACTTGCATTATTTATTTAAAATTGATAACAGCAGGTATACTTTGAAAGCTGTGAAAGTCTAATGTAGCCGTTGTGATGCTTAACCTTTCGTATGCCGACCGTGGATCCACGCGAGACATGTTTTTTAATTGTTTCTGTTATTACAGAAACAATTCAACCGGTAAAAAATCAGTAAACATTATATAAATTCAAAGAATCAGGAGCAACATGGAAAAAAAACTTGGTTGATAATATAACACGATGAAGGATGTTTTCATACTACAAGTTCAACTACTGTAAGCCGCATTTTAAAAGGCTTCGTTTATTACCACTTCCTTCACTGTACATCTACGAGATATAATAATAATAATAATAATAAAACTATTGCTCAAAAAATTACACGAGTTTTTACATTGGCCCCAAACTAGGCAAGCCTGTATCTTGGGCACCAATATGGAGGGTTTACCATTTAAACATTTATTTTAAAAACATGTTAGAATCAATAAAAGTATAATATGTTTGCTTCATATGTAACTTTGTATATAATAATAAGGAATTATTCAAGAAAGTCAATCAAATATACTCTCGTAATAGGGATCCATGTAGACTTGTATTGCAGGATACTCCTAAATCAGCCAAGTAGGTACTCTAAAAGTTTTCTGGTGATGTGTGTACGCATTTATAATAAAATTCCAAAAGAAATGAAATTGCTATTTAATATTAATTCTTTTGAAAACAGACTCTTTAAATGGCTGAATGAACATAATTTTTATGACATTAAGGATTTTTTTGACATTAAATTATAATTCACAAATATTGACATACTGGATCGTCGATAATGTTTATAATTTTAACATTTTAATTTTGTAATTATTGATTTTATTGATTTCCTTTTTTTTACTTTAAGTTATATTATGTAATGTTATAGAACTGTTGCGAATAATGTTTACAATTATGCCTTTTTAATTTTGTTCGTTTAGATTAATTTCTGACATCAAATAATATTATGTTATGATGATTGTATTGTGGAAAATGTTTATAGCTTTGACATTTTATTTCTACTTACTAATTGATTCTAAGTATTTTGCAGGCAATTGATACACGATGTTGTATAGCTAAACATGTGGACTATATTATATTACCAAACTGTAACACCTTTATACCATGTTTAAGGCAAATAAAGACTTATCTTATCTTACAAAATATTGCAGATAGTTTAAAAATAATTTTGATCCAGTTCACACAGTATAAAAGCACTTTATCGCGCTATTCCGCTAGTTTTAAACCCGTTGGTAATGGTTGTAAACAATGCTGAAGCTTTGCATATTTTTCTCGCTTGGTTTTCCATCCGGGAATGATTTTTGAAACAACACAAAGCAATTAAAGGAGAGATTTTTTATTCGGGATTACCTACGACTGAACGGAAGTATTTTATCTAGTAATAATTAACTCACCTGAAATGAAGCCTGAAATTCACGGAAAAAATATATTAAAATCTTCAGCTACACGCCGTGTTTGGTACGCCGTCTGCTGATAACTTTCCGGAAAACTGAATAACGTATATTTTATAATTGAAGATACATTTTGAAGCAGACAATATGTTTAAAACAACTAATCCCTATTTTAAATCTATTACGCATCTTCTGGGCACGCTCGTTCCATCATAGATCTCATTCATCGCTTTCCATCAAGCGTGATCAAGGCTTATTCAGCAATAAAAAAAAAACAAAATCTACACACATTTTAAGTTTTTAACCCTTATTCTATTTATTTACAGATATTACACCCAATTCGACGGCACGGTTGGCGCAGTGGTTAAGCGATTGACTGCTGCGCTGCGTGTCGCGGGTTCGATTCCCGCACGGAACAAATATTTGTATGACCTACATGTATCTATCTATAATATGTATGTACTTACAAAAAAAAAATTGTACATAAGTAGTTTATCAGCCATCTTGTTACCATAACACAAGCATTAGGTTGCTTAGCTTGGGACAAATGGTGCTGTGTGAAATGTCCAGGGATATTATTATTATATTATTATTATTATAATTCGATAGTGTAGCTTTCAACTATTAATAATATTAGGTACAAATAAAAAGAAAAAAAGTAAGAAAAATATATGTTGAGAAACGGCACCAACTGGACGCACATTACAAAAAAAAAATACAGTAAGAAACAAAGTAGCCAAAAGTCTTGTATTCAAGAAAAAAAAAACTAAGTTTGACAATATTGTCCATTCCTCGATGTCAGGGCAAGACAAAGATACTTGAAACGAAATACTCCACTCCAATCTCTCCACCCAATCTTAGCTTTCTGTGGCACTACCTAAATCATTGCTTTACAATACAAATTGCCTATTAACTGCACCCCCTGAGGGTGGTCTAAGACGGGCTTAGCCGGCGCAACAATTGTGCAGTCCCACAACGACCGTCTTCAGGGATGCTTTTGATGTGCTCAAACAGGTGGCGTTGATGCGGAAGACTAATATTGTTGTGACGGTATTAGCCTGGTACAGATTATTGGGAAACTGGCTTCGAGGTCAGAGACCTTAGATAAGGACACCAAGTTGTCTACTTGTTTTAAATGATGCCTTATTGACGTTTTCATATCATATTGTTTTTCAAATACACAATTTGGGTCAAGGCCTCTGAGAAGAAAAATCGATGAATTCAAAATTAACACATCACGATCTCGTGTTTCAGAAATATTTTGCCTCTAAAAACCTGTAGTTCCTGTTAACAGGGTCAAATTAAATTAGTTGGCAAGACTCCGCGGTTTTTATTTGGGGCCAACTGCGTTAAAAAAAAACAAATTAATTTATTTTTATTGCTTTACCATGTTTCGATATCAATACTCATCACGTCTGTGAAGTTTCGCTAGACAATTTAATTTAACCCTGTAGCTGCAATCAAATAGCTGTGTGATTGACTGAAACAACAACAAGTTTAGTTATGTGAACTTGAAACTGGGCGGTAATCTCAATTCTATACAGGTTGGCAGGGACCTCGATTAGCTGCTATGGCTGCAAGTTTTTTTAATTTTTTTTTTTAATGAATTTTGTCCGCGTATGTACAGCACTTTTTGGTTTACAATCATGTACTGAATCCTTGGTAACAGGTTGCACGTCGATGTAACTGCGACCCTGCATGAAATAGAGAGATCGTGGACCTACAAAAATTACAGTATAAAAGTACACATGACATACTATACCTAAGTACCTAACGGGCCAGTAAATAACCGGATCCATTTTTCACCATAACGTATGTGTAATTATTCGAGTGTGTGTACCTCGATATGGTATCGCGGTAAATCGTCGCCAGTCGATCGTGAAATTAACAGTCCATTAAAAATCACGAGCCGGCGTTGTGCGAACGGGCTTCGAGATAATAAGTACCAAATGTTTTCATGTACTTTCCCATTTACACGAAAATACTTTCGGAAAAATAATCTGACCCCATTTTTAAACCATAAAGTTCTAAGCTCTTGAAAACATTTTCTTAAAACGCCTTCCCAGTAGGTAAGCTAAAATCAGGCTTCGGAGATAAATCCATCATCACTTATAATCGATTGTTCGCTCAAGGATGAATAATCGAGAAACAACATCGTGTTTAATATCGATACTGTTTACAGCGATGTTTGTCGTGGTTTAAAAAAACAAGCGTTCAAGATCTACGGGGAACAATGGAATATTTTTGTAGAATATTCTGTTTTTATGGAAGTAGACTTTTTCGTTTGACCGCGTTCCACCTGACAATGCCAAGAGTTATTAGATATTTCAAAGTTACTTTATTAGGAGCCCAATTTTTGCGACAGGTGGCCTAGAAAAGTGAAGATCAGACATTGGAGGAACTTCAATATTGTTTTCAATACAAAGAAATTTAGGGATTTATTTCAAATGTTTGAGTCGATTGGTCATTGATTTAGAAAATGTCTTACCGTTTCTTCGGTAGATGGATTTTGGTGAAAAAAAACCCTCATTGCGTAACATACGATCAATCATAAATTGCAGCATACTTATTGCTAATCCATTGGTTTTTATGTTCGGAAAATTTGTCTGCTCAACAACGTAAATAAAGTAATGAATGTGGTTGAACTGTCAAAATTAATGCAATTGCTACTGTTAATGTGTTATGGAATTACCTCGTAGGTTCATAAGACCGGCTACTTCAACTTTGAAAGATTGCTGCAATGCAGTATATTATATGTATATAATGAATGATCTATGAGGACTACAAGGGCCAGCTAAGAAACAGTTAACTTCAAAGAAGCCTTCAGCAAGTAATCGTTAAATTAGAATAGTATAAGACATAATTCATCAAAATTCTAGCTAAAGCCAACTAAGATAAAGCAAAATCATATTTAATACATTCTGCCAACATTTTACAACGCACAATTTTCCTTGAAAATACTTGAAAGTTCCTATCTAACCCATCGCGAGGTAGACGGGACCTGAAATTCGTCAAAGTTGGTTAAACACATTTAGTTACTCTCGGCGTCAAATGGGTACCAAGTGACGATGTCACAGGCCTATCAACTGTACGAACGAAGAGCACGACAAGTTCGCAAAAGTAAATACTATTGAACTGTGAAGGATATTGTAGCCATTCGAAATAATAATATTTGGATAATTTATGCTGTGTTATTAGATAGCTGTTGTGTTAGAGTTGTTGAGGTAAATGTAACTATTTATAATCTTTAAACTAACAATGAAGCTGAAGAGTTTGAGTTGTTTGAACGCGCTAATCTCTAGAACTGCCTGTTGGATTTGAAAAACTCTTTTGCATTTGATAGCGCAATTTTTGAGTAAGGCTATTTAATATTACGATAGGACTCTTGGGAGCCGGGCAAATAGAAAAAAAAAGAAAAAATAATGCTCAAAGATGATCTTCACCAAACGGCTCGCATCGCAACGGATCGGAACGGATTTTACAATCTTTTGACGATTTAAGTCGTGTACACAGTACTTAAAGTCTATATTTTTTTTTTTTTAAAGACGTTGCCCCACACTAGGAATTTCTCCTGTGTCGTGGGTGCGTTTACAGACATATACACTCACAACTCACATACACAAACAGCCAGACCCGGAACAACTAATTGAGGGTCATACAAATATTTGTTCCGTGCGGGAATGGAACCCGCGACACGCAGCGCAGCAGTCGATAGCTTAACCACTGCGCCAACCGTGCCATCAAATTAGCAAGCCGCGCACAGCAGCTTGATCGCGGCGTCTTCTGCCACACGCGATCGTGCGATCGGCTCCGTTCGTCGGTCATCGTATCCGATCGAATCCTTTCGGCATTAGAACACGTCAACACGGTAGGAATGAAACTGTTTGACTAGGCGCAGAAACGGATACGTTCGCAAGCGACGGTACGGAGCCTATCGTATGCGTCGATATCCTGCCGGACGCGATCGGCGGTCGCCGCATCCGTTCATATCCTTTCCGATCCGATGCACGCCGTTTGGTGGAAATCATCCTTAAACAAAAACGAAGTAATAGTGCGGTGGCTATGCGGTGCGTCGGGGAAACCGGCACGCGGATTAAGTCGCGGGCAGAAGTTAGTATTATGTATAAAGACTGACTGAAAGTCTGACGGTTGTGTAAAGACTAGTCTGAAATAGCCCTAAATAGAGAGAAGTGGAATGGGAATAGGGAAGGCTCTGCCCTGCAGTGGAAAATCCAGGCTAGGCAGGCTAGGCTAGTAATACAAATATTGTTATTAGGTATTCGAGGTTCTATATGATAACCTATAGAGGGGTTCTGCACTGCAACCGATCCGATTCCGAGAAATGATGATCCAAAATAGCAATATTAATATTTGTATGAGGGGTTGCGCACTACATCCGAACTCAGTCCGTCCGAATTTAGAACATTCCCTATTCATATTGAACTCGGATCTTGAATTCGGATCCGGATCGAATGTAGTGTGAAACCGCTCTTACAGTACCTATCTATTAATTTTCAGAGAGTGATTAGCAACTTAGTTTAAAACTTTCTGATTCAGATTACATAATAGATCAAACATTCGCTGAATCGTGAATAAATGGTTCGGTTTCTAGAAACGGAGGCTTAGTAACAATTACGCTGTTTAATTATATGAAGATAAATTTAGACACACAGATTGTTAACTTTGTGGTTAATTAAAAAGTGATAATTATGCTAATGTGACATGCTTTAAAATTCTTCATCATCAGCAGCCTACAGCAGTCCACTGCTGGACATAGGCGTCTCCTATTGTACGTCATTCAATTCGATTTTCGGCAACTCTCATCCAGCTGCTACCAGCCATCCTGCATGTTGTTTAAAAGTCTTATGGCTGATTATTCAATCGACAGATCATTTTTATTAATGGAATAAAATTGACGTTTGACTGATTCTGTATGGAAGAACTGTCAAAAATTCAAAATTATTCCTCGGATAAAATTATCTGACGTTGGAAAAATCAGCCGTTAATGATAGAAAATCAAACTTACAGCATTTTGTCTGTCTTTTGTTCCGTCAAACAACTTAGGTAACGGATACGGCAACAACATGGCCTATATTTCTTCTACTCTCAACAAAAAAATATAAATACTTTTTTGTATAATTTGGTTGAACACCTACTTCGGCCAAAAAAAAGGCTTAAAAAAAGGCTTTTTGGTTTTATTCTGTGCGATCATAAATATAATAAGTACCAATTTCCCAACATATTATCTTCAAAACTTTGAGAAAATATACGCTTTATTTTAGAATAAATTTTTATTTTATATTCAAGCTTCAAGTGAATTTGTTTTTATTATGTATTATGTTTCCCAATGATGGACAGTCCTTCACATTAATATATCGCAAACATAATTCAACTGTATGTTCGAGTATTTAAGCTGATAATAATTTGAAGTTAATTTTATTTAAAATACCTTCATAAATATTTTTTTGGGCACACGGATTTTTAAGAAAATAAATGAACAAGTATATGCAAACGTGGCCAGATGAGTAATGAGTTTATGTTCGTGATCCTGTATCTAAAGTATTCTTGATTGAAGCATAATAATATCTACCTACTACTGAAAAGGAGGAGGGGCTCATGGCTAAGTAATAATAGCTATACGGGTCGATCGATCAGGTTCAGTTACGCTTGCCGCGGTTGGTCCGTGGATCGGTAACCGTCTATACATACCAAGACCCCCTTCGTGCCACGGAAAGCACGTTAGCCGTTGGTCCCGGCTGTCATTCGTGAATCTTTGACAGTCGTTACGGGTGGTAAGAAGCCCGAAAGTCTGACAACCAGTCTTACCAAGGGGTATTGTATTACCCAGTAACTGGGTTGTGGAGGTCAGATAGGCAGTCGCTCCATGTAAAATACTGGTATTCAGCTGCATCCGGTTAGATTGGAAACCGACCCCAACGTAGTTGGAAAAGGCTCGGCAAATTGACTGATCTTGATTGACACATATAATATTTGGCATCTTGTCGTTTTGAAAAAAATGATAAAATTTCATCATCCAAACAAATTTAAGCAACCTTTTTTATACCAATGCAATATTTGGAATGATTTTAGTACCTACGCCATTTTCATTTGGCCTTTTTACTCGGCAGAATATTACCAATGATAATGTCATTAAGGGATTTGGTCTTTAATCAAATGATTTATTACAGCAAACAATCTTTAGACAATTAAATAAACATTTAGTTAAATGATTTTTTATGAAAAAAAAACATAAAGACAAATATGATTTTTTGGGAATGATATTTATATTAACTATTTCTACTGAGAGGGTGTTTAAAACACGTATTAGTTACTTAGAAATGTATTTAGTATTCCGAAATATTAACAAAAAACATAAATCAAAACGCGTTTCGCGGCAAGCAAGAGATAATCATAAACAATATTATGACGGGAAGTCTATATTCTCTATGGAAGTTCTTTTCTTCCAAACTTTCGAAGTAGCTTCACTCGGTGTTGCCAACATATAATTGAAAATGCACTTTTATTTGATATCATTTGCGTACTTCTTTGTAAGTCAGGTTAGAGGGTTAGTAGGTTAGGTTAGAATACATTTTAATATTATATAATATTACTTAATTGCCATGTATATTTATAATTTTCTTAGTGTTTAGTGAAATTTGCAACGTAACACGCTTATATATTTTTAAATCGAAACAGCTAGGTTAGGTTAGAACTGTTACCACACAACGCCAGAAACTTATTTTTGAATGTAAAACCAAACCAACAAAACACATTCTAATTTAATTTGTATATTTTGTGCATAAAGATGCAAATATTTTATCATTGACTAAGCAATTGACTGAATAGAAATGGTATATTTAAAACTGACAATACTAAATATTTGGCTTATTTTATTTTGCGTAAAATATGTTATACCAACTGAAATATTTGACTACATTAAAATTGTTAAAAAAGTTGTTAAAAAGTCACTTGCGACGGCACGGTTGGCGCAGTGGTTAAGCGATTGACTGCTGCGCTGCGTGTCGCGGGTTCGATTCCCGCACGGAACAAATATTTGTATGACCTACATGTATTTGTTCCGAGTCTGGGTGTTTTTCTATCTATAATATGTATGTATTTACAAAAAAAAAAAATTGTATATAAGTAGTTTATCAGCCATCGTGTTACCATAACACAAGCATTAGGTTGCTTAGCTTGGGACAAATGGTGCTGTGTGAAATGTCCAGGGATTTATTTATTTATTTATTTACTTGTTAAACATTCGGTTTGTTTTACAATTATTTGTGAAGAGTTTATTTGCGATGTAATAATTTGGCAAATTAAATTATGCGGAAAATTGTTTGGGAAGTGATAATTTGTCCATTTTTTTTTGATGAAACAAGGGGGACCCATATAACGGTAACTTTGATATTGAATGTATGACCTAAACACAAACTCAAACATTGGTTTTGATTTCAACCCACTAAACCCTTTCTTCCTTTCTCAGAAATATTCAGAAAACCTTCGAATCCAATTTGATGCAAAGTTCAGGCGGGCGCGTCACTCCCAGCCATCAAATTGAATTCCCAACTCATAACACGAGTTAGTTCTTCAGAAACTATGATTCCCATGGAAATACAAATTGATATATGTAGGTCGTAAGGAGTTGTAAATATATTGCTCAGTTCATTGAATATGACGCTTTGACCGATCTACAGAACTTCTACCCATTTGTCAAAAGTTCTTTTAATAAAAAATATTGGACCAGCGACACCTAAGTCTTTCGGATGTAATATCTTGCCAGAGAAGTCATAATTTTACTGGTGTTTGTCGGTATAGAATAGAATATGGTTTATTATGTACACCATCAATATTACAGATTTAAGTGTAGAAATACAAAGGGTGACACAATGAGCGGTCTTATCGCTAAAAGCGTTTTTTGAAAGACAACCTTCAGATAGATTTAGAGAGAAAGGAGACACAGTACTGTAGGTAGTCTGTTGTGTACCATTTACAGATATACGATAAATGCATACATACACAAAACGTATACTTATCTACATAAATGAAATATGCTTTTATAGAGTGACAGGGAAACTCTACGTATTCCTTGAAAGGGGTTATTTTTATTAGCAACAAATTAAGTCCAGCGAACAAGGGGTCAAAACTGATTTAAAAAAGTAAAATGTTGCTATCAAAGACCTTTTATTTCTGAGATTATGTAAGTTTTGCAAGCATTTTTTTTAATGATTACTCATTTTTCAACTTTCCGAAAAGTATCAATTAAACGTTTGAAGTGAAGTAGTTTTTTCCCATAGGTAATTAATTGTTTTTAGTAACAAATTAGAAAATTTCTAAATAATCGAAGAACCGACACAGCTCGGTAACCATTCAGTTTTGACCCCTTGTTAACTGTACACAATTTTTTGTTAATGACCTCTGGTATAACGCCTTTCAAGGAATACGTCGAGTTTCCCTGTCACCCTGTATATGTATATTTTTGTTCGTTCTTCTTAAATATTCATGTTCCATTAGACAGTGCTTGAAACAGACTAACGTCATTTGCATTTGAGCTACTCAGTCTAAAGTGGAACCTGGTGTAATGTGGGTGTATATACACATAATTATTGTTGGTACTAGCTGATAAGTAATACGGGGTAAAGTATGAAATTCCCGTTTTATTGTAATAGGTACTTCGAATTGACATAGAACCTTCATGGCTTGAGATTTTTGAGTGAAACTTTTTCCACATGGTACTTATGAAGTTCTTCTTTTAAAAAATGTGTAACATTCGATTATCGACTTTCAGTTGTTTTTTTTTATTCAGCTTAGACAAGAAAGATGGATACTTCGAAAATTCGATCAAAACATGAAATAAAATAAAATAAACATACATTCAAAAAACCAAAAAAAAAAATTGAAATATAATTGTGATGTGGCAACATTCCGGGCCACGAATTTCGCGCCGCCGCCGTCGCGCGCGATTTGAAGAACGAACCACGTGGAAGACCGGCCCACACAGGTGATAACAATGAATTGAAAGAGATGGTGGAAGCCGATCCGAGCGAAACTACCCAGGAATTTGCGGCACAGTTTAACGTTACCTTACCAACAATATTGATTCATTTGCGTCAAATAAATAAAATAAAAAAAATATGTGAAATGGGTGCCTCATGATTTGACTGATCTGCAGATAGAAACGCGTGTTGAAACTGGTGTTGCCTTGTTGAATCGATACAGAAATGAAGGAATATTGGATCGAATTGTGACATGTGATGAAAAGTGGATTCTTTACGATAACCGTAAGTGAAAAATGCAATGGCTGACCCCAGGTCAAACGCCGCAACAGTGTCCTAAAGCAAAGCTTACCAATAAAAAGGTAATGGTAACTGTTTAGTGGTCTCAGCATCGTGTTATTCACTAAAGCTTTCTCCAATCTGGTCAAGCAATTACGGCAGATGCCTACTGTGCCGAACTCCGAACAATGATAGCAAAACTAGCAGTGAAACAGCCCCGACTCATGAATCGATCTTCACCGTTATTGCTCCATGATAATGCGAGACCTCATACAGCACGAGAAACCATTTTAACTTTACAGGAACTGCAATTAGAAACCATTCGTCACCCTCCGTATTCGCCAGACCTTGCTCCAACGGACTACCATTTTTTTCGTGATTTGGACAATTTTCTACGTGATAAAAGTTTTCTTCTCAGGAGGCAGTACAAAATGCTTTCACACAGTTTGTCGAATATAGATCACGAGAGTTCTATCGCAAAGGCATAAATGACCTTCCTATTAGAGGGCAGCAATAATGGTATTTATTTTGATAAAATAAATACCATTATTGTTTTTGACGGCACGGTTGGCGCAGTGGTTAAGCGATTGACTGCTGCGCTGCGTGTCGCGGGTTCGATTCCCGCACGGAACAAATATTTGTATGACCTACATGTATTTGTTCCGAGTCTGGGTGTTTTTCTATCTATAATATGTATGTATTTACAAAAAAAAAATTGTATATAAGTAGTTTATCAGCCATCTTGTTACCATAACACAAGCATTAGGTTGCTTAGCTTGGGACAAATGGTGCTGTGTGAAATGTCCAGGGATATTATTATTATTATTATTATTAAAATAAACATGTAAAATTAAAAAAAAACGAATTTCAATTTTTCAGTACAAATCGGCAATTTCATACTTTAACCCCTAATATATTTGAATTTGTACCATTATGTATAAAACATTGTTTATTTATCAAATTAGTTGTACTGATTATGGGAGAAAATTGTGGTCACATTACAATTTTACGCACGCACACAGTCGCACACGTAAATATAAGGATCTAGCGTAGTAGATACTTGGTCTATTTTGGTTTGTTTTGACTGTACAGCAGAATTGTGACTGTGATTTACGTAGTTTTAATTATTTTTGGGATCAAAACTTACTGACAAAAAGCAATTCAGTAAGCGATTCTGAAAAAGCTACTTTTATAATGTGCATCAATTCATTACACATTGTATATTTATAGATTTCTTTATTTCTAGTTATGCCCGTTAGTTTAGCTTAGTTACACGATAAAGATACGTCTCCATATTTTTTCTAACATCAATATTAAATGATTCTATTTCTGCAAGTTATGTACACACACTTTTACGACTGTCATACTGAATTTCGCCAGTTAAAAACACGTCAATCATATTTATAAAACTAGATAAGTTCGGCGTTTCCTATCTGATTACTCTGAGAAGAAAGGCCAGCACAAATTCATAGGTCACGGTCTCTTTTAAAGTCCAGACATAATCTTGGTCAGATCATGTGAAGACATGTCGATTGGTGTCTGAACTGGTCTTTTAATTAAACGGACGTTTCAAGTTCCTTCATGACATATAATAGATATCTGAGATCATCAGAAAACCTGAGACTAGAGATACCAATGCATTCCACCAGCTTCTATGACAAATCTTTTACTGTTCAAGCAGTACGGGTATGGAATGACTTGCCCGTGTCGGTAAGGCGTGCTCAATAATGGTCTACTTTTAAAAATTATTATAAAAAACGCTTCCTTTCTCCTTAAAATTCATCATTATATTTTCTTTGCTCCTGTTTCTTGGTTATTATTATATATATATTTATACTAGCGGACCCTGCCCGGAAAAGCAGCGCCAGTCGCCGCTACCGGGTCCAATTGTGTGTTCAAACTATCCAGGAGCCCATTGAAATATATGTACACACAAAATTTCAACCAAATCGGTCCAGCCGTTTAGAAGGAGTTAGGTGACAAACACACGTAGAGATGAATTATATGAGATAGATTTGTATGTTCTTTATGTAGTTATTATATTATGTACATGGTACTCAATACTCAAAACTTTATTGCATTCCATATGTGTTACATAGATGGTATATACAAGGTGAAAGATCAATATGGACCCTGTCGGGTACAGCAAAATTTAGGAGAGAGGAAGAGACCACAGGCTACCTACAGGTAGACCAGGTACACCACAGGCTACCTACAGTGTTGTATCTCCTTCACCTTTTGAAGCCATCCAAAGGTGGTCTTTATAAGATGGCTCTCAGCGATAAGACCGCCCATTGTGTCACCCTTTGTTAAATTTCTATATTTTTTCTGTAATTTATATGGTGTATAATATGTATAATAAAATAAAGAGTATTCTGTTTTAGTCTATTCTATTAAATACAACGTAGAAACAATAATACTGTCTGTTAAGACCAAGGTATTATTCAGTTCTGAGAGTTTGTCTGTATTACGTGTTTACTTGTGTATTTGTGTCTTCTGAAAATACCCTTCGAGGAATCGATACTATTTATGATTACTACAGTAGAAACATGGAATAACCCAAAACAGTGTTTGTGGTTCCAGTTATTGAAGCTATGTTCCCAAGTCAATTCACATAGCTTATTCATCATGAGAAGTATTATTTTCACTCTGTTTGTCCTACATTCCTTTATCAGCAGAAATAAATCAAATCGACGCAAAAATAAACAAATGGGCATAGACAGGGAGTTTTCGATAAAAACACAAATGTAGGTTAATGTAATTTTTATTTTGTCTTTGCCTGTTAGGGTTTTAATAATAAAAAAAACAGAATACCATTCAGCCAGATTTTTTTTTTATAAAATGATTAGCTACTAACGATTTTTCAATTGAGTTATATTGGATCGTTATCGGGGTGTTCATGCGTTTTTCAGAACTCGAAACATGATAACTGGTTTTCAATGGCTTCATTTCTGTTTTCATTTCTTTTTTGCATGGAAACACTTTTCCAATATTTTCGTCCTAATTTCATTCATCCAGAAATGTATAGTAGATAATCCCAGAGGTGCCATTTTTCACTTCATACTCGCACTTTTATTTTGTGAGAGTGCCATGGGAAATGAAAACATTTTCCGTAATCATTTTGCATTTCAACCGGACAATATTTTTAGCACGAAATTATTGTATTCAGCGAAAGTTTCAAGTGATTTTGGTTACAATATAATGCACATTTTAGTTCATATCAAAAGTCATAACAATAAATTGTCTTTTGTGCTTCCGTGTGGTGGGTAAAAGTTTAAGGAAGGAAGTTCAAGAATCAAGATAAGCAATCTGCTGATATCCGGCGTATTATGGCAGCATTCCCTCGGAACTCTTTATCGTTGTAATCTATGTAACTTATCGTCAACGCCGCAGTGAAACTGCTGACAGACCCGTTTCACGTGGCATGTGCACATTTGACGCTAGCTCTCTGCCTAAGACTTATTATTCATAGTATAGCCTTTTCCCCTATTATGGAAGGAACAAGCTTGCATCCGTAATCTTGTAGTCAGTAGAAAAGTTATATTGTGTCGGAGTCGGCAACGAATTAAGAGCCGGAGATAGAAAATCCGCGTACTGCTACGAACACAGTCCTGGCTGTAATTTGTGTACCTACTTACAAAGTTTTTTCATTTTCACTAGTAGGTAATAGGTAATAGGTAAAACGGGCTGGTGTCCGCAACTCCACGACAATGCGCGTATTTTGCGTGAAGTAGTATTATTTACAGTTTTACTATAAGTATTGTTTGATATGATAACTTTGGTATAATAGGGGCCCGTGGCTAAATAATAATAGCCGCACAGGTCGATCGATCAGGTTAAGCTACGCTTGCCGCGGTTGGTCTCTGGATGGGTGACCATCTTCGAGATCGAGACCCCTCTGTGCCTTGGAAAACATGTTAAGCCATTAGTCCCGGATGTCGTTCGTGAATCTTTGACAGTCGTTACGGGTAGTCTGAAAGTCTGACAACCAGTCTTACCAAGGGGTATCGTATTACCACGTAACTTGGTTGTCGAGGTCGAGCTGCCGGTTAGACTGGATTCCGACCCATCATAGTTGGGAAAAAGCTATGCAGATGATGAACTTTGGTATAATTCATTATTTATTTATTTATTAAAACTTACATTGATGACCCCAATGCAATAGTGGTTAGCAAATCCACTCCAAATAAAATGAAAAATCAACTAACGCCTAATAAATCTAAATTAAACAAATAATACAAAGCACTTTAAACAACACATAAAAAATCAAAACTTTAAAAATACAAAACTTTTCACGTAGATAGGGCGCTGTTGAATTTGATAATAATCACGGAAATAGCACTGTGTTTGAATAATGTCGCTTGTTTCATGTTCTAATTTCAGCGAACCAATGTGTTGATAATCGGGACCGTTCACTCTCAATATTACTGACAAATTGTAGTGAATTTTATCGTCAATAAATTTTAATGTCCGATAATGATTATGCACACAATAATAATAGCATAAGCATAAGCAGCTTATAATATTCCCACCGCTGGGACACAGACCGCCTCTCCTACCACGCGGGCCCAATGTGGGTTGGTAGATGTCACATGTTTTAGAATTTTTGGTTCTAGAACATGTCGGTTTCCTCACGCTGTTTTCCTTCACCGTTTTGAGAACAGTGGTGATGAAATAATTTACACAAAGTAAAGCGCCTGCCTGTTACAAATTAAAAATCTTTAAAAGAAGAGTGAAAGAACACTATCTGTCCACTTCATCATAGTTGTGTATGTATTTATTATTTTGAGTATGATATAATTATTATCATTCTGGTAATATTTATTTTAGAAGTATTTATGTAGGTATGTTTATTTGTACATGTATGTTAGTACAGTCTCGTAATTTTTGTTTAGTTTTTAAATGAATTGTTTTGTGATTCTTTGTATTATTTTTTTATCTCCTTTGCTCTATGACACGCTGTCTACATCTCTGTATCTATTGTCCTATCTAAGGTATGCTGGAAGAGATTTCTCATGAAATAAGCATCACCTCTGTACCTATTTTTTCTGTTCTGTTTTTCATTGTCTGTTTATATATGTGTGTATATAAATGGTAAAATAAAATTTGCTGCCTCCTACGGCAAGCTAACATAAGCCCAAAGGACAGGTGGTTTGGTATCGATATATAAGGAAACAACAAACTACCTCAAACACAGTATATTTATAATAATAAATCTAAAGCAATAAAAGGTGAACATTAAAAAACTAATTTACCTTATCATTAACAACTTAGGTTGGTGTCAATAGCTATATCTTAATACTTAATTTCTGATTCGAAACCCAACCAACCCAACCCCAACCCAACCCCAACCACCAACCTGTTAACTCGTATGTCGCTACCACTGGGCCACCAGTGATCTCCCAATAATATACGGCAGTAACTAGAGAACGCCAGCTACTATGATCCTAACATACTCCTTTTACACGCACGCTGGTTACGATTACTACTCATCTGACCTTTCTGAAGAACATCACCAATAAGGTATGGATACAGGGTGGCAGGGTCATTGCCGCGCAACCTGTTACCATCGATTCAGATTCTAAACACCCTAGCGTAGAAATTTTTCGAAGGTTATAAAAAAAAAATTGCTTTTCCATATATTTTGACCGCGGAGTTAGGTATTCAATTTTCTATGAAACCGCAGAACCAGTCATATCTGCCTTGTAAATACCTCCTGCCTAGCCTCATGGGAAGAGGGCGTGAGTTTATTTATGTAATACTAGCTGCACCCCGCGGTTTCAACCGCATAAGTTTCGATCCCGTAAGAATATCGGGATAAAAAGTATTCTATGTGTTAATCCTGGTTATAAACCATCTGTGTTCCAAATTTCATCCAAATCCGTTCAATGGTTTTTGCGCGAAAGAGTATCAAACATCCATCCATTCATCCTTCCATCCATCCTTACAAATTTTCGCATTTATAATATTAGTAGGATTCGTAGTTAGGGACACTTGTCATAACCACTGCGGTTGAAAAACTGATTGGTTATCACGGTTTTTTTTTTTACATCATCATCATCATTTCAGCCGAAAGACATCAACCGCTGGAAATAGCGCCTCCGCAAGCACCTCCACTTCGAACGGTTCTGTGCTTCTCGTATCCAACAGGTTCTGCGGCCTTCACAAGGTCTACGGTCCACCTTGTGGGTGGCCTTCCAACGCTACGTTTTCTGGTACGCTGTCGTCACTCCAGAACCTTTCAGCCCCATCGTCCATCTGTTCTGCGAGCAATGTGCCCAGCCCACTGCCGCTTAAGTTTGGCAATCCTTCGAGCTATGTTGGTTACCTTGGTTCTCCTGCAGATCTCTTCATTTCTAATTTTTTATAAGCGCAATGATTATACTATGACCTTTAACGTCTTATGAGAATAAGGTAGATACCGACAGTAAACAATATGCACAGGAATTTCCACTCGTAAAAAGAAATATGGATGCCGCTTTTTCCTAATATCGCACGCCTACAACACCATACGAATTTATGGCATAGATCTGCCTCACAATAACACACCTTAACCCCTAATACTCAAAGGATTCAGCAGGATAGTAACCTACTATAAGCATACATATTATCCCACTCCCACGCACTGCCAAACAAGATATTATTACATCCCATATAATAGACATGGAGCCATCGTTTATCATAATACCATGATCCAATAAATGTGTAACGAACTCAATTCCGTATATTAGGATCACATACGGCAACTCAAAGAATAGAAAACATTTCTCGGAAGGACTTAAAGACAAAATATCAGTTTTCTTGTGAGGTACGGGGCTTTGAAGGAGGCTTCTATGGTATAGAAATAAATATAAATAATGATAGTGAAAGGACACGAAACGTGAGAAGAGAAACTTCTTGAATAATATAAAAGAGAGACTCTCTTTCTCCTCCTTTGGCCAAATATTTTTGATTTTATCATTACAGTACCATTTTATAAAAAAAAGTTCCGTATAATTAGGTATTCCTTTGTTTCGATTTAATAAATAAAATTGTTATTTAAGTATCATCACTACGTACGAGTATTATAAAACAAAGTCCCCCGTCGCTTCTGTCTGTCTGGACACAATAAACTCAAAACTACTGAACGGATTTTCATGCGGTTTTCATTAATGGACGGTGTGATTCATGAGAAAGGTTTATGATTTATATTCATTATGATTTTGTGAAAATTGGGACTGAGAGATTCAATGGCGTGCATTGTGTAAACCAATAGAGTTATATATTAGCAATCTATTACGGAATTATTCCTCTTAAAAAGATATATTAGAATTAGTTGCACGTGGGATAATTTTCAACCTCGACGCGGGCGAATCCACGGGCAGAAGCTAGTGATAGAAAAAAGGAAAATATTTTTTTATCTTGCACAGAAGTCATTTGAAAACGATCGTCAGAAGAGACAAGCTTCAAGACTAAGACAGTGTTTTTAAGTTTTCTCCTGAAACTGCAAAACTCACAAACATTTAAAAATAACGTCCATTACCAAAGTTGAACACAACAAGACCATTCACAACTTATATAATTTTACGCAGATTTAGGGGCTCCATATTCCACTCAAACTAGAGCAAGTGGTAACATTATACGTCAGGAAAATAGGCTTCCATATCTGCATTAATTCTCACTACACTTCCCTTCTACACTATCCTCCATATTACTTACACCCCCTCCGTAAAGGGGGGGACTCCTGAAGGAGGTACCTTTCCCTACTGATCAAATACAGGCGGCAAATATTTGGCCGGGATTAATTTATTTGCATCGATGTCACCTTCGCAGCTTAGCCTCTTGTCTGTTAAGTCTATTTGTGTTAAGTTGATCTCAGACTGTGTAGAAAATGGAGTCGGTGTCCGATTTTGTGTGAGGGAAAATAAATTGTCTATGTTACCTTGAACGTGTGCTAATAATCTTTTTGATCACGTACACAACATACCATGCCATGCTGTGACGGTAGTTGGGTCCTACAAAAAACATCTTCGAGAAAAACATGGTTCTATAAAACTTTGGGAATCGAGGAACTAATCATTCTATTATCGCTCGCAGAGAATAATAAAGTCCTCCAGACCGAATTTCGGCCATAACGACCAATCTCAGCGGAGACCAGCCATCTGTGCGGGAGATTTTATAGTACACTCTTCTCTCACTCTCATAGTCCGATGGGATGGCCAGCCGAAACGACCGGAGAAAGATCAGACGTAGGGCCAACGGCTTAACGTGCTCTCCGGGGCACGGGTGGTATCACCAACACCAACATACAAACACACACAGCATTGCTAACTTCTAAACTCCGGGCTGTTACTAAGAAATTCCCAATGGAAAAACCCTATGACACTGCCCGACCCGGGAATCGAACCTAGGACCCCAGGCTCAGCAGTCGCGCTTGCGACCACGAGACCAACGTGGGAGTCATCATATTACAGAACATCTAAAGAAGTTTCGATGGCATTTCCACGTAATTTCAGTCGGCTACCGACTTTATCTATCGCCCGATTTATCGGACTAACTCCTAGTCTATCGTTTGCGGTCACTTGTTAGGATTACTATAATATATTTTGTCCTTCACGAGTAAATTGTATTATGTCAGATCTATTTTATCAGAATAAGGTAAACTTAACGTAATATTGAACTAGGATCGAGTTTTATGCCTAGATATAAGTTAAATAGAGCCGACTTTGTGTAACTAGATGTGGCAGTTTATAAATTAGATTTAGGTTACAATTTTAAACTTCCGTTTTCTGATCTTTTGGGAATACCGATAATCAAGGTAAGACTACCAGAACTTTCCACTCCCTTCATCATAGTTGTGTATGTATTTATTATTTTGATTACGTTATAATTATTAACATTCTAGTGATATTTATTTTAGAAGTATGTATGTTTATTTGCATATATGTAGGTACGAGTATATTCTCATAATACTTGTTAAGTTTTATTAAGTGAATTGTTTATGATTTTATGTTTTTTTTTTGTCTCATTTACTCTTTTACACGCTGTCTACATTTCTCTATGTATTGTCCTATCGCAGGTATGCTGGAATAGATTTCATATGAAATAAGCATTACCTTTGTTCTGTTTACATATGTGACCTTTTTTTCCGATATTCCCACGGGATCGAAACTTATGCGGGTGAAACCGCGGGGCGCTGCTAGTTATTATATAATTATAGCGTGTGCGTTCCTTATTTATCCGCCAGAATATCGGGTTAAAGCGATTATAGTAAAGACTTTTCGTTAATTAAATTAATCAGTTCAAGTTTACAAAGGGGATTGAAAACTGTTTAATCTTAAGATAATCACGAAGTTAAGTAAACTAAGATGCACGTTAATGGTGTCACTGTCGTTTTTAAGTATTTTTAAGGGATTAAAAACAGTTTTTCATTATATTTACTACATTTTAAGGGCATTTTTCGGGTTTCGGAACCCTTAGGATATAGGGGCCGTCTGTCTTTCTGTCTGTCAAGACCCTTTTTCTAAGCAATGCGTGGAGGTATCAAGTTAAAATTAATATCAAATACGTAGGACTACCGGTCCTCTGGAGCTCAAAAGATTTTTTCGGACGCAGATTTGGAAATTCCTAACTTTCTATGAATAGAAAAATCAAGCTTCTTAGTCAACGCAATAAAAAAATATGGCCATTTATGCGACATGATACTCGCAAATATGTAAATAAAAATCTACAGGGTTATTTGTAAAACACCAACAACCTCTTAAGAGGTCATTGTACTCATTATTATGAACAACTTTTACTATGGGACCAAAACTGAAATCGCGAAAAAAAATCAGCTGTTCCCTACATTTATGTTCGCATAACTCGTCAAAATGATAGTGATACCTATTATAAATTCATTCCAACTACGGGACCCGTCATTGTGCGTGGTCCGACAAGTAATTGGCCGGTTTTTTTTTGTGAGGATCTATTCATAATAATATGTAATACCTGGAAAAGAGTAAGGGTCATCTTGGACTCTTATTTCTTCTCTTAAAAAGTGTTTTTTATTTCCTACTATAGTAGGAAAACACTTTTTACCAACCCCGTGTACAGGATCCCGTATACGGGATTGGCCTTCATATTTTTCGTGTCTTATTGTACACAGGAACATTTCTAAGGAATATACGACTGTCTGAGTGTCTACTTGCTGTATTATACTAGATATTTATAATTAAAATACTGGGAAAACTAGGCACGGTCTATTTTTATTTTTGGGAATTTTATTTAAAACTAGCTGTGCCCGGGACTTCGCTTGCGTGCATTTCGGAAAACAAATTGGATTTCATGGGTTTGATTATTTTCTGCGCAATCTTACTTCTTCTTCTAAAATAAAATAACCCCTGTTAAAAAAGATAAATGTTCCTCCTGATAACATCAGCAATCTGCCAGTGAAAATCGCGTCAAAATCGGTCCAACCAAACAGACCGACTTACTACAGACTAATTTCATATGCATTTAGTAAAAAGCTGTTATTTTGATATTACAAACAGACACTTATTTTTTTTTTTTTTTGGATGGGAAATCATCAAATGACCCCCCTCCCGCTCTGGGTGGAGCGGAAGGGAGTGTCAGATTCTTACTGACTAAAACCCACCCGTGTTCCTTCCTTAGCCCTTTCTGTTCCAGGGCAGCGGTAACCCTTTCGGACGATCCCGCTGCCCTGGGACGATCCCGCTGCACTGGACAAACAGACACTTCAATTTTATTTATTTGTATAGACTACAAAGAATAGGTATAATCAGGTTTCAGACACGTAATGCGTAAAGAGATCTAAAAAAATATGTTAATTGGCACGATTCCTTCTTATTAAATTTCTTTGAAAATAGGTCTGTCAAAAACATGCTTACACCAACTGAAAATGATAATACCTAGTTTCCGTAGATTAGTTGAAGCATTTAATTTTATCTCGAAAATAGAATTATAGACACCTGCTATCTGAAATACCTATTTCAGGTAGATTAAATTTGACAACTAATTTCAACACAAAATTAGGCTCAACACACCCAACCATAATCAGGCAATAATGTTCCCACGCTGAGTTACAGGCCTCCTCTCTGTTTTTAGAAAGTGGGATGCCTTATCACGCGGGCCCAGAGCAGGTTGGTACATGTCACATGTCTTCGAATTTTTGGTTTCTTCACGATGGTTTCCTTCACCGTTTTGAGAGCAGCGGTGATGAAATTATTTACAAAAAGTAAAACGCCTGCCTGGGTTCGAACCCACGACCTACACTTGTAAGTTGGTGCCGTTACCACTGTGCCACCACTGCTCAACACAGACTTCAATGAGCATCAATCCAAAGTTTTTATCCAAATAGCTTATAGTTCCTCTCGAATTCGATGGCCCGGTTAAAAGCCGGCTTGTGGCCACTATTATAGCCGATAAACGAGGAGTGAGGGGCTCCTCCGGGCCCCATATTATTTGGACAATTAACATGCCGTAATGGAAGCGGCCCAAGTCAGCTCTCGCTTCAAAAGCGGAGGTCGAAATTTCCAATTGTCTGTGAAATATTGAATTAAAATTTTATTTTAAAGCTTGATGAAGCAGGTTGGTTTTATACTTTTCTTTACGTTTATTGAGTCAGTTTAATGAGGCGGTTTTAGTGATCGTCAGAAGGTGATTGTATGGAGATTTTTTTTCACAATCTTCTGTTTTTCGTAATGTTACTTACGTAATAAGTAGATCAAATGCATTATATACGGGGGCTGCACAAGACTGGTCATAGATCTTCAGAGGGGCAATTCTCGTAATAGTCCAAGATCCCAGAGCAATCAGACATAACTTATTTTCACACGGATGAAACCTGAAGTTTTCAGTAGCGTCTCGTGTGCCTTGAATACCTACGCGCTTTGTGGAACTTGCCGAGTGACACCTGGGCAGGTACCAGGTGAGAAAGGTAACTAAAAATAAGAATTATTTAACTTAAATTCACATGGCTGATTTTTATATATGTCATGTAGAATATTATTTTAAAGTAATATCATAAGTGTCAGACACTTTTGATGGACCAGAGCTTTTGTCAGACGCTTATAAGCTACCCAAAAAATAAATGAACTTTACTTATTTTTACATGTCTGATTTTTTAATATGTTATTAAAATATTTATTTAAAAGTTATATTCAATCAGTCAGACAAATTAGAGTGACCAAACATCCCCTAAGACAAAAATTATTCAGCCAGAAGTATGAGGGCGAGAGCACTATGCATGCGCTTCAGAGTGAGTGAGACGTCCATAATAACTCGGTTCCCCTTCCTAAACTCACCATCTGTTTCAATCTACTGTGTATGTGCTGTTTGCGTGTAATATAACTTATAGTATACAGTATAGTTCGAGTCTGCGAGAGCACATGTTTTTCATTTTTTTCAAGAAATCGCGTTTTTCGCACGAATGTAACGGTAGTCTTTTCAGTCTATGTCGTTTAGTCTGTTGATTACAGTATATACATTTCTGGTTTCTGTCTATATCCACGTTACTTTTAAGAGAAATATTTTCAGAAGAGAAATTATCATCACGTTCAGAAGGTTCTTCACCATCACATGACACCGCGCACCGGTTCAACTGATTCTAAGTCAACACTTGACTTCACATTTGGCTCAACACTTGGTTCAGGCATTGAATTAGCTGGACTTGAGTTTGACACTACATCTAAATCTGGAACTGTTGAATTATTTTGTTGACTTGAGGTAGACGCTGTACATAGATCATCGTTAGTACTAAGATTACAAGGTTGGCTTGATGTCGATGCAACTAATGAATTTTCAACAATACTCGATGATTTTTTTCAGCATTTTTTGGTTTTTCTGCTATGGCGGAAAAATATTTTTTTGGCAGAGCAGTAAAATTTTTATAACATTCTCGATGGTAACCACTGTCATACAAGTAAGTCATCCGGTAAAACTACATCTTTGAATTTGAGGTTATGGATTATTCGCTGTTTTAAAATGTTTTTGCACTTTTTCAATATTTCTTCGGAGAATAATATAAGTTTATCATGAGATTTTTTACAAAATATAAATTTCAATTTCTCTTCTTCCATGATTATCACTATTACAAACAACTTAATAAAACACTCACAAATAACCTGATGTAAACAACAAAAACATGTGCTCTCGGAGGCTCGAACTATACTGTATACTATAAGTTATATTACACGCAAACAGCACATACACAGTAGATTGAAACAGATGGTGAGTTTAAGAAGGGGAACCGAGTTATTATGGACGTCTCACTCACTCTGAAGCGCATGCATAGTGCTCTCGCCCTCATACTTCTGGCTGAATAATTTTTGTCTTAGGGGATGTTTGGTCACTCTAATTTGTCTGACTGATTGAATATAACTTTTAAATAAATACTTCAATAACATATTAAAAAATCAGACATGTAAAAATAAGTAAAGTTCATTTATTTTTTGGGTAGCTTATAAGCGTCTGACAAAAGCTCTGGTCCATCAAAAGTGTCTGACACTTATGATATTACTTTAAAATAATATTCTACATGACATATATAAAAATCAGCCATGTGAATTTAAGTTAAATAATTCTTATTTTTAGTTACCTTTCTCATCTGGTACCTGCCCAGGTGTCACTCGGCAAGTTCCACAAAGCGCGTAGGTATTCAAGGCACACGAGACGCTACTGAAAACTTCAGGTTTCATCCGTGTGAAAATAAGTTATGTCTGATTGCTCTGGGATCTTACTCTATAATTTTAAGAACGTTCACAATCTAATCTCAGTCTCAATCTGTCAAAAATACCTCTAATTTCCCTACATTTTGACAGGTTTTTGACATTTGTTTATCGCCGAGATGAGACTGCGACTAGATTTTGTATATTTTGAATTACGAGAATTGGACTTCTGATCATCATCATCAGCCTATAGCAGTCCATTACTGGACAAAGGCCTCTCGTATTGCACGCCATTTAAAATATTAGTCTGATTATAGAAGAAAAGCAGAAACGACTCAGAGGTCAGAGTCTCTTTTAAAGTCCAGATATAAGCTTGGTCAGATCATGTGAAGACTATGTAGATTCATATCTGAAATGGTCTTTTGAGGAAAGTACCACAGATCTGAGTGGACCAGTTCAGTCAGTGCAAGCATTTATCAGTAATCGTGTAGCTCAACTCAGAACTTGAGGAGCTCAACGACTCGATAAACAATACCAAACCAGTTAGAGGTTTTTATTTTCACGTAGCTGCACACATACTTACGCACACATATCAATTCTACATACACACGCACATATGCAAATATACACACACATGTACAGTCACGAGCAAAAGTATGTATACACTTGGCTTCATTCAAAAGCGATTTATTCCTTTATTTTTGAATGACATTTTATGTTGCTACGAACATAGTATTTTCAAACCCATTTGTTTTTGCAATGTGTCGTATTTCATTGTTGTTTTCGTTATTTCACGCAAAAATCGCTATTAAAAGTTACCAAGTGTTGACATATTAGTGCTCGTGACTGTAAATGTTTTATATTTATTTATTAGATTTATTTTGAAGACTTAACAGGTGAACCCAAGGCGTCTACAAACAAGTTACAATTAGCAATATACGCGTACAGTTGTTTTTAACATAAGTATTATTGTTATTTAATACTAATGATTAACTACTCACTTATAGTATATGTACAATATTAATTTATACTTATCTGATTATGTAATGACACACATTCTAGCCTAGACAACCCTAAACGCACAATATTTTCGTCTATAATAAAATATGATTAGAGTGGTTAGAGTTTAGTTTATTTTCGACGTACTTTTGAAACGTGAATTCACTGGGTTTCAGTACCGGAGCAGAAATACGAAATTCATTTGCTTAATTCCAGGTTATATTTAGAAATAGCAGCTAATAGCTGGCAGATCTAGATTTTACCCAGGTCTGTACTAATTGGCCTTTCCCCTAAAATATTGCGACAGCATTTAATTATAGTTCGTGTGTCGGCCTTTATCAATATTGATGAGTAAATAATTAGTTTTCTATTTACTAAGACAGTGCGCACACGAGAGTCAAAACAGCACATCTTATGCAGCCTATATTGTTCCCACTGCTGGGACACAGGCCTCCTATCTGTGAGAGGGAGTGGGCTATAATATACCACGCGGGCCCAATGCGGGTTGGTAGATGTTACATGTCTTCGAATTTTTGGTTCTGGGACATGCCGGTTTGCTCACGATATTTCACCGTTTGAGAGCAGTGGTGATGAAATAATTTACACAAAGTGCCTGTAGAAAACAGCACATAGCTGTGTAGAAAGAACATCACCCTTTTTGCGTAAAACCCTTTCAATGACTTTGAAGAAAATTACTAATCCATTGAAAGCTGGAAATGCATATTTGACTAAAAAAATCTGCACAAAAACGTAAATAACGCAATAGATGTTGTTGAACTGTCAAAATAAAAGATATTGCCATTGTAAGTACCTATGTTGGGCGGCGGGATCGTCCGAAAGGGTTACCGCTGCCCTGGAACAGAAAGGGCTAAGGAAGGAACACGGATGGGTTTTAGTCAGTAAGAGTCTGACACTCCCTTCCGCTCCACCCAGAGCAGTATCACAGGATCACATAGGATCAGTCGTGGTCCGTCTTTCTCTTCATTTGCAAATTGCAGCGCTGTTTTACATGGGGCTTCAACATAACTGGCAAAATGCGGGTGTGGGTACACCTCTGCCTTACCCTTCGTGGATACAGGCGTGATGTTATGTTATATAATATTTATTATTTGGTGGTCATGCAACCAAAACGGTTACTGAACATCTTTGGATAAAGAAAACAAATCTCATGTGTATCTAGAAATTGCGCGGCTATTATATGGTTTTCCTAATTGGGATTTGCCTAGCCTTTTCCCAACTATGTTGACTGCCAATCTAACCTCCACAACTGGTTTGTGAAGGTTAGATAGACTAGTTAGTGACTCACAACTCGCTGTCAGACATTTGGGCTCCTGACTAACTGTAACGACTGTCAATGATCTACGAACGACAGCCGAGACCAACGGCTTTTTTTTTGTGAATGGGAAATCATCAAATGACCCCTCCCGCTCTGGGTGGAGCGGAAGGGAGTCTCAGACTCTTACTGACTAAAACCCACCCGTGTTCCTTCGACGATCCCGCCGCCCTGGCAGGCTTCGGCCCTATCGGGCCCCGTCATCTGCTGACATCTCTTTGAGGCGCGCGTGGAACATAACGCGCCGTCCGGCACGGGGAGACCAACAGCTTAACGTGCTTTCCGAGGCACGGAGGGGTCTCGATATGTAATGGAGGGACACCCATTTACGAACCGACCGCGGCAAACGTAGGTTCGATTGTTCTATGAGAATCACAGTAGCACGAGGCCAAAACCGCGTGTACAATTAGTTAGGAAGGCACTAATATTACCAATTCAAAAGGTCTATTCCCATGAAACGTCCCATTTAATGCTGTAGACCGGGATATTGATTTGTAATTACAGGTCTAACGTGAATAGGCCACGCGGGTGTCACTGTGGCCATAATTAACGACACTTGATCGAACTATGTATAGTACCACACGAGAGCAAAACTTTGATATTGACGTGTTTAATTACCTGAACTATTTAGACTTCAGAGGAGTTTCTCTATCGGCGATGTGAGAGAGCAGTGGTGGGACTGTAAAGAAAGAAAGAAAGAAAGAAAATACATTTATTTAGCACACACTAAAAGTTACACCATACATTAGATAGCAACAAATAAAAACCGGCCAAGTGCGAGTCGGACTCCCGCACAAAGGGTTCCGTACCAATATCTATAAAAATTACGTCTGTTGTATGGGAGCCCCCCTTAAATATTTATTTTATTATTGAAAAAAAATATTGCTGTTCCATACGTTTTGACCGCGTAGGTATTGCACTTTTCTATGAAACAGAAGATTTTTTTTTTGATAACCGACGAAAAATTTCGACACTATGGGGTCTAAAATCATGTGCTAAATCCATGGTTAAAGTTTACGTCGATGTCCCTGCCACCCTGTATACCCACACCCTCCCATGTACACATGTTCATGTTTTTTTATATGTATGGGTGTGTTACATGTAGTCACATGGAGACGACCCTATTGCCAAAATGATTTTTAAAACGTATTCAACTGTTTGGTCCAAAATAAATTATTAGTTATTTTATTTTTTACTTTTCAAGTGACTCCTATTTCGAATGGTTTGCGGCCACTTAAGTGTGCTTTGAGTCCAATTAAACAGAATAGCTCAACAGATCTCAAAACGAAAAGCTCATTCTAGACCTCTTCTTCGTGTTTAAGCTGGGAAAAACTGAATCAACCCGTCTTTGTCTGCGTTATCATATTCTTTAGCATATCTCAAAGAATAATGACTACGTGTAGCATGAATCCTATTTCATTTTTCTTGTAGTCTGTTCCGTTCTATGTTACAGTAGTTTTATCTCACGAAGCTACTCGCGCTTTACTTGTGGTGGTACAAGTGTTACCACACGCTGTGAATGTGTGTATGAGCAGGAGCTCTCGGTACCATCCGAGACACGTGCGAAGTCGGAAGTATATGTGTGTGTGTTTTGTGTTTCACATTCGTGGCGTGTCTGTACACTTGATTACCACAAGTGAAGCGCGCGTCACTTCGTGAGAATAAAATACTGTCGACCCCATTCTGTTGTAACACTGGTCGTAAGACATACGGCCTTTAGAATAAAACTCACTTAAACGACTGTCGACGACATTTTATGTGCTCTTCTACTCTTGGCAGTATCGAGTTGAAAAGAATGGTCACTTGTCTACGAGCTGACCATGACAACAATTTGTTATTTACAAAACTCTTTTTTAATTTATGTCCAAGTATAAAAATAATAAAGCTGAAGAGTTTGTTTGTTTGAACGTACTCTCTGGAACTACGAGTAAAAGTCGGATTTGACAAAATAAAAAATATTATCCAAAAATTATCTCATTTTGATCACTGAGGAATTATACAAACAAACCAGCAATAAGGTAGTGATTTGGCGAATGTTATTTTTCATACAAAATTGCCAAGCTTGTTTTATATGTGTACCGAAGGCATTTTGATATAGGATGGCAGGACAACCTTTCGCAAGTACGTCTCCTCACAAAAGTGTTTTTACTTTCACAAACCTCAATAAATTAATAGTTTAAAAAACACTAGAAAAACACGCTTTTATAAATGCACGTAAAAACAACAAAAAACCTGATCGTGTTCAAAGTCCATTACGCGGCCTTTCTCACAAGTGCAAACACGACTATGATACGATTTTTCATCATGAAGTTCCAGTTCATATCTTCCGGCTCCATCATCAGATCAGTTCGACAGTACCATATTATTGTATTGTCATCAGAACTACATACAGCTGCCAATTTCCATTACGCTACGACCCTTGGAAGATGGTTAAATTAGTTACCTTAGATTCCATTACATAGTTAGTTACATACAGGTCGACCTAATAAAAGCGTGTTAAAAATATCAACTTTCCAGTCAGCAGTCAACCCAGTGTTGCCACTGCCTTTATATATCGACTCACCCAAGTGTACTACTTGACGTTTCCGGTTAGTAATAACTAGATGACGTTACTAATAATCAAACATAAAGACTGATCAGTGTAGACGCTGCGACAAGTATAATTATGGGAAAAAAAACGGAACTTTCGATTGTAATAAAAATAATCTCAATTTAAGTATACAGCATGGTCGGGACATGGATGCGCTAACTGTAGGTAATCATGAATTCAGCACATGATTCTGAACCCATTGCGTAGAAATTTTTGTCGTTTATCAAAAATACAATCTGCTAGTTCATTGAAAAGTGCAATTCCTACGCGAATTCAAAATGTATGAAGCATCTTTTGTTTTTTTCATATCCGACGAAAAACGTCTACTCTAGGGGTCTAGAATCGTGTGCTGAATTCATTCTGTATAAAAATAATCTCAATTTTAAATTGTATACCATACAATTAATATAATATACAATTGGCCACTCTGAATGTACACAATTCCCCATAAATTATTTAATGCAACCACTTATTAAAAGGCACTCAATCATATTTCCAAACACGAAGTTCAGACACACTGATTAGAAGTCTTTGTTCTTGTTATGTGTATAGTTGAACCATTAAGATACTGTTTCTCATAAATGAAAACTTATCATGAACTTATTCCATATAAAGTTAACATCGATTTTCTAAACCGCGTTCTCATCAAGTGAAATAAACCAAGAGTAATACCAACGGCGAGTTGTAAAATATCGAGTTACTTTTTTACGGAGATCATAAAAAATGGTCTTAAGTAATTTAGAAAATGATGACATTTTTTCTAGTCAGCGAAAAGATTTTCAACTTTGAAGGACTCATTAAAAATTTTGTTGCAAACATTTTTGGTCGTCTTGAGCAGTTCTTTCTTTGAGAGGGCTCATGGCTTGGTAATAGTTGTTTATATATGATTTGATCCAATCCGAGGTAAACTGTGCTCGTCGAGGTTAGCCCATAGACTGGGTGACCGTTTGTTTTCAAAATAAATAAAATTCTGTTTTTTTTTATTTCGCTCCGTGCTTCTACATATACTCGTACATAAACGTATGCCTTCTTCCTAATAGGGCCGGGTAATGCAGATACTACAGAACACCACCTGCTGCGGTCCTTACATACTTCAATCAATCAAAGGCAATCTCATCTCAGCGACAATCAATGGTATTTTTGACAGATGGAGACTGAGATCAGACTGTGAACGTTCTTAAAATTTCGAGAATTGCCCCTCTGGTCATAAACGCACGCAGGTGCCGATGCCGTGCTTCTTAAACCACGTTAAACCATAGTCAGGGCCATTTTCAATAATTATGACAATCTCGTTATTGCATTTAGGAGCCCAAAACTCTGATAACGGTCTTACCTTAGGATATCGGGTTCCCCTTATAATTGGGTTGAGGAGGTCAGACGGCGGTCGCTATGCGTAAAATATTGATAGTCAGCCGCATCTGGTTTTACCGGAAGTTAACCGTAACTTTGTTTGGGGAACTAAGTAAAATCGATACCGTTTCAAGCAAGATTTATTCTTCTGACGGAATATTTACATGTATTGTAACACAGGTGAATAACATACTTACACGGTATTCAAAAATTCATTAAACCATACTTAAACACGAAGTATTTCTTTCAATTAAACCATTTGCTTTTGAATTGTCAAAGGATGATTCAGAAAGATGAAGCTAAGCCTATTCTAAAGCGTAGTAGTTTCCTATGGAGAAAAACGGGCAAGAATCTTAATGGACACTTTAAAATTGTAATATTGTTTTAAAAAAACAAAACACATAAAACTCCTTTAAAATACTTTTTTACATAGGTACTTCCAAAACTTTCCAGTTGTCATAATAGGTAAAAAAACTTTGATACATACATACATATACTTATTACGTAAACTCACACCATCTTCCCATGGGGGAAGGAACAATTTACAGAACGCCATCTGCAACGGTACGATCCTTACATAATCCTTTTGCTTCGTTTACGTTCATATGTACATCAGAAGGCCAATTCTCGTAATTTAAAACGTTCAAAATCTAGTCGCAGTGTCATCTCGGCGACAAACAAAAGTCAAAAACTTGTAAAAATGTTGGGAAAGAGGTATTTTTGACAGATTGAGACTGAGATCAGACTGTGAACGTTCTTAAAATTACGAGAATTGCCCCTCTGGTCGTACACTCACGCTCGTTGCGAGTATTATGCGCCTGATAACCTTGATGACAACTTAGAATACATTAGAAGATTGCTAGCGTTACCTAGATTAATGCCTAGCATTAAAAACTACACGATATCATCCTAGAACCAAACGATTCGGTCTCTGAACGCTATTCACTCGCTCTTCTATCTGTGAAACCCTTTCCCACGACCCATATATCTCAACCGTCAACGTATTCATTGTTTGAGGCCATTACTCTTAAGGGCTGTGCGCACCGAGCTTTATTGCGACCCCCGAGTTTTATCTCCCGTGTGTGTACCGCTTTACTGAAGTTGGTTTCAAGTTTGATCTGTATGATGTTTGTTTGTTTGATATTTGATGAAGTTGTTGAGGGGTCGTCGCTTAATATATCAGCCGCACGGGTCATGCAAAGGTTAAGCTACGCTTGCCGCGGTCGGTTTGGGGATGGGTGCATGACATATCGAGACCCCTCCGTGGCTCGGAAAGCATGTTAAGCCGTTGGTCGCGACTATCATTCGTAGATCTTTGACATTCGTTACGTATAGTTAGAAGCCCAAATATCTGACAACCAGTTAAGACTGGTTGTCAGATATTTGACCCCGGAACCCCCCCCCCCTGGTTTTACCCCTGGTTTTTGGGTAACACGATACTCCTTTGTAAGCAAAGGAGTATCGTGTTACCCAAAAACCAGGGGTTCTGGAGGTTAGATAGACAGTCGCTCCATGTTAAATACTGATATTCAGCTGCATCTGTTTTGTCAGGAAGCCGAGCCAACATAATTGTCAGATTATGATAAGTGTACGTACGACTACCATCTGTCGAGAACATAGATTTTTATATTTCTATGGTCGAGAAACTTTATTTCAGCATTATTGTTCTTCCTGCGAAATTACCCTTCCTTTTGCGCCCATTCTACTATTTCTAAGAAATTGTGGCATGAAAGTGGATTTACGAGATCCAATAATCTTTTTGTAGCAACTAAAGATAAACGTTAGCTTACAGTATTTATATTCTTTAAATTATAAATGGAAATTGGGAAGAAAACTGGATGAAACTTAATGCGATGGATGGAGTATTTAAAGAGTGTTTTGACTTAATTATTTAATTAAAACTTAATTATTTAAGCCTCTCATAGACAGAACTAACACAACCAAAAAAAAAATCTTCTGTTTCATAGAAAAGTGCAATACCTACGCGGTAAAAACGTATCGAACAGCAATCTTTTTTTTAACTCATGTGCTGAATAAATTCATGGTTACAGTTTGCGCGTCGATGTCCCTGCCACTTTGTATACAAAGTTTGGCAATAAGCAAACGGCTTGATTATTATTGAAGCACTAGAATAAATATAGACAAAAATGACAAGGCTAAAGGCTATAATCGATCAAAAGCAAATTTTGAGCGATTATAGCCTTTTTGAGGGAGATAAATGAACCGTCTAAAAACATTGAGTATAGGAAATTGCATGTTTTAAAAGCAGTCATTCTAAGACTACTAAGTAGAAACGCACACAATTTAAGAAAGATTTTGAACAAGGAGTATTTTGGCATCAACCATAAGTTTTTAATTTTGATTTTGATATTGCACGACTTGACTTTCCTAATATTTCCTAATATCTCGACATACCTAATATGTTTACATTGTACCTAATTTGTTTACTCACATCGCTGTAACTGGTCAACGCAAATATGTAACTCTTAATTAAGTAGATATGTACACGTGGAAGCTTGTAATTAGTAAATGTCCCTACTTATGCTTGATATTAATTTTTTATATTAGTCTGTAAGCTTTCTTTAAAAAAAAAAACCTAATTTGATAAGCATTATTTTTAGTACCTTTAATACAAATCCAGACAATTTCAATACTCAATACTCAAAACTTTATTGCATTCCATATGTGTGATGATGTGTGTGTGTGTGTATTTCGATCGGTGTTGTGTGCGTAAAACTTACTTCACCTTCACCACCACCTCACCACCACCACCACACTCCGGTCACCTTTATCTGTAGATAAAGGTGACCTAAACACCATGAACACAAAACAATTGAACCCACATTCTTCTAACCTGTCACTCCAATAAAAAAATAACGTGCCTACGAGAGAAAATGGATATTAGTCTAGAAATACCGCTGTTCCACAATTCTCAAAGGAACCATGAACAAACAGCTAGTACCTAGTACGATAGTAAAATATGTTATAAATCCCTGAAGGTAAATAAAACGCGGTATTTGTTGTTGGGCATATTTACCTACCTATTGGGTAGTTTTGTTCTTGCATGAATTTTCGCGTAAGGTGGAAATTCAAAGGCGCCTTCCCACGCCTTCGCCGCCAAGCCAAGGGCGGAAAGCAAAATGCTTTTAAGCGTTAATAACTACATTATATTGCGTTCACTTATCCGTTTGCCTAGCTTAATGGCGATATTACCTTACAATCGGTTATTATCGCTCTGTTGCTTTTAAGGGGTATTTATTACAAGAGTTTCCAAGGTCTACCCAGTGGGTTGGAGACGACACTGTAGTGCGCTCAGTAAAATCTAAGCTGTCAGAGGCAATCTTTCTGAGAAGCTATTTTTTTTTACAGAGCTCGTATTAACACGAAACAAAATTACAAGTTCTTGACTAGAACCTGTAAACATAAATTATTTTACTTAATCAAAATCTTAAATTCATTCACTGATAAACAATACCGCCTAAACTATTGCATCTAGAAGCACACAAATTTGAATAAGAAGAGGTGCTTATCTAACAAAGGTGAGCACGAAGGAAATATGTTTGAAAATGCATTACCTAAGGACCTCTAATACACGTTTTTCTTGCCGTGAAAAACTATGGTCTTTACGTCGTCGTGTGCAGACACGATCGTCAGTGTTGTATGGAAACTGGTTAACGGACACATTTTTCAACGTTGCGGTTTATACGCAGTGTGTAGGCACGGTTCGTCAGTGTTGTATGAATCACTATCATGGAAGCTTGTTGTCGGATACGTTTTATCAACGACGTGGTTTCTACGAAGAACCATGTAACCGTGCCATGTAACAAAGGGCCTCAGGGACAATGAAGAGAGTCGGGGTTGAAAGTTTGTACGAAAGCTCGTCGTATTGCTATCGGGCATACGGCATGTTTTTGTATTAGGTAATCATTTTAAATGCTAGCTACTTTCTAATTAAACGTTCAGCCTTTTATCTACCAAAACACTATTAGTCTAGAAAGAATATCGCCGGCCTCGCATCCCCATCCATTTTGTTTCTGATTAAATTATTTATGAGCTCCAAAATATCGGCTTTCGCGGAGGTTCCCAGGAGCCTGGTTGTTTTGCAACAAATATATGTATAGAAGAAAAATTCCTTACTTCGGAACACGAAGAAGTAAATGTTTTATCATAAATGAATATCCCGCTATTTCGTGTTTCTAATATATTTTTCTGTTGCGATTCGGAAAAGTATTTTTCTTGAGGTACTTGTTGGGATTGGTATTGTTATTACATCGGTTCCGCGTATTCAGTGGTTGTCAAAATAAGTAACGATATCTATACTGAAAGTACCTATTTGTTTGTACCCAGTGTTTTGTAAAGTGAAATCAAATAAATCTCAATCGACGCCAAACACAACACAAGAATTGCACTCATCCGAATGTACAAGTTAAAGCTAACTGACGAAGATGATAATGGTTAGGTAAAAGATAGGAAAATAATTATAATCTTCTCGTAATAAATGGGTGAAGTATATTCTAGTAAATATAAACATAATCAGCCTATAATGTTCCCACTGCTGGGACACAGGCCTCCTCCAGGTGAGAGGGCGTGGCCCAGTGCGGGTTGGTTTATGTCACATGTCTTCGATTTTTTTTTTCTAGGACATGTCGGTTTCCTCACGATGTTTTCGTTCACCGTTTTGAGAGCAGTGGTGATGTAATAATTGACACAAAGTAAAGCGCCTGATGGGGTTCGAACCTACGACCTACGACTTGTAATTCGCGGCTGTTACCACTGGGCTGACAAATTGCTTAAATTAGCTATTTTACATAACCTGTAACTGTTCAGCTAGTCCTCACGGTACGCGTCCAGATCATCACCCCATCTCTTTCTGGGCCGGCCTCGGCGGCACCGTTCTTCATTGATTTGTGGAGACTTTTACCCAGCGGTAATCGTGCATGCAGTTGATGTGACCCGCTCTACGTTTTAAGTACCTTTTACATAACATACACACATAATCAGCCTATAATATTCACATTGCTGGGACACAGGCCTCCTCTCTGCGAGGAGGAGTTGACCATAATCCACTACGCCGGCCCAGTGCGGGTTGGTTGATGTCACATGTCTTCGTATTTTTTGGTTCTAGAACATGCCGGTTTCCTTCAAAGTTTTCAAAGCATTGGTGATGAAATTAAATACACTAAGCAATGTGCCTACCTGGGTTCAAACTCATGACCTTCATGACTCATCAGTCGGAGCCGATACCACTGGGCTTTAATAATAATAACCGTTTATTTCAGGTATGAACCCATAGCAATTACATTAATACTAAAATCAGAATTAAAATTAACATCAAAATTTAAAATTAAATCATAATATAAAAACAAATAAAATAAAAAAATTAAAATGATGAAATAAACAATGTCAAAAAAAAAACAATCAAAAGTTAAAAAAACACATTAAAAACAAAACAAACACAGAATCGAGAACAACACATTAAAACCCAACCCGCACAACATAAGGTACACTAATTCCGGTCTTAATAGGTACACACAATTAAATATTTCAGTAACTAAAAGATTCTCACATGCACACAGTCGAGTTTGGAAAGACGCCCTGAGTCTCCTCATCAGCCCGTAAAAATCAGTAACTCTGCTCTCAACAAACATGCCAGTCGCACTACACCGCCAGGGTAACTTTAGAATAGCTCTAAAGGCGTGCGGCGTGCGGCTTTGAAAAAGGTACGGTACAAATAAGCATAGTTTTCCAGAATCAGCAGATGACATACGTGTCACGACATCAAATACTTTGCTTGACGTGGTAACATTAGAAAAACTATTTAAAAATCCAATTTCCTTTAAGTTACCATTGTATGCGCCACTTTTATGATCAAACGACCTTCCGCTCGAACGGTTGTCGTATGTCTTAAGATGCAACGTTCATGCAGCCGTCAAATGCGATTTTATCTACATTAAACTTAAGACCACGGAGCTGAACACTTTAAAGTTGGGAAGAAATATTAAAAGTTTGCTCTGTGAAGCTGCGAAGTTCTGCAAAGCTGCGTATCTATTGAATTTTGGACGAGAAGCGGAATAAAATAATGAACCATTACCATTTTGCTGTGAGATGAAAAAGGAACTGTCTGTGAGAACGTAATTGTAAGAAAAGGTCTAGAAATGGAGGGAATATCTAGGTCGGCTTGGTTAATTTTTAATTTGAAAGTTTATGTTTCTATTGTTTTGCCAGACGTTGTTATAACAAGTTTACATAACTTAAGTCAATGTTTAGCATACCCTTTCATCGGCTTGAATGAAACAACTTCGTCGGTGACAGTTTTAATTTATTTTACTGCTGCAAAATAGAAAAATGTAAGTAGAATACTTATAATTTGTTTATCGACTTTTAGGACCGTAATTTAACTTCAAACGTTTTTTGGTGGTTATTTAATTAAAATATGTAATATCTATATATATGTATACAAAATTCAAAGTCCTGACTTACTGACTGATACCTCAACGCACAGCCTAAACTGCTGGTCCTAGAGACATGAAATTTGAAGGGTGTGTTCTTCGTGAAGAGTAGGTATCCACTAAGAAAGGGTTTTTCAAAATTCCACCCCTAAGAGGGTGAAATGGGGGATTTGTTTATATGAACAATCTTATTCCTTGAGTTAATAAACATGAAACTTGGCACCAATACTTATCTAAGTCAATTATGAAGTTGGCCATTTTTTGTTTTTGTAAAGTACCCCTATAACCTAAGGGGATTGGGGGGTTTCAAAGTCCGATTAACTTGAAACTCAGTATTTATACCTAGGATCAAAAGTAAAGTAAGCAAAGTAAGCGAAAAGTTTAAATAAATAAATAAAGAATAATGTGTATCAGAGTTTTTCGAAAATTACCCCTGACGGGCTGAAAAGGGGTAGTCAATTTTAGAGGGGAGGATTTTACTGCGTGGGTTGATTAACTCGAAAATTAATATAAATAATCTTGGAGTCAAGTTATGAATACATCCCAAATGATTTTTTAAATTCCACCTCTGTGGGGGTGAAAAGCGGGGATACAGTTTATATAAAAAATATTTTTCATTAGGTTAATAAAGGGGGATTTAGGGGTGTCGAAGTTTGTGTGGAAGAATTTGAATGCGCGGTCCGATTAACTTGAAACTCAGTGTTAATACTTCAGACCAAAAATAAAGAATAGTAGGTAAGTATGTCAAGTGATCGAAAATTGACCCCTGACGGGGCAAAAAGGGGTGATTAAATTTTAAAGGAATGTAATTAAGTGATTTTAAGAAAAATAAAAAACTTTTAACTTTATTTAAAACACAAGTTCTAAAAAGCGTCTTAGGGCTGATTTTACCAAAGTCAGATATCTTATATCCATGGAATAAAATTGACGTCTGACAGTTCTAGTAGGTATGTAAACAATTCAAAATTTATTCTCAGTATAAGACTTATTCTAGGTAGATCTAAAAGTTTTGTGAAATTCGCCCCAAGGCGTATGAAAACTGCCGAGATCTAGCTTTTCACCTTGTTTTAGATTTCCAAGTGAATGTCGATGTTTCGTCGATTTTGGAAAACAAGAGAACATAACTATTACTAGTATTAGGTACCTATTATTTTGAGTAGCTTCAAACCGCATACATAGTTGATATAGCTGCGGTTCCTACCTTCAATCAATCCTTCTGGTTCAGAGCTATCTTACGCTACGTCTCGCCGTTCGCGGTCACCAATCAGAATTGGCCTATATATTGGAAGACTTCCTTCATAGTATTCAGAGGAAGTAATAATGTTTGAGAAGGCTGAGTGAGACGTTATACCACAACCAAGCTTTAGAAAGGGAACAATTCCACAACGTGCACGTCTTTCTACATCGTTCTCACATGGTTACGAATGATGTAATTAAATATTTTGTAACAATTTTATGGTTTAAAAGAGTGTCCGTAGAGTTTTTTGCCCGTTCTTCTCAATAGGTACCTAGGCTTTGGAACGGGCAACTAGCTTCATCTTTCGGACTGACCGACCCTTTGACAGTTAAAAAGTGCCTGTAATTGGTTTAGTTGAAATAAATGATTTGAGTTTGAGTTTTTGAGCCCGAGTTGGCTTTAACGGGTGTAAAAATACCCGTAACGAAGTCGAGGATACTCCCCGTCATTGTGATATTTTTTCTATACTGGAACATACCTGGGAACCTTTTGTCTATAGAGATATTGGAGGTCAAGATTCTAACTTCTGTCTATGGAGATATTGGAGGTCAAGATTTTAACTTTTTTTACGAAATTATTATTATCAGCCTGTGATGTCCCATTGCTGGGCAAAGGCCTCCCTACTCTCTTTCCACTTCTCTCTGTTTAAAGCTTCTGAGGATCAGTTCTTGTTGAAGGAGCCCAGCTCATTCCGCCATCGCCATCTGGGCCTGCCACGATGTCGCTTGCCATTATGAGGGACCCATTGGGTCGTAAGTTTGGCCCATTGGTCGTCTGACATGAGGCAGATGTGTCCAGCCCAATTTCATTTTAGCGTGCTAGCTTTCCAAGTGACATCAGTTATCTTTGTGATGGAACGGATCGTCGTACTCCTAACGTAGTCTGTTAGTTTGATACCCAGAATACTCCGTTCCATAGCCCTCTGGCTAACTTTGATGGCAGACCTCTGCCGATTTAACGTTATAACTGAACTTTAAATAGAACTCTTGTACCGTTTCATGCATCCCAAAGCACAATGTTGTGCGTGCATTCATTTTCTTCATATGGTTCCTCTTCATTAGGTACGGAAAAGAGGTGGGCATAAACGCAGAACAGATTTGGATGAAATTTGGCACACAGATATAACTTAGATTAACACATAGGGTAATTAATCCCGATAGTACGTTCCCGTGGGATATTTTCCAACATCCACGAGGGTGAAGCCGCGGGCCAAAGCTAGCTACTAATAACTTACGAGGAGAACCAATTTGTACGTAACATCGGTAACAAATTAACTCTGCAACACGGTAGCTATTGACGTAAAATTATTGATACTAAATATTATTATTGCGATTCCAATTAAGATTGGAAGAGGGTTCTGTATAATTAAACAGATCTGAAATACATGGAAGTTACTATCTAGCTTATATGTTAATACAAATTGAGGCCTCTGACTGCTATAAATAAATGTTATTTTCTATTAAATAACTGTTTTGGAAAACTATACTTTCTACCTGAAATAGTGGTGGCTAGATTTTATCATTTTTCTGCATAATGCCTACCTATAAAATATGTAACATAATTAACGCAAGACCTCATACACCCCAATTAAATTATTGAGTTAAAAGCATAATACAATGACCAAAACTTATTTTTAAAGCTAAATATTATTATTAAGAAAATTGTCTTGACTCTAGCAGTACTTTATGCATTTAAAATTGAGTCTTATTGCCTTGAAATAAGATTCAGTAGTAAATTATGAGATTAGATTAGAGCAGTCGTGGCCCAGTGGTAATGGACCAGACTTACGAGTTGTAGGTCGTGAGTCCGAACCCAGCCAGGAACTTTGTGTAAATTATTTCATCACCACTGCTCTCAAAACGGTGAAGGAAAACATCGTGTGGAAACCGCCATAATCCACCAACCCGCACTGGGCCCGCGTGGTGGATTATGGCCCACTCCCTCTCATAGAGAGGAGGCCTGTGTCCCAGCAGTGGGAACATTACAGGCTGATTATGTTTCGTATTTACAAAATTTTCGTATTTACAAAATAGGGTCCAATGTGTAGATGTTAATGGTGTGAAATCATCCGGGCTACCAGTTCAGTTAGGTGTTCCGCAAGGCTCAATACTGGGTCCATTCTTGTTCTTAGTTTACATTAATGATTTACCATTCCATTTGACGGGCATCTGTGATGTTGTACTGTTTGCAGATGATACCTCTCTTATTTTTAAAGTAGACAGGAATAGACAAGATTTTGACGACGTAAACAGTGCACTCTCAATAGTTACAGATTGGTTTACGTCAAATAACTTAGTTCTCAATGCCAAGAAAACCAAATGTGTAAAGTTCGCCTTACCGAATGTTAGAAACCTAGGACCCAACATCGTCTTAGATAAAGAGGTGCTTGAAACTGTAGGCTCGGCAATTTTTCTAGGACTAACAGTAGATGCCAAACTTCAGTGGGGACCTCATATATCAAGTCTAGCAGGAAGGCTCAGTTCGGCTGCCTACGCCGTCAGGAAAGTAAGACAATATACTGACGTTGATACAGCTCGTTTAGTCTATTTTAGTTATTTTCACAGCGTTATGTCCTACGGTATTCTGCTGTGGGGCAAAGCCGCTGATATACAAAATATATTTGTCCTTCAAAAGCGAGCTGTTCGAGCAATTTACCAGCTAGGTGCCAGAGCTTCTCTAAGAGATTTCTTTAAAGATATTGGTATTCTCACGGTTGCATCACAATTCATCCTTGCCAACATTTTATATATTAGGCAAAATTTACACTTGTACACTAAAAATAGTGATATTCACAGTGTTAACACTAGAAATAAGGACAAACTACGTGCCCCCTTTCACCGGCTTCATAAGGTTCATAACTCATTTGTTGGGCTTGGTATAACCTTTTATAACAAGTTACCCCCTTCTTTTCTAGACTTGCCTTTTAATGCGTTTAAAGCTCAACTAAAATCCAACCTTTGTTCAAAGGCATACTATTCTATCAACGACTACTTAGACGATAAGAATAGTTGGTCACCCTAGTTTAACGCAAGACAATGTTTATGTTCCTTCTCCAGAATTAGCTTACTGCAGAACCCAGCAATGCATAAATGTGTAAGCTGTCACGCCCTTTATGCCTGGAGGCTTTTATTTGGGTAGTAAGTTTTTTTTATTTACATTTTAATTAATTATTTTTTAGCTTGAGTACGTATAGTTTTTATTATATTTGTTGGTATATTGGCGTGGCTAGCTGACAAATTATGGCAAATAATTAAATTTTATGTTCTGGTTTTGTAATGTTAATTACCGAACATAAGTACCTAGTATTGTATACATTCAAGTATTTTTTTTTAAATTGAACAGACAGCTGTGCTGCTGGGGAGTTTGTTGCGCCACTTCTTCTTCCCAGCAATAGCACTAGGAAGTGGTGAAGGGCGGGCGTTTTTGGGGGACTGTCTTTTGTAATTTTGACGTTCAAAAAGTGCTGATTCTCAGCCTAATTTGAATAAATGACTTTTGATTTTGATTTTTGATTTTGATTTTAAGTCAATTATGAACAAACTACTTTCACAACTTGCATTGTTTCTGTTACACCTTGTATATTTGTAAGAAAAATATACATATCTACATATATTCATAAACTCATGCCTTTTTTCCATGTGGGTAGGTAGAAACTACAGAACGCTACCTACTTTCAGGTTTACAGAAAAAAAATATGGTCTGGAAAAAAATGCTTTATAGATGACACGGCCTTAATAATACCGTTATCTGTTGGCTATTTCATCATCTGCCTAATCTTTTCCCAACTATCTTGGGGACAGCTTCCAGTCTACAGTAACCGTATGCAACTGAATACCAGTATTTTAAGTGGGCGACTGCCTATCTGACCTCCACAACCCAGTAACTGGGTAATACAATACCCCTTGGTAAGATTGCTTGTCAGACTTTCGGGCTACTGACGACCCGTAACGACTCTCAAAGGTCTACGAATGACAGCCGGGACCAACGGCTTAACGTGCTTTCCGAGGCACGGAGGGGTCGTGGTATGTAAAGATGGTCACCCATCCACGGACCATCCGCGGCAAGCGTAGCTTTACCTGATCGATCGAACCATGTGTCTGACTTAACCACAAGCCAACTCTTGGCTATGTATTTTTGATTATTCAATAGCCAGCTGTTAGACCAGTTGTTATTTATTTGTCTAATAGCAGTGCCCCGCGGTTTCACCCGCATAAGTTTCCATCCCGTGGGAATATCGGGACAAAAATATATTCTATGTGTGTTCATCCAATTCTGTTCTGCGTTTTTTGCGGCAATCCGGAACATAATCCAAACAGGCGGACAAAAATAATAATAATAATAATAATGTTTATTTCCAGTATAAAGTTTACAAAGGTTACATACGTACAGTAAATATGGAACAACGTAGAGTGCATTGAGTATTATCTCCTGGCACCCAAACTAGGTTTATAGCCTATGACTTGGGGACCAGTGATTCCATAAGGGTAGAAAGATGATCATGATGTTTTATTAAATTATTCGTTACTATTTTATTATATGTATATGACGGATCGTCAGGATGGTTAGAGCTACGATCAGCCATCAGGCGGGTTTATGTGGGTATCGTGCAAATAAATAACAATTACTTAGGGAAATAATCACTTTAATCACTTGTTACACATCAACATAACAACTATTATGGCTTTTATCCTGCTGTGAGACAATGGCAGGCAGGTATAAGGATGATGGATCAACAAAACGTAGGACAGTTCCGAAGCGTCTTCACTGCTCGATCACCAGGATAAAGAATGCCGACTTGGCGCGTTCTCTTCAACCTCGTAACCGACCGGAAACGCCCCGACTCTGTCAAAGCGCGCCAATTCTAGTCCTGATAGTTGCCGCTAGGTGGCGTGCCTTGTTTTGTTGTAAAAGTCAATTGCCAGATGCGACATATAGATATGCTTTAAGTTGGCATTAGCTGGTTGTGTTTTTTTGTAAGTTTGTGAGGATGGATGGAGGTCCATTCCGTCCATCACAAAATTTCGCATTTAAAAATAAATATTAGTGGGATAGAATTAGTCGGATTTTCTTAGCGTTGGCTTAGACAATTTGAACCTAAAACGTGGAGCCCAAAGTCAGATATCTAAACAGGTTCTCTTCTTCTTATCGTTAGTTGAGACTGGTCATCTCCTAACTGCCAGGGCTTATTTTTAATGTTATATTTTAAATTGTTTCTTTTTTACATTGTTCTCACATATAGAAGCAATAAGAATAATGTACCCCGGATTTTGTAATAATATCTTGATTTAAAAGAGTGTCCGTGGAGTTTCTTGCCCGTTCTTCTCCATAGAGATCTACGTTTTTGGAATGGGCGACTAGCTTCAACTTTCTGACTAACTGACCGACTATTTAATTTTGACAATTCAAAAGTGCCTGTAATTGGTTTAATTGTAATAAATGATTTGAGTTTGAGTTCAGTTCAGTAAACCTAATAGCTCCACAACTCGATCCTACAGCACACAAACCTCAATCACAAACGCAAAGCGATCCTACCACAATGAATAATGTATCCAGCCTCCATGCTACTCATATCATATTCAAGTGAACTCTTTGATTGAGATAACACACCGTGATTGCGTTAGATATTCCACTTCAGCTCCAACAAAGGTTTATTTTAATTGTAAAGTTGGGTTTCAAGATAACGAGAGCGGGTACTGTCTGCTTTTGAAACTAGGTTACGTTAGCATGTAGATGGTTTTTCTTTAATCTTGGAAGTTTTTGGTTGGATGTACTTAAGATTGCAGCTGGTATTTAGCTGGGCTTAGAAGCCGACCCCAACATAGTTGGGAAAAGGCTAGGCAGATGATGATTAAGCTAGGACACATATTATATCTATTTATAGGAGTATATTGTGTCCTAGCTAAATCATATATTATATACAATGTGGATATTATTATACATATACAATGTGGACAATATATACGACTATAAATGAAAGCACTAGCAATACTAATAGCATATATACTCAGCATATAATATTCCCACTACTGGGACACAGGCCTCCTCTCAGTGAGAGGGAGTGGGCAGTAATCCACCACGCGGGTCCACTAGTACCTATTTAAGAACTATTAAACAAATTGTAACATTGAAATTAAAAAACCGGCCAAGTGCGAGTCGGACTCGCGCACCGAGGGTTCCGTACAATTTAAAATTATTAAAAATATTTTTATGATATGATGTAACTAAAAATTTACGGTTTTCGCAATTTTTCCTTTATCTGTGCTATAAGACGTTGCTTCGTACCAAATTTCAAGATTCTGAGTTCACGGGAAGTACCCTGTAGGTTTTGATTCCCTTGTTAGTGTCGAAAGTTTGCGGAAATTTGCGGCATAAACGGCTGTATCTTTTGATTGCGTTGGCTTAGAAGTTTGATTTTTTCACAGCTCCAAGGGTCAGTAGACTTGAGTATTTATAAATTCCAGCTTGATACCTCCACGCGTTCCTGAGACGTACGGACAACAAAGTGATCCTATAAGAGTTCCGTTTTTTCCTTTCGAGGTACGGAACCCTCAATAATTTTTTTTTCTAACAAACTAAATACCTATTAGTAATTTGCCGACTATCGATGTTGCCAATCTTTGACTAGCTATAGTGACTAAACTATTGGATATATTTGGTTGAATTTTTGTTTGCGTACTGGTTACGTCATTTGATAAACGAATTTTATTTATTTGTCGTATTATCGACTCCTCTTTTTAGACTGCTGAATACAGAGTTTGGGGCCATTATTTACAAGAAGGAAAGAGATAGATTCTTCAAAATAAGCACTGCACTTAGCAGATGCATCTGAATGGACCAAGATAATACTAGTGAAAGGCTGCAGTCTTTCAAAGTAGTCTAGTCACCTAGGAAAATAGAAAATGTCATATTTTCTGTGCGTTTGTAGATACGCACTACACAGGGTCAAATTCAGTTAGCTAGCGAAACTCTGCAGACGTGACGTGAACGTGGTATCGATATTAAAACACGATTCAATAAAAAAAAATATTTTATCGTATTAAGATATACCCATCACGTCTATGGAGTTTCGCTAGCTAATTGAATTTGACTCCATATACAATTTAAGTTGGTCATCATTTTGCTTAGCAACCTATTTCCCTAACTTTACAATATTCAACTTAACACAGTGAAGGCACTAGTACACACTTGAACAAGCAGAAACACCCTTCCACTACACAAGTTGAAAGCTCTTCCAATTGCCAGTTTCGTTACAAGGCTCCATATTCTTCCTCAGATCAGTGTACCCGGACCCTTCGCAGTGCAGTTATAAGCGCATGACGTAACACTAGTGGTGGTTTCCGCTATCCGTCCATGCTCCATTTCCGGCCATGTTTGTCGGCCACTCACTTTTATTGGATCCGGCTTTCGGCCGCGGATATTACGCGGTGGTAGTAACTAGATCGTGAAATATTCGGTTATTGTTTGCCGAGTTATGTTATGGGTAGAACTTTTGAAGAATGTTTTCGGCTTTCGGCTGATTTTCGGCTTAATGTACTGGCTGATTCAGTTACGTAGTTCTATTATTGAAGTCTTGAAACTCTGTATATGATTTCTATTTGAATTGGAGTTGTAAATGGGTCAGGCGTGTAATGTAAATCTAGGAATTCGCGTCGTATTTCTCGAGTTTGGTCAAGTTTTGTGTTTTATTGCATTGCGATAAAATTGTATGGCGCTGCAGTGTTATTTACTTCGGAAATAAAGCAATATTTTTAGAATGTAGTGAGTTTATCTATCTTGTTTATTATAATAAATAAATAAAGATGCGCTTTCTAAAAATCGGTTTCCAAAGTTGAGAACATCATCGAAAAAATTGTCTGCTCAACAACGTAAATAACGCAATGGAAATTCTCAAACTGTGAAAATGAAATTGCTACTGTTAGTGTGTTTCGCAATTAACCCGCCGCTGGTCAAACACATCTTTATCATTACGTAAGAAAGCCGCGAAATTCAATATTTATTTGCAAAAAAACGTAAGAAATTTTGGATTTCTTGGGCTACGTTGAAGAAATTGATGAATCTTACGCAATGCTATGCGAGTTTGACCAGTCAACTTCAAATTCTCAATTCAGAAACCAGGTGTATGAAGTTATTGCCTTTGTTGTAAAAAAAAAAACTATTTATGTACCTGCCGATCGATTCTGTAAAAATCACACCGTGAAAACTTAGGTGAAGTGAGCTTAGAGTGAGCTGTCATTAGTGTCAATCCCTAGCATTAGTTGGAATGACAGCTCACTCCACGGTCACTTCACTTTTCACGGTGAGATGGTTACAAAATCGAGTGCTTTTACGTCATCATCCCAATTTACCTATGTGTGGACGGCGCGGCGCAGCACGTTTTTAATGTGAAACATCAATAGGCGCGCCTTTGGCGTAAAACCGACTCGTATGCTGCGACGGCAAACGGCATGCCGTCATACCCCGTCATGTCAGAAAAATATAGATATTTCTTTTTTCTTCATATTTATTGTTTTGTTTATATAAATTATTTCAATAACCATCAATTTCGATGTTTCGCATCACTCTAGACATCCTGTGACGGCCATATTTTGGAACTGACGCGGAATGTCCCATTCGCAAAATTATTATTCATACTTACACACCGGTTATCATTCTCCTGCCCTCATCCCAATTTATTTAGAAAGAAAGAAAGAAAGAAAAATATTGTATTCTGCACAAACAAAACGCACAATTACAATTATTATTATTATTTATTTGGGGTTAGCGCAACATGTCCTCTTCTTCCATATGATACTTCTCTATTTGTCGTCATCTCGGTAGTCACCCCCTTTCTAACCATATCACCTTACACAGTTTATCCATCGTTTGCCAGTCATCAACTCATCAGGCTTCAAAATATAGTCGTAATCTCGTCTCAGCGACAATCAATGTCAAAATTTTGTCAAAAATGTAGGAAAATTATTTTCGACAGATTGAGACTGAGATCAGTCTAAAATTACGAGAATCGCTCCTCAGTTATCATTGTTTCTTTAGTCTTACACAACATTATTAGTCATAATACAAGGCTCAAATGAATGTGATCATCAAACAAGGCGCGTGCGTCAAATTACGACTCAATTAGCAGTCGATAGCACATAGTACGCTTGGTAGCAAAATACGGATGGATCTACCGACGACTGTTTATCTCTGCATCGTCGGCGTGAATGTAACGAGGTAGCTAGCTGTATCGAGGGGCACACGCTCTTTGTGAAATTATAGCTCTGATTAGGTATTGCAGACACATTGTACGATTTTCCAATAGTTGTTACCTGCTTTTATATCGGCCTGATAAGTTTTGGTTAACATGCTTGTTTTCGTGCAACTTCAGTTTTATTCTGATTGATATTTACCACAACTTGTATATGTCGCCCTACAACACCACAACACACACAATTTACTCCCAACAACAAAGTCACAAACTTACCAAATATATTTTTTTTGTTAACTTATTATTATTATTTTTTTATGTTGTTTATCAGCTGTTAGCGCTCCCTGCTACTTTTTTTATGTCCTTAGCAGAGCTCTCTATAATTTATTCCAGATAAGGAGACCAGGAGAGCCGTAGCACAGGTAGCGGGTTTACTTAGTATGGGCTCCTGTCTCCCATCTTCAAACTTTTATGAAAAATAAACTGTGTTTTAAAACTTGTGGGAGAAAACAAATAAATATTATATTTCCGGTCCGCATTTTATCCCCAGTTATAAACTTTTGGTCTTTTGGCACAGTGTTGTGTGTCTATAGTCTATTCATGTCCTAGATATCCCTTGGAGACAGCTCAAAACGTTGAATTAACTAGAAGACGTGCCAAATAATGTATGACAGGATAAAAAGACATATATACATGGGACTTAAACATAAATGGCGAAATGCGGGTGTACTTATAGGTGGGTACACCTCTACCCAACCCTTCGGGGAATACAGGCGTGATGTTATGTTAATGTTAATGATGATATTGTGAAAAAAAAAATCGTGAATACAAAATCTCTTGGGTATACTACGAGTAGCTATGAAAATCATCAGCGGTTGCCGTTATAAGACGAGCAGTGGTGGCCCAGTGGTAACGGCCGCGACTCACGAGTTGTAGGTCGTAGGTTCGAGCCCGAGACGCTTTACTTTGCATAAATTATTTAATCACTACTGCTCTCAAAACGGTGAAGGAAAACATCGTGAGGAAACCACATGTCCTGGAACCAAAAATTCGAACACAGTCATGTGACATCTACTAACCCGCACTGGGCCCGCGTGGTGGATTACGGCCCACACCTTCTCATAGAGAGGAGGCCTGTGTCCCAGCAGTGGGAACATTATATGCTCATAACACATTCGACACGCAAAAGAAACTCATTTTAATCCCAAAATGTACGACAGTAAATATGTAGCAGCTGTATTTCTTATCGCTTACGTCGTAAAAGTAGTCTTGATGGGGCTTTATGTTGCTCAGAAACATGTGTTAGCAAACTAATAGGTTTTTATTTTCTTAGATTCTTGGTTGAACGCCTAAAAAGCAAAGTTTTCTGAAACTAGATGCGATTACATAACGTATAACATAACATATGGTCTGGATTTTTAGAATAGTCTGGTGAGGTTTAAAATTCCAAACCTTAATTTATTATCCTCGGAAAATCCAGCATAAGTATGCTTAACTTTGTTTTAGAGATGATTCAATAGGGGCTGATTTTTTAATCGACAGACAATTTTTATTCGTGGAATAAAATTAACGTCTGACAGATTTTGTATGGAAGAACTGTCAAAAATTCAAAATTAGTCCTCGGATAAAATTATCTGGCGTTGGAAAAATCAGCCCTAACACTTGTTCACAAAATGAAAGTATCGGTACTTTTTACCTAGAACGAACGACTTGAGGAGACGTTTGCTTAGGTCGGGACGGTAATCATTCGCTTAGGAATCGACCTTCAGTCGTGTGTCTGTAAATATATATTACGTCAATTTTGAAACCCATCATTCTTTTCAGAGACCTCCGAAATCATAATAAAATCTAAATATATATAACTCAAAGGTGACTGACTGACTGACATAGTGATCTATCAACGCACAGCCCAAACCACTGGACGGATCGGGCTGAAATTTGGCATGCAGGTAGATGTTATGACGTAGGCATCCGCTAAGAAAGGATTTTGATCAATTCTACCCCCAAGGGGATAAAATAGGGGATGTAAGTTTGTATGAAACTTTGTCAAACTATACTTCTTAACGCGAGCGAAGCCGCGGGCAAAAGCTAGTATATAATAAATTATTTATTTCCATAAGTGATGTACAAAGTAGGTATGCGCAGCATTTACAGCATAGTACTTACAAGTGCACAGAGATTTGATCAATAACCCCCATGCTAGGTAGAACCTGTGTTATAGGGGTCATCCATCCGTCCATTATACAATTAAATGGTACAAATAAAACGAATAAATAGGTATTGTTATCTAATTTAAATACATCATTATCGTAAGTAAGCAACAGAATCGGTCAAAGTGGAGGTACTTGGGTCCAGCAGTGGACGTCTTTCGGCTGAAATGATTATGATGGTCGTAAGTATAATAAAAGACTCAACTTTCTTGATCAAGCCTCGCAAGGTTTTCACGACTCGACAATATATCGAGTCCGTTATAAATGAAAGTTTAATGCTGTTTTATACATGTTACACGTCATTGTAAATACGCGTAAACCTTTGTGATTATATTCTCTTAATTATGGTGGAAACTGCATTAAAATCCGTTGCGTAGTTTAGCAGAACAACGCGGTCACACAGATAGAGACGAAAAGCGACTTCATGTTTATATCTAGCTGACCCGACAGACGTTGTAATATAATTTTTTTTTTAAATCCCGTAAAAAAAAGTCAGTTTTTTCTGAATTAAAATTTTATTTGAGAAACTGTTCAGATTTTGACCTTTCTAGAAACTTAATTCGGACAATTATGAACATTTTCAAACAAAAACTAGCCAAAACTGCCCAGCCGTTCTCAACTGATAAGCACTTGAGAACGGCTGGGCAGTTTTGGTCAACAAAAATCACTTCATTTTTAATTTCTATAGATTATTATGGTAACCCTATTTGAGAGGGGCTCAAATAAAAGAAAGAAATAAAATAAGTTTGTCCCAGGTTAAGTAAGGCACACAATATTCACACAAGAACAAAAAAAAAAAACAGAAAAAATAACAACTTAAAATAGTATTAAGTACCAACCTAAAAAAACTAATTAACAAGCTACATACATCAGAAACGCCGAACGTAATTCGCAGCCGCGATCGCTGAGCATCCAATCAAACTTTATTGTGTCTGCCCCAGATGTGAATAGGTACTCTTTGTGCAAGTTAGAGCTTCCCCTTTAGTATGCCGAAGACGTTCTCACTTTTACATCCTGTTGCCATCGTTAGTACTGACTATTCTAAGTAGGTAGGCAGGGAAAGTCCATTAATGTTGTGAGGGAATACGGAGTGCGTTGTTTTTCCTTACAAGAGGTTACTTAGTATTCTTTAAGCGATTTGGTGATGGTCTTTTAAAATTCCAGGTAGCTACGTATTGTATCATACAGGGAAATCCATCTTAATAAATTGTTAATCAAATTGACTGCGAAATGAAATTGTACGTACTTACGTAGATATTTAAATCACAACTGCCATTCTTTGGCAGTTTCATTAAATGGCAATAAAACAACAAAAATCAATCTTGGCTCTGCATATGTGTAGGACGTATTAGTTTTTTCTCTTGATGCTGCACAACATTCGATACCTTAAAATGTACGTCTGTGCGTGTGAATGTGTGTGTCAATTTTTTTCACTGGAAACTGAAAACTCAAGAACACACATTTTCGTTTTGAAAAATAAAATAAAATGGTAACTTTTAACATAGATAAATAAATTCCAGGTACACACCAGAATATGGCTGATATATTGTACCAACTAGTTTCATAAATAAGGTACACACGGCGACATATCAAGCAATAAATTTCCAGTTTTAGCTGACCTTGCATTGTATAGGTTTTTCGTACAATGGGAAGTCAGCTTATACTATATATAAAAAGGGTGTGTGTGCTTGCGTGTGGTCATCACGACATAAGTGAAAACTTCGACTGGAGCCAGGTGAGTACACGCGATTCAGCGTCACGGAACGACTGGAGCCGAGTTTTCCCGATTTAGCGTCACAGACCGGAGCGTGACGGTTCAGTTTCGTTCACTGTTCTTCATTAATAAGAACTAAAGTTCTTAGTAATTGATTACAATGTAGCCTAATAGACTAATGAACAATTTAACTCTAACGTAATATTTTACGAGATACGAGAGTCGATTATGTTATGTATAACTAAGATTAGTGTCAATTTGCACTTTTACACAGTTTCGTAGCACTTTCTTAAGGCAGATCTTAAGAAAGTGCTAAAACACTTTGTTCATGTGTTACTGTATACCACCTTACAAAGCAAAAGCAAAGTGCAAAGCAGCAGTAAAGATAAATAAAATTCATTCATTTAAAAAAAAAAAAGGAAAGGAATTGAATGTCATTCATTAATTTTTTATTTTTTTTTATTTAATTTTTTTAATTTATTTTTTTTTCTGTAAATAAGACATCGGAATGACTTTTACACGTCATAATTTAAAAAATAAAATAAGCTAGATGATTTGAGTGTACCACATAGCTTCCACTTTAAAAATATAACCTACCTACCTTAGCCTTAGTTTGGGTTTGGGAGTATCACCATTCCCTAATTAAGAGCGTTGACACGTACGGCAATTCATACAAACTTTCAAGTCCTTGTTTTCGAAATGCATGAACCGATTTTAATGAAACTTCCTACGCATAAGCAGGATATATAGATCTAACAAGTTAATTGAGAACATTTTTGAAAAATTTGATGATTTTAAATTTTCCATAGAAACAGAGATTTCCAATTATCTTTTTTTTAAATAAGACATTTTGAAAATGTTCTTATCTAACTTTTTAGACCTATGTATTCTGCTTATGCGTATGAAGTTTCATTAAAATCGGTTCATGCATTTCGAAAAACAAGGACTTGAAAGTTTGCATGAAATGCCGTACGTTGTACACGCTCTTAACATCAAACGTGACAGCCAGTGCCTCTAACGTGCAATAATTTGGCCAATTAGCACAGTCGAAGTGCATTGCAGTACACTAAATGCAGAGTATTGCACCAATCAGAGCTACGAGCGTTACGTGTCGGGTCATAATGTGATCTTTGGTTTGTGAAACTTGCTGTTGAGTACGTGAGTGTAGCCAATAGATGTTATTATGAGTGTTTGAGATTATTATTAGCTAAGTATAAGGTGCTTTTCGTGGAACTAGAATGTTGGAAGTTGCCTCGAAGGCAGGTCGCATTGCACAAGGGAAAATATGTTTGATAAAGTAATACATTGTTTCAACGTAAGTATTTGTTGAAGCTGTGCCTGCGAATTCGTTCGCGTGTATATCGGCAACTAAATTGCAGTTCATAGTTTTTATTTTTATTCCGCGGAACCCTAATTCTCTTTCTACCTGCTTATAACACCAGCTAGCGGCCAGTGAAAGTCCCGTCATAATCGGTCCCACCGTTTCAGAGATTAGCTGGAACAAACGACAGACAAAAATTAAAAAAAATATATAAGTGCCGTATATACTTTCATATGCTTTTAGCAAAAAGCTGTTATTTTGACATTACAAACAGACACTTAAATTTTATTTACTTTTATAATTACACAGTTTGATTAATATGTATTAGTTACCAAAATCATAAAAGCTTAGTTGAAGAGTTAATATGTAGGTCCAGACAGCAACTGCGAGAGGCGGCATTGAGAACACTTTCCATACAAACCAAGCGTGTCACTGTTAACTCGCACTACGATACATATAACGTACAGAAACTGATGGCTTTGAAGGTGGTCCGTGACAGATGTTGTGCGCTCAACACACTTTCTTCACCACGAATTCGCCCCGGTTCACAAGGGCGCGGTTTTGTCGATTGCGCGATTGGCGATTTTTTTCGAGGCACTGGTTAGCGCCGAGAGTTGATAATCCAACAGTGTGTTTTTGACGCGCTGAGATGCGCTCTGTTGGATTATCAACGCTCGGCTCAACACCGAGAGTTGAAAGTCCAGTGCGAGATAAAATCCCGCCGCGATATTTTTTGTGTGAATATGGGCTTAGGTAACCAACACTGCTATCTTATAAAGTATTGACTGCTACGCTGCACGCTTCAGCTTATATTAGATATCTCCAGCTCAAAGGGACACGTCCCGAATAATTCAGAAAAATTGCATCTCTATTTCACGAATTTCAGCGCAATCCAGCTTTGACGTGAATATTGAAATAAAATATAAACACACAAGTCGTGATATTTTGCCACAATATTGCATTCTGCGCGGACTGGCATCGCGTCGCGTGGCTGCAATTTCTCTATTCATATGAACTTTGGAGTTTGAATATGAGTATTATATTCACACATGTGCAAATAATGAACCCGTTTGTTAAAAATGTTGTTGTTTTAGTCGTCGTTACGAAACCATATTTTGAGCTTTGAAATAAATCATAACATCGAAATTAAAAAAGTCTTTTTATGTAGGTAGGTAGTGTCGGGCTGAATATGGGTTTTGCCAACCTTTGATTAGCTATAGTGATTAAACTATTGAATTATAATTGGTTGAATTTTTGGATGCAGACTGGGAACGAACGCCGCGTTCATTAGAACGAACGCCGCGAACGCGATCGCGTTGAATCGAGAATTGGCCTTCAGGCCATAAACGTTCAGCAAAATACCTTTAATTTGCCTACATTTTGTCAAGTTTTGACATTGATTGTCGCTAAGATGAGATTGCGACTAAATTTTGAGTGTCTTTGATTACGAGAATTGGTCTTCAGGTAAATCTGGGTGATTTGACTTTTAGAAATAATGAACTAAAACCTCACCTTTTTGCTAACCAAAACCTCCGATTTTGCATCACTGTAAATATCACAGTGATCTTTAATCTCGTGACAATAAGGATGCTGTAACTGACAAGTCTGTCAAAATTACAGTGATAGTTAATGTTGTTGTGATAAGGTTGATTGTGGGTTGCAGCAGGCTATTTATTAGAGCTAAATAAAAAAAAAAAACATGATTAAAAGAATATACACACTCACTCGCTCTTTCACACGAGGTTTACATCTCTCTATCTATTGTCCTATCGCCGAAGAAGAGATTTTTTATGAAATAAGCATTACCTTTGTACCTATTTTTCTGTTCTGTTTTTCTTGTCTGTTTACATATGTGTGTACATAAATGGTAAAATAAATAAATATATCGCGATTCCATTGAATGAATAAATAAAAACCAACCCATCGGAGCGCACTTTTAATTGCATCCGGTCAGTGTCAGCGTTATCCATATTTCCAGTTGAGTGTATTTTTATTAGAGTATTAGTTGTAGTTTCTCGTTGAGCGAATTGAAAGGGATTACATAGCTGATTCGTGTGGTTACTTTTGACATATATCAATGCTAAAACATTGACCGATTGATTTTAACACGACTGTCGCAAAAGTTCAATAAATTACATAAATCATTTTTACTACAAATTAATTTAAATCAGTTCAATGTGGTTCTTTTAAACTTAAAGGTAAACTGGCACTGACTGGTAAATAGTGCCACTGCGCCGTTGCGTTGTGCATTGATGTAGGTATGTATAAAAAAAAGTAATATTGTACACAATATTACATTTTTTGGTTCTATCTAGCAAAAGCTTCGTTTTGACGCGCCATTCAAGTGTCTGTTGTGCGTGTGCGTATAAGGTCCAGATAAATGTTACGCCAAACGGTTTTATACTGAAATTGTTAATATAATATTTAATAAAGGTTAAATAAAACTCTCAGCAATCGCGTCGCTAAGGTCGCTACATCTCATTTATTTATTTTATTTTATTATTTATAGACACACAGTAAAATACACAAAGATACGACATATATCTTTTGAGTACAAAGGTACTACTTTCTTAAGAAAAAAAAAACAAACAAACACAAAAAAACAAACTTTCTTAAGAAATTTTCAATCTGATGTACCTAGATATGAATACATCAGTTTGAAAATTTCTCCTTTTGCAGGTGTGCTGACTCATGTATTCTGACTGATGTGGAATACTTCAGTCAGAATACATGAACACATACATGTATTCTGACTGATGTATATGAATACATCAGTCAGAATACATGTATGAATACATCAGTCAGAGTCAGCACACCTGCGAAAGGAGAAATTTTCTCCTTTCACAGGTGTGCTGAATTTTTTTTAATTTTTTTGAAGATAGAACTTCTTTAGCGGCCTTGTGTACTTTTGTTGTGATGGGTAAAAAATGTTAAATTCGCGTCAGGACGTGACCTGATCGAAGATTCGTAAGACGGAGCTCGCGTCAGGATACGTGACCTGATCAAAAATTCGTAAGACGGATGGAGAGTAGACCGCATTCCAAAATATCAAAAATGCAATAATATTCAAGTTTTCACTTCCGCCGGCACTCCCGGAGTGCAACCCGTTTTTTTTTTGAGAAAAACATGACGTGTTTTTTTCTCTTCTTGTTCTTGTTCTCATATATGTATTAAATGTGTGAATATAATATTAAGACGTCTTAAACTAAAATTTTAAATAAGCTTAATTTAATATTTTATTGTTACACATATATAATGCAAAACAGTAACAACATATTATAATTACTAAAATAACTACATAATACTAAAATATCTAAACATAATATATAATTAACTATACATAATTACTCACAGTGAAGAGGAAAACTAATGCTCTTTTCTTTGAAGAGATAAATAGTTTCATCTTTCACAGAATATATGAAATGTTCAAAATACACGTGGTGAGTTAATGTCATGACACGTGTATTGACAGAGGTAAATATGAACAAGCCATATAAAAAATAAGCAAGGAATCTTTCCCTTTGTGTCAACTTCTTGAGTGCTTACCTACTGGGCGTTATAAGCTGACGGGTACTTTACGTATTTATTTCTTTCGTACCTACATTTGATGTACAGTCGAAAACATAGATTACGTGAGGTTAGTTTATTTTTATGTTATTTAATTTTATGATGAATAATATAATAATAATTTATTTAATAAAAACGTTACAAAAGGTGTACAATTAGCCAAGAGTGGCAAATTTCCCATACAATTAATATAATTATAATTAATATATTATATTAAATTAATAGTGCCTAAAAGTAAACTACAACTAAAATATTTTATTTTTTATTACGGGTGCAAGTAATGATGGTTCGGAATTCGAGTGTTAGGTAGCGACCCACCCGAACTAGGTTTAATTCAAACCTGTATTTCAGGCTCAGGTGTTGATGTTAAGGGCTGAGTGACTGCCCAGTTGGCTTCGTGGTCGCGAGCGCGACTGCTGTGCTGTGTGTTCCCAGGTCGGGCAGTGTTATTAGATTTTCTATTAGCCCGGAGTTTGGGAGTTGGTGATTTGATACCCCCGTGCCACGGAAAGCACGTAAGGCCGTTGGTCCTGCGCCTGATCACTCCCGGTCGTATCGGATTGCCGTCCCATCGGACTATGGAATTAAAGGAACAGTGAGTGCACCTGTCTTTGCACACACACTTGTGCACTATAATCCTACTAATATTATAAACGCGAAAGTTTGGATGGATGGATAGATGGATGTTTGTTACTCATTCACGCCAAAACTGCTTAACGGATTTGAATGAAATTTGGCACACAGATAGTTTATAACCAGGATTAAAACAAAATATACTTTTTATGCCGATATTCCCACGGTATCGAAACGTATGCGGATGAAACCGCGGGGCGTAGCTAGTATCTCATAAACACATTTTTTTTCATATAATTGGTTGTTTAAGTATGTAGTTGCTTTGAGTATTCTTTTTTTGTTACCTGCAGCATCAATCATTAAACCAGACTTGGTTTCCATACTGTCGTTTCGGGTATCCACTGAAAATCAGCGCTGAGCTGTGGATCCCCCATAGAACAGCATCATGCTGAGTGAAAGTGTTCTTGTCACAATCATGACATGCAGCTGACGATTATATCTGTTTTGTGCTCGTGATTATAAATCTTTTATGTATTTATTTTTCTTTATTATTCGAGTGAATTATCCTTTTGTAAGCACATATCTACTTCTGTGACAAATAAACCTATTTTTCTTCCTGTTTTTTAGAATGTAAGCCAAAAAAAACTATACCGCTTTGGCAACATTCGTTGTTATTGCATTTGTTTTTTAAATATAAGACACACTCAAATGTTTGGAACTCCTTGCCGGAGTCTGTGCTTCTTGACAGATTAACTTGGTATTCATAAACTGACAAAAGAATACGTTATTTATATGCATTAGACAGTAGACACGTCTGTCTCACCACCGACGAGGCAGCAACTGGCTACAGACAATTTTCTCACTCAGGAAACGTACGACTAGATGCAGGTTCTGTTTCAGTAAAAGAGATACATAATATATTAATAGTTGATCGCTGACTACTCACACTGCCGGCGAGAACTTTCTCCACTAGTTTGTCTTAGCGAGCCATCAAAGAAACTACTTGCTAAGAGTCGGTCGTTTGGTGGGCACAAAACTAGCTGAGAGACACACGCTCAGTAGGTTACATGATGCGCATACCAGCAAGGCTCTACTTCTAATCCTAAAAGTACAAGGCGTTACCTTCGATCGACTCCCCTTTGACTGTACTTACGCACAATGCTTAACAAGTAGCTGTAGTTCGTACTTATACTGCAGGGTCAAATTCAATTAGCTAGCGAAACTCTGCAGACGTGATGGGTATCTATATCTAAACACTATAAAATCAAACTCGAAAAATTTGTCTGGTCAACAACGGAAATAACGCAATGAATGTGGTTGAACTGTCAAAATGATAGCCATTGCTACTTAAAGTGTGTTATACAATTACCCCGGACTGCAATTCATTCCGCAGTGTTTACGGTTAATTATTTAAACAGGACAGGACAGGACAGGTTTTTTATTATTTAATGGAAGAGGCTGTGACTTCTTCCGATCCCAAGACACTGTCACACCACAATACCTTATTTAATCACATGCACTCACCCTCATACACTCACACACACACACCTCTCACTACACTACACTTCACTCAATCGCGCTTATTTTCCTTTTTGTTTATTGTTTAAATCTACTTGCATGCTCTTTTCTAAATACTCGTATGTACATGTTTTTCAATTCTATATATTTTTTGGACAATGATAAGTGGAAGAGCGGGGTCTCCTAACACAAGCATTTCCTTGCTTATAAGGAGTTGTTGCGGTATCTACAACGCCACATGCGAAGAACGCGTCATACTGACGTCACGCAAATCCTGCATCTCGCAAGCAGAGTTTACCGTGCAATTAGCATAGATACAATTTCCCAATATCAATCACTGGGCAATTGCCCGCCAGACACACCACCCAACTTTACACCCTGTTCCTCATACCTCTATAGAGTCTCCAAACTATTTAATGCAAACCAACTATGTTAATTGAAATAAACATTTTTATTTTTATTATTTTTATTTTTTACCCCGCTGGCAAGCCATCGCTCTCGCTAACATAATCAGCCTATAGGTATAGTCCCACTGCTGGGATAGAGGCCTCTCTGTGAGATGTTCTCGCCAAATATTGCCCCAAAATAAAAATAACCCTACAATATCGTACATTGGGATTGCAAAAAAAGAATCGTCTATACTCTAGATATTTATGAATTATAAAAGTGGATATGTTGGAGAGTAAAAAAAAGAAAGTTATTTGTACTGCAGAAAATCATTTCAGTTGGCAACCGCTCTTGGTTTCGGTACCTAAAATAGGGTAACCTATAAAATGAGTAAAAGTTAGGGAAAACTCCTGGAAGTCATGGGGAAAGGCCTTTGCCCAACATTGGGATAATACAGGCTAACTGTAACAAAACGTTAGGGGGATAAAATAAATTATGAGTTAGTTTATTGACATACGGTCTATAATAATGATTTTTGATTGTCTGAGTTATTTATCTTCCTTCTCATTTTATGTTTTACTTTTTTACACTTAATTAGGTCCTTTCAAATTGTCCATCATTTAAGATAATTTTCCACTCGATCGAACATAGACAAACTTAATGGCGTCGTTTACTCAATGTCTACATATCGACCTTTTTCAATTACATAGGTACGTTTATAAAAAGTACCTTTGTAACAAAATTCTTATCATCTATATAATAAGAGTCTATTTGATCTTATATAGTCTCTAGACTCTAGAATCATATCTAACTATGTTTTTTAACATTATTTTGTGCTTATATTTTCGTTTATACCTACTTCAAAATAGAAAACTCGTTTGTTAGCTATAACACACTACAACATACAAAAGTATTTATTACCATTCTAAACACAATAAATTAAACGCAAAACTAAAAGTTGAAACCGCCGACATATTCCGCAGATTAAATATGGCGGCCAACTAGGCGGGAAGTTTTGAAAAGTGGCAACACATCAGTCCACTGTCAAAATATGGTGCGGGAAACTGTCGTGCGGGGCAGATGACGTCATGCAGCGATGTCACGGTATTCGTGCATGTATGACGCGTTTACTTTGCGGTAAATATTTTAGTAGATTTTAAAGCTTCGTTAGTTTCATAATATAATGGAGGGGTGTGGAGCGACGTAGGATTATTATAAGCGATCTTACGGAGAGTGTTTTGGACGCCATTTTCTAATCATCTCTGTGTTTATGGAGGACTTTCGAGAAGTTAGTTAGTTAAATTGAGTGTCTTTCTGTAAAGCAATGGTGTTGTTGAGTACTTAATTATGGGCCACATAAATAAACAGAACTTACTCAAGTCAAACTGAAAATTGGAGCTTATAAATAGCTTGGTAATACTAAATTAGGTTGTTGTTTCTGCAAGAAGTCTGATATTGTCCAAGATAGGTAGATATTTATGTTTAACATTTAAATCACAATACTAAGTGCCGAAATAAGGTATAAGGTGTAATACTAAGGTGGACCGACGACTTTGTGAAGGCCTCAGGAACCCGTTGGATGCGAGGAGCACAAAACCGGTCGAAGTGGAGGTGCTTGGGGGAGGCCTATGTCCGGCAGTGGACGTCTTTCGGCTGATGATGATAACCAAGTGCCAGTGTGAAAAATACTAAGGGTAATTTTATCTACTTCCATAACTGTATACTTTGGGTTATAAAAATGACCTCACCATCCGAGGAGTCGGTTGAGGGCCGACTACCAAGCAAATTAAATACTACCAAATAAAATATAATTTCAACAACAATGATGCAATAAAACCCTCCCCTAAAATTATAAAAAATCCTACTAATATACAAAAATATTTTTATAAATGTGAAAGTTTGTACCTACGTTTGGATGTTTGCTACCCAAATTTGGCACAGATATAAAGTAGTATCACCCAGGATTCACCACATAGCACTGTATTTTGAGAGATAAGAGTATAGTATTATTTTTTTTTTTGCCATGTATGTAGACGTGCCCCAAAACTCCGCTTGTCATTTAGTTTAGTTTACAGCCTGGATTAATTAATACTTACGATACTTTTAATCGAGGGAGTCGCGTTACGTCCATTATGCATAACGTCCGTGTATGGCCTTCTATCTTGATGGTGATATTTTCTCGGATCAGTCGTGTTACAGCCGTTCTACGTAAAAGTACACTCAACGCTAGAAGGGCTTATTGTTATTAAAGCTCGTTTTTTAATCCCAGATACAAATCTGATACAAGTATTTTGTGTTTGCGTTTTTAATATAGAAATTTGACATTAGGTACACCTGTCAAATTAGTAACTGGGTAAAAAACGAACTTTAGAAAAATAACACAGAGACCAATTTAATATTTGCGAAGCATGGTATGTACTAGGCGAGCAGACTTATCAGGAGATACTTTTTGTCACCGCCTAATCCCAGTAGAACGTTCCCGTGGCATATTTTCAGACATCCACGCAGGCGAAGCCACTGGACAAAAGCTAGTATATAATAATTAAAACACATTTGTAACACAAATACGCTTCATTTGCGTGTCACAACACATTGGGCTTTAATGGCGGTGGACATGACACACATTACATTAACTTTTGACAATCAACCCAGATTTGTTGACTGCTTTTAGTTTTTAGTTGGTTAAGCCCCTTTGCAGTTTAGGGTTTGGCTGGGAAAATATTTTAGTGGAGTAAAATTGATAGGCAGGCTGGCAAGGACAGGATATTTATTCAGATTTATTACAGTTGCTGTGGTAATAAAGTTTTTATTTTTATTTATCTTTTAAAAGCCAATTATTAATAAAAGAGTAACCGTGGAGTTTATATTGGAACCGTGCACCAAGCTTCTGACATTTCATAAGTGCCTATGTAGGTTTACGTGAAATAAAATATTTTGATTTGGAAGGAAAAAATACACAGTTACAAAAATAACAATAAAAACACAATGGATTCTTTGTAAACGTCGCTCTTCCAAAACATGACAGTTTATTTAACAAAACACTATTTAAAAAAAAAACATCTGCCCCAAAGCCCAGCTATCAGAACTAGACACTCGCTGCTCGTTGCTCGCTAACTCGTTTCTAGGTGATAGCTACTCGCTTCTCGTTAATTGACTGCAGGGACAGTCGGCCCATTCTGCAAAAATCTCACCGTGAAAACGTAGGCGAAGTGAGCTGTCATTCCACCTAGGGATTGACACTGTCATTATTATTATTGTCATCTGACTCTAAGCTCACTTCACCCAAGTTTTCACGGTGAGATTTTTACAGAACCGATCGGCACGTTCTTGATCCTTGACCTTGGATGAGATACTGCACCCTAATTGCGTAACACACTATAGTAACCTGAATCATTTTGAAGGATAGGTATGCTAATCCATTGCTTCATATGTGCGAAAAATTTGTCTTTTCCACAACGTAAACATCGCAATGAATGTTGGTTGAACTATCAAAATTATACCCATTCCTACTGTTAGTGTGTAAATCCATAATTCTAGTTCCACGAAAAGCACCTCATACTTAGCTAATAATAATCTCAAACACTCATAATAACGTCTATTGGCTTCACTCATGTACTCAACTTACACACTCCTGATCACATACGTTCAGCACATAAAAAAAATAAACAAACAAAATGGATTCTCTGTAAACGTCGCTCCTAAAAAGTATGACATTATAATTAAAAAAACCAGCCAAGTGCGAGTCGGACTCGCGCACCGAGGGTTCCGTACCATTTAAAATGATTCAAAATGTTTTTATTATAATTATGATGTGACTGTGAATTTACGGTTTTCGCAAGTTTTCCTTTAAGTTTTGATTGCGATGGCTTAGAAGTTTGATTTTTTCACAGCTCCAAGGGTCAGTAGACCTGAGTCATCATTTGCCTAGCCTTTTCCCAACTATGTTCGGGTCGGCTTTCAGTCTAACCGAATGCAGCTGAATACCAGTATTCAGTCAGTAGACCTGAGTATTTGATATAAATTCCAGCTTGATACCTCAACACGTTCCTGAGAAAAAGGGTCTTGACAGACAGACAGACGGACGGACAACAAAGTGATCTTTTAAGGGTTCCGTTTTTTCGTTCGGTTAGGTTCGGAACCCTAAAAAACACTTCTTTTTAAAAAAACACCTGTCCTATTATTAACTGCTTACTCGTCTACGCCCAAACCAATTATGAAGAACTATCTCGCAAAGTAAATACGTTCTATTTATATTTGATACCCTCTGAGAATAAAGTAATTAAAACTAACAAGATATACCGAGTGAACTGCCTAGTGCTTCACGACTCGAGACTTTCTCGGCTCCAAATGAGGTCTTTAAGACTTCGACTGACTTAAGACCTACCTACTTGTGAATGTTGTTTGAAATGAGATGTAGTATATTATATACAGGGTGTCAGGAGAACGCTTCCGAAGCCAGAACGTAGATTATATACAACCTTTATGCAAACGGATACCACTAACCTTTCGCCTGAAATTGATTATTTTCGCGCGTCACGTGGACTTGGGGTCGTCAGCCGCACAGCTGTCGGCGAGCGCGCGCGCACTTTGAACTTGAGGTCACGCGCAAGCGTCAGATGATATTTATTTACGAATACATTGCTTGTTAGAGTTGTAAAGAAAAAAAATGTGTTTAATAGCAAATAATGGTTTAATTTAACTGTTCTCACAGCATAGTGTACGAAAAATGCTAAAAAAAATAGGTAAAATTGTTCATTTTTTTTTCTCATTTTTTTATGGTATCGTATCGAGAATCAGTAGCCCTATCACCTGTCTTCGTTTTCGGAAGCGTTTCCCTGCCACCCTGTATAATTATTATATTAGGTGTGCATAGCAAGGTAAGGTTTAAAATAAATAATGACAGACACTTTTTTGATACAACATTCCGTCATATTGATTTTGTTCGTATAAAATGTAGTCTATGTCACTCGGGCCATAATAACGAATTGATTGACACTTCATCCATCAAAATCAGATAAATAGTTTAGGCGCTACGGGTCACTATCATCTGTCCAGCCTTTTACCAACTATGTTGGGGTCGGCTTCCAGTCTAAGCAGATGCAGCTGAATACCAGTACCTATTTTACATAGAGCGACTGCCTATCTGACCTCCACAACCCAGTGACTGGGTAATACGATACCCCTTGCTAAGACTGGTTGTCACCAGTAACTACTGTCAAAGATCCAGGAATGACAGCCGAGACAAACGGCTTAACGTGATTTCCGAGGCACAGAGAGGTCATGGTATGTGAAGATGGTTACCCATCCGCGGACCAAAAAAAAACTGATAGATCGACTCGTGCAGCTGTTATTACTTAGCCACAAGCCCCTCCCCTCCTTCCTCTTTTAGGCGCTACGAGTGCACATCCGTAAATACAAAGATAAGTACATAGACTGCTAAAAACATAACATCCCCGATCCCATTTTCATGTCCACGCAATCACTGTCCATTCCAATGTTGCCTGGAAGAGATCGCAGAAAGCGATAAGGCCGCCCGTTGCGTGTTTCGTAGTGTATTTTTTTTTGTTATGTAAGTATTTTCTGGTGTTCAGTTAAGTATATATAAATAAATATTACCCTTCGTAATAAACTTACGGGAGTTTTTAAGATTGGAGCTCAGCGAAAATTGAAATTATAGAAAGTGAGGATTTATGAGCTCGATTTCATAAGGAAATGAATTAGAGTAACACTTGAACGAACTTGGCAAAACAAGTATCTTTTATAACCTACGTGTGAGTTACTATCGAGTGACGTATTATATTTGTGAATATGTAGCGAGTAAGCAAGTACTCGCACACGACTCAACGCAGCACAGGATCGTATGATCGCCTACGTCACATGAGTTGATCAGGAGAGATAACAAATTAGACCACACCTCCACGACGTCATCTTTTGTCCGAGCGGCGCGCGCGCAAGATGGCCGTCACTAATCTTTTGTTTTAGGTTGACGCCCCCTCATTAGGACACGGTTAAGTCCGAACCGTTTATAGAAAGGTGGCGTAACCCATTATTATTATTAAATATTTTTGCATATAATAAACCGTGCTAATTAAACTTTAAATACACTCTTCTACTTACCTCGACTTGTGCTCATAACTCTTCCATTACGAAGTGTACATCCAAACTACTTCAAATACTCCTATATTCTTTGAGACTTGCGAACCCGCGGGCTTTTCTTCCAGTTTTAACGGAACCTATCCAGCTCGACCCCGCCACACAGGGCACCAGTTCTGTGCTATTTGGGCACCAGTTCTGTGCTATTTGGGCCCACAGTTTGTCCGCGGCAGACATATCGTGCCCAGCCCCATATAAGTTGGGCAGCCTTTTGAGCCACGTCAGCTATCTTTATTTTGGAGCACAGTATTGTGTTTCGAACGCGATCCGTTAATTTAAGCGCTCCATTTTTTTTTTAAATTGGGATATCATCAAATGACTTCTCGCGCTCTGGGCGGAGCGCGTGTCAGACTTTTACTGAGTAAACCCAACCGTGTTCCTTCAGTTGCCTACGCCAGGGGCCACAGTAGGCAAACCTTGACTTTGGACTTCTGGACAAAAGACAAATATACCTATACTTACCCGTATAAAAAAAAAACACAAAGTGATAAAATTGATAAAATTATTGCAAGTTTGAGAGGCCCATTACTTAATACAAGGATCCCAAATTACTGTGCTATCATCGCTTCATATAATTTTCGTATCTTTTGTGGTAACCATTACGGCCTCTCTATTATGTACGGACAAGGCTATTCTCTTCGATTTTTCTCGATGAATGAGATGGCTCTTCATGTCATTTGCAGGCGTGACGTCAATGTTGGTCAACCCGTGAAAAGGCGGCGGGTTATTTTTGACCCGAGGGTATTTATATTTGTTGGCAACGTTACAGTAATTGTCATGAAACTTTTGTGTTATTACAGTGTGAGTATCATGTGGACTTAACCTTGTAATTCGGAGATAAGGTTATGATTTTGACAAAAATATTTCGAAATCTCAATTGAATCCTCCTTAAGCCCCAAATGATGTGTTTTCGTACCTATTAATGTAACGGAGTTTTGTAGAGCCTAAACAAAATAACAAGTTACAAGACTACCTTTCAGTACTTCAAGGTAATATTTTTTTCTCAGGATTTTAATAGTTAATTAATGCTCTCCCTGGTATCAATGGAGCAACTAAGTATGCTCCACGAAGCACGAAACACTCTCAATCGACTTGACCACAGTAGTGCCGACTCATTAAACTAGCTAATTATATACCTACTACGCACAATTTACCCATTAGGCTTTGTGTTCCTGTAATCCTGCAATGGCCCAGTTGAAAACATCAGTTATGTACAACCTCAACGACATTTGGTATTTCATTTCATAGAAATGTAAACCAAACACGTTTGGACGAGCAGAATGATCATAGAAACATATGGCACAATATATCGCCAAACGGCCTCCACATAATGGCCAAACGGTCATTTGTTCAGCGGGCGAAGGGTTGGTTAGGTCGAAATGACATTAGGACTTGATTTTGGAATAAAGAGGTATATAATGTTTGGTCCATGACCCCATAAAGTCCGGCCTTAAAAGGTATACGATTGTACAAATATACTTTTCATAAAAATATATTTTGAAAGTAACCCACGTTTTTTGCAGTATATTTTTACTCTCAGAATATAATAGAATACACACTACTACTCCATATACAATACAAATTTAAACAGCTCAGTGATATTCTCAGGTTTTGTTTCTGTTCATTTTCCTAGCATTTTCGATATCACCTCCATTATCGTGAATACTTAAATTAATATTTGGTTCGACAAACTTATTAACCTCTCTAAAGTTATCAAATATCACAACAGTAGGTAACTTATTTTTATATGGTACGACTACCATCTGACCCCTCGAAAACTTTTGGGTAAAAATATTTAAGATAACAAATGAATGAACTACGTGAATGAATGTTAACACAGATTAGAAATAATTTATTATTTTAAAACGTGACATCGTTTCGTCTACACCCTTCAAGTCACTTTATCAACGCATTATTCAGGATTTAAAGATTATTCGCGCTTAGAAGTTTCTTAAAACTATTATAGAATTACCTTTTGAAAGCAATGGGGTAAGTTCGTGAGAGTACTTACCCTGACGAAAGCTCTATTGGGTATCTTAGCAAACTGCAAAACAAAGATAGCTGAAAATCCTTTCAACCCAATAGAAATAACTGAAAATCCTTTCAAATCGGTTATTCAACTCACCATAAATGTACATACTGATATGTCCTTAGCTACAGAATTTAAGAGGAATGTACACCAGCAACCATGCCCTTCAAAGATTAAAAGCAGCCTGCAATGTTCCCACTGCTGGGACACAGACCTCTCTTCGAGAGGGAGTAGGTATCTACCACGCGGGCCCAGTGCGGGTTGGTAGATGCCACATGTCTTCGAATTTTTGGTTCTAGGACATGCAGATTTCCTCACGATGTTTTCCTTCGCTGTTTTGTGAGCAGTGGTGATGAAATGATTTCCACAAAGTAAAGCGCCTGCTTGGGTTCCAACCTACGACCTACAACTCGGAAGTTGGGGCCACAACTGATAGTTTTATTTACTTTTTAATAAAGAGCGCGACCGTAGTTTTCAGCGGAAATTGGTGTGCTGACACAGACTTCAGCTGACAAAAAGCTTCAAATAATAACTTGCGACTATTACATTGCTGTTACCATAATATATACCTAATGCTTGCTCGATAACAGCAAACGGCTAAATTTTATTTTGTTTGTTCATTTGTTCTAAAATTTATTAAGATATACAGACATAACATTTAAAGACTTAAAAAAACAATTTCAGGAATTGAAATACAGGCTACAAGAATTTATGACAGGTCTTCAGCTTTAAGACTATTTACATAATAATCAAAAGTTTATACAGAATACAAGCGTCGGTTTTCCTTACTTAATTTAAATGGAGATGAAAGATAAATTTTCTCAGTCTTCCACTAGTTGATCTTCGTATCGAGATAGCAAAGGTTCTTTTAGTAAATTAATGCTGTATTAATATTCTTTGGCCTTTAATTTTTCTCGTAATGTTTATGTTATCTGTGTAAGTTGTCGTCTCATAATTATTATTACCTAGATAGGTACCTATATTAAGGTATTTCTGATAAGGCAGAATATGTGTGTCCCCAGGTAGATGGACGGACGACCTTAAGAAGGTTGCTGGGACGGACTGGATGCGGAAGGCAGTTGTGGGTGGCGGAGGGTGTTGTGGCGAAGCCTGGGAGAGGCCTATGTCCAGCGGTGGACTGCGATAGGCTGAGTTGAAGGTAGACGTGTATGTAAACGTACTAGAAGAACGTGTGTATTGTGACCTTATTGGTGATGTTCTTCAGAAAGGTCAGGTGTTTGATGTTTTCGAGTATGAGCTAGCTAACGGTATGGAATAACAATGAAGATCATTCAATTTTAGTTTTTGTTTCGAGAAAAGCGATATTTAAGGACGAATTCTGGGAAATTTTCAAAAACACATAAAAATTGGGTTTTTCCGAATCCCGTGAATTTTCGCATAGGCTTTATGGGGTGCTTACTTGTTGCCAATGGATCACACTATCACGTCCTCGAAGGAATACATCGATTTACAAGTCACCCTGTATAGATATATCGTTAGGTTGCAATGTGATACTTGGGTGAATGGGGTGACCATAATTAATAATTCGTTGGCCAAGCATGGACATAAATATATGCTCGTAGGAGTCAGCTTAGGTTGCTACGACCACTTGTCACGATTTATTTATAGTTAACTAGCTGCACCCCGCGGTTCCACCTGCATAAGTTTGAAAGAAAGAAAGAAAGAAAATACATTTATTTGGCACAAACTAAAAGACACAATAGTTTCGATTCCGTGGGAATATCGGAATAAAAAGTATTCATATATTAATCGTGGTTATAAACCATCTGTGTGCCAAATTTAATCCAAATCCGTTCAGTAGTTTTGGCGTGAAAGCGTAACAAACATCCAACCATCCATACAAACTTTCATGTTTATAATATTACTAGGATTAAAACGGTTCAATACCAATTACATTAATTATAGAAACTATTAATATCACATTGACAATAATTATATTGTAAAAAAAATAATTTAAAACTAACAAGGAGCAGTGAACTCCCTTGCATACATTCTCTCACAGAACACCATATCACATTCAGGGTTAGCAGTCAGAAGGGCATTTAGCATTTTTAAAGTACTATACAGACTGGGGATTCGGCTCTGGCTACCGTTTTGAATGACAGTTGCGCAAACGGATTATGCCGGCTCTGACGGTGTCCGATGTATTTGGTGGACGATGAACGCTGATTGCATGTAGTAGGTACCTATGCTGTTTTAACCTTTTGAACGCCAGAGTATAAACGTACCGCCGTACCCCTGACGCCAGGCCACTTTTTCTGTCAAATGACCATCATAAAAAATAGGGATTCCAGTAATGATTTAAATTGTTTATTTCATAATATGGTGCGACGTGTACGCCTTTGTCATATATTTGTGACGTTGGCGTTCAGGGTAAGATTTCGTTTGTCACATATATGTGACAATGGCGTTCAAAAGGTAAAACAGACAAGGAGGAGGACTCAGCTGTTGTATTGCTATACAAGTTACATAAATCAACAAAGGGACTATATAATTTTACATGTGCTATAAATATTATGACTTGCCAAAGAGTGTCGTGCTTGGCCTAGGCAGATTGATGGATTGATTGTATGGTATGACAACCGACTACTTTTAGGTGTTAACATTTGTTTTCATTAATATTTTCAGTTATTTTTTTTTTGCTTGAGTATAGTAGACACTCTATGTATTGGTATTTTGGCGTGGCTAGCTGACATGGTAAATAGTTTAATTTAGTGTTCTGTATCTCGTAATATTAATAACTTTGCATACCTACTAACTATTGTATGTATATTGTTTTTTTTTAACTGAACAGACAACTGTGCTGCTGGGGAGTTGTCTTCTCAGTGAAAACACTAGGAAGTGGTGTAAGGCGGGCGTTTTGGGGGACTGTCTTATGTAATTTTGAGTCTATATTGAATAAATAACTTTTGATACATTTTATTTTTTGTCTTTCGGTAACGTCATTCATCATGATTGTATGCAATTACAAGAATGCAGAAGCAAGGTCTTGACTATTTTCTCCTTTTTTGTGCAAGACAGTGGGGTAAAATCTGAAATTATTTCTTAACAGTCCCATTTTACCACAAATAAAACATTTTCTACTACTGAAAAATTCTTAGTAACATCGAAAATTCGACACATACGATAGAATTCCTATTGTGTGTGCGATTGTCGGGGACCACACTATGCGCTTCGGTTTAGAATCGTATTATTTCGGGATCGAGTGAAATGTCACACGAACAACGGGTTGTGGTGAAAACGCTTCTGGTGGGATTATGGTGATAATACGTAGCGGGGAAACGTAAAAGATACGGAACTGGGACAACGGATTTGGAAAGTGCTGAAAAAAAAAAAAAGTTACAATCGGCAGAGCAACCTATTGAGTATAGTAATTTTATTTTTGATACATCGTCTTCACATATAATAATTAATGTATACAAAATATTGTAACACATTTTAAAAGAGTAACCTTGGCGTTTCTCATTCTTCTCCATACGAAATGAGGTAGTTTCGCAAGGAGAAGAATGGACAAGAAACTCCAAAGTTACCCTTTTAAAATAGAATTGAATCTAAAAGGTTTTGGCAGTGGCGTCTAGAATCAATTAAATTTTCTTATAAATTGTGACGTTCAAAAGTGGCTTTAATAAGCCTACTTGAAATAAATGATTTAACTTTGACTTTGCAGAAGGCACAGAGGAGGCAGGCTCTTTCATAACGCACTAAGTCGACGATATTAAATATGTATATAGCCTGACTATTTACAACCTAACATCACGCCTGACAACTTCTACCTGCCCTTGTAGGCAGAGATTGTAATATCCCAAATAAGGTAAGTCAAGAAATCAAAAATGTAGGTTGTATTACAATTCAACCTTGTATTTGTTCAGCCTTTTACTTATTAAATAAAAAAGGTTTTGGAAAGACGATAAAGCGAGGTACTCCTGAAAAAAATTTTTGATAAGTGCGGTGGAAAGTTTATTCATATTATTTTCAGTCTCAGAATGGTACCTACGTAAAATAAAGCTTATGTACTAAGCCCGCAGCCTTACAAGAATATTAGAACAGGAAGCGGTTTACGTTCTTTTTATTATGAATATCTTTTATTGTCTCTTGAAAAATTGGCTAACACTTAAACACGTTGGCGTCGGTGAAGTATAATACTGAAGCGAGTGAGTGCTTCCATTACGTATTTATGGACGTTTTGTTACTTCTTTTGCATACAAATTGCAAATATATTTTACGAATACATAAGCCAGACAGTTTTTTTGTTCATGTTTTGCTACGTCACTTTAACTGGCGTAGCGTTTCGTACCAGTTCGTAGCAAAAGCGTAAGCAGTTCAGAATATTATTGTAGCCAACATACACTCACAACAATAACACTTAAAAAGCCCTTAGTACACACACATTTCTCTTGCCGTGAAAAACTACGGCTTATTGGCCGTGTGTAAGCATGATCATCAATGTTGTATGGATCAATATGTCTTTAGACTAACAGTAGTGAAAAAAGACAAATAAATATGTCAGTCATTCTTAAGGTCAACAAAAGTCTCGCAAGTAAAACGTTTTTAGGTTATTTTAGAATCTTTTTAAATGTGACAAGTGACGGAGTAGTGTCCAAGAACTGGAAGACGAAGACAAATGTCGATCATCCGGCGGCGAGATGGGTGGACGATATTGTTACCAACGCGGGTAGAACCCGGATGGCAGAGGAGCGTGGGGATTGGCACATGAAAAGAGACGCCTATGCTCAGCAGTGAAGTCGGACTGCGGATGATAATGATGATACAAGCAGAGATACTTTAGTCTTCTAGCGCACATTAGCGTCCTTGATGAATGAGTCAAATACTTTAACAGCGACGTCTAGAGTAATTTCGACTTCCTTTGTGCCAACAATTTGATTAGATATCAAAGTCCGTTTTGTCATAATAATTCGCGAAGTAGTAATCGCATTAGAAGCAATCATTTCTTGATTTTCAAGTGAACAGTTCCATTTTAGAAAGTAATTGGGGCATAGCAATCGTTATACAGATCAAACTAAAATCAATACGAAGAAGTAAATTAAGGATAACTAACAAAAGGAATCTTGGGCAGAAGTAAATTGACTCTACACAAAAGAAAATGAAATGTAATTATTTTCCGACGAGTTACTGCTATTAATTTTGTGCTGGATCTTTCTTTGTAAAATATATAATAAATAGTAATTTTAGGGAGATTTTTTTTTGTTCAAAGAAGTGGTATATTTTTTTTTTGAAATTGCTATTATTTGTATAACCATAGACTTCTTACCCGACCCGAAAGACAGGGTTATGTTTTTCACGCTTATATATCTAAGTATTTTTGTATGTGGGATTCTTTATACTCTCGAAGCATAAGGCTACATGGACTAGTCTGGGTCGTGTGGTGGTTATAGGCTACATTTTTTGTTAAAAGGTTGAAAATTTGTAAATCACTAAAATATATAAAATAAAGAAATTATATTTGGGATCTTGTGATCTTCCATGGAACAAATGTAAGTGTCCACGATCCACGATATGATATTCATATAAGATAGCAAAGGTCCTGTAACAGATTCATGACTAGTCAATGACGGTCGGTGACGGTGAAGGAAAACATCGTGAGGAATCCGGCATGTCCAAGAACTAGAAATTTCAAGACATGTGGCATCTACCAACCCGCACTGGGCCCGCGTGGTGGATTACGGCTCACTTCTCTCACAGAGAGGAGGCCTGTGTTGCAGAGACCATTATAGGCTGATTATGCAATGACGGAACAGTGTCATATTCCAATGCTGAGGCTGAGTACATATCATAATATCAAAAGTGAAACTATAGAACACACCCACAGGCTGAATAAAAAATTTAAAAAACCATCTCCACTTTGTCCAGGACGACCTCGAACCTGCAATTTCATAACTCGCAGTTGCTACCGTTTGTACAGGTCGATTGAGGGACCACGCCGGAATACGCACCACCATAAATAGCACTGGTTCAACCAACAAAGCGATCACTCTTCTTTTGTTACCCGAAAACTAGGAAGACAATGGCAAACTGGACACTGGCAGTCGAGACAAAGGGAGAAAGACCAAAACGCTGGTCAGCAATTAAAAACAAATTAATTGAATCGACGGAAAAGTTACAAATTAATAGGGGAAATTACCACTTTCGAGCCTATGAAAGTTCCTAAAGTATTTATCTGTTATTAGTATAAACTCAATTATTACTTAACTTTTTGGTGTTGCTATTGTTTAGTTTTCAAACATTAATAAAGGAGGCTTTCCAAAAACTGATTGAACGAATCCAAAATAATTTTATTTCATGACAAATGATTTTAGTTCTTAAGTAGGTTTGCACAAACACTTTTACACGTCAATCATATTTAAAAAATTAGACGAGTTGGCGTTTTATCTCACTACTCTGAGAAGAAACGCCGAAACAAACTCAGAGGTCACAGTCTCTTTTAAAGTCCAGACATAATCTTGGTCAGATCATGTGAAGAACATGTAGATTGATGTCTGGACTGGTCTTTATAGGAAAGAAGAAGACAACAGAAGAACTGCCCAGTCATCACACGCATTAGTCAGTAATCGTGCAGCTCAAATCAGTAGGTAGGTGTGACTGTGAGAAATTCATCTGAGAGGTAATTCTCGTAATTTTAAGAACGTTCACACTCTGATCTCAGTATGAATCGGTCAAAAATACCTCTAATTTCCCTACATTTTGACTAGTTTTTGACATTTGTTTGTCATCGAGATGAGACTGTGACTAGATTTTGAACGTTTTAAATTACGAGAGTTGGCCTTTTAATCATAACACACCCACACCCACACACATCACATCATACACCATTACATTCATCTTAGATCTACGTCATGATCGTTTCATTGTGAGTCCTTGACAATACCTTCGTTCAGTTGATGAAGTATTCTTATAAAGATCGTTCTGATAGGAAAGGCGTGGCTTAAACGAAAAGTCTCATGCGTCTGTAAATTCAGTCGGGGAAAATATTGGTTAACAAAATTGACATCCTTCGTCAACGGATGTGCTATGTCCAAAATCAGACAGTACCCAAAAGGCATAGGACAATTTGGACTTCTACTTTTCTCAAAAGTCATTCACAATCAATACTTTATGAACGTCAAAATTACATAAGACAGTTCTCCAAAACGCCCGCCGTTCACCACTTCCTAGTGCTTTAGCTGGGAAGAAGAAATGGCGCAACAAACTCCACAGTACCACAGCTGTCTGTAAAGAGTAGAAATCGATTCTACACAATAGTGTCCAAAGTAATTAAACAAACATTAAAAAACAAAGAAACTCAAAACGTTCAATTAAATTATTTGCCATATGCAAATCAACAATTTTTAATAAAACGTTATAATGATTATGTCAATAAGTGAAAATAAAATAAAACAAAGTTTAAAGGTTGAATTTTGCAAGATAAACGGAAGCTTTATCGAGGCTTAGTATCGTACTTAAAGAAAAGCCATTAAAGTTAGCTCTATAGTTTTTAAACGACTTGCATAAGTAAGCGGGTTTTGAAAAATCGTTCTTGAACAAAAGTAGAAGAGAAATTAGGTAAACTTTGTATTGATTTTGACTTGTTTTACCTCTAATGGTCACATAACAATTTACACATCTTTTAAAATGTAATTTGGGTTATCGTGAATTAAAAAAGGTTGTCTAATGCTCAGTATCTATAAACAAAAACGAATCGTTTTGCTTACCAATGGTAGCATTTTAGGGTTCCGTAGCCAAATGGCTAAAACGGAACCCTTATCGATTCGTCATGTCAGTCTGTCCGTCTGTCTGTCTGTCTGTCTGTCTGTCTGTCTGTCGTACGTCGTCAACGGCCCGTAAATTATAGGAATCGGCCATAAATCGCTTTATAGTAAGTTTTGGGTTACTTGAGATGAAGTAATATAAAACTTAAAGATATAACTTTATTATTATTGTTATCATTGATAGGCCACAACCATAGCATAGATGCAAGCTGGGATAATGCTCCCAAAATAGTTTAGATTTAATTATTATTTAACGAGAATTAAATACTGTCCCTAATATGAATGTACCTAGATATATCTATAATCAGCTTAAAACGATCCCACTGCTGGGACTCAGGCCTACTCTCGGTGAGAGGTAGTGGGCCGTAATCCACCACGTGGGCCCTGTGCGGGTTAGTGGATCTCACATATCTTCGAAGTTTTTTTATTCTAGGACATGCCGGTTTCCTCACGATGTTTTCCTTCACCGTTTTGATAGTTAAAAATAATATCAGTTTTCATCAATTAACAGATAAAATATCAAATTGCCTTTTCTTTGCTTAGTCAAGGACGGCCATCGAATATCCCAAGATCCACGACGATCTACGTCAATAGATTAAAGAAAATAGACTTCGATACATGACCACGAATTCTATGAACAGCTTATTGAGCTGTCTAGTTGGTTATTCTGGAATATTTTTAGCTAAATTCGTTACACGAGTACATACTCGTGTAACGAATTTAGCTAATGGAAATAGTTTTAGAAATGTATGTAGGTTTGTTGTCCACACCCCATTTGCGTGTCCATGTAAATTATGGTGCGGTTCATAAGCGCAAGGCGTGTATGCAATATTACATTCATGATTGAAATTCTTACTACATGTTTGAGGTGTTAACTTTCACTTTTAGGTTCAAAATTAGTTGGGCATTTTCAACGCACATGAGTTTAGGCTTATAAATGGCCCTTATAAGGTTTTTAAATATACAGGGTAACATTAAATTAACTAGTGAAACTCCTCAGATATTACGATGCTTTTGTTTCCACGAACTGTTGTTAAATTCTAATTTTATCCGTATATTCCGTTATCAAAACAATTTATAGTTTTGTTTTGTTCAAGCTTGTCCGATTCGGAATATTTACGGTTAATTGAAAGCACTAGACCTAACTGTCCCTTGACATTTATTGTTCGCGAAGTTAATAGCAAAATTCCACGCTGGCTGTTATAACTTAAAAAAGTATTTATTCGTTAGAAATGTACTTATTACGATTCCCATTAATGTAGCCACAAACTTTGTGAAAAAAACCCGTTTTTAGCACGTTTTAACCGTCTTCAGAAAAGGAGGAGGTTTTCATTTCGACCCGTATGTTTTTTAAATGTTTTAAAGAAATCACACGTATCACTAATTATGGACATTTGTAAAACTAGAGTTTGCCTATGGTATGTCAACTTTTATTAGTATGTAGCCTGCTGGTACACATTTTTAGGGTTCCGTACCCAAAGGGTGACAACGGGACCATAATTAGTACACACACTCAGCGGGGCCATAGTACTAATAAGGCTCCGCTGTCTGTCAGTAGGTACGTCCGTCCGTCTGGCACAGGGCTGTATCTTTTGATTAGTATTAAGTAGACACTTGAAATTTTTATAGTGTGTATTCCTGTGGCCGCTTTAAAAACAAATAATAAAAAATAAAAAATTGTTAAAAATTAAGTGAGACCCCATGAAAGAAACGTGTTTTTTACTAAAAAGTATTTAAAAAAAATGTAGTGTTAAATATTGTACTGCGGTACGGAACACATCGTTTGCGACTCTGACTCGCACTTGGCCGCTTTTTACTATGTAGGTTAAAATACTTTTCGAAATAAAATCATGACGACCTCTAAAAACTCCATTTACTTGATAAATAAATCTGAAACACTGTTAATCCTGCCGCAAAACATAAAGCTGTGTGTTACAAAAAATACATTACAATGTTTACGTATTTTTTCAATAATACTCTTTCGAACGAATTTCTTTTGTACACTTTTATCAACTACTAGCTGTTCGTGCCCGGTGTCACCCGGGCGAATCTCCCACTTTTCCGCCAAATAGTTCCAGTCGTTCTCAAGTGTTGATCTTTCATACATGCAATCGATTTTTATTTATATGTATCAATCAATCAATCAACTCAGCCTATCGCAGTCCAATGCTGGACCAAGGCATTTATATGTATAACGGGTGTAAAAAGACACATAACGAAGCCGAGAGTCACTTGTTGTCCCCGCCAACGTAATCATTTTTTTGTAATAATAATAATAATAATATTTATTTGCAAGAAATACATTTTTACAAGGAAGATCTTATAGCCTAAAAGTCATTGTATTCGGCCTGCAAGCAAGCGTGCAAATTATTGAAATTTAAGTCGTTATCATAGAATATGTCATTGATACAATTTTACAAAAATTTATGTCATTATTTCATTCCATTATTTTCAAAATTTAAATCGTTATACTAATAGGGATTTACATTATAGTCCTTACAATCTATAAATATTAAAATAATTAGGGAAACATACAATATTATTATTGTTCTTTATGTTGCATAAATTCCTTAATACTATAAAAACAGTAACCTTGGAGCCACTCTGTTAATTTCTTTTTGAATAAATGACCATACCTGGGAACCTTCTGGTTACGAAGATATTGAACGTCAAAATTTATACGAGAATTTTTTTTATGGTGTTAAGAACGTAGTATTTTCCAAAACCTCTCTATTATAAAATAGGTCTTATCTTAAAGTTACAACCATTATTTAACAAGAAAATCGCTTTTTAATTTTGCGCAAGTCATCGTCTGCCTAGCCTTTTCCCAACTATGTTTGGGTCGGCCTCCAGTCTAACCGTACCAGCCGGTCTAACCAGATGCAGCTGAATACCAGTATTTTACATGATGCGACTGCCTATCTGACCTCCACAATCCAGTTACTGGGTAATATGATACTCCTTGGTAAGACTGGTTGTCAGACTTTCGTATCGTATTCTTGGATAATACGATACCCCTTAATTTTGCGAAAGTGTAAGGCATTTATGCTCGTGGTTGTACCTATATACTGCTCACCGCTGCAAAGCTACATGGAGGTTCGAATTGAAGATCATAGATTAAAGGTCGGTTAGCACCGGACTTGATTAGAATGCAGCAGACATTAGGGACGATTAGAGCTTTGAGGACTTGGCGAGCGGCTTGGCTTCTGTCCAGTGTTTAGTTTAACTCTTCATCTGTCGCAACGTAGATCTACGCGAGACACAATGGCTTTTTAATTGTCTGTAATTACGACATTCAACGGGTTAAAGAAGAGTACCTACTAGTGGTTTTACCATAGTAACAAAATACAGGGTTATTTTAAATTGGCTAGATAAACTCCGCAGACTCGATAGGTATTGATATATTAACACGATTAATATATCGATTCCCATATTATATTTTTTCATAATTATCGCAGCATCATGCTGATATAGGAGTCTAATTTTTTGGCTTCGTTTAGGACTTTCTGTTTAATTTTTATTTTTGTTACTTTTTTATATAGCTGTGTTTAGTTTAGTTCGTGATCTTTCTGTATGAGTCGCAATAAATACTTTTTCTTTCTTTCTATTAAATAAAAAAATTTTTAGGTCATTTTTTTCGAGGGCAACGGCCGCTGTTATAGTGCTGCCGATGGCGACGAGAGAATGCGTTCATGACACAGATTCACAGGCCAGTTTCATACAAACGAATATGTGTTCAGCGAATTTTTTCTTTATTAGCCACTGCAATTATCGCTCTGGCGGGTGTCAGGAACGCATTTTCTCGGCGGCTGGTAATGAGTGTTGTTACTTGAAGTATCAAAAGAGAAAACTGTTTTCTTAATGGTTTATCATGTTTAGATATCGACGCTCATCGCGTTTGCGGAGTTTAGCTAGCCAATTTAAAATAACCCTGTATGAATGTAATGTTACGCTGTGTGTCCGATGAAGTAGGCAGAGAGAAAAGGTTATTTAGTTTTAGAACAAAGACATAATAATATGTGTTTTTTTTTGATAATACATTTTATTTTTGGCGGAATGGTCGAAATTGATCAGATAGTCGTAAGATTTCAATTTCATTGAAATCTTACGACTATCTATATATATTTTCTACCAGTAAGTTACTAAACGACAGCTGCGTACAGTTACAACAGCTTTAATAAGCACCTCTTTGTCATAGGAGTCACGGTGGTTTCCACGTACAACTGTCCGGTGGTTTCCACGTACAGGGCAAAGTACTTCGGTAACCTAGGTACCCGCCATGAGACGGTCAGTAACATCAAGGCGTTGCTGGCCTTCCTTGAGGAGCTTGGGTGAGTCGAATAATCGATTTTCCGACCCGTACGCAAACTACGCGCATTGACGTGGAGCTGCGGACACCAGCTCGTATCACCTGTACCTAAGTACTCCATCATCTGCCTAGACTTTTTCCCAATTATGTAGGGGTCGGCTTGAAGCGACTGCCTGTCTGACCTCCACAACCCAGTTACTGGGTACCTAATATGATACCCCTTGGTAAGACTGGTTGTCAGACTTTCGGGATTCTGACTACCCGTAACGACTGTCAAAGTTCTACGAATGCAAGGACCAACGGCTTAACGTGCTTTCCGAGGCACGGAAGGGTCTTGATTATGTTAAGATGATCACCCATCCACGGATCAACCGCGGCATGTGTAGCTTAACCTGATCGATCGACCCGTGCAGCTCTTATTACGTAGCCACAAAGCCCCTCCTTGCAAAAAATAATTACATTAGATAGGCACAAATTGTTTTGTCCTGAATTTGATTAAAAACTAACCGAATACCTATTGGGACATAGGGAATACTTGATATTAATCAATTAACTAATTTTCCCCACCCTTTAGTTAATTTATTCGTAAACTAACTTATTGACATTACAGTTTTAACTGCCAGTGTTAACGAAGTTGTTGCGGTGAGTGTTTTGTTTTTAAATATGTTTTTTTTTTCTATTTTTCGTATTTGGTCTTGTGTTTATATTCTTAGATCAACAAAAGACGGTATGAATATGATACTAATTGATAATTTTGTCACTTGAATATTTTAAGCAAGTGTACATGTAGTTATTTTCAAAATAATTTTATAATTTTTTAATTGTAGCGCAATATTTACTTTGTGTGAGGTGCCTATTATCATAGCTGTCTTTCCAAACATAATATTATAGAACAACACTATCGTTAATTTCCCAAAAAACATATTCTTATTACATTTACGAACGCAGGTTATATCTTTCTAGTATAAGCTGACCCCGCATTGCTTCGGCTTGCCATACAAGAAGAGGTCAGTTTGTGCTGGAAAATAATAGCTTGATATGTCGCCGTATAAACAAGACTTACAGACCTACAACCTAATTTTTTGTCCTGTTTATAATCAGCTCAGATATAAAAAACATTATATGAATTTTCTAGAACCCTCGACTGATTTCAAATGTAAATTTATTTCTTAATATAAGCAAAAAATCAGACAAGTGCAAATCGAACCTCGCATGATTAGTTTTCCGTATTTATTCATCAAAGCCAAAGCCTTTGCTATGTCAGCCATTTTGGATTGAACTCTCTTACAAGATGGTGGGTATGACGCTGTGGCGCAACTTGACTTGGTCCTCTTTACTTAGGAACTGTTAAAGTACCTACATATTATGTAATATAATCTTGTATACGAGTATTCCTGATTATTTTCCGCTATAGTTACGTGGTAAGTAGATTTTTTGTGACATTTGCTTTTTGGTATCCTTTTTATGTTTTATGATATTTCGAGTTTTTTCCTATGATAGGTATCGTACAAATTGAGATTGGCGTCCCGATGACACAAATCCTTAACATTCTACTAATACGTTTTACTTTCTTACGAGAAAACGTAACGGTGCGACCCTGGGTTTCGCTGCATGTATACAAAAAGAGACTTGTCTTTCTCAAGAAACAGCTTAAACATGTAACTGTTTCTTACCAAAGATTAACTTGCAGCAATCTGTACGGCCCGAAAACTCCCTTTTTTATACAAACACCCTAAAAGGTCTATGTCGGTCTAGATAGGTTGGGGTATCCTTAATAAGACACAAACATATAAATTATATTAAAAACTAGAAAATAAAAGGAAAATGGCACCCACGTGGTAGTCTGCCCATGATCTATGAACATTAAACCATCAAAACTCTATCCTGCCCCTTTATTAAAAGACAAGCTTTTTTCTTATGAGGCTTAAACCACTGACCTAGTCATTGAATTAAGAACCTAATCGTTATAGAAATGCAGTTCTTTATACAAAAATGACAGCTTTGTTTGGCGCTGGAAGTAAACTTCAAAATACAAATACTAGATTTAAGGATTAGGCTAGACCTAAAGTTAGATTTCCTTTTGTAATAAGTTCATTTGATCCAGGTTAAGTAAGGCATAAATCCCTTCCAACACGGCTTTTTTAAAGGTAGATCCACTGTCACCAATCTTATATTGCTTCATAACTACATCACCGACGCAATGGACAACGGTAAACCAGTCGACGTTGTCTACACAGACTATAGTAAGCGTTTCGACCGAATCGACCACGTCATCCTATTACGGAAGTAAGAGGGCATCGGTATACGCAGGGACTTACTCAGATGGTTTTCCTCTTACATAGAAAACAGGTCACAAGCTATGGTACTGAAAAGCTATATAACTAGCAGGGCTTTAGTCCCCAGCGGAGTCCCCCAAGGTTTATTGCTCGGTCCGTTATTATTTATCATCTATGTAAACGACATCGACTCCTGTCTGATCTCATCCAAATTATTGTGCTTCGCCGACGATATGAAAATTTACGCTAACATATTACCGACAGCGGACACGAGAACACTTCAAACTGACTTACAGTGTCTTAAAGTATACTTCCAAAAAAGTAAGCTTCATCTCAATCCCAAAAAATGCTCAGTTGTAACGTATTCCCGTGGACGATCAGTCCTAGCCACAACATATACTCTTAGAGGCCATATATTACCTAAATGTAGTGCTATTCGTGATCTGGGGGTTAATCACGATTCCAAACTTATTTTTGATAAGCATGTTGAAACCATCGTCGCTAAAGCCTTAAAATCCCTTGGTTTCATAATGAGATTATCCAAGTGCTTCACGCAAGCTAAAACGTTAAAAATCCTATACTGCACTTTTGTTAGAAGCCATTTGGAATACGCATCTGAAATATGGAGTCCATGGATAGCATGGAATCCATATTTCAGATGCGTATTCCAAATGGCTTCTACAAATATATTGACCGTATTGAGCGCGTACAAAAAAAAAATGCTTTCACCAGAGGGTACCGTATCAGCCAGTTAACTATGTTAATCTCTGTAAAAAATATCATATCTTACCATTGAGTAATCGACGTGAAATCTCTGCCTGTATATTTTTGTAGAAGACAGTCCGAGGTGACATAAATTGTTCTGATATTTTGTCAACTTTCTACTTCAACGTTCCAAGCAAATCCAAACGGTTCAATCCACCATTAATGGTGCAATTTGCACCTACTAACTACAGACAAAATTCGTACGTTGTGCGTGTAAGTACATAGGTATTTTAATAAGGTGTGCAAACAGTTCAACTCTCATCTTTTTAAAACGAATGTGACCTCGGGTTAAAGTGTTTAGCTTTGAATTTCTTTAAATATTGAATTCTTCAGACTTTGTTTTCTTTTTATTTTTTAAATTGAATTTGTAACATCTTAGTTTGATGGGAAATAAACTGCCGCAATTATATTAGTTTTTACATGTTTTAGGTGATGATCTACTGGCAGATTTTTATTTTTATATATATTTTTTTGTCAATATTTGCAGTGTGTATATTTTGTTCCACAGTACTTTTATACCAGACAAGCTCTAGACGTGAAGACCTGTAATTGGCTGTCAGATGCTGTTATTAATTATCACTATTGTATTTAGCTGTAAGTCTTCCAAAGTCCTTAAATAAATAAATAAATAGAGCCACACAATATTAAAAAGAAAATATTTATTTATTTATTAAACAGAAAAGAAAAACTTAAAACAACATTGTGTGCCTCACGGCTGCGCCAAATAGGCCCAGTTCAGCATAATGTCAGACAACTAATGCCTGACACTGGTTTTTAACTGGACCCTATGTTACGAGGACCTCTTGCGTAACCACTGCCCACTGCACTATGCACAGGACACTCTTTTATATGATATTGTTACAAAAATATTAATTTCATCATTATTGTTTAATTTATAGTTGTATTTGACAACGATGTAAAAGAAGACATAAATTCGAGTTGAAAGCGTCCAGAGTATAAGAAAATAGAAACAAAAAAAAAGGGAAAATAATATAATTAAAATAAGCCGTGCCAACTAACGGCTGATGATCAGTCGCAACTGATGGCGTCTGTTCACTTACATGACGCATGGAGCAGCTCCATTCAGCTAAAGTATTTTGAAGGGAGCTAAATGATTCAACACACGCGCCACTGTCAGCGAGACATTTGAGTGAACATGGCATAATGTAAGCCGTCAGGGCAAAGTAAATGAAAGACATATTACTCGGCTATGTTAGTTATTTAATAGTTTATCATTTATTTCTGCTTGAGTTTTCAATGTTTTTGTAATCAGATTCGCAGCCTAATTTGAATAAATGACGTTTGTTTTTTTTTTTTACGGAACCCTACAATCATTTTTTAGGTAGGTGTGTACTTTCAAGTCAAGTAAATTAAAATCTTTTTGTGAGGAACCAGGGAAAAAACATTTTAATTAACCAATTATAAAGCAAATTAATTGGGTATTGGCCAATTTCCTTTATAATTGGTTTTACTTTCCTCATACTTGTAAAAAAATATATTCAATGTTATTTAAAGAAATGAAAATCATCTTACAGTATCTATCTGTTTTCAATTAGTGTCACAATTTATAAAATTCCTGAACTCAAAGTTTATTTTTCAGGCATAGATTTTTTTATTAGACTCAATCTGCCTAGCGCAACATGCTTGGTTCGGCTTCCAATCAAACTGGATACAGTTGAATACCCTTGTTTTATATAGAGCGACTTATCTGACCTCCACAAGCCCGTTACTGGGTCACACGATACCTCTAGGTAAGACTGGTTGTCCGACTTTTGGGATTCTGTATGACTACGACTATCTAAGATCTACGAATGACTGTCAGGACCAACGGGTTAACATGCTTTCAGGGCACAGAGGGCTTTCGACATAATTATGTAATGGATCACGGTCACCCATCCACGAAATGACCGCGGCAAGCGTAGCTTACCTACCCTACGTACCTTCGATCGATCTGAGTGGCTGTTATAATTTAGCCATGAGGCCCTCTTTTTAAAAGATTATAATTAATGTAAAAATAACAATTATAAAAAAAAATGTGTGCCTGTTACATTTAAACATAAAACAGTAGGTACAATATAAATCAGGTGTCGTGTTTTTAAGTAGGGTTGGTCAGTAAATGTACCTTCTCTTATCAAAACCTTTTCACCTAGTTTTAGTTGAATTTATTACCGGATTAACTTTAACTGGTTCATTGTTCGAAATATTATGATTGTTTTAATAAAAGTGGTTTTCCGGAAATTGTGTGCTCGTTTGATAAGCTGATATAAGTGTGAATGCCAGTTGTAATGTATATGTAATGTTATTTAAAACAAAAAAAATCGACCCATTTTTTTTACATAAACGTTGCTTAAAGTTAAGCAGTGATTAGCCATACATTTTTGACGTTTAAACGTTACTTAACTTTAGTCATCGTTTATGAATAAACCCCATTAACTCCTAGATTCTAGAAGTGCGTAAGTGTTTATTTATCTTAAAAAAATTGCATTCTGGCATTCCCATTGTCAAAGCATGCAAGACTCTTGTATAAGTTAGCAAAAATAGGATTAAGATCCTGAGGAATAATCTTGCTCGCGCTTGCGGGCGGCGAGCAATGGGCAGCTTGCCGGGAAGGACCAGCACCCTAATTGTGTAACACATAATTGGTTTTATCTTAATCATTTTGAAGGATATTGCTAATCCATTACTTCATATGTTCGAAAAATGTGTCTGCTGAACAACGAAAACAACGCAATGTATGTTGTAGAACTGTCAAAATTAAACCCATTGCTACTAACAGTAATAATAATAATAATATCCCTGGACATTTCACACAGCACCATTTGTCCCAAGCTAAGCAACCTAATGCTTGTGTTATGATAACAAGATGGCTGATAAACTACTTATATACAATTTTTTTTTTTTTTGTAAATACATACATATTATAGATAGAAAAACACCCAGACTCGTCGACAGTGTGTTACGCAATGAGTCCACGCGCGCCTCCAAGAGATGTCAGCACGAGCTGACGGGGTCCGCTAGGGCCGATGCCTGCCAGGGCCACGGGCTGTTCGAAAGAGATACCGTGGCCCCTGGCACAGGCAACTGAAGGAACATTGGTGGGTTTTAGTCAGTAAAAGTCTGACACGCCCTCCCGCTCCGCCCAGAGCGGGAGAAATCATATGATGATTTTCCACCAAAAAAAAAGGTGGCATAATCTGAAGGCCAATGCTCGTAATTTAAAATGTTCAAAATCTAGTCGCAGTCTCATCTCAGCGACAAACAAATGTCAAAAACTTGTCAAAATGTAGGGAAATTAGAAGTATTTTTTGACAGATTGAGACTGAGATATGTGAACGTTCATAAAATTACGAGAATTGCCCCTCAGTTTGCGACCAAACTATAAATATGTTTTTTAAAGTACACACACTCTCTTCTAATATTCCCTCGACTTCGTTCGCGTGAAATTTCTTATCCCACGACCCACCCCATCGCATCGCATCGCCTGCCCGCGCTATTACTTTGTTTTCGCTGAGCGTTCTTTTCGACCTATTTTCTCTTTACTCGGCTCCTAAAGGTCATAGCGTGATGGATGAATTGGCCTGTCAAATGCAACAATAATTTTTCAAATCCGACTGTTAGTTCTAGAGATTAGCGCGTTCAAACAAACAAATAAACTCTTCGGCTTTAGTATTAGTATAGATATTGATCCATGTATTCCTGCAGTAACTTCTAATCGAAGAAACATACTTTCCTGAAGTAGCTCAAACCCCAATTCTTACGTAACACTAGAAGCATACATTAAACATTGTATTGTATGCGTTTCGACGTTTGTAGGGAACGTTCCAGAGACATAAATCTTCGTATTGTGTGCATTCGATATCTCCTATCTCGCACTCGGTTTGTACGTTGCTCTATGATTGATTGCTCATAAACAGGTAGCATTTTAGTTTATGTGTGCGTGATTTTGAAAGAATAGTGGTGTTATGTGTGTGATTTTATGAAATGAGGACACTGAGTTGAATTGGAACTCGAAAAGTGCAAAGTTCTAAAAATGTTTTCAGGGTAAGTGGGGTTTGAGAATTCAGCACCCTAATTGTGTAACACACGATTAATCGGAATCGGTTTCATTTTGACAGTTCAACAACATTCATTGCGTTATTTACGTGTTGAACAGACAAATTTTTCGAACTTATGAAGCAATGGATTAGCAATTTGCTTCAAAATGATTCAGATTCCGATTGATTGCGTGTTACGCAATTGGGGTGCGGGAGTTAAAGCTTGTATTACAGACCAGCTGTCAGTGCGACAATAAATAAATAAAATAAAGGTTAGATTCGCTAAACACGCCTTCGTTTGTATGAAACTGACAGGTGTCAAGATCGCGTTCTCTCGTCGGCCACACTGTAATTCTAATATACTTTTATTTGACGGACAACATAGATCTAAAATCGGTGTTAAGTACCTATAGTATTTAGCATTGTTAACTCTGCTGCATAACAAGACTTTGCTCTTGAGAATTCTTTCAGGGCCTTTTCACATGCATACGGTTGCCGCCTAAATGGCTCGGCACCGCGCCGTGCCGTGCTTATTTCATTAATAAATTGTAAAAGCACATAATATGAGACTTTAAACTTTTATTTGTCGAAGAAGTGTGTATATGTAGGTTGGTGGTAGACACTTTCCAATCAGTCGGCTCAATCCAGTCATACAGGCCAACTTACAACCCAACGATCCATCAAAGGTGTCCCAAACCAACAATTTCACCACTCCTTATACACTTTACATCGACTCCCTGCTGAGTTGGTTCAAACTACTAAGTCGTCGGAGTGTAGGAACAGATACTTCAATAGTTCAGCTCAGTTCAGTTCAGTTCAGTTCAAGTGTGTTCTCTTGAACAATTTAATCGCTTACGCTTAAGTGGAGGCAAGGAGCCGTGACGTTCATACAAAAGGAGTTGGTGGGCGTCGAATTAAGCTGATGTCTAGCACTTAAAAGTGATAATAGGAGGATTAAATATGGCTCTAAGGAGAGGAGGCATGTAAACCCTTTTTGTGTGACCAAGTTTGAACAAACGGCTGACGTAGAATTATGTTGGCCGCAATGCATTGCTAAAATCCTCCTTGTAGAAATCACTTTGTTACATTTTCTATAACCCCTTACAATCAGGCGGGCCGCGCTGCACTTTTTTGTATTGACGCGGGTGTAATGTGCGCTTAGTTTTTGTTTATTTAATCATCGCCATCATTCTTAGAGCAGTGGTGGCCCCGTGGTAACGCTCGCGAATGACGAGTTGTAGATCGTAGGTTCGGAACCAGACGGGAGATTTACTTTAAGTATTTCATTTCATCACTACTACTCTCAAAACAATGAAGGAAAACGTTGTAAGAAAATGTCTTGCCTTCTCACAGAGAGGAGGCAGCTGTCCCAGGAACATTATAGGATCATTTTATATTATCACTACGAAATTAGCAATACCACAATGTACAATTCGGCGGCATGTTATCAAACTCAAAGTGCTAAAGTATTTCAAATAAACCAATTACAGGCACTTCTGAATTGTCAAGGGGTCGGTCAGTCAGAAAGATGAAGCAAATTGCCCATTCCAAAGCGTAGTAGGTACCTATGGAGAAGAACGGTCAAGAAACTCCACTGTCTTATTAGTCATTATTACTTATATTGTCTTCGAAAATAAGTTTCTTTATCAGACAAAGCGAACTGTCATGTGGGTCGACGACACGTGACATAGAACTTAACCGAGCGAGGTATGACCTTTAGGCACTACCAAGTTGATTTTGATGTTGTTCGCTTATTCCCATCCATTGTATGTATACAGGGTGGCGGGGACATTGACAACCAAACTGTTACCATGGATTCAGTATAAAAATAAAGATATTTTATTTTGCAAGTATGGGTACAAGTCATGGTGGTACATAATATAAATATAGAAACAGCCAAATTTTGCCAATTACAAGGCATGTAAAAGTACAGAGTTTACAATTAAAATAAATATCTACTAGGTACAGTCACGAGCACCAATATGTCAACACTTGGCAACTTTCAAATGCGATTTTTTCGTGAAATAACGAATGCAACCTTGAAATACGACACATTACATAACGCTATGGGCTCGATAATGCTATGCTCGTAACAGCATAATATTTCATTCAAAAACAAAAGAGTAAATTGCTTTTGAATAAAGCCGAATGTATACATACTTTTGCTCGTGACTGTACATAACACATAACATTGAACATTGATAAATTATTAGTGAATAATTTCGCTAATAATAATCAATGTTCAACACATGATATGTTATATATGTTTATATGATTTTGTTTGAGTTTTTTTCTGATACGTAAATAAAAAGGTAATTTAATGAATAAAAATATTTAAAAAGGCTATGATTTTAATGAATGAGTTTTAATCAGCACACACACACACTTAGTACAAAAGCAGCCAAAAATCAAAATTCATTTATTCAAATTAGGCTGAAAATAAGCACTTTTCGAACGTCAAAATTACAAAAGACAGTCCCCCAAAACGCCCACCCTTCACCATTTCCTAGTGCTGGGAAGAAGAGGCGCAACAAACTCCCCAGTACAGCACGAGGTAGCCATATTTATTAAAAAACAAAAGCATAATGGGCAGTGGTGCCAGCATACATATTACTTTATTTCAAACCATTTTCCGTCGCGTAGGTAGGTATTGCACTTTTCTATGAAACAGCTGTTTTTTTTTAACTAACGAACAATTTTGTACGCCATGGGGTCTAAAATCCTGTGCTGAATTCGTTGTTATAGTTTGTTCGTCGATGTCCCTACCACCCTGTAGTAAATAGTCTTTGTGAATAAATATAATACTTAATAATATTTATTTATTTGCAGTTGGTCTCAATATCTCTCAAGCAATAATGGTTTACGAGAACTTATTATCTCGGGGTAAAATTGCTCATAATCCGACACTCCTTAATTTCGGCAGTCAAAATTACCAAGTACTTGTGCTCGCTTTTGCGTCACAAATTTCGAAAGTTTGTAATAACTTAATACAAATTGTGTCGCGGATCAGGCAATCTCGAAAATAATATTTGTGTTACTCGAATTGTTTGTTTATTTCCTTGAATTTAGTGGCTGTATCCCAAAATAACGTTAAATGTAGGCGAAATGTATTACTAGACTGGTTTATTTTCATAATAACTTGATTCCGATGTTATCCAAATATCCTACTAATATTATAAATGTGATAGTTTGTATGCATGGACTTTCACGCAAAAATTACTGAACGGATTTGAATGAAATTTGGCAAACAGATGGTTTATAACCAGGATGAACATATAGGACACTTTTTATCCCGATATTCCCACGGGATGGAAACCTATGCGAGTGAAACCGCGGGGTGCAGTTAGTTTTGTATAAATATTTATATAAACTTTTCGCACACAAAAAAGGTACAAAGACGGACTTAATGCCTTAGGCATTCTCTACCAGTCAACCAAGGGTGGTGAAGAGATAAGATGGCAGGTGCTTTGGTTGAGAGGAACAATGATAAAAAAAAACTATTAAAACTTGTATTGAACCCCTTATAAATATTTTGTGTAACAAAAGATAATAATATATTCCAGAAGGTAAACAGATAAGGGAAACTCATTGAATATGGAAATGATCGTGCTCGATTTAGAAACCTGAATGTAGATATGAATTGAAATTTTACCTTAGAACTAACTTATGATAATATTAGGAGTTTAGAGTTTCGCATAAATAACAAGCTACTCTAAGCATTCGATTCACTTTTGCAGTTACAATTTTATTAGATTCGGTAATAACGGGCGATAAGCCGAAAAAAACGGCACTTTTTGTATTCCATTTTCGCCGTGCAGTTCCATTATATACACACAACCTGTACATTTCATAACAGAAAAAAGGCAACAGTTAACAGCAATATAAGACAGATCTACCCTCATAATTGGTCGTTATGAATATCCGATACAATTTGTATTCAACCCAGTTCATACATGTAATATTTTTTGGTGCGATATCTACCCAACAAACGACATGAAACAACGCGTCCCGAGAATACTAGATTTCATCCCCGAAAGAAGAAAAAAGATTTAACAAATTGTGTTTCACCACCAACCAAATTCGAACCTTGAAAATGAAAGGATAGGGTTTAAATTCTGCTGTGTGGTGTGCTTAAAATGGATGCCCAACAATTCTGTTTGCGCCATGACAATGATGTGTCGCTTAGATTTTATCACAAATGCTTTGCAGTCATTAGTGAGTGCACGGAACGATTCTTTTAATTCCTACCCTCTTTGTTTCGTAAAAAACTTCACGAATAATGGAGGATTCGTCATTACGTGGAATATTTAAAAAGAATGCTACCGAAATACGATAATCTGTAGCTTTGCCGAAGTTAAAGTGTTTTGTTCGGAAAAGCGATTTTTTATGTACCGTTGTAAGTGGTGTAGGTAGTTGACGATACAGAGTTTTCCTGGATTTTTGTTGAAAATAGACCCTTTCGTAACCTCACGTAACCTTTGATTTTTGTGAAGCATTTATGGAATGGGCAGATTTATACACCCTCGTCATTCACATGTTAAAAAGTTTTAGGATATATTGTATTGGAATGCAGGTGTTGGCTTTAGCCTCACCAGAAAAGCCTGTGTATTTCAAAGGTACGTTACATTCGTTTTTGTGATCAATCATGCGAAGAGAGTTTTGCCCATTTTAATTCCATATATTTTTCTGAAAATAAGGCTTAGCCTTTAATTTTTATCAATTCGGAATATAATCAACTTCCTGCCCATCTCATAATCCATAAAGGAAGGAGTTATGAGATGACAGCCAATAGACCCCCTATTGGCTGTCATCTCATAACTCCTTCCTTTCTATCCATAAATCACTGTATACAATCAAGTATTTTCTAACTGAACTGATCTGTGCTGCTGGGGAGTTTTTTGCACCACTTCTTCTACCCAGCGATAGCACTAAGAAGTGGTGAAGGGCGGGCGTTTTTGGGGCGTTTCTGTCTTTTGTAATTTTGACGTTCAAAAAGTGCTGATTCTCAGCCTAAATTGAATAAATGGCTTTTGATTTTGATCATATTTTACACAATCCATCTACCATTTCCATTGTTTTCTTTATAAAACGAACCATCATCATCATCTGCCTGCCTTTTCGCAACTATGATGGAGTTGGCCTCTGGTCTAACCGGATGCAGCTAAATACCAGTATTTTACATGGAGCGACTGCCTATCGGACTTCCACAACCCAGTTACTAGGTAATACGATACCCGTTGGTAAGACTGGTTGTCTGACTTTCGGGCTTCTGACGACTCGTAACGACGGTCAAAGATCCACAACGGGCACAGAGGGGTTTTGGTATGTAAAGATGGTCACCCATCCGCGTTCTCACCGCAGGAGGCGTAGCTTAACCTGAAGGCCAATACCCGTAGTTAAAACGTTCAAAATCTAGTCGCAATCTCATCTCAGCGACAATCAATGTCGAAAACTAGGCAAAAATGTAGGGAAATTAGAGGTATGTTGACAAATTGATACTGAGATCAGACTGTGAACGTTCTTGAAATTACGAAAATTGCTCTCAGATCAATCGGGTGGATGTTATCACTAAGTAATATTAAGCCACAAGTCTCTTACAAATAGAACCATTGTATCTATAATATAAATATATTCAGGTTGATATCATCCAATATAATTTACGTAGCAATGACATTAATACATGATCGAATTCATTGTTTCTTGGAACTCAGAGAATAATCAACAAACGTGTAAACAAGTGACAATGAAATATAGAAACCAGAGAAGGTACATACGCCAGCACATAAAGCTACCCAAAACTGTCAAATTTTTCCAATCAGCCTTGAACCTAATGCTTTGGAGATAAAGTTGAAAATCTAATACAGAAATTTGACAGATTGTAGTAGCTTGATATGCTGGCGTCTGTACGTAGGTGCTCACAATTACTTCGAAGTCTAATATTTAATGTTACTAAGAGGTACTCTAGGACTCGAGTATTGCTGGCTTGCGGGACTACTCACTAAATATAATTAAGAGTAAATTAACGTAGTTTTTAAATTAATTAAAATACGTAAGTGATACTTAAATTAACGTCAGTGCAACCTAGGCAGTCAAACCCTCTAGGTATATCATTACTTTTAAGTACTTATGTTTTATCCTTTTGGTGCCCATGGTCTCGGCTGTTCTTAAATAATATCGGAACGGCAGTAGGGTAAGTCACAAACCATGCTCCACCTTGTATCTTGCCCTCTGTGTCACAAAACATGCAGTCAATGTGACCTCTGCGCTGCCACCGACAACGCCGTGGAAGTGGCAAAGTTTTGGGAAAACAAGATTTAAAATACTGGGGGACTACTCCGAAGTAATATCAGCCAAATGTTCGGCCGTTTCCTGCAACGAAGTTACTACTCGTATTTGGTTCGGTCAGTCCCGATCCTACACTCCTACACTCTTTCGAATATTAACTATGGTCCCGACCCAACTGAGCCGATCCGAACGTTTTTTCGCATTTTTCAATAATATTCGGTTCGGCCATGTGTCGGTCCGATCCGAACATTCGCACTTTGCACTTCGGAGTAGACCTTTAGTCGTGCCAGCGACAGAAAGATGAAGGAGGAATAACAGAACCTCTCGTAAATCTCAGTGTCATTGTTGATCCGTTGTTAATAGTTGGACACGGAAGTAAACCTGAAAAAAATAATATATTATGTTAGTTTTAGCCTAGTTCCTTACCAACAAGCATTTTCAAATCGATTTCAAATTATATTTAAGTAACCTGCTGGCTGTGCGTAAGTGGAAGTCGGGGATCTGGCTTCAAGCCCTCGCGTCACCCAACATAGGCACTATGCTGGGTGACCCCACCTTCCGGCTCGCTACCTGTCTGCGTTTGGGCGCTCTTTGCGGGGTTTCGCGTCGCTATCAGTGCGGTGAAGCTGTTGACTGCCTCGGTCATCATGGCCTATCCTGCAGTAGGAGCGCAGGCCGGATAGCACGGCACGCCAGCATTAATGACATTATCCGTCGTGCTCTTGTCACCGCCAGGGTGCCAGCTGTTTTAGGACCCAACGGCCTGACACGCGACTATGGGAAGAGACCAGACGGAATCACCATAGTGTCCTGGAAGTTAGGCAGACCGTTGGTGTGGGATGCAACATGTGTCGACCTTTGCGCCATCCCATCTTCCTAGCACGGTGGACTGTGCTGGAGTGGCTGCTGCTGGGGCAGAAAACTTCAAACGGCGAAAATATTCCAACCTGATTGGGAGTTATATGTTCGAGTCGTTTGGGGTTGAAACACTAGGGTCATGGGGTCCGAGTGCTTCTTGGTTTTTCGAGATATCGCCAAGCGGTTATTCGACTCTTTACATGACCAGAGGGTTGGCCTGTTTCTTGGCCAAAGAATTAGCATCGCCATGCAACGTGGCAATGCTGCCAGCCTTTTTCGCACGACGAATCGAATTTTTTAGTGCCCTATGATTCTTTTGCTTATTTTTCACATGTATGTACATATTATTATTTTGAACAGTTACCTAAAAGCCCTCAATAAATAAAAATCCTGAAAAAATAGCAAAAATGATTTGGTAATAGGTACCCATTGATTTACAATTCCCCGAAAGATTCGGCGTTCAGAACGCGCGTTCAAACCGCTCGTGTTTAATAAACATCCTAAATAAACATTGTTAGGAGTATTTTCTTAGTTTACTCTGTCTTCAAAATTTACTCAACCTTGATTGAATTATAACTCGAGACGATAAAATATCCTTTTTATTTCTTGGCATTATGTAATAAGGTGCTAGATTTTCTTTGCGAATTGAGAATCAAAGAGTATAATAGCGTTTCATCCGGAGAAAGTTATTTGTTAGTCTTATACTTTTTGTAAAATGTTTTATCTTCTCAGAAATTAATTTTTACTATAGTTAAATCTAATAAAATTAGACGTTTATTTCCTAGAAATACATTTTTATCTATAGTAATAATAAAGATGAAGACTTAGTTTGAACGCGCTAATCCTGGAGCTGCCAGTTGGAATTGAAAAAATATTTTTGCATTTACATTAATTACACTAATAATAAAACAGCTGAAGAGTTTGTTTAAACGCGCCTATCTCTGGAACTACCTTGAGCCTTATTGAGGAAGGTTATAGCCTATCCCTGTATCCTATTACGCAAAGACCCTTAGACGCCGAGCAAAACAAAAGAAAAGTCAGGAATCGAAAACGAAATAATGGCGCGGGGAGGCAATGCAACGATGACGATAATGTGGGTCGGTGAACAAGAAATCTCATGCGGACGAAGTCGCGGGCCGAAGCTAGTCCTTCATAGAAAAGGGAGTATCCTCCGTCCGGTATTGTGTCTGGTTAGCAACTGCCCGATGATTGATGTCGGGACGTTTTATGATACAGGATTTTGCGTGACGTCAAAGTGATGTGTAATTCGCACGAGGCTATGTAGATGCCACCATACTACTTTCCGACATCATCCTGACGGCTCTACAACTAAAGGAATATAATGGCAATGCCATTTTGACAGTTCAACAACATTCATTGCGTGCGCCTATTGTCGAGCAGACGAATTTTTAAACTTACGAGGCAATGAATAAACAATTTCCTCCAAAACCCGTTGAATTGTTACCAGAGCCGAATAGCGCTGGTAATAAATAACGCTAAACTCATGCCAAGCCGGATAGTCACTGCACAAAAGCAATAATTCAATCAAAATCTCAAATCCAAAGAAGGATTATTCCTTCAAAACTTCGCTGATCCTCAAAAGGATAACATGAATATAACAATTCATTAAGTACCTACTAGTTAACAAGAGGCGGGCTTAACTGGGAAATAATTAAAGCTTGGGTACTGTAGTGTCCGGCGACACAATTAATGAAGGAAATTGCTCTGTGTTGGACGAAGGAGCTCTCTATATGACCAAGTTATGTGTCCAGCTAATACTGTATGTTGTTACAGAGCTTTTGTTGTAGATATTATGTTCGTATATGCTGTTGTATACACAAGAGGGGCTTGTTATGTAATAACAGCCGCAAGGGTCGATCGATCAGGTTAAACTACGCTTGCCGCGGTTGGTCTGTGGATGGGGACCATCTTTACATAGCAAGACCCGTGTGTCCCGGAAATCACGTTAAGCCGTTGGTCGTTACAGGTCGTCAGAAGCCCGAAAGTCTGACAACCAGTCTTACCAACTGGGTTGTGGAGGTCAGATAGGCAGTCGCTCCATGTCATTCTTTAAGAAAGTAAAACGTCTCTTTTTGTAAAACCTATTTCTTGGGAAAACATCAGATTTATAAACGCCTTGGATGTTCCAAGGCGTTTATAAATTTGATGTTTTCCCAAGAAATAGGTTTGACAATAGTAAACTGTGTCAATAAACGTCTCAAACTACTTTGATGCGCAGAAGTGTTTACAGTATGGCCCCAATGATTTACAATGAATTACCAAGAGGTTGGGAAGACTTGAAAACAGTGCTGTTTGAGAGGAGACAACTTACATTTTTAATGTACTCGTATAAAACTTACTACAGTGTGATTGTGTGGCTGATTTTTTATCATAGAAAAGACTTGGGTGAATTTCTCTGGATTGATGGATCTGGCTTTTGATTATAAATATTTGCATGCCGAATGGTGAAATATAGCTGAGATTAAATGTATCATAACACCTATTATGTATTAGGTACCCATATTTGCAAAATAAATATCTATTCTATTCTATGTTTATTTGCGATAAAATATAACGCAAAGACAAACGAAAAAGAAAAACACATTGAGACAAACAAAAAAAGAACAAGTTGAGGGAAAATATGCGTCTCAACCACGCAAGACAGTCTTTGTCAGTCGTAATGAGATGCCGCCTACTTATAACACGTAAAACTAACAACGTTAGTGAATCTCGTAATATGTAAGGTAACAGACTAAGGGCGGTTTTTTCTATCGCTAGATAACTTTTATTCGAGGAATAAAATTGACGTTTGACAGTTTTGTATGAAATAACTGTCAAAATTTCAAACTTATTCCTCGAATAAAGTGATGATGAAGATGATTGAAAAATCAGCCCTTACAATAATAATATGTACATGTTTATAAAACAGAACAAGGGTAAATAATCATAGGGTATCAAAAAATTCGTCCGCATCGCTACCAGCGGGAAAAGTGCCCAGAATGCTGGCAACATTGCCACGTTGTGAAAAAATGCTGATTCTTTGCCCAAAAAATAGGTCAGCCTTACGGTCACATGAAAACTCGACCAACCGCTTGGCTATGTCTCGAAACACCAAGTGGGCACTCAAACCCTAGTGTTTCACCCCCAAACGGCTCGAACATATAACCTCCAATAAGGTTGGAATATTTCAAACAATAAAATTCCGTTTTCTCGTTGTATTTTTGTAAATCCTAGACGTCGCGTCGTCACAGCTCTACAGACCGTGTCGTCAACACTGCTTACCCTATTTTTAAAACAAAGGTGTAGGTCCCTAAACTCGTTTATCCAGGTAACTAACTCCATAAACATCGCGACGTGTTTCCGTTACAGATCTAAATAATTGCCGAGCTGTTTCTTTGTTAAACGCTTTCTTTATTCAAACGGGATTCAGGATGATAGGACTAATTTTATTCTTTTCTTGTATACTGTTGTGTTCTTAGACGTAACTAGGTTTCAAGTTTTACTTGAGAATGTTTTTTGTAAAAAGAAAAGAAAGAAAGAAATTGTTTATTTTGCACAAACAAAACGTAGTAGTGTTGGCAACACCGAGTGAAGCTACTTCGAAAGTTTGGAAGCAAGGAACTTCCATAGAGAATATAGACTCCCGTCATAATATTGTTTATGATTATCTCTCTCTTGCCGCGAAACGCGTTTTGATTTATGTTGTTTGTTAATATTTCGGAATACTAAATACATTTCTAAGTAACTAATACGTGTTTTAAACACCCTCTCAGTAGAAATAGTTAATATCAGAAGTGTGCATTAAACTTCTCGCGCCCGAAAAGTAAAGTTGATAATGGGTAAAAGACGCATAGGTAAGCGTAAACACAGGGCAAAGCGCGCTCGTCGTAAATCATCTAATAGCAGCAATACGAGTTCTAGCAGTAGCAGATGTAGCAGTACGAGTTCTAACAGTAGCGGCTCAAGAACACCCCCGCTGGCACCTCGCAAAAGGATAAAGGTATCTAAGACAAAAGATACCGGAACTGTGAGTACAATTATTTTGCATAATATGATACCGGAGTTTGACCCCTTGAACGATAATATTACTTCTTGGTTAAACGTGATAGAATCGTATGCATCAACATTTTCCTGGACGGATAGTACAATACGCTATCAGGCACTAAATAAGCTCAAAGGCTCTGCTAAAATCTGGTACGAGTCTTTATTGCGTAATGATCACATGTGGACAACTTGGCTGTGGAAGGATTGGAAGGAAAATCTTTCTAATACATTTAGAGTGAAGAGAAATATGTTCGACCTACTCAAGGAAATCGTCGACCGGAAACCTGTGGAAAATCAACCGCTATATGATTTTTTTTTTTGAACAAAAATCGAAAATTGATAGTCTGTGCTTAAATTTTTCTGAAAATGACGTGATATCGATAATATTAGGAAATATTGGTGATAATAACATAACAGCGTCCGTTGAGGCTAGCAACTTTAAATCATGCGATAGTTTAGCTGGATTTTTACACAGCCGCGTTTACAAAGCAAAAGTCGTTAAACAAATGGTTAACCACAGCAATAATCGTGATAATGTTAAGGTTCCATGTCAAGTTCAAAGTTCTGTTTCCCAAACATCAACGGCAAATACGACAACCGCATCAGCTGTGACTAATCTAACCCCAAGCCAACGTAAACCCATAGAGTGTTATAATTGCGGCGGCAATCACAAACGATTTCAATGTTCGGTAAAATGTGAATTTTGCGGTAAAAAAGGTCACACGGAAACGTCATGTTTTCACAAAAAGAATTCAAAAATTGACAAACCTGAACAAAAAAATAACCAGGAAACAAAATACGTACAACTTTCTAATGCGAAAGACAAGTTTTGTAAGAAAATAGGCATTAATGGTTTTGTTCATGAAGCGTTCATAGATACCGGGAGTAGTTGTTCTATAATGACGTCTAATTTGGCAGAACGATGTAATCTCCAAAGAATTCCGTTGAATACCCCTATAACATTGCAGGGATTTTCTAAAGATAATTTAAAAAACGTAACGGAGGTGGTGAAGGTAGGCATACAATTAGATTCCGTGAAAATAGACGAGATTGAGTTATACATACTTAATGAGCTATCGGGATGTGACGTACTGATAGGACGCAACGTGACAGAACGGTCTGATTTAATGTATTCGCGAATTGGTGAAACCTTAACGTTTCAAAACGTAAAACATTTTGAAGACTTCTGCAACGTTGTTGGTGAAATATCCTTAGAGTTCGATACAGATTCTCACCGCGATGAGTTGATTAATCTATTCGGTAAATATCAGCAATGCCTAGCTACAAATATAAACCAACTAGGGAAAGTAGAAGGTCATGAAATGGTCATAAATTTAGATGATAAAAAACCTGTGCAATTTAGACCATACAGGACATCTCATTCGGATAGGCAAATTGTAAGAAGCATGGTAAACGAACTTTTAGAGAATGGTATAGTCCGTGAAAGTAAATCTGAGTATGCGAGTCCAGCTCTGCTTGTGAATAAAAAAAACGGTGAAAAACGATTGTGTATTGATTACCGCGCATTGAATAAAGTTACAACGAAAGATAAATATCCGATGCCACGTATTGAAGATTTGATAGATAGATTACAGGGCTGTAAATGTTTCACAAGTTTAGATCTTAAAAGTGGCTACTATCAAATTAAAATGGCAGAGGAATCTATTCACAAGACCGCGTTTATAACTGAGGACGGGCATTATGAATTTTTGCGACTTCCATTCGGTCTAGCCAATGCACCATCATGTTTTCAACAAATGATGGACAAGGTCATGGGGAACTTGAGATTTGGTAATATTGTTCTGTATTTAGATGACGTTTTGATAATAAGTGAGACGGCCGAAGAAAATCTTAATCTTCTTGAGAAGGTATTGGCAATCTTTAAGGAAAATGGCCTTACGCTTAACCTAAAGAAGTGCCATTTCTTAAAGTCAGAAATAGAGTTCCTGGGCTATAGAGTAAACTCTGAGGGTTTGAAGCCATGTGAGAGTAAAGTCAGGGCAGTTAAGGATTTCCCGGTCCCAAAAACAATCCACCAGCTTCGTCAGTTTCTTGGCCTCATCAGTTATTTTCGCAAGTTTATAAAAAATTGTGCCATGCTTTCTAGTCCGCTTTCTAAATTACTGAAAAAAGACAGCCTTTGGGTTTGGAATTCTGAACAAGATCGCGCCTTCACGGTATTAAAAGATACGTTAAGTTCAGACGATGTTTTGACATTATTTGACCCTGCCAAGCAAAGCATACTATATACTGACGCAAGCAGAGACGGAATCGCAGGCATTTTGATGCAGGTAACAGATAATGGTGAAAAACCTATCCATTATTATAGCCGTCAAACTACTGAAGATGAAAAAAAATACCATTCTTTTGAGCTTGAGCTGCTAGCTATCGTCCAGTCTTTGGAAAAGTTTAGGCGCTATCTGTTAGGGACTAATTTCCGTATAGTGACAGACTGTAGTGCGGTACGTTATGCGTTAAAAAAAAAAGACATAGTTCCCCGAATTTCGCGGTGGGTGCTTTCTACGCAAGAATTTTCTTTCGATATCGCTCATAGAGAGGGAACTCGAATGCAGCATGTAGATGCTTTAAGTAGGAACCCGTTAAAGTCTGGGGAAAAATCTGAAGCGGAAATAGTCATGTCTATAACGGAAGCGGATTGGTTGCTATCAGTTCAACTGCAGGATCCTCGGATAGTAGTAATTAGGCAGACTTTAGAGTCGGGCGAAGCGGACAAACATAGGGATGTATTCGACAAATATGAACTTCTTGGCAATAAAGTATATCGACGTACAAGTCACGGTCGTCGCTGGGTTGTCCCAAAGAAATGCATATGGCAAATTATCAAATGTAACCATGACGACCTCGGTCATTTCTCGGTTGATAAAACAGTCGAACGAATTTCTAGCCGATATTGGTTTTCTCGGATGCGACACATAGTTAAGAAATATGTAAAAAACTGTTTAAACTGCGTTTACTTTAAAAACAAAGGCGGCCCAAACGAAGGTGAGCTATATCCACTACCAAAATACGCACAACCATTCCACACTATTCATGTGGATCATCTGGGTCCTTTTGTTGAAACACGAAATAACAATAAGTATTTGTTAGTCGCAGTAGATGCATTTACTAAATTTGTATTTATCTCGGCGGTACCTAATACGGATAGTAGTAACGTAATTAGTGAACTTGAAGGTATAGCAAAGATATTCGGCAACCCTCGTAGACTTGTTACGGATGCAGGATCCGCTTTTACGTCAAAAATGTTTAAGGATTTTTGCAACGGGAAAAATATTCGCTTACATACAATAGCCACAGGCATGCCGCGCTCAAACGGCCAAGCCGAGAGATTTAATAAAACAATTCTGGAGGCCATGAAAACTATGGGCGCAGATTTGGATGAAGATTGTTGGGACAACTGTATTACGCCATTACAACAGGCGATCAATAGTACATATCACAAAACGATCAAGGCAGTTCCATGTGAGGTCATGTTCGGGTATAGACTACGTACCGATAGTGACAGCTTCGGGCCTGAGCTTGAGCATGATGACGAGCATATTACGGATGTGACGAAGTTGCGTAAAAGAGCGGACGAAAATATAAAGAATAGTGCGAAATCTCAGAAGAAAAGATTCGACCAGTGCCGCACTAAAGCTAAAATTTATCATGAAGGAGACTTAGTCCTTATTAAAATACAAAGCCAAACAAATGATGGACGAAGTAAAAAATTACTGCCTACTTTTAAAGGCCCATTCCAAATAACGAAATGCCTGGATAAAGACAGATATGAAGTTAAAGACATGCGGGGCAGTGAAAGAAGTTGTAGATCGTATAATGGGGTGGCTGCTGCTGAGAACATTAAGCCTTGGATTAAAATTGATAACTGGTGTGTTGATTGATGCATCATTAGAAGGTGCAAATATAAATGAAAGGCGTGTTGGCAAGGTAAAAAAAAAAAAAAAAAGGAGTGTATATATATATATATATTTAATTTCACTTGACGTAGATACGTCCTGGTCAATAATTCATGCTTTCTATAATTTTCAGTTTCTGCTCAAGTGTATTACATTCAATTGATACTGGATAAAAAAATAAAATGTTATAATAGTCACTTGCCAGAATCGAGGTGGTGAGCTGAAACAGTACTGCCTAAGACTAAAGGAGTGAAATGGACCAGGCACCACCTTGGATTAAGGAAGTGAGCTAAAATGACAGTAGCAAAGAGGTTGTCTAAGCTTAAAGACTACCTACTCTGTTTTGGGATCCAGTACAATTTGAATTGGGAATAACTTACTGCAGAATAATTTACAAAGTCTCCTAAATGTAATGGGGCTTTGTTTTAAGTTCTGTAATATAAGAGTTTTGGGAGTAGAAGAGCTATGGTAGATTTCAGAATGGGATTACCAGTTGCAGAGTAGGGAGAGTTTCTAAGCCTAAAGGAACAGAGACGATGTAAACCCTGCAACTGGAGTTCTATTAATATTATGAATCATGATTGGCCGAAGCATTATTGTTTTATATTTAGTAGGTACCTAACGTAAAGTGTATGCTTTCAGATACGTGTTTAAGCTAAGTAATACTGATGGTGTAAGGCGTGCCTGAGGACATGCACGGCGCAGGAGGGCCGTGTTGGCAACACCGAGTGAAGCTACTTCGAAAGTTTGGAAGCAAGGAACTTCCATAGAGAATATAGACTCCCGTCATAATATTGTTTATGATTATCTCTCTCTTGCCGCGAAACGCGTTTTGATTTATGTTGTTTGTTAATATTTCGGAATACTAAATACATTTCTAAGTAACTAATACGTGTTTTAAACACCCTCTCAGTAGAAATAGTTAATAGTAGGTAAATTACAAATAAAAAAAAAACATTAAATATACACCATACAAACAAGCCTTGTACTCAAGCATCTAAAAAGTTGTCAATTTATTCCACTGCTTGATGTCAGGGCCAGGAACCAAAGACAACACTCATTATTGCGCCCGTGACACTGGCAGATGACAACAAAACAACAACAATCAAAACAAAATGCCAATTGCAGAGTAGAAAAACAACTACTTTTGTAACAAACAAACAACAATAATAAGAACAATTAAGCCGTGCGTCACATCTGTGCAAGAACAGGTCGCTCAGCAAAATGCTGTGACCTATCGTCAACAGCGCTGATTTGCAGCAACTATATCTCGAATGACGTAATGACGACACTAACGGCTCGCGTACACCAAAACCGATTTTGTCGGCCGATGGCGGACAGAACTACCCGGACGAGTATGTGCTTACACTGCAACAGTGTACCACTTGTGCCGACATTGGACGTTGCCGGTATTCTGTAGTTGCCCCATTTTTTTTAAATGTCTGGAACCGCTATGTCCATTTCCGATGCAAGTTCAGCCCATAACCGTTTCGAAATATCTCGATTATTGTAATTTTTTTAATGTTTATCCCACAGGGTTTGTCTTCTAAACAAAACTAATTCATTTTTCAATATCCATAGTCGTTTAGGTAGATAACAACACTGACAGAAACAACAGAATAAAGAAAGAATGATTAAATTTAACTATAAATACACTCAATTTGCACTGTAGACGCCGGCAGATTGGCGAGAAATCCCAACAAGTTTGGACTCGACGGTTGATCGGCCGTTTTCGGGCGTCATCGGACGATGACAGTCGTGTTTGTGTACGCGCTCTCTTTCTTTTACAAGTGTTTGATTCAATCGTCCGAGTTCGGCCGTCGTCACCCGAGCAAACTTCGGCCGATGACGGATTAGGTGTACGCGAGCCGTAAGGGTGTCAGCGGAACCCTATTACTAAGACTCTGCTGTCTGTCCGTCCATCTATCTGTCAAAGGGCTGTATCTTTTGTACCGTAATAAGTAGACACTTGAAATTTTCTCAGAGTGGCTGCTGCTTATGGCTGCTATAACAACAAAAGGTTAAAAATTAAAGTGGGTATATATAATAAACCTGTATTTTTTATAATTATGTAGGTAGGGTTAAATATTGTACGGCGGTACAGAAGCCTTCGTGTGCGAGTTCGACTTTCAATTAGCCGCTTTTTTTATTCCAGTCTGAAGCGTTTTTTTTCTTTGGAAGAGTAAACAAAATACACCGCCAGCCAGAGTCAAAGTCACACAAAACAGAATATACCTTAGTAAGTGTGACTATCAGCAAATTTACACGTCTTCGCTTTTAAAAAATTAACACAATAATAAGAGTAGGTATGCGCACAAAAAAAAGAGAACATCAAATTAAAAAAATTAAAATACATAGGTACACTACATACAATACAAATAAATAAAATTGAAGAGTCCGTTTGTAATGTTAAAATAACAGCGTTTTTACTAAATGCATATGAAAGTATATACGGTAATTAACCACTATCGGAGCACTGACACAGCCCGAATGCGTTGGCAGACCATGTACAAAATGGCGGGACGAGCTGGACAAAACCAACCAACAATGGTGCTTATAACAAAAATAAATAATAAATGACATAAGATTTAAAAAAAACATTATTTTTAATTTTTGTCTGTCTGTCTATTTTCCGGCTAATCGCCGAAATGGCGGAACCTATTTTGACGGGACTTTCACTGGCAGATAACTGATGTAACTACTTAGGAGTAACTTGGGCTACTTCTATTTTAGAAAACAATTAGGGTCCCGCGCAAAAAAATAAAACCCTTGAAATCCAATCTGTTATAATAATAGAATAGAGTAATCTTTATTATGTACACCATATGACCTACACACATAAATACAAAAATTTTACAAACGGTGACACAATGGGCGACGAAAGCGATCTTTTAAAGCCAACCTTTGGATGGATTCAAAAGGTGACGGAGAAACAATACTGTAAGTAGTCTGTGGTGTACCATTTACATAATATAATAAATACATACATAAAGTATATATACTAGTCTAAATAAATATACTTAGTAATAAACATGAAACAGGAGCAAAAGAAAATATAATGGTGATGTAATATAATAATCACTATAGGAACTGAAAAGATTTTCTGAAAGTTTCCCAATTAGTGTTCCAGTTTTTTGTTGTATTGTGTTTGACTGTCTCATTTATAGTTGTTGAATTTTAAATCCAACTAGGTAGGTACTTGAAATATGGTATATCCAAATAGGCTTTGTTAACATCGAAAAATTCATCCAGTTTTTATTTTTGTACTAGCACAATGAGTTGATTTAAAGCGAGCCAAACATGATTTTGCAGTGAAGCGAAATTATTTACACAGGTGAAGTAAAATAACAGAATAATAAACTATGAAATTGCTTAGAAATAAACGGGGATAAGAAAAATACTCCTAATGTACAGACGCCAGCATAATTATGAAGCTACCTGAAACTGTCAAATTTTCCCAATCAAACTTGAACCTAATGCTTTAGCGATAAAGTTGAAAATCTTTTAAAGAAATTTGACAGATTGTACTTAATAGCTTGATGTGCTGGCGTCTGTACCATCTGCTCCTTGTCTGCAACTTATAACTTGGCTGAGATAAGTTATGCTTGTAGTTTTCTAGCTGTAATAATTAAACTTTATTCATTTGAATCTACATAAGTATTTGAAATTTCCTCGAAGCTATAATTATTGCTACAGATAACTTCAGTTTCTTGTAAATTTGTCGATAATGAACAGGTACCAGTTTTCTCAAAATAAGATTTTAATCAGCCTATAATGTTCCCACTGCTGGGACACAGGCCTCCTCTCAGTGAGAGGGAGTGAGCCGTATTCCAACCCGCGGGCCCAGTGCGGGTTGGTAGAAGTCACACATGTTTTCGGATTTATGGTTCTAGGACATGCCGGTTTCCTCACGATGTTTTCCTTCACCGTTTTGAGAGCAGTGGTGATGAAATAATTTACAAAAAGTAAAGCGCTTGTCTGGGTGCGAACCTACGACCTACAAATCGTAATTCGCGTCCGGTTACCACTGGGCCACCAAATAAGACATACCTATAATGTAGTGTTGGCAGACCAATAGTCAGACCTGACTATTATTGATCTGCCAACACTCCAGACTCACTCAGGACGACCTACAGAAGATCGCGGGAAAGACCCGGATGAGACTAGCACAGACCAGGGAAGCATGGCATAAAAGGGACGAGGCCTATCACTCAGCAGTGGATGGAAAAAGACTGCCAATGAAGATGATAATAAGTTTTTAAAATAGGTTAGGATTGGTTTGTATAAAATTAGCCATTTCATAAATAAATAAAGAAGGCAGACTTAAAATGTTATATTTAATAAAGTACTATTTGCAAGTATCAGTTATTTTTAATCCAAACATAGCCTTAGTACATCTTTTTTGTGACTTAAAAATGATTGACCCTTATTTCGAAGGATGATTGAAGATTGTTTGAGAACATTCACCTAAAAATAGCTTAGTCACAACAGATGAAACTGGAGACCTACCAAGACGCTACCTAATCAGAATTACTTGTGGAGACTTGTTCTAGGAAAGTTCGAGAGTCCTACAACAGTTGCCATAGTAAAGTAACACTATTAAATTCTGCAAACTGCTTAGTTCTGCCAGTACAACTAGAGCTGCTACAAGAGCTCATAACAATATTTTAGAATATCTATTTAGTAGATAACTAGTTGACCCGACAGACGTTGTTCTGTACAAGGGGTATTGAAGATTTAGATTTTAAATAAGATATGGAGCCTGGCGTATGTCAGGCTCCATATAAAAATATTCAATCCCTACTGTCGCGCCATTTTGTTATTTTTTTCAAAATGGCGGCCACGCATGTGACCTATATATTTTCTGTTTGCATTGATGTCAGGTATCGATTTATATAGGTTTTATGCGTGGCTGCTTTTTGAAATTAAAAAAAAAAACATAATGGCGGACAGGTAGGTATGCCACGGATTTATGGTTTATGTAAAAATCCCATAAAAAAGGGCGTATAGTTCACGAATTTGTCAGTGTCAAACCGACAGGTAAAACGACAACTCATTTTAAGCTCACTTCACCTAAGTTTTCACCGTGAGATTTTTACAGAATAGACTGGTAGACTGGGACTTGGTTGTGATGGCGACCCTGTGAGAGAATTGTGATAGCATATAAATCATCTGCTACGGAATTTTGTATATACTACAAATATGTTGTTCCATCTTTGTTTTTCTCATAAGGTAAAGTGTAAACGCCACAAATATTTTACGTTTAATATGTCGTATATCAGTTTTATGGGAGGGCCTACTATTCGCGGTTTTACCTTAGGTTATTGACCCCCTGCGGTTATGAAGTGATGTAAGGACTATAATAAAGGAGATGGTACTAGTTTCTGCTTTAAATTGCTTCTGTCTTGTCTACTGTAGAGACTATAGCCTATGTACGGTATGTAAACTGCTGACTGGGATGGTGGAACACAAAGTTAAATACTTGCAGAGTTTTAGATATATATTGACTTACACTGTTGGTAGTATACATGGAGCACTTGAGAAAGATTATAACATTTTTGGAATTTTGGCCTATATGATAATAATAATAATAATAATAATAATAATAATAATAATAATAATATCCCTGGACATTTCACACAGCACCATTAGTCCCAAGCTAAGCAACCTAATGCTTGTGTTATGGTAACAAGATGGCTGATAAACTACTTATATACAATTTTTTTTTTTTTTTGTAAATACATACATATTATAGATAGAAAAACACCCAGACTCGGAACAAATACATGTAGGTCATACAAATATTTGTTCCGTGCGGGAATCGAACCCGCGACATGCAGCGCAGAAGTCAATCGCTTAACCACTGCGCCAACCGTGCCGTCGATGATGGAAAAATCAGCCTTATGGCAACCAATTGTGAAGAGAGAATAAATAACATTTAACTTATTTATTAACTAGGTAACTCCCTTGTCTATACCGATTATATGATGTAGACGTCCATCTTATTCAAACAGACTTCAATACCAGCTATACTTAATAATTTATATAATATGCCCTCCGAAATAATAATCAATATTTATTAAAAAAATATATTCATGGAAGCTTTGTTATAAAAGAGGTTTATTTTGTTTGAGGTCTTAATAGAAAACTAATATTTATTTTTAGGGCTGCGATCTTTGGAGTTGCGAGAAACGACCCATTTTGGTGATGCGGGTAACATGGATTCAACGCTTATCACGACGCCCCGCTGTCTTCCTTATCTTTGTTAGGTAAAACACAACCTTATTAGTTTTCTTCTGTATTAAGTAAATTGGAATTCAGGTAAAAGATTTATAATGTCGTGGTATCTACATCCCCACATGCAAACTACGCATCAAAATGACGTCACGCAATATTCTACATACGCGCAAGCAGATTTTACCGTGCAACTAGCATATCTATAATATACAACGTTCCGACATCAATCGTCTGGAAGTTGCCCACCAGCCACGACCACCTGTATGGTTCGGAGGATCCTCCCTTTTCTAAGGAGGATGAGTGAACTTTACACCTTGTTCCTCATACCCCTATATTAATAAAACTCAGCTTGGAAATCCATTTAAAATTTTTTAGTCTATTTTGTCCCACATCTGGGTAAGGGCCTCAATTTCTCCTTTCCAGTCCTCTCTGTCTTGAGCCAGTGTCATGGACCAATCCTGTCTATAGGAGTCAAGCTCGTTCCACCATTTTCTCCAAGGTCTACCACGATGTCGTATTTTAACTTCGGTCAATGTCTAGTAGGTAGGGTTGACACTCTGATTGCCTCTATTTTTATTAAAAGCCCGTTGTGTATCACTGCAGGTTAATGCATCCCTTCAGTCTTTCTATTGTAATTTCTGGCCCATCCTGGTGGAATCTAACTCAAGGTTAACTAATCATTCTAAATTCAGGTACGCACAGACGTAAAAATATCGCGCACTGGATTTTCAACTAACTCTCTATCCTTTAATGATCAGTAAACATTCTTGGCTCAGATGCAAAATGTGCTCCATTTCGCGTCATTGCTAAACTGCACACTATGCATAATTTCATAGATATGTAGAGCAGGACTCTTTGAGGTTGCCACGTTATTTGCTGTCCTAATTCTGGGACCGGGACGGAACCGGGACAGTTGACAGTTCCACTAAAAGCCTTAATTTTTTTGTTTTTCAATTTCATTAGTAAATCTGGAACAGTATGACGTTAAGTTCGTACATTCTTAGCCAAAATATGTACGTCCTTAAGGGCTATTTTTGTCTGCTCATTGCACGATGGAAGCTTTACCGAGTTAGGGGGAGACAACAATACGACAATAATTAGAACTGCGTATATTCACACAGTCATTCTCATCATTTATTCAGATCATTATACAGTCTGCATACAAACGTTCAATAAAATATTATATATTTATTAGTTTAGTAACTATAGCTAGTCAAAGATTGGAAAAACCCATAGTTAGTCCATCACTACTAGTTTGTTTAAAAAAAATCTTTTTTATTTCGATGCCAGGATTTATTTGATAGTTTCAAAATACTGCTATCTTCTCTCTTCTTTCGACTCTTGCTTCTCTTTCTTTGTTTTGTCAGTGTTTCCATTTATTGTCGTATTCTTGTCTTCACATTGTATAATATGTCTTAATTTCAATGTCGCAGAATGACATTCAGCCATCTTATGTAGGTATCTAGGTATCAGAGTGAATAAAAAACTTCACACTGACAAGCACCGACAGTAAAAACTACAGAAGTTATAGAAAATAATATGATTTGTTTATCATAAAATGGCCAGACTGTTAAAAAGGTTTTAGTTTGATGCCAACTTGACATTGCTCAAAGGTGTATGCTATTTTGATTTTTGTTGTCAAGTAATTAAATATAGTTTTCAATGCTCAGTACCTTAAGTTCAAAAGGTATTATGTGTCCTAACTTGATAGGGGCTTGTGGCTAAATAATAACAGCCGCACGGGGCGATCAATCAGGTTAAGTTACACTTGCCGCGGTAGATCCGTGGATGGGTGACGATCTTTACATACCAAGACCCCTCCGTGCCTCGGAAAGCACGTTAAGCCGTTGGTCCCGGCTGTCATTCGTAGATCTTTGACAGTCGTTACGGGTCGTCAGAAGCCCGAAAGTCTGACAACCAGTCTTACCAAGGGTTTTCGTATTACCCACTAACTGGGTTGTGGAGGTCAGATAGGCAGTCGCTCCATGTAAAATACTGGTACTCAGCTGCATCTGGTTAGACTGGAAGCTGACCCCAACATAGTTGAGAAAAAGGCTAGGCAGATGACTTGTTAAAGGAAAGAAAACGGACAAAGATAAAAAAGACTTGACTGTACCTAACTAAAAATAAAAAACCCCACCACCTACCTACCACCCACCTACCTATTAATATTATATAGGTATTAGGTATAGGCATTTTTGTGACACTCGTTTTGGGAATAGTGCCTTACCCAAAACGCTTATGAGTATTCGAGCACCAAAAACACAAGACAAGGTATCTTGAACTGTGTACTACAAGGCATTTGTATACGGTTCAAGTAACTAGAACATATTATACTAAAGGTGTTGTCTACACGTGCGGAATTCGCGTGGGGTTACATAATACGCTGCGTGTAAGTAACTGAACGTGCGCATTTATTAGCACTGTAGGTTACTCGATGCATTATTATACCCTGTGGTGTGAATTCACCTTAACCTGAGCGTGAAATATGCGCAGAACCACCTTAAAACACAGATTTCCGGTGCTAGTATTATTCATGCTCACAGCAAGACATGAAGTTACATAATCCTACCCGGAAGGTAATATTCCTGAAGAAAAACCAGGGGAATATAACCTCTCGCTTCCGTTGTAACATTATTTCTTGGCCTTATTTCCGAGGAAAGCAAAATGAAGACAGTTTAGTCAAAAATGAAATGTCGGGGTGACTTTTTATTAAAATTTCTTTTCAGAGCTTTCGATAACATCGACGCGAGAATGGTCGTCATAGAGACTTAGCTTAGTAGTTGAAAAGATGATAGGTTCCTATGACAACCTAATTGGCACTGAAAAAGGTATGATTGATGTATTTCTACAGGGTGTAAAGTTAACAGATTCGTCACACAGCTATTATCTCCGTATTCTGTATACCTAATTGAGTCACATAAAGCCACAATAATTGCTGGGAAACGACTTTAATTTTTGGTGTGAAAAATCACTGTTTACAGCGCGCAATACAAGCATAACATTAACGGTACGGCATGGGGCTATTTCAAGTTAATTTATAACATAAAAAAACTTGTTATCGTGACAAAAAAAGAGATGGTTCTTTGACCTTCAATATCTCCGTAACCAGACGGTTCCCAGGCATGGTCCAGTACAAAAAAAAATCACAATGACACGGAGTATAAGGTAAGCGTCTTTGAAAATTCGTCATTTTATAGAATATGAAATATATAATATATTTATATAATATATATTATATTCCTATTTATTTATTTATTTAGATATCAATTGCTTGCTGTACTTACAGTAGACACCAAAGCGCGCAACAAGCAAACAGCATAAAATTTAACTAAGAAACCGAATTTTATTAATATATTATATTTTAATATTTTTTTTATATGATATTTTAATCTTATTGTTGTTGTAGGTGGTTAACAAATAAAGTTGTCAATATTGTAGTCCTGTTTTACAGTCGTGATAGCCGTTAATTAGGGTTTTTTCCCATATTTATTATAACCGCGGTGCAAGTTCTTTTGTTCGAATAAATCTATTCCATAAGAACATTTATAATGTGCTTTGCCATGCAAAGTTAATCAAAATGGTAATTTGACATAAAAATGTAGCTTTAATGTAGGTACACTATGAACTTTGCAGAAGCGTTACGAATTGTATTCTACCTCTGTAGTTTCCCGCGTAGAATTTAGCACCAATAGCACCCTCAGCACCCTCCTTTTAACATCGCCGTAGTTGGGTAAAATGGCCCTTTAGACAGCAACACTAACATACTTGTAACGACGCGGTTTTACCTCATCCTTAGATGTTACCAAGGTTTGTTTGTGCAGATCCTTGAGATATGGCGCAGGAAAATAACAAAAAATCTCTTACACAGAGACTCTAATTATTATTGACACGAAGGTGAAGATAGTTAATAATATCACGCCATTTCTTCTTTGGGGGTGGCATTAATAATCTAATCGAATTCGAGGTAAAAGTGAACGAGCGACAACAAAATAATAGAGTCCGACCGAAACTGGTTTTCCGGCCGAAACCGAAACCGAAACCGAATATTCGGCCGTGGCTTCAGTTTCGGCCGAAACCGAAACCGAAACCGAAACTCACGTGGTTAAGTTTTAAATTCCTTAAAATACTGAAATTTGGTGCATTTTACCCATTATTCTGCATTAATTAGGACATGAAATGGAAACACAGTAGGTATATTAATTTTGTTGTAATCATTTATTTAATACTAGCTTCTGCCCGCGGCTTCGCCCGCGTGAATGTCGGAATCCCACGGGAACGTGCTACCAGGATAAAAAGTATGTGCTTCCCCAGGATGCCATCTATCGCTTTGCCAAATCTGAAGTTCAGTGGCTTAGGCGTGAAAATGTAACATACAGTTTCAAGTTCAAATCCTCCCCTAAAAATCGAATTACCCCTTTTTGCCCCGTCAGGGGTCAATTTTCGACAACTTTACATACTTATTATTAATTATTTTCTGTCGAAAGTATCAATACTGAGTTTCGAGTTAATCGGACCGCGCATTCAATTTCTTCCACACAAACTTCAACACCCCTATATCCCCCTTTGAGGGGTAGTTTTGAAAAACTAATAATGATAAACTTTATTGCTTACTTAGGCGAGTATTCATGCCAATTTTCAAGATTATTATCCTAACGAATAAGATTTTTCATATAAACTGTATCCCCGCTTTTCACCCCCACAGGGGTGGAATTTTGAAAATCATTTGGGATGTGTTCATAACTTGATTCAAAGATTATTTATACCAATTTTCGAGTTAAAATTGACTACCCCTTTTCAGGCCGTCAGGGGTAGATTTTCGAAAAACCCTGATAATAATTATTCTTTCCTTTAAATTTTAGGTATAAATACTGAGTTTCGATTAAATCGGACCGCGCGCTAAAATTCTTCCATACAAACTTTGAAACCCCCCAATCCCCTTTTAGGGGGTAGTTTATAAAAACAAAAAATGCCCAACTTCATAATTTACTTAGATAAGTATCCGTGCCAAGTTTCAAGTTTATTAACTCAAGGAATAAGATTTTTTATACAAACAAAATCCCCCCATTTCACCCTCTTAGGGGTGGAATTTCGAAAAACCCTTTCTTAGTGGATACCTACTCTTCACGAGGAATACACCCTCCAATTTTTATGTCTATAGGACCAGTGGTTTAGGCTGTGCGTTGATGTCTCAGTCAGTCAGTCAGGACTTTGAATTTTATATATATAGATAACTAGCTTCTGCCCGCGGCTTCGCCCGCGTGGATGTCGGAAGTTATCCCACGGGAACGTGCTACCAGGATAAAAAGTATGTGCTTCCCCAGGATACCATCTACCTCTTCTCAAAATTAGAAGTTCAGTGGTTTAGGCGTGAAAATGTAACATACACTTTCAAGTTCAAATCCTCCCCTAAAAACCGAATTACTTTATTTGTTATATTAAACCCTTTTTGCCCCGTCAGGGGTCAATTTTCGACAACTTTACATACTTATTATTAATTATTTACTGTCAAAAGTATCAATACTGAGTTTCGAGTTAATCGGCCCGCGCATTCAATTTCTTCCACACAAACTTCAACACCCCTATATCCCCCTTTGAGGGGTAGTTTTGAAAAACTAATAATGATAAACTTTATTGCTTACTTAGGCGAGTATTCATGCCAATTTTCAAGATTATTATCCTAACGAATAAGATGTTTCATATAAATTGTATCCCCGCTTTTCACCCCCAAAGGGGTGGAATTTAAAAAAATCGTTTGAGATATATTCATAACTTGACTCAAAGATTATTTATACCAATTTTCTAATTAATCAAGCCACTTATTATAATCCTCCCCTGTAAAATTAACTACCCCTTTTCAACCCGTTAGGGGTAGATCTTCGAAAAATCCTGATACTTTTTATTCTTTATTTTTGGTCTTAAGTAAAAACACTGAGTTTCGAGTTAATCGGACCGCGCATTCAAATTCTTTCACACCTTCCCCTATATCCCCTTTGAGGGGTAGTTTTGAAAAACTAATAATGATAAACTTTATTGCTTACTTAGGCGAATATTCATGCCAATTTTCAAGATAATTAACCTAACGAATAAGATTTTTCATATAAACTGTATCCGCGCTTTTGACCCCCACAGGGGTGGAATTTTGAAAAATAATTTAGGATGTGTTCATAACTTGACTCAAAGATTATTTATACCAATTTTCGAGTTAATCAAGCCACGCTGTAAAATCCTCCACTGTAAAATTGACTACCCCTTTTCAGGCCGTCAGGGGTAGATTTTCGAAAAACCCTGATACACATTATTGTTTTCCTTCAATTTTAGGTATAAATACTAAGTTTCAAGTAAATCGGACCGCGCGCTAAAATTCTTCCATACAAACTTTGAAACCCCCCAATCCCCTTTTAGGGGGTAGTTTATAAAAACAAAAAATGCCCAACTTCATAATTTACTTAGATAAGTATTCGTGCCAAGTTTCAAGTTTATTAATTCAAGGAATAAGATATTTCATACAAACGAAATCCCCCCATTTCACCCTCTTAGGGGTAGAATTTCGAAAAACCCTTTCTTAGTGGATACCTACTCTTTACGAAGAATACATCCTCCAAATTTCATGTCTCTAGGACCAGCGGTTTAGGCTGTGCGTTGATGTCTCAGTCAGTCAGTCAGTCAGTCAGTCAGGACTTTGAATTTTATATATATAGATAATATAAAAAAAATATTAATAATATTTTTATTATTTTTTCAAATTAAGTTCTCATAGCAAAATGTTTATCAGTTATCAATAAATCAAATCACTAATTGTTACTGTTTCGGTTTCGGCAAAAGTTTCGGCCAATTTTGGCCGAAACCGAAACTGCCACCGAAACTTGATTTTTGGCCGAAACTCGGCCGAAACCGAAACCGAAACCGAACTTTCGGTCGGACACTAAAAATAAGTCACTTCCTTCTGTCTAATGAATGATAAGGGGCTCGGGGTTAAAAAATAACAGCCTAACGGGTCATTCGAAGGTTAAGCTACGCTTGCCGCGGTCAGTTTGTGGATTGGTGACCATTCATCACCCCGTGCCTCGGAATCACGTTAAGCCATTGGTCCTGTTTGTCAATTGTAGATCAGTCAGTCGTTACGGGTAGTCAGAAGTCCAACAGCCCTGACAACCAGTCTTACAGGGTATTATTGTAGAGGTAAGACAGACAGTCGGTCAATGTAAATTACTGGTATTCAGCTGCATCCGGTTAGACTGGAAGCTGACCCAAACATAGTTGGGAAAAAGCCAGGCAGATTGATTGGTCTGTCTAATGAACGAACGGTTCGGATCATAAAAAGTAGGCCAATCGTTTTTCTATAAAAAAAATAAACATTTATTTTTCCTCCACAAAGGCGCCTTATAAATATAAAGATTAAACATCTGATAATAAAAATAAAATAAATAAATCCTGTGTCGGAGACTGGAAAACCCTTTACACAGATTACCAGGCAACAAAACAATGTTTGAAGAATTAAATATACTATATAAAATAATATTTCCCTAAAAAATTTAACAACTAACTTGCCAATATAAAAGCCTTTTTTTTTAAATTGAACAGACAGATGTGCTGCTGGGGAGTTTGTTGCGCCACTTCTTCTTCCCAGCGATAGCACTAGGAAGTGGTGAAGGGCGGGCGTTTTTCGGGGACTGTCTTTTGTAATTTTGACGTTCAAAAAGTGCTGATTCTCAGCCTAATTTGAATGAATGACTTTTGATTATGATTTTGAAAAAAACCTGATAAGAAAAATACCATTGTCATACTAAATAAAAGCGTGTTACATTTTGATGGAACATTAAAGAACACTTACCTTCATTATTTTTCTTTTGCAATCACAATGTTATTAATTAACAATTTATTAATCGCTTTTATGTATTAGGTACCTATTGCAGCATTGGCAAATGCTACATTATAATTTTATCACGAAAGACCTTCTTTCATAACAAATCCAACCTTATTTTTAATCAGAAAGGTTTTTTTTCTTGTTATTGGTTTTGAATTTTGAATCTAAAAGTGTCATGTTTTTCCTCTTACCGATGTTTTTTTCATTTGAAGTTATTTTTTGGACACAGGACGGAAGTCCATTACCTATATTTTTTTTTTCCGCTTTGACCATATAATTTGCCACGATATTATCGATGATATAACGGTTTGAACGACCGAGTTCGTTCATTGTTCGGCTTTATCCAAGGGTTGTGTTCCCGTAAATAAACGTATCACGTACAGCATTAAAAGCTTGTCGCGAGGTGAGTCAGGTTTCTTCATTCAGATTTGATTTGTCCGAAGACTGTAGGCGGATCTTGAATTCGCTCCCACCGCTAGCCTGGGACCAGACGACTGCAAGCTTCCTGTTGGGATTCGAACCTAACGCTGGTGGATTCTAGTACCAGCCAGCGAGGAGCCCACCGACTGCCAGCCTGGAGTCTAGGACCGGATTTGCGTATATTTAGTAGTTTTTTTTTGTAGTTACTATTGTCATAATTATTTTATTTAAAACAGTCATATAAATTATTGCCTCGTTACCTGACCGAGTGACTTGGTGAACAGTTACACATTTAGGATTAGGACTAGGTATATATTTATTTATTGCGGAAGTTATAAGAACGTTTGCAAACGTATCGTAACCGACGCGTAATAGAGAAATTTACTTCAGGGCTCTAACACCAAGAACGTCGCGTCAGTTATAATTTAATATTTGTAAATATCACGAACCGTGCTGTGTCCTACATTAGGTTTTAATTACAATATTTTTTTTTACTTTATAGTTAGTAGTTATTTATTAAAAAGTAATAAAAGCTTGTTTTTAAAAAGTTTTGTTTTAATTTTATTTTTTAGTATTTTTGATGCGAGATTGAAAAATTAATTGATACAACGCTTGTGGACATCGCTTTCATTAGCAATTTTCTCCTGTCGCTTCAATTTCGCTTTTCTAAACGAAGAGACGTTTAGAAAAGGCGTCTTGTGCAGTAGTTTCTTTTTTGTTCATGTTGTTCCCACGAGTATAGGACAAAAACGGTACATCCCCCCAGAGGTCCATTGTAGGGCTTCAGTACAACAGGGTTCGCCCTGGTACCCTGAGGGCCAACGTTAGTGATGTGACATGTTTATACCATTTTTAGACCAACATAATTAAAATGCATTTATTGAGAAATAAAGATTTATTATTTTATTATTATACACCCTCATACCATTCAGCCCTCAGCACGTGCTCACCTTGCTCATCCATCTAAGTTGTGTTAGAGGTTATGAATGTGGATTCTGTCTTTGATGAGGGTCATCCATCTAATCAAAGACAGAATCCACATCCCTAACTAACGGAATGAACGAACTAACTTTCCCAAAGATGGGGGGGTAGGGCACGTATTCACCACCCATCAAAAACGGTGCACCCATCAAGACGAATCAAACTCAACCCAGTTGTGTCGCTTAATTACTGAGTTCCTATGGCTACCTTCCAGCTTCATCATCAGACCCTGGTTACCACCTAGCACCAAAGTATTCGTCATGACAAATCAAACGAGTCCAAATTCGATGGGGTTATGTCGTTTAATTACTGAGTTCCTATGGCCATCTTCCAGCTCCGTCATCAGACCCTGGTTACCATCTAGCACCAAAGTACTCGTCAAGACGAATCAAACGAGTCCAAACTCGTTAGGGTTGTGTCGTTTAATTACCGAGTTCCTATGGTCACCTTCCGGTTCCATCATCAAATGAGCTCCATGTCATAATAATTTTGCATTGTCATCCGATTTAAACATGCATACAAAATTTCAGCTAAATCAGTAACCGGGAAGTGGATCAAATTTAACTTGGAAGATTTGATTACAGACAAACATCGGGACAGGTGAAACTAAAATAAAAAAACTTGTAATAATAAGACAAGCTTGTAAAAATCTAAATAAAAGCTTGTAAAAACTAGCAGCACCCCGCGGTTTCACCTTCATAAGTTTCGATCCCGTGGGAATATCGGAATAAAAAGTATTTTATGTGTTAATCCTGGTTATAAACCATCTGTGTGCCAAATTTTATCAAAATCCGTTTAGTAGTTTTTGCGTGCATTTTGCATCCGTTTATAATATTATATACATATACTCGTAGTAGGATAGGATTAGTAAGAAGTAGGAAGGATATTTTTTATGTAAGTAGGCACGTAACCTACACCTGTACCTACCCTACTGGTAAGTGTAAACTCTTCTTAGAAATAAAAAAAAACTACTTAATAACCACGCTTCAATACTTGCAAGTTACTCGTCTGGTAACTTACTAACAATCTATCATTGGTATTTTGTTGGAATTAAACATGTTTTTTTTTTTTAAATAAACTGCAAAGATTAAGGATGACAAAGGGAATGTTTCAAGTATATTTGGCGTACAAATTTTGTTGTTAGGTCGACAGTAAGGCATTGTTTTGTGACTGAAATGGACCCTTGACAGAAAATGTCTAGTGTTTTTAGGACCCAAAAGCCCTTCTTGTAATGGCTGAAAAGGTACCTATCGCAAATATTTCAGTAGTAGTTGAGTAACTTGTGGAAGACATTGTCTGGGGAAGTACGTCACGGCTAGCTTACAAAAACCTTAGACCCGTCGCCGTCGTCTACAACGCTAGTCAGAAAAGTCACCAGCAGATCAATTCTGTAAAATTCTCACCGTGAAAACTTAGGTGATGTGAGCTGTCATTCCACCAGCAGCCGATGTATTCTCTAAAAATCTCACCGTGAAAGCTGAAGTGAAATGAGCTTTCAATAGTGCCAATTCCTAGCATCAGAGGGTAGTACAGCTCACCTTAGTCATCATGGTGCGATTTTTACAGAATAGACAGGCTCATCTATTCTGTAAAAGCGCCGTGAAAAATGAGGTGAAGTGAGTTGGCAATTACATTGTGAAAATCCCTAAGAATTAGGTGGAATGACCGTGAAAATTTAGGTGAAGTCAGCTTACAATTCCTATCAGGCATACGGTGGTATTACAGCTCACTTCACCTAATTAGTCACGGTGAGATCTTAACAGAATTGAGCGGTTGATGCTAGGGATTTGGTACTATTGACAGCTCACTTTACCTATGTTTTCACGGTGTGATTTTTACAGAACAGCACTACAGTTATGAGTGCAGTAACTTACTTACGCGTGATTAACTAGGCATTAACCATCATCTCATTAACCATTGATTCATGCAGCTTCATGTGACGAGATTTTTTTTCGACAGGATATTTTTTTGACATTGATGGTTTTATTATACAAAAAAAAAAAATGTATATAAGTAGTTTATCAGCCATCTTGTTACCATAACACAAGCATTAGGTTGCTTAGCTTGGGACTAATGGTGCTGTGTGAAATGTCCAGGGATATTATTATTATTATTTGAATTTTGAGAATCTGAAGGATGTTTTGTGTTTGATTTTTTTAGTATTATCTGACATAGTTTTAAGACGTTTGTTACTAACAACTATGGATTTGTAATCAGTCTGCAATAAATAGATTTATTATTATTAACACAATAGTAGTCGCGTCGTCTACTGACGTCCATTGAAATACTAGTGCTGTGAGATTCTAGCTACTCATTGGTTATTTTATATTGTAACAAAAGAAAAAATAAAAGAAATAAAACTTGTTTATTCTGCACAAACAAAACGGACATTACAAAAAAAGATATAAAATACACGCTTACTAACTAACCAAAAGGATCGTATTCAACAATTTAAAGTTTAAAGTTTGATAATTTTTTTCCAATGCTTGATGTACACAATTTTTATTTATTTAATGGTCCACGAAGACCAAAGACAGCATACATTGCGTAATACGTATATTCTGTTTTAAAACAATAACACGATCCTTTGAGTAGTATCCTGGACGATCAAATTACACAGGATGCAAATGGCGACGACAAAATGTGACGTAATATCAAAAGGTGAGTATAGATTAGAGCATTTACTTGTAGCAGAACATCAATTCAAAATCAAAATCAAAAAATCAAAACTCATTTATTCAAATTAGGCTGAGAATCAGCACTTTTTGAACGTAAAAATGACAAAAGACAGCCCCAAAAACGCCCGCCCTTCACCAATTCCTAGTGCTATCGCTGGGAAGAAGAAGTTTCTCGATTCGATTGTTACAACCTGTTAACCTTTTGAACGCCATTGTCACATGTACATATGTGACAAACTCTGGCGTTCAAAAGATAAAGACCAACGAGTGTATTGGTGTAACATTTTGGCACGAGCGATACCTTGTAGACTTTAGTTATCTGTAGACCATTTTCTATTTTATTAAGTACCAGGTACTTGTTGTCAGGCCTACGCTGTCCTCCCAGACCTACTGTAATTTGAAAACATTGTGAAAGCCAATTATTTTTAAAAGAGTAATCGTGGAGTTTCTTGCCGGCTCTTCTCCATAGGAAACGACCAATTGGAACCGTGCACCTAGCTTCTGATGATTCATAAGTGCCCGAGTAAGTGTGTGAGTGTAAGTGTGTAAGTTTATGTGAATTAAATATTTTGATTTTGATTATCATGGTTTCGTCTGTTTTCCCCTAAAAAAGGAACACGAAAAAACTCGTGTCAGATGAAATATTAATAGCTGTGGTTTGGCTCCAGTTCACTGCCTATTATATATTTGGTGTTCTGGTATTCCACGTGTACCCAATATTGATGAATTCCTAGAATTGTGGTGTTCGTGTTGTTTGTTTTGGTGTACTATAGATACGTACACCTATAATATACACTTTAAACCTTTCGGGAAATATAGACATGATGTTATGTGTTACATTGTTTACCTTAACACAATTTGTAACGAAGTTCTTTGACGGAGCTTGCGGTAGGAGCAAACTTGGAGAAATCGTCGCGTAAGGATAAAGCGTTTTTTTTATTTTCTTATAACGTTATTACGTAACGTTATAGCCCCCTCCATGCGGCTTTCTTTCTCGCACGCTGTCTCTTTGTATTATATAGCAATGTGTGTGTGCTTGCTAGCATCGCGTAATGAATTCGACCCTGACGGGGTCCCGCGAACGTAAACGGTTTTATTCTTGCACGTCATGAAACCTATGTGTTTAATCCGATCCATGTCCCTTGCTGCCGCCCTAAGCCTGTCTGTAATCCATTGGGGGTGCCCTTAGCATTTAGTTGCTTAGTTTTTACATTTTTTAAGCTCTGGCTTGAGACCTTAATTTATAGAGGCACCCAGGCTTCCAGGCTTACCTGCAAGATGCTATAAATAAAAATTAAAATAAATAATGCTATGCGACTTTAACTTCACCCAATAACAGGCGGTGTAGAACCATTCTAAGGCTCATGTTCACAAACATTCATCAAACGTTTAAATACAATTAAAACAGTTGTGTGAGTAACGACGTTTTCTACAGGTCATTTCCTACTGCAAGCCACTTTAACGAACTTCATTTAAAAAAAAAACATTTCAACCTCTAAGAAAGATGTAAGATTGGCTCATAATTTAATTTCTTTAAATACAAAAAAAAAAATGTAAATGTTTATAGTAGTAAACATTTACATTTTTTTTTATCTTGCAACCCTTCATTTGGTATGTATAAAAGTAAATCTGCCTACGCAGTCTACATTCTTAAACACACCTACGTATTTCGTGATTAGGTTCACCTGGCAAAAATACCAACTAAAGAAAATAAAATGATTTATTAAGTATTTTATATCTATTGCCAAAAGAATATGTTGTTTTAACAAAAATCACGGTTAGAGCGGTTTCGCACTACGTCCGAACTCAGTCCGTCCGAATTTAGAACATTCCCAATTCGGATTGAACTCGAATCTTGAATTCGGATTCGGATCGGAAGCAGTGCGAAACCGCTCTTACTGTAGGGACATTGTTGGCGAAGTCAAATGGAATAATAACTTAGTTTTAATGTTAATAATTACATAAGTTAACATCACGCCAGTAATCCCTGAAGGTTTACACAGAGGTCTACCTTAGTTACACCCACATTACGCCAGTTTTGTCATTAAGTCTCATTTTATGGGGGGCGTGCTTATTGCCATAAACTGGCACAAATCCAAACACCGAGCCACAACTGAGAAATTCAAAATTGAAGTGAGAATTAATGGAAATCGAGATGTATATTCTCATTGTGAAAATAACTATAGGTAATAATAGGTCACCAAATGACCTACATTTCTATGTTAGTATTATAGAGGTATTAGGAACAGGGTGTAAAGTTCACTCATCCTCCAGACCAGACGGGTGTCGTGTCTGGTGGGCAACAGCCCGATGATTCATGTCGGGCCGTTGTATACCTATATGCTAGTTGCGCGGTAAACTCTGCTTGCGCGATGCAGAATCTTGCGTAACGTCAGTATGACGCGTAGTTCGCATGTGGCGTTGGAGATACTGCTACAGTATTTTAAAATTAAGATATGTTAGAAGAAAGAAAGAAAGAACGAAAGAAAATACGTCTATTTGCAGCAAAGAAGACGCAGAGAAAGAACACAAACACAAAAAAATAACAATTTGGGGGAAAATATGCGTCACATCTACGCAAAACGGCTATCTCTCAGCACAAGCTAAGACCCTATGCGAGACAGAGCCATAGCGTTGGTTTTCAGCGATAGCCGGTGGCTACGGCGACGTGATGGCGTCATCCGGTGCAGCATGCGATAAGATAAAAAAACAAACAAATTAAGACTAAATATACAATTAATGTTTATATGAACATAACAATACAAAAGCATGCATAACATGTTCAGCAGGTATGTGCTGAACATGTTATGCATGTTCAGCACATACCCTGCTTTTGTATTTTTCTTTGAATTGTGTAGGTTTCTTTCCAAAATTCAGCCACATTATTTGTGTATTATGTAGCCCTTTCCCAACTACGTAGAGGTTCGGTGGCGAATAAATATCAGCATTTCACGCAAGGTCACCTCCTCACTTCCGTAACCACATAAATTGGGCTTTAAGTAAATCAGGATGCGAACGAATTTGGTTTTTCTGACTGCTCGATTCTGCGTCGAATGTAAAGCCATTTCTTTAAGGGATTTTCTCTTAAAAATAATTGGATTTCATATCCCTATGTTGCAAGAGTCTTGATTTTTAAACTTGCATTTTCATATTAGTTTTAAAACTATCTACGCGTTTCTTTTAAGAAACAATGATGACTCAATTTAGTGTGAACAAACGCTAAGGACTCATTAACACAGCATATCGTTGTTATTATACTGTATTTTAAGTATACTGTATTTTTACTGTTTTTACTGTTTTTTTTATAAGTAAGTATGTATTTACAAGAAAAAAAAAATTGTATAAGTAGTTTATCAGCCATCTTGTTACCATAACACAAGCATTAGGTTGCTTAGCTTGGGACAAAATGGTGCTGCGTGAAATGTCCAGGGATATTATTATTATTATTATTTTACATTTTTTTTGTTATTTATAGGTACCGTATTTTACGAATTTTTATTTTTGTATAAATATTTATTTATTTAGTTGAGGGGCTTGCGGCTAAGTACTAATAATAATAGTAGTAATAACAGCCGCACGGAAAGATCGGTGGCCGCGGTTGGTCCGTGGATGGGTGACCATCTGTACATACTAAGACCCCTCCGTGCCTCGGAAAGCAAGTTAAGCCATTGGGCTGTTATTCGTGGATTTTGACAGTCGTTACGGGTCGTCAGAAGCCCGAAAATTAGACAACACGAGACACAGTCTTACCAAGGGGTATCGTATTACCCAGTAACTGGGTTGTAGCGGTCAGATAGGCAGTCGCTCCATATAAAACACTGGTATTCAACTGCATCCGGTTAGACTGAAAGCCGACCCCAATATATATGGGATAAGCCTAGGCAGATGATGATTTATTCGTTTAGTTATTAAATCTAAGTTGTTAATTAAGTTAATGGCAAGCGACATCGCGGTAGGCCCAAACGGAGATGGCGGGATGAGCTGGACTCCTTCGAGAAGAACTGGTCCTTAACAGCTTTAAATAGAGAGAAGTGGAAAGAGAGCAGGGAGGCCTTTGCCCTGCCGTGGGATATCACAGGCTTTTAATAATAATAATACAATTTTAATTAAGTGTGATTTAAAAGGAGAAACAAGGTATAATAATTAACATCTGAGAAAATTGATGAATAATTAATTGCCTATTGTTATTGGTAAACCAAACCATACCATCTGCCTCAGGTTGACAATCAATTTGACAACCGCTTTAATTAAATATACCTGCCTTCAAGAGAAGATGAAAGTAAGAATAAAATGGTCGCAGTACATAAATCTGTAACGTAATGTCGTGAGCTCTACACATAAGTACAGTTACATTAAGTTTGTCTTTTAATTACGAACACTTAGAATTTATTATTAAAGTGAGCATTTCCTTGTGAAGTTTCCGCACCCTGTGGGCCTGCCACAAACGCGCGACGTAAACGTTACGTAAATTCGAATCATAAATACAACTATGATAATTTAAAAAAAATGTCAGGCATCAGGCCCATTGTGTTAGTATTACATCTTACTTAAAATTTATAATATTAGTAACATACATAATCAGCCTATAATGTTTCCACTGCTGGGACACAGGCCTCCTCTCTGTGAGGAGTGGGCTGCAATCCACCACGCAGGCCCATTGCGGGTTGGTAGATGTCACATATCTTCGTTATTTGTTAGTCTAGGGGTCCCCCTATAAATATTTTCCTCATGATGTTTTGCTTCACCGTTTAGAGAGCAGTGGTGATGAAATAATTTAGAGTAAAGCACCTGTCTGGGTTCGAACCTACGACCTACAATTCGTAAGTCACGGCTGTTACCACTGGGCCATCACTGCAGTATCATGCAGGGAAACTAAAACCCAAAAAGACAATCACAATCACAGGAAGGTTTAACAAGCTTTGTTGCCAAAATGTAGCTTGGTAAACCTCCCCATTATAGGCCCATCCAGCCTCTCTGCAAACACCTTCAGAACGCTGTGGCTGCTTTCCTATAGCATTTTGGTTACAATTTTTTCTTCGCTGTTTATAATGTTGCTACCGACATTGTGCCAATCTCGCTTTCTGAAGATGTGCTCCAGAACTGTGTTAAACAAATTAGGTGAGATGGGATCACTCTGCCGAAGTCTTTTTTTTTTAAATGTAACTTGTTTTTTTGTTTTTGATTGTTTAGTTTAGTTAGTTTGTGATCTTCCTGAACAAGTCGCAATAAATACTTTTTCTTTCTTTCTTTTCTTTCGTTTTGGATATTAAATGGGTCTCCTTGTTTCTCCAATTAAATGACTGCTTTGCTGCTCTTGTAAATTTCTTTCAAAATGTTTAAATACTTTAGGTATATGAACTCCATGTTCACGAAGAGATTCATGGGAGATACAGTCAAGTGCCTTGAAGTAATCTGCAAAGGCTATGGTGAGCTCTTTATTGTGTTCTTTGTACTTCTCGATTATCTGTGTTATCGTAGATAGTGCTTCTTTATAAACGTGGTCGTTTGTTGCTCTCTAGCTCTATAACTTCCTACTAATATTATAAACGCGAAAGTTGGTGAGGATGGATGTTTGTTACTCTTTCACGCAAAAACTACTGAACGGATTTTGATGAAACTGTACAGTAATATAGCTTTACTTTTTATCCCAATATTCCTATGGGATCGACCCTTATGCAAGTGAAACCGCGGGGCGCTGCTAGAATATTATATGTGAAACGAGTATTTTCAATTGGAATTTACGTAACGTTTATGTTTACGTCGCGTTCGTGCTAGCCCCACAGAATTTATTCTAACATATACTTTTACTAGTCATTCCCAGGAAGTGCGAGACGCGTAGACACTTTTACTTATTTTTATGATCTTTTTCTCTTAGTGTTAGGCGAACTAGTATCAACATTAGTTACGCCGGCTTCCCTTGTCAGTAATAACTTTAAGGATTCGTCCTAGGAAACTTTTTAAGGCTTTGAACGGTTGGTCAAGTGGATCCTGGATTACTGTTATGAGTCCATTTTGATCATTATCACTAATGTTACTGTAGGTACTGGAGAGTACTTTGTTACTGTTTTGGAGTACTTTGTTAGGTATCCCGGTATTCTAAAACTGTCTAAAGCACCTGTATCACCTCCGAGGAGGAAGCGATTAGCTATCAACGAATTTATCACTCACGAAACGTAGGAACAAAAGATTGTAGGTCCCTTGTAAGTAAAAGTGATACATAATTTATAATATATTAATAGTTGATCACTGACTATTCACACCGCCGGCGACTACTTTTTTATCCCACTGACAAGAGATATCAAAGATAGTGCTCGCTGAGCGACGCTCTCCTGGCGGTCAGAACACTCGCTGAGACACACTCACTGAGACACACTCACTCACTCATCACTCGATTAGTCAATCGAGCGAGTAATCGCTCGTCGCTGCTCGTTGCTCGCCAACGTTTTAAGTGGCTAGCCCTACTCGTCATCATAATTTCAGTCTAAATACCTCCACTACTGGACATAGCAGAAAACTGGTCGAAGTGGAGGTGCTTGGGGGAGCCAAGCACCTCCACTTCGACCACTTTTCTGCTTCTCGCATGCAACGGGTTCTTGCGGCCTTCTCGTTAATCGCGGTAGAACAGATGCCATAAATAGATTGGCATCTTCAACAAATGCAGCTTGTCTTTGTAGCTCAGAAGCAAACTTAATGTACAAAGTACTTACAGGTTAGGCAGAGGTGCAAATACGGTACACACACATTTTGCCAATTACATAATACGTTTAAGTCCCATGTATTGGGGGCGAGCCTAATATTGCCATTAACAACAACAAAAATCTAGACCCCAAGCTACTTCTGAAAAATTCCTGATGAAAAAACCCATTAACACTTTGCCCGACCCAGGAATCGAACCCAGGACTTCATGCTCAGTAGCAGCTCTTGCGATTACTAGACCAACGAGCTGTCCTCGTAGTGAAATGAGTACTAATTTTTTAACAATGCATTGTCATATAATTCGTCAATTCGTAAAACGTCAATTTTGATTCGACTTCGAACTAACCACTATTTGTACAATCTATTGGTACAAATATTATGGTTCAAAATAAATATAACTATATACAGAGTGGTGATTAGATTATCACATTAAATAGTACAACGGTCATTACAAGTTGTTAAAAGTATATTAAAATAATAAAATTTAAATTTTACTAAAAATAGAAAAAAAAAACAAAATAAATAATTACGTAGCGTAAAAATTGTTATGAAATAAACCATCCTTGATAATAAGTCACTAGACACGCGTGAGGCAATGGTATCAAGAATTCAACACAAACTTTATGTTATTGTTACGTTAGTAAACACAAATTAAGTTTAATGTTGTTAGGTAAATACTGAAACGATAAAAAAGTCCCACGACTAAAATATTAATTGTTATTAATTCTTTTAATTGTGTATGTTTAATATACGTTATGTAGAATACGTAGTTTGAATTCATGTGATAACCTGATCGCCACACTCTATAACTATATGACAAAGAACGACATCTAAGCGAATCGAACAAAATAAGTTATCGCAAGATCCTGAATCAGGGTTCTGACATTTTGACAAAGAGTAAGATGTAAGACCATTAGAGTTACGCCAGTGTCTGACACTTAGTTCTGACATGACGTGTTCGATAAAGTGCACTTCACTCTATCCCAGCCTGTTAAGGAAGTATTCGGTCAAATGTTTTACGATTCAGTGTATTCGTTTAAAGAGGTAGGGTAAGATTCACAGATAGCAGTTAGACTCTAGGTACTTTATTTGCAATGTAAAGTAAGCGTTACATACGAATGTGAACATTACTTATAGAGCATTAATGTTCATATTCAAATGAAACGCTTGTCCCCATTCGCTTTTACGAAAACTAGCCACCCGCTCCTGCTTCGCACAGTTTTAAGTTGACAAAACATCGAGATTTCTTTATTATATGTACCTAAATTTAATATTAATATTTTATACACATAAACCTTCCGGAAGAAATATTTATGTCCTCCCTTCCCTTAGACTTGATGTGAGACACAAATTAGTTGTTGAGACAAAAGTTGCTAGTGGTCGCCCTCTCTCAATGATGGTGAAAATCGTATCAAAATCCGTTGCGTAGTTTAAAAGAATAGCTCAGTCACATAGACAGAAACGAAAAGCGACTTAAAACTATATGTATAGATATAGATTGATTGATGATAATAGCGTTAGAATAAGGATCATAATATTCGTATGGAACGCTTACTTTACTCAAGTAAAGTCAAAATGCGGTCTATGAATTTGGCCCTTAGCTCTGTGCATCCTTGATCGTAAGTGTTGTCTTTCATACCGGTTTTCAAAACAACTAGATAATGCGGTTTTGCTTGCTAGTTTAGATCCAGGTTATAATGAGTGGGTGAGTTGTTTGCAAAGTATAAAAAATATAAGTCCATATACGTAGTGAAAATAGTTTATCACGATCACCCTTTCTATATTCTCGTATCAGCATGAACTACGAGTATAAAACTTGCCCCCCCCCCCCCCGTGCTCTCCATTTGAGAGACGATACCTCAAAAATCTGAATCAAAATCACAAAAAGTTAAGTCATTCATATTTGGCCGAGTGTTAGCACTTTTCGAACGAAAAAATTACATAATACAATCCCCTAAAACGCTTGCCCTTCACCGCTTCCTAGTGCTTTCGAAGAAAAAGTCGCACTATAAACTCCCAGCAGCACAGCTGTCTGTTCAGTTAGAAAATACTTGATTCTATACAATAGTAGGTACACAAAGTAATTAATATTACAAGACACAGAACATTAAATTAAATTATTTGCTATACTCGTATGCCAGCTAGCCACGGTACAAAAACAATAGAAACTAGACCTAATCAAGCAAAAAATAATAACTAAACTAATAAAAACAAAACATGAATACCTAAATAAAAGCCTCCAGGTATAAAGGGCGTAACAGCTTACATATTTACGCAATGAACGTAATCTATTATTTTCTATTGTGTTGTGGTACATTTTATTTGTACATACATAGGTACCCTATATTTCATAAAAGCAATATTTTTGATAAGATCAACTCGATTCTGCAGATGTCCTCATCCCTCACATTTGCTTGGAAAAAGTGCGTGACTTTTGTTGTCAATGAAATTGACAAAAGTTTGATTTGGTATATTTCTGTTCGTTTCATGTAAATTGAACTTGATTTTTTAAAGGACTTCAAAAAAAAAATTTATTTATTTGTAAGGTCGCGATTTTCTCTAAAATCGGTTTTGATCATTCTTTTACTACCGTAATCTACATACTTTCAGGAAGGTTTTTTTTCTTACAATAATGTTAGTAAAACTTGTTGAACTATATTGTTTCAAATCGAAGATCACGGGGTGGGTCGATTTTATTAGCACGCAAGAGTATATAAAATTAATGCCGTGGTAAAAAGAGTCTCCTTTCGTTTTATGAATAAATCGGAAAGTACCTACATAAAATAAGTATAATATCTGTCCCAACAATAAAAAGCTTTAACACGCATAATTAGGCACGTTTCACCAAATTACTCGAGCAGAAAGTACTAAAACAGCAACTGAAATAGTCGTAATTCTGAAACAATTGACTTGCAAATCGTTAAATCGAACCCGAACTGGTAGTACACGTACAAACAACGCAAAATGAGGATTCGTGATACGTAAGGCATAACTGGCGTTTGGATAGACAATTGTCATTTAAATCCACCCAAATGAATCGTTTTGGGTAGTATTCTCTACGGGGGTGTCATAAAACCACAGACAAAAAAACCTCAAAGGAAAATCTACAAAACACACAGTACAACAAGAAAACTCGTTCTATGTTCGCTATGCTGTGGCGCGCTGAAATCTGACGTCCAAGTCAGGTAGCGATCCCAACTTTCAGTACCCAACTAGCCTCGGGGGAGAGTAGACGTCGCCCGCGCGCTTTTGCCGCCTAATTCTAAATTCGAATTCGGACCGTTTGATAATATCGTCTTTATCATGTTGATATAACCACCGTTCGGTTATAAGTTTGAATATTTTATTGAGTGCAGTGATTTTTTATGAGTGCTAAAATGTTAGGACAAGGAGTAATCAAGTTTTTATGTTTATTAGTGACATTTTTCGGAGGTGAGTTTCCAATTTGACTGTGATTTAAGATAAATTTTGTCCTTTTAAAATTGGCAGTTTGATGTCATTAATTTTGTTGTGGAAAAAGGAAATCGAACCGCGTCGTTCTTTTATTAATGAATTCTTTCTGAAGCTAATGAATTGACGATCCGTTTTGTCTCTGATAATGGAGTGGAAGCTGGAGGGTGTTTTTTTTTATTAATTATGGCTTTGGAAACGTAAGTTGAACACTTTCCTTTTTCTCGAATTGATAGGTGATTAAAATGTTTGCCTAAAATGCGCGTTTTAGGATAAATTGGAATTTAGGATTGATTATGCAAAACCAAGCTTTTTTCTTATAATCTAACTATAAAAATAAAATGCGGATCGGTAAGCGTCACTTGAGAACTGGTGAACATTTGTTTTAAAATGTTCAGTTTCTGTAAAATCCTAATTAGATTTTTACGGAAATAAAAATTGGAAGTGTTGCCTGGAAAATTCTGATAAACTGAAAGTTAATTTTTTAAATGGGTTTTTTAATTAATTTTTTCAGAACAACGTCTATCGGGTCGGCCTCAAACATTAATTATGTCACAAAATATTAATTTATTTATTCATATAATAGTAACAGTTACCACGTTTTCACGTAGTTTTAAAACCTCATCTCTACATGTAGCAAAAACAAAAGTCCTAATGTAAAAATCTGAATATCTAACATAACATGCATGTGACGAACGATTGGACGGAAGGCAACCGGTTATTGGAATGCTCCCAGCTCTTGCGATACTGGAGTTACATCCGAAGTTATGTTCTGTGCTGAACTTAGGGTATTGCAGAAGTAACATACATATTTTGTAAGTAATTTTCAATGGTACACATGTATTGATATTTAATACTTTTGGAGTACCTATATCACATAAATTGTATGAAATTTTCAATTATAAATTCGCATGAATGGAGATTTTTTGTAGTATGTTTAGAATATGAAAAAAAATCTCATAAATCTCTATTTTATTAAAATATTATTATTACTTCCCTTCATTTATTCATTTAACTGTGGGTAATTAGGGTGGAGGAACTGGGAAAATATGTTCTAATGAAAAACAAACACAGTGAAAATTAATTATAGAGGTACCTACATAAACTCTCCCCTTCTTTCTATGAGGGTAAGCAGAAACTACAGAAGATTATACGCATTTTCCGGATATGCTTTATTGACTTGCCTCTGAAAGCTTTCTCTTCTTGCATTTACAAAAATGTGTGATTTTAATAAGACCATGAATTAACTGAAGTATTCAAGCGAGTTATACAGTCACAATCAAACCTCATTTGTTTAATAAAGGAGATGGCTAAACTGAAGTATGGACGAAAATCCAGCAATGTCTAGACATGGTACCTAGCAATATGTAATGCTGAATAGCTGAATATTAGTATTTCATACAGAAAAAGTTTCAGGCGCTTTTTATATCTTTATAATCCTGAAAATGAAATCGTGTAACTCCTACATCAATAGGCATAAAAAACTGCAAATAAATTACATTGCTATGAACTTTTACCTAGGTGTTACCCAAACAACACTAGATTTTTGTCCAAAACCAAATCCCTATAGTAAATGTACCTACTCGAGAGATGGGTTCTGGACGCTGAATGGGGCAACGCGCGCAAGAAAACACTCAGGCGGCAGGATTTTTCTGACTTGATTTACATTGGTCAATACAACCTACACGAATGTATAGCTAAACCTTCCGGAAGTGACAACCCCATCAAAATATGTTTGTTGAAACATCCGTACAGACAGACAGACAAACGCGCCAGGAGGACTTAGTTTAATTAGTATGTGGTGAATGTTAAATCCTGCCTAAACTAGATAACGAATACAGTACATGTCTTTTTCTTCCATACTCCTCTATTAGCAGCCATCTCGGTAGTCACCCCCTTTCTAACCATATCATCATTCACACAGTCCATCCATCGTTTCGTTGGTCTACTCTTATAGCCATCGACATTCATACTCAAAACTACTTTAAAAGATATTGAAATAAAACAACAAAAATGCGATTAATTTATTTATTCTGTGAATCTTATAAGAACATTATATAAAAAAGTTAGTTTAGGTTATCTGTCTGTCTGATCAAATCATTCTGATTGGATGTTGCCCAATAACACAACCAGAGAGAGAGAGAGGTCAGGGACAGTAGTCCTGACGATTTGTAGGCCGAGAAACTGAATATCTGAAGAGGAAGATGATAAATGCTACCGGACGGGTATGTAAAGATAAAAAAACACACTGTTTAAAAACATTTTATTTAGATAATAGAAAGCTGGATGTGACGTTGGTAAATTCTGCAAAATTGAATCGTTTCTTTCCACTGCATGGCGTTGTATACTTCTCACAGAACGGCCTCAAGTTATGCGCACTATTGTATGACCAAATAAACGTACATCACTAGTTGCTTCTGAATTCAGCAGCTCATAACAAGGATGACTTAATTACCTTATTACCCACATGAATTATTTATAATACCTACACATTTGATTATTATGACATCTAAAGCAACCAGTCTGTTGTAGTCGTGATGTGTTGAGACGAGATGAGTCTTTCTGATTCATTGCCATTGAGTTCATTATGTATTTTGAAAACACGGTAAACTACTTGAAGTCACATTTGTTCGATGTTTCTTATATTTATCGGTTCTAGAATGATTCTAGCTGTAGATGACTTACCTCAATTGTTAACCATCGTGCTAAGATAGTGAGTAGAAAAGCAGGCAATGAAGAGGCGATATGCTGCCGCAGCCTTTGCGTGGTTACACCGCAGTTTATGCATCGCAGGATGAATTGATTGCAAGTCAAGTCCGTGTCGAGTAGCAAGAGGTCAGTAGCTACCTACTGACCTCACACACAATAAGCAAGCGAGGGTCAATGAAAATCCAAAATGAAAAACCACAACGAACAAGCAAACGGCAGTGTTCCAACGATGTCTAACATCTGACGTTTGTTTTTTTTTCATAGAGATGGGATTGAACGTCAATTGTAATCGAATCAATAAAATAATCGATTGGGTTGAAAGATAAAAATATACTTAAATAGTTTTTGTCGACCTGTATTCAGTTAATATTTTTCGACACAAAATAGGTAGTACATTAAACGTAGAAGCACATTCTGAAGCTTTCAATTATTTTTATTTGATTTTGATACGAAAAGAGTGGAATTGAATAGAGTCGATTGTCACTTAGAAACAACCCCGTTTCCCTGTGAAAACACAATAAGAAGCAACTAAACAGGACACCTAATTGAATTCCATCGATTCCCGCCAATAACTCTGATTGCCACTTCTTAGTTTCAGAAAATAAATCGTTTTGAAACCTGTTATCAAAAATCGATATAAGTATAGTTTGATTTGACATTTTAGAAAAGCGACATGACCCGTCCCTAGTTGCAGTACTGTATTATTATTCCCCTTGAACTTGTCATGTCAATCAAAAAAAGCAACTAAGATACTTTTTTATGTTTATCAGTTCACGAAAGCGCTAGGAAATTATTAAACGCTTAATAATTCATGAATGAATATTTAAATATTACGAGTTAATGTGAAGTTACTAGACATGCTTGGGGCAGTCATTTAGCATCATCAGTCATCTTCACAGTCTTTTGTTAATAAATCTGAACACAAAGAGTAGCTATTAATACATATAGATACCAGCTAATATTGGAGCGATGAGGACAGACTACTCTGACGGAATAATGCAATTTTATCAACTGGTAACCCGCACCATTCTGGTTACAAGACGTGACTGGGAATTAATTGAAAAGGCAGGGTTCTGTAGATATTCGGGTCCTTTATAATCCTGTCGCTCAAAAATTCCCATTATTCAAGGAGGGAGTATTCAGTGTAGCTGGCAAACCCTTAAACCAAAATGTGGTTTAACAACACAATTGGTTAAGACCTCCGTATTATAAACTATATAATTAAATCAAAACAAACCAAGTATAACCTTTTCATTTTTAATCCCTTTTTATTAATTTTCTTTCGAATACTGGCTTTTGGATTTGGTCTTACCGTGTATATTCCTTATAAGCCGTAGCTTTTTATACTGCTACATAGAAAGTGCGTTGAGAGGTTTGTTGTGAAAAAAAATGAACCGTCCATTTTTTTTTTGTTTCGTGCGTGACTTGAGTCGTGGAAGGGTGGTTCGTGGGTCGTAGTGGACGGTGCCACCAACAGTCTTAAACTCAAATTTAATGTGCGTTTTATTTGTGAAGAATTAAAAAAAATATCTTTCTTTTTTCTTAATAAGTGGAAGTTGATTTTATATAGTTTTCTCATTTCAAATGGTTTATTATCTACCTCATAGCCTTTTTAGGGCTAGTTTTGGGGTCCACTTGTATCATAGCGTGGCCGCGGGTCGCAATGGAAAATGCTGCCAATATTCAAACTCAAATTTTATTGTATATTATTGTGCGTTTTATTTGTGCAGAATAAAAAAAAACTCTCTTTTTTTTGCTTAACTTTACCTATATCGTTTTATCATTTTAAATGGTTGATTATCTTAAGCTTTTTGATGTTAATTTTGGGGTCGGCTTGTACGGTCGGCGATCTGGTTTAAGTCACGTATGGTTAGGTACATACGTGACTTAAACCAGATCGATATCAAATATACAAGTGCCATCTGTCTTTTGCAATTGAATAACCAAAGAATATCAATATCCTGAGGTATTGGGTGCGTAGTTTCGAGTTACTGACACCTCGTAAAGTTTGTCAGAGGTATTGTAAAAGCCAATTTCTTTGAGTTTCTAGTGATTTTCTCCATAGGAAATTACCAATTGGGACCGTGCATTGTGTCTAATGTGTCGCAAGCGCCCATGTGAAATAAAATATTTTGCATTTATTAGTTGGAAAAATTTACGAAGCGATCAGCATAGCTCTTTCCATTACTCGTTAAGTGACCCTGAGCTTATTAATGAGGCCAATTATTTTAATGAGAATGTTTAAAATGTACCTATGTAGTGTAAAAATAGCCGAGTTCATTATGATAAATTCTACCGTTTTGCCAATACTAATAAACTAGTGAGTGTGTGTACGGTTACATTGGTCATCAATCCTCTGAAAATTACTTATTTATAAACGTAAACATTTGAAACTTTTCCCAACATTCAGACCGCATTAGAAAACGAACGCTCGGGTAATTTATTCATAGAAGCGCTAAGTAGAGTTTCTAGTTCACCGCGAAGTGGCTACCGCTGGCTCTCTGCAATCCTCGGAAAATCTGCTCGAAATTATATTCAAACTCCTTGTAATTTACCTTCGACTTACTGTTTTAAATGAAAGGCAAAAGACAGCCTGACCTGGTTGCTGATAATTGCTAATTTGATAATATAGGGTCAGCAAGCAGATAAAAAAAAATTAAATGTCATTAGTAATAAGAATTTGTTTATGTACGAATGAAGGGTCAGAGGAAATAAAGGTTATTTTAACCGACTTCAAAAAAAGAGGAGGTTTTCAATTCGGATGTTATACAGGGTAGCAGGGACGTCGACGCGCAAACTGTAACCATGATTCAGCACATGAGTTTAGACCCCATAGCGTCGAAATTTTTCGTCGGTTATTAAAATAAAAATATTGTTGTTCCATACGTTTTGACCGCGTAGGTATTGCACTTTTCTATGAAACAGAAGATTTTTTTTTGATAACCGACGAAAAATTTCTACGCTATAGGGTCTAAACTCATGTGCTGAATCCATGGTTAGGTACAGTTTGCGCGTCGATGGGGATGCCACCCTGTATGTATATATTTTAGACTGGAAGGCGTTCCGAAAACAGTTGCGTAAAGATTAGGCAGAAGATGACGTTGGTAATTAGTAAAACGCTTTTAGCGATAATACCGTCCATTGTGTTACCCTATGTACAATTATATATAGAATAATATTAGTTTTCTAAGAAATTAATCCGCGTAGCTAACCAGCAACTATGCTGGGATCGGCTTTCTAACCGAATGCAGCTAATGAAAGGAGAACTCAGTAATTAAAGTAAATTTCTAAGTATCGCGTTTAATCAGGATAAACACATCAAGGTCAACTGTAACACTCGCGAGGCGGACCGTCGGGATCGAAAAGGGACGTGCTCTTGATACAAATCGCGTTTCCTGACTAGCGGACCGGAACCAAAGCGGCGCGCTCGCAGCGGGCGCCGTCCCTCACCACACTCGCCGCGCGCGCCCGCGCTTCGGGAGAACCATCCCTTCGCTCTTTCACTAAATACACTGATACCTATCACGATACCCCATGGTAAGACTGGCTGACAAATGTTTGGGCTAAATCAAAATCAACGGTCATTCATTAAAATTAGGCTCAGAATCAGCACTTTTCAAACGTCAAAATTACATAAGATAGTCCCCTAAAACGCCTTCACCACTTCCAAGTGCTTCAGCTGGGAAGAAGAAAAAACTGGCTACTGACTATCCGTAACGACAGTCAATGATCAACGAATGACAGCCGGGGCAACGGCTTAACGTGCTTTACTAGGCACGGAGAAGTCTCGATATCTAATGGTCATCCATCCACAAACCGACCGCGGCAAGCGTAAAATGTTATACTGTCATTAATCGCCAAAATCTACATATATCTGACCACCGTAAGGACTATTCCTGCTTGCAGCGCATAGTCGACCTAAAAAGGATCCTCTTTTGTTTTATTACTGACGCAGCTGTGGTCATCATGTGCACGGAATTTAATTTTTAAAATGTCAGATAAGATTTTGGCGATAATATAAAATATTGTGAAAGCAATGAATATTGCCAATTTTGGTTATGAGTTATGACGCATCTTGTGCAAACTGTATAATGCTTGTATTTCCCGAACAAAAAGGTAGAGCGATGTTATAATACACCGACATTTCGGTATTACCGTTTAAGTCCTTCTGAATAGGAGCCGAGCGTTTGGCCAAATTATATTGGTGTTCCACGAAATACAGAATTATAATCTATTACAAATATTCCTGTTGCAGGTGGGATATTATTGACAGTAGTCAATGATAGGTACTCTAAATCTTTAAGAGGTTTCTAACATCTTTGCTGAATGCAAATATTGTTTACCCATTAGTTATAAATGCTAAATGTTGGCCAGTTTTCATGTATTTCATTATCATTTCTACTCTCTTGTTGTGGTAATAATTTGACGTGTACGATGACTTTATCTGGTGCAATAACTCGATTTTCGTGAAACAAGTGTACTTTCTGAGTTTATCTTGGATATAACTGGCATTGGTGAAGGAAAAACTTCGTCCTGGACTTACAGTTAACTAGTTTTTGCCCACGGATTCGCCCGCGTAGATGTTTCGGAGGAATATCCCACTGGAACGCTCTACCGGGATGTATTTATTAAGGTATACCAACAGCTTCCATATCTTAAGTACTATAGACCACAATAGTCTCGGTTTTACACAGTCGCCAATTATAGCTGTACCAGCAATCTCGGCTATCAGAAATAAGTGATCACACATAATAATAAGCAAAACTAAGGACTAAAACTTAAAATTATGGCGAAATACTTCTTAAACTTAAGATTAATAACAAAAAGTAAAATAAAAAGACTATTAAAAGTACCCTATCTCTTAACCCAAGTTATAAACTATGTGTGTGCCTAATTTAATCCATATACATTCGGACGTTTTTTATCGCCAATCGGGAACATAAATCGAGACAATTTGGCAAAAATTCTAAAACTGTATTTTCGGCATCATACTCACACTACCTCGTAGCAATATTTTTTTTCGAAAATATTTAATGTGCAGTTTTGACTTCGTTACTATTTTATAATATGTAATTATAATTATGTAGGTATAGATATTATGTAACATAAGTCTGTGAGATCGCTAAAGCGTTTTGAGCTTGCGTGGTGATTAATGATCATGCCTTCCCTGTATGAGAAGAGGCCTTTACCTTAAAGTAGGGCAATACCTAATAGGTATTTTATTTAATATTTATTCATTTGGCGGCACGGTTGGCGCAGTGGTTAAGCGATTGACTGCTGCGCTGCGTGTCGCGGGTTCGATTCCCGCACGGAACAAATATTTGTATGACCTACATGTATTTGTTCCGAGTCTGGGTGTTTTTCTATCTATAATATGTATGTATTTACAAAAAAAATTGTATACAGTATGTAACAAAAACCCTGTTGTTCCTTGTAGGAGCGTATATATATACCTATAGGCTTACCATTATTGAAGTTATAATTTAAAAAAAAACAATGGTGGCCGAACATTGTCCATAATCAGATAGTTTTTAAATTCGATACATTGTTACAAAATGTTTATAACATCTGAACTTACAAGTACTAATGGATCTAGCCTACGGTCGATAAAGATTGCCGCCGCCGGCGGCGGCCCCTTTGATTCGCGATAGCTAGACAGGTTGGCGCCAACCGCCAAAACACAAAGCAGGCGGCACGCACAAACTCCCTTTGAGTACGACCGCCACTAGCCGATTGTCCCCCTCACTGTCCCTCAGTCGCCCGCGCAACTTACGTCCGGACGGATGTATCGTACGTTGACAGAAAAAGAACCAAATTATTGTGATTTTGTGAGTGAATTCTGTGTGTGCGTTTTTTCCAAAATGTCTTATTCAAATGAGGAATATTGTAGTGTACCAAGAACGTTTCACAACTCCAACGAACATAACTTTGCGTCGACTATGGCTTCCCAACGTCTCCACATACGGACGTTCAACATTGGGTCTGTGCACGGTCGAGACCAACATCGTATCGCAGGATAACCGAGGACTCGAGACCATGACATTGAGGAAGAAATCCTCGTGATGTTTGAAGAAGACCCTACGGAAGTACGTGCTTTGTGGGTAAACAAATTAATTTTAAAGTGTTAGTTATGTCCACAAATGACTAAATAGTTACTACGTAACAGATACTTCACTTGTAGAAAATTAACTACTGCTATAAAAGGCTACTCCGTCTCGTCAGCAACCGCTGCATGCTAAAATGTGCCTAAATACTCAAACGTACAGTTGTGATTGCTTCACACCGCGCGATCCCACAGCACTGAATTTGGGCCGCAAACGGCCCGGACCGCTCGGCCGGGCGGTAGGTAATTATAACGTGCAAGTACATGGAGTGACGGAGGCCTGGTTATGTGTTTATTGTAATTATCAATCGTCAAACTTGATAAGGCAACTTTTTGAAAAATTCAAACTAACGTTCCCAAAGTGTTATCTATCAGTCAAACAGCTGAGTGATGTGAACGACACGTGACGAGTTCATGACCTTAGTGTAGTACGGTAGTGTGCGGCGCGGCGGGCGGCGACAAAGCGACCGGTTGCTACCTATTTCTCTTTGCAGGGGTGAGCAATCAGTGTTACTTTTCAAATATTTATTATAAAATATTAATTTTGTTTTTTTTTTTTCAATATTTTTATAATTGACTTACGTAATTACCATCGGATATCGATTCTGAAAACGTCCCTACTTGGAACAACAGGGTTTTTGTTACATACTGTATAAGTAGTTTATCAGCCATCTTGTTACCATAACACAAGCATTAGGTTGCTTAGCTTGGGACAAATGGTGCTGTGTGAAATGTCCAGGGATATTATATATTATTATAATATTATTTACTAGATCCCCGCGGTTTCACCCGCATAAGTTTTGATCCCGTGGGAATATCGGGATAAAAAGTATCCTATATATTAATCCTGGTTATAAACCATCTGTGTGCCAAATTTCATCCAAATCCTTTCAGTAGTTTTTGCGTGAAAGAGTAACCAAACATCCATCCATCCAAACTTTCACGATTATATTAGTAGGATTCACACCAATATTACAACATCTTGCAGTATTCCAAGACGATGTTATAGATACACAACTATTAAACTATCAATATCTTATAAAATATACTTAAACATAAAATTCAACAATAAAAATAATAAAACTTTTAATTTTTTTTTCAAATTTGCCTCATAATAGGTATTACGACTATATAGCAAGTGCTTTCAGTGATGTACAGACGCCAGCACATCAAGTTACTACAATCTGTCAAATTTCTTTAATTGATTTTCAACTTTATGGCTGAAGCATTAAGGTTCAAGGTTGATTGGGAAAATTTGACAGTTTCGGGTAGCTTGACCTGCTGGCGTCTGTACATACAGTCAACCGTACAACAAGGTGATAAGGCTCTCTTTACCTAATAGAACTCGGATATTACTTTACTTACATAAGCACCCAACGTGTTGTCCGTTAACAGCGTCGGAATTGCTTTCTTGACGCCCGCTGTGTTTTTCCTGACAAAACTTAATAATAACACGACTATTTTCACTGAAGAAAGAAAATACGTTTATTTGCAGTATACATGAGTCAAAGAAAGAATTCAACTAGAAAAAAAAAACAATCTAAACAAGCTGTTGTTTTGCATCCTCGTCAAATTTCAGGAGGCTGTTATGAAAGACATAAATAATCAAATAAAATCACGATCCCTGGTAAATAATGAATACATACTTGTTTTTTTAGTTATTTAAGTTTGACAGTATTTCAGAATACACCACTTTCAAAGAACAGAATCGCGTTATGGTATCGTATAAGCGGCCGCGTTTTTATGTGTGTGTAAAAGGGCAGTTACAGTGCGGTCTCCCACAAGCCGCATTTTAAAATGCGTGCCCCACGCATTCCGATTTCCGAAAGTTAGAAATAAAACCTACTTTTTTTATTATTGATTCGAGAATCAGTAGCAGAGTTACCTCCTTGAATTTGACGAGGATGCAAAGCGACACCTTGTATAGTATAGATGAGTGTTTGTACAAACCTACGTACAAAATAAAATCATTTATCATTTAGCCTATATCGTTTCAACTGCTGGGACATAGGCCTCCTCCACCACGTGGGCTCAGTGCGGGTTGGTAGATGTCACATGTCTTCAAATTTTTGGTATATCTAGGACATGCTGGTTTCCTCACGACGTTTTCCTTCACCGTTTTGAGAGCATTGGTGATGGAATTATTTGCACAAAGTAAAGCACGTGCTTGGGTTCGAACGATACGAGTAAGTCGGGGCCACCACTACTCACCTGGAAATGTTTACCGAGTAAATAATTGTTAAACACTATTTTCACCTTACGATTGAAGAGGCTTAGATATTTATAGCAGTCGACTTTTTAATACCCTATGCCTATACGACGGCCTTTTACCAATCCTACTAATTTATAAATGTTAAAGTTTGTATGTTTGGATATTTGTTAATCAATCACGCAAAAACGGCTGAGCGGATTTGGATGACATTTGGCATACCTACATAAATATGGTTTATAGCCTAGATTAACACATAAGATACTTTTTATCCCGGTAAATGAAGTCCACGTAGAAGAAGTCCCGGGCCAAAGCTAGTAATTAATATAGGGCTTTGTATTCACATTCGCTATAGCAAAAATATTTTTTGGTATTCTTTCTGGTCTAAACGTCATTCCCCATTCTTTACAGACGGTATCCACTATCCATCGACCATTTTAATCCTTTAGTCTCCTCTTGTCACTGTCGTACCTACATCTAGAAAATGGATTACTTTGTCAAGCCTTTTCAACTCAGCCGATTTACTGAAATGTTCAACGAAGGGTCTTCCAGTTCTGTGGACCTACAACGAACGTATGGAGTAAAGACGTATGTGGACGATACAAGTTCACACGACATATCAAGCCTATACATTTCCAGTTTTGCTGACCTCGTAATGTATACACTTTTCGTACAATGAGAAGTAAGCTTGTACTGGAAATGTATAGCTTGATAATGCCGTCGTGTATACAATAAATTAATAGAGTAAGTTAATAGAGTTTCTTGCCCATTCTTCTCCATACAAAACTACCTTTTGGAAGGGGCGACTAGAATCAATTCTATTTTCTTATAAATGTTGACGTTCAAAAGTGCCTTTAAATAAATTATAACTTGCATCGTCTGAACAAATGTTTAGACGGTTTTATTGTTGCTTGAATTTATGCCACCGGCAATTGAATCGTGTCGGGTATCAGGCTTAATCGTAACGTAAAATATTCGATGTATTTAAAATTGAAAATAATTATTTCGCTCGTAATATTTACTTAGTTTTAAGACTTTATCATAACCTTGATTGATATTTATTGTAAGTTGTCGTAAGAACTTTTTGCTTTAGACTTTTTTGTAGAATGTCAAATACTTTTCTTCTTATAACCGTCAAATTGATGCGCACTTTTTTAATCTGTCTGTCATCGTCGATGAAAAGTAGGAGGCACTGGAGTCCGCTCAAACTAGTTCTGCGCGCTGTTAAAATAGGAAATAATCGTTTGCCGCCATCTCGACGTTTATATCAAGTATCAAGAGAGTGTGCTGTGTTCCGTGTTTTCCAAAGTAAATATTCGCCATCGTTATGTCGAATGTGATTACAAGTGCTGGCCGGGATATAGTCTTAAAGTTCAAACATGCGCGCAGACTTAGCTTGGGCGCACTGTATTTTTTCTGTTATTTTTGTTATTCAAGTTTGTTTATTCGTTTTCGCTATAAATCCGTAATTTTCTTTCACTTCGACCCTATCAAGACCGTTATAGTTCACTTTTTTCGTTCTAGCTCTCATTCACTAAGTGTGCAGAGTATAAAGTGCGATTGCAGTGAAAGTGCTTCATTCCAAAAATGCTATAGGATAGTTGAATTTCGCTTCAAAAATATCTCAAAGAAAATCACCCATTCTAGTTTTTTTTTTGAACGCCATCAATAACAATTACATATTTTTAAAGTACAAAGCGAACACATTATTTTTTACTAAGGCATCAAAATCGAGAACAATTGGGGTTCGGAGATATACAGGGTGAATTTTTCTGATATAGGGCAGTAAGGGAAAGTACCTTAACCGTTGTAGTTACAGGATAACTGTCTTAGGACACTCCTTATTTTTTTGCATAATGTTGATTCCCATTCACAGATTTTGAAAAAAATACAGTCGGCAAGTAGGCAAGTAGGCAGTCGGAAATTGGGCCATTTTCAACTTTTTTTCGAAATCGATCCTGTTTCGCGGTAAGGCCTCTGTTTATTGACCTTCAGGCTATGGGTCATGCTTTCAACAGTAGAGAAAGCTTTTTAAACCGCGATTGTCGTAGCGGTTAAGGCATACTTGAGCAGGACTTGAAAACATTAAACCAGTGAACCGATTCCAATGGACGCTTTTTGCTTGAGTTGGGAATTTTGATTGTGTTATACAATGTGTAACTATATTAATGCACGTTACGAAAGTAGTTGGTTCAGAATCGTTTACTGGATCGATTTCTGTCGTTCTTAATAAAGGTAATTTTTTATCCCAAAAATAATTAAGTCTAAACATACAAAAATGGACGAAGTACCTACTACGCTAGCCCTTATACGTGTGTGACTGTGTGCGTGCGTAGATTTTGTTTGATACATTGGATTTTTACTATTATGTGTAACATAATATTCTAATTGGGATGTTTGGTGATGTGCGTTAATTCCAGTACATGTTGTATATTATGCACAAATAATTTGATTTGGGACTAGTCTATCAATCTGCCCAGCATTTTCCCAACTATGTTGGGGTTGGTTTCCAGTCTAACCGGTTGGAGCTGAATACCAGTATTTTCATTGGACCGACTGCCTATTTGGCCTTCACAACCCAGTTACTGGGAAACACGATACCCCTTGGTAAGACTGATTGTCAGACTTTTGGGCATCTGACTGTAACGACGGTCAAAGATCCGCGAATGACAGCCGGGACCAACGGCTTACCGTGCTTTCCGAGGCCTGGAGGGATCCATCCAACCCATCCACGAACCGACCGCAGCAACCATAGCTTAACCTTATTTAACCACGGACTGTATTCTGTCTATCCAATGACCAGTAAACATAATGTTAAACATATGTTTGGTTTTTGATGGCAGTTTGTTAAAAGCTAAAAACTAACTAAAATACTTTAGACACTCCCAGGGGTGTGGAAAAGACAAACCCTTTTACACAATTTATAAAGGGGTTTGTCTTTCCTATTATTCATGTCGAAAACTATTTTGTTATGTTTACAGCCAGGTAAATTAACTGTCTAATAAAATGACACACTAAAAAAAATTGTCGCTTTGATAAGCTATTAATTTCCTGGACTTTTGCTATACACCGTGTTTCGGACGATATACATAAACTTCGACCAGATGTTCAGACCATGGAAGTAAGTATTTTTCATTATGGACACATTCATGAATTCTTATTTTTTGTTAATTTTCTTACAAAAAAGCGGCCAAATTAGGCCAAATTAAGACCATTCCTTACTGCATGGCTCAATTAAATTTCATTAAATGAAATTACATTTTTTTTAACCAATAAATAATAATAAATATCTTTGTAACGAAGCCTTTCTATGTACGAGTACTAATTCCTTTATTAGATTTGATTTGTAAAAGCTATAGAAGCGTTTGACAAAGTTTATGGATAATTGACAAAGGTTATGGATAACCTACTGTTAAAATAATTTGTGAATTCAAAGTAATACAACACGTTGTGTTTGGTTAAATTTGAAACAAGTAAAACTTCTCCCAATAATGTTCTGAACAACAACATAGTAACAACATAATTCATGTCTAGAAAATATATAGATAGGCACAAGTTTTGATTTAAATATATGTAGGTAGTTTGTTCAAGCAAAACTTGGTTCTATCAGACATGAATTTATGAATATCTGAAACGATAGTTATGAATTTTAACCGATTTAGAAACAGGAACTACAATAAACAATATTCTACTTCTCATCTAAAATCAAAATCAAAAGTCATTTATTCAAATTAGGCTGAGAGTCAGCACTTTTCGAACTTTAAAATTACATAAGACATTCCCCCAAAACGCCCGCCCTTCCCCACTTCCTAGTGCTTTCGCTGGGAAGAAGTGGCGCAACAAACTCCCCAGCAGCACGGCTGTCTGTTCAGTTAGAAAAACTTGCTTCTATACAGTAGTAGGTATGCCAATTGAATAACACTACGAGGCACAGAACGTTAAATTAAACTATTTGCCATATATATACATATATGTCAGGTAGCCACGCCAGTATACCATAAATATAATTAAACCTCGTCTCGTCTCATCTCGTGTGTGCGAGAGCTTTCAAGCTTTCAAAAGCTTATGTCAGTTAGAAGGTTTTCTAATTAATTTTTCGAAACCCTTGTCTGAATGACAGTTTTCCAAAAACGAGTGCACGAATCGACGTTTTCCCGAACGCAACATTTGACGGCACGGTTGGCGCAGTGGTTAAGCGATTGACTGCTGCGCTGCGTGTCGCGGGTTCGATTCCCGCACGGAACAAATATTTGTATGACCTACATGTATTTGTTCCGAGTCAGGGTGTTTTTCTATCTATAATATGTATGTATTTACAAAAAAAAATTGTATATGAGTAGTTTATCAGCCATCTTGTTACCATAACACAAGCATTGGTTGCTTAGCTTGGGACAAATGGTGCTGTGTGAAATGTCCAGGGATATTATTATTATTATTATTTACAAATTCGACAAATTCGTTTACAGGTCAAATGTTTTCCAGGACCTGTGATGTAAACATTTTTTTTCAAAGAATTTCCCTCAACAAGCCTTTTGTTAACTTTGATCAACAATTAATAGGTACTAGATTTGACATTGTTTTTTGCAGCATAGTTTTTTCAAACTCAAGTCATTTATTTCAAATAAACCAATTACAGGCACTTTTGAATTGTTTCAAAATGGTCGGTCATTCAGAAAGATGAAGCTACTCGTAGTTGCCTATTCCAAAGCGTAGTAGGTACATATAGAGAAGAACGGACAAGAAACTCCACGGACACTCTTTTAAATCATAAAATTGTTACAAAATGTTGGTTACATCGACATTCATGTTGAAATAATAAATGTGAGAACGATGCAGAAAGACGTATGCCTTAAAAGCGTCTGTTTTTAAAAAAAAAACATAAAAACAATTCAGAAATCAAAACCTTATTACTTACAAATTATGTTTTATTTTAAAAAAGGCGGGTAAAAAAAAACCAGCCAAGTGCGAGTCGGACTCGCGCACCGAGGGTTCCGTACAATTTAAAATTATCCAAAATATTTTTATTATATGATGTAACTAAAAATTTACGGTTTTCGCAATTTTTCCTTTATCTGTGCTATAAGACGTTGCTTCGTACCAAATTTCAAGATTCTGAGTTCACGGGAAGTACCCTGTAGGTTTTGATTCCCTTGCGAGTGTTTGCGGCATAAACGGCTGTATCTTTTGATTGCGTCGGCTTAGAAGTATGATTTTTTCACAGCTCTAAGGGTCAGTAGACTCAAAGTATTTGATATAAATTCTAGCTTGATACCTCCACGCGTTCCTGAGAAAAAGGGTTTTGACAGACAGACGGACGGACGGACAACAAAGAGATCCTGTTTGTAGTATAATAAAAAATACAATTTCATTAAGAAGGCTGGGCCTGTTTTTTTAACAGTTTGTAACGTGGTTCTATTTGAGATGCTAATAACCAAAACATTTTCTTACTGAAACCTATTTCTCTTAATTTTGCTAGAGCCGAGTGGCCGAGAGTGTACTTGATTTTTTGTTCAATATAGGTCCGAAAAGAAAGAAAATTATAAACGTAGTGTTTCAAATCACTAATATTTTCTGCCGTAATAATTTTTCAACTTGTAAAGGGGTCGCGTATTCAACATGGTTGAAAAACACTGCATAATACACCTAAAAGAAATGTTGAGTTCTGTAGAGAGGTATCTGTGTTCTTACCTCGACACTACTTGAAGATACAAGAGCTGAACGAGCGTGTACTTATGTACACGCTCGTTCAGCTTTTAATGCTCTTAGCACATATGGTTATGATGATTTGGTGGGGTTCAGTAAAGCCTTCGTTTTCGTAGAAAGTGGTGAACACTCACACAATAATGGTTGTCTAAATACAGAGCGTATTTTGACATTCTAATGACAAAATTTTAAATCTATAGTAAAATTTTAATTTTAATGAATATTAATATTGAAATTTAATTTATACATTTGATATATTATTTATTGCAATCAATAATTCGAATTTAATTTTAACATTTAATATATTTTTTATTGCAATCAATAAGTCGAAATTGAAACGAGAAGATTTTATGAACTAATATGAAATGTAAACAAACAAAAAAAAATAATTTAACAACTTCTTCTTAAATTATTTCTATGTATAAATGTAAATAAACTCATTTAAAATTAAATAAAAAATTTAATTTATTTTTTAATGACAAACACTGGTGAAAATGACAGCCGCAGGGATCGGTGAAAGGTTAAGCTACGCTTGCCGCGATTGGTTTGTGGATGTGTTACCATCCTTTATCGTTAAGCCGTTGGTCCCAGCTGTCATTTGTAGATCTTTTGTTACGGGTAGTCTGAACGTCTGACAGCCAGTCTTATCAAGGGGTATCGTATTACCCTGTTGTAACTGGGTTGTGGAGGTCAGGTAGGCAGTCGCTCCATGTAAAATATTGGTATTCAGCTGCATCTGGTTAGACTGGAAGCCAACCCCAAAATAGTTGGGAAAACGCTAGGCAGATTGACTGGTGAAAATGACAGATTTTCATGTCGGTTGTTATAATATAATGGGAGTGGTATTCAGGGAAACTGCAGCATAGGCCGTTGGCAAATATTTCGATTACTGCTGCTCAAATGGGTTAAGTTAACATCCATCAATCGTTTAAAACAAGTAAACAACAGAAACGCTATAAAATTATTCGATGAACAGAACCAAAAATAAAATAATTCATTTTATTTATTTTCCCAATATGAACTCGTGTGAATTCGCTCATTCAAAATACACACTCCATTTCCGCAAATAAAAAACGCATCATGAAATAATAGTACCGTAAAAACAACGGTGCGGAGTGCTACCGTGTGAACTGGCTTTAAAAAACTCGTAAAGTTATTATAGGCGGGCTTACACTGCACTAAACTGGGCTGATCAATGTCGGCCATTGTTAAAGTTACCAATGTTGCGACTCGATTCTTAACCTTTCGATAACAAATCGAATCGAAATGATTAGGTAGGTACGTCTGTGTTCTTCTTGTTGAGCCTCTTGTTCGTGCTCTGACTTTTTTTACTCCTTGTATGAAAAGCTCTTAAACAGACTTTATTTCAGTCCATTCCCTGATGTTTCCGAGTCAAGACAATTTTCTTTTCGTAACCGTTTTTGCCTTTTATGATATTGTAAAAATACTCGTACTACTCTCTCTGTTTGCCTAGCATTATCCCATTTCATTTGGGATCGGCTCTCCTCGTCATCCTTCGGCAGATGTTTTGGCACAAAAAAAAAACACTAATACTTACTACTTTGTGAAATAATTCTTACAAAATTAATGCACATCCAATATCAAGAAGAAAATGGTGATTAAGATGACGGACGAAGAGCGGGTTGTTTCACGTCCACTTGACGCACGCGTATACGTAAAAAATTACGCTAACTTATCTTCAAACAAAAAAAAAAAAACGTTGTATCAAATTACTATTACAAAATTATGGCCTTGAAGATAATTATATACTAATAATGATTATTTTAATCGTTATTATTTGACGTCCGTATCTTACGTTAACCAACCGTTTGAAACAACCGGCTCTTCTTAACACTGAATTAAACTTATGCGATCATTTCATATCATGTCTTCTCAACACAACTTTGACTGCACACCCAGGACTGACTTCGAAAATAACATCCAGTACAACACCTAGAACATTGAGCTCGGAATGGAACACGACAGGTCCACACAGCAAATTGAGAATTGAATCTAGCAGAACATTTACCAGCGCCGGGGCAAGTGCGTGACACACTAACATTAGCAATGGTTTCTGTTTTGACAGTTCAACAACATTCATTGCGTTATTTAGATACGTTGCTGAGCAGACAAATTTTTCGAACTGTATATGAAGCAATGTATTAGTGCTATCCTTCGAAATGAATCGGATTTAGCTTGAAAGTGTCTTAATTAGGCTGCTGCTAACTTCTTAAGGTAGATAGATCTAGGACACATTGATTCTTAAAGATATAATTGTATACCCGGTCCCATTGTATAAAAACGCCTTAAATTATACAATTTTAACTAGGTAGGTCTATTCATCTCCAATCTCAACCCGGAATTCTCTCTGCGTTATGGTTATTTAAATCGCTTTAAAAAGGTTTAGTCCAGGTAACGGTTTCAAATGAATATTTATGAGTATTACGTCGGGTACTCGTTATTTTTACACGCCCGTTAAGCTTTTAAATACTTTACAGTTATAAGAACCACCTTTTGTTTTAAGTTGGTTAAAAAGGTCTATTTCTTTGTGTCAGCATCTGATTCTTTTGTTTTTATGGGTGTGGGAATATGTCACCTTTTGAGATTTTAAAACGAAAGAAAATGACATAACATCAGGCCTGTAATATCCGAAGGGTAAGGCAGAGGTGTAAAACATCTATACCTAATATAATATCTGTGACCTCCGAGTTTGTTTCGGCCTTTTTTCTCAGAGTAGTCAGATAGGAAACGCCGACCTCATCTAGTTTAATAAAAGTAAAAATAAATAAAAATCTTTAAAAATATAATATAATAAAAATTAATTCATTTATCAATCTATACTAATAATGACATCGCCAAGCGGTTGGTTGTCTCTTCACGTGACCAGAAGGCTGGCCTATTTTTAGCCCAAAGAATCAGCATTGCCATCCAACGTGGTAATGCTGCCAGCCTTTTGGGCACCTATCCCATTGACAGTGATGTGGGCGAATTTTTTGATGCCCAATGAGCTCCTGCCTTTTTCTATATATTTTCGTATTATATACTTGTATATATTATATATTAGTGTTAGTTCGATAAATAAAAAATTTACTATTAGTAGTTACAAAGTTAATAGAGCTGAAGAGTTTGTTTGTTTGAAGTCGCTAATCGTCCGGTTGGATTTGAAAAAATCTTTTTGCACTTGATAGCCTAATTCTTAAGACATGCTATAGGCCATTTAACATCACCATAGGGCCCTTAGGAGCCAAGCAAAAAGAGTCAAAAAGAACGCTAAGCGGAAACGAAGTAAGAGCGCGGGCAAACGACGCGAATAATGCGACGGGGTAGGTCGGAAAACAAGAAATTTCACGCGGACTAATTCGCAGGTAAAGGCTCGCCGAAAATAAAATTAAAGGGAAAATATCTGTTTTGAAACAAAGATATGAAAATACTTCAAACCTCTTTGATGAAGGGTTTTTACTGAATAGCCTTTAGCTATGATAATTTTATTAAACAGACTGAAGATACTATTTAAATGCCAATAACGAAAATGTTTTCATTTTGTGCTACAACTTTTTCTACTAAATAAGAAGGAAAATTTTATTTTTCGTTTGTCGCTTATTCTTTTACGAGTATAGTGTAGTTTATTTACAAGTTAGACGTGTTATAATACCTTTGTCCTGAAGCTTTTTGTTTTAATAGAATTTGTAGTAGAATAGAATATAGGTAATATTCTTTGTTAAATACATCATAAATATTACAGATATAAATGTAGAAATAATAGAGAGAGAGAGAGTAGTGTAGTAGTAATTCTGTAGTAATTAATACTACAGATATGACACGATGTATCATGGAATATTGATCCGTACCTACATATTTAGAGGTCGATTCCTTAGGGTAGGAATTAGTTATCAAATAAATGCCAAGTAATAACATCTAAGTAGATTTGTGATGTTATTAATTTTGACCAGAGGGGCAATTCTCGTAATTTTAAGAACGTTCACAGTCTGATCTCAGTCTCAATCCGTCACAAATTCGCCAATTTCACTACATTTTTGACAAGTTTTTTTTTTACATTTCCCAGTTGCCGAGAAGAGACTGCGACTACATTTTGAACGTTTTATATTACGAGAATTTCCTTGTGATGCCGTTTTATATAGAACATCATTAGTATTAATTCGTCGAATACGTCTTGGGGTAGTCATCCGTACATCTCGTTTAGAGCTTGAGTTCTTAGCGCAGGAATCAGCATCCATGTAATAATACCTACATCTGTAACGTTATTAATTTGGATTCTATGTGCTATCTCTGTCTGACACAGCCCTTCTCCCTTCTCCCGGGTGTCGTATGAACCGATAAGGGAAACTGCCTGTCAAGTGGCGGTTATACCCTTATTCCCCGAAGCTGTTGTGCGTGTGGCAATCTGTGGAAGAGTTTAATATGTTCGGGCTTGGACGTTATCGGTTATGTGGGACTGGTTTCCTATTAATATTTGTAATTAAATTGTTTTATTTGTAACTGGCAACCCGTTCCTACTGTGTACGGGTGCAATGTACCACCACATCAAGCCAGCGCATCAAGCCACTACAATCTGTCAAATTTATTTAATAGATTTTCAACTTTGCCGCTAAAGCAGTAGGTTCAAGGTTGATTGGGACAACTTGGTGTTTTCAGGTAGCTTGACCTGCTGGCGTCTGTACTGAGGTAGCGACACGTTATAACATCGAGCTTTCTGTGATAAAATCATAATTTAAATTTGTGTTTGTTTTCTTTCTAAACATGACGTTTAGAAAGAAAACAAACACAAAAAAAAGTTGCGGAATACATGCGTCACCTCTACGCAAAACGGCCATCGCTCAGCATCATGTTAAGACCCTATACGAGACAGAGCCCCAGCAGAGCAAGAAGAAGAACTACTGAAGTAGTCATATATAGACAGACACGAAAACTGACTTCGTTTCAAACTATAAACTAATTTGTAGTTGAGATATTTGCTTATTAATTTATTATTTGTTTTCAAGGCATTATTGCTGAAGAGGTTTAATGAAATCTGAGAGGATATAAATTAATCCGTTTATTTCATCCAGTTGAAATCGAAATCAGTCACAGCAATACGGGGTATCAACCAACTCAGCCTATCGCAGTCCACTGCTGGACATATGCCTCTCCCAGGCTGAGCCACAACACCCTGTCCTCCGCCTTCCGTATCCAGTCCGTCCCAGCAACCTTCTTTAGGTCGTCCGTCCATCTAGCTGGGGGGTGTCCCACACTACGCTTGCCGATACGCGGTCTCCACTCCAGGACTCGTCTGCTCACCTGGACATCGATCCTTCGATAAACGTGGCCAGCCCACTGCCACTTCAGTTCGCTTACTCTGCAAGCTATGTCGGTAACTCCGGTTCTTTTCCAGATAATTTAATTCCTGATTTTATCCTTCAAAGAGACTCCGAGCATAGCTCGCTCCATAACGCGCTGAGCGACTTTCAATTTGTGGACCCCGACCGTCAGTGTCCACGTTTCAGCGCCATATGTCATGACGGGGAGGATGCTTTGCTTAAACCTTGACATATAGTACTGATGTGGAATAATTATTGTATATGGTTGGTTGATTGTGCCTATCTGGAGACTATGAAACATACAGGTCCTCAAAAATCCTACTCAGTGTATAAAACTTAAATACAAACAGGTAATACGTTTAGGATGCAATGCTGAATGAACGCATCAATGAGTATGAACGCAGAGAATCGAAAGAGAGTGTGTCAAGTGTCACGTTTGAAAAGAGAAGGGAGATAGTGAATGAAGGTTGGAACAAGATGGCGTCCTTACTTGTAATGATGTAATGTTTTTGTTATATACCTAATGGAAAACTGAAAGAGTTTCAAAGTTTCCAAAGATCTTATTCCAGTCATCCTTCCCCACATACAAGGTGGAGACGACAATACGATAATAATTTAAGCTGCGTATATTATATGTTGTTCTCAGTCTACATACGAAAATTCAATCAAATATATCCAATAGTTTAGTCACTATAGCTAGTCAAAGATTGGCAAAATCCATAGTCGACTCATCACGTAAATATAAGTTCAAAAGGAAGGCTATAGAATCCTTAAAGTAGCTATCCAATACCTAAATAATCCCTAAATCACATTTGAGTACTTACTTAATTTTCTGTAATTTTAACGCACGCATTTAACTATTTTCTTTAACCCTTCATATCGTAAACGTACGAACGTATCGTACGTATCGAACGTAGATCCACGCGAGACACAATGGCTTTTTAATTGTGTCTGTAATTACGGCCTTCAACGGGTTAATCATTGTTTCGCGGATATTGGTGTGGGTTACACGTTTATTTAGTTCATAACTTATTCTGTCATACTTTTTGCAATGTGTAACTGTTAAATGTCCCAATCAAGTAAAATAAAATAACACACCTCACATCACACTAAACTAAGTACTAATTAGTTTGTTTGTATTTTTTATTTTTCTTATTTCTATGTTAGGATATTAATTGATAGTTGCAAAATACTCATATGCATTAGTATTGTCAGAGTTGCCATTTAGTGTGGTAGAGTCTTCTTCACATTCTCCTTTAACATAAACAGTGGCTGAAATCTTGGAAAAACCGTCTAAAAATACCCGACTGAATTAAATTCTATTAAAGGTTTACTGAGCAAAAGTGTACAACATAGTTAAAGGAAACTTTACTTTTAATCAACCGTCGCAATGTCTTTGCTTGGACAACTTTAAGCTGCCTGAAAGGGGTAGCGCAGGGTTAACAAAAAAAAAAGAAGAACCTACTAGTTTCAATGTCCCCTTTTTTTGCTATTCTTACTAATTGAAATAAAATATTTATTTTGTTAAAGTTTGTTTTAAATTTATCTTAGACATTCCTAACACCGGTGAAGGACATCATCGGGTACCTGAACTTGTAGTTAATATAAATTCAGTGTTCATTTTGTTTCTGCAGAATAAACAACTATTCTTTTCTTTTTTGCCCTCCAAAAATTTAGTTGACATTTTTCCATTTCAGCTGTGATGCCACCTTATGATTAAACATTCTAGTTTCAAATGTTTGAACTGTACACTATAACGTGTTTGTTAACTTATCATAAAAAAAAAACAAATAAATAGGTAGGATTACCTGATTATTATTTTAATATTAAATCGTAATGTGGCGTCACAGCTGAAATGGGAAAAAATGACAAGTAACTTTTGGAGAGCACTGTAAGTCTGAAATCGCCAACCCGTCGTGAGCAAGCGTAGTGATCAATACTCAATGTTTTAATAGTTTTATGCGTGATATTTAAAAATATGTATTCCTCAATTTTCATGATTGCACCTACCACTGTTTGTCTCTGCATCATTCAAGGGTTGACTGGTTGAAAATACCCATAGCATTATGTCCGCCTCTGTAAATTTGTGTGCTTAAAGTATTAAATAAATAAATGCTCGTACCTTCTCTGAATGAGAAGAGAGAATTTGCCCCGCAGTGGAACAGTAATATGCTGGTATTATTTATTTATGTAAACAGTTAATTCTAGTTGAGAAATGACAGATGGTAATGAGCTGTTGGTTAATTTATCTAATTATACAATTACAATGTCTCTTAATACAGAAGGCGTAGGTAGGTAAGCAGATAGATAGCTTTGTCAAAAAGGTCACAAACATGTCTAATGAACTGAATTATGTAATCCAGACAGGTAGGAGATATTCTAAGTTTTAGGTAGAAATCCATAACTCAATTAGGTATCTAGTGGAAGATACCCATGAAGTACATTCTCAGGATTCAGTAGTTGTTGGTTTGTACGGTATTAGCTAGTATGACATTTCTCGACGTATTTACAGAATATTATTAGAGCTTACAAAAAGCTTTGAAACATCGTAGACTGCTTGTTTATAGGTCAGACGCCAGCACATCAAGCTACTACAATCTGTCAAATTTCTTTAATAGATTTTCAACTGTATCTCTAAAGTATTAAGGTTCAAGGTTGATTGAGAAAATTTGACAGTTTCGGCTAGCTTGACCTGCTGGCGTCTGTACATACCTATATTATATTTATATGTGCATGATGTCTCTAAAGATGAAGGTTATTGTTTCTCCAAACCTGCCTGTCTTGTGGGATCTCTGGCCATGTTGGCTCTGCAAACTTTATCAGATCATTACACCACCTTCGCCGTGGTCTCCTCGACGGTGATTTCCTCCCTCAGGCGTCCAGTGAGGGACGATCTTTGCCATATCTCCGAGTGCATTCACGTGTCCGGCCCACGTTACTTACTTATATGTATACCAGCCCTTTTTCTAGAAATGGCATCTCGCAGGTGAACCTGGAAGGCTGCTTAACCGGGCTTTGATGTGGGTGCTTCAATAAATTAAGGTCTAAGGACCAGTCAGGGCTTAAAAAACATAAAAACTAAGCGACTACATGCATCCTGTGGGATACGGGCTTCTCTGGGGAAGGGCAGCAAGAGACAGGTTGAATCGGGTTAAATTTACCAGACTTTCAACTTTTTTTGTTAAAAAGAAAAGTGGGGGAACTTTCTCACCGAACTACTCGACTGCCTTAGAAGGATGATACTGTCAGGGAAAAAGCAAACTGATACCCTACGTCGATATTTGCTGTGTTAAAGCTATTTCATACACCTATCAAAGTATGGCAGATGTGATTTGAATAAACCGGTTTTTTGAGTTGGTAGTTAATTTTCTTATCAATTAATTACCCGACTTTACTTAATATTGTTTAAGCTGCAGGTTTATGGATCTTAGTTCACCAGAGAAGGCTAAATTACAAATATCTTGTAATTAATTGACGACACGGTGGCGTAGTGGCTGAGCGATCGACTGCTGCGCTGCGTGTCACGGGTTCGATACCCGCACGGAATAAATATTTGTATTGCCTACAGATAGTTTTTCCAAGTCTGGCTGTTGGTGTATGTGAGTTTAAATGTGTGTAAGCGCACCAACAATACAGGAAAAAATCTAATTCTTATGATGTTTGGACGACCCCGTTGGTCTCGTGGTTACAAGCACGATCGCTGAGCATGGGGCCCAGGGTTCGATTCCGAGGTCGGGCAAAGTGTTATTGGTTTTGTCCATTAGGAATTTCTAAGTAACAGGCCGGAGTTTGGAAGTTGGTGGTGTGGTACCCCCACGGAAAGCACGTTAAGCCGTTGGTCCTACACCTGAGCTCTCTCCGGTTATGTCGGATTGCCGTCCCAACGGACTATGAGAGTGAGGCCAGAGAGACTGCACTTGTGACTAAAACACAAAACACACGTAATATAAAGTACACGTTTGTGTACTATAAATTACGGCATCGCGGATTAATTTGTATTGTTGAATGTCAATTAGTGTGTGTTGTCTCTGGTCCCTAGCCGTGACCTCAAGCAATGGGCAAAATTGACAAACTGTTTATATGTTTGAGTACGAGGCTTTTGACTACGTTGTATGTGTATATCTTATGTCATTTTTCTTTGTAATGTGCGTTTTGTTTGTGCAGAATAAAAATTATTCTTTCTTTTCTTTTCTATAATATCTCCCGAAGCGAAGGTTAGTCTCCGCTGAGATTGGCCGCCATATGTATGTTCTGGAGGACTATTATTTAGTTCTTCTTTGATACTCTAATTAGTCTAGTGAAGCCATCTTTCTTCAAACCCACTCGTCTTTTGTCAGATAGCAGCGTAAGCCTTCATACGAAGTGTAATTTTGATATATTTCCGACATTCCCTAACTTGTCTGCCTAAATAAGAAAAATGGCCTCATTCCCTGTGATTTATTTGTAACAGAAACTATTTTTGTGTGCGATAGAAAAAATGGCTGTTTTTAACCAACTACGGGGACCAAAAGACGGTTATGATTTTCGACATGCTATTGGTTTTATCAAAGTGTTATCAATTTATTTTTGTATAAGCCTCTTTATTCTGAATTGTTTTTACTCTGCTGTATGTTGTTAAAGTTTTTTTTTATCATAATCAGATGGGGTCTTCGTGTGAGATTACTTTTGTAGTATTCCATTGAAAATTCTCATTACATACATATATGGTTCAGTATTAAATAAACTTTACATTTTCATTGTACTCTGGTCCAAGTTCAGGATTTCCTATCTCTTTAGGCGGATTATATCCCCTTGTCTGTTAAGAAGTTCTCATATGTTTTTCATTTTTCGCATAGTTCCACTTTTGGTGTCATTAGGTGCTCGTGTATTTCTGTGTATTTTCTGACAAACCAGGGTGCGCTTGAGATTATTCTTAGAGCTTGTAAAGTGTTGTTAAATTAAGTCTCTAAATTCAGCATAGCATATCAGCCTATAATGTTCCCACTGCTGGGACACAGGCCTCCTGTCTTCGAGAGGGAATGGGCTGTAATCCACCTCAGCCGGGCCCAGTGTGGGTTGGTAGATGTCACATGTCTTCGATTTTTTGGTTCTGGGATCTGACGTTTCTTCACGATGTTTTCCTTCGCCGTTTTGAGAGCATACAGCATGCCTCTTGGCAAAGGCCTCCTTTAGCTGTTTCCATTGAATTGTATCACGAGCTACTCTCCTCTAGTTAGGGCTCGCTGTTAGTTTTATCTTGTCCTCCCATCTCCTTTGTTGTTTTCCTCTTTTCTGTTTACTATTTATGGGATACCAATTACTTATTAATGTACACCATTTTTCCTGTTTTGCTCTCATCATGATTGTGTCCAGTCCACCTCCATTTTGGTTATCTAATTGATAGTTAGATAACATAGAAGGAAAAAGAAAAAATGCCTCTTATTTACTCAGTTTCTTTCATATAAGCAGTAATTTTTAGGCCATATTATTCACATTTTCTGTTCAAACGTTTAATTATAATTATACTTTCATCATTATGCGATTTTAGGATTGTAAACAACAGTTTATTTAATATTGATTCTCTCCGGTTCCGTAAAAATGCACATGCAAGCAATACTGTAAATGTACAATAACCAGTGATAACTTGGTATTTTCCGTTTCATTTTTTGTGTGTATATCGTGTGCCTTGTTTTGTTAACCTATGTTGTTCAGCTGGACAAAGGTCTTCCCCAGACTTTTCCAGTTTTCTTTATAGTAGTACCTTCTCCGGCCAATCGGTCAGGATCAGTTGCTTAGGCCGGTGACTATGCTCGGGGAAAGCTTTATCCTGTGTCCAATAAATAATTATATATTCCTTCCTGTTTCTTTCATGCTGATTTATACCAAACTAGAAACTACAACTATTCCGCGAAGTCGAACGAGTCTTAGTTTTAAACTTCAACCAATAACAGTTTGCAAGGCTTTAGGAATCAGCCATTAGACATTGAAAGAACACGCTGCCATATACCGCATTGCGAAAAAATAAAGGACGTCTGAATTTTTCCATATTGTGGAAAGAAAAGGATTTTTCTGTGTAGGTACCTACATAATCCTCAAAGGTTACCCTGCAAGCCTGAACAGATTACCATCTTCACTGAAACGGGTTAAGTGATATACGAAAGCGGGTACTGATCTAATTAGTAAGGGTCCTTGTACCCTTAAAAGATTTATTTTAACAATGGTGTGTTGTGACGTATACCTACTTTGCTTATCCGCTCCCCGGGATTTAAAAAGGCCCAGGACATTACCTTTCTTTAGTACCTAAGTACGGTATATAAGACAATGTATGGCCGTTTTCATTTGTGGAAACATCTGATGCCGGGGATGTTAAGGGGACTAGCAAGTTAATGACTAACAATGTTGTACCTACTTTTAACTTTGAATATACCGTTCTGATCCTTAAGGAACGTTTTGTAAAACAGTGTTTATTTATTTATATATAGGTACTTTATTGCACTCCAAAAAATAAATTATCACTATCCTGGCCTTATCCCAATTTAGTTGGGTTCGGCGCAACATGTATTTCTCTTCCATACTTCTCTATTAGTCGTCATCTCGGTAGTCACCCCTTTTCTAACCATATCATCATTCACACAGTCCATCCATCGTTTCTTTGGTCTTCGTCTAGTTTTATGCGCATCGATATTCATACTCAAAACTTTCCTCAGGACATTTTCCTCATTCCTCCGTACCAAAGAAAAGGACATTTAACACTACAAAACATACAAATGGGCGGCCTTCCGGGCACTTTCTGCAATCTCTTCCGGGCCACCTTAGAATGGACAGTGATCGCGTGGTCTTCATCGTGGTGTTTGTCATTCTAAGTGAATTCTTCCTTGGAGAGAATAAAAAAAATAAAAAAAATGTTTAAATGTCTTAACCCATATACTAACTAAGCTCTTCAAAGGCGTTACATTACAGGTATCACAGACTACTTATAGTGAGGGGAGCGGGGTGTGTTCGCGTATCGAAACATTCACGCTCCAACGAGTCGCAAATGTATCGATAGAAAATTGCGCTCTTGACATCGTTGTTTAATATTCTTAAACTCGTAACATGATCACAAATTAACTTTTTGATTGAGAGTTATAGTAAGTTATAAATTAATAATACATACATTTGAAATAAGAAACAATAGGCATATTTGCAAACAGCGTGTAGCGTTTAGACTTTTTACCGTAAGTAATTTAACTAACTGCCTCGTTCGCAGGGGTTGCAAGCGCTACTGCTGCATGAGGTGCTAGGTTCGATTGCCGGTTCGGGCAAAGTGTTATTGGGTTTTTTCATCTAGAATTTCTCAGGAGCAGCCCGGAGTCTGGAATTGGGCGTGGTAGATGGCAATAGGCTCACTCCCGATTACGGAACCCTTCGCAGAATTAAAACGTGCTATTATGTGTTAATTTAATTAAAATCTAAAAGTAAAACATTAGATGGCTTGCACATGATTAAAAATAAAACCTCGCCGTGTTAGATGCTAGCTCAGCCTAACTAATATTCCTGCGAACGACTGCAGCAAACCTAATTAAGCCCGTGAAAGCACGATTTCAGGTCGCGGCTTCAGAATTATCTACACACTCGTTTTCCTTTAAAGCATGATCTGAAATGCAGACTGTATTATCAGCCCTAGTTTCTGGAGTATGCAGAGTCGCTGCTTTAGCAGAAATGGTCTGGATTTTGTAGATATGAGTACCTAAAATTAAACAATAATATCAGGGAGCAGTGGTGGCCAAGTGGTAACGGCCATGACTTACGAGTTGTAGGTCGTAGGTTCGAACCCAGACAGGCACTTTACTTTATGTAAATTATTTCATCACCACTGCTCTCAAAACGATGAAGGAAAACATCGTGAGGGAACCGGCATGTACTAGAACCATAAATTCGAAGACATGTGACATCTGCCAACCCGCACTGGGCCCGCGTGGTGGATATCGGCCCATTCCCTCTCACCTAGAGGAGGCCTGTGTCCCAGCAGTGGGAACATTATAGGCTGATTATTATCAGGGCGAAATTATGGTATTGAAACGAGACAGTCCCCTTTTTAAATAAAAGAGAAACAATCATTGCTTACTGCACTAGATAAGTGTATATTAGCGATTTCAGAAAGCCCTGTTATTTTTAATTTAAAGGGTAGGTGAACGACACGGTAGTCTTTGTCGTCAGGTCAGTGTCAGATAGAATGTTGCTGAAAATATGATTTCCAACCGTAACAAGATCAATTTAACCCCCTAATTCTCTTCATAATATACCTAACAACGTCACATATTTTATTATGTTATTAAATATATATACCTACGCTCTCGTTACGAGAGTGTAGACTGAAAATTGAAAAATGGCTCCAAAACCTGACTTATGACGAAACAAGAGCCTCATACAAACTTAATTATATTCGTATCACATCCGCCACATTCATATACGCACCCTTCCCAGACACACAAACGCACGCACCCCCACATACACACTCACCCTCCCACACAACCCTCACACAGACTCACACACACCCTTATAATGCTACAACTATTATTAACAAATGTCTAGTTCTAGTTTTATTATTATTAATGTTTATGTCTAGTTTGTACCTATAAGTACCTATAACCTTTGTTGTTATTGGAACTCAGTGGTCTTTCGCTCCTTAAGTGGGCGCTAATAACTGCGATACAGTTACTAAACTAACGCAGTATTAACGTACACAAAAATTGTAGTACCTATGTTTTTGTTCCAATAAAATAGATGAAAAATTTAAAAATATTGAAAAAGTAATAAATTCCTTATCCGGATTCACCTACAATCCAATCCTCCAATCTTACTAGCCTTGCAAAATGTTCTACAAATTGTCCCCCCTCTCCGTTTTCAATTTTTGGTAGGACTCAAGTTCGTCTGGCCATCTCAAGACCAAAGCACTCCCCTATGCACTAGGCCTACCTACCTACCTATTAGGCAGATAGGTTTCAAAAGCGTAATCTAGGACATCAAAGGCTGGTTACTAGCTTTTCCCGCGGTTTCGCCCGCGTTCCCGCGTAATGGAGTAAAATATAATCTTATAGCCTAACCCAGGTCATGACCTACCTGTGTCTATAATAATTAGTATTATAGAGGTATGAGGAACAGATTAAAAAGTTCACTCATCATCTATAGATAAGGGAAGACCCTCCGACCAGACAGGTGTTGTGTCTGGTGGGCAACTGCCCGACGATTTGTTTCTGGGCGTTGTATATATATGCTAGTAGCGCGGTAAACTCTGCTTGCGCGATGCAGGATTTTTTCGTGATGTCATTGTGATGTACAGTTCGCAAGTGGCGATGTAGATACCACAGTATAAAAGTAAGACTGCAGTCACTCTGTGTGAATCTGGATTCAAAGTCGAAAGAAAAAGCCCAAAGAAAAAGAACGCTAGTTAAACTCAAAGTCAGACGACTTAAGACGGTTAACACGGGGAAATGAAAAGTAATAAAACTGTTCATAGGTCTTTTGAAAACATTTTGCAATTCGCTTTATGAACTAGTCTCACTGCACCGTTTCGAACTAGATTAATTTTAGAGTTGGGTATACACGCAAGAACATTCATCTTTCCACTAAACTGCCAAAGGACAATGCTCATGGATGTATGCAATCCCGTGCTGCTGCATTAAAGTCAAACTTTGTTTTTTATAGACTACACCTAGCATATTAACTCCTACAAAAGTTCTTTTTGTAAAAAAAACCCGAGTTACGGAGATTTCAAAAAAATCGAAGTAACCTAAAAACTAGGTACTTTATTGTGTTTGACATGTCATACCTACACGAACGGCCATTATTCCTCTAAAAAAATGATAATCGTTTGAATAAAAATTCTATAATACTGTATTCTAGTTATTTTTAATTAATGTAGAATCGGCAAAGTATAATTTTTTTACAAGTTTTTTGAAAGACGTGATCTCTTTCAAAATTCAAGGTTTAATCATAACATTTGAAACGGAACGTCATGCAAAGGGAGTAAAACAATATCAACACTTTTTTACTTTAAATTAAATTCCCTGTTCAAAAATCAAATCCGCGACGCATAATGTCGATAAAATTATGCAAAATGATTACTATACGACTTTTGGTCATTCTTCTTTATTTAAATGTACCTAAGGGCAATTTAAAGTTAAGACAACGTCCTAAAAAATTATGAAAATAATTACTATAATATTTTGATCTTGATGCATGAGACTTTTTGGTACGATTTTCAGTCATTGTCTTCTATTTTTTTGAGTAGGCAGAGGTTTACCTGTATTACACTCACATTTCACCAGTTATGTTTAAGTTCCGTGCTATAGGAGGCGAGCCTATTCTCGTCAACCAGTCACGATTTCAGAGTCCGAGCTGCTACTAAGAAATTCCTAATGGAAAAACTCAATAAACTAAATAAACTCATACACGATTTCTCATTCAAGTCCAATTATTTTAAACTTACCACATTACACATACATACACTACATAATACATAAATTACACATACATATATACATTACACATCCCTAAACATTCACTCACCCTCACACACTTACATAAGTTGTCCACTCTATTTTCTGTATAATTTTTACTGTTTTATATTTTTACTTCGTTTCTTTGTGACAATGAAACTGCACTAATACCCCTGCTGTCCCTCGTGGGAACCTGTAACCTACCTTTGTGCAATAACTTTTGTTGGAACACTGGTACTCATAACACAAGTTAGATTTTACTTTGAGTACCAGAGTTCAAAATTCGCTAGTTTTTAAATTTTCTGGTAACACAGTTCTTAGCGTATCAGTAACTATGATACGCTAAGAACTGTGTTACCAGAAAATTTAGCGTAGTGTTATTGTTCACTTTTTTACGAAATAAAGAATTTATTTATTTATTATTTATTTAAACTTTGCGCAACCTGGGAATCCAACGCAGGACCTCATGCTCAGCGGTAGCGCTTACAACCACTATACCAACAAGGCAGACGCTTTTTTATTGTGTGGTTATAACTTTACATTTAAAATAATCATTAAAAATCTTGAGTAGTCACGTCACCATCACATACATAATCAACCTATAATGTTCCCTCTGCTGGGACAAAGACCTCCCCTACATGTATTTGTTCCGAGTCTGGGTGTTTTTCTATCTATAATATGTATGTATTTACAAAAAAAAAAAAAAAATTGTATATAAGTAGTTTATCAGCCATCTTGTTACCATAACACAAGCATTAGGTTGCTTAGCTTGGGACAAATGGTGCTGTGTGAAATGTCCAGGGATATTATTATTATTATTATTAATGGGCCGTAATCCATCACACCGCCAAACCAAAAATAAACCAATAAATCCTATGTATTTTAGGTATTCTCTTTACATAATAAAATAGTAACGAAGTTAAAACTGTATATTGAATTCTAAAAAAAAAGTAATTGCTACGTGGTGTGGGCTCGAGTCGGAAGCCGAAAATATGTAAAGTTTTTAGAATTTATGTTCGGTTGCCTCGATTTATGTATGTTCCATATTAGCGCAAACGGCTGTACAGATTTAAATGAAATTTGGCACACAGGTAGCTTATAACCTGAATTAACACATAGGATACCTACTTTTAATACTGGTAGTTTTCTGGGATATTTCCCAACATCCACGCGGGCAAAGCCGCAGGCAAAATATAGTATTTTATAAATCTATAATTTATTCTGCATTAGTCTATTAGCTTCTGTCCGAGACTTCGTCTGCCCGGATGTTAACTATACCATAAAACACAAACATAGGTGCTTTAGAATAAATTCTATGTCACTTGGCAATGGTGTAGTTTTCAATCAGTGTAAGAATTGTTATAATCGGTTCAAAACTCCCAGAGATTATCTCTCCCAAACAAAAAAAAATTATATCTCATTAGGGGCTAATTTTTCCAACACCAGATAATTTTATCCGAGGAATAAATTTGAATTTTTGACAGTTCTTCTATACAAAATCTATCAGACGTCAATTTTATTCCACGAATAAAAATTATGTGTCGATTGAAAACTCAGCCCTAATGACCTTCATTATATTGAAAGCAGCCACTTATTTTCTCCGTTCAATAATAAGTATCGAGATACTACATAGATGCTGTTAAGAGAAGTTTCCAGGAAATACGATAATGAGATTGGCGCTGTTTTACTAAGAATAATGGACGTATACGATATATTAACTGAAACAAAGAAAACAGCAAACTGAAATGGCAGTGGGCTGGTTATGTTTACCAAAGGACGGATGGCCGATGGAGCAGACGAGTCCTAGAGTGGAGACCGCGTGCCACGTATCGGCAAGCGTAGCGTCACGACGTTTTGTAGCGACGCTGTCGTGCGTTTACGAAACGCGCGACCGCATTGCTACTAACTCGCGTTAGTCGCATTTGCAACGCGCTACAGCATCGCGACTGTATCGATGCAAATCGTAACCGTGTCCGACGACAGAAGTGCGACAGTATCGCGTTTGCATCGCGACTGACAATCGTGGTGTGGGCGAGCACAGCTAGCGACTGTATCGATACGAACGCGCGAAAGCATCGCTACTGCGTCGCTTCAAAAAGTCGCCGTGGGCGAGGGGCCTTAGAAGGTGGCTGGGACACACTGGATGCGGAAGGCGGAGGACAGAGTGTTGTGGTGTAGCCTGGGAGAGGCCTATGTCCAGCTGTGGACTGCGATAGACTGAGTTGATACAATCACAGATAACTTACATAGCTATTATACTTGCTGAGCCCTATCAGGGTCATGTACTCTTAAGTTTTAGCTTAGTCATAGCCTGTAATTGACTAAACGTGTGCAAATAAATATATATTTATAACTTGTTCTGACCATGGAAGAGAAATATGGTTTCAATGGCAGGAAACATTGAAAGCAAGTTTCACTCAAAGGAAACATTTTTAGGCCGATTTTTGAATTCGTAAGTAATGTTATGCATGTATTTGCTTGCTTTCACGAACTTTCTGAACTTTAAATCACCATAATCGCTTTGATTCAGAGATCACTTTTCCTAAATATATTGGAATCGGCTTTCAGTGTATCCGGATGCAAAATAAATACCAGTATTTTACATGGAGCGACTGCCTATCTGACACCCACAGCCCAGTTACTGGGTAATACGATAACCCTTGATAAGACTGGTTGTTAGCCTTTTTGGCTTCTGACGACCCGTAATGACTCTTTTTGATGTAATATCTTAGTACATTATCGGCCTATAACGTTCCCACTGCTGGGACACAGGCCTCCTCTCGGTGAGAGGGAGTGGGCCATAATGCACCACGCGGGCCCAATTCTGGTTGGTGGATAATGTACACTCTCACTTTGTCTAAATTATTGCCGGAGCCAGAACAAAATCTGTAACATTAAATTAAGCGTTATTTATAGGCCTCATGTAGAAAATTAAATAAGCAGGTGAGCAATTTAACAGACAAGGACTACTAAAGGAGCATAATTTAAACCAATAAGTATGAAATATGCCTTCTGTGTATTATTCACGTTTACATCAATCTTCATAAATGTTGTAGATTATTTTCATCGTTCATTCGTCCTTCAGAGGAAAGTGATTAGAATATGTTAGCAAATCAAATCAAAAGTAATTTATTCAAGTTAGGCTGAGAATCAGCACTTTCCGAACGTCAAAATTACAAAAGACAGCCCCCAAAAAACGGCCGCCCTTCACCACTTCCTGGTGCTATCGCTGAGAAGAAGAAGTGGCGCAACACACTCCCCAGCAGCACAGCTGTCTGTTCAGTTAGAAAATACTTGATTGTATACAATACTAGGTAGGTACTGTGTTAAGTAATTAACATTACAAGAAACAGAACATAAAATTAAATTATTTGCCATATGTGAGCTAGCCACGCCAATATACCAACAAATATAATAAAAACTATACATACGTACTCAAGCTAAAAAATAATTAATTAAAATGTAAATAAAAACTTACTAACTAAATAAAAGCCTCCAGGCATAAAGGGCGTGACAGCTTACATATTTAAACATTGCTGGATTCTGTTCACATAGCTCTCACTTACAGTCACAAAATGATAAACCAGGACCATCGAAGTAAAATAAGTTAATACTAATAACAATAACTTGTCAGTAAGCTAATTCTGGAGAAAGAACATAAACATTGTCTTAAGATAAGAATAGTTGGTCGCCCTAATTAAGGGCGACCAACTATTCTTATCGTGTAAGTAGTCGTTGATGGAATAGTTTGCCTTTGAACAAAGTAAACGATAGCATTATCCATTAGCACTTTGAATCTATTTGCATATGAATATTATCGGTTTGCTTAGTGGATTGAATATTGTATGGTGTTTGGCATTAGTTTCCATATAATACAAATGAGAACGATGATTAAATATGAGTGGTGAAACGCCGGGAGGGGACGCTCTAGATGGACATATGTATATATAGTCAAGCTATTGGTAATGTTCTTCAGAAAGCTCAGGTGTGTAGTACTCGCAACGTGCATGTGTGACCTGAGGGGCAATTCTCGTAATTTTAAGAACATTCACATTGTGATCTCAGTGTTAATCTGTCAAAAATACCTCTAATTTCCCTACATTTTTTACATTTGTTGTCGCTGACATGAGATTGCGACTAGATTTTGAACGTTTTTTATTACGAGAATTGGCCTTCAAATGGCTGAACGTAAACGAAGCAAAAATAGTATGTGAGGGTCGTAGAAGATGGCGTTCTGTAGTTTGTGCCTACCCCCATGGGAGGAAGTTGTGAGTTTGTGTTATGTTTTCAAATATCTTCTGCAAAATAAAATGTGTAACAAGAAATTATCAAGAAAAAATATTACCTCATAACAAAGTTACATTCAAAATCAAAAGACATTTATTCAAATTAGGCAGAGAATCAGCACTTTTCGAACGTCAACATTACATAAAACGCTCGCCCTTCACTTTTCTTTTCGATCTGTAAACATAACAGTTTATTTTACCGATGGTAACAAAAGTTACAGAGAATATGTCCCAAACGGAGCTCATCGACTGTAGCCATCTCGCCCATTTGTTGTTTCACGAATTCCATACTTCACTAGTTCAGTGAGCTTGCGTAATGAGACCTGAAACGAAAAAAAAATCGCATAACCTTTAATAAGCGTTCCTATGTCAACACATACTTCTAAAAGATCTGGTTTGCTCTTAAAAGGTAATTGCCACCACAACAGTTCCTTTTATCACTTATTCCTTGGAAAAATACCAAGAAAACGCCATGACAACGAATACAAAAACATTTAATCAATAACAGAAAAAATATTCCCAAAGATAAATCTATGAAGGAAACCCGCGTCAGCGATACTGTAACAAAATGGAAACGTAACAAAATGGAAACGTGACAAAATGGAAACGTTACAGAATGGAAATGTTCACTCACTAAGTAGATAGTCCAATTCAATTTGCTTAGGTTACAGAGGGTTTGAAGTATTAACGGGACTTGTGATGTTGCTATTCATTAATTTTACGAACACACGTATCCCTTATTATAGCGGCTCCCAAAGTTTTGAGTATGAAACGGGTCAATACTTATGCGGTCTGCCGACATTTTCTAAGTGGTCGGGAAGTGGTACTGTATTGATCATATGAAGTGTTTTGTCGGTTAAGGTCGTATTTGACCCTTTTTAATTTGTGGGTTACGTAGAAAACCAAGGTCTCAGATCAAGAGGATGCACAACAGTGTCCTCCTGTGTGCTAATAACACCAAACAGCCATCACAAATAGTCTAACGTAACGATTATGTGAATTTCCTCGCCGACCGTTTATTGTAGTGGTCATTTTAAGTGTCCCATGCTCAGCAGTGAATGTTTACCAATATAATGATATTATGGTACGACTTTTATAACAGACTATAATAACAGGCGTAGTTCGAAGGTTAAGCTACGCTTGCCGCGGTCGGCTCGTTGATAGGTAACCCTTAATTACATAGAGAGACCCCTCCGTGCCTCATAAAGCAAGTTACACCGTTGTTGTCAGCCGTTGGCTGTCATTCGCAGATCTTTGACAGTAATTACGGGTAGTCAGAAGCCCAAAAGTCTAATAACCATTATCAGCCAAGGGGTATCGTTCTACCCAGTGACTGGGTTGTGGATATCAGTAATGCTATTCTGTAAATACCTCACCATGAAAACTTAGGTGAAGTGAGCATCAGATGGAATGACAGCTCACTTTAAGCTCACTCCACTTAAGTTATCACGGTGATCTTTTTACAGAATAGCACCGCAGATAGGCAGTCGCTCCATGTAAAATACTCGAAGCCGACTTTAAAATATGTAGTTGGATAAGGATTAGGCAGATTGATTATGACGCCTGACTCTGCTACTTTTTTGCTTACGCAGCAGGCGAAAAGCGTTGGGCCGCGAACAAAAATGTTGACTACCACTGCCTTTGAACGAGGATATTTTTTATACCCATTACATTTGTGGCCCTGATATGGGTTTTATAAAATTCCGAATGATATTTTAACAAATGTGAGGAAGAAGAGTCGGTCTGTTTTACGTAGGTGTATTTTCATTTTGTTACAAATAGGATTGTTTTCTTTTTATTTTGTTGATCATGAATCATTTATTTTGCCCGCTGAGTAAATAAGGGTCTCATTCGATTTGCTACCGTATATTGTAAAAAATGTGTTTGTTTTTATTGCTGAGATAAATAGGGCCACGTAAAGAAAAAAAAAGATGAATGTTTTTTGATCGATCTTGTTTCTTTAACTGATCGATTATTCTATATAGGGTGGCAGGGACATCGACACGCAAACTGTAACCATGGACTCAGCACATGAGTTTAGACCACATAGCGTAGAAATTTTTCGACGGTTATCAAAAAAAAATCTTCAACATCTTATCAAACATTATAAAAAAGTAACGGTGATGTTTCTTGCCGATTCATCTCCATACGATACCTTTTGGAATGGGCGACCAAAATCAATTCTGTGTTTGACGTTCAAAAGTGCCTTTTATGTTCTTTGAAATAAACGATTTGACTTTATCGTCAAATCGTTTATTTTAGTTTCAATAGAAATAAATTCTTCCTGAAATCGGAAATAGTAAAATGCCACACGAAGAAACCGTATTGCTTCGCTCTGGAAACGGTCATCATCATCTGCCAAGCCTTACTCCAACTATGTTGGGATCGGCTTCCAGTCTCACCGGATGCAGCTGAGTACTAATATTTTACATGGAGCGACTGCCCTCCACAACTCAGCAATACGATACCCCTTGATAAGACTGCTTGTTAGACTTTCGGGCTTCTGACTACCCGTAACGGCTCGGCTGTCAAAGTTCACGAATGACAGCCGGAGCCAATAACTTAACGTAAAAGGTTAAAGCAAAAGGTATGATCTATATTATTTCTATTGATAGGTATCCTGGAAGTGGGAGGCAAAAGCAATTTATAAACTTCCTGCTTATCGGTTCCAACAAAGGGTTTAATCTAATTAGATAGGGTACTCCTTTGTACAACAAAACCTTAATTACTTTATGATAGACTTTTTATAATAAAGTTGAAAATACCCTGCTTTTCTCTTTGTTTATAGATTTTAATTAATATTGTTAAAAAATCGCATTAACAACAACCGAATCTTAGCGTGTCCATGGCCAAAATAACAACGACGGAAAAAATATATTATATGTTTGTAAGTGTAAATCTTATGTTGTAAATTATTCTATAATAATCTTCTTCATTAATATTGTTTTGCTTCGTTAATTTTGTTATTAACTTGTGTTATTTTTTTAAATTGTATTTTATCTAACCTACTTAGTATGTATTTCTGTCACTGTAGTTTGTAAATTGCGCTGTACAACGCCTTGGGATTCAATTCTGTAATGTTGTGCATGAATCTTAAATAAATAAATAAAAATAATATTGTTTTTTATTCAGCAACGCGAATACCGTTCGCTGTTAAGAGCGTTCATCCCGCGCGGGCTGGCAACTTCGTATTTCTAGTGGTTTTTCGTGATTATTTAAGTACTATTTTTAGCAGCCAAGCACTAGATCGTTGGTATTTATTATTATACTAGCAGCGCGCCACGGTTTCACCCACATAAGTATCGATCCCACGGGAATATCGGGATAAAAAAGTATCCTATGTGTTATTCTAATGTAAAAGCTATATACCTGTAAAATTTCATCAACATCCGTTTAGTAGTTTTTGCGTGAGAGTTACAAACATCCATTCATCCATCCTCACAAACTTTCACGTTTATAATATTAGCAGGATTAGTAGGTAGTAGAATACGATTTAATAAGTTTGTATGCTTATTTTTTTACAGTTATTTTGGTATTTACTCCTAAAAATAAACATAATATTGTTAATTATTTTCTATTTGCAGTACTTATTACGGTGAAATATTTTCATTTAAGAGTAAATGTTAAAAATAATTATAAATACCAACGATCTAGTTCTTGGTTGCAAACAATAGTTCTTTGGTTCAAATCAATAAAATAATCACAAAAATCCACTAGATATGCGACTTTACCAGCCCGCGCGGGAGTAACACTCTCTCTTAAAAGTAAATATAAGTTAAAGTTATATGTGGTCGAAGTAGAGAACAGCGGTGTCAATGATGGCGGTGGTGATAACTGTCTTTTGTTTAGTCAGCAACATTATATTCAAAATGTAATTACGTAATTCAGCTGACGTTAATTTGACAGCTAAAACGTGACAATATGGAAATAGGTTAATCCTTTTGATAACATAATCATTTTCCTAACCTTTTCCCAAATAAGTTGGGGTTGGCTTCCAGTCTAACCGGATGTTAAGTAAGTTTATAGGTATTGGGAACGGATCTAGTGGTGAGGTCAATGTACTGCTGCCTGTACCTATCTAAGTAGTAATTTTGTAAACTATACCTAAACAATTGGTGCGTGGTTCTTCGTGCCTTTTCCCAACTATAATAGGGTTGACTTCCAGTTTAATTGAATGCAGTTGAATACCAGCCGGTCGATCCTGTAACCATCTCACCGTGAAAACCTAAGTGAAGTGAGCGTGGAGTGAGCTGTCATACCAACTAATGCTAGGGATTGACACTATTGGCAGCTCACTCTAAGCTCACTTCACTTAACTTTTCACGGTGAGTTTTTTACAGAATCGGCTGTACTTTACATGGAGTGACTGCCTTTCGGACCTCCACAATCCATTTACTGGGAACACGATACCCCTTGTTAAGATTCGTTGTCAGACTTTAGAGCTTCTGACTACCCTTAACGATTGACAAAGATACTACTAATTTATCTCGATAATGGGTGTACATTTTGTTCTGACTTTTGATGTGTGGCAAAAATCTGTGTGTGATAAAAATCCAATAATGACAGCTACCGTTACGGCTTAACATGCTTTCCGAGGCGCGAAGGGGTGTCGGTAATGGATGGTCACCCATCCACGGGCCGACCTCAGCAAGCGTTGCTCAACCTAGAAAATCGACCCGTGCGACTTTTATTGTTTAGCCACAAGCACCTCAAAAACTACTTCCTAAGTAAGAGAGGTTATCAACACCAGATCACAAAATAAATCCGTCTTACATAAAGACACATTGTCCTATATTACGTAACTTAAGCCTATATGGCTATAACAGAGTTTGTCTTCGACCAATATTTACATTTAGTCTTAAAACCGCACATACACAAGTACACATCCTCTATGACAGACGAGTGTGGTAACCACGATTTTGTACGAAAATAAATGGACGATGTTAGGGCACGGTCCGGTAAGCCTGTTTGGGCTACCGAACTAAGCTTTAAGAACAACAACCATAATTCTTGACAGTATATCATGTTGGAATTCCCGCTTTAGATGTATGGATGGTCACATTGGTCACCCTGTATGTGGATGTCCGTGGGAGTTATTTAGCTTTGGGTATTATTTTGGTAATGTTAGCTGTAGAATTTAGGCTGAGAAATAGTTTTATGTACACTTATCATTATTCGTGGGATTTAAGTACTTTTCGGCCTATGTAATAGAATAGAATGCTCTTTATTATGAACAGCAAAATATTACAGATATAAATGTAGAAATTTTACAAGGGGTGACACAATGGGCGGTCTTATCGCTAGAAGCGTTTTTTTAAACACAACCTTCTGGTTGATTTAGAGGGAAAGGGGAGACAAAACTGCAGATAATATGTCGATATTTGACACTTATAATTTTATTTCAGAAAAATGTGTCTGCTCAAAAATGTCAATCTGCCTAGCCTTTTCCCAACTATGTTGGGGTCAGCTTCCAGTCTAACTGGATGCAGCTGAATATAATAATATAATATTTCACATGGAGCAACTACCTATCTACCTCCACAACCCAGTTACTGGGGACGATACCCCTTGGTAAGACTGGTTGTCTGACTTTCGGGCTTCTGAAGACCCGTAACGACTGTCAAAAATCCACGAATGATATCCGGGACCAATGGCTACACGTGCTTTCTGAGGCACGGAGTCGTCTTGGTATGTAAAGATGGTCACTCATCCACGGACCACGCGTCGCTTAACCTGATCGATCCACCCCTGCGGCTGCTATTACTTAGCCACAAGCTCCTCAATTCCTACCTTTAGTGTGATACGCAATTATCCCGCTGATAATCTAATCCAACACCTCATGCTCATCAATAATAGCGCTTGCGACAACTAGACTAACGAGTCAGTTTTTATAATGTCTCATAAAGTCATAATTTTGACGGCACGGTTGGCGCAGTGGTTAAGCGATTGACTGCTGCGCTGCGTGTCGCGGGTTCGATTCCCGCACGGAACAAATATTTGTATGACCTACATGTATTTGTTCCGAGTCTGGGTGTTTTTCTATCTATAATATGTATGTATTTACAAAAAAAAAAAAAAAATGTTTATAAGTAGTTTATCAGCCATCTTGTTACCATAACACAAGCATTAGGTTGCTTAGCTTGGGACAAATGGTGCTGTGTGAAATGTCCAGGGATATTTATTATTATTATTATAATAGATACGATCTATTTAATCTTCTCGAAGGAACTCATGTCGATAATCTTCTTCTTCTCTCTATATACAACTGAATTAATGAACATTAGGAAAGTAGTTTGTTCAGAATCGCTAACTAAATCGATTTCTAACATTTTTAATATCGGTTATCTTTGACCCCAAAAATAATTGAAACTACGTAAATTACTTTCACACTTTCGCTGTATAGTCCAAGCAAACCAAAATGGATGAAGTACCTACTACGCTAGACCCTTTTAAGTGTGCGACTGTGTGCATGTGTAGATTTGTAATGTAACCACAACTTTCTCCTACAGTCAGTATAACTAATTTAATAAAAAAAACAATGTTTTATACATAACAATAAACATTCGGTGTATGTGTTATCATTATAACATAATATTCTAATTGGGGTGTTAGGTATTATGCGTTAATTTGGGGACATGTTGTATAAAGCTGAAGACTTTGTTTGCTTATTTGAACGCACTGATCTCTGTAACTACCAGTCGGATTTGAAAAATTCTTTTTCCATTTTATAGCCCAATTCTCGAGAAAGGCTACTTAACATGACGCTAGGAAACGGACGCTAAATAAAGTCATAAATAACACAATTATAGCGCAGGCAGGCGATGCGATGCGAGGAGGTAGGTCGAAGAAAGCACGGGCAGAAGCTAGTGTCTATTATTAGACACAATCTGTTTAATCTTCTCGAAGAACAATTCCCTTAGGAACTCAAGTCGATAATCAAGTAATATTCTTAGGGTATTCTTTCCCGGATCAGTTTCTTACAAACACAAACTTAATTTTGTTCAGCGAAGAACAATTTAATTCAAAAGCTGAAGTTTTCCTTCTAACCCGATCTTGGAGGAAAGAAAAACAGTGTCTATTTTAGTGGCTGGTGTTTATCATTGAGCTAAGTTATTTAAGTTGAAGGTATTGTTTTAATTAAAAGGTAACTTTAAGGAGTGGATCACGTGGTTTGGTCAATGTATAATATATGTCTTTAATAAAAATTTCAAACTTTTGGTGCGTGGTTCAAAGTCAAATAATTTATTTCAAATAGGCACATAAAAGGCACTTTTGAACGTCAAAAATTACAGTAGAATTAGAATTGATTCTAATCGCCCCTTCCAAAAGGTAGTTTTCGTATCGATCATATCATATGATCGTATTTATCCTTTTCCCAACTATGTTAGGGTCGGCTTCCAGTCTTAGTATATGCAGCTGAATGTCAGTATTTCACATGGAGCCGGCGACTGCCTATCCGACCTCCATAACACAGTTATAGTTCGCGTCAAACTTTATGTCGGCTCTGAAGTGCGCTGCTCGCTGCGCAGTAGCCTACCCCTCACCCCCGCTGAGCCATGAGTTTGTTAGTGCGCGGCGACTCGCCTCATGTTTCGAGCTGCCATAAAGTTTGTTCGGGCTGTACTGGATAACGCGATACCCTTCGCAAGAGAGGTGGTCAGACTTTTAGAAATCTATGTAGTAATTATTATTAATAATAAAACTGAGGAGTTTGCTTGTTTGAATGCGCTAATCTCTAAAAATACTAGTTGGATTTGAAAAATTCTCTTTGCATTTGTTAGCTCAATTCTTGAGAAAGGCTAGGCTAACATTACGCTAGGACCTGAAGGTGCCAAGCAAAAAGAAAAAAAAAACTCGGCAAGAACGCTAAGCGAAAATGAAGTAATAGCGCTGGCAGACGTTGCGATGCGATGAGATGGGTCGGGGAACAAGAAATGAGAATGACCAAAAGTCGTACCAAAAAGTCTCATGCATCAAGATCAAAATATTAAAGTAATTATTTTCATATTTTTTTACGACATTACGCGTCGTGCACGCGTTGAACAGGGAATTTAATTTAAAGTAAAAACGTGTTGATATTGTTTTACTCCCTTTTAAATGACGTTTCGTTTCAAATGATAATGATTATTAGAACTTTGAATTTTGAAAGTGTCATGATCAACTTTCAAAAAACATGTAAAAAAATTATACCTGCCGATTCTACATTAATTAAAAATAACTAGAATATAATATTCATTTAAACGATTATCATTTTTTTAGAGAAATAATGGCCGTTCGTGTATGATGACATATCAAACATAATAAAGTAGGTACCTATTTTTTAGGTTATATCGAATTTTTTTAACATCTCCGAGAACCGGGTTTTATTCCAAAAATAACTTTTGTAGGAGTTAATATGATAAGTGTAGTCTATAAAAACAAAGTTTGACTTTGATGCAGCATGGTACTGGATTCCATACATCCATGGGCATTGTCCTTTCACGGGACAAAGTTGCGGGCAGAAGCGAGTGTATTATAATCATAGCCCAAATGAAGCTCTTTCAACGATCAGGTAAAATTTATGGCGTACGCCAAAAATATTCCACACTCCTTAACAAAACAGACTCCGCAGTCAGCACATCCGTACCATACACAACATACGTAAGTATAACTTTACACTTCGATGAAAGCAATTCAGCGTAACAAATTGTATGAAGCCCTCCAACACGCACTTGACCGACATTTGCCAAGCAAATGTGGAGTTTCGACGTTTTGTAATTAAGTGCAAGTTTGAATGTCAGACGTACTCTTCCTTCTGCGGTCGAATTTTACGAGTTCAGAGAGTGTTTATTTTATGTTGAGTTTGTTCGACATATTCTGTGGTGAGAAATATCTGAGATTCTCAAGTGATTAGGTTTGATGGAAGGGCTAGCGTGGGATATGCCTTAATGTACTACTCATACTAGTCAGTTGCTTGGGCCTGAATTTAGGTTGTGCAATGTTAGAAGTTTTGATGAAGATTGCTTTTGACTGGAGCTCTTTTTGAAATTCTGCGTTGGGCACCATTTTCAGATTGGTTAATGGTTACTGGTGATGAGGGGCTTGTGGCTAAGTAAGTAATAACAACAGCACGGGTCGATCAATCAGGTTAAGCTACGCTTGCCGCGGTTGATCCGTGGATGGGTGATCATCTTCACATACGAAGACCCCTCCATGCCTCGGCAAGCACATTAAGCCGTTGGTCCCGGCTGTCCAGTCTTACCAAAGGGTTATGTTATTACCCAGTAACTGGGTTGTGGAGGTCAGATAGGCATTCGCTCCATGTAAAATACTGGTATTCAGCTCTAACACTACCTACTTACACAAAGTAATTTAAACAACAAAAAGTAATGCGTAGAGAGTCTCTAAGTACTTACAGATTTAAAAAAAAATTAAAAAATAAACGAATTCCAGGATACAAATCTTACAATACTTAAAAATTAAAAACCAAGTAATTAAAAAAAAGCATGAACTTATATTCCTAGAAATTTAATTATGGTTTATTATTAGGAATACCTATTTTTAGTTTCACGGGACGTAAGACACCATAGAGAAGCGGAGAAGCACACCGACATGTGCTCCTCCGTATATCAGACATCAAAATTTCATTATTATTTGTTTAGTAGCCAAGGCGTGAAAGCGTAACAACCACCTGGTCGCGCTTGGCGATGATCAATTCTGCAAACATAATTATTACTGAGCCACTTGATATATTTTTGTGCCAATTGTGGTCACCCATCCTACTTGGATCGTGGTTCCAACTAGGATGGGTGACCACAATTGGGGTTGGGGGTTGCTTAACATGAGTTAGCGCTACGAACACAAAGCCATCGAGCTTCTCACATATTCCTCATTGTATTATATACTTCAATGATTAGGTAATACCTACGGAAAGTTTCAGCCAATTCAACTGATCTGTTATTCTATAGCATTTTTTGCTATTCTTTCTTCTTTATATAACTTTTTTATTTATGAACCGATTGAAATTAAACAAACTCTACATTTTAAGTGGAGCAAACCAAAACGTATTACTGAAAATCGCATTTAAATTGGTTAAGCCGTTTCTGAGATTAGCATGCACAAACGTACAGACAAACACAAAAATACTAAAAATCATTGTTTCGGGTTCTATTTCGTTCACAAAGTCCCCATAATAGTTTTTCTTATACGAGTACATCTTCCATGTACAGACAGCGACCAGTTACGATTTTATTATATTTTGTAACTATTGATTGATTAACTTTAAGAGTGCAGAGCAGGAAACTAATAAAATAATAAATAATTTATTTATTTATTTCGCATTACAAATATTGTTGTGGACAGGAAGTGCTTAGTCTAAAAAATAGGCTTTACATTTGTGAGAGACTGGTGCCCGAAAAAGGCATGAAATACCTGTGTTACGGGTAAAATTATATACAACATAACTTCCCTTGCCATAATTTTGTTCTCAATTCTATTATTACAAATATTAATTCCACTCAGGCATACATCACATGTTGGATTCCAAGTACCAGTTCGTGTAATAATCTTTGATCCTAAGCAATAACTGTGCTTGACGTTTGACACCAAAGGAGAGCCTTCTAGGAACGCAGAATTGCTACAGCGTTACATGCACCTTGATGTCTGAGTACAACACGTATGTAGGTATTTGTTACGTCTGATAGGTTAGCCTTTTGCGCATGAATGAGGAAATTACAACCGCATTTTTATGTCCTTTCCTAGGTTTCCTGGAACAGTTCGCCGAAAGCGAAAAGGCCGCCCATTGTATGTTTTGTGGTCTTAAATGTAATCGTGTGTACAATAAAGTAGGTATACTTATATAAATAAATAAATAATAATAAAATGTCGTGAGGAACGGTTTGAGTATCAATGTGGATGGCTATAAGAATAGGGGAAGATGAAAGAAAAGATGGATGGACTGTGCGAAAGACGGAAAGGGGGCGACTACTGAGATGACGACTAAAAGAGAAGTATGGAAAAAAAGACGCCGATCCCAAATAAATTGGGATGATGATGAAAGGTTTGCCTATATATGTACCTGATTACAGAGAATTTCAAAGTGTAGATATCGGGAGTGTACTACGTGAGATCGACAAATGGATGTGCGAATAACACTTGTGCGACAAAACTGTACTGCGACTCACGATAGTGCGAATGCACGCTTGTGCGACAAGCATATTATTAAGACTTAGTCGACGGAGCTCCGCTTCGCGGGGCCCCTATTTCTGTCTGCAGGGTTTAAAGGAACCTAACCAAACCGAACCTCGGGGCGCCTCTGACGTCGAAGACTTAATATTATTGCTTGTCGCACAAGCGTGCATTCGAACTATCGTGAGTACAGTTTTGTCGCACAAGCATTGCACATCCATTTGTCGAGCTCACGTGGTACACTTGATATCGGTGCATAGCAAAATATCGACGTAGAAAGGGTTACTCTTGTTATGATGAATAAGAAACAGTTCTACAAGTAAGTAGTGTGATGAACTGACGAGCTCATCAATTCTTCTCCAGGAATAAATTAAACCACGATTTATAACGTATGTTCAATAATTATTCCTATAAATATAATATAATAAATCATTCTACGTATTTTATATCTTTTTCATTTGGCTTGTCAACCATATCTGACGCCTAATCTCTTCTAATCTTTAACTAACTTCATGTTTGTCTAAAAGTTATTGGCATAAAATATGTTTAGTGGCAATAACTTTTAACTGGCCCGCGGAGGTTGCATGGTAGCACCAAAATAGGCTATAGACTCCTCAGTAGCATGCCGAAGCTGGATTAAAAGTAATTACAATGGTTTCGTTATTGTCATGCATCAAACATTTCAAAAGGTGTCTTTTTACTTAATGTTAATAACATACACAGTGCCATTCTGCCGTTACTAAATGCAAAAGCGGTATCTCAGGAAAAGCTACTTTTGAGAAAATTTAAGTTTTGCTCATATTCTCTAGTGATTTGAGGTAAAACTGAGACAGGGAAACTTTTTAAGGGTTTTGTTATATGTTTTAAATAAGATACCGCTATTTGGCTTAGCTCATTGAATGCGTATTCCTTTACGAGTCCCGTAAGGTATATACAATTACCTATGAACGATATAATTGTCTACAGAAAAGATGGTTCACAGTTGAACGGTAATACGAAAAAACTATTAGTCGATACCATTATTTAGCAAAAACACGTTTCTTTAAGCTATCCGATGCAATAAAAATCAATTTTACGATTTTTTCGAGATACCGCTTTTGGGCTTAGTACGGCAGAATTGGCTTCACCAATTTCAAAGTATTCCATAAAGAAACATTACCCCCAACACATTTACCATTAGGTTGTGTCCAGTAGAATAATACGAGTGAACACGAGAACAAAAATGTTCACCTCGCTTTGATCAAGAGATCTTACCTACACAGTGAAAGCAGAAGAGGACAAGGCTAACGAAGATCGCTCTCAACAGCTCAGCCCTCAGTCTAACCATTCATCTAAACTAATATTAAAAAGATAAAAGATTTGATGTTCTGTATGTTTGTTTGTTATGCTTTCATGCTTAAATGGATGAACGGATTTGGATAAAATTTGGCTCATGGGTAGACCATGACCTCGATTAGGACATAGAATACTTTTTATCCCGATTTTCTTAAGGCATTGACTGCCACCGAGGTAAAGATTAGATTTTCTATTGTGTCGGTTCGTCTGGCAGTCAACGTGTTAAGTAAAGTTACTCAAAACCAAGACTTTAGCAACCAGAAGACCAACAACGTAAAGTTTTTTTTTTTTAAAAGGGCTCCTTTTTTGGCATTTCGCTACGGAACCCTAAAAACATAGGTATATAAAGTACAAAAAATATACGCAAAAACCTAATAATATCAAGACAGGAGTTTCTTACCATCGCGTGAACGACACTAAACATGCCCAATTTCTTTTATTTCAACATCTATATGGAAACGTTCATTTTCTTCCTCTTCCTTGCGAAACAAATACGTTTGTTTATACATAACCTACATAAGATACTCACTTAGGGGTGCTTTAGGGCTTTTGTGAGGCGACGTTAGGTCCAGGCGAATTTTAGTCACGTTTGCTCGAATCTCGTCTAAAAGACGTATGGCGTGCCGTATTGTGTCGGGTTTATGATGTCATTTGGCTCTTGAAGTTGAGCTATTGTTGTGATTTTTTTAAAAGAAATCTTTATACCTATTTCACATGGAAATATAAAGTTTTATTTTTAAAAATTACTCGGGCTTACATAGAAAAAGAAAACAGTATTGTTGAAGTTCGTTTAATTATCTGTACCTACGCCATAAAATACTAAGTCATTATCAACAGCCTATAGCTGTCCACTGCTGGACATAGGCCTCTCCAATAGCACGCCATTCAGCTTGATTCTTGGCAATTCACGTCCAGCTGCTAATAGCCACCCTGCGAAGATCGTCGCTCCATCTAGCCTGAGGGCGAGTACGTATGTGTGCCCTGGAGGAAGGTCTTTATTTTCATTTACAAGATAGCACTAAAATAACAAAAATATATCCTAAATTAACTGAAACTATTTACAAACTAAAATATAGCGTCGAAAAATTCATCCGCATCGCTGTCGACTGGTAATGTACCCAAGACACTGGCGGCATTGCCACGTTGTACGGCAATGCTTAGCCTCTGGCCAAGGTAAAAGCCAGCCCTTGGGTCATGGGAAGTGTCAACCAGTCTTTTCGAAATTTCCTAAAAAAGACCATGCGCACTCGGACCCCACGACCCGAGGGTTTCAACCCCAAACGGCTCGAAAGTATAATTATTAATAAGGTTTATTATATTTAGCCGCTTGAGGTTTTCCACAGCTGCACCTGGAGGAATCAAACACCACGGTCTTACGGCTCTGTGAGGTCAGTAAATAGGTTTAAGTTAGTGTTTATGTTCCAAATCAAGCAAGGCTCGTTCAGGCAAGCTTCGTTTTAAGTCTACTGACTAAGTTGATGTTTGGTCTAAGAGGTATTTAGATAGATTCTTTGTGTTATTGTGGTGATAAGGTATGATGGGACTGCTATGTATTTTATATAAAAGTTCCTAAATTAAATAAAGACAAAAAAAAACAAGCAAGGCTTTTAAGAAAAACAACCCATTCTGATCTAAGAATTGACTTACAATCATTTTTCAAAACACTATTATCTGATAACCAAGTCTATTTTCACGGCAGAATCTATTTTTCAAACCGTACGTTTCAGTACATTCGCTCTAAAAGCGATATGAGAAAGGCATTATTTCTACGTGTCAGTCGAAAGCTACATATTATTTCCCTTTCTTTCTCGAATTGTAAATGGCGTGTAACGTTTGTTGTTTTCAGCAAATTGCACGCGAAATTGACGTTTTATTTTAGAGTAAGCGTCACTTCAAGATGGTGGATGGAGATGCATTGCATTCTTTAGTCAATAAGAAAACGCTACGATGTGCTGGATGTGTATGCAGATTAGAAAATATTTATTTAGTAGAAGTTACGATACATGACAAAATTTTATTATATAAGCATATCCTTAATAAATATATATATAAATATATAAAAAATATTGACATAATGGCATCCAACTATGGGGCTGTAATAAACAAACATTCCTGAATAAGGTACTCAGGAGCATTGTTAATGCGCCCTGGTATATAAGAAATGACGACCTCCATCGTGACCTAAAAATGGAACCCGTCACCAATATAATCCAAAAATTTGCTGAGGCCCATGAACACAGACTCCACCGACATGTGAACATCGAGGCAATTCAGCTGTTTAGACCAAACAAATATAGTGCGAAGACGAAAACCGACAAAACCTTTTGAGCTAGTGTAGTGTAAAAGTGTAGAAATAATAGTGCCAATGACACACATGAACAAAGTGCTTATATGATCATATCAGACTCTAAGATAGTGGAACGGACTTGTGTAAAGAACAATAAACACTATTCTTAGTTTTAAAATAATTATCACGTAATAAATTAAGTTACATTAAAATTGCTGTTACGTCTTATAGGCTAGATTGTAATTATTTATTGAGAACCTGGTTCTTTTTTTTTTAATAAACGATAAAAAAAATAGTAGAAGTTTAAGCTTTGCGTGGAAGAACTTTTAAAATTTATTTGGTTCTTCTTCTCGTGACTTCGTTCGTGCGAAATTTCGGCCTTCGACCCACTGGGTCGCATCTAGCCTCCCGCGCTAGTACTTCGTTTCCTGGCTTTTATTGTTTTTACTCGGCTCGTCAATAGCCTGTAACCTTTTTTTTTTGGGTGGTAATTCATCAAATGACCTCTCCCGTTCTGGGCTGAGCGGAAGGGCGTGTCAGACTTTTACTGACTAAAACCCACCGGTGTTCCTTCAGTTGCCTGTGCCAGGGGCCACGGTATCTCTTTCGAAGAACCCGCAGCATCGCGCATCGGCCCTGGCGGACCCCGTCAGTTCGTGCTGACATCCCTTTGAGGCGCGCGTGGAACACAACGCCCCGTCGACCCGGGTCTGATCCTTACCGGGCGGCGAGCTGCCCATTGCTCGCCATCCGCAAGCCCGCGCCTGCGGTGGCCGGGAGTCGGCTGTTTGCTGATAACCTGTAACCTTCCATAAGAATTGGGCTATCACATGCAAAGAGAATGTTTCAGTGCTACAAAAATGTTTCAACAACACAATCGACAGACCACTGACACATCTGTAAATTAGTGGAATCAGGTCAATCAAGGCCCTCGAAAAGAAGCCAGGCCTTGAAAATTGTTACGTCAATTGAGCTGAATAAATAAATAAATCTAGACGATCACAAAAACTCCATTCTATCCGTTTCTTCAGCAGATTGCAGCAAAAATTCTATATTTTCTACCAACACTGCAAGAGCAACATTGTGGTGAAGTTAAAAATTATAATTAAAAAACACAACCAAGTTGGAACTAGGTCGAGCGAACTCAAGACTAGAACAAAAACCGATACTACCCACAAAAAATACTGAATAAAAAATTGCCCAGAAAATGGATGTCGCTATTGAGTATATGCGATTTCTAATGTAAAATGGAGTGCAAAATGGAATATGTTACGCGTTTCATAACTCCTTGAAAAATATAACAACAAAACAAAAACATTTCAAAACATTTTTGGTATTGGAAATTTATTAATTTATTTTCTTTTTTATTCCGGGTATTTAATATAATTGAAACAAAATTATTTCATGGGAACTGTGCTGAAAATAAAATTCTTTTTTTTTTAAGTTTGTTAGAGAGGATGCAAATATATATAGGGTGGCAGGGACATCGACGCGCAAACTGTAACCATGGATTCAGCACATGAGTTTAGACTCCATAGCACAGAAATGACATAGAAAAGTGCAATACCTACGTGGTCAAAATGTTTGGAAGAGCAATTTTTTTTAAAAATAACCGACGAAATATTTCAACGCCATGAGGTCTCAACTTTTCGGTAATTCATTTTAACACAGCTTAGTATTACAGTCAACCACAGATCGCTGGAAGTTAATTTGTTTTTGGAAGCTTTATTATTTTCCATAAATAAACTTCTTATACTCAATTAACTAACAAACTATTAAAATTAAAATATAATAACCTAACCAAACTAAAACTATTAATAAACAAAACTATTTGATAAAATGCCTGTAGATGTTTAGCAGTAAACTGTATTTCCAATATAACAATTTATATAGTTAGATAGTTTTAGACAAGAGCAAAATTACAGCCGAGGAGATCCTTTTACTTACTTAATGTTACCAGTGTATATAAACTAGTGCCAAACAAATAAATGTTGCTAATGCAAATGAAATTATTTATGTTTGGATTATTCTCAAACAAATTTATGGCGTCAAAAATAAACTCTATCAAATAATCCGTTATTAGCAAAGAATCAATCAGGTATTTTGGATTTCTTCAGAATTACCTGCTTCAGTTTCAAGGGCTGATTTTTTAATCATCGGATAACTTTATTCGAGGAATAGTTTTGAAATTTCGACAGTTATTTCATTAAAAAAACTGTCAAACGTCAATTCTATTACACGAATAAAAGTTATCTAGCGATGGACAAATCAGCCCTTAGTTTAATTAAGAATCTAGAAATACCCAAAATCAAATCAGCCAAAAAACAAAATTAAGTACCTATTTTTAGTTCTTTGGCGAGCCGTTAAGTTGGCGAAAAAAAGTTACTTTTTATATTTTGTAAATATGAAACAATAAATTAGGAACTGGCCAAACAACAAAAAAACAAAAATAACTCAACATTCTGATTTCCGTCACAAATAAGTAATCCGTCACAAAAAAGCACACAGCAAAACTCGTATCCCTAACTTTTTCTATCATTCGAAAGAAATCGGTCAAAAGAATAAAATAAAACTTTTTTGCATGTTCGAGAGCAAGTAGTCCCTTTGTGCAAGTTTTGGGCTCTTCGCTGTAGATAAATAATTCATATCCGAAATACATAGACATGTAATAGTTTTTCTGTCAATCATACTGATGGTAGTTTGATTTGGAAATGTTGTAATTCCAAGTTTTGGGCTGATATTGGATTAATATTGAGACTTTTTTTGGTTCAAAATAACTCTTCTCAGTAGCAAACGTACTTGAATTTTTTTTATTTATGAATACTATTTTGTAAAACGTGTCAATCCCTTAAAAGTACACTGTCCTTCAAGATACAGGATTTTCCTAGTTGGGAGGCCATGCCTTATTGAAATAACAGTGATGTTACCTAGGCTAATTCTTTTAGTAAAATAAATAATTACTTATTTACTAATAACTTACCTATTATCGTCACTTTGATCACCTTCTAGTCATTGTCGCGTGACAATGAGCCAAATCAATGAGCCTTGAATCGAATCAAAAGAGGATTGAAGATCTTTTTAAGGAGCCTAGCATGTCTACTGTCGCGATATTTTGTTTTTTTTTTCGAAATCGATATTCGATATAGAATCCATCAATTTTCAACATTAATATCTCGGAAACATGACGCTTTGCGGAGTTTGGTCCTAGCATATTTTCCGATTGCATTGATGTCAGCTATCGATTCAGCTAAGTTCATGAGTGAACGCCATTTAAAATTAAAAAAAAATGGCGCTACAGTAGGTATGCCAAGATCTTCAAAGCCCTTTGACATCCAATATTATGAAGTCGCAGAAAAACCTCTTAATTTAAAAATATCATGATCCCATCGACATTCCATTCAAACATGAGATTCCCTTGATGTCTAAGCTGCACTCATCTCGGCCTTAAATTCACGCAAAACAAAAATCCTTTTGCCCTTAACAAACTCTCATAACAACTCTTGAAAACCGAGCGTCAAGTGTCAACGTACCAACATAACGCCGCAAAAAAACGACATAATTCTATTCTAGTTGCCATGTCAAAATCAACGTTTTGAGGTTACCCCATTGTGTACACTTACGTTCACAAGTGGTTTAAGCGTCGCTAAAACATTTCAACTGCTGTCACCAGCAGTAATGCTGACAGTGTTATTAATATTGTCAGTGCAATGACTATTGTTTCGCATGAGAATTTTTATGCGTTCTATTTTGAAAATAAAAGAAAAATGTTGGGTTGTGTTATGCATCTGTCATCGTAGTTGTTAATAAGAGTAGATTATACGTTCCTTTGTTCTTGTTCACTTGGAGGGGCTTGTGACTAATGATAACAGCCGCACGGGTCGATCGAAGGTAAAGCTACGCTTGCCGCGGTTGGTTCATGGATGGGTAACCGTCCATTACATATCGAGTGGCCCTGCTGTCATTCGTAGATCTTTGACAGTTGTTACGGGTAGTCTGAAGCCCAAAAAATCTGTCAACCAGTCATACCAAGGGCACGGTAAATAGATAATATTACCGTGCCAAGAGGTATCGTGTTACTCAGTAACTGGGTTGTTGAGGTCAGATAGACAGTTGCTCTATGTAAATAATTGGCATTCAGCTGCAGCCCGTTAGGCTGGAAGCCGACTCCAACATAGTTAAGAAAAGGCTAGGCAGTTTGTTGTTTTTTTAAACAATTTTTTAAAGTCTGATTAACACAATTTTGTTCCTTATTTGTTTTTTGAAGTATCGTTTGAATTATTTTATTATTTAACAAGCAGTCTGTATCATCAGCTATGTTATCAGCTTGACCATGACAATTTAAATACAGTGATAAGTTTATTTCGCAATACATTCTAAAGTTGGACAAGCGTGATTTGGCGGTAAATACCGATAAAATATTGCTGGTTTATGATATTTAGTTCTTTATTTATACAAACACTATTAAACATCAATAAAATTTTAGAACCTGGATCCGAGAAAAACATCGATACTCAGTGGTCACAGTCTCTTTTTAACCGACTTCAAAAAAGGAGGAGGCTCTTTTGTATGTTAATATATTTTTTTTTTTTATGTAATAAATTATGCGAGGACCATGTAGATTAGTGTCCGAAATGGTATTTTTGAAAGAGAAAGAAAGAAAAAGTATTTAATGTGACATTCATTGTGACACACAGGAAGATCATAAATTAAACTAAAGACAATCATAAAAATGTCAAGTCAAAATTATGTATAAAAAGAAAGTGAAAAACAAAGCGTCCTGGCCAAAGGCTCCTATCTCAGCACGATGCAACGAGAATTAAAAATAAGTGTTGCAGAAGAACCACACAGAATTGAGTGGACCGGTCCAGTCAGTGCACGCATGTGTCAGAAATCGTATAACTCAACTCAACAATTAAGGAGCTCAAGTACAGCCGAAAATACTGCTAAACTTTGTGAGCACGTCCTTACAGTCCCATACACAAACTAAACAAAGTTCACTTTATCATGAATTTCTGTACGGTACATAGCGTACATATTTGTTCATTGGATACTTCTGAAGCAGCTCTAATCTTAAACAGAGAGTACTATTATGTTGGACCCAAAAATTTCGCCTTTAAAGTGGATATGTCGAACACAAAGGTGGCGGCTAGTGAGGGCTTAAACCAACTATAAGGGGTAAAAGCGACACCTGCATTATACGTAAGGCTTATAAACTTAGTTGAGAACAATGTATGATTATGGTTTGTTTAGTTCGGAAGTGATTTAGGAGAAAGTACGACTAGCTTTTGGTTTGCTGGTCGTTAGTATGTTTGCAGTACTTGAAGTCCTGGGTTCCAGTCCCCAGGTCGGGATTTCAGCCTTTGTCCACTGCTGGGCAAAGGCCTCCCTACTCTCCGGAAGTGTTTTAACAAAGTTTTTTTTTATATTTATAAAGGTACACCAACAGCTACCTACTATGTAAAAAATACCTTAAGTTAATATTATGTATATTAGATCTTTTTTTTTTTATGGTAATACGCACATATTGGGTATTTATTTTAGTTTTTCATTAATTATAATACAACACACAGCCACACACATACATTTAAGTAACGACATTTCAGCAATCTTGGAAATAAGTGATCACATCACACATAATAATAAACAAAACTGAAGGCTAGAACATAAAAATTATGGCAAAATACTTCTGTGACTATTACTTCTAGTTCTTACAATCCAGGGCTAATGCGGACTACTGGTCGTTTTTGTCCAGCACATTCTTTCGTCTTCTAAGTGGTCACCTGCGTAAGGCTTATAAACTTAGATAAGTAGGTATAATCACAGAACCTCTTTTAACTGTTCTACACTGTGCCAACAAGACAAACAAGCTAGTCGTACTTTACTCCTGTAAATTACGACTTGTTGGTCTGGTAGACAAAACTCCATTTAACTTTTCTTATATGACTCGTAAAAGTGACCCCAATATCTGGTTTACAGAATAAACAATTTCATTTCATTCAATAGATCATCGCTAGCTTATCGCCAGAGCGCGCAAAGAGAGTTGTTGGTTTTATTCCATTACATATTTCTTAGTCGGAGAGCCAGAGTCTTCATTTGCTCATGATTAATGGCACGAATTCATCTTCTTCGACACGCTGAGAACAAAAATGGCAGTAAGCTTACCCCCTAAGCCCCTATTATAAAACCTTAATATTATATTTATTTAACCTAAGCTTCAAAAGGGTTCATTGTTCTCAACAATATGAAATATTTTACGATGGGACCATTTAGGGTGCGGGTGTATATATACAACATGTCCCGGAATTAACGCACTCCACCAAACACACAATACCATAATAACACTATATCATAATACTTTTTTTTTAGCCTACTTTGCGTTCCACTGCTGGGCGAATGCCTCTCCTCGTTTCTTCCAAACCTCCCTGTCTTGTGTGATCTCTGGCCATGTTGGCCCTGCAACTGTTACCACGTCGCACCACCTTCGCCGCGGTCTACCTCGACGGCGATGTCCTCCCTCAGGTGTCCAATGAGTGACGATCTTTGCCCATCTCTCCGGGTGCATTCGTGAAACGTATCCAGCCCCCTCCCACTTCAGCCTGGCTGTTTTTCCTAAACATCAGCTACTTGAGTTATGGAGCGCAGATACATGCACTGAAATTTTACTATTATGTATAAAATATTATTTATTTATTAAATTAGTTATACTGATTGTGGGAAAACATTGTGGTCACATTACAAATCTTCGGACGCACACAGTCGCACGCGTATAAGGGGGTAGCGTAGTAGGTAATTCATCCATTTTTGTTAGTTTTGACTTTACAGCGGAAGAGTGACTGTAATTTACGTAATTTTCATTATTTTTGGGATCAAATATTACGTAGGTATATTAAAAATAGTGCTAATTCATAAGGTGCATTAATTCAGTTACACTTTGTATACACTTCTGCCTACGGTTCAGGAAATATGTAGATACAGGCGTAATGTTATGTTAGTCGTAAGCTAAATGTTAGATTAGTGGTTTATCATGCTGATTTCCAGTCCATTTGAATGAAATTGCATCGGATATTGCCGTAATCATAGCGATTAGCGACTGAATTGGGGATTGCAAGTGAATTATTGATGTTATAATAGAGGGTGTTATCCGTGTTATTGCAGCAGTAATACACCACTACTTAGTACACTTTTTGAACGTAACTTATCATTAATGAACTAATTCTTTGACGAGACGTTGGTGCCGTGGAATTTCATAAAAAAATATTTCTTCAATACGTCTTCATAATTTGATTTTAACTTGAAACAAGTATTGTTCGCCAAGTGCGAGTGGGACTCGAAGCAAAAACCACCAAAAACATGTTTCTGTGTGTGTATGGAGACCCAACTCTTTGAACTTTTATCTTTATTTTATTTTTATTATTTGTACATAAGTATATATAAATAGTTGAACACACCCTGTGAATATTCCAACTGTTTACCTATTTCGGTTCATGAGACACAGTTCATGAGTACAAACCCGCTGACAAACAGACAGACGGACGGACGGACGGACATGGAAGGCGAAGGGTCTCGTTGGCACTCTTTGGGTACGAAACCCTAATAAAAATGAATGTTGTTCCGCCCTGTACATGTATGTATGTGCTTGAAGTATTAAATAAATATTAAGTAGCAAAAAACAATCAATACATTTTTTTATTCAACATTTCCTTTAACCCGGGCAAATGACGTGAACATAATTACGCCGACGATGACACTGGGTCATCATGACCCAGATTTTGTCAAGTAATTGTCATGAAATTTAAGAAGTTGTCTAAATTTTAATAATTATATATTATACAAGAATTTTTTGCATGTGTAGTAAAAAAGAAATAAATCCAAATGTTTTATAATTCAAACTTTTACTAGCTTTCTTAATAGCGCATGCAAAATCAACTCTGCAAACATAACATTAATATTTTTTTAATTTTTGTTAAATTATTCTAAATAATAATATAAATTAATAATCGTACATAATAAAATAGAGAACAAACAAACTTCTTATCATATAATAGTAACAAATCAGTCCTCTACTTCCTCATTCAGAAACATAGAACTACATACTGCTATTATTACAGCACGGAATCAAATGATTTGGGCAGATGTAAATCTGACATGCATTACAAATATTAAATGTCTTCATATCCCTTTGAGACAGTCATGTTTGACATCTTCTGTAAGTTCCTGTTACTTTCTAGGGACCTCCCTCGAAGGTTCCTAGGTCGGGTCACTCGCAAAACCTGCGATTCGTTCGCGCAACTGTCAAAGCATTTAACCCTTCTTCGTCAGACGATTCTATCGACTCTTCTTACACCGCAAATATTCTCTCAGGGTGGTCTATCAGTGCCATATTAAACAAAAACTTTAAAAAGAACAAGGTGAAATGACAACAAATACTAAATGACCTAATAAAAGTATGTCACAAAAATACTACGCCAGCGATGACACTGGGTCATATTTACCCGTTTCGGGGTGATGCAGTGTATCTCGCTGTGTATGCGGCGTTGCACTTAGCATACCTGCAGTTCGGTTAGAAGCAGGTCGCATCTTCAGCTACACAAACGCTGAAATTGCACGATCGGCGGAAGAAAGAATAATGAAATGACAGATTTAAGTCGCTTCGGGTCAGTATGACCCAGAGTCATTGGCGACGGGTTAAAAAAAAATTATATTGATTGATGATTGGAAAAATAATGACTTTGATACTACTACTAGACCTAGTGAAAACACGGAAATCTACTTATTTGAAAAAGTAAGGCAAGAAAGTAACCTTTGCGAAAATCTAAAAAAAAAATACGAAGACCAACTTTCAAGTTTCATTTCACAGTTCGTTGCGCAATATCACAAGTCGCAACGGAACTGAACAGGAGTGATCGTTGAGAATTCAACGGAAAAAGATAAGAAGTGGAAAAGTTCGCGTATCGTACTTTCACAATTTAGTCATAGAGTTCATTTAGGTATATGACGAAGCGAATGAATTTGAATTTCGGAGAAGTTTGCAATTCTTCGAAGCTATACAAGTGGGAACAGTCAACTGCATGAACATGAGGCACTTGACATCAATTGACAGCACACAACAGTGTAATTCGAGCGCTAAAATATAAAAATAGCAACAATTTGTGAACGACAGCACCTGTTTCGTACTGGAAAATAGCCTCCTCTTTTCGAGAGGGAGTGGGCTATGATCTACCATGTGGGCCCAGTAGTAGTGCAATTATTTCAATCACGTGGGAATATCAGAATAAAAAGTATTTTATGTCTTAATCCTGGTTATGAACTGTGTGCCAAATTTCATTCCAATCCGTGCAGTAATTTTTGCGTGAAAAAGTCAACAAGCATCCATCCAACCATCCTCACAAACGTTCACGTTAATATTATTACTAGCTGCGCTCCGCAGTTTCACCCGCATATGTTTCAATCCCGTGGGAATATCGGGATAAAAGTATTTTATATGTTAATACTGGTTATAAGCCACTTATGTGCCAAATTTCATCCAAATCCGTTCAGTAGTTTTTGCTTGAAAGACTAACAAACATCCATCCACACAAACTTTCACGTTTATAATATTATTAGTAGGATTAAGTAGGATTGATACAGGTTCAGTATTCGGTTGGTGTCCGTCCATACACGATGTCCGTTGTAAACTAAAGTCATGTTTGCGGGGGTAAACCGTCTTGCAACTCCGTTTGACAGAATATACTACGCACGACATATTGGCCGTGTGTAGAACATAATCGGGCATGACAGTTGGGCAAGCTGTTACTCTTATATGTACTGGGTGGCGCAAAAGTAAAGACCCTATTTGGTTCAGCTATAACATTTTTTCTAAATTAGAAAACTAGATTTAGATTTTTTTAAATGTATATTTGTGCCATTAAATTTCGTACCATTAGGATTTAAAGATGATGTCTTTTAAATGGTGACCTCCAGAGTTGATACACATTTGAGCCCTATTTATGACATTTTGCATAACTTGCCGTAACACTTCCTGCGATATGTTCGTTATTTCTTGACGAATGTTTTCTTTTAGAGCTGCGAGAGTCTGTGGCTTGTTCACATACACCCGAGATTTCAAAAAACCCCAAAGAAAGAAGTCTGGACTGGTCAGATCGGGTGATCTTGCAGGCCAAGGCAAATCGCCAAAACGAGAGATAACTCGGCCTGGAAAAGCGTCCCTCACTAAGTCCATAGTGTCGCGCGCTGTGTGTGCCGTAGCGCCGTCTTGTTGAAACCAGATGTGCTCCAGCCCCAATTCGTCCAAACTGGGTATCAAAAACTCACGTAACATGGTTCTGTAGCGTTCTCGTTTGCGTGGCACGTCGCCTCGTTGATGTTTCTGGACACTCTTCCACATCTTCGCGCACAGCATCGATATTTTCAGCTGAACGGCCTGTTCTTGGTCTCCCAGACTTAGGTCTATCCAATGTTGAGCCAGTTGGTTCAAGGCGTGTGGCAAAGCGTCGAATTGTGCGACCAATCGGTGCCGGACGGTGGGGAAATCGTCGACGAAATTCACGTTGTGTTCTTATCACTGATGAATTATTCCGTAAGAACATTGACACAATTATTCCACGTTCTTGGGGAGTAAAACGGTCCATGTTTATTTTCAGTGTATTTTACATTTGTTCACTACACAATTTTCAACAACAGAATGACAGAAAATGTCATATAAAAAAAAAAAAAGTATTTTCTTTAGTGCCACTACTTTTGCGCCACCCAGTATATAGATAATGTGTGGAAGACTTAATAATGTTCTTGTGGTTGCTAAGTCAAACTGTGGTTCAGGGTTTATTGAACCTTTATTGATGTAAATTACTTACGTATCAAATATAATTTGGCAGTATGGTTCCTTAACCTCACCTGTGTTTGACAAATAAATGTTTCTATTCATTCTATACCGATATTGTATTGGACAAAAGGCTGTGTAGGTTGTTCATTACAAAAAATAAAACAAGCAAGACCAAAAATAAATATTTTGTAAACGTTTTTTTATAAACGTTCGCGGATTATCTTGGTACTTGTTGACAGGCCTATTAACACTGTAATTAGAAAATGTTGTAAAAGCCAATTATTTTTAAAAGAGTAACAGTGGAGTTTATTGTCGGCTCTTCTCCATAGGAAACGACCAATTGGAACCGTGCACCTAGCTTCTGGCGTTTCATAAGTGCCTATGTAGGTATGTAGGTATATGTGAAAAAAAATATTTTCATTTTGATTTTTTTTAGTTAAAAAGTCAGTCAGATGTTTTAAATATGTATCCAAGCAAGCCTGGTAATTTTATTTCTCTTATAATTTAGAAAGTCTCTTTCCATACATCCTAATATTATTATATCTTTGCTTTGCAGTAGGACAATTTCATGCTCAATTTATTTTTATTTCCTTTACAAGAAAAGTCTTGCCGTGTACCTACATACCTCGTTACGCCTTTCTGACGTATCTTTCTCCGAGGGGACATGTTCCCCAATTTACCAAATAAATAAAGATGAAAAAAATATAAGTAAAGAAAACAGTTAGTTACATGTGAAGTATCTACTCAATTAAATTATTTCGTTTCTTTACACGGGGTTTGGTCGTGGATGAAGATCACAGTCTATTTTTTGAGTACTCGCACACACTTAGCATAAAGGGTACCTACCGTCTTTGTTAGCACGTGGCAGACGTGGTGGCCTGTCAGCGCAGACTCCGCAGAGTAGCAAAAAAATATAGAAACGTTTGTCGCGCCTTAGTTTGTCTAGCGAAAGTTGTGTAGCGCTATCGTTCGTCGATCAAAAGTTTCGTCGTCCTGTCTTTTGTCGAGAAAACTACAACACACTAACGAACGTCGAGCTTATGTGTTTTCGCACCGTCGTTCGTCGACATATCTTACTGTGACCCCGCTGGCAGCATTGCCCCGTTGTAGAAGTGTCGAACAACCGCTTGAATCGGGCATTATTTATTGATATTTAATAACAAGTAACAAAAGACTCAAATATGTTAGTAACAATTGTTCTTAACAACTACGTTAGTAAATGTAACGTACACACCTAAGGCTGAGGCTACAGTAGGCAGCGATTTGCGATGTGACTGGAAGAGCGAAACGAGATAAACATGGTATGGCTACATTATAAGCGAAAATCTGGCGTATATTCGGTGATGACACATACTAACCAACGAATGAGCAAGAGCGATTCATGCGGCTACATTTAGTAGCACTATTAAACTAGTCGTGCAAGTGAGAAATTCTCTAATAAATTCGCTTCAATTTCGCTGATACGTTGATGTAGCCGATGCCGTGATTACAGTAACGTTGTTCCTATCGCAGAAATAAATCAAAGATCGCTAGTAATATTTGATGTACGGTGTAGCCATGTACGTGAGCATTCATTTATTTGTTTTAATCGCTCATGTGTCGCAGGTCGCGTCGCGGCCTAATGTAGCCTCAGCCTAACACTGCAATATAGTTCATGCGATCCCTGCTACAAGGTTAACACTGATGTGTAAAGATTGCAGCAGTGATTCACATACATGCAGTCCAGTCTGCTCGCGATACACCGCAATATAATGTTGGGGCTGGTCCGCACCCAGCGCACCAGGGAGACGCATCTTTTTCGCAACGTAGCGTAGAAAAAATCGACACGGGCTTCAGCAAACGTCTCTGAAGCGGAACAGCCCCATCCGGAACGCATTATTATTGACATTAGGTGATACGAGATATCGTATTATCGTCTCGTATTATAATAATAATGTAGAAATCTTTGCAAAGTTCTTATAAAGGGTTCCTATAAGTTCCTATTAATTTCTAGAGTGAAGTTTCCCTTATCATTTTGCGCTTAATGCAGTCAAGAGGTTTTAATTTCCAAGAACCCATCTTTGAACAGCATCTTATACAGCGTGTTCTATTTAAGATGCTGTATCCTGTTAACTTTTACAACGTAAAGTGCATAATATAGGGTTTGGGAATTCCCGACAATTTCAAAGTCCCGGGATACGAGACAACCTACAATCAAAATCCCGGGAATTAGCGGGACTTGGAGATTTTTAACAAAACATTTTCTTTTTCTTTTTTTTTAAGAGGGATATATCATAATCACAGATTTGTTTCATAATTAAATAATCTAAACTTAAATCATAAAACAGACTTATAAATCAGTCTTTTAAATAATCAACTAACACATTAATTAGTCTTCTTTGCTGATTTAATAAAATAGGCTTTTAAAAAAATCAGAGCGTCAACAGCTTTGTCCGACAATCTGTTTCTGATTTTTGTAATAATGCCACTGGACAAGGAGAACACTAACAATTTCGACAATCTTGTCTCGTCTCGAGTCTCGACCCAAAAGTCCCGGGACTCGAGACAACTAAAATTACGAAAAGTCCCGGGACTTCGAGACACGAGACGTCCCGGGACCCAAACCCTCTTCCTACATTGTGGGTAATTTATTCTAAAATGTTTTGAAGTTCACGGAAGTGGACATTATGTGTATAATGTGCTCGAAATGTTAATGAATTTGAAGATTATTTTGTATTAGACGGGACCGAGATGAGTAAAATATACCACACACATCGGGTCCAGTTGAAAACCAGCGTCAGGCACTAGTTCTCTGGCATTTTTGCTGAACTGGGTCTTTTTGGCGCAGGCGTGAGGCACACATTCCTGCTAATTTCTTACATCGGACTTTATAATTTTTTATTTGATTTTATTTGTTTTTTATCTGATATACATATGTCTCTGGTGTACTGCGTGTCTTTTAGTCTGTGCTAAATAAATGTATTTTCTTTCTTTCTTCTTTTTATATCTATTTTTTTTTGTTTTCTATGTAAGGTTTGCAATAAAAGTTTAAAGGCGTTGCTTTTATTCACTAATTGCAGTTGAAAAAGGAAAAATGACTGAAAAACGAGAACATGAAGCAAAATTAAAAGTTGTAGCTTGTTAAAAAAAGAACACTTCATTCTACGAGGTACTAAATCGAAATTAATCTATAATAATAATAAAGCTGAAGACTTTTTTTGTTTGAATGCGTTAATCTCTTAACCAGTCAGATTTGAAAAATCTTTTTGCATGATCCTTAGAAGCAGAGGGAAAAAAAACAAAATTAAAAATGTAAAAAAAAACTCAAAGCGAAAACGAAGTAATAGTGCGGGCGGGCGATGCGATACAATGGGGTGGGTCGGGGAGCAAGAAATTTCACGCGGACAAAGTCGCGGGTAATATACCAAAGTTAATATCAAAATACCTAGAAAGACGCTTTGCGATAATGAACAACCGTAATACTTCAAAGGAAAGAGCAAGTATGAAGGATACTATAAGGCCGAAGTCACACAGGCAGGCCCGTGCACATGCTAGGTACCATGTTCTGGCGAACCAACACAAGTTTCTACAATTTTTCCATCGCCAGATAACTTTTAATTGAGACGATGATGACGTCGATGGCGATGACGTTTGACAGTTTTTGTATGAAACAACTATCAAAATTTCTAAATTATTCCTCGAATAAAGTAATCAAATGATTGAAAAATCAGCCCTAAATTGTTAAATAATTTTATTTCCGTAAGTAGGTTTGTACAACCTCTCAATTTTGTTTTAAAAACTAGATCAGGTCGGCATTTCCTATCTGACTACTCGGAAAAGAAAGGCCGAAACAAAGTCAGAGGCCACAGCCTCTTTTAAAGTCCAGACTAATCTTGGTCAGATCATGTGAAGACCATGTAGATTGGTGTCTGAAATGGTATTTTGAGGAAAGAGCCACATAGAGTCTCTCCAAGTGGCGCAACGGACATCAGAACGAAGTTAACAAAATGGAGGACGCATTAAAAAAAAAAAATCCGACCAAGTGCGAGTCGGACTCGCGCACCGAGGGTTCCGTAAGATTTAAAATTATTAAAAATATTTTTATTATAATATGATGTAACTAAAAATTTACGGTTTTCGCAAATTTTTTTTTTATCTGTGCTATAAGTCGTTGCTTCGTACCAAATTTCAAGATTCTGAGCTCGCGGGAAGTATCCTGTAGGTTTTGATTCCCCTGCGAGTGTCGAAAATTTGCGGCATAAACGATTGTATCTTTTGATTTCGTTGGCTTAGAAGATTTGATTTTTTCACAGCTCCAAGGGTCAGTCTACCTGAGTATTTGATATAAATTCCAGCTTCATACCTCCACGAGTTCCTGAGAAAAAGGGTCTTGACAGACAGACAGACGGACGGACGGACGGACAACAAAGTGATCCTATAAGGGTTCCGTTTTTTCCTTTCGAGGTACGGAACCCTAAAAAACAGACATACCAGTCCATAAGTTGTTAGTGAATTAGTAACAAAATCCGCCGAGCAGTGCAGTGTGTAGGAGCTGTGGTGGCCCAGATCTTAGGTTTGTACCATGCAAAGCACCCGCCTGTGAGGCTTCAGCCTTAGTACTTACAAAAGAGTACCAACTGAAAATACTTGGCGCGGCCCACCAAGCACTTGCAAATCACTTTGCACTATTAATAAACTTTTAGACTAGTACAAAAGGAGTCTTAAAATATTTAGTGTTAATAACGGTTACAGGGAAAATTTATGTTGACATTATGCTGCATTGTCTGTTACTAAATTCATTTCAAGGACATAAGTGTATGTTGGTTTTTTAATAGCATGTTTTTCTTCTGTCTTCTTTGGATATTAAAAAGTTTTATTGCCGAGTCTTTTATTAATTTCTGCAATTTCGCCAACTATCGCTTTTTATTGGCTTTTTATCTTCACAGTCATAGTTTCTTTCTAACATGTCTTTCATGAGTTTTAATGATAGCAATTGGACCTTGAGATTCTTAATATTTTCAGAGAGACATCTTTAAAAAATGCCCATTTTTATCTTTTATATATTACTAGTTTCCACGCGCGACTTCGTACGCATGGATATCGGAAAACAATAATGTGTCTCTTTAATAATTATTTTTCTAAAATAAAAGTAGCCTAAGTTTCTCCTTATAACATTAACTATCCGCCAGCGAACGTCCCGCTAAAATTGGTCCAGCCGTTTCTGAGATTAGCCAGAACAAACAGACAGACATACAAACAGACGGACACAAATTTTAAAAACTGTTTTTTTCATCGTCATCAGCATTTCAGCTGAAAGATGTCCTCTGCTGGGCATAGCCAAGCACCTCCATATCGACCGGTTTGGTGCTTCTCGCATCCAACGGGTTCCTGCGGCCTTCAGAAGGTCGTCGGCATTTAATAAAAAGCTGTTATTTTTACATTACAAACAGACACTTCAATTTTATTTATTTGTATAGATTGTTCACAGTTCTGCGCCAATTAGACGCGAAAGATATTTTATTCAAAACGCTACTGTTCTATATTATACTTCTCTGTAATTGAAATCGTGTCATAATTGACACTCAATGTCTATAAAAGCTTTGTTATTTATTATGCAACAAATGGATAATCGGGTACTTGTTCAGTTCTACATTTTCAGTTATGAAGTAAATAAACAAAATAATTTTCGATAATGATCTTTAAAATATTCATGTAAACACGTTCATAATAGCGATGAAATTCGAATCCGCTTTGAAAAATACAGGAATTTCGGATTTAATCTCGCCAATGAATTCTGGTTCAATTCCACCTACTTACAGAATTAAAAGTTTTATCGGTATAATGTTGTTACTGATTTATCCTACTAATATTATAAACGTGAAAGTTTGTATGGCTGGATGGATGGGTGTTTGTTACTCTTTCACGCAAAAACTACTAAACGGAAATTGTATACAGATAGTTTATAGCCAGGATTAACACATACAATACTTTTTATCCCGATATTCCCACGGGATCGAAATTTATGCGGGTGAAACCGCTGGGCGCAGCATATATGTTATAGTGTCTACCTGTGACTTTTAGCAGTTTATTATTAATTATTATGATTTTTATAATATTTACCGTTTTCGACTAAACTGATATTCCAGTCATATCAATTTCAGACTACTACTAATATTAAAATAAGCTTGATTTAGTTCAAGTCCTTTTTCTTTCCAGTACCTACTGCCAACATAATCCGATGTTAACTGGATTAAAATTGTCCTTTACCCTTTAACTAAACCCAATTTGAAGGCCTTTTAGAGAACCTAGATTCAGATTAAATAGAGTAAAGACTGTTTATTTTATTACACAAATAGACAATTTGAAAGGACAATGCATGGAATCCCATACCATGCTGTATCAATGTCAAACTTTGTTTTTTATAGACTACTGCACTACTTATCATATTAACTCCTACAGAAGTTCTTTGTGTACAAAAAACCCGGGTCTCGGGTATTTAAAAAAAAATCGATATGACCTAAACACTATGTAGGTACTTTATTCTGTTCAACATGTCATACACAAACGGCCATTATTGCTTAAGAAAATGATAATCGTTTAAATAAAAATTCTATTCTATTATAATTATTCTAGTTATTTTTAATTAATGTAGAATCTGCAAAGTATAACTTTTTTACAAGTTTTTTGAAAGACATGATGACACTTTCAAAATTCAACGTTATATTAATCATATATCATTTGAAACGGAACGTCATGTAAAGGGAATGAAACAATATCAACACTTTTTACTTTAAATTAAATTCCCTGTTCAAAAATCAAATCCCCGACGCGTAATGTCGTAAAAAAATATGAAAATAATTAGGTACTATAATATTTTGATCTTGATGCATGAGACTTTTTAGTACGACTTTTTGTCATTTAAATTAACCTAAGGGGAATTTAAAGCGAAGAAAACATGCCGAAGATATTTCACTGCGATACGTGATCGCAGTTTAGATCGTTACCTTCATGTAAAACAAATGCCTGCTAATAGGTGATGCAAATGCCTCACTGCGATACATTGCGGGCTGCTTCGGCGCTCGTGATTGGTCAAATCGGTTCCACGCATTCTTCTGGAGCAGTTAGAAACTCAGAACTGGGCACCGAGCTTTCAGGTGCGACTAAACCGACGTGTTCGTATCTTCATCCATGTAGAAATAGTGAGTATCTACATCGAGGTATCGAGATAGCGACCGCGATCTCCAACATCTATGTATGTAATTACCCTAAGCGATACCCATCGTATCGCGTATGCTGTTTTCGTATTCAAAAAGCTATCTTCCTTTTTGCTTCGACGATATTTGGGATACAATCGAAGTTTTGCAGCGTTTCATTTAAAATAATGTTTTTTTTGTGATTTCTTAAATTCTATTATTACGTGTCCAACGAAGTATGTTATTTTTTTTTTGTGTAGGCATCACGCAGGTCAATCTAGAAGATTATCAGCTATTGCGATCGCCTCAATAAATTAAGGCCTCCAGCCAGGGCCTACAACTTATAAACTAAGCGACAACACGCTAAGGGCACCCTGTATGGGGTACGTACCTCGACTTGGGGCATCGCTAGGGGAGAGCAGAAGGGGCAGGCTGGATAGGATCAAGAAGCATGTTATTTTCACCTCACATACATAACATAAACTCCACATAAATATCAAAACGCTTTCTTTCCCTGAGGGTACGCAGAAACTACAGAATACACCTGCTACAATCTTTTGCCTCGTTTACGTCCATACAATTTTAATTCATAGTTAAAATATCCATTCCAGTCTGCTTTATATCAAAATTGGTGTACCTACAGGATTGAAGTACCTACCTACCTACTTTATAATAATTATTATCGTTAATAACAGCATGTAGCTGGGGTTCTAATGGCTGATTTTATCATCAACACGGATATTATACTGAATAGTCTGGTCCGGGTTAAGTGGCTAATTATGACCGCCATTATCACACTGTTTATGCGATGGGTACTGCGATTAATGATTGAGCGTTGATCATTGTCGTGCATGCGTCTCTCTCCGCTGTTTGTGACATATTATCCGTAATTTGTTCCAATGGGGTGGCAATGTAGTTTAGTGAAATGTACAAAAGATAGTTGGTCATAACGGAGAGTTATCTTCATCATCAGCCTGTAATGTTCCAGATGCTGGGACACAGGCCTCGTCTCTGTGAGAGCGAGTCAAAATCAGAGAGAGGCTGAGAATCAGCACTTTTTGAACGTCAAAATTACAAAAGACAGTCCGTAATCCACCACGCGGGCCCAGTGCGGGTAGGTAGATGTCACGTCTTCGATTGTTTGGTCCTAGAACATGCCGGTTTCCTCACGATGTTTTCCTTCGTCGTTTTGAGAGCAGTGGTGATGAAATGAAAAATGATGAAAAATTTACACGAAGCAAAGAAACTGAGATTGGCCTGTGAACTTCTTAAAATTACGAGAATTGCCCCTTTGATCTCATTCTCAGTCTACCTCTAATTTCTCTGCATTTTTGACATTATCGTCGTTGAGATGAGCTGGCGACTAGAGTTTGAACGTTTTAATTACAGAATTATTGACCTTTAGATGTCTCATCCATTTTTTTGTATCGCGAACAGACAGATGATGGCATAATGCGTATTAATGATAACCTGCTAGCAAGTGAATTTCACGGTTATAAAGCAGCTTATGCATACGAGTTTAGCGCGTTAGGTACCGAATTTTAGACGGCCATAGATTCGGTTTGAATGCACGTCATCATGCATAATTTCAAAATTCGCACGTGACTCGCTTGTTTTCAGCCAGATTGTCTACGTCAAATGTAGTGGTGTCCCTGGCACTAACGCCTGAGGGGCAATTCCCGAATTTGAGGAACGTTCACAGTCTGATTTCAGTCTCAATCTGTCAAAAATTCGTGTAATTTCCCTACATTTTTTGCAAGTTTTTAAAAACTAACTAAACTTAACGTTAATTAGAACGCTAATTGAATAAAAAATATAACTCTCCTGAAGCATAATGGTTTATTTTTTTTCGACAAGCATAATTAGTATCGCCCAAAGATAATAATATGAAAAAAGTCTGAACTAAAATTATAATATATATTATAATATACAAGAGAGAGAGAGAGATTAAGAAACAACAACAATCAAAATCACCCGTGTCTTAATAATCCCATAACTGGGTATCCAATAAAAACGTATTAAAAGAAAACCAAACATTATGCTCAAATGTCACGAAGGCTCCACTCATTTACCTTCTTATCCTATATCCAATTATGTTCCAATATACATAATCTCGACGCATTTGACCCGAGGATTACCGAGGAGCCGTCGGCCATTTTACATAAGTCTCGAAAGGAAAATTGGGTGTTCCAAATTTTGTTACCGACTTCGTACCAGCCTATTGCTTTGTGTTTTTGAAGTAAGTTTAATGAATTTTTATGAGCAACGTGAAAGAATCTCTTGTTGTAAGATTTTTTTCTTGGTGCATCAAGTTTATGAGTTTTCCCCTTTTAAGTTTTGTAGTGGGCTTTTATTATTTTATGCATATTTCGAAATGCTTTTAGTTAAATTTGAAATTTCTTTGTGGCCAGCATAATCAATCATGTTTAAATATAGCTAGCCTCGTTGGCTTAAGTGCCCGTTCGCCTGCATCTCGGATGACCTAAAGAATGCCACTGATGATGTCATCAACATGGCCACCTACTGGGCTGCAACTACATTAAAAAAAAACAACGAGTAAGAGTACAGGACATGTCTGCCGCATGCCGGACAAACTGTGGGTCTGAGACAGCGAGGAGGGATCGCGGCAGACCACGTAAGAAATAGAGGGACGAGCTGGATAGGTTCCAACAAAACTGATGATAGAAGGAGTGGAGGGAGGCCTTTGCCCAGGAGTGGGACAGCGTAGCTAGTAAAAAAAAAGAGCACCATCGATACGTCGTCGTATAGTCGTCGTAAGCGCTACTGCTGAGTATGAGGTACTGCTGAGTATGAGGTACTGCTGAGTATGAGCTACTGCTGAGTATGAGGTACTGCTGAGTATGAGCTACTGCTAAGTATGAGGTACTTCTGAGTATGAGGTACTGCTGAGTATGAGCTACTGCTAAGTATGAGGTACTGCTGAGTATGAGGTACTGCTGAGTAGGAGCTACTGCTGAGTATGAGGTACTGCTGAGTATGAGGTACTGCTGGGTTCGAATCCCAGGTCGGGGAAAAAGTTATTGAGTTTTTCCATCTGGAATTTCCTTGTACCACCTTGGAGTCTGGGTTTGCACCCAGTTGATGGCCATATGCTCGCCCACTGTTACAGGAATTGAAAACATAAACAAACTGCCTAATCCTTGGGAATACAGGCGTGTTGTTATGTGTTAGAGCAGTGGTGGCCCAGTTGTAGGTCGTAGGTTCAAACCTGTGCCAAGTGCTTTACTTTGTGTAAATTATTTCATCACCACTGCTCTCAAAACAATGAAGGAAAACAACGTGAGGAAACCGGCATGTCCTAGAACCTAAAATTTTAAGAAATGTGAGATCTACCAACTTGCACTGGGCCCACGTGGTGGATTACGGCCCACTCGCTCTCACCGAGAGGAGGTCTGTGTCCCAGCAGTGGGAACATTGTAGGCTGATTATGTTATGTATGTTTTATGTTAAATTATATAAAGCTAGCATTTATCCATCAGTACAAAGCGCTGGACAAGGTAATCTAACTATACTTACAACAAAAAAACTTGACTGACGCGTTTCAAACACGAACATGTAGCACATATTTCTTATCAAAATATACCGAAACATTCTTCACAAAGTCTGCGAGTCCCAACTGAAATATCCCTGCAGTTGTTATATGAAGTTTGTCGCGATAAGCAAGTTCTATGCCGACTTCCAGTGTGTATATAATGTGCAGTAACACCTGCATACACGAGGAACGAAGGCTGTGACGTCACACACGGAGTATTGAGCTTCTTAGTATGTACAGAGATTTATCTACGACTGTGAGTCAAGCACGAACGCGCGGAGTAAACATTACGTAAATTTGAAAATACTCGTTTCGCGCAAAATATTGACTAAGGTTTAAGACTTTATTCATATTTATGGATGATATACTAATTGTGAGAGAGAGGAGGCACTTGTGGCTAAGTAATAACAGCCACACGGGTCGATTGATCAGGTTAAGCTACGCTTGCCGCGGTTGGTCCGTGGATGGGTGACCATCTTTCCATACCAAGACCCCTCCGTGCCTCGGAAAGCAAGTTAAGCCGTTGGTCCGTCCGGCTGTCATTCATGGATCTTTGACAGTCGTTACGGGTCGTCAGAAGCCCGAAAATCTGACAACCAGTCTTACCAAGGGGTATCGTATTACCCAGTAATTGGGTTGTGGAGGTCAGATAGGCAGTCGCTCCATGTAAAATAGCTACTGGTATTCAGCTGCATCCGGTTAGACTGGAAGCCGACCCAAACATCATCATCATCTGCCTAGCCTTTTCCCAACTATGTTGGGGATATCTGACCTCCACAACGCAGTTACTGGGTAATACCGAAGCCGACCCAAACATGGGAAAAGGCTAGGCAGATGATGGACATACTAATAATTGTGCCTGTCGCAGAAAATTATACCAAAATGCTGAAGGAAAGTTTTATTTTCAATTCAATAATCGTCGGAATTTACGTTACGTCTACGTTGCGCGTTCCTGCTAGGGCCCCTGAACTTATTCAGCCTGTAATGTCCTTACTGCTGGGACAAAATTAATTTCCTTGACTTTATTTAGGTAAAAATCCGTCGTCAGAATCATAACAAAGTATCTCTACTAAATCAGCCCAAGGGACTCAAGAAACTATCAAAGCTTTCTTCCGAAAAAAGGGCACAGGGATGATATTTACGTCAAATATCATTTAGTTCATGTACACGTGTCTTATCTAATTGTCCAGCTTTACTTAGGGTCACCCATACGATACATACTTGGGTACATAGATACCCGCATCCGGGTGACTCAGACATGCTTCATCCGACCATGGAATTCAATGTGTTAGAGGATTGTAAACTATGGAAATATTCGTTAGAAAACCGTACATTTTAATGTAGGATCATTTACACCTCTGCCTTACCCTTCTGGGCGACCCGGCATGATGTTATGATGGCATCATCATCATCATTTCAACTGAAAGACATCCACTGCAGGACATAGGCCTTCCCCAAATGTCGCGACGTCGACCAGTCCTGTGCTACATGCATCCATAGGATTCTTGCGGCCTTTACAAGGTCATCAGTTCACCTTGCGGATGACCTTCTAACGCCTTATGTTGTATATTGTTGTTATTTCCATCTGTTGTGATATTCTCCAAATATTACTTCGAACGTGGAAGGTTTCGAGGGGCGAGTCCCCAATGATTTTCCAAATGACCATTTTAGAACCAAGTTTACCGCTTTTAGGTCGTGTGTGAGGTTTTATGTCTATTATACAAGTTTTTAAAGGCAGGGTTAACTATGTATTGAGTAAGAGACCAATGGTGGAATTAGGCCTCTCCCATAATTATGTATAACTAGCTGCGCACCGTGGTTATCGGAATATCGGGGTAAAAGTATCCTATATGTTAATCCTGGTTATAAAACATCTGTGTGCCTTTCATCCAAATCCGTTCAGTAGTTTTTGCGTGAAAGAGTAACAAACATCCATCCATCCATCCATACAAACTTTCACGTTTAGGATTCAGTGGTAACTGTACAGCATAACAGCATAATCAGCTTAAAATTGCTCCTCTCTTCGAGAAGCCTACCCTATCTACCAGGCGAGCCCAGTGCGGGTTGATAGATGTCACATGTCTTCGAGTTGTTGGTTCTAGGACATGCCGGTTTCCTCACGATGTTGTTCTTCACCGCTTTGAAAGCAGAGGCGATGAAATTATTTACACAAAGTAAAGCGCCTGACTGCGTAACTGTACAGATTGGAGTTATTCAATCAAGCATTCAATCCTTGGCCGATAAGCTTGTTGAATATTCGCCCGAAGAAACCTAAATTATTTTGTAGAAAAAGAACTTCTGTTTTCAGTGTAGAGCCCCAGCATAACAGGCGCGAGACGTGACACGTTTTTAATTATAGCAGGTTGAAGGCCGCTCCTCTCCTGGATTTAATACTGTTATTATTATTCCTTTTATTACTATTATTCCCGCAACCCAATTGCGTAACCCATTTTCTATTAAAATCCGTAGGATTTTATTGGAAATTTACAATCCATTACTTCATATATTATGTTATAATATATACCTAAGCAAGCTGAAGTGGCAATAGGCCAGCCAAACTCAAACTCTTTATTGCATTCATGTGTATACATTTCGTTGTTACAATAGTATAAGTAAGTTCCAACATGAAACCGGCACCCTTATTGCGTAACACACGATCAATCGGAATCGTTTTCATTTTGACAGTTCAAGAATATTCATTGCGTTATTTACGTTGTTGAGTACATGACACATTTTTTGAACATAATTATGAAGCAATTGATTAGCAATTTCCTTCAAAATGATTCAGATTGAGATTGATTGTGTGTTATGCAATTAGAGTGCCGGTTAGGGCACGGCAACATAATAGCAATGTTAACCTAATCTATCTATTAATATATATATATAAATGAATTGACATTTGTTAGTCTCACAAAAACTCGAGAACGGCTGAACCGAGCTGGCCATATTAGCCGTAGAACCGATGACCGTTGGGGTAGACGTGTGACTTGAGGGGAGACCGCGAATCGGTTAACGTAAGGTAGGACGCCCTCGGGCCAGGTGTAGCGACGATCTTCGCAGGATGGCTGGTAACAGCTGGATGAGAGTTGCCGAAAATCGAGTTGAATGGCGTGCAATAGGAGATGTCTATGTCCAGCAGTGGACTGCTGTAAGCTAATTCGTTGACGGCATTGAGATTATGAGTGTGTGACGCAATTATTCCGCTGTTCCAATACCTTTCAGAATTTACTTAAACTTCGTAGACCACTTAACACGACTACGTTACATAACATAACATAAAATCCCGCCCGTATTCCCCGAAGGGCATATACCTGTGGAACACAAAATTCAGACTCCGGGCTGCTTCTGAGAAATTTCGGATGGTAAAACCAATAACACTTTGCTTGGCTTGAAAATTGAACCCAGGAACATTATGTTGCAATGAACAGACAAACTGATACTACTAGAAGGCATGATGCACGATACAGGAATTTTCAGTTCGTGACTGCAACTGAAAAGCGTGTCAATTTATTTTCCTCCTTGTTATAACTTCTACTGTACCAATGAAAAACTACTGAAATTCTCTTTTTCTAGTGTCAAAACTCCTACGGGGATATTTATCTGAAAACGTTTGAATGTGGTAAAAAACTTCTTATTTAAGTAGCTGTAAAAAGTTGACATGAATAGTTTATCGCAACGAACCTAAATAGCATATCATATAATATTATCAGCAATATTATTATATAAGCATAATCAGTCTATAACGTCCCCACTGCTGGGACACAGGCCTCGTCTCTGTAAGAGGACGAACCTATGTAATCTTGTTTAACCCGCCCTCCTTCGCACGGTTTTCACAACATGACAAAACGTCGAGATTTCTTCATTAAACTTAAGTTCAAATTATGAATGTATTATGCACATAAAGTTTCCGGAATAAATTATCTAAATTACGGTGAAAACGATATCAAAATCCGTTGCGAAGTTTCAAAGAACAACGCACAGACACGAAAATTGACTTAAATTAATAATATACAATGTATAGATTCACACGCGTATACTCGTACTGTACGTGATTCCATTAACAATTTCCAATTACATTTGCCGTACATGTATGTAATTCTGAACCAAAGTTTTAACAAAATATTTTAATAAACTTTGCCTTGAACATTGCGGTGATCACAAAATAATATCGCATTTGATAAGAACGACCATGTGACAGCAAGTAATAACAGCCGCACGGGTCGATCGATCAGGTTAAGCTACGGTTGACGCGGTTGGTCCGTGGATGGGTGACCATTTTCACATACCAAGTCCCCTCCGTGCCTCGGAAAGCACGTTAAGCCGTTGGTCCCGGCTGTCATTCGTGGATCTTTGACAGTCGTTACGGGTCGTCAGTAGCCCGAAAGTCTGACAACCAGTCTTACCAAGGGGTATCGTATTACCCAGTAACTGGGTTGTGGAGGTCAGATAGGCAGTCGCTTCATGTAAAATACTGGTATTCAGCTGCATCCGGTTAGACTGGAAGCCGACCCCAACATAGTTGGGAAAAGGCTGGGCAGATGATGATGATGACCATGTGACAGCAGTGATAGTAGAGACCAGTGGTAATGGCGTCGACTTGCGAGTTGAAGGTCGTCGGTTCAAAACCAGCAGTGCGATTCTGTAACCATCTCACCGTGAAAACTTAGGTGAAGTGAGCGTGGAGTGAGCTGTCATTCCAAATAATGCTAGGGATTGACACTACTGACAACTCACATCAAGCTCACTTCACTTGAGTTTTCACGGTGAGATTTTTACAGAATCGACCGGCTGGCAGGCGCTTTACTTTGTGTTAACAATTTTACCGCCACTGCTCTCAAAGCGGTGAAGGAAAACATCGTGAGGAAACCGGCATGTCCTAGAACTGAAAATTCGAATCTACCAACCCGCACGGGCCCGCGTGGTATGTAGATTATTAGCCCACTCCTAATAGAGGAGGCCTGTGTGTCAACAGTGGGAACATTATTGGCTGATTATGTAACCATTTGACACACCCACAATAAACGTTGCTAAAAGATAAGTGGTTACTAGCGACTGTTGAACCAAACGTTTTTAACGTTTAAACGTCACTTAACTTTAATCATCTAGGAACACTTGTTTGTATGTAGGGAGTAAATCTCTGGAACTACCAGACAGACTAGAAAAAATATGTGCGCATTTGATAGCCCAAGTCTCGAGGGAGGCTATAGGCTATTAACATCACGCTATGACCCTTAGGAGCCGAGCAAAATAAAAAAAAAATCACAAAGAACGCTACGAAGTGATAGCGTAGACAGGTGATGCGATGCGACGCAACGGGGTGGGATACAAGGGTGGGGACCAAGAAATTTCAGAATCGCATAAGGTAGTCGTATAAAGAGATTTATTACGACTAGCTTCTGCGATTCTGAAATTTCTATATTAAATCTTCCAACAATATGTAAGAACTTCATCATCCTATGAAACGATTTTCCAATTCCAAAACTTTTTCAATTCCAACCTAATGTATTTTAGAACACATTGCAAACAATGAACATTCACGTTCTAAATTCTCTCTTACATTAAGACCCTGATAGACAGTCTGCCAGTCGGAGTCATTAGTGTTTCTGGCACTTTTCCTCTAAAAATAGACTAAGTTCTGCCAAATTCTTTATGTACCCGTCTGGCAGGAGCAGTTAGGAAAGGGGTTCGTTTTGTTGAAAGGAAAGAGTATTTTAAGTGGATACTTAATAGTGTAAGTTCAAGTATAAAAGAAACCTTGTATTTTTTTTTCTTTTTCTTTTTGTGCTAAATTTTCTTAAGGGGGAAGCGTCAGGGTAGCCTGTGACATTAAATTTTTCTTACGTTTTTTGTAATTTGCAGGTCAATGTCAGGTTGAATGTTGAACAAAATATGATTTGCGAACGTAACAAGTATGTACTTACAGAATTATAAAAATTAAAATCATCAGTAAAACTATTTTTTTTTTTGTGTGAAGTCTTCAAATAACTTCTCCCGCTCTGCCGCGACCCTGGCAGATCAGTACAACCCTCTAAGTTCATATAACCCTATCGACATTATTATATTTGTTTTCTATTAGCCTACATTATGTCCCACTGCTGGACAAAAGCCTCCCCTTGTTTCTTTTAAACCTCCCTGTCTTGTGCGATCTCTGGCCATGTTGGCCCTGCAAATGTTACGTCATCATCGCACCACCTTCGCTGTGGTCTAACTCGACGGCGATGTCATGTACTAATTAATATCAATGTTATATCTTTGACGACACGGTTGGCACAGTGTTTAAGCGATTGACTGCTGCGCTGCGTGTCGCGGGTTCGATTCCCGCACGGAACAAATATTTGTATGACATACAAGTAGTTGTTCCGAGTCTGGCTGTATGTGTATGTGAGTTTAAATGTTTGTAAACGCACCCACGATACAGGAGAAATTTATAGTGCGGTGCAACGTTTTTTTGAAGAAAAAAAAAAAAAAATTGTGCGAAAATTTGAACTTAAAGGGCGCGTCCCCCTTAACCTACTATTAAAAGATCTGAAGTACTTGTTTTTATAGCGGGTCTAATATCTAATGGATTTAAAAAATGGGTTAGACTACAATCATTCTTAAGTGGTGCTACCCACTTTTATCTTTTTAGAGGTGAACTCTTACTTACAGGCTTGTTTGGATAACCTTGTTCGATTATAAAAGATGTTATAGGTTTATAAAAGGATAAGTATATTTATCGAGTTTTCTCAATGTTTGAAGGATTGTGAGAAAATTTAATTGTTGTACGGACGCCAGGCACATCCAGCTACTACAATCCGTCAAATTTCTTTAATAGATTTTCAACTTTATCACTGAAACATTAAGGTTCAAGGTTGATTGGGAAAATTTGACAGTTTCGGGTAGCTTGATGTGCTGGCGTCTGTACCTAAACCCTATCACGGAAAAGTTGTATGTTTCAAGTGCAAGTGGACCGAAATTTGATAAGGATGTTTCGTCAGAAATTCTTGATTCATTGTTGCCTGGGATTGGAGTTTGTTAGTTTGTTTATTGTTTCCCGAAAACAAATAGATAAGACATAAATTTAACATCATGCCTGGTTATCCCGAAAAGTTGGAACACCCACATTACAACCTTGATCAGTGTTAATAATAATAATATATTTTTAATTCAGAAAAAACACATTTAAGGTTCAAAAATCCATGTTCCAACTAAAATTGAACATTATAGATAAAAGTGTGTCTTTGGTGCCTGTACTAATGAATGAAAATCATTTTATCACAGAAACCAGCGCCTTCCACGATAGGTTACATAAAAAAATCGAATATGCTATAGTGAACTCGTAAAAAATACATGTATGGTAATAAAATAGACACTAAAAGTTATTTAAAAATAATAAAAACAATATAAGTACTAAAATTATATTATAATTCTGCTACTTATATTTTATTTGCCAAACTGCAAAATAGTTTGTTAGTCATAGTATTATTTACATCAATTTTAATACAAACTGTGTACACACATGTTTTTCGTGCCTTGATAAACTACGATTTATTGGTCATGTGTCGTCAGCTCGGTGGCAGTGTTTTAAGAATCACAATGGAAACTTTTGACGGACAAATTTTTTCCACGGAGCCGTCTATGCGCCGTACCGTAAAAAAACCGTGCCGTGTACAAAAGGCCTAAAGGATACCAACCTGAATCTATACGTACTAATACATATTATAAAGAGGTAAAGTTTGTGTGTTTGTATGTATATGTAGGGGGTAATCTTCGAAACTACTGATCCGATTCCGAAAATTCTTTCACTAAGAGTTAGCTACAGTGTTGTGGAGTTTCATAGGATATATTTTATGTTAAAACAAGACAATTCACGTGGACGAAGTCGCGGTCCAAAGCCTTAATACTAAAAGCAGACTGATTATGCTCATACTAATATCTTTGTTTGCGTAGGTATATCTATTACAAACATTTATGAGATTAAATATTTACTTTGGGACGGCGTATAGAAATATATTGTACCTAGTACTTATATTATGTCCATAAGTAGCGGTAATAAATTTCCAACTCAGGTGAGCTAAACCTTTTCGAAAACCTGAATAAATCCTACTAATAAATATAAATGTGAAAGTTTGTATTTTTGGATGTTTGTTACTTAATCACGGAAAAACGGCTATACGGATTTGGATGAAATTTACTACACATATAGTTTATAGCCGGATTAACTCATTGTAAGCTTTTTATTGCGGTAGAATCCGTGGGTTATTTTCCAACGTCCAAAAATCGCGGGTGAAGCCGCGGACAAAAGCTAGTAACTCATAAATCTATGTTAGTTTTCCATAGAATTTATAACAAGTCCAAAAATGGCGTGACTTCAAGTAGAAACCATTACCTAATGAAAAGAGCACGAATTATTCAATGTAATTCATTTTATCTAGTTTGTGACACAGGAAGATAAATTAAACGCAAATAAAAGTTAGGAACAGAAGTAGACAGAAATGCTAATGGTTTAAGCGAATTTATTACCTAGTATAAGTCGACTAGCATCTGTCCGCGACTTCGTCCATGTGAAATATTTTGTTCCCCGACCCATCCCGTCGCACCGCATTCTTCTTGCTCGGCTTCTTATCCTATCAACTCAGCCTATTGCAGTCCACTCCTGGACATAGGCCTCTCCCAGGCTGCGCCAAAACACCCTGTCCTCTGCATTCCGCATCCAGTCTGTCCCAGCCACCTTATTTAGGTCGTCCGTCCATCTAGCTAGGGGGCGTCCCACACTACGCTTGCCGATACGCGGTCTTCACTCCAGGACTCGTCTGCTCCACCGGCCATCGGTCCTTCGACAAACATGGCCAGCCCACTGCCACTTTAGTTTGCTTATTCTGCCAGCTAGGTCGGTAACTCCGGTTCTTTTTCGGATAATTTCATTCCTGATTTTTTCTTTCAAAGCGACTCCTTAGGGTTCTAACGTGATGTTAAATAGCCTATCGAATTGGGAATTGAGAATTGGGCTATCAAATGCTAAAAAAAATTTTCAAATCCCACTGGTAGTTCCAGAGTCTAGCAAGTTCAAACAAACAATCTCTTCAGCTTTATTATTAGTCTAAATTGTGCACAATAAACATTAAAGTTAGTAAAGTTAGTTTGGTAATGGATGATAAATTAACCTATTAAGCAATTTACTGTCATGTTAAAAGCCATGATTTGTGAAAATAAAGTTAGTTTATTGGCGTGGAAAATGGCGTTACAATAGAAAGAAAAAAATCGAAATGATATTGTAGAAAGAACAATCATTTTATTTATCTAAACTTTATTTTTATTCCATTTAGTGAACAAAACAATGCTCTAATTATACACCTAAATACAAAAGAAATCAAAACAAAAAAGGACATCACAAAGCCACATATTTTTGTCGCGATCAAATTTCAGTTGCTCAAACAAGGAGACGTATTCTAGCGTATTGTGTAGATCTCAACAACAGACGCGGCGAGATCAACTCACAACAAAGGAGGTAACTCGATACAGAAGGTTCAACACCCCTGCAACGTGCTTACTGCAGAGATTACTTCGAGAGTTTGATCTATAATATGTGTGCTTTTCTTTATTTACGTGTCGACGTGTCGTTTCGTCGTGTCGACGTGTCGTGTCGTGTGTTATGTGTCTTTATAGAGTACTTCGAGGGGTAAAAAAATACCTAGTTTATTTCTAAAACAAAAAGTTCATTTCTCTGTTTTAGAAATAAACTAGGTATTTTTTTACCCCTCGAAGTACTCTATAAAGACAAATAACACACGACACGACACGTCGTCTAGAGGCTAAGTTATACCAGCCACACAGGTTAAGCTACTTTTGCCGCGGTTTCTCCGTGGATTGGTGACAATTTTATATACCAAGACCCCTCCATGCCTTAGAAGGCACGTTAAGCCGTAGGTTCCGGCTGTCATTCGTGGATCTTTACAGTCGTCAGTAGTCTGAAAGTCTGACAATAAGTCTTAGGAAGGTCTATCGTTTTACAGTTGTATCCGGTTAGACTGAAAGCTGACCCTAACTTAATTGGGAAAAGGCTAGGCAGTTGGGGTAAACATAACATACATAAACTCACGCGTTCATCATATGGGAGTAGAAACTACTGAACGTGCTACGATACTTTTATCATCTCACACCTCCTTGTGAGTACCTTTTGCTAGTCTCCTGTGTCGTGTGTTTTCATAATAAACCAGTGAAAAGTACAGTTTTATCGGTGGGCTTACTACGTTGGTTGATTGGTTGTAGAGATAACGCGTATTTACTGGAACAGGTTTGCTCACCAGGTATCTGTCTGGACCAGGCCGCCCTACGCGAGAACGAAATTCATCGATTAGTTTCTATTAAAGAGAGATTTTTTTAATATTTATTATTATTTATACCATTTATGACATTAATAACACTATACAATGTTAACCCTCACATATGACACAATTTTTGTGTTTGAAATTTTAATTTATGATTTCTATAATAATTATTATGTATAATTTCAACATGAATGATGTAACCAATATTTTGTAACAATTTTATGATTTAAAAGAGTGTCCGTGGAGTTTCTTGCCCGTTCTTCTCCATAGGTACCTACGCTTTGGAATGGGCAACTAGCTTCATCTTTCTGAACGACCATTTGAAATAAATGCTTTGAGTTTGAGTTTGAGAATACCCGGCTTTATCATACTAATCTAATAGGCGACATATTCGCCAAAAATGTAAAAAATTATGAGTTTATTGAAAAATAACTTTAATTCCTACATAATAAAGTTCGGTTTACGCTACAACTTCAACCATTTTATAACTTTTCAATAGTGCTAGTCATTCTGAAATCAACTTAATTTTCTTTAAATAAAGTTGATATTTGGTTAACTCAAAATTACGTCAATTTGAAACATAAATAAAATTTGAATATAGGTGAATGCAGGTACCTGGTAATTACATCTCTAATTGGTTGGTTGGTTGCTACTTGACGCTCTTATGTATCGGTAATCTGGAGTTACCTAAAAATACATTATCAACCTTTCTATAGGTAGCATAATAAGCCTACAATGTTTCCACTGCTGGGAAACAGGCCTCCACTCTGTAAGAAGCAGTGAGCTGTAATCTACCACGTGGGCCCGGTGTGGCATGGTAGATGTCTAATGTCTTAGAATTTTTGGCTCTAGGACATGCCGGTTTCCGCACGATGTTATCCTTCGCCGTTTTGAGAACAGTAGTGATGAAATAATTGACACAAAGTGAAGCGCCTGTCTGTCATGCTATAGGTTGTAACATAATGTACATACTCACAGTTATTTTCATTCATTCCTCCAGATCAGAATAAGCATTCCTTTACCATTAGGCGCTGATCTGATTATTCCTCACGAAAGGTTTTATCCACAATTAGTACACAGACACAGTCCCAACTTTAACATAAGACTACAACGATTTAGTGACAACCATGGGTTGGTAATTTCGCCCACATTCATTGATATCATTTTTCCTATAAACACTATACTTCCAATACAAAATAACTATAGAATTTATTGTATTTTATTAATAATATATTTTATTATGACAGCTTTGACAACGACGTTTAATACGTCACCATGGCAACTTTCCTTTCAAATCCTTACCGGCCTGCACCTTTTTAGCTAAATATACATGCATACTTAGCCAAAAAATAACCCTGGCCACTATCATATCTCAAATTCATATTTTCTACATGATATTATTCTACGAGCTTACATTATAGATCCACGCAATGCAAGGATCAGTTCGAGTTTCGCCTCTAAAGCAAACACTTTAAATAAGACCTGATACTCCAGGGCCACCTATCCCGGGAACACCCAGTGTACCTCTCTCCGGTACCTGACGGACCCTTCCTACGCCTCCGTCCTCCGTCCTCCGTGAAGGCCACCTGAATCTATCGGGCCGCACCTCATCCGAGGGCGCCTCACCTGGCGGGCTGACAGCGTCCCCGCCGTGCCTCTTCCTCCTGCTGCCGTGCTGCGTTCTGTCCTGCTGCGTGGGCCCTCCTACGGGTGCCCTCCGTGCTGCACACGCACCAGCATCTGCCCTCACCTGCACTTGCACCTGCACCTGTAGCTGCACCTGCACCTGTACCTGCACCTGCACCTGGACCTGCATCTGTACCGGCACCTGTTGCCAGCAACTGCCTCGCGTCTACCTCCTCAGCTCCAACTGGATCTCCACCTCAGCCTCCTCAACCCACCTATCACGCATCGTCATCCATACACCCCACCTCCCCATACTACACACCACTCTTCAGTTCATCTCCATCTTTTTATTGCTTGTAATTATATCTTTAATTGTTTTCTCTCTCCTTCCTTTCCTACCCTTTCTTTCTTGAATTTTATTACCTCTGATTTTATAGTTAAGCTTTTCTTGTCGCTACACGACAAGGTACTACATTAAAATCAAATAAACTGTAACGACAGATTGATTAATTAATTTGTTCTAGGTATTGTTAACAATTTTCATTAGTTCAAACAAAGGCTGAAACATTTTCAAAATTATCGATTCCAAGTATCGGATCCATTAAATGTTTGTTTTATATTATTGAGTTTTCTTTATGAAAGTACTTTCTTATCGAGATAATAATATGAAAGCGGGGTCTGGAAAATATGTGTACTAAGATAAAAAATAAATGTAATATATATATGTACCAGTCATCATCTGCCTAGCCTTTTCCCAACTATGTTGGGGTCGGCTTCCAGTCTAACCGGATGCAGCTGAATACCAGTATTTTACATGAAGCGACTGCCTATCTGACCTCCACAACCCAGTTACTGGGTAATACCATGCCCCTTGGTAAGACTGGTTGTCAGACTTTCGGGCTACTGACGACCCGTAACGACTGTCAAAGATCCACGAATGACAGCCGGGACCAACGGCTTAACGTGCTTTCCGAGGCACCCCTCCGTGCCTCGGAAAGCACGTTAAGACTTGGTATGTGAAAATGGTCACCCATCCACGGACCAACCGCGGCAAGCGTAGCTTAACCTGATCGATCGACCCGTGCGGCTGTTATTACTTAGCCACAAGTATATATATAATACTGTCAATAAACTCTGTCAGTACGACGTACAGTCAGCCCCAGAAGATGACAAGAATTAATTTGATCATCTACAATTCATGTTCCATAGTGCTGTATGGAACACGAATATCACTGGTGGAGCAGTGGTGGCCCAGTGGTAACGGCCGTGACTCACGAGATGCAGGTCGTAGGTTCGAACCCAGACAGGTGCTTTACTTTTGTAAATTATTTCATCACCACTGCTCTCAAAACGGTAAAGGAAAACACCGTTTCCACCGGCATGTCCTAGAACCAAAAATTCGAAGATATGTGACATCTACCAACCCGCACTGGGCCCGCGTGGTGGATTACGGCCCACTCCTTCTTACCGACAGGAGGCATGTGTACCATTGGGAACACTATAGGCTGATTATGCTAGTACTGTATCAATGAGTAGCTACAATTAGTAATCATACTTAAGTTATTAAGTCAGTGTACATCTTCTTGAGGCTGACTGTTCTGGTAATTTCTATCAAAATGTTAAATACCCTAAATCTTGTGTGTCTAAAAGGCCAGTAAACATAGGGCCATTTTTCTCGTCTTTGCAATTCTAAATAGAAACCCTGAATCTTGATTAAGTGTCAATTAGAAAGCTCGTACATAAAATACAGCTCGTACATAATCATCGTATAATGTTCCCACTGCTGGGACACAGGCCTCCTCTCAGTGAGAGGGGGATACACCACGCGGGCCCAGTGCGGGTTGGTGTATGTCATTATATCTTCGAATTTTTGGTTCTTAAAATACTGGAATGTTAAATATAGGACGTATTTTAACTAACTGGTGTTATTTGGGGAGCACAAATTGTCCGTACTTCGAGATATTTTTGAAGTGGTAAATTCTTTAGCTTACTTACCACGCGCTTACGCTTTCTTTGCTTTTCGTTGCGCTCTTTCTGAACAGTGAACGAAACTGAACTGTCACACTCGGGTCGGTGACGCTGAGTCGGGTATTCTCGGCTCTAGTCGGTCGTTGACGCTGAATCACGAATACTCGACGCTGAGTCGCAAATACTCGGCTCCAGTCGTAAGTTTTCACCTCTATCGTGTTCTCATAAGCACACTCTCTTTTTTCTTCTTCAATCTTATCGGTCTCAGTATTTATTTACAAGTGATCTTCCACCCACCACTTACCAGGAGCTCATAAGTAAGCGCTGATAGTTCGGTAAACCCTCAAGGGAGAGCTCCCGTAAATATATGTACACAAGTATTATTCATCCTGTATTTTAACGCCTGCGAACCAACATCGATGAGCCTCCGGGGCGCAACATTTTCTTCGAGAAAAATAAATGCGGAATTTCCTTGTTAGGAGCAATTTTATTTGATGCGTAAAATTTTACTGCAAGGAGAGCGTTTCTCAGTAATAGTTTCGAAAAAATTGCACGTGTAGGCAAAACTCGAAGCTTTGTATGTGACTTTTACGATAAAGGCTATAGTTTTGTTTTATCTGAACGAAGGTAATGTAGGTACGCGTCTATTAAAGTTACCTACTGTAGTAAAGTAAGACGACCACCACGACGTGATGGTGGTGTACGACCACTTTCATATTAATTGTGATTTAGCACAATATTACAACGCACCCAAGACTTCGTTCTCGTGAGATTTCTTGGACCCCCGACCCGCTCCATCGCAACGCATCGCCGCGCCGAACAGCACCCTAATTGCGTAACACACGATCAAATCGGAATCGGTTTCATTTTGACCGTTGAACAACATTCATTGCGTTATTTACGTTGTTGAGCAACATGACACATTTTTTGAACATATGTATGAAGCAATGGATTAGCAATATCCTTCAAAATGATTCAAATGGAGATTGATTGTGTGTTACGCAATTAGGGTGCTGCTCTACAACTTTGTTTTCACTTAGCGTTTTTTCAGACTCTTTTTCTTTTTGCTCTGCTCCTATGGGGTGCTAAGTAGCCTTCCTCAAAAATTGGGCTATCAAATGCAAACATCATTTTGATAAAAAACAAACAAACTAATTCTTCGCCTTTATTATAAGTATAGATTTTAACGCATCGTGTTATCTAAAACTATGTAAAATCGAACTGGTCCAGTGACTTGCGCATTGCTTGGGTAACAAGTAGCATACACCTTACGCTCAAGTCACTTGCACCGTGTACCGTGTGTATTATTGTCGACCACAAAAAAAAATTGATGTGTTTTTTTTGGGGTTCAATGAAAGTTAAAAAATAAAAAAATATGTTACTATACTTGAGTTGCGTATAATATATGCGTATGTAGGAGTTGAGAAAACATGTTTTCACAAAAAAAAAAATCTGTTTTTTTTTAACCGACATTTGTGAATGCACTAACTGCGTTCGATGACCCCACAAAAAATCATCAAATTAATTTCATTTTCATCGTGTTTAGATTTAGATTCCCACCAATTCTGCGGAGTTTCACTAGCTAATTAATTAATGTCACCCTGTGTAAGGACCATAAAAGACATTAAAAACGCCACACATGACTACTTGGCCGCAAGCTATATGTATATGCTAGTTATATATTTTTGAACATACTTCCCACTCATATTTACTAATTACCACCAACTTTTATACTGACCTTACATGCACATACACTTAACACCCTCACACATTCACACTACTCACACAATCCTACAATAACATCACTTTACATAACACTTCACGAATATAACCACCTTTATTATAGACTTACCTCTCTAATCGAAACTGTTAGCTAATAGTGATATGTATCAACTGAACCTAGATGCCGTTAAATATGATAAATGTTCAAAGGGGTGTGAGCCTGGAGATCTGTCATACAGGTCCCGAACCTAGTTCAGACTCCAGCTCTCACAAAGGTTCTAGCATGAGGCAAAATTGTATATACAAACTACTGTAACAATGTACCTTTATGAGAGAAATAAACTTTATTATTATTATAGTTATAAACCACAGCCAAGTGGTGGTCAAGAAACAGGTCTCACCTCTCCAACCACCTACAAAACAAAACAATATAAAAGAATTTTAGAAAGCTGCAAAACAATTAAATGCACACTTTTGTGTTCTCTTGTTTTATTCATTGCGGTCAGTTCAACGTTGTGTTTGTAACGCTAAACGGACCATTGTTAGCCATTATGTACACCTGTTCACACAGTGGTCCACGATTATATATCCTTTATGTAGTATTAAGTGGACTTTAAGTTAGACAATAGCGTGGAAGTCGTTTATACTAGAGGGAAATAAATGCATTAACATGTATTTTTAAATAGGTATTCCAATGGTTTCTGTTTTATACACGTGTTTATTTGGGGCTTGCCCGGCTAGTTCCGAACTGGAATGAAAATGTCAAAGGCGAATTCGCCACAGGTAGATCGGAAGTTTCATTATAATTAAGGGCGGTCCCCACGGCGAGTTTTTCGTCGCGTTTCGTTAACACACGTCTTAATCGCTACTTTTGACCGATTGTCGCGTTTGCAACGCGTAAAAGAAGTAATTCAGTAGCGATACAATCGCATAGTGCTAAGTCCCCAGTACCACGTACTCTGGCCGCACTTAATGATCTCTTGGACTCTTATCCAACAAACGATCTGTTTGCGGACGAATGGACGAAGATTTTTTCGGCATGTCAAAAGTACTGTGAGAGGGATTTATGAAAGTGTATTTTTACTTGATGATTTTATATTTTATGTTTATGTGTGTATTATATAAACTGTGTCTTTAATTTCTGTAATTGATCTTAAACCGTATTAATTAAAAAAAAAAAAAAATATATTACCTACATATAAATATTGATTCAGCATCACTTCTGCATCGATACTGTATCGCGATAGTGGCGATGCAGAATCGTGGTTACGTGGGCGAAGGTAACGTTGGATTATTCCCAGTTCATGGTTCAACTTCTTTTTACAAAAGTGTCTAACCTCCACATCTCTAACCTTTTCCAATAAAATTAATTTGAAGCAGAGCTAACCATATAAGAGCGGACGAGACAAAATTATACGACTCAGTGCATTTGAAAAGGACTGAGACTTAATTTGATCCTAATTTGTTTCACTTTACTCGCGTGTCTGATTTCAGCTTCCTCAGGCATGTTATCGACGATTCAGGGTAGAAAACTGTATATCCTGAATCCTATACATCATACCTACAAATAAAGGATAATGTAAAAAGAATTCGCGACAGTTGTGAAGTAGTTTTGCATGAAAATTTTAGCAATGTAAAGCGGTATCACCATTTGTATTGATTTTCACGTTTTTCTAGCCGTGAAAAACTACGATTCATCGCCGTGTGTAGGCACGGTCGTTAGTGTTGCATGTTGCATGAAACACTATGGATTTTTTTTTTTGATAGACTCGTTTTCTCTACGGCGCGGTTTATACATGACCCTTATCAACAATCATACACCTTGATAGCTTCACATGGATGTAGACTACAGAGTATAATACCTAATTATTCTAGAATCCCTTAGTAATAGACAGACATACCTATCTCTACTATCTACCGTCTATAAATCCTCAAATTAACTGACTAAGGGCTGGTTTTTCCAACGCCAGATAATTATTCCTCGAATAAATTTAACAGATGATTGAAAAATCACCCTTCAGATATTAACCCTTTTATTCATAAAACGTTTACTTATTCATAAACGCGTGATTAGTGACTGCTTTACCATACAATTTGACGTTTAACCGTTACTTAACTTTAATCATAGTTTATAAATAAACCCGTCCTCACGGACTCGTAATCAAACTGACTAACACCGTGTTGCCTGAAGATAACACGTGTTAGTTAGTTTGATTAAGATAAACCACACTACCTCTAAATAGGAATGTGATGTGTGTGGTAATCTAAACCAGCCGGTTTATTCCGTAAAAATCTCATGCTGAAAATTTAGGTGAAGTGAGCCTAAAATGAGCTGTCAATATTGTCAATCCCTAGCATTAGGTGGAATGGCCGCTCACTTCACTTAACTTATGTGAACTTCACGGTGATTTTTTTACAGAATTCACCGACTGGGTATGTTCTACATATTATGTTTATTTTGGTATGGTTTCCACACTAAGTCCTTCCAGTGGACCATTGTGCGTGGGCCATGGCGACCGCTGGTGGTTATTCCCACCAGCTCACCTCCCTCCAGACCGACTGGTATATTGATAAGACTCAATGCAAAGTGGTATCATCATTTGTATTGATTTCTCCTAATAGGCCCTTTGTTTTCCGTCCGTCTGTTTGCCGTGTCCGCATGTTTTTCTTGCCATAAGAATGTACGTTTAATTTGCCGTGTGTAGGCACAGTAAACAGTGTTGTATGGATTACTATGGAATGGATTTTTTCTACGGCGCGGTTTATGCGTCATACCGTAAAGTATCGGTGCCGTGTACAAATGGCCTTATGGTCATTTGATTTATATTAATCGTGATTCGTGTATAAATCGGCCATAGTCATTTATTACGACCACCTCGGGTGGGAGGGGGGATGTCAACCACAGAGCCGAACTTAAGTTATTATACACCCACTATAATTCGGTTCTAAAGTTTCCTCATTCTCTATTTTATTACATGGAGAAAAGCCAGGCTCAGCACTCTTATAGCCTGTAAAGTTCAGGCTTTATTTAATTTGCGAGTTTTCGACCAACGGCAGGCGACCAAAATTTCATACAAAGTAGAATTTCATACTTTGTAAGCGAAATCCTTAACCAAAGTGAGTTCGAAGTCGTTAACGAATATTTATTTCATTTATTTTGTAGTTTATTTGCGTTTAATTGTACTTAACAGTTGTTTATTTGCAACTTTGTAATCACTTTTATTTAACGTTTTATTGCTACTTTTTCTGTGAGACATAAAAATGTAAGCCAAAGTAGAAAACTTTATTTGTGAAATAGAGTTGTACAAAGTGTATGAAATTAAATAACTGTAGAGATCACTATGTTTGGCCGTAAATGATTTAATTTCAGTAAATAGATTTGTAAAATCACTTTTACACGTAAATCATATTTTTATAACTAGGATAGCTATTGCCCGCGTCGTCTGCGATCCAGGATGAAAAGTAGCCTATCTCCTTACCCAGGTCATGGTCTATATATATGCCAATTTCATCAAAATTCGTTCAGCCGTTTTAACGTGAAAGCGTAACAAACAAACAAACTTAAAACTAACTTATTTAAGATATTAGTAAGGATGAGGTCAGCGTTTCCTATCTGACTACTCTGAAAAGTAAGGTCGAAACAAACTCAGAGGTCACGGTTTCTAGGTCAGATCATGTGAAGACCATGTAGATTGGTGTCTGAAATGGCCTTTTGAGGAAAGAACCACACAGATTGAGTGGACCTGTCCAGTCAGTGCACGCATTTGTCAATAATATTATAATAACATTAATCAAGTATGTAGTATATTAAAATTATAAGACCCACCACATAGACTAATAATATATCATAAATGTAGAAAGAGTCTGCCGACGAATCCGCCGGAAGAGTCTGTCTGTCTCTCTGTCGTCGGTCATGTGTGAGTCTGTTTGTCTGTGTGTGGCTGCGGTTGGTCCACAGATGGGTGACCATCTTTACATACCAAGACCCCTCCGTGCCTCGGAAAGCACGAAATGAATCCATGAGGCCTAAGCCTTTGGTCCCGGCTGTCATTCGTGGATCTTTGACAGTCGTTACGGGTCGTCAGAAGCCCGAAAGTCTGACAACCAGTCTTACCAAAGAGTTGCGTATTACCCAGTGACTGGGTTGTGTATGTCAGATAGGCATTCGCTCCATGTAAAATACTGGTATTCAGCTGCATCCGGTTAGACTGGAAGCCGACCCCAACATAGTTGGGAAAAGGCTAGGCAGAAGATGAAATGTAGAAAGAGTCTTTTGTTTGTACCTCACAAACGAAACTCACACCTTTTTATTTATTAACACGCTTTTATTAGGTCGACCTGTATGTAACTAACTATGTAATGGAATCTAAGGTAACTAATTTAACCATCTTCCAAGGGTCGTAGCGTACTGAAAATTGGCAGCTGTATGTAGTTCTGATGACAATACAATAATATGGTACTGTCGAACTGATCTGATGATGGAGCCGGAAGATATGAACTGGAACTTCATGATGGAAAATCATGTCATAGCTGTTTTGGATTTTTTAGAAAAGTCTTGTAATGAACTTTGACCACGATTTTTTGTTTTTACGTGCATTTATAAAAGCGCGTTTTTCTAGTGTTTTTTAAACTATTAATTTATTCCTATAACGACAGAAACAAAAGAAATTAATAGGATGCGACTTGTCGTGTTGTTTTCCTCCGCTCTTTTGTGTTTCTTAAGTTCAGTTAAAAGTTATTAAACACACAAGAACAATGAATATTAACAGCGTAGCGGAAAGGCGTTTTCGTATGCTTAATTCATCTGTTGACTGTACCTGAGCAAGAACTCAAACTTTTCTAAATAGAGTTTAGAATTTTCTTTTTCTTTTTTTGTGTATGTTTGCGCAGGCGTAACACAAAAACCGCTGGAGGAACGTTGATGAAGTTTTCGCTGTTTCGAGGCCTAATTAAAAATAGCGGTGTATATCTTTATGCTGCCAGATGGAAGATTAAATTAGCAAACCGTCCTTGATGGCAGTATAATTGTAGGCACACAATTAAGCTAGAGTGGATTCTGGTGTGAAATTGGACACACTTTCCTTCTGTAGAACGGGGAGAAAATGGTATAATTTTCAGGAAATATCTCGCCGTATGTCTATTGAAATTATCTGATGGCGGAAACTGAATAACCACTTACTTTTATCGTAGGCATACTCCAACCAAGCATGTAGATTAATGCGTTCAAAAAAACAAACAAACTCTCCACCTTTATTATATAGATATTTTCCATACGACATTGCCTGAATTACATCAAAACACCACTTTTATACTGATCATCAGCGTAAAGTCACCAAAAGAGATAAGTAACCAGGGTCATCGGATAAAGTTGAAGTTTAGTAGGAAACCGATGGATATTAGTTAATGTTTAATTTCATAAAATAAACTGTTTGTTTTCTATTAGTTAAATTACATTTTATTCGAAAACGTCCATCGGTTTCTTAATAAACTTAACTATATCCGACGACTCTGGTCACTTATCTCCTTTGTTGACCTTACGCTGATGATCAGTATAAAAGTGGTGTTTGTCAGTCTATTTTGATGGAATTCAGGCAATGTCGTATGTAAAATATCTACATTATATAATAAAGGTGGAGAGTTTGTTTGTATGTTTGAACGCGCTAATCTCTAGAACTACCGGTCAGATTCGAAAAAATATTTCTTCCTTTTATTTGGTAACCCAATTCTTGAGGAAGGCTATTTAACATCACGCTAAGACCCTTAGTGCTCATTCACATTGACTCGCGGGCGCGGTGGCGGGCGCGGTCGCGAAATATCAAACATATGGCGTAATATCCAAGTGTTCACATACGAAACGCACGTAGCGGGCAAGCTAGCGACTGGCGCGCGCGCGCCGCTCGCGGCAATATCAAACGCGTGAGATGTTTGTGTGTGTTCACGTCGAACTAGCGGCGGAGCGCGCGATTCACTCGCGACGTCAGGTAAGTTTAACCAGTATGAACTTGTCGCTAGAAACGGTCGCGTCACACTCGCGCAAACGCCTGGCGGCCAATGTGAACACGAACTCGCCAAGTCACCGCGCCCGCACCCGCCGCCGCGCCCGCGCGTTCCTATGTGAATGGGGCCTTAAGAGTTGAGCAAAAATAAAAAAATCTGCGAAAACAAAGTAATAGCGTGGGCAGGCGATGCGATGCGACGAGGTAGGTCGGGGGAACACGAAAATTCACGCGGACGAAGTCGCGGACATAACCTAGTCCCTGTATAAGTATCAAAAGTATCTACCTTCTTTAATAGCATAGTATAATGCCCTTTATTGAATCTTAATTTTATGTACTTAACAAAAAACAAACCTTAATTTTATTCTTTTAAAAATAACAGCACATTTTCGGCGATACACAAAATTCATATGAGTGAATACCGGCGAAAGAATGTTTAATACTGGCCTGTATATCTTTCTCCTATGACGTCACATAAATATCATCCTTACGTACAAACTAGTTATGTTCAAGCCTGAATATATGCTTCAGCACGTATCGCAAAAACGGTTTAATTAGGAGCAATTATTCGCTGCAATAATTTACGTAATTACCCCGCAGTCTTGTCTCGAACAGTTTCCTTTCAGTTCACGGGGTATACGATAGCTCGGGGCTATATTTTACGCATGCTAGACTAATATTTTCTGAGTGTATTCACCGTATGATTGGCGGGGAAACAACCAAGTTTCCATTATGTATTTCCGTGACTGAGAGTACACTGTTAAGCTCAAAGAAGGATACCTACTGCTTATCCTCCTGGATTTTATGTTGTATTTCTCTTGACATTCTAAATTTGCCTTTCCATAGGTGAAGAAATTACCTTATTCCTAGCACCTCATAGAAAGAAAGAAAGAAAAAAATTTTATTCTGCACAAACAGAACGCACAATTATAACTAAATAATAATAATTAAAAAAAAAAAAAATAAGTCAAAACACTTAAGATACACATAGCTTCCACAAATGTGCACCGCGCCGTTAGACCTGCAACTATCTTGTCGACCGGCTAACCGGTGGCGGGGACATTGCCGACAACCTGTTAGCATGGATTCAGTACATGATTCTGGACAAATTTCAACGCTGGGGGTTGAAATTTTTCGTCGGTTATTAAAAAAATAACAGCTGTTTTCTACAAAAGTGCAATACTTACGTTATGCAGGGTTATACAGAATCATGTACTAATCCATGATAAACAGGTTGCGCGTCAATGTTCCTGCCAACCTGTATTTTACCGTGGCTTGAACTTTCTCAAATACTTTATGCTGAAGTACGTAAGAAATCAAAAATCAAAAGTCATTTATTCAAATTAGGCTGAGAATCAGCACTGTTTGAACGTCAAAATTACAAAAGACAGTCCCCCAAAAACATCCGCCCTTCACCCCCTTCTAAGAACAAGAAAGTATATACCATTCGCTTGCAATTTCAACTTATTTCAACAACAAACGAGGTGTCGTTACAGTCCTACTGTTCTGGAGTGTCATAGAATACGTGACGTCACTAAATCGAAGATGGCCGACGTTAACAGCCAATTTATCCAATACGACAATACCAAATAAGACCAAATTGTTTCTGAGGTCTTACAGTAACATTATTTTATTTTATTTTGTGTTTATTTCATTGTAATTGTGGGCGGTTGAGTTATTAAGATCGAGTACGTACTGAATTTGGGGACAGCACTTTTATGTAGACCGGGTAGAGACACCACTTCTATATTTATACAAATTATAAATTGACGTCGCTTTTCGTGTTTGTCTGTGTGACCGCGTCGGTCTTCTAAATTAGGCAACAGTTTTGATGCAGTTTTCAACATGATTTAGAGAATTTATTGCATGCAATGCGATGCGACGGTGTGTACCCCGTCGGATTGTATTGCCTGCCCGCTATATTATTATATCTATTGAACTAGATTCAATAGATATTGTTATTCATTTTTGATAAGAATGTAATTTTATTACGATCGAACAATAAAATTGTTGCCATCTTTGGGAGCTTTTCTTCATCCACTGCAAAATATAAAGCATAATCATCCCTTTTATGTTTTGCTTCCCAAGCATTTTTCAATTCCACTCACTTTTCTTCATCTGGCTATAGCCCTTTTAAATCCTGCAAACTGACCAAGTGTTAATCAAAATTATACCTTGTACCACTGCAATATGGTTGGTATTTAATTTCAGTAGGACGAAGGGTGTAAACGTGGAGCCTTTTGATCTTCGAGCAGCCTTCACCTTAAGACTATAAAGACTTGTATGTAATTTAATCATTTCCATCCCTTTGATATAATTTCTCACACCCATTATATTATACTTGAGAAGAAATTTGATAGCGTTACAAACCTTGATGATAAGAAAATTCGTATAAAGGTGAATGTTATTATTTTGCTTTAAATTGTTTATTTTTATGATATAATATTAATATTGCAGATAGGTGGAATATATTTTATCGTATCCCAAAGTTGTAACTCAGCTATATTGTGATTTGAGTGAAATAACAAAAGGCATGTATGCATTCTTTGAAGTCTGTTCGCTTATATATATTATTATGTAGATATTCAATCAACTCAACCGATTGCAGTCCACTGCCAGACATAGGCCTCTCCCAGGCTACGCCACAACACCCTGTCCACCACCTTCCGTATCCAGTCTGTCCCAGCCACCTTCTTTAGGTCGTCCGTCCATCTAGCTGGGGGGCGTCACACAATACGCTCGCTAAAAAAATTATGTAAATATTATGCGGGCTATGTAAATTTTATATTTATATAAAAAATATATTTGATACCTTGTATTCCAGCATTTCATATAATAAGAGCTTATAAATTCTTTCAACTCATGTTCCGATTTTACATAAATATTTCACTCAATAATCAAAAAAAAAAAAATTAAAAAGTCTGAAGTACCTATTTGACTTTAATCACTGACAGTGCCAAGTACTTTAAAGGTTTTTTGTATTCGGTCCATCTGACAATGACCATCATGACTATCCGGCAGGAGTTATAATGTAAATAACATTAAGGGTTTATCATTTTCCTGCCCTGATCCCAATTTATTTGTGGTTGGCGTAACATGTCTCTCTCTATTAATCGTCATCTCGGAAGTCACCCCTTTCTACCCACATCATCTTTCACAGTCCATCCATCGTTTCTGTGGTGTTTCCCTGCTCTTCCCCTACAGCCAAAGGTTACCTTAAGTAGTTTAGACATACTCGTAATTTAAACGAAAACATCCTGTACCTTACTCCTGTAACACGAATCCAATTATTTTTATAATATTCTGCTCCCTTTAGATTATAAAGGTACACACACACACAGCTATATTTTCATTATGCTAAAAGCTTCAGCTTGAAACATATGCTTACCTACTAGACAACTACATTAGTTATTTATTATATGCACTACACATTACCGTTTTCCTTTTGACATGTTTTCGCTGAGAGCATCCCCTCAAGTGGTGGAAGGACATGGAGTAAACATGTCTATGCCCTGTTCTTGAATGATTATGAGGAAACAACAATAACAAGGTATAGGGTGTGTATTTTTTTGGGGGGGCTCGTGGCTACTTATTATTACACACACATATTTCTTGCCGTGAAAATGTATGGTTTATTCAAAAAATCATATCATCATAAATCAAATAATAATTAATAATAATCAAAATCTTTATTGATACAAAAACCTTTGACATTGCTTAAGACTAAGACACATAGCTTCGTTAACTAAAGGTCACACGGATAAGGTAAACCCTGACTCCTAAACTGTTCTGCTGTCACTGTGATACCAAAAACCTTTTATGTTGTGTTATAACATTACAAAAAGCAGTCATTGTTAGAATGAGGGTATGTATGTGAGGGTGTGTATGTAGAAGTGTGTGTAGTAGTGTTTAGTTTTTGTTTAAGGTTGTGTTGAAGTGTTTAAAATTGTGTCGTGGATGTGCTGCTGATATGCTCCACGTAAAGTGAAAGAAGAAAAATTCATATAACAATATATCAGGTTTACCTATATATATTTGTTTATATACAGGGTTATTTGTAAAACACCAACAACCTCTTAAGAGGTCATTGTACTCATCATTATGAACAACTTTTACTATAGGACCAAACCTGAAATCGCGAAAAAAAAAACATCTGCTCCCTACATTTTGACGAGTTATGCGAACGTAAATGTAGGGAACAGCTGATTTTTTTTGCTCTCTCTCAAGACTCTGACAAGAAAGGCCGAAGAAAACTCAGAGTACACAGTCTCTTTCAAAATTCAGACATAATCTTGGTCTGATGTCGTGAAGACCATGTAGATTCCTGTCTGAAATGGTATTTTGAGGAAAGAACCACACAGATTGAGTGGACCTGTCCAGTCAGTACCTAATCATGTAGCTCAACAATTTAATTTCATTAGTATTTATTTTCTCTGAGTTGTTGAAAATTTTAGATGTTAGACTAGCAACCTCTATGCAGGGTTTAGGTGTAATGAATTCGAAAGTACTTGAGTCGTGAAGTATGTCTGTTTTTCCATTTAGCGAGTGATATTATAATGGGTGCTATGTCCGTATTTAGATAGATTGCCTGACAGCTGTACCGTGGTATAAATAAACTGTATAAAATGAAATAAATTCTCTGGAGAGTAGCGAATCATCTGGAAATTAAATTATTTATTTTGTGAATTAGATTTCCTGTCTATTTTCATTCGTATTTTTATTTTTACTTTGCATAAAAAGAAAAATGGTTACACATAACAATTTGTAACCATTTTAATCTAAAAATACTAAAGAGCAACATTACAGCTCTTCAGTTTTTTTAGGGTAAAAATCGGGCATCAAAACCGTTTATCTTGTGTTCGCAAACAGCCTATGTACTGACGTCCATTTATTTATCATACCAATATTTTCCTTTACGGAAGAAATGCGGAATTCCTTTACATGTCATCTTCAGACATCTTCGGTATGACTGACCGACGATCCAAGGTTCATTGTCCGTCCCTTTTTACTTTATGGATCCGTAAATAAAGACGGGAGATGACGTCATTATTCCGTTGGTCATTTGTTTTGCTGGGTTTTATTTTTTTTTCTTGTTTTTGGAACGATATTGTGAATGCTTGGGGATGGGTCAGTAATCGTCATTGGCTGTCATTTTCGTTAAATGATACGTGTTGGGAGTAAGTGTATTCGTAGTTAATGTAGGTATAGTATCTTGTAGCGTATAGTAGTTTAGTCTTCTTAGGATCAAAGTAATGAAATTGTTTCAATTTCAATCGCTGTGGAGAAATATTTCATGGTAAATGTTTTTTAAAGTTTTGAATGCGCCCTGGTATTATAAGAAATGACGACCTTCATCGTGGTTTAAAAATGGGACCCGTCACCAACATAATCCAAAAATTTGCTGAGGCCCATGAACACCGACTCCACTGACATGTGAACATCGAAGCAGTTCAGCTTTTTAGACCAAACAAAAATATAGTGTGAAGACTAAAACGGACAAAACCTTTTGAGTTAGTGTAGTGTAAAAAGTGAAGAAATAATAGTGCCAATTACACACATAATAACACATGAACAAAGTGTTTATATTATTATATTCGTTCTAGGAAAGTGGAACGGACTTGTGTAAAGCACAGTCAACATTATTCTAAGTTTTAAAATAATTATCACGTAAATAATTAAGTTAGATTAAAATTGCTTATTAGTCTTATAGGCTAGATTGTAATTAATTATTCATTCTTTATTCTTTACATTATAGGTTATAAAAAAAAGGTTTGAATGTAAATATCATAGCCAATTTGTATAAGTCCATTCTAATACCTCATTGTCTACTATTGGTAAAACTAATGATTGATATGACACATTACATTCAAAACAAGTGCTGTTTTAGCAAAAGCCAGCCTCATCACTCAATTACATCAGTTACCTTTGTAAATGATTTCGGAGCAGCCAATGATGTGCATCGAATCATTACTGAGGTCCTGTTAGACCAGAATGTCCTTTGATCTCGACTGTTAGTGACAGTATTGTAATGGCTGATTAGGTACCTTTGTCGGTATCCATTCAGTAAGTGTCCTGCTTAGGCGTAATGCAAATGCTAGGTACGGTGACCAAAAGATATAAGTAACCAGGGTCGTCAGATAAAGTTGAAGTTTAGTAAGAAACCAATAGATTATAAACCGATATATATTATGATAATTTGATAAACGAACCGTTTGTTTTGTATTAATTGGTACGTTTTCGTTATAAATGCAGTGACATTCAAACTTAAACTGACAAAGCAAAGTATTAATGTATATGTTGCTGCCAACTAGCTTAATTCGCTTTTCATTTAACAACCTACCTTTTTTACTTAACGTCGCCGTTCAACTAGCGGCCTGAATGACATATTCATTTTAATATGTTAGGTTGGAACTGTGACCAACCATGCCCAAGCCAAATTCGTTGCAATAACTAGACCGGGGACACCCGACCACATGGGTTAGGTTAGGTTAGAACTGAGACCAAACACGTGCGAGCCGAGCGAGTGAAGCAAGCGGTGCCATGGCAGCCGGCGGCCGGCGAGCGCTACTTCCAAAGGCAGTTCGGTAACTTTAAGGCTAATTAAGCTAATTGGTTGTGACAAATATACAGTAGGCTGCACGGAAGTGGCAGCACCTTGAGCTGGCCTAGCGTAGTACGGATCTACAACAGAATAAGAGGCCAACAATTGGATTTGTTATACTGACGTGGGGCCTACGGCGATACGAACGACGAGGTTTTAGAATAATTAGTGTGGTAAGTAAATACACTAATTATTCTAAAACCTTTCTACAACTAACTTCAATTCTTTGTATTATGAAACAAACCATACTCGTCGTTTCATTTCAATCTCAATACTCTAAAATTCTAAGTAGTTAATTTTGTTCCTATTTATACCAAACAGGGTTATGAAGTCGTAAAGTTCTGTTTGTCTTTGTGTAATGTTTAATGAAGTGTATATTATACAGGCTTCATTCTGGTGGTATGTTACCATGGCATATGGTTTTATTGAGAGAAACCGTATAAGGAGAACATTTAACTTTAAATGTGAATATTCTGTGCCGAAATGTTTGAAATAACATGTCTTTGTTTCCCATGCGTGAATTCTTAAGAGACGTTTGAGAGGAAACAACGCAGGAAAAAGACAGAGTATCAAATGACAATTACTTAGGTACCTATGTACAATCTATATATAAAACAAAGTAGGGTTAGGTACTTCATTTACATTTCAAGCTACAACTAGCTTCATCTTTCTGACTGACTGACCCTTTGACAATTCAAAAGTGCCTGTAATTGGTTTAGTTGAATTAAATGATTTGAGTTTGAGTTTCAAGAACGGCTGGACAGATTTTTATGATCTTTGATTTGTTGGATTTGTCTCCGCCCCAAATAGAATAACTAAGTCTTATGTGTGAAGTTTAAGTAGTGTATATATAAAGACTCGCCAGACCCCACAGTCAAACCACTACTCCGGTTTTGTGGGGCTTAGTTTTAGTTTATATTATATAGTATGCTGTGAACTTATAATAAATAATAACTAATAAGATATGGGAAAAAATAACGAGAAAAATAATAACGAAGATCATTTTCTCATATATTTCGTATGGAACAGCTTTTTTGATGATTCTGAGGCGGTACGAAGTTCACCGGGTCAGCTAGTTGAGCAACCGCCATCCACAATAATAATGAATTAACTTTGAACCCATAGTACAGACGCCAATATACAGGTCAAGCTACCAGAGTCTGTAAAATTCTTACAATCAAGCTTGAACCTTAATGCTTTAGCGATAAAGTTGAAAATCTATTAAATAAATTTGACAGATTGTAGTAGGTTGATGTGCAGCAGCTGGCGTCTGTACATTTATATAAATCCTCTTCTGCCACAGTTCTGTCTACTATCTTCCACTGCTTTACAACTTCATTTTTAACTAGCAAACCCGACAGACGCTATCCTATCCAATGTTCAAGAATCCCATAGAAAAAGCATTTTCAGTTTTCCCCGGGAAAATTTTCAAAATTTTCTTTCCCTAAAAAATTTATTCGGGTCCGAATACCCGATGTCCGACCATAAAAAACAGATCTGATGCGCTTACCAACGAACAGAATTTCATATTTATTAACATAGATTTCAAAACTCATCCTAGACAAAGAAAATAAAATCCAACTGAAAACAAAAATACTTCAGTTACTTAGTTTAAATGGCAATATACAGTGAAGCAGTAGTCCCAGAAATCCCAGATTATTTCACGTTTCATTTGCCTGTCCGGTCCGGCGATCCGTTCACTCCATCCGAGTCGCTTCGGACGCTACCGTAATATTTATTACCACTGGTTACTTTGTCCTTTGTGGTCAATATCGCAAATTGAATATGAACGGACACACGAGAGACTCGGCATGATTGCTTAATCTGGTTTACAAATAAAAGAAAAATGTTAACCTATAATTGTCTCGCTGCAGGGGATTTTTCTCGTGAAAGATGGAACGGGAAGGGCATTGATCATCACGCTGGCTTTTGACGTGCTGACGACCTTAGATCGTTTACCTTAAGTTTTCTCAGAATATTTTCTTGGAATAAAACAGCGGGTGGTAAAAACAACGGAGGTCTGTCACCCGCAATTTTCATAGGAAGCGATTTCAGCACCACCCTTATAGTAGGCATACACGTTACGATATACTAGCAATTTCGTTCAAAATCCTTCGGATTGTCATTGAAAGTGCGTTACGCAATTTATTGGGGTGCCGCACCCTAATTTCGTAACACACTTCCAATCACAATCTGAATAATTTTCAAGGATATTGCTAATTCATTGGTTTATTCGCTTAGAAAAATCGGCTGCTCGACATCGTAAATAACGCAATGAATGTTGTTGAATCGTCAAAATGAAAGGCATTCAAACACTCAATCAACTCAGCCTATCGCAGTCCACTGCTGGACATAGGCCTCTCCTAGGCTGCGCTACAACACACTGTCCTCCGCCTTCCGCATCCAGTCCGTCCCAGCCACCACTTTAGGTCGTCCGTCCATCTAGCTGGGGGGCGTCCCACACTACGCTTGCCGATACGCGTTCTCCACTCCAGGACTCGTTTGCTCCACCAGTCATCGGTCGTTCGACAAACATGGCCAGCCCACTGCCACATTAGTTTGCTCGCTGATCACTTTAAAAAATAAAAACAAGTAAAGGGTTGCTTTCAATTTGTAAGCTACATATTTCAGTCGCAAGGCAATATATTATAGAAACGACGACGGGCATTGCATTCCGACATTTTGGATTCGATAAAGGCAAGTTTTGCTTTTGCCTTCGCCAGTTTCTTTGACTATTTTTTAAAGTACGTATTGCTAAGGTTTACACTTTTTAAGTTTTATTTTCTTTTATCTAAATTACGCTTTTCTCATGCTTATCAGGGAATTGGTTCACAAATAATTTTCTAAAGTCATGTAGGTTTATTTACGAAATTGGTAATAACAATAGAAAATATTTATTGTCCATGTAATACAATAAATAGTTACTTACGTTAATACAATATATAATAGTTAAAATGACATGAGTAGCTTACAATATTACCTAGAGCTAGGTTACAATATATTATTTGCTGGTGAATCCCAAACTAGACAGTTCGTCTGTATCTTGGGGTCCGGGTACAAATTCCAATTACTTAATAACTTTCTCAAAATTGGTAGTTTTTAATAAGATTTAGAGAAAATATGCGTCTATGAGAACACCGCCCTGTGGGCATTAATTTTTTCTATATCTACCAACATTTTTTGTAAGTTAAGAGTTGTTCTCAAAAGTTGCGGTGTATTACATTATTTTAGCGTGAGACTCATTTTCACGGGACAATCACTTGGGAACTAAAATTAAGTTCTATTTATAAAACATTAGTTATTTAAAACCCGCGTTTCGGTAAATTAATTTCAAATTCAATTTACTGTTTTCGATAGCGTTCTGGGAATTTATTCATTTAATTTTGCGTGTACTATGAATAGGTAGTTCAACCTTGGAACAGTTGGGCTTTATGGACTCATGCCCGTTTTAACTAACTCTACGCGACGCCTAACGCTCGTTTCCTATAAGAAACAACGCTTTGCTTAATAACGGTAGCATTTTTTGTTGCCAAACTGGGCCTATAAATTCGTATGCTAATTATTCCTGTTATATCTACTTCCATATGGAAGGGTCTAGTATTCATAGCTATGAGGTCTTTGCTCCATTAATGGTACAGATACAAGTGTCTTAATTTTTACCAATAACGGACCGTAAATTATAGGAATCTGCCATAAATAAAAGGGCGTTGTTAGAATTTCGACTCTCGGTTCAGCGCCAATAGGTGAAAATCTAGCAACGCACTTTTATTTACGCTTTCATTTAAGTGTTGCTCACATGAACACTGATGCCCGTTTTCAATAACAGTAAAACATGCATGACTTCCCTTTTTTACTTTTTTCGCGTAAGTAAAACCTTGCACAATCGGACATTGTGGGACAGTTTGTACAAAATATAACGCAAGCAGACGGATACAGTCCGGATGGCCCAGAGCTTGGAAAACATAGAACCCTGAAATCGCTGAGCCCGAAACCCAATTAACCGGTTGAATGCCGTAATTACAGAAACAATTAAAAAGCCCGAAAGTGTCTTGCGTGGATCCACGTTCTTACGACGACGGTTGGGTTGAAAACGTTCAAAATCCAGCCCCAATCTCATCTCAGCGACAATCAATCTCAAAAACTTGTCAAATATGTAGGTAAACTTGAGGTATTTTGACATACAGACTGAGAGTAGAATGCTACTGTGCTTAAAAAACTGGGAATCACCCTATACGCAAACCCTGATTATATTTTATTTTATTTACTAAGGCACAATAAACCGTTACAAATAACAATTATATAGGCTCACAAGTAGTATTAACAATATGGCAGGCCACTACATTATCCGCATGTTAACAAAATTAAGATAAGGTAAAAAGTGCCACAAGATTAGAATTAGGTACTCTTAATATATTAAATAATATGTATGCAAAGATAACACTGACGAACCGTGCCTACACACGGCGTATAAGCTTGCAAGTTGCATTATACGAGCGACATGCGTCGACGACTCAAATACACGAGCGGCAGTTGCCTCTGTCGTCGACGCTCGTGTGTATGCACGTTAAGAGCGTTGACAACGTACGGCATTTCATACAAACTTTCAAGTCCTTGTTTTTCGAAATGCATGAACCGATTTTAATGAAACTTCCTACGCATAAGCAGGATACACAGGGGTTTATTCATAAACGATGACTAAAGTTAAGTAACGTTTAAACGTCAAAAATGTATGGTTAAACAGTCGCTAATCACTACTTAACTTTAAGCAACGTTTATGAATAAAGGGGATAGATCTAAAAAGTAAATCGAGAACATTTTTGAAAAATAGTGATACAGCTAAATTAGACCGATTTTAAATTTTCCATAGAAACAGAGATTTCCAATTATCTTTTTTTTAAATAAGACATTTCGAAAATGTTCTCAACTAACTTTTTAGACCTATGTATTCTGCTTATGCGTATGAAGTTTCATTAAAATCGGTTCATGCATTTCGAAAAACAAGGACTTGAAAGTTTGTATGAAATGCCGTACGCGCCGTAGTAAAACCGTGTCCGTCAACAAGCTTCCATAGTAATCCATACAACACTGACGACTGTGCCTACAATCGGCGACTAAACCGTAGTTTTTCACGGCAAGAAAAACGTGTGTGTACAAACCTTGACCCTCAGTCTTCTCAATATTCCAGGTATTGATTGCCAAACACTTCTCCATATTATTTGGAGATAGTGTGGTTTATATTAATCAAACTAACTTACACCTGTTACCTCAAGGACTCGTACATATAACTAAGTGAGTTAAATTGAGGTCTTATAGCTAGGTATGGTCTGTATGTTACTAAGGGCTTCTTGAATGGTTATTATACTCTGTGGTTTAAATCCAAGTGAAGCTATCAAGGTGTGTGTTAGATGATAAGGGTCCTGTAATTATGAGTTGTGGTTTAGATTTCTATGTAACTATACACTATGGCGATTAGGTTATCAAATTAATTGAAACCACGTATTCTACATAACGTATTTTAAGCATACACAATTAAAATAATTAATAACAATTAACCTTCTAGTCGTGGGACCTTTTTTTCGTTTGAGTATTTATTTATGAATATTTGATAACAATGCTATAAAGTTTGTGTTGAATTGTTGATACAAACGCCCCGCGCGTGTCTAGTGCCTTATTATTATTTCGTGACAATGTTTAAGGTATTAGTTTTGTTTGAAAAAAAAATTTCTGACAAATTTTGCAATTTTACACAAAATAAATAGCATCGTATACAAAATGTTGTATCGTAGCATAGCACCAGCACAATCAGCCTACAATGTTCCAGCGCGTTGTCGCGGCCGTTATCACTGGTTGGTTCCGTACAATACTTAATTAGACGGTAGTGTATGAATTGGTGGTTTTCTGTCCTATAAGAGTGTAATCGTGAGTTCCTTTTTTTAGCCTGTATTGTTTCCCACTGCTGGGCAAAGGTCTCCCCTTTTTTCTTCCAAACCTCCCTGTCTTGTGCGATCTCTGCCCATGTTGGCCATGCAAATCGTGAGGTGTACGTTTTAAAAATAAACTGCCGAAAAGGGTCTCGTACCTATTAATAGATATTTGTCGAGACTTGTGTGGGAAGTGTTCGTAAGCAGCTTCTGTTTGGCATCTTTTGAGGAAACTCTCTGTAAGTCTTCACACGAGTAGGTACACACTTACCTACTCAGCCGATCACGTAACCTTGCCGTCTGACCTTTAAAGAGTTTACGAAAATGGTTCCAAAAATAACCATGTAGACAAATATTTAGGTTACAAAGAAATAAAAAAAGAAAACGCATGCACCAGATATTTGAACAGTATCGGCATAATGTTGGGCGCTTCCAAGATACATTATTGAAAATGTGGTGGGATATCTTATACTTTGTGAAAGTGGATCCATGCCGCGTTATTGGAATGGCTCGGCAGACTACCGTTGCTCATGGCAATGCAAAAGGCATATATATTTTTTAATATTCTGCCTTTAATATTAAATCTATTTCTTTTGGATGATCTTCGTGGCCTTTTTATGATGCTTTCATACAGAAGGATTTTCTACTTGTTTAAAAAAATAGGGACATTGAAATTATTTTTAAAATGTTACTTTTTCGCGTCCTTCAGTTGCCTGTGCCAGGGGCGATGGAGATATATGGCGATGGAGATGGCGAGGACGATATCTCTTTCGAACAACCCGCGGCCCGGCATGGCCCTATGGCAGGCATCGGCCCTAGCGGACCCCGTCAGTTCGTGCTGACAATTCTTTGAGGCGTGCGTGGAACACAACGCGCTGTCGACCCAGGCCTGGTCCTTACCGGGCGGCGAGCTGCCCATTGTTCGCCGCCCGCAAGCCCGCACCTACGGTGGCCGGGAGTTGGCTGTTGACTCCCGTCCAGGGCGTCTCCGGCGGCGACTAGGGGCGTGAGGGCGCAGAGATTGGCTCTCCCTCACGCGCTCCGCCTCCTCCTTTGCGAGCATTACTGCTTCGTAGAAGAAGGTGACGGCCTACCCATGCACTCTCGCTCCGTACCATGGCCTGGACCAGGGCCGGACGCGAGAGATCGCCGCCGCCGATCGCCGCCACGAGGACGCGGCGGTGCTCCGCCCAAGCCGGGCAGACCTCCACCGTATGCTCCACTGTGTCGTCCCGGTGATCTACACAGTGGTGACACCCTGGCGTTTCCTCCCGCCTTATCCTAACAGGAACCTCCCGAAACAACCGTGTCCGGTGAGGACCTGCGTCAGGCGGAAGGTGAAGGCGCCGTGGTGCCTCTCTAGCCACCTTCTACCTTACCCTTCGGGGTAAATATAAAAAAAATATATATATGCATGGCGTAAATAATTATAATTAGGCATGATGTTATGTTATGTTAGCTTAGGTAAACCAATTTACATAATTGTGTTTGAAATTACGTTATATAGATTCTAATTTCTGGGTATGGCTGGAATACTTAGCCAATATACATACATTTCGTGTATATAGGTACAAGTTGGGTCGGGGGGCTTTTGGCACCGGGACCGCGGCCCCGGATTCCCCCTATATACGAGTATGTATATAATAATTATTTTGAGTAGGTAGTATTTTGGGACCACAAATTTAGTCTAGAGTTCGATAAATTGTAGGTACATAATATGCCAATTATGATAACGAGATGTTTGAATAGCCTTGTTTCTTAATCAGTACGCACAAAAATATAATTTCATATTTCACGGTTCATTTTGGGAATAACTACTTCTTTTTTTTAAGCATTAGAATTGTTCTTTTTGTTATGCAGTAAGGGAGACAATACAACACAGTTCATTTATGCATTATAAAATCTCTTAAATGTTTACTCTTTTGTTTTTTCCTGGGGTCAATTTATTTATTTTTATTTTTGACTAGCTCTGCACCCCGCGTTTTCACCCGCATAAGTTACGATCCCGTGGGCATTTCCGGATAAAAAGTATCCTTTGTGTTAATCCTGGTTATAAACATCTGTGTGACAAATTTCATCCGAATCCATTCAATAGTTTTTGCGTTAAAGAGTAACAAACATCCATCCATCCACACAAACTTTTGCGTATAGAATATTAGTAGGATTTTACTTATTACGCGTCCCTTCAAAGATACGTTTTTATGTATTTATTTTGGTGGTGAGCTAGAACGCTTCACTCCTCTTCGCTCCTGAGCCTTAAATGTTAAAGATAGATTTAAACACCAGGTTTCTGAATTGAATATTTGAAGTTGAGGACCTGTGAAATTCTCCCCTTTAGCATTAGTTAAGGATGTAGCCCGAGCATGTAGGTAGTCAGGCAGTCGGCAGGTATTTACAAGGCAGATGTGAGAGGAAACGCTGGGAGGGGAACCTTCTAGGAGTACATAATTATTATAGTCGCCTTCTTCAGAAAAGTCAGGTGCGTAGTACTCGCAACCGGCGCCGGCGTATGAAGGTAACCGAAGCAAAATAAGTATGTAAGGATCGTTGCAGTTGCGATCGGTGTTCTGTAGTTTCTGCTTACCCCCATGGGAACAAGGTGTGAGTTTATATGTTTGTAGGATAACAATCTGTCATTGTGCCGATTGTCGTATCGGCCAATGGCCTGATGGCCGAAAGCCTCGATCAACATCTATCGAGGCTCTCGTTAGGCGGTTTTATCAAGGGCCTGATTCAGAAGGCAGTACTCCTCGATACGGTTCGCATTGTGAGGAGGTTTCTGTCTCTGGAGCCCTAACCACCGGTAGCTTGGACCCTGCTCCCGACACCGGTGGATCACTATTTTTTTATATTTTTATTTTTTTTACTAATATTTAGAAATGTAATAAAATTAAGACAATTAAATAAATAAACGACATAATATCGGCATTGACTGCTTCGTAGACAACTCTCTAGTGAGGTCTATGGAGCTTCTATTTAGAAAATCTTAGAAGCAGCTCAGAGCCTGGATTTGATCCAGGTTCTATGAGTAGGCTCGGCCTGCTTACCTTTTTTTGGGAATTTATACTGGCTCAACGAAATGTTATTTTTTCATAAAAAAAAAAAAAATAACATCACGCCTGTTTTTCCCAAACAGGCAGAGGTGCACCTCTATAGATGCACCTCCGCCGCCCTTGGCCTCTGCTGTAAGTACCTACTACATTTCGTCAGTTATAATAATAATCTCTTTATTTCAGAATACAATTCCATAATTACAAAAGGTACCAAGATGTTACTAAAATAAAAAATTATGTTAGTAGACATTATCAATATTTACAGGAGCATGTAGCTGACATAGGTACCAGGTGAAAGGACAATCCAGTTTGTTGGCAATGACACTCAGGAGACTGTTGTTACTGGCACGCACCCTGTGCAACAAGGGCGCTGCTCGCTTGCGCCTGATTGCAGCGAAGCTGTCAATCCGGGCGTCCACAAACATCCCTGAGGCACTAGAGAAGCGTGGCAGCCCCAACAGCATCCTGAATGTATTATTGTACAGGACTCGAAGAGCAATTACGGACTTTAGAGTGAAGCTAGAGCAAAGGCACGTCGTGTAAAATACTTGACAGTAAGCTTTGAATAAAGTTATTTTAACTGAACCTGTGCAGCGTGAGAACCTTTGGATGAACATATTACACCTGGCCGCCAATGCTCTTCATTCCCGGTCCACATCTAGATTGTCCTTCAAAGTTGTTATGTTTTAGGGGGCGAGTTGACTGCCATCAACTGGGCACAAGCCCCGCTGCTACTGAGGAATTTCTACAGAAAAATCCAATAAAACTTTGCCCGGTCTGGGAATCGAACCTCATGTTTAGCAGTCACGCTTTCTACCACTAGACCAACGAGGCAGTCAGGTTGAAGATGTCTGCTATTTATCTGAAACAAAATAAATACGTTTATTTCTGGTCAACATGACGCAAAAAAGAACATAAAAAACAAAAACAATAAGAAATGGCTGACATGCGTCACATCCACGCAAAACAGCTATCGCTCAGCATTATGTTGCGACCCTATATATGCAAGACAGAGCCCCAGCGCTGGTTTTCATTGACAGCCGGCGCCGACGTAATGATGTCGTCAGGTGGTGGTGGTCGTCGTGGTGGTGTCGTCGTCTCGTTTATATAATAATCAAATGAACTGGAACGTCTAGAATTCTAGAAGCAAGACATTTTAACGACGGTCCTGAGTACACTAACAAGCTTTCAATTGAAGATAGGTATACAGTTACTTATAGAAAAGCGAGAAATAAAAAATAACGATGTATCAAATTGATGGACGCAGATGTTTCACTCTATCAGAGTAATTGTACCTACATAGCGGGCTTATAAAAAATATGATTTATTCAGAAAATGGTAATTTTGTGCAGTCACGTCCGCTGATAAGTACCCTACGCGTCGCTGAATTTCCAAATGTATGTAACAGTAATGGGATTTCAGAATTAGGTACGTTGTATGTACGTTTTCTTCAGAGAGTTATGTTAATTTTACATATCCAGCTTTAATTACGCTCTGTCAAAAATATTTCGCTTTTTAATGAAAAGAAATGAAATGTCTATTTCTGTAAGTACCCGTAGATCTTTGAAGACATTTTTACTCGTCAATATCATAAAAACTCGATGTCACCGGCATTTCCTACCTTACTTTTTCCTGAGAAGAAATGCCCAAACAAACTCAGAGGTCATGGTCTCTTTTACAATTCAGACGTTACACAATATTAGAATTTTATGCTAGTCTAACAATGCAGGGCCATGTCTGGAAGAGCCTTTTGAAGAAAGAGCCATTGCAGCTTTGAGTTGACCTGTTCCAACAGACGGCAAGCATGCATTAGTCATCGTGTAGCTCAACCCTATTTTTGGGAGCTCAACCACCCGACACACTCACGATGCTACTAGATCTGCGGGACATTTGCGTTGGCAATATGCAAAATACTTAAAACCACAAGACAGTTGTAAAGTCATGACTGTATTCAATCTCATCATGATACTCACATTCTGAGTCAGTTTTCTCTTTAAATGTCATCAAAAATATCGTGAGTTATGTCACGTTAATCAATAAAAATAAAAACGTCTATATAAAGTAATGAATGTTATAAAAAATACAACTACAAAAATAACTTCATAGATACAAATTTTGTAAATATTGCGCTGAGATTTATTACAATTGCTTCCAACGGTTGTTTTATTAACGCTACTATTTCACACTGCAGTGCAAAAAGCGCAATGATCAATCAAATCTCGAATAGTAATTAAGTTTTTTTCCCATACACCTCAATCTACCTAGCCTTTTCCATACTATGTTGGAGTCGGCTTCCAGTCTGACTGGATGCACCTGAATAACAATATTTTATATGGAGCGACTGCCTATCTAACCTCCACAACCCAGAAACTGAGTAACACGATACCCCTTGGTAATACTTGGTAATACTAATAAAGATTTACGAATGACTGCCAGGATAAACGCCTTAACGTTCCTTCCGAGGCACGATAAGGTTTCGATATGTAATGAATGGTGACCCATCCACGCACCGACCGCGGCAAGCATAGCTTTACCTTCGACTAACCCATGCGGCTGTTTTGTTGGGCCACGAGCCTCTCCAATTTTCCCACATACTTACAACATAACCTAGTTATCTGAGAGTTAACAAAAACAAAGTGGAATTCACTTCCCATCTAATCCAAGCTAGCCAGTCTACATGACTATTATACAATCAACTTTTGATCTCAGTCCAAAATGTTAGACCAAACTTAACAGAGCAGATCTTAATACAGTCATAAAATTTTATTAGACAAAAAACAAATTGTCTAGACTGGACTATAGTGCTTTAAAACTACAATAAGCCTAAATGTCTGCGTTTTCTTAAATAGCTTTTGGCATGCACTAAGGAAAACTGAAGCTTACTGAAATTGCAACCGCAGCATTGTACTTTTATGGTAGAATTCTGGTGCCAATATAAAATTAAAAGCGTGGTAAAATTCGGTTAAAAATGTAAAGATGTGAGAGTAGGCCGGGGGTCATGATGGCATTAATTAATACCGTTTCCGGAGAGGGTGTTTATTCATGTAAATTCAATCAAATAGGAACACATCTCGGTTAAAATAAAGGACCCTTCATGAGTGATGGCACTGAGTTTTCAAACTTTTTACTTGTCACGGTGGATGTGCGTTAAAAGTTGAGCGATGGTAGCCAATTCTACGTGGTCCCAAACTTCCATAGCATAATCACTCAACAATGTTCCCACTGCTGGGACACATGCCTCCTCTCTGTAAGAGGGCGTGGGTTGTAATCCAACACCCCGCGTGTTGGCCACGCGGGCCCAGTGCGGGTTCGTAGATGTATTCGAATTTTTGGTTCTAGGACATGCCGGTTACCTCACGATGTTTTCCTTCACCGTTTTGAGAGCAGTGGTGATGAAATACTCGTAATAATTTATACAAAGTAATGCACCTGTTGTGGTACCTATAGCGTATTTTATTTAAACTTCCATACTTAGGCTAAATAATAATAAAGTCACTATGAGAAAGTGAGGATTTCAGTCAAGTGGTAAGAGGGGTAACGAATAGAAAAAAAAAAAGATATTTTACGTTAGAATGAGAAATAAGATAGTGGCGGCGATTCCCTTGTTCATAAACTAAACTAAATTTAAGTTAAGTGCATCTTTTTCTTTCTATTTCATCAAGAAAAGGACACAAGATAAATATTAGTTTAGTCCTGTCAAATTAGTCAGCGCTTGACGTAAATTGACGTATTTTTAATTTTTTTATCACGTCTAAACTGTCTATGGAGTTTCTTAATTTGACAGGACTAAACTAATATTTATCTTCTGTCCTTTTCTTAATGATATAGAAAGAAAAAGATGCACTGAACTTAAATTTAGTTTAGTTTGTGAACAAGGGAATCGGCGCCACTGTTGAAGTAGGATCGATTTGTTTTTGCTATACTCCAAGACGCCCCAAACTAACCATGTTTGTGTAGGGTTTTTAAAGATTTTAATAATTAATTTTTATGCTAATTCGTTTTTATGTTTGAGAAATGGCAACACTGTCCAACCGTCAATCGGGTAGGGGAAGGTTTAGTCTATGAATAAGGGCACTTGGCCGAGAGAGGTCTCTTTGGTGAAAAGTAACTGTGGGAGTCCCCACAGTTACTTTTCACCTGTATACCTGTGAAAAAGTGAAGAGAAAAATAAAGTATCAGTATCTACATTTAGTGGGTTTTATTACATTTGTCTATCTATCTATTACCTTTTCATGCCATAACGGCTTCAATGGATTTCGATGGTGATGCACACAGCTAGACCATAACCTCGGTTGGGACATAGGATACTTTTCGTCCCGGTAGTACGTTCTTGTGGAACAATTTCCAAACTCCACGCGGGCGAACCCTTCTTCTCCCTTCTTCCGGGCAAATAAAGCCGACATTACACTTCTAAAACGACACGGCGTTCTAAAAAACTTTTGCTACTACCTATTTCCGTGCAAACCATGTTACGAAGAACGCCTGCATAAATAATTTGCTATCTCTTTTCACGCATTAAGTTGCAAGTGGTTGAACTTAGGAAAAAGGGAGATCAATAATACCGTGGCAGCTGGTACCTTAGATGGGTACCTGCAGAGTTTTTGATCTAAACTTCAAATATCTTCGAAGAAATTGGTAAGTACCCTCTAAGAATTATTTCGTACGATTTTTTATAGGATTACGTTTTCTTTAATCAAAAATCCTTTTTGATATCAAAATGTGGTACGTATTGTAAGGAATTCAAGGCAAGATTAGAGTTTTTGAGCCGAGTTATCTTTTAGAGTTTCATATTCAGCTTATCGCAATCCGCAACAAGATTTATAACAAAAGTTGCTAAGAACATTTTAAAGTTAAGATAAAGTTACTCAAGGTAGATCTGTGATTCTACTTGTTTTCATGGTTGGGACTTTCTGATTTTTTTCTACGACAGCCAAAGGACTATCCCGCTACATAAAAATACATCACAATAGCGTAAACATCCATAGACAAAAAAAAAATCCGGAAGCTAACCACAGACTGCATAATATTCATGCGATGCACCAACCAGCCATTTTCACGTTGGCAACTCTATTGTTTCTGGTTTTTAATTAAGAGCCTTCAGATGAAGCATCGTGGCCACAGACTTTATAGAATTGAAAAGAAAAAAAAAAGTATTTTTTAAGAGCTTATTTGTCTTTGTTCGGAAACGAAGGATTTCGCTGTAGTTTATGGTTAGCTATGCTCGAGTTACTTTAGACAGGGGATTATGCATTCATGTTCAGTGTAGTCTGTGCAAATTTAGTTTTGCACATCGGAGTACGTTTTAGATGGGAGAACGGTTTAATTAAGTGCTCAGTTTGGGGATGACGGGTGTTCTAAATTTTAGTCATGATCTTTCGTCGAGAAACCACTTAGTGCTTTTTTTCCACGTTGTCAAATTATGTTTTAATTACGTCAAAATTAATTTGCATTCAAAAAGCCTCCAGGAGAGCCGATACTTACTACAAGTGGCATAAAGCCCACATGTGTACATTTTAGTTTCCTACATGCAACTAAATAAAAAACAACAACTGTTTAAAATAAATAATAAATGTAAACGTAGCAAAAGAAATATATAAGGGCAGGTGGCGCACTGTATTTAGTGCCTACCCCCATGGGATGATGGCGTGAGTTATGTACGTATGTATTAAATGTATCTTATTCCTACTATAATATCATAAACGTGAAAGTTTGTATGGATGGATGGATGTTTGTTACTCTTTCACGCAAAAAGTACTGAAAGGATTTGGATGAAATTTGGCACACATATGGTTTATAACCAGGATTAACATAAAGGATATTTTTTAACCCGATATTCCCACGGCATCGAAACTTGTGCGGTGAAACCGTGGGGCACAGCTAGTAATATTATAAACGTGAAAGTTTGTATGGATGGATGGATGGATGTTTGTTACTCTGTCACGCAAAAACTACTCAACGGATTTGGATGAAATTTGGTGCACATATGGTTTATAATCAGGATTAACATATAAGATACTTTTATCCCGATATTCTTACAGAATCGAAACTTATGCGGGTGAAACCGCGGGGCGAAGCTGGTAGTAAATAAAATTGTTTTCCTGATCTACCTGTCTTTATTTCATTATAATATTCTTCCCTTGACCCTTACTGGCGTGGTTCAAATATCAGATAATAGAAGTACCTAGTAGTGGGACAGATTGCACAGAGAGTGCTGGTGGAATGAAATGGCGATTCTCTTTATCTTTTTGGCATAATTGTCTACTTATTAAAAGTTCTCTGGAGAGAGACTCCAGACCCAGCAGAGAGAAGTCAAGACAACCGGTTCTGGTGGAGATTCATAGACGACTCCGTCCTGGAGAGTAGGTGTGGTGTTGTTCCACAAACGATGGAATACTTACTATCGTACCCTGCGTGTCCTGTTGTGTGCACATTATAAAAAACTGATTGCTCTCAACACGCTAAGAAGAAGGGGATAAGTAGCTTGTCATATCCATAGATACCCCAGCATACTCATAGTACTTACATCAAACGCCAGGCAGATGACTAACAATCAAATTCCCAGCTACCCCACATTTACTCTTGCGAGTGGACAGTGACTAGCAATTCAGCCATGAATTCAAATTCAAGCAATCTAGCTAGTTTCTCGAATGAACTCACATATAGGATCCTCTCCAACAAGTTAAATAGACTTGCTATTTGAGTTCTCTGAATACTCATATAACCAACATAATATATTTTGTAGTCTGTATTGACATAGGTCAAACTAGAAGTGGAAGTTGACCCTAATATAGTTGGAATTTGGCTCATTTAGACAAAACCGAATGAAATATATTAGCTAACTTAGGTCTGATTTTTCCAAAGTCATATCTTTTATGCGTGGAATAAAAATAACGTCTGACAGTTCTAGTTGTTATAAATCTTATAGAATAATTAGTAGAGCAAACATTCAAAATTTATTTTCAGGACAAAACTCTAGGCATTAAAGTTTGGTGAAATTCGCCTTTAGACCCCTAAGGGCGAATTTCACCATACTTTTATACCTACAGTTTTACCTTAGACCCCCTAAGTAGTAAGTCATATCTTGAGAAAACAAAAAAAAATTGCTCTAATAAAAATATTGTATTATACTCGTAAGATTACTTTTAAAAGTAATAGTTGTTTTACTTCTCAAGTCTCAAGGAGACAATTCTACTGTTGCGAGAATCCCGGTAAGTTTCGTAGTTTTGTTTAATAGATGTTATACCTAAGTTGAAATAATAAAGTTATTATTCCAAATTTAATGTAGTGCTAATTAAAATGGTAAATTAATGAATGAACTTTATATTAATTAAACAAAATGTGTGTAAAAAATAAAATGAAATATTAATTGAAACAAAATCCACCTAACCACTATATTCATGATTTTAGCCTCAATAATTTATATCAATTCCATTCAGTTTTTAAAAAGGAAGCTGAAAGTATCTCGTTGCGTACAGAGTATTAAAAAATAAAAAAAGTATTATAGGTAGGTAAATAAATGCATGCATTAGTAAATTAACAGTCAATATATTAGTGCAAATATTCGAGTTTTAAGATTCACATTTTTATTGACAAACTGTCTAATGGATCTGGCCTCATTTTATGTATAAACTAGCGGCCCACCCCTGCTTCGCACGGGTTCAATGGTGACATGTAGAATTCATATTACTGTGTTATATCCATGTCAATATTAACGCAGGTACCACTACCATGACGTTTATTCCGGTAAAACTACCGGAATAAATGCTCCAAATGATGATATGATGAAATATGGACGATGATGTATAGTGTACATAATAAAGAGTACATACTACATATTCAATTCTATTCTAATGATGGTGAAAACGCATCGAAATCTAATGTGCGTCTCAACTGAGGGACCACACTGGGAATTTGCAAAATAAAAATCCTAGGATTTAGTAGTAAATTTAAAACAATTGTAGAACGAATCTGGGAAATTGTAAAGAAATATACTAAAAACTATCTTCGCAGGATGGCTGGTAGCAGCTGGATGAGAGTTGCTTAAAATCAAGTTGAATGGCATGCAATAGGAGAGGCTTATGTCCAGCAGTGAACTGCTATATGCTGATGATGACGGTGTTGATGATACAATCTACAACTCTTAAAGGGTGGTCCCTCAGTTCTAACAAACCATCAGCCAGATCTGGGAAAATAGGTATCTTTAAAATGAAGGTATTCGATTACAGACATTTGGTAAAGTGTTTGTAAGGGTACGTATTGCAATATCTAAAATTAAAAGAACTAACGTAAAATAACCTAGGTTCAAAATCCCTAAAATCTAAATACCTAATGTTTTTAAATACCTAAGCAACTAACACCTACCTACGAATTACTTAAGTTTAAAATACCGATTGGACTAAATATCTATCATTCAAAAATATGTTTCTGGCACTCGCCAGCCGCGGCACCGCTCGCTTCGCTCGCTCGGCTTGTGCGTTGTGTGGTCACAGTTCTAACCTAACCTAGCTGTTTCGATTTAAAAAAAGATATATGCGTGTTACGCATATATCGCGAGTACAGAAACATATAACGGTGAGGTAAACCCATTTATGGAACTTTGTACATACGAATTTCAAGTTTTAGCTTTATGAACTTCAGTTAAGTAGTTTAGTGAACATATATTCATTTGACATTTTAAGCTTTCGGTATTTTAAATATAAGTAAAACAATCATTAGGTATTTAGGTTATAGGGATTTTGAACGTAGGTTATTTTAAGTTAGTTCTTTTAATTTTAGATATTGCAATACGTACCCGTTTGTAACGATATTTACTAAATTACAGACCACAAAGCATTAAAGATAAAAAATATAACGACTACACTGTTTTCTCTCAGTCCACACAGCAAAAGTAAATATTTTAGTGAATATTATCAACCGAATTAAATAAATAAAACCGTTCAAACGCACGTAAAAGAAAAAAACCGGCCAAGTGCGAGTCGGACTCGCGCACCGAGGGTTCTATACAATTTAAAATGATTAAAAATATTTTTATTATATGATGTAACTAAAACCCATACATTTACGGATTTTGCAATTTTTCCTTTATCTGTGCTATAAGACGTTGCTTCGTACCAAATTTCAAGATTCTGAATTTACGGGAAGTACCCTGTAGGTTTTGATTCCCTTGCGAGTGTCGAAAATTTGAGGCATGAACGGCTGTATCTTTTGATTGCGTTGGCTTAGAAGTTTGATTTTTTCACAGCTCCAAGGGTCAATAGACTTGAGTTTTTAATATAAATTCCAGCTTGATATCTCCACGCGTTCCTGAGAAAAAGGGTCTTCACAGACCGACAGACGGACGGACAACAAAGTGATCCTATAAGGGTTCCGCTTTTTCCTTTCGAGGTACGGAACCCTAAAAAGAAAGAAAAAATGGTTTATTCTGCACAAACAAAACGCTCATTACAAGTGAAAAAAAAAGACAAAATATACACATACAACATAGTCAAATATATATTGTTTAGTTGAGAACACAGACAGACATGAAAAGTGACTGTTTATAACTATAGAATATACGGTAGCTGTTTTCCTTCTTTTCATTCGTACCCTAGGACAAAAACATCACCATAAGCATTCACGATCATTATAAGAAAAAAAAGGAGAGGATCTAATCTCACATTCAGTTTTTTTTCTATCATAGTCAGAGTTTTAATTGTCTCTTGTCAAAACAGCGACGTAATTGCGTGACACACGAACAGTAGCAATGTCTTTCATTTTGACAGCTCAACAACATTCATTGCGTTATTTACATTGTTGAGCAGACACATTTTTCGAACATATGAAGCAATGGATTAGTAATATCCTTCAAAATTATTCTGTTTGGCATTGAAAGTGTGTTGTTTTCATTTTGACTATGAGAAGTATGGTTTTATTAGGAGTTTGCGTTTAAAACCTGCATAATCAACCTATGATGTTATTCTCGGTGAGTGGGAATGGGCCGTAACACAAATAATAAGCGGTAATTAGCATTCTTATCGCTATTAAACATTAAGCAAAACAAATTACCTAAATGTTAATTTCACGTAAAATTACATTATTTTAAGTTCCATCTTAAGGACTCATTAAAACATTTCCAGTCTTAATGAGTGCTAAGGATGAAACTAATGTCTAAATGAAATTCGGGAAACTAACAAATACTTTACAAAAACCAAAAAATATAAAGAAAATCATGATTTTCTTTGCAATGACTGTTTTTTTTATGAAAAGCAGTATTTTTTCTTGTTTTTATTCGACAACGCGACGGCAAAGACAGTTTTTTTTTTATTTCTCTTCGTTTTTGGGTAGCCAAACTTACGACCCCCTCCATCTGGGCCGGCCGGGATGTCGGGGACCCATCACCGACATCGCGGCAGGCCCAGATGGAGATGGCGGGATGATCTGGACTCTTTTAATAAAGATTGGTCCTTGGCAGCTCTGGACATAGAGAGGTGGAAAGAGAGTAGGGAGGTCTTTGCGCAGCAGTGAGACATTAGTGGCTGATTAAAAAACCGGCCAAGTGCGAGTCGGACTCGCGCACCGAGGGTTCCGTACAATTTAAAATTATTAAAAATATTTTTATTATAAGTTGCAAATAAAAATTTACGGTTTTCGCAATTTTTCCTTTAGCTGTGCTATAAGACGTTGCTTCGTACTAAATTTCAAGATTCTGAGTTCACGGGAAGTACCCTGTAGGTTTTGATTCCCTTGCGAGTGTCGAAAATTTGCGGAAATTTGCGGCATAAAATCTTTTGATTGCGGCTTAGAAGTTTGATTTTTTCATAGCTCCAAGGGTCAGTAGACTTGAGTATTTGATATAAATTCCAGCTTGATACCGTCACGCGTTCCTGAGAAAAAGGGTCCTGACAGACACACGGACGGACGGACAACAGAGTGATACTATAAGGGTTCCGTTTTTTTCCTTTCGAGGTACGGAACCCTAAAAAACAGAGATATCTGATTACAGCATCACGGTTGATTTACGGTTAAAGGTACACTGAGGAGTATTATTTTCTTCATAAAGTCACGTCGAGAATAACACGCGTGACATACTTACATTAAAAAAATATCTCGAAAACAAGAACCACTTTCATTTTTGAAATCGGTTAAAAATTGGGATAACCTGTATCCGTAGCACGTACACTATGACTCTTACAAGCCTATCAGCAGAAAAACCGCCCCGGGGAAACGATTGGGGTAGGTTGAGCAGCATACGAGAATAATGTAAATCCATTTCCTGAATCTCCAACTGATTGTCAATGTGCGCTTTTATAATTTCTAACGTGACGATATTACCATGGACGTCCACGTCCAGTCCATGGAAGGTAAGTAAAATGTATGGAAATACGTGCACGTTATAAAGATATCGTGACTTCACATATTTCCATATATTCATTTAATTCCCTGTGTTATCGTGATGGCGTGGTCGTCCATGAAAATTTCAGCACGTTTGAAATTATAAAAAACACATTTGATAAAACAGTTACACCCGGTTTCAGAAACGAAAATCAACACAAAAATCAGGAAACAAATTATGATTAGTTGACTGAATAATCAACAGCCAATTGATGGATCACTTGACTTGCGTTTAACACGTCTATAATTTTCGTTCCAGGATACGGGTGTTAGGTAAGATCATGGGCAAATAAAATTGCACAATTCTTAGCAATTTCAATACATACTTGGTATTGCCGTAAATTGTTAGATGTTGCTGAAAAGTTACAGTTAACCTCAATTTCCTAGCATTGATGCAGAATATAGAAACCGCACCATCAAACGTATATTTTCATACTGGCTGCTTTTATCACCATACCACGAAATATAGTAAAGGACTGTTCAAACAGAAGCAAATCCACGCGTCTTAATTCTGGCCAGGCAACTATTCACGCCAGACTGAATACCTTCATGCAAATTAGTTGACACAATCTGTGTTCAGTTGCACCAATATGTCAACACCTGGCAAATTTCAATTGTGAATTTTTCGTGAAATAACGAATGCAATGTTGAAATACGACTGTTACAATACGAACGTTGAAACCTATGGGTTCGAAAATGCTATGTTTGTAACAACATAAAATTTCATTTCAAAAATAAAGGAGTAAATCGCATTTGAACAAAGCCTAGTGTATACATACCATACACCTCAGTATGACTAGATCTATATACAACTCGTGCAACCACGAGATACTACTGTAATCATAACTAAAATAAGTACATCGCAGAACTGTCTAAGTAAACCAACCCATATCATAAGGAGCCGTAACTTAGCACACTTAACTCACATCATGATCAAACCAACAGTTATCCAGAACGTTAAACTTTAACTTTCATCTTAGTACATGCATAAGAAAATACAGAATTCGTGTAGCAATTAGAAGTTGTGACGTCACCATACTGAATTCACTCGACAAACATAGGACACGAGTTTCAGGGCTGTCGCTTAATTGAGCTCTTTATTTAATTACTAGCTTTGTGGGTTGGATGTGAAGTTTTTAGTTGGATGGATGTAACCGGTTAATGTCTGCGTTACTAACATAGGTGTGTCAATAATTATAAAACATTTACCCTCTTCTTGGGCTGCGCCACAGCTGGTTGAACCGTTTTTTGTTTAGTCCTTACTCTTTCAGCTAATCCTACTTCCTATTCGTATTATTAATCCTACTAATATTATAAATGCGAAAGTTTGTATGGATGGATGGATGGATGTTTGTTACTCTTTCACGCAAAAACTACTGAACGGATTAGGATGAAATTTGGTACACAAATAGTTTATAACTAGGATTAACACATAGGATACTTTTTATCCCGATATTCCCACGGGATTGAAACTTATGCGTGTGAAACCGCGGGGCGCAGCTAGTATTAAATAATTTACAAATGTATCACAATGTTAGGTGCCTGTACTAGGATATACCTTTATTCCAGGCGGCATGAGTTCAAACGTTGATGATGATCATTTTTCGATTGTTTTAGTAGTAAACAAGACAATACTTTTTGCACAGTTCAGTTTTTTGAAGCTTCATTATTGATAGTTCAATATTTCATTAAAATCGGAACAAAGGTAAAATAAAAATAATATAAACTTATAAAAATATTATCAATTTAGATTGTGTGTAAAAGTAGCAGTGTTAATCACCTTTGGACGCTGACTGTACAACATTTTTAGACAGTGCGTGGAGACGAGTAGCGTCAGGACACACACACAAACACACGCGGTTCTCTTACACACCCATTCATAACGTTTTTGTATACTTGGTAACCACAAGTAAAGTGCGTGTCGCTTCGTGAGATAAAAATACTATACCTCTGTACGAAAGAAAAAGAGGTACCTACAATGAATCCCGTATTTTTTAAATCCAAATTTTCCTCCCGTACTGCCTAAAATCCATTTAGGCTTTCTCTCATCAACTCGTACATGAAACCAGAACGATGTACTGTAAAACACCATTGGTCCACCGTTCGACAATTTCCAATTAAAGAGCTTGTACCGGCAGCGCGAACTGATTCACTCGCCGAACGTAGAGGGCGCTAGTTTCAGGGTTGTCACGCGTACAAGCGAACAAGCGAATCTTGCAGATGAATTATTTTACTTAAATATACCTACTGTCTGACAACCAGTCTTACCAAGGGGTATCGTATTACCCAGTAACAGGGTTGTGGAGGTCAGATAGGCAGTTTCTCCATGTAAAATTATTCAGCTGCATCCGTTTAGATTGGAAGCTGACCCCAAAATAGTTGGGAAAAAGGTTAGGCAGATGATGATACTGTCTCCAAGTCGTGATGGCTCAGTGGTTAAGGCGTCACCTCTCATACACGAGGTTGGGATTACAAATCCGGACACTACCAATGTATCTTTTTCAATTCATAACTGAACTTTCTGACATCGGTGAATAAAAAAAATAGCGACCAAACCAGGAGGTCTACTCCGAAGTGCAAAGTGCGAATGTTCGGATCGGACCGACACATGGCCGAACCGAATATTAGTGAAAAATGCGAAAAAAGTTCGGATCGGCACAGTTGGGTCGGGACCATAGTAAATATTCGAAAGAGTGTAGGAGTGTAGGATCAGAACCGACCGAACCAAATAGTAACTTCGTAGGAGGAAACGGCCGAACATTCAGCCGATACTACTTCGGAGTAGACCCCCTGGACTTATCATCATAATCAGCCTATAGCAGTCCACTGCTGTACATAGGACTCTCCCATTGCACGCCATTCAACTCGATTTTCGGCAACTCTCATCCAGCTGCTACCAGCCATCCTGTGAAGATCGTCGCTCCACCTAGCCTGAGGGCGTCCTACCTTACGTTTACCAATTCCCGGTTGCCACCCAAGAACACGTCTACTCCAACGGTCATCAACTGGAATTATAGTCAATATACATCTGAAATCGTCAACCCGTCTTGAGTAAGCGTGGTGATCAATACTAGTGCCTTCTCCTACTAAGCTGGTATTATAACTAAGTCTTGAAGGCGAATTATTTTACTTAAATTATACTGTCTAGTAATAGAGAGTTTAGGAGTAGGTTTTCCTCCCAAACGTTCCATTGTTCGTCAACGGAATTAAGTGCCAACATAATAAGGGTCAAACTGAATTACAGCCCATTGTCAGCTGAATTAAAGTCCATTTTTAATCATATTTTTGGTTGTGAGTGAGAATTTGACGTGTACGTATATGCCTGCATTAATTTGGTGACCCTTACGCGTTTGTACCACTTAGAAAGGGTTCTCAATTTATGCAGGCGTGCGTGTCTACCTTTATATCATTTAATGGTCGACGCAAAAAATATCATTACAAAAATTCAACTTTGATTCTTGTCCCATAACAGGTAAAGGCAAACTCAAAGCATTTAAACCATTCACAAGCACTTTTGAATTATCAAGGTCTGACCGACTCAGTCAAAAATATGAAGCTAGTTGCCCATCCCAAAGGGCGTCGTAGTACCTATAGAAAAGAAACCCCACGGATTGGTACTCTTTGAAATTATATTATATCCATTGCTTCATATGTTCGAAAGATGTGTCTGCTCAACAACGTAAATAACGCAATGAATGTTGGTGAACTGTCAAAATGTAACCCATTGCTACTGATCGTTTGTTACGCAATTACCCCGCAGGATCCCACGCTCAGCAGTCGCGCTTGCGATCACGTGACCGACGGGCATACTTTACTGCTGATCTTGAAAACATTTCTAATTATACAGCATTAGGTATATATCAAAGAAAATATAATGAACAAGCTGCTTATCAGCACAGGAGAGTAATAAAAGTAAAGGAAATAGGTTTTTATAGCATCGGTAATTGCGGGTCGGGTAATAAACTACCTTTGTGATAATTGTGTTTGGATTCAAGCGATATCCACTGTCGTTTTTTTGTTGCTGAGTCTGACTGTACTGCGAGAGCCGTAAGTTATTGCTAGATATAATCAAACCTATTGTAAGTAATAAAACTAACCCTTATGTTTAGTGGAAGATTGCTGCATTATTTTCTCTTCTTGAAACCATGAATTTTATACCAAATCTAAAATTATCTAGACAATTCCACACAATTCAACACTAGATAATTTTACCCGAGGAATAATTTTTAATTTTTGACAGTTTTTCTGTACAAAATCTGTGAGACGTCAATTTCATTACACGAATCAAAATTATCGGTCGATTGTAAAATCAGCCCTTAGTGACAATAAACAAGTATAGTATACTAAAGGGAGGAGCTCATTGGACATCAAAAAATTCCTCAGCATCGCTGTCAATGGAAAAAGTGCCCAAAAGGCTGGCAGCATTACTACGTTGAATGTCAATGCTGATTCTTTTAATCTATACTTAATAATTATATAGAACTACGTAAAATTTGTGAGTTTGTATGTAGGGCTAATCTTCAGAACTGATCCACCCGAAAAAAATGTTTCACCAATCACTATGGCAACCTGCAGTATTTCAGAGTGTCATAGGATATATTTCATGTTAATACAAGAGTATATGGATAATATGAACATATAATTATTGTTTAATTGTTTGTGTAATTACGGCATTCAACCGGTTATAAATGCAACTGGAACACATTGTTTAATAACGAATTAACTCAATTTTGTAATTGCACTAATTATTCGAAATACCTAAATATTTTAAACCTGTCAACACCAGTGCAACATTATTAATTATCTACATATTTGATACTGACTTTGTTAATTCAATTAAAATTATTCAATAACAATAAGGAATTTTTTGACGCTATATTTTAGTTTGTTAATAGTTTTGGTTAGGTTAGGTTATTTTATTAATCTTATCATTTTTAAATTAGCCCTTAATAAATAATTCCAATGACGATTACCAGTATACCTACTAGTTGCAACAATTAATATACAATATGTAGCATAATTAACGCAAGACCTCATACACCCCAACTAGAGTATTGAGTTAAAAGCATAATACAATGACCAACACTTATTTTTTAAAGCTAACTATTATTGTAAAGAAAATCGTGTTGATCCCAGCATTCATTTATGAATTTAAAATTAAGTCTTATTGCCTTAAAATGGGATTTAATATTCTTTGGCTCAATCGGCGGTTATTATGGCAAAATACATATTTTTTTAAGAAAATACCAATATCAAAAGTTACTGAAATCGATTCAGTAGCCAATTTATGAACAAACTACTTTGAGGACTTGCGTTTATTCTGTTACACCTTGTATTATTAAGATATATTTAATCAAAAGCCCATATGCGTGCCGAGGTTAAAACCATAGAAGGCGTGATAACTTCTACTAATTACAATAAAACCCTGAAACACCACAAGTGTAGTAAAATAAATAGTTGAAACCTCTTTTAATTAGGCACCTACTCACGGATATTTTTAGGTTAAGGAGGTGGTGTTGTAACAACTTCATAACTTTAATAGAATTAGAAACGAAACATTTCTTCGTCGATTACCTACGCATTATTGGTAGAAAGAACGCGAAAGGTCAGAAAAAAAAGAATAACAGAAACAATCATTTTTAAATATAAACACAAACTTCTATATTTACCTAATTAGGACTTGTCTATCTATCTATAATATAATTATCTCCGAGAGTACCAGTCAGATTTAAAAAAATCTTCTGCATTTGATAACCCAATTCATAAGGAAGGTTATAAGACGAAGTAGAAGCACGGGCGAGCGATGGGATGCCGAAATTTATGTTTTAAAGAGGTAAAATTTGAGAGGCGAAAGTATGTACGGGGTAATCTTCGGAACTACTGATTTCGAAAATTCTTTCACTAATGAGGCTAAATTATTCTCAAGTGTCATAGGATATATTTTATGTTAAAACAAGAAATTTCACGCGGACCAAGTCGCGAGCTGAAGCAAATAAAACGTTTTAGTAATTAAAACGAAGAATTTGTATCTCTATTTAAATTCTTGATTAAAAAAAAAAGAAGAAAAACTGCCAACCCTACCTCTCATGTAGTCCGGAGTCAGTTCTGAACTTGTTTCTGCTTATTCAGATTCGCGTTGAGTTGTAAAGCGACAGATTTCGTTAGGCATGCAGCGCCTAAAGCGAACTTTATTCATTCAGCTCACCAACACGCTTTTGAATCTAGCTGTTTTTCAAAATTTTCCCAACAACCTGTAGGTGCTACTATTTTTTTATTTGTATTTGATAGTTGGGTGATTGAGGAGGGGCTAATAATAATAATAATATCTCTGGACATTTCTCGGATTTGGATGAAATTTGGCACACAGACGGTGAATAACATATAGGAAACTTCTTATCCCGATATTCCCACGGTGTGGAAACTTATGCGGGTGAAACCATGGGGCACAGCTAGTAAACCCATATAATATGCATTTTCTGTAGAAAACCCTGCAATCAGTTATTTTAGATTATTGTAGATTAACCGCAATATAAATATGTGTATGCACGAAAATGTTAATATTCATGACTCATGTCCATTTTGTTGAGGATTTAAACATGAATCGACTTTTAGCTGATTACTAGACATAAGGGAACCAACATGGTAATAATTCAAAATTCGTGATTAAAATTATTGCTAACAATTAGTTAAGTATTATAGGATTTTACTCTATTATTTTGAAATTTATAAATTCTACTAATATTATAAAGGCGAAAGTTTGTGAAGATGGACGGATGGATGGATGGTTTATAACCAGGATTATCATATAGAATACTTTTTTCCCGATGATCCAACGGGATCGAAACTTATGCGGGTGAAAGCGCGGGGCGCAGCTAGTATCAAAATATAATTTCCAAACAAAAAAAGGGCATTAATTTATGTTTTTTGCATCTCTAAAGTTAGTGTAGCAATATTTAGAAAATTAATTAAATTGTTGTAAAATTAAATAACTCTAACAACTTAAAAGATTTTCTACAAAACTTTGTTATCTTAAAAACATAACAGAGTCAGGTGTCTATCAAATTGTCAGTAGCAGATCTAACGCTTGTAATGCAATTTGAGGGAACACTAATGTATTCGTAAGGGTAGGTGTACCTACGGGCAAACAGGACCAGGCCCGTGCCGGACGGCGCGTATGTGTTCCACGCGCGCCTCAAAGAGAAGTCAGCAGTTGAAGGGGCCCGAAGCCTGCCAGGGTAGCGGGATCGTCCGAAAGGGTTACCGCTGCCCTGGAACAGAAAGGGCTAAGGAAGGAACACGGGTGGGTTTTAGTCAGTAAGAGTCTGACACTCCCTTCCGCTCCACCCAGAGCGGGAGGGGTCAGTTGATGATTTCCAAACAAAAAAAAAAAAAGGGTAGGTGTACATTTGTGGAAGGCAATAACATAACCAGCCTATAATGTTCCTGCTGCTGGAACACAGGCCTCCTCTAGGTGAGAAGGAGTGAGGGAGAGAAAAAGACTCGGTAAACTTATCAGTAGTGTCATAACATTGTATATTAAACTTTTACATATGTTTCAAATTGACTTTATTTCAAGTTAAACAAATATCAACTTTATTTTAATGAATATTAAATTGATTTCAGAGTGACTAGCACTATTGAAAAAGTTATAAAAATGTTTGAAGTTGTAGCGTAAACTGAACTTTATTGTGTAGGAATTATAGTTATTTTTCCACAAACTCATATTTGTTTACATTTTTGGGGAATATGTCGCGATATTAGGTTAGGTGTATACCTATACGAGTATTTCATTCAATTTTTGTTTTTGGGGTTCAATACCCAAAGGGTGCCTTATTACTAAGCCTTCGCTGTCCGTCCGTTCATGAATGGGTGTACAGTTGAGTATTTTTTTTCGCTATAACAACAAATAATAAAAATAAATACAAATGTACAATGGTGGTCTCGATACAAGAAACGTGTTTTTTTTCGGCGTCTTTTGCCTTGTGTTCCGTACCCTTCATGTGTGTCAGACTCGCACTTGACCGGTTTTTTTATTTATTTAAATATTTTGTGAATTCTATGCCAAAATGGATTTAGGTACTACTTTTGAAACTTCGAATACTTCTACTAGAAAAACCTTGGTACATTACTACCGGAAACTTGCTTTCACTATGCAAGCACCCTTATATTGATAGATTCCAAATGACAACGCGACAGCTTGTGACTCGATCGACGTCTGCTAAGGCCTCTACTATCATTATGTTGAACGAAATAATAGGCATAAAGACATAGAGATCAACTTACAACTTGTTACTATGCCAATCATAAGGTGTAGAAATAAGCCCGTGTTTTATATCGACGCTCCCAAGCAATAACCCGGTAATCGAAAAATCAAAATTTTACAGGAGAAAAGATTTACTGATTTTATCAAATATCTTTTCAACAAGTGGGACTATTGAAGTCATTGATGTATTAAATGAAAGGTATTTTTTTACATCAATGACTTCAATAGCCCCACTTGTTGAAAAGATATTTGATAAAATCAGTAAATCTTTTCTCCTGTAAAATTTTGATTTTTCGATTACCGGGTTATTGCTTGGGAGCGTCGATATATCGAAATTCTTCACTACGTGGGTGCAAACAAATGACAAGTGGTCATGATTGTCATCAACGTCGACGTCTACAAACAAATGACAATCGGTTACGATTATCTTATTTATTTTGCTCTCATCTACCAACCGGCCGCATGGTGGATTAAGGCCCACTCTCTCTCACCGAGAGGAGGCCTGTGTCCCAGCAGTGGGAACACTATATACTGATTATGCTATGTTTATGCTCTCATACATATCTCAGCAAACATTTTACAATAGATTGATTGACGATTTTTGTATATGAACTTTGTCAGGGCGCTGCAAAACTCAATGTTGATTTGCTGAAATAATATAATTTATTTGCTATGAATGTAGGTACAAAAGTATGGTGTTAAGTAAGAGAAGGATCCAATACATTCTACCGTGAGGCATGCAAAAATGTTTTATAGTAGAATTAATTATGAAATAATCTTAAAAAATCAAATATTTAACGAGTATCACATTATAAAATAGTCAATAAAAATATAAATCATTCAATTTGTAAGTTCATTCAGTGGTAAACAACGTCAATAATAAGTTAATAATTAGTCAATATTACAATGTCAATAATAAGATAATAATTAGTCAATAATACAATGTCAATAATAAGTTAATAATTAGTCAGAAAATGCAATGAAATTTGAAAAAGCTGCTAAGTAAATTGAGTCAAAATTGAGGCCTGTAGGAATATTTATGAACATTTTTACGAGAAATAAATGCGGTTAGCATATAGTCAATCAATCAGAGTTTTTTTTTACTTTTAATTTAAAATGAATATTGTGTCCCATGACTGAAAACAAATTTTCATAACGTAAATATTTATTGACTTACCTCTCCGACTCTTTTCCGACTTTAAAATGTATGACTGGTTTTAAATGGCTCACTTTCCAGCAAGCAGGAAAAATATCCACAACATACGCGCGATATGAAAAACTTATTCATAAAATAAACGGCCAGACATAAAGCTCAAAGAGTAAAAAAAAGATGGCGTTATTCGAATAAATTTCAATTAAAAATATTGCACTGTGCTGCAGACAAATTGTGAAATTAGATTTTTTTGCTGGATTTTTTTGTTTTCTTATTAGCGAGAACGCTGCGTTGTTTTCAGCTTTCTGATGTGCGATTAATTTTCCAGCCAGCAAGTTGCGTTTATAATTTTTTTGTTCCTTTTGTTATTAATAAGGGTTTCTTTCCAACTTGGTGTGAAGTGGCTGATAAATGAACGAGCAAGGTATAGTCAACCTCGTAAAGACTTTATAACTTTTTAACCGCCGGATGAACCGATTTTGATTTTGTTTTTTACATTGTATTGTTCTTAACAAACTATTTGTTCTGCAAATTACATTGATTAATCTACATTATATTTACTTACATCATTTAAAATAATAATATTATGTAAAACTATACAAAAAGGAGGGTAAATAATCAAAGGGCATCAAAAAATTAGTCCGCATCGCTGTCAATAGGAAACGTGCCCAAAAGGCTGGCAGCATTGCCACATTGTATGGCGATGCTGATTCTTTGGCCAGCCCTGCGGTCACATGAAGAGTCGACCAACCGCTCGGATATATCCTTTTTACAACAATTACTACTAAATTGAAACTTCGTACGAGTAAAGATTGAAACTATGTAACTGTTAGATAGAAAATTTGGCCTTATCGTTTTACGCAAGTGCAAGTGCATATTTGGTAGCTACCTTTTTTTTTTTATTTGGCCTATTCTGTCCCAATGCTGGGCAAAGGCCTCCCAGGAACTCTTTTCCCGCTCCACCTCGATCCAGTCCTCGCGGTACGCGTCCAGGTCATCCCACCGCTTTCTGAGCTGATCTCGGCGGCGCCGTCCATCTTCAGGCATCCATCGTGTGTTAATTTTGGCCAAGCATTCATTCTGCAACCTGCCCAATCCTATTTGGGCTTGGCGGCCATCTTGCCTACGTCTTGGAACGCAACTTGGTGTTCCGAATTTTGTCCTGTCATTTTTTGTAAAAAGAATACTACATTCCATCGCTCTTTGGTAAACTTACCAGGTACCTTTAACACTAAAAGGTCATGTACTTAGGGCCAGTTTTTTAAACCTTAGCTAAAGAAAGAAAGAAAGAAAAGAAAGAAAAATATTTTATTCTGCACAAACAAAACGCACAATTACAACTAAAAAATATTAATATACACATACGGTAATTTTCCCAACACCAAATAATTTTATCCGAATAATAATTTTGAATTTGTGACAGTTCTGCCGTACAAAAACTTTCAGATGTAAATTTTATTTCACGAATAAAATTAATCGGTCGATTTAAAAACCAGCCCTAAATCTCATCTCAACAAAACATTTAAATCTGATTTTTAGTTTAATTACAAAGACTGTTCACCCGGCCCCATCCCATTCGTTGTTATGTAGATGTTGTCAAGTTTGCCTGCAGTTGGAATTTAGTTTAGCGGACATTATGCAAACGGCATCCAAACCGTATTTTGCTATTCAGTTTATCTGTACAGATTTTCTGCAATCGTGTTTTTTATTCATACGGTTTTAAATACACGGGGACTTTATTCAGATTGCCTGGCAAAAGTACTAAAAATTTGGGCTGTTAACTCCTCTAATAAAGCTAAAAATGCTTCTACTAGTAGCAGATTGAAGGTAATAGGACAAATAAAAATATAAAATATTTTAATGTGCAGCGGGATAAATGCGTAGGTACAACACTCACACAATAGTAGCAATTCCTTTAATGTTGACAGTTCAACAACTTTCATTGCGTTATTTATATTACGTTGTTGAGCAGACACATTTTTCGAACATTCACATTTTGAATTTCGGATTAGCAATATCCTTTAAAATTAATCAGCCGATCGATTCTGTAAAAATCTCACCGAAAAAAATAAGGTGAAGTGAGCTTAGAGTGAGCTGTCAATAGTGTCAATCCCTAGCATTGGTTGGTACGACAGCTCACTCCGCTAAGTTAGTTTTCACGGTCAGATGGTTACAGAATCGCACTGCAGATTGTGATTGATAGTGTGTTACGCAATTAGAGTGCTGGTAATACAATAAGCAGGTTCACAGGTTAACACCAAGGGAAGACGTGGCTGTTATACCCACCGTATTACAGCCACGTCTTCCCTATCGTCAATCCACCCTTTATTTTTTTAAACCAAACCGTCTGGAGCTATCAAAGCGAAATGATAACATAATTTGGTTGGTAGTCATTGCCTATTTCTTTTGCGTTGTAGAACCAACTGTTTTGATAACGCTTCGGTTTTGAAAAAGATTTACTGAATGGTTGAAAATCTATAACTATAGCTACAATCATCATCTGCATAGCCGAGCCGTTTCCAAACTACATTGGGGTCGGTTTCCTGTCTAATCGAATGTAGCTAAATACCAGTATTCCACATAGAGCAACTGTCTATCTGATCTCCACAACTCAGTTACTGGGTAATACCCCTTGGTAAGACTGGTCGTCAAACTCTCGGCCTTCTGACAACCCTTAACGACTGTCATAGATCCACGAATGACAGCTGGGACCAATGTGCTTTCCGAGGCAAAGAGAGTTCTCAGTATATAAAGATCCCCACGGGCCGACCGCGGCAAGCGTAACTCAACCTGATCGATCGAGCCTTGTGGCTGTAATTACTCAACAACAACCCCTCCTACACCTACTATCAGAAATACAAAAGAATATTATCTTCACGAACCTATTGCACACCAATTTACCGTAAACTCGCATGCTGGAAATTGAACGAGAACACATCAACAACTTCACCGACACTTCGAACTATACGAAGAAAATTTAGTTCGTAGTCTTCGCAGTAATTGCCGTCATGAACGAAAGAGCCGAGCTAGTTTGAGTGCACGCATCGCAGCAACAGTGAACAGACTTGAGCCAACCGAAATTGCTGAAATTACAGTTAAAAGCATCATCAACCGTCTACTATGGGGGTTGAGTTAGGATCGGTAGCGGGTTTGCTAGAAAAAACCCTTTAACCGTGACCGCTTACACTTTTTCACGACAATTCCCATTTTTTTCGTTTTCGCTTGGTCGGGTTTGACTACAGTTTTACAATCAGGAATATTAATTGCTTATCAAATTCACACACTACGTCAATTGGCCAGTCTGTTATAGCATTTCATAGAAAAATAATCCTTTACTAGGATTTGTTACGCAGATTTGTCTTTAATTTGACTTAAATTTAAATTAATTTAAGTTTTGAGTTTTATATTTGAGGCCTCACGTTACTGTTTAAAAAGCAACGTTAAAAAATTGATCCAAAATCCATTGTTTGTTCGTATGGTCACGAGTATAAATACCTTACATCATATTTTACATGGAGCGACTGCCTATCTGACCTCCACAACCCTGGGTAATACGATATTCCTTCGTAAGACTGGTTGTCTTAGACACGGAGGGGTAATTGTCCAAACTCCACACACGTTGGTACAAAATATAAGTTTTGAGTAACATGCGGTGAAAGTCTACACAAGGAAAATAGATCTAATCCTAATATTTATCTATATATTATATAAAATTCAAAGTCCTGACTGACTGACTGACTGACGGATACATCAACGGACAGCCTAAACCGCTGGTCCTAGAGACATGACATTTCGAGGGTGTATTTTTCATGAAGAGTAGGTAGGTATCCACTAAAAAAGGGTTTTTCGAAATTCCACCCCTAAGAGGGTGCAATGGGGGGATTTTGTTTGTATGAAAAATCTTATTCCTTGAGTTAATAAACTCCCCCTAAAAGGGGATTGGGGGGTTTCAAAGTTTGTATGGAAGAATTTTAGCGCGCGGTCCTATTTTCTCGAACATCAGTATTTATACCTAAAATTGAAAGTAAAGAATAACGTGTGTCAGGGATTTTCGAAAATCTACCCCTTACAGGCCAATAAGGGGTAGTCAATTTTACTGGGGAGGATTTTACAGCGTGGCTTGATTAACTCGAAAATTGGTATAAATAATCTTTGAGTCAATTTATAAACATATAATATCTCAAACGATTTTTCAAAATTCCACCCCCGTGGGGCTGAAATACAGTTTATATAAAAAAAAAATATTCGTTGGGATAATAAACTAGAAAATAGGCATGAATACTCGCCATAATAAGCAATAAAGTGTATCATTATAAGTTTTTCAAAACTACCCCTCAATGGTAGATAGGGGTGTTAAAGTTTGTGTGGAAGAATTTGAATGCGCGTACCGATTAACTCGAAACTCAGTATTAATACTTTTGACAGGAAAGAAAAGATGAGAAGTATGGGGCAAAAAAGGGTGAGCATTTTTTTAAGGGGAGTATTTTACTACGTGAATTGATTAACTCAAAGATGATGTATACCAAATACATTACCTTTGAGTCAAATTATAGAAACATCCCAATTTTTTTTTTTTGAATTGATCCCCTCTGGGGTGAAAAGACGGGATACAGTTAATATCAACAACCTTTTTCCTTCGGTTTATAAACTTGATACTTGGCAATATTTGCCTCACTAATGAATACAAATGGTCACTTTTAGTTTAAAAAAACTCCTCCGGTGAAAAAGTTAATAGGTAAGAAAAAAATTTAAACCGCTTAGATGGATTAACTCAAAACTCGGTACTAATACTTAAAACAAAAAATAAAAAGTATGTGTTTTAAGGGTTTTTCAAAAATCGCCTCTTACTCGAGTGGAAAAGGGCAATAAAGTTTAAGGGTTGGATTTTACTGCTTGCTTCCATTAACTCGAAAATGGGTATAAATAATCTTTAAGTCATACAATGGAAACGAACCAAACGCTTTTTTAAAAAAACAATGCCTTTCGTGGTAAACCGGGACGACAAGGTTTATTTAAAAAAAAAAAATCATTTGATCTTTAAACTTTAAAACTAACCCTAATTAAATAAATAAATGATAAAGATCGTAAACAAGACACACACACACACATCATACATCTTCGATAGTTTTAGAGTAAAGTACACGCGGACGAAGTCGCGGGCAAAGTGCTATAATATATAATATTATAAATTCTGTCTGTATGTGGCATTTTCACACCTAAACCACTGATTGGATTTCTATAAAATTTAGTAAAGAGATAGATAGCATCCTGGGGAAGGCCATACTTTTATCCTGGTGGCACGTTCCCGTGGGATAATTTCCGACATCCACGCGGGCAAAGCCGCGGGCAGAAGCTAGTGAGATAGAAATAAGTAATTAAAAATAAATATTTCGTTCCTTTAAAAACCTATTGACATTGATGTTGACATAACGACTAGGTGTGTGTGTATTGTGTTGCTTAATTAATTATTGTATTTCCCAACTAAAAGGGTTTTTAATATTTTATTTATTAAATAATGTGTTACAAAGTGTGGTTAAAATTTCAGCGTTATTTCAATTATTTGGTTAATAATTAGCAAACCAATTAATTAAAATTTTCGAAATGAATAGAGATAATGATTGAATTATTTATTCAAGTGGCAATAAAGGCTCGTTTGATCAATCCCAGAAACCGAAATTAGATTGGTAACATGAACCAAAATCAAATTAGGTAGGGGTACACACAAACTGTAACTATGAATTCAGCAAATGATTCTAGACCACCTAGAGTAGAATTTTTTAGACGGTTATCAGAAAAAAAACAGCTTTTACTTACAAAAGTGCAATACCTATGCGGTTAAAATGTATGGAAGAACATTATTTTTTTTTAATAACTGAGGAAAAATTTTAACGCAGGGGTCTAGAATCATGCGCTGAATTCATGGTTACAGTTTACTGTATTGTAAAGGGAAATAATACACTAGTCCTCTAAAAACTTATTGACCTTTTTATGCTAAACGCTTTTTTAAATTAATGAACCTCTTATAACGTTTTGGGCTTCTAATGATGACGGCTTTTTTTAATAAATTAGTTTTTTTTTATGTTTCTGGCCTTTTCTTAGTTTATCGCAGTAACTAAGCTATTGTACCCCGACGAACTACATAGGTTAAGTTAGAACTGTGACCAACTGTGCGCGCGAGCCGAGCGAGCGAAGCAAGCGGTGCCGTGGCAGCGGCTGGTGAACGCTACATCTAAGTTGCGTCAGTTACTAGGCCATTTAGTATTTTAAGGATACCAAAAAGGAATTATTTGAGGTTCAAAAAAGAGGCTCTTAGTTGGTATACATTCGTGTAAATAAGTGCCGCAGTATTAAAAAGATTGGACTGAATTTTTATGATAACAAGGTTTTACATAAGCTCAGACCCTCTACGGTCGTAGCACATTGCTACGCCGTAGCTACGGTCGTAGATTTGTGCGTAGCAAAGATTTCGCGTAGCCAGACGCGAGTAATCTGATGAAAATTATTTTAATGCACTAGTGACCCTGCTTTTCACGGTTTTTACGATTTGACAATTCCTCATTAATGCATAACACCTGCACCTCCTACACAGAAACCTTCGGTAGTAAATTGTCTAAAAGAAAGAAAGAAAATACATTTATTTGCGGCAAACATGACGCATGAAAAAGAACAAACACAAAAAAAAAACAATGCGATATTAATTCATACAATGTTCAGAAATATATGTATTCATTTAATTTTAAGTGACTTAGGGCTGATTTTACCAGCCTTTTATCTTTAAACCGTGGAATTAAATAGACGTCTGACAGTTTTTGTATGGGAAAACTGTCAAAAATTAAAAATGTATGCTCAGGATAACCCTTATTCTAGGTATAAAGGTTTGCTGAAATTCGCCCTTAAGCTGAAAAGACTTCTTCCTAAAAATAGTATTTACTTACTGAGCGGAATTCGATACATAATTTATTCATGAACATTTTTACTCGCTCATTCTTGAACATCACACCAACGCTAAATAGGAAACCTCTAGGGCCGTACAACTAGCGTTTAACTAGCACAACTTCAGGATAGTTTTGAAAACTTAAATTGCCAAGTTACGTGGATTGAAGCTGAAGTTATTTTCAGCTTATGCTTAATACCTGCGGGGTTTATCAACTTAGTAAATTATGTGAGAATGCTCGTCTGGCGTGAGTTGCCTTTAATGCGGTTTATTAATTATTTCTACTAGTAACTTTACTGTTGATAAAGAATTCACATTCCAGTTACAATTCCGCTTTTGTTAGTTATAAATTCATTTAAGTTTCAAGGATTTTACGCGGGGTGTGAAGCTTTATGATTACCGTAACTTTATAGTAAATGTCTCGTTTAAATAGTTTCTAATCTACTTAGGGCTTGTCTATTCAAACGGTTGTTTACCATAACATACCTACATTAAATAATAACGATTACGTACTCGTTATTATTTGACGTACGACAAGGCCATAATTTTGTAATTGTAAGTTTCGCGCTTTTTTTGGTTTGACGATAGCGAGCGCCATTTTTAACGTATACGCGTGCGTCAAGTGAACGTAAAACAACCCGCCCTAAATCATACTACTCCCGAACAACATACCAACCAACCTTAACTCTCTCCGTAGAAGATGGCGGGTCGAGCTGGAGAAAACAAACGACCAGTGGTTCACTTTAGCCCTGGTTCGAAAGAGCTGGAAGTCATGGGTCTCTACCCATGACTTCCAGCTCTGCCTTGATCCAGCAGTGGATGATGCAGGTTAACAGTAACAACTTAAAAAATGCCATAATCCAGACAGCAGATATTAATCTTCTAAATAGAATAGAATAGAATAGCATTTATTTGCAAATATGGGTAATAAATAAGTAGATAGTAGTAGGTGTAAATCAGAGTTCTGCCATATTTCACCATCCGGCTGCAAACATTTTCATTAAACAAAATTGTTAAAATTTAAATTCTCATTAAAACATTGAATTAATTATAAAAATATACCTAATGTTTTAATGACAATTTAATTTTTAATAATTTTATTTATTGAATGTAATAAATAAAATTATAAAAATTTAAATTGTCATTCAAACTAACTTAATTATTACATTCAAAAAATATGAAAATTCAAATTGTCATTAAAACATTAACTTAATTATAACAATATACATACATTAAATAAAATGGTCAAAATTTAAATTGTCATTAACAGTATAATTATATGAAACGATTAAAAACGTTACACCGTCCTTTTTTAGCAAACATTGTTCGTTTTTAACTTAAAAACGAAAACGGATAGGTATTAATATTTCATTTTAAATGTACGGACTCATTTTTCGTAATAGTATAAAAATCTAGTAAAAAAAAAATAATAATTTTATACGTTCTCGTCTGAAGCCATTACCAAAAACGTAACCTAAGGCTCCATGTACACGACACGGTTTCCTTACGGTACGGCGTATAAACCGCGCCGTAGAAAAAACGCGTCTGTCAATAAGCTTCCATAGTGATCCTTACAACACAGACGAACGTGCCTTACACACAGCGTAGAAAAAACGCACGAAAAATAAAACACTGATATCTGCTTACACACGGCGTATAAACCGCGCCGTGGAAAAAACGTGTCTATCAACAAGCTTCCATAGTAATCCTTACGATACTGACGGCCGTGCTTAGGTACACACGGCGAATAAATCCTAGTTTTTCACAACCAGAAAATCGCGTGTGTACGTGGCCTAAGTCTTAATACCTCCATACCCATAATCAATAAGCAAGGGCTCACAGAAAATAAATTACATGATTACTCAACGTGGTAACATCTGTAAATCTAATTGAAACCTTTTAACCGTACTGAAAAGGTTCCTGAATTACGTGGAATACCAGCCAGAGGTCATTATTGAATTCACCCGAAAGTGCGTTATTCCTTACCATTTTATCGATAGCACACGCAAATTCCATTTTCTGGTACATTGCACAGGTCAATCTGGAACCCCGATTCTGTTATTGGACTAGAATGTTAAGAAATTTTCCGTTTCTTCAAGAAAGTGCTTTGTAAATGGACTCTTTTGGAAGTCTTTGTTGAATATCTGGGAAGTAAAGAACAGTAATTTAATGTATGTAAAAAGGTTATGAGTGGTTGGCAGGCAGGATACGTACGTAGTTTTTTTGAATGTAGGATGTTTTTGACGGCACGGTTGGCGCAGTGGTTAAGCGATTGACTGCTGCGCTGCGTGTCGCGGGTTCGATTCCCGCATGGAACAAATATTTGTATGACCTACATGTATTTGTTCCGAGTCTGGGTGTTTTTCTATCTATAATATGTATGTATTCACAAAAAAAAAATTGTATATAAGTAGTTTATCAGCCATCTTGTTACCATAACACAAGCATTAGGTTGCTTAGCTTGGGACAAATGGTGCTGTGTGAAATGTCCAGGGATATTATTATTATTATTTTTGACTGGCAAAATGTGGGTGCATTGTAGGTATACTCCTCCTATACCTACCCCTGCTGGGAATACAAGCGTGATGTTATGTGTGTCTATTTTATTTGTTTATTTGTTAGGAACACCAACTAGATAATTTACAATACATTTTACATTTGATTTTACATTAAGATCTTCGTTCTTTAAAAACTTAAAGGGTCTAAAACTCATGTATACAATAAACAAACATACACTATAAAAAAAGGACCTTTTGAGCATTTTTTACTATTACAACAAAATTCTACATTATTTGCCATAGGAAAATAGTACTTTTTTTTGGCCGGCTTTAATTTTTGGGTATAAAATGTTTCGACAATTAACTGATGTCCTTTAAAACAGTATTTCAGTTTTTTTTTCAACATTACAGCTTCTAAGCACGTAATGTCAATTTGTTTTGTGACCTGAATCTGTTCACTTGTGTACCAAATAAAGCCTTTATTTTCAAATATTTTTGAATTTTGTGTACAGTTTGACGCAGTAGCTGAGCGATTGGCCTTTTCACAACGGATCGCTTCCCACACAAAACCAAATATTTGGATGGCCTACATTTTATACTTCCTAGTTTCCATTTTTGTGAATTTGAGATTTCTGAAGTTTTCACGACAAAGAAGAAATTCTAGCCTCAGTTTTATGAAAAAATAACTCAAGCATCTATCCGCCTACATACCTATAATATAGTAGTATCTGACTTTGGAACTTTTGTCCGTTTGTCTGGATGTATGTTCTAGACTGGCGCAAAAACAGCTGAACGGATTTGGATAAAATTTGGCACACATATAGTTTATAGCCTGTATTAACACATAGGATACCTCTTTTATCTGTTCTGTGGGATAAATAATACTTTTTATCTCGGTAGCAAGTTCTTGTGGAGTAAATACCGACCTCGACGCGAGCGAAGCAGCGGGCAATGCCTAGTTAAATAATTGAGTTTTCTACAAAGCGTATTTCCAAAGTAAACTAAAGTATTTTTTCATCAAATAAACTATTTTTATTGCTGCTTTATATACCGAATTCCTTTGTAGTTTTTTAATACATAAATGTAGGCATAATATTTAGATCTACAAACGCTAGCAATTTGTGGCTGCCTCAAGGTTGGTCTAGACATAAGATTAATCGAATCAAATCAGTTAGTCTGAGAAACCTATTGAGAAGTCACACCCTTACTTCTTAGGAATACCTAGATATACTTGTTTGTATATGTCTAGATTGATTTGATTATGATATATTGAAATTGTTGCAAACAATTTAATATAATTTAATTGACCTAGTTATTATTATTATATTAGCTTATATATTTTAAAGACGATAGTTTTTATTTAGAGACCATAAGTATAGTATTGAAGGTTTAGCTAAGCTTGTCGCGGTTGGTTTACGGATGGGTGACCATGCATTATATATCGAGACCGCTCCGTGCCGTGGTCATTTATAGATTTGACAGTCGTTACGGGTAGACATAAGCCTAAAAGTCTGACAACCAGGGTTAACAAGGGGTATCAGCAGTGCGATTCTGTAACCATCTCACCGTGAAAACGAAGGTGGAGTGAGCGTGGAGTGAGCTGTCATTCCAACTAATGGTAGGGATTGACAATATTGAAAGCACACTCTAAGCTCACTACACCTAACTTTTCACGGTGAGATTTTTACAGAATCGATCGGCTGTTATCCAGTAAATATTTTGAAGAGGCCAGAACTACATACATCGCTCCATAACTCGACTGCCCGCGCTAATACTTCGTTTTCACTTACCATTCTTTCTAACTTTGTTTTCTATTTGCTCGGCTCCTAGGGGTTCTAGCGTGATTTTATATAGCCTATAGCCTTCTTCAAGAATTGGGCTATATAAATGTAAAAATATTTTTTCAAATCCGACCGGTTTCAGAGATAAGCGCGTTCAAACAAACTCGTGCGCTTTATTATTAGTATACAGATAAACCAATTACAGGTACTTTTGAATTGTCAAGGGTTTGGTCAATCAGAAAGATGAAGCTACGTAGTTGCCCATTCAAAGAGTAGAAGGTACAGACGCCAGCACATCAAGCTATCCAAAACTGTCAAATTTTTCCAAACAGACTGTAGTAGCTTGAAATGATGGTATCTGTATCTATGGAGAAGAACTCCACGGAAACTCTTTGGTCACCTCTCCAGGGTCACCTCTATAATATTATATTATAATCAAAGTCAACTATGTCTAAGTAATGTATTAAAAAACATTGATTTATACACAAACCTAATAAACATAAATACATCAAAACTAAATAAATCACAGTTAGAGAACCTCCATTGTTTACGTCCGTGAACTCATAACATGAAATGTTTCACCACGGCATAACCGAAGCGACGATGTGGCAACACCGTGTTTCAATTTTGAAGTTATAATTGGCCACGAATTCATCTCCACGCAAAGGGGGCTATCGTTTTTGTGCTCACCAGTTGGCGCCACTGGAGAGTAAGATCCTATCAGTACTTTTATTTGATATGCTTTGGTTACGTATAAGTAACCATTCATGTAATGTTTAATAATTATTTTATTACATTTTAAAACTTTAAAATTATATTTTTCATTATAATGTTCCTAAAATTGGCAAGCATGAAGATATTAACTTTAAACTACTAACTTACCAACTTAACTTTTTAGCTTTTTTTATTATTTATTTATTATTTATTATATTTTATTATTTATTATTATTTTATGATATTATCCTTCCTCCAAGTGCTACTAAATTAGATTCTAAGTTACTATTTCAAATTATAAGGTATAGTTTTTCAGCAATAGTACAATGTTTACAACAATTATGAATAACTAGTAAAAATATGCGATTAAAACTCCTGAAAACAATGAATGTTCAGTGATATTGACATTTCTAGAGACCTTACTCTACACTAGCGCCTCTAGCGGCGAATGCAAGCACGATAGCCCTCATTGGCATGAAGATCGACCTACTGCTGGGTTTAAATCCTGCTGGGTAATTGTATAACACACTAACAGTACCGATGACTTTTATTTTGACGGTTCGACCACAATTATTGCGTTATTTACGTTGTTGAGCAGACAAATTTTTCGAACATATGCAGCAATGGTCTAACCTAACCTTCAAAATGATTCAGATTGTGATTGATAGTGTGTTACACAATTAGGGTGCTGGCAAGGTGTATTTAGAAACTACCACCTGCATTTGTTTTTCTGATTAGTTCTGTCTGAAGGAAAAAGGAAAGTTATCAAGATTCGTTTAGTCCACTCTCGGCCCCTCGACCCCAATCAATAAAGATCGCATAATATACAACGTCCCGACATCAATCGTCGGGCAGTTGCCCACCAGACAACACCCGTCTGGTCGGAGGATCTTTCTTTTTTATGGAGGATGAGAGAACTGTACACCCTGTTTCTCATACCTTTCTGAATTGAAGGTATAGGGGGTTCCTATACCATCACTCAGGGAATACAGATGTAATGTTATGTTAATTTATGATTAAAACATAGTACTTATATGAAAAGTCAATTTGCCAAAGTATGTGTGAAAAAAAAAATATAGTAGCTGCCGTTCGTTAATCAGTTGAAAGTAAAATTCTTCACAGGGTCTTTTATCTGGAAATTATTAATTTTCCTGGGCTATAATAATGATGGCCATTTCTTTTTTGGTGTAAACAGAATAGGTATTTACAACTTTTACCTACTAAATACCATAAATCTTTTTGAATTCGTTTTGTTTAAAACCTATATAAATAACGATTGGTCAGAGCGCCCATGATGTAAATGAAAGTTTTTATTTAAAACCTTTGATCCAAAACTTGCAACATTGTGAATGAACATGATTTAAAGCATTGATAGCGTATCGCATCGTTGGTTTGACACCTAATTTATGTAATGGTTGACTACAACAGTCATTTGACAGAACACTTAACTTGACATAAAAATATTTATTTTGTGTGTGTTTATAACGTAGATAGATTATGTAAATTAAATGCATAATGCAAGGAATGTACAAGTTAACACTAAAATAACAAAATTATATCCTAAATTAACTAAAACAATTTACAAACTAAAATATAGCGTCGAAAAGTTCATCCGCATCGCTGTCGACTGGTAATATACCCAAGACACTGGCGGCATTGCCACGTTGGGCTCCAGCCCTTGGGTCATGGGAAATGTCAACCAGTCGTCCCAAAATTTCCTTGAAAAGACCATGCGCACTCGGACCCAACGGCCCGAGGGTTTCAACCCCAAACGGCTCGAAAATATAATTATCAATTTGTTATTTTTACATTTATTTGTTGTTGAGAAGCCATTTTTTCAAATATATGAAAATTTAATTAAATACCGTGTATTTTAAAGTAAAAAAAAGAAACAGAGGTTCGGCTTTTTTGGGGTAAAAGTTCCCGCAGACAGACGCGAGGCGCCTCTAGTATACACTTTTTATAGAAATTCTTTTACTAGAGTCGCGTCACACTGTCGCGTTGCGCCCGTCTGCGGGAGCCTCAAAATATGTCTTCATACTTTAACCTCTACACACATCGCTTAACAAAACACGGGGATGTTTATAATGTTGTTAGTAGAAATGCGAAACGAGATATTAGATTTCAAAACGAACATAATAGCCTACACCGTGGCTGAAACCTTTGTGTTCAAACTTAGAAGATAAAGTTGATAAAGTATGCGATCAAATGATGCCACTAGTACATAATACAGACTCAGTTTATAAGTGTATAGTCTATGGAAGGCGTTCATATTACATAAATGATTGACACCTTAGTATCTAGGATAGACCTATACAATGTAAACACGAAAATTATCAAACTAATATCATAAATGTGAAAGTTTGTATGTTTAGATATTTGTTACTCAACTCAATTGACGCAAAAACAGTAGAACGGATCATTTTGAAACTTTGATTCTTCTGTATTTTGTAAATGTGAGGACTTTGTAGGCCTTGTAGACTTTATGGGGTTTATTCATAAACGATGACTAAAGTAAAGTAACGTTTAAGCGTCAAAAATGTATAGTTAAACAGTCGCTAATCACTGCTTAACTTTAAGTAACGTTTATGAATAAAGGGGTTTATCTGTAGACCATTTTTTATTTTATCAAGTACCTGGTACTTGTTGAAAGGCCTACGCTGTCCTCCCATACCTACTGTAATTTGAAAACATTGTGAAGCCAATTATTTTTAAAAGAGTAACCGTGGAGCTTCTTGCTGGCTCTTTTCCATAGGAAACGACCAATTGGAACCGTGCACCTACCTTCTGACGGTTTTTAAGTGCCCATGTTGGTTTATGTGAAATAAAATATTTTGATTTTGATTTTTTTGACCTCATGCGCTCCAATTAGAGCATTGAGTTAAAAGCATAATACAATGATCAAGACTGATTTTTTTTTAACCTAACTATTACTACATATTAAGAAAATCGTGGTGAAAAAGTAATGCTAGGGGCATTACTTTATGCATTTAACATTGAGCCTTATTGCCTTGTAATAAAGATTTAATTTTCTTTGGTTCAATCGGCGGTCCGTCTATCAAAATACATAATAATTATTTGAAAAAAAATCCTTTATTAAAAGTTACTGAAATCGATTCAGTCTACTTTCAGGATTTGCGTTTATTCTGTTACTACTTGTATTTGGTTGAATTTTTATATGCAGACAGAACATTACTAAGGTATAAAAAGTTTAATTTACTGTCGTGTTATCATCTCCATTTAGTATATGTAAATATTTTGTTAGTTTCTATTAGGAAAAAACATCAGTTAAATCTTTTCTCGCCCTATTTCGGTCGGACCAAGAGTGAAGCTAGGATGCAATTAATGAACAACCATTGCCACTTTCGTGTCGGCACAATAATAGCTCATAGTGAAGTGAACAGATTACTTCGTCAGCTAAATTGGTAGCGGTGCTGCCCAGTGGACCTCCGCATGCCAGTTTTCACAAAAAAAAAGTGTGATCTTGGATTTTCAACTTTCAGTTGCTTCTATTTAGGCATACATTTAAGTGTCGTGTAGTGGTGGTAAAAACGTGCAGTATTGTCACAGCCCAGAGTGTCGTCACTCGCAGCGTCTCTTTGTATGTTCTCCATTGCATGGATAAAACTACTGTAAGCAATATTACTTATGGGGCATAAGTTTAAAATTACAAGACTGTGACATTCCGTAACCATTAGGTTACGATTCCCTTTAGTCAACATCATCTGCCTAGAGTTTTCCTAACTATGTAGGTCAGCTTCCAGTCTAACGAGATGCAGCTGAATACTAAAATTCTACATGGAGCGACAGCTACTAACTATCTGACCTCCACAAAATATTTACTGCATGACAGATACCCCTTGGTAACACTGTTTGTCAGACTTACGGGCCGTTCTACCCATAACAACTGTCAAAGATCTCCTAATGACAAGCCGGGACCAACGGTTAAACGTGCATTCCAAGACACGGAGGGGTCTCGCTATGTAATTGATGGTCACCCATCCACAAACCGATAATACGATTCCCTCTAAGGTTGACACAAACCTTTGACCTCTGACTTTTTCATACAGTCTGCCCCAATGACCTTCACCTTAACCAGACAACTATCACCTCATCTTGTTTTTCATCCAAGCAGTACAAAAGAATCCAATTCCTTTCCGGATAGTCCTTGGCCTTGATTCTAAGCATTGATTAATAACTTGGCACAGATCCATCCGTCTACAAGTCTGATGTCAGGCTTACGATGGATGACCACGCCAATGTGGTGCTTAGACGTTGAAAGTCCTCTGTCTCGAGACGTTTTGTCTGTCAAGAATAAAAGAATCGGGTTAGTTCATTTGTCATTTTGTGCTGGAAATCAACAGACAATTTATAACGGGTGTAAAATGACGCTTAATGAAGACGAGAGTAAAATAAAATGAAATTTATATCGGTATAAAGAAAGAAAGAAATAGTATTTATGGCGGCTCGTACAGGAAGATCATAGGATCATACACTAAACTAAACACAGTTAATAATTAAAAACCAAATTACTTATATAAAAAATAAAATTGATTCTAATCGTAGTAGTTTATTTCTTTATTTATAAGTTGGAGAACCAACAGCTAAACCAAATTAATAACAATTGTTGCGACACTGAGCCAATTACAGGTTCTCACGAGTAGACACAGAGAAGATAGTAGAAATCTTAGGATCACAAACAACTAAGTAGCAAGCACGATAAAAATACAAATAAAATCATTTAAAATAAGCAATAAGCATTAAAAGGTGTGTTGTGTGTCTTTCCTCTATATATAGAGGGAAAAGTGGAAAGTGGGTCACAGGCGTTTAATATTTACTGACTGCACTTCATAGAAATAGGGGAATAATAACGTGATTGATTTAATAAACTACATGGTTCAGATATTCACAAAGGGATGCCTACCATTAATCGAATTCATTCTAAATGACAATCGTAGGTACTATTTGTATGACATTAATTTGATTCCCTGATTTCCGACAGTCGCTTTATGAATAATATAATATTAAATTCACGATACATTTCTAGCAGATTAAACCTTACTGCATTGTATTAAATTCCCTTTTATGAAAAATATTGTCATTCGCCCCGCTTTTCTCCTGATCCGCTTAATACGGAACTTTTTGCGTTCTCTGTTCCACACTTCTTTGAAGTCCATATTAAAAATGAATTTTATATGGGCTTGGGATTATCCGGTGGCAGATAAGAATTCCGTGCTACATGGTACAGTGGCGAATGAACGGTTCGGAAATTCGGTGTCATTTCAGATTCCTACTGGAATGTCAGATTAAATTTCGAATTTCCATGGTAACTGAAAGATTAGATACAGTTTGAGATTACGTGAGTTTTATTGTATGTATATTTCGCAGTCAACTAGCATAATTAGCCATTCTGTTGATAGCGTAGCCTTTTAACTAAACGGCGTCGTTCAACTAACAGCCTGAATAACATTCAGCCAATGCGTCTAATACAATATTTAATGAACTGGCTGGCTGATGCTTACGCCATTTATATAAGAGTAAGGTGAATAATCATTTTAACAACTGTTATTTTAACATTAGAGAGGTTATTTTGATCAGTTGAAAAATTATTCAAAATTGATCAAGTATTTACACAAGGCACTAAATTAAATAACTAACTAACTATACAAATAAATACAAAAACAAAAGGATACTTCGGCGTCGAAGTACTCGTCCGCATCGCTGTCATCCGAAAACATGACCAGAAGACTGGCAGAATGAATGATTTTTTTTTTCTATATTTTTAGCATACTGACCTCATTTGGTTCGCAAGTTTGAGGAAATCCTCCTGAAAAGTCTTGTAGATTCCACCTTCACACTCAGAATAGATAGTGTGTCGGTTTAAACAAGTTTAATAGGGTAAAACCAGGAAAGATGCCCCAGGGGTATAGTTGCCCTGATTGTAATTACTCTACTTTCGCGGATGAATCGCATGCCATTTTATTTATTTATCTATTAAAAGACTCCAACGACCACGAAGTTTACCGTGTCGCATGTCTCTGTGCGATTGCATGATGGGAAGGCAAAATACGATCAAAGTTTTTTAACTACTAAAAAACACTACGGCCATGGGGTCCGAGTGCCCACTTAGTATTTCGAGATATCGCCAAGCGTTTGTTCGACTATTCACGTGACCAGAGGGCTGACCTATTTTTTGGCCAAAGAAAGCTGGCAGCATTGCTACGTTGTATGGCAATGTAATCAGCATTGCCATTCAAAGTGCCAATGCTGCCAGCCTTCTTAGTTCTTGTTTAACCTTTTAGATCACGTTTCCTATTCACAGCGATACGGACGATTTTTTTTAACCCTTTGATTATTTCCCCTCCTTTTTATATACTTGTATATTATTAGTATTATTTGAAACTATAAGCTTTCTAAATTATGTAAATATTTATCTGATCGGTGAAGTAATGAATGATGACTACTAAACCTAGATTCATATATTTAACACTTTAATATTACAACATTCTATGGATTTTACACTCTGCAATTCTAAAGTTTTTAAACTTCCAGCTAATTTAAAAGAAATTTTGTTGTAGGGTTGTTTGTATAAATAAAAACATCGTAAGGTAATTTTCATTCCGGAAAATGAAAGCAATACTTTACGGCCATAGCCGCACAGGTAGTCATTATACATAATATTATTAAATCTAAATTCGAAGTAGGCTGGCTGAAAATCAACTTGAATTATTTATTCTCTAATATTAAAGCCATGTTATCAGCATCACAAAATAATAAATCACTGTCTCCCACACCCGAGAGACGTGTTACCGTTTGCTTCCTCATTACAGAGTAATGAGTTTTACCAGTACCATCTTGCAGTGGTACAAGATACTTTAATATTAATACAGACTTAATCTTGCTCTGTTGTCTGTGGACACAGTTCAGTAACTACCCCTGAATCAAGTACAGAAAATCCCAAAAGACTTGAAATGGAATCTTCTAAACATATACCATACATATGTATATAAATGTCAATCCGTTACTTTCTTTATTATCTTTAAGATATATTTACAGCTCTTCTTTCTGTACGTGTGTTTGTCACGTAACTCCTCCTAAACGGCTCGACCCATTTGGATGAAATTTTCTGTGTTTAATTCAATGGGTTCCTGGATGGTTTGAAAACACAATTGAACCCGATAGATGGCGCTGCTTTTTCGGGTAGGATGACGTCGGTCGGGTCCGTTAGTATAATATCATCATTCTCCTGCCCTTATCCCAAATTATTTAATAAAAAAGTAACGAAGTGAAAACTGTACATTGAAAAAAAGTAAGGTGGTGAACGGGGTGTGGGAACGCGTCTGAAGCCGAAAGTATTGTTTTTAGAATTTTTGTCCGTTTGTCTGTGTGTCTGGTTAAATGTTCCGGATTGGCGTAAAAACGCCTGAACGGAATTGGATGAAAGGAAATAATTAATTTTGGGTAAAATTATAAAAACAAACAAAAAAAAAGGTATATTCCGTTAGAATTATGTTTTCTTCACTTTTCATGGTAGGACCAAATCTGTAGGTTCATTGCCTGCGCTTTTATATAAGTTTGAAAAACATTGTTTTTTGTATGTTTTAGTTAGAAGAACCGAATTAAAATCGCTCTTTTACCAGTAAACATTAGAGTTATCTTTTTTTACTGTTAAACAAAGGGTAAGCTATAGATTTTTGTTAAAAATTAAAAATGACCCTACAGGTTTGGTCCCGTACTCATAAATGAAGAGGTAAACGTAGGTATTGTTTCAGAATATGGCATTTTTTCGTTTCTTCACTTTCACATTGAGCCCAAAAATGTATGTACGGTGAATAATGACCTTTCGCACACAGATAGTTTATAACCTGGATTAACACAAAGGGTTTTTATCTGAGTAGTACAGACACATCAAGCTCCCCGAAACTGTCAAATTTTTCCAATCAACCTTGAACCTAATGCTTTAGCGATAAAGTTGAAAATATATTAAAGAAATTTGACAGATTGATGTAGCTTGATGTGCTGGCGTCTGTACGTTTCCATGAGATATATTCGAGGCCTTGAATCACATTATAGCGATGTTCAAGTCAATTCTCAGGCTGAGTTGGTACGATTGAATATTCATTACCTTTGTATTAATTGACATTTTATAATGACAGGAAAACATGTGACTGTGATTATGGATGCCTCAATTTGGTAATAGATGTAACAGTTTCGGTGTTGTTGTTGTTGTTGTTGACGTTGAGATACGAAGACGTACGAAGGTCTTCGATATCGGAAAGCGTATTATATATGGAACTCTAATGGAGTTGGACAGGGCACCTAGCAGCCACAGTCATGACAGGTGGAGTAAGATTGTCACAGAGTTGCGTCCAAGGACTGGAAGACTAAATGTCGGTTGTACGGCGGCGACCCTATTATAAACCTCTGCTGTCCGTCCTTCCGTTCATCCGCCCATCTGACCGTATGTCTGTCCGCGGGCTGTATCTCATGAACCGTAATAGGTAGACAGAAAAAAATTCACATAGTGTGTATTTCTATTGCCGCTATAACAACAAAAAATAAAATATATATATTTTTTTTTTTTATATACCTACAAGAAACGTGTTTTTTTCGGCGTTTTTTGCCTTGTGGTACGAAACCCATCATGTGCGAGTCCAACTAGCAGTTGGCCGCTTTTTCTGAGAGAAAAAGCCAATCACAGTTCAGCTCAAGTGGAAAATCGAAACCGAATCGAAACGGGGACTCCAGAAGAGTTAGTGATCCGAAGCAGTGGCTAGCAATAAATAAATGGCTAGCTTTTGCTTAATTTAACTTTAAAGAGTAATGTTTTGTGCGAACTCATGTAACTTAGTAGGTACGTACTAGAATTAAGTGTCGTTAATTATGGCGCGGATAACCAATTTACTTCACACCCCCTTAAGTAGGTTTTTCTGAAGTAAGTCTTTGACTAACGGAATTAGACAGGGTGGCAGGGACATCGAGGCGCAACCTGTTACCTTGGATTCAGTACTTGATTCTAGACCTAAAAAAACCGGTCAAGTGCGAGTCGGACTCGCGCACCGACGGTTGCGTACAATTTAAAATTATTAAAAGTATTTTTATTATTTTTCCATTATCTGTGCTATAAGACGTTGCTTCGTACCAAATTTCAAGATTCTTTGTTCACGGGAAGTACCCTGTAGGTTTTGATTCCCTTGCGAGTGTCGAAAATTTGCGGAAAGCGTCATAAACGGCTGTATCTTTTGATTGCGTTGGCTTAGAAGTTTGATTTTTTCACAGCTCCAAGGGTCAGTAGAGCAAAAAACATCTGCTGTTCGCTACATTTATGTTCGGTTAACTCGTCAAAATGTAGGGAACAGCTGATTTTTTTTCGCGATTTCAGTATTGGTTCCATAGTAAAAGTTGTTCATAATGACGAGTACAATGACCTTAAGAGGTTGTTAGGGTTTTTCCAATAACCCTGTATATAAAAAGACAAGAAAAAAAGGTACAGAAGTGATGCTTATTTCATTAGAAATCTCTTCCAGCACACCTGTGATAGGACAATAGATAGAGAGATGTAGACAGCGTGTGAAAGAGTAAAGGAGACAAAAAAAAAATACATAAGATCATTATAAACATCATAAGATCATTATAATTTTTATTTCTGATAACCGACTACAAATTTCTACGCTAGGTGGTCTAAAATCATGGTTAAATCTGAATTCGTGGTTAGTACAGTTTGTACGTCGATGTCCCTGCCATCCTGTATATACTATACCTTAAGATACTTTATAGAGTCTATCAGAAACAATGTCAAAGGAAATCTATAATCCCATGTCAAAGTCAGGCATTCTACCGTAATATAGCAACATTAAACAGCCTTCGGGAAAACTGGCGTGGTGTTGTACTACGTAATTACCAAGTTTGACACGTTAAGGAGCGGTAAGACGCAAATGTTTTGGTAAACAACTATAGCGTATCGCGTCATCAATATAAGGTTCAAAACAGCGATGCGTTTGATGTTAGATGCATCGAATGACCACCAAAATAAAAAGTTTTAAAAAATGTACGGCTCAGTGGGTTCCTTTTTAGGTACTTCTTTAGTTGATTGAATTCTCATTAATATCATTACATAAAATATGATAGTTTACGCTCAAAATTTTGAGAAATAAGCGACGAAAAATATTTTTTTGAGCTCTGTTTTACGATTGTTTTACCGTGATACTATTTTATTTATTTAAAATATATTGAATAAGTCTTTTCTTCCAACATTTGACAATTCACTCCTTTTCTGGCTGGTAATACGTAGCAATACGCCTAACTGTGCGACAAAAAAAACTGAGTGTTTTACGATGTCCTACGTTTGGGCAGCGCCTTAAGCCTGGTGTATATAGCACGATTTACTTGCCTGTGGCATACCATTAGTTGAAGCAACAATAAAAGTTGCGCCGTCTTAACAGTGTCTGGACAATTCAAGTCATTTGTTTCTTCAATTTTATCTATGCCACATGCATTAAGAAACTTACGTCGTGAAAATTAGGCTTAACATGTCAAACTTGCCAGAAACTTGCGTCGTGTAAATGAGGCTTTACACTTTTGCCGTCACCAACTCTTGATTGACGGCAAAAGTGTAAAGCCCCATTTGTATTACCAACCATCAGATAGTTTTGACACGTTTAGAAAAACAGTATATTTTATCTAAATACTGGAGAAATCATAAAATACTTCCGAAAATAAACCGTAGTTATGTCTAGTTGTTTTATCACTACGAGATTGGTAACAGCACTATGTAAAAATCGATATTTATTTTCTTCGAAAACAATTTTCTTTTAGCACACAAAAGTTACCTGTTATGTAGGGCATATGGTATGAGACATATAATCAGACTGAGAGGTTGAAACTAGAACTCATTAAAACAAGTATAGATTCGGGTGATAGATTTCGATTTTAGTTCACTTTGTCCCGTTTATCGTAAAAAAATGACAATAGTAATTGGGAACCGAATTTACGACCACAAGTTTACAAAGCAGTCTTAAGAATAGAATAGAATAGTTTTTTATTTGCACAGACAGTAGGACAAGTTACAAATATTAAGTTTCAAATGATGTTAACTTGGTTTTCGAACCGCTAAGCTATTTGCTTTAGGTATTTATTTATTTTACCATTTATGTACACACATTATATAAACAGACAATGAAAAACAGAACAGAAAAATAGGTACAGAGGTGATGCTTATTTCATAAGAAATCTCTTCCTGCATACCTGCGACAGGACAATAGGGCAGGAGATAGGGCTTTGTTGAAAGTTCATTAAACTAACCATTCTAATTGCCATGATTGACTACTTACCTAGTCCTCCTCTATTTTATTTGTTGTCGGCGCAACATGTCTGTTTCTTCCATACTTCTCTATTAGTCGTCATCTCCCTTTGACGTGGGGCCCTGGGCTCGATTCCCGGGTCGGAAAAAGTGTTATCGGGTTTTCCATTAGGAATCTCTTAGTAACAGTCCGGAGTTTGGAAGTTGGTGGTTTAATACCCCCGTGCCTCGGAAAGCACGTAAAGCCGTTGGTCCTGCGCCTGATCTCTCCCCGGTCGTGTTGGATTGCCGACCCATCGGACCATGAGAATAAATGAACAGCGAGTGCACCTACCGCACACACTTGTGCACTATAATATCTCCTGCGCATCTGGCTTATCTCCGTTAAGATTGGTCACCGTGACCGAAATCGGTTGAGAGGCTATTATTATTATTATTAGTCCCTTTCTAACCATATCATCATTCACACATTCCATCCGTCGTTTCTTTGGTCTTTCCCTACTCTTACAGCCATCGACGTTCATACTCAAAACTCTCCTCACGACATGATACGACGAGTACATATCAAACCACGATATCCTATATCTGATAAACCGTGTATCAAACAATATAACGCGGTCAGGTCATAATGTGGTACAAAACATTTTAAAATATTTTACTGTGTATTAAATAACAATGTATTTTTATTCTTTTTATTTTGTGTGCGGTTTCCGGAAAAAGCATGGCAGGAATCCAAATATTTTTTTAAGTGATTCACGTGATCCGCTAAAACCTAAAAAAGGCGAATGGCAAAAGCTCGAATAAATAAATAGGCTCAGAATTTTCGTATACATTTCTCATTCCAATTAAATGTAAAGTACATATACTTACTCAAAATTAAATGTATCCACCGGGATTAGTGAGCAAATGAAATTAATTATGTCTGTAAAAGCAAAATGGTCGTTAAAATTTTAGGATGAAAAATACACGGTAGGTCCGTACAAAACGTCTATTGAGACCTCTACCTTATACTTAATGAATAAGTCTTAAAATAATGGCACGTATTAAGAACAATTCTCATAAGAGATACCGAAATCAAATGTAATTTTCGTAACGAAGGCACGTGATGTTGATTTGATGTAAATAGTATTATTTTTATGTAGATAAAAAGCGACTAACAAGAGGTAACAAGGCACAATATGTGAGTGGAAACGCCAGACGGAGAAACCCTAGGAGAATATACAATGTGTAACAGAAACCCTATTGCTTCCTTAAGCACAAGATAACAGCTGGTATAGAATCACTACCTGTAACTCCCCAACATTTTTGAAAAAAAAATTGACATTGATTAGAAACGTTATTATTATTTATTATATTATTATTTTATTGATTGTCGCTGAGGTGAGATCGCGACTAGATTTTGAATGTTTTTAATTACGGGAATTGGTTTTCAGGTGCGTGCGTCAGAACACCGGAGTACTTGTATGACCAGCACCCTAATTGATAAATGATAAATGATTTTATTTTTGTAAGTAGGTTTGAACAAACACTTTTACACGTCAATCATATTTTAAAACTAGATGAGGTCGGCGTTTCCTATCTGACTAGTCTGAGAAGAAAGGCCGAAACAAACTCAGAGGTCACAGTCTCTTTTAAAGCCCAGACATAATCTTGGTCAGATCATATGAAGAACATGTAGGTCGATGTCTGAGATGGTTTTTTGAGGAAAGAACCACACAGAGTGCACTCTCAATTTGAATCATTTTGAAGCATATTGCTAATCCATGGCTCCATACATATTCGAAAAATGTGTCTGCTCAACAACGTAAATAACGCAATGAATGTTGTTGAACTGTCAAAATGAAACCCCTTGTTGCTACTGATAGTATGTTACGCAATTACCCCGCAGAGGTATGAACGTAACCGAGGGGCTTGTGGCTAAGTAATAACAGCCGCACGGGTCGATCGATCAGGTTAAGCTACGCTTGCCGCGGTTGGTCCGTGGATGGGTGACCATTTTCACATACCAAGACCCCTCCGTGCCTCGGAAAGCACGTTAAGCCGTTGGTCCCGGCTGTCATTCTTGGATCTTTGACAGTCGTTACGGGTCGTCAGTAGCCCGAAAGTCTGACAACCAGTCTTACCAAGGGGTATCGTATTACCCATTAACTGGGTTGTGGAGGTCAGATAGGCAGTCGCTTCATGTAAAATATTGGTATTCAGCTGCATCCGGTTAGACTGGAAGCCGACCCCAACATAGTTGGGAAAAGGCTAGGCAGATGATGATGAGGTATGAACGTAACCGAAGCAAAAGGAGTAGGTATGTAAGGATCGCAGCAGGTGGCGTATTTAAAAATTTGATGGACGTGTAAGTGTTTGTACAAACCTACTTCCTACTAAAATATTATATGTGCGAAAGTTGTGTGGATGGATGGATGGGTGTTTGTTACTCTTTCATGCCAAAACTACTGAACGGATTTGGATAAAATTTAGCACACAGATATTTTATAACCTAGATTAACACATAGGGTAATTTTTATCCCGATTTTCCTACGGGATCGAAAATGATGTAGGTGAAACCGCGGGGCGCAGCTAGTACAAAATAAAATCATTTATCATTTATTTTATCGTCCTGTAGTTTTGCCCATCTCCATGGGAAAAAGGTGTACGTTTATGTATATATGTGTATTATAGTAGATATTTTCCCAAATGTATGGAACAAAATAAGTAGGCGATTACATTTCTGTCCCGGTTCTATTGAATTTCGTTTCCAACGTCTTAGTAAAAGTGGGTTTATCCTCATATCTTAATGATATTACGTGATGAAGTACGGGCTCAAAAAATGATCGATTTGTGCGTAAGCAAGAATTTGATTGATGGTGTGCCAGTGTTCTTACTAATACACGCAATTGACTGAAATAAAATGGCATTTGTTCCTCAAGCGACACAACAAAGTAGATTGATCGAACATCATTCTGTGGGTCCTTATGCTTTCATGCAGTTCCTAGTGTTTGCCTTCCCATCTAACGTTGGTCCTACTGTCATACAGTTAAAACGTCGTCTTTTATGACTATGTACGGCTAGTAGGTAAGGTTGACCGTCCATTTGACCAAAGAAAAAGTGCGGGCTTGTAAAATATTAACTTGTGGTGGCATCTACAACGTCACACGCGAACTTCCCTTTACACATCATCGTCATCAATTTCAAAAATTTCAGCCCGGAATCACCCGCTGTTGAGTATAGGCGTCCCCTTTCTTCTGCCATACTTCCCTGTCTGTGATCTCAGTCTCAATCTGTCAAAAATATCTCTAATTTCCCTACATGTTTGACTACTTTTTGACATTGATTGTTGCTGAGATGTGATTTTGAACGTTTTTCATTACGGGAATTGTCCTTTTGACGTCACGCAAATTTCTCATCGCACAAGCAGAGTTCCGCGCGAATGACATAGGTAATGTACAGAAAAAAACCGGGTGCCAACCATTGGGCACTAGCCCACCAGATACAACACCCGTCTGGTCAGCGGATCCTCCCTTTTCTATTGAGGATGGGGAACTTTACACCGTGTTCCGCATATCTCTATAAACTAATAGAATTTCACTCTATTCATATCATTCTTGGTTCAGTGCACATGAACACTCCGCTACAATACTCAAGACTAATACCTCGCTCTTCCCCGATTACACGCTCCATTCAAATGTACAGGCAGCGTCAGCTCAAATGTAAACATCTCATGGCCACAAAGGAAATTGCCATAATCCCCATACCTGGGAAAATTACTGGTGACCGCAAATGGTACGTCCTACCTACCGAAGTTTTCATAAGACTTATAGTATTTTTGTCTAACAGAGCGATGCGCGCTTTACTTGTGGTTACCAAGTGAAAAACACGCTGTGAATGTGTATGTAAGCACAGGAGCGCTCGGTACCGTCCGCGACAATGGCGAAGTCGGAAGTGTGTGTGTGCTGACGCTACTTGTCTTCACGCACACATTCACAGAGCGCGCGTCGCTCCGTGACATATAAATACTGTACCCTATGTGCCCTACGATTAGAAAACCCAAATGCATTGGATCCTATTCTCTCAATAGGAACCATTATTTCTAAAATAGGAAATACGTAAGCAAAACGGCACCTCCACCAAAACAAACAGTAATTTCCATAACCCTTTTCATATCTGGAACCTCTCTTGGGTCAGAAAAGACTTCTGAAAACAAAGGTGAAATATCCTACCAACATTTCTATCTTAGAATATAAAAATAAGTCCAAAGAAATATATCCACTGGCCTGTATCACAATTCAATTTGAATGTTCTATTTCATGTTAGCCGTTCCCTAAAGCCGCATCTGTCCCAAAGGTGGGTGGATGAACTATGGAAAGTTCTGAGTTTGGATGAAGTATAACGTCAGCGTGATGGAGGACGTGTTAAAAGTTTGTAGTATTTTTGGGATGTGATCCTTAGATAGTGTACGTTACATAGAAATAGGATGTTTTTCACTTGGAATATTAAATTACGGATTCAAGTTAGTTTTCTACCCACAGGCCCTAAGCACAAACACGCGAAGTAATACGTTACGAATTTTCGAACGATTTTTGAATCGAAAATAAAACTTATAACTTTTGTTTTTCTTTCGCGGCAAAAACAGTTAGGTCATTAATTGTACATACAGGTTTTTCTTACCGTTAAAACTACTACCGTGTGTAGGTACGGTCGTCAGTGTTGTATGGATCACTGTTGAAGCTTGTTGACGGACACGTTTTTCTACGGCACGGTTTATATGCCGTACCGTAAAGGAACCGTGCCGTGTAAAAAGGGACTTACACCTACATCATAATTCTTAAAATTAAATATCTAATGATTATGTAGGAAACGAGTATTTTCAAATTTTAAATTAGCAACCCTCAGTTTGTGAACGCCAAGTATTTGGCTAACACCGTCAAATTCTTAAATGTACTTTAGCCTAATCAGCGAATTGAATGGACAGATAGAAAACAGATGACAAGAAAAACTGAAATCTCGTTACGATTCCCTGTGATCTATTTGCTGTCAGTTCATCCGATGGAAGGTAATTGACCTAATTTTTCGTTTCTAAATCACAAAAAGGGATCACTATTACCCTATGTCTGTGAGTGACAGGTTCGTTATGACTGATTTCTAGTCCTAGGGTTCAAATCTTTGTTATAACCTACATATAATATCTTTGTTATTTCTGTAAAGATATAATCTGAATAATGTTCTCTTCTTTAATATGTTATAAGTAACCTGCCTAGCCGTTTCCCAACTTGTTGGGTCGGATTTTTATCTAACCGGATAATCATAATCATTTATTTGTCAGAATATGGTAATACATTAAAAATGTGGTCTTAAAGGTATATCTTGTCACAACATATTCTGCCATATAATGGCGTGCAAATTTCGAAGTAAGTAGTTAGGTGCACATTTTTATATATGCAGCTGAATACCAGTATTTTATATGGAACGACTGCCTGTCTAACCACCACACTACCTACTCTTACTGGGTAATATGATACCCCTTAGTCAGACATGGGCTACAGCTTACCCGTAATGACTGTTAAAGATCTATGAATAACAGCCGAGACTATCGGTTTAACGTGCTTTTCCAGGCACGGAAGGGTCTCTATATGTGATAGATGGTCACCCATCCACGATCCAAGGTGTACAAAATTTTGTAACGCTAGAAAGAGCAGCCTCATTCCTAACTACGGCTACGTAGGCACTGACAGGTGTCTTGCTTAGCACCTAGTGACTCAACATCCTTACATACACGTTAGGCGACTAGCAAAGACACCCAAGCTCGCAGTGCAGCCAATTTGAAGATTCTAGAGCGTTCGTTCAACTTCGCTACTCGCAAGGTGACTCACTAGACTCTAGGCACTAAGCAAGCCACCTGTCAGTGTGTACCTAGGTATTGATTTTCCTTAGCAACAAATTCTACTCTCAAAAATCCTATACCATCTAAATTCAAAACGTAACTGGCTGGTCTTACTCCCACATCCAGCCTTGCCTCTGCAGCACAATAAAAAACAACAGCCAGTAACAACTCCATGGATTATAAATGTCGCATTACGAAAGCCTAAAGAACACGGATGTCGAATCTTTATTATTTCCCGAAAACACTTTCTGATGCCAAAATAGATTAGGACGCCATTCTCAGATAGAGATCGGGTTGTTTTCCGAAGAGAAAATTTAAATAATGACGCGATTTTACTTGAAGAGCGGAAAAGTTACATTAAAATTATGCAGATTGAAGTATATTTCTTTGTGTAACGACCTATTAATGTGTCGGTTTACGTTCTGGAGTCTTTGGAAGGTACGAAATAGGATTAACGTAGGTTTTATGGCAGGCTGCTACCCCAGTAAATGACTTACCACGAGGTGGTTACTTGTGGATTTTATGTTCCGTTTCGTGTAACGACGTTAGGTTTATTGAATAAATCTGGCTTTAGATCTTTGCGTACCGGTATTCGAGACTTCCAATGTATTGGAATGAATTTGTGAAATTGTTACGAGTCTTAGTTTAATGTGGAGCAGAGTCGGCTATTATATTTTTGTTTAACTTTTCAATGTTCAGCGCAGATTTTATGCTCAAGTTCGACGTTAAACCAGCATGAGGTTTAGTTGAAAGATTGGTGAAAGTACTAATTCATAAAGTTGCTAGAAGCGACTCTTGGCTCCAGAATGACATTGAAAGCGTTGTTGGTAAACATTTGTGAAAATGTCATAGAAATTATATTGAAAAACTGTAGTTAGTATGAATTTTTCCCAAAAGCCAAACCTAACATTGTAGTAGAAAAACATATTCTCCTATATATCGATACCTATACGTTACGGTCAACTCCTTAATTGCAAAATGTAAGTTTGTAATCGCCAAAATAATACATTTTATACGTGTGACGTAGTCCATTTTTGCATGGCGTGAAATTAGCGCCAGAACGTAGTGAGGGTGCTAAATGCCGGCAACGGGAAGTACCCTATAGGTTTTGATTTATTTGCGAGTAACATTCTGTAATTGACCGTATTTTTTTATTGCGTCGACTTAGAAGCTTGATTTTTAGAGCCTCAAGGAACCGTAGACTTACATATTTATTAATTTCAACTTGCTACCTCCACGCGTTGCTGAGAAAAAGGGTCTTGACAGACGGATGGACGGACGAACAACGAAGTGATCCTATAAGGGTTCCGTTTTGGGATACGGAAATTTAAAGATGCTGGTGTTAGTTCCAATTTTGGCCACGCGCCAAAATATCCTTGTACCCTTATACTCATTATTCTCCCACTTATAGCCAAATTAATTTGTGGTCGGCGCAACATGTCTTTTTCTTCCATTTTTCTCTATTAGTCGTCATCTCGGTAGTCACCCCCTTTCTAACCATATCTACATTTACACAGTCCATCCATACTCATAATCTGCCTAGCCTTTTCCCAACTATGTTGGAGTCGGCTTCCAGTCTATCCGGATACAGCTGAGTATCAGTCTGTATTTTACATGGAGCGACTGCCTATCTGACCTTCACAACCCAGTAACTGGGTAATACGAAACCCCTTGGTAAGACTGGTTGTCAGACTTTCGGGCTTCTGACGACCCGTAATGACTGTCAAAGATCCACGAATGATGGATGAACGGCTTAACGTGCTTTCCGAGGCACGGAGGGGTCTGTATCTTGATATGTAAAGATGGTCACCCATCCACGGACCAACCACGGCAAGCGTAGCTTAAACCTGATCGATCGACCCGTGCGGCTGTTATTACTTAGCCACAAGCCCAGTCCATCCATACCAAAAACATAATCGCCAGTTACCTAAAAAAATATACCATAAAACAACACTATCAAGTATCAAAGTCCTTTAACCTACTTTGATAGTCAGAACACGCAGTTAGGGGTCCGACAGTAAACATCACACTCCGGTTTTATTTGCTCTCATTTCGATGACACAGGTATCTCGTAGTGAATGTTAAACGCGCTATTTTATAGAGGTCCCTCCCTCTTTTAATATTATTCCCAAAGAATAAACCTACCTAATGTTGGGAACCTAGTAGTTTTCAGCACCTCTGAAAGTTCCAATTGAATTATCTGGCAGTATTTTTTTATAAATCTGGTGCGTCCTATTCTAAAGAATTGGCAAACTTAAGTGGTAGTGGGCTGGGCACTTTGCTCGCAGAACGGTTGGCCGATGGGGCCGAAAAGTTCTGGAGTGGCCACAGCATACTGGAAGAAGTAGCGTAGGAAGGCCAACCACAAGGTTGACCAATTACCTTGAAATTTTTGGTCGGAAACGTAGAACAGCTATTTGTTTTTTTTATAACTGACAAAAAATTTTAGCGCAAGTAGGTTCAGAATCATGCCCTGAATCTATGGTAATAGGTTCTGCGCCAAAGTCCCTGCCCTCCTGTATAACACATGTAACACATGAACAAAGTGTTTTTATGTATTTTGAAACCCTAAAAAAGTGGTACGGAATTGTGTACGTAAAGGTGCAAATTGACACTCATCATCATCTGCCTAGCCTTTTCCATGTCGGGGTCGGCTTCCAGTCTAACCGGATGCAGCCCAATACCAGTATTTCATATGGAGCAAACTGCCTATCTGACATCCACAACAAAGTGATTGGGTAAAAAGATACCCCTTGGTAAGACTGATTATCAGACTTTAGGGCAAATTGACACTATTCCTAATAATAATTTATCACGTAAAATAATACGTTAGTTACCTAAATTGCTTATTAAGGTAAAGTATATTAGGTAGAATTGTGTATTAATAACTTTCCTCCATATTAATACAGGAGAAAAAAATAATTAAATACACACGCCAACCTTTTGTGCCTGTGACATATTATTACATTAGATATTTAATAAGCTTGTATATCAACAACGTAATCCTGTAGGTATTATTTTTTGTTCATTTTAATTAAGGCTTTTTTAACCTGTTTAACTTTGAATGATGAAAACAATGACATTAACATAACAAAAGGAGACAAATATTATTAAATCTGTAACATACATACAAGGTTCATTATTTCATTAAAAAAATGATCCGATGGCCGGAAATACCCGTTTTTTTGTTCAAACAAATGAAGATTCATTCATCTTCAGCGGTTAAGGCTTAGTATTATTAAGTAGGTATAGCTTCTGCTCGCGACTTGGTTGCAATGCTAGCTTACCATGGTTACGTATCATCCGTACTTAGATACGGCATTGTAATATGGGGTGACTCAGTAGATTTTGACAAGGTTTTTAAAGCTCAAACAAAATGTATCTGAGCAATTTGTGGAGCTCACTTTTTGGACAGCTGTAAGCCACTATTTCAAATACTTAAAATTCTACCTTTACCATGTATATATATTTTTGAAATATGTATTTTTGTTAAGAGAAACTACAATTTATTTGAAACCAACACTGAATAAAACTAAACTTATTTAAGAAAAATGTATAGGTACTGCATGTCGATTATAATTTACAATCATTTACCAAATAGATTTCAAGACTTACCGCTGACCAAGATTAAAAAAAAAAAATTCAAACTACCTATTAATATTTAAAACATATACCATTATAATAATAATAATAATATTTTATTTAGGTCCTTTTACAAAGTAAAACATTTACAAACTTATAAATACTTAGTAGTACCATGTTCTTAACAGATTGGCTTAAATACTAATATAAAGCTAGTTTAATTTATACGTTTTTAATTACCTATGAAAGGTGCTTTGGTACTGACATTATAACTTGTGGCGACCTGCCTGAGCTAGGTTAATAAAAACCTGTGTTTCAGGCCATCCCCATACTAAGCGGTCAGCTGATTATTTGTCCATGCATAGTTAGTGATTTTTTAAATAATAATGTCCTACTTCTAGTGGGTACTAAATACAAATTAAAAATTACCAATTTAATAACTACATAATTATTGAAGTACTTCTAGAAGTCTTTCTGTGTCTGTGTAATCAAGTTTACCCAAATATTCGCGTATCTTCAGGCTACAATGTTTGTAACTGGCACTATAAATATTAAGTACTCTATTGAGCTTATTATATAATTCGGGTCCTAAATAGACATAGAATCGGTTTACAAAGGCATGTCATTATGGACTATCTATAAGACAAATCAATAGAATCTGTAAGTTAGATAAGGTGACATTGCTGAGTGTGAATACATTTGCACACCATGTTATGGTAGGATATACAGTAACACCTAAGTACGAGTATGTACCATATTCTAGCAAATAAATATTTTGATTTGATTTGGTCCACGTGAAATATGTTGTTCCGTCGACCCACCCAGTCACATCGCATCACCTGCCTGCGGTATTACTTCGTGAAATATGTTGTTCCGTCGACCCACCCAGTCACATCGCATCACCTGCCTGCGGTATTACTTCGTGAAATATGTTGTTCCGTCGACCCATCCAGTCACATCGCATCACCTACCTGCGGTATTACTTCGTGAAATACGTTGTTCCGTCGACCCATCCAGTCACATCGCATCACCTGCCTGCGGTATTACTTCGTGAAATATGTTGTTCCGTCGACCCACCCAGTCACATCGCATCACCTGCCTGCGGTATTACTTCGTGAAATATGTTGTTCCGTCGACCCACCCAGTCACATCGCATCACCTGCCTGCGGTATTACTTCGTGAAATATGTCGTTCCGTCGACCCACCCAGTCACATCGCATCACCTGCCTGCGGTATTACTTCGTGAAATATGTTGTTCCGTCGACCCATCCAGTCACATCGCATCACCTACCTGCGGTATTACTTCGTGAAATACGTTGTTCCGTCGACCCATCCAGTCACATCGCATCACGTGCCTGCGGTATTACTTCGTGAAAATATGTTGTTCCGCCGACCCATCCAGTCACATCGCATCACCTGCCTGCGGTATTACTTCGTTTTCGCTCAGCATTCTTTGTGACTTTTTACCCGACTGCGCGACGCAAAGGAGTGGTAATGTGTTTTCAGCCTATGTATGCCGATTTTTATGATTCACACGTCAATCGATTCCTCTTAGTCCGGTGAGTGTCACTAAAGACATGACGTTAGTGAAAATTCAAATGGCGACTACTGGGCGCCATATTGTGAAAATGGAAAAAAAATATGTCATCAAACTATGTCAAGTGGGGTATCGTTGAATAGGTATTTAAAAATCATTTTTAGTTTTCTCAAAACATTTGTTTTAGTTTTTGCTCGGCTCCTAAGGGTCGTAGCGTGATGTTAATGTTTAAGCATGTAAAGCCAATAGCCTTCCTCAAGAATTAGGCCATCAAATACAAAAATATTTTTTCGAATCCGAGTGGTAGTTCCAGAGAAAATCTCCAGTTTTATTGTTAGTACAAATGTTAAACAGTATTCAAGGAACTGATTTATAGCTAAAAATATTATTTCATTATTTGCCGCAACTAATCTTAATTTGATCTAAATGGTCTTCCCACGCCGTCTAAAATGACGTTAGGCTTTTAGTTATGTGGGGCGACCTTTTTTCGGTCTGCTTAGGCATAATCCTAGTGTAGGCACTGAACCAACAAAGATAGAAAAATATGAGCAACGAAAATCACGCCAACGTGTCCCAAAAAAATAGGTAAACGTAGAGATTAATAATTAATTTAATTATCTTTGAGAGTGAACTGTGGTGAGACTGCTAACGCCATCTGTTATGATAAACGTGAACTAATAACGTGTAATAGGTACCTACTAACTTAGCTGTGTGAATGTTCGTCAAAACATGAAAATTTGAATAGGAAACTGCTGATATTCCTGCTTGCCTTTTTCAAAAGTTTAGAACTTATGTTAACTTTCATACTTATGATTATTCATTTAAAACGCCACTCTGAGATCTGTTTGTTAATCCTATTCCTACTTCCATGCACAGGCCTTTAAGTTCAACCCTAGTATTTGTCGGATAGTTCTCGAACTTTATGACGTAACATTTCAAAAGATTAGTAGATTGGAAGGCACAAGGTGGACCAACGACCATGTGAAGGCCACAGGAACTTGCTGGATGCGGCAAGCACAGAACCGGTCGAAGTGGTATGCTTGGGCGAGGCCAATGTTCAGCCTGCAGTGGACGTATTTCGGCTGAAATGATAATGATGAGTGGTTATGCTGTATGTGTAACTCCTTTGTTGGTTTGGCAACAAATATATTGGTAATAAAACAAAATAGAAATTCAGTAGAATTTCGTAATGAGGAAATCGGAAAATGTTCAAGAAAACAACAAGTATACAACTTCCTGTACAAACTAAACAAGCCATTTGATTATTTCAGAATTCTACAAATAACAAGAAGAACGTAACTTTTAACTTAACGTTCTTTGTAAAAAAAATATTATTGGTGGCGGAATGTTGCTAAGGAAAAAACACCCGCTCTTCATCTTAAAAGTAAAGTAGGCATTTTATACTGATTTTTCAACAGTCACCATGGAGTTTATTGGCCATGCTTTTACACAGAGGGCTTACCACCAGCTCAGCAGGGCAGAAGTTCAACCGCCCTGCTTTTTTGTTCTATGACTAAGTACAAAAAAGCTGTGCAGTTCAACTTCTGCCCTGCCATAAGAGCAGTTGGTAAGGCCCCAGGAGACTTTATTTTACAATTAACTGCTATATAGTGAATCAGCGGAAGCAAAGGTGACCCAGTGGAACAGTGGCCCAGTGGCAGCGACCCCGACCTACGAGTTGTAGGTCGTAGGTTCGAACCCAGACAGCCGCTTTACTTTGTGTAAATAATTTCACCACCACTGCTCTCAAAACCTAGAAGCAAAAATTCAAAAACATATGACATGTACCAACCTGCATTAAAAAATTTACAGCAGTATGTGAGAACAAAAAGAGAAGAATATGATTTGTGACTAACTATTATATTAACTATACCTACACAAAACAATGCAAACAAAATTAACATATACTTAAATAAATACACAATGTTAAAAAATATAAACGTATAATAATATACAAGCTGTTGTTTTGCATCCTCGACAAATTTTAGGAGGCTCTTATGAAATACATCGAATAAAATTACGATCCCTGGTCAATAATGAATACATACTTGTTTTTTTAGTTATTTATGTTTGACAGAATTTCAGAATACATCACTTTCAAAGAACAGAATCGCGTTATGGTATAAGCGGCCGCGTTTTTATGTGTGTGTAAAAGGACAGTTACAGTGCGGTCTCACACAAGCCGCGGCCAATTTCCGAAATATAGGAAAAAAATCCTACTTATTTTATTATTGATTCTTGTCGAGAATCAGTAGCATAGTTACCTCCTTGAGTTTGACGAGGATGCAAAACAACCCCTTGTATAAAAACTCACAGTTAAGAGGAAAGTTTCTTATCTTATATAAGTTGTAATAAACTTTATCAATAATGTAAATATTAATACCTCCATTTCACAATGACATACTTCGAAAACTGAACATTTGTTTAAACCACAAGCATGCCAAGTATACGAAATTGCGGGTAGATGAAATTTACAAGGCGTTGTTAATGTTCTTAACTTTGGTTTCACTTTGGCTTTGGTACATCAAGACCAACTGAAATGCTCTTTGAAAGTGAGGTACGGTTTGATATACCTACCACATGTGTGTGTGTAAATGGAGGTGTTTGGGTATAGCTACCTATACTTAGCATAATTAATCAGCCCTATACAGGATGAAATTGAATAGATGCGCAAAATTAAAATACCTAATTCAACCTGTTTACGAGAGCATGTCATTAAGGAAAGGGATGCATATACGTGGGCGTAGGTGAGCGATTTGGCAATGTCGTCGCGCGCCCTTTTTTTCGTAGGAGCGGTCAAAATGAGGTAAATACAGCTAGTTCAACACGTTGCGAACTTTCTTCAAGTTCTGAATTCTGCGATGTATGGATTGCTTATCGGGCGCGTGGTAAAAATTCATACTTTAATTTTCTTATTTGTTTGAAACATATGTAGTGCGGTTTGGTCTTTTTTGATTCTAAAAATTATCACACAATAGATTTTATATGCCAAAATATTTCAGATAAATATAGATTGCATTGCAACAATGTCATTTAAAGTGAACTTTAACTATACTTTATCAACTTCAGAGAAGATACTCCATTTATAATCTTGATTTAATTAATTTTATTTTATTTATTATCTTTATTTAATACGTTTTTATAAAAAAAATAAAATTTACTGGCATCAATGAAGACACAGGTTGTCAATACCGCACGATCGTCTGTAATGAGTTTATCTCGCTAAAAATGGGTTAGCCATTGTAACTCGCGCGTGTGTTGACCCAAAAATATAAAGTGATTTATCTCCACTTTCCTAAGAGTAAACACTACACTATCCTAAATTGATTCTAACAAAAACTTAACTGAGTCCAGCAAAGTTTGCTTGACACAGAAAATGCTAAGAGTATTTGTTCAGAAATATTTTCTTCGAACTCAAAATTCGGGTCGGGACAAATATGTCTGTGCCTTCTTTATTGTGTTGAATTCGGTCAGACAATATGTGCCGTGTCTTCTAAGAGTTATGAGACAATCGATCTGAGTTTCGGTAAAGGCCCTATCTATTAGATATCGGGAAATGTGATCATACTCCGTCATTTGTTTTTTGAACACGAGCTGAAAGAGCATCGCGGTATCTCATGACGTCAGGATGTGTTTGACGATTTATTGAGCTGGCTTAAGCGGCTTTGTTTTGCGGCATTACGTGGCTTTGTTCCTGTAGGTACCTTTGATATTCTTTTTTGAACAATTTACTCACTCGTATTAAGTTCTGTGTAAACCATTATGAATTCTGACCTTTGGTGATGATAAAATAGCGTTATTAAAAATGGTAGAGTTTTTTGAATTTCAGCTATTACAGACAATTTTTTATTCATGTCTGAATAATGTTGGAAACCACTGACTCGATTATGGTAACGAGCAGCGATTCTGTGAGCCCTCAGATCTGATTACTCACACAATATTTTTTATTGGCTTTAGTACTAAAAATAAAAAATCTGCATATTTTGATGGAGTTTTATTGTAATTTTTGACTTTCAAAAGTGCCTTTTGTGCCTATTTGAAATAAGTGCATTGATTTTGATGTATTTATTTGTAGCTACTTTGATGCGGAGTCAATGTTGTCATTGAGGTCTTGAAAAAGCCTAAGAGGTTACGATTTTACTCACGATATTTTTCTAAATTTTCAGGAGTCACAAGCCTACGAGACGTCATGCTCTTAGTACAGCCTTCCACAGTCATCAGGGGTGGCACAGCCGCTTTAATTTGTTCCCGGGACATGCAGGGGGCACCACTTTACTCCGTCAAGTGGTACAGGGGCAACCATGAGTTCTACAGGTATACGCCGATGGAGGACCCAGATACGAGGGTTTTTGGACTGCCTGGGATCTATGTGGATGTGAGTAAATCATTTATGTTGTATGCCATCTGAGGTTGATTCATGTTTTGTTTAAGCTATAGAGGTATGATGAACAGTTTGTAAAGTTCACTCATCCTCCATAGAAAAGGGAGGATCCTCCGACCAGATGGGTGTTGTGTGTGGCGGGCAACTGCCGAATGATTCATGTCGGGCCGTTGTATATATGCTAGTTGCGCGGTAAACTCTGCTTGCGAGATGCACGATTTTGTGTGACGTCAATGTGACGGGTAGTTCACATGTGGCGTTGTCAATACTGGTACAAAGCTATCAAATTGTCTTAGTGCGACAGAAAGGTGGAGATAGACATGACGCATACCGCCAACCTGTTTTTGCAACGGACAATGATGACTCTAGCATTTCATAGTGCTAGAGTTCTTCCGAGGTACAGCGGCGGTCAAAATAACGCTCTGTTTAAAGCATATTGCATGTCGCTGTACTCGGGGAGCCTGTGGTTCAGCTACACCCAAAAGGCCTACAATGCTTTGCGGATCCAGTATAACAACGCATTTAGAGTACTGTTGCGTCTGCCTCGGTTCTGTCGCGCGTCATCTGTGTTCGCTGAGGCACGTACCGACTGCTTCAATGCTGTACTACGTAAGAAAGCGGCCTCGCTGGTAAACAGACCCCGTGGCAGCCCCAACAGCATTCTACGCGCTATAGCCGGGAGACATGAAAGCCCGTTGGTGAGGTCACTTGTCACCTGTACATTGTCGTTATTATTAGTTAAGTACTAACATAGGTTAAGACTATTGTTACTAGCCCAATGACTGAACTAACATAGGTTAAGGTTATTTTTACTAACCCAATGGGATCTTTGTTATCCTGAAAATAAATGAACTATTATTATAATACGGCACCTAAAACTCACAAAGTTTCCCGAATTATCCACTACCTCCGTAATTCCACTAAGTCATCATTTTCCCATCTTATCCCATGTTACTTGGGGTCGGCGCAACACGTTTTCTTCTTCCATTCTCCCCTGTCAACCGTCACGCTATCATTCACTCCCTTCTCTTTCATATCATTCCTCACACAATCTATCCATCTTTTCTTCAGCCTTCCTCTCCCTCTCCATCCATCAACATGTGTATATTCATCACTCTTTTAGTCACATGCGTTTCGTCCCTTCTCATCACATGCCCATACCAAGCTAAACGATTTCCTTTCAACTTTTCTGTCACTGGTGCCACTTTCAAACTTCCTCTTATATACTCATTTCTTACTTTATCCATTCTCGTCACTCCATCTCAACATTCTCATCTCCGCTGCATGCAATCTTCTTTCATCCGTCCGTAATTCCACTAAGTAGCAGTCGAAAATCTTTGTTATTCTTCCGAGTTCCGATTTTAACTACATAAAGCGAATGGAATCTTATCTCAATTCTGTTCCACTTCAATATTCCAAGTTTTGCAACCTCACCCAAGAGCAACATAAAGATAATTACGGTTTCTCCTTACCTTCCAATATGTTTTTCCTGCTCTGCCATTGGCTCCCCTCACGGACAGATTAAAGACTCTATTACACGGATGGATAGGACTCGATCGCAGAACCTAATTCGTTCAGTCACCTGCAATAAACAATGAAAACGATCCTTGCTCAGTTGATTGGTTTGGTTCAGAATTGGAATGGTGCAACTGTTCATGCAATGTGTTCAATTGAATGACGAGAATCATTTTGTTGGAGAGGGCTTTTGTCCCTTGTCAAAATCGTTGTTGAGGCTCAGAAGTGTTACCCTGTAACTGGGTTGTCGAGATGAGATGGGTAATCACTCCGTGTAAAATACTGGTAGCCGATTATACTGGAAGCCGTCCCCAACATTATTGGGAAAAGGCTAGACAGAGATGATGAGATTATTATGATGAGTATGCTTAGAAGTTGTTTCGTGACTAAATATGTAACTATTTATGTACCAATCCTTGATATATATTTTTTAAGTAATCTCATGAATATTACTGTTACTGTTAGCCTGTTAACCTGCTGGGCAGAGGCCTCTCCTCATGACTTCCAAGTCTTTCAATCCAGGGCTAAAGTGGACCATACTATAACTTACCTAAAGAACATCAAACATTGTTGGTCACCTAAATAAAAGATGGTGTTCGACCGTGGGGAACAAAGTTGACCACAGCCACAAAACAAAGCTAAAGTTAAAAAAACCGGTCAAGGGCGAGTCGGACTCGCGCACCGAGGGTTCCGTACAATTTAAAATGATTAAATATATGATGTAACTAAAAATGTACGGTTTTCGCAATTTTTCCTTTATCTGTCCTTTAAGACGTTGCTTCGTACCAAATTTCAAGGTTCTGAGTTCACGGGAAGTACCCTGTAGGTTTTGATTCCCTTGCGAATGTCGAAAATTTGCGGATTTTTTTTCTTTTTGAAAAACGTTGCCCCACACTAGGAATTTCTCCTGTATCGTGGGTGCGTTCACAAACATCTAAACTCACATGCACAAACAGCCAGACCCGGAACAACTACTTGTAGGTCATACAAATATTTGTTCCGTGCGGGAATCGAATTTGCAGCATAAACGGCTGTATCTTTTGAAGTTGAAGTTTGAGTTTTTCACAGCTTCAAGGGTCAATAGACTTGAGTATTTGATGTAAATTCCAGATTGATACCTCCACGCGTTCCTGAGAAAAAGGGTTTTTAAAGGACGACGGACGGATGGACAACAAAGTGATCCTATAAGGGTTTCGTTTTTCCTTTCGAGGTACGGAACCCTAAAAAAACAATTGTAAGCACACCACAAAAACATAACTAAAATTGTAAATAGCTACAACGAAGTTCCGAAAAACTTTTATGGCCAATGTACCACAGTTTGGTGAGCAAACGTTCCAAAATTTAAACAAAGTCGAGCAGTTTCACGTTTGAATACGGTCAGCAAAAAGGAACATACAAAAAGGCTGCCAGGCGACAAAAATCTGGTACACATACTGTGTACCTGAAAACATTCCGAATTTCGTTACCGACGTCACTGGTATGGTCTCACTTTGCTAGATTGAATCGATAAAGACTGGATCGGGATTGAAAACGATTTTCGAGATGCGATCCAGTCTGTATAGTGCTGTCTTCCTTTCATTACAGCGGAATGAGGTTTTTCACATCTCTTTTATTGTAGAGGTGTTTAAGGGAATATCTGTTGGTGGTGGATACTTTAAAATCCATTCCGAATATTTACTGCACGAGTTGCATTGTGTTGGATGGTTTCTATTTTTATCTTGAACCGAAAATCGACGCTTCTAACAGTAATTGTGTCTGCGATCCGGAAAATGTTACAAAGTGATACTTTTTGGTTAATGGACTGAAAATAATTTGGATCTCTGGTTGTAAATGGTACAAGACAATTTGATGAGTCCTGAACAGCGTTCTAAAATCGCTGTGTAGTGAATTTGTTGTCATTGATGTTCTTATTGGATAGGTAAGAACAAAAATGAAATTTATATCTATACTAATGATAAAGCTAAAAAGTATGTTTGTTTGAACTCGCTAATCTCTGGAACTACCGGTTGGATTTGTAAAAATCTTTTTGCCTTTAATAGCCCAATTTTTGAAGAAGACTTTAGGCTATTTATTATCACGCTAGAGCCCTTAGGAACTGAGCAGAAAGAAAAAATGTTGGAAAGAGCGCTAAGCGAAAACAAATTTAAAGTGCGAGCGGGCGATGCGATGCGACGGGGTAGGTCGGAGGAGCAAGAAATTTATAGCGCGAGCGGGCGATGCGGTGCGACGGGGTAGGTCGGAGGAGCAAGAAATATATAGCGCGAGCGGGTGATGCGATGCGACGGGGTAGGTCGGAGGAGCAAGAAATTTATAGCACGAGCGGGCGATGCGATACGACGGGGTAGGTCGGAGGAGCAAGAAATTTATAGCGTGAGCGGGCGATGCGATGCGACGGGGTAGGTCGGAGGAGCAAGAAATTTATAGCGCGACCGGGAGATGCGATGCGACGGGGTAGGTCGGAGGAGTAAGAAATTTATAGCGCGAGCGGACGATGCGATGCGACGGGGTAGGTCGGAGGAGCAAGAAATTTCATGCGGACGAAGTCGTGGATAGAAACACAATAATATAGATAAAACTAAACCATCTGTTACTTTACCAGTAATATTTTTTTAACGTTAGAATTAAGTAGCTATAAAAACGTTATAATTAACAAACCTAATTAGACGCTGTCATTATGGATATTTTCTTAATCTTCACTTAGTGACTTTTAAAGAAATTATCATCCCATTAACATAAAAGCAAAACATTTTTGACAGGCGGTCAATAACCTCTCCTCTATAAACGAGTTCAAATCAGCTGGAAAATTAAATTATCCTGCCGAAAATTAAAGTGAATTTGCTCCACAGATTTGCTCATAGAATACAATTTCTAATAAATATTCATCTTGGTAAGCTTAGTTATCTTAATACTAGATAATCTGGCTTATTGGTCGATTCGCACGATACACTCGCCCGAAACGTGCGAATCGCCACTTTTGAATTTTTAATTTATACAATGAAGTTAAGAAAAAAAAAACACTTTTCATAACATTTAACTCTTATCATTTCTGTGCGCAAGTGTTCTTTTTTCTATATTTTATTCACCATATTCATAATCAACCTATAATGTTCCCACTGCTGGGACACAAGCCTCCTCTCTTCGAGAGGGAGTGGGCTATAATCTACCACGCGGGCCCAGTGCGGGTTGGTAGATGTCACATGTCTTCGATTTTTTTATTCTAGGACGTGCCGGTTTCCTCACGATGTTTTCCTTCACCGTTTTGAGAACAGCGGTGATGAAATTATTAATACAAAGAAAAGCGCCTGACCGGGTTCGAACTCACGACCTACATCTTGTAGTGAGTCGGAGTCGTTACCACTGGGTCACCACTGCTCTCATACTTTTTTTTTTGAGGATGGGAAATCATCAAATGACCCCTTCCGCTCTGGGTGGAGCGGAAGGGAGTGTCAGACTCTTACTGACTAAAACCCACGCGTGTTCCTTCCTTAGCCCTTTCTGTTCCAGGGCAGCGGTAACCCTTTCGGACGATCCCGCCGCCCTGCTGCTCTCATACTTTATGTGCTAATTGCCTAATTTTTGATGTCGTCGACTCGCCCACAAATTAATTAACGACACGGTTGACGCAGTGGCTGAGCGATCGACTGCTGCGCTGCGTGTCGCGGGTTCAATTCCCGCACGGAACAAATATTTGTAGGTATTGCCTACAGGTAGTTGTTCCGGGTCTGGCTGTTTGTGTGTGTGAGTTTAAATGTCAGGAGTAATTCCTAGTGCGGGGCAACGTTAATAAATAAAAAAAATAAAAACTTACGACAAACTTACAAGTTACGACCCGCATGTTTCTGGCGAGTAAATTTGTACGAATCGACTGATACCACAGACTAACTAATAGTACTAACGTCCGATAATCCAACTAATATTATAAACGTGAAAGTTTGTATGGATGGATGGGTGGATGTTTGTTACTCTTTCACGCAAAAACTGCTGAACGGATTTGGATTAAATTTGGCAAATGGATGGTTTATAACCAGGATTAAAATATAGAATACTTTTTATCCCGATATTTCTATGGGATCGAAACTTATACGGGTGAAACCGCGGGGCGCAGAAATTCTAACCTAAATAGGTCAGATAATCGGCGTATTTGTCGATAGAGAGACTCGTGGAGGAACATTACTTGTTGTTGTGATGTTATTCTCGTAGCTGTAATCTGTAGTCGTTATTTATTTTAAATTGTGATCAATATGATACTTATTACTTTGCTCCAATGAGAACCCAATATTTTTCTGCGATCTCGCAAAAAACGATAAGGCCGCCGGTTGTAAAGTGTTTTGTAGAGTTAATTTCTTTCTTTTTTTTGTTATGTATTTTCTGGTGAAGTTCAGTGGTGGCCCAGTGGTAACGACCGTGACTTACGAGATATAGGTCGTAGGTTCGAACCCCGCCAGGCGCTTTACTTTGTGTACATGCATTCATTCATCACCACTGCTCCCAAAACGACGGCACGACGGCACGGTTGGCGCAGTGGTTAAGCGATTGAATGCTGCGCTGCGTGTCGCGGGTTCGATTCCCGCACGGAACAAATATTTGTATGACCTACAATTAGTTGTTCCGGGTCTGGCTGTTTGTGTATGTGAATTTATATGTCTGTAAACGCACCCACGACACAGGAGAAATTCCTAGTGTGGGGCAACGTTTTTAAAAAAAAGAAAAAAAAAAAAAACGGTGAGGGAAAACATCGTGAGGAAACCCGCATGTCCTAGAACCAAAAACTCGAAGACATGTAACATCTACCAACCCGCACTGGGCCTTCGTGGTGTATTACCCCATTCCCTCTTGAAGAGGGGAGGCTTGTGTCCCATCAGTGGGAACATTAAGGGCTGATTATGAATGTTATGTATTTTCTGGTGTACAATAAAGTATTACGTATCGTATAAAGTATATAGGTTTAGAAATCCCATTTGCATGATCAATCATTTTATGTCTCAATAAAGTTCGTTCCGATACGAGAGAAGAAGGAGAACGTTGTTATCTTTTCTTGATGATAACCTCTAAGGATTCTTGCAAAATAAATCTTGGCAATCGCAACTCAAAAATCTCCCGGACAGGGTTAGTGACTTTTGTTAAAGTGTTTCCCACTGTGATTTTCAGATGAATAGATCGAACGGCACTCAGGTGCTGCTCCGAAGACTGGACCTGACGTTAGCTGGTAACTTCAGCTGCGAGGTGACTGCAGACTCGCCGTCCTTCGCTACGCAGATCGCTACCAAGTTCATTGATGTCATTGGTAAGAATACATTCATTTTTCGTTCAATCTAACTCTTAGGCCGGTTGTTTCAAACGGTTGGTTTACTTAAAATACGGTGCGTATTTTAAGTTAACCAATCGTTTGAAATAATAACGACTACTTAATTGTTATTATTTGATGTTGTAATTGTAATTTGAACGATGGCTTTATTTGGTTTGACGGTAGTTAGCGCCATTTTTGACGTATACGCGATCGTTAAATGGACGTGACACAACCTGCCCTTAAGAAGTTCTGTTTTTGAGAAGTCATCACAATTATTAATTCTCTCGACGACTGGACTGTAGATACCCCGTATCGGACAATGGATTGAGATGTGCAAACTATTAAAAACAGGAACGGACAATGTAAATCTGCAACGTCATACTCATCCTGCAGTCAGAAAATAAAATTCATTACAATGTAGTATCCTATCGACACAGAAACTACGTATGGCTGCAGTAAATGTAGCCGCAATGTATCCACTCAATTTATCCCAGTTACCGAGCTAGTTTATGGGCTAGGTAACAGGTGGAGCAATTTGTCGCTATTTCAAAACGACGCGCTTTATAGCTTATTATTTATCGAATAGACTGTCGTGTCGCTAAATTAGGTACTTTGTTTCTGTACTGCGGAGAGGGAACTTATAGGTCATATCTAACACAAGCAAAGTTATCAAATTCCCTACAGTTTCGACAAGTTTGTGACACTGATTGTTGCTTAGATAAGATTGCGACTAGATTTTGAACGTTTTTAATTACGGGACTTGGCCTTTTGCTTACGGGGCCAAGGATAAGAGATCTTTTGAAAACAATGACTGAATTATTTTCTTGTCTGATTCTGTTGATGACATGTCATATCTAAAATCGAAAGCTGGTTCGTCAATGGTTAAAAATATTAATAAGGAAAGAAAGAAGAACACGTAGATACATATTTTTTTTACTGTTTCCCAATAAACGTTATAATTTTAGGCCTATCGTATTACCCAGTAACTGGGTTGTGGACGTCAGATAGGCAGTCGCTCACATGTAAAATAGGGGTATTCAGCTGTATCCGGTTAGACTGGAAGCTGACCAAACATAGTTGGGAAAAGGCTAGATGATCATGAATCAGTAGCCTATTTAATCTATGTGACACATTTTTCAAAATGTTTACATGTTTGGCAAATTAACATACTCGTAACACCTGTCTTATTTAATAAAACACTAAAATTATGAAAAAACCTGTAAAATCCTGTGGGTTTTATTAAATTGGCTCCAGATTTAACTAGCTTCTATCAAAACCGTTCAAGACTAGTTAAATAGAGATCAACTTAAATAAACTTGACACATAAAATAAAACAATTTCAAACAAGTCACTTCCACAAAATGACAGCTCTCTATAACTACCCTCCCATCTCGAATTTTAATTATAACCGTTATAATTTTATAGTCTCGAGTACTTAAACGAACCTTTTACCGCTGTAACTCAATTTCGGAATCTTAAGTTTATTCGCAGTTTAAATATTATATCTGAATGATGAAATAAAAAACTTTTAATTGACCGGGAAGCTAATGGTGTTCCTAAGTGGTCTGTTAACTGGAACGTGAAGGCACAATGCAGAAGGATAAGAAAACTTTGTAATTGTGGGGACCTTGGTTAATAATGAAGTGGGAGGCATCGATTTGGTTGAACGTTCCCTTAATAAGACATCTTCCGATTAAAAAATCTCACCGTAAAAACTTAGGTGAAGTGAGCCGTCATTCCACCTTATGCAATAACATAAGTATTGCTTTATCAGCCCATAATGTTCCCACTGCTGGGACATAGGCCTCCTCTGTGTGAGAGGGAGTGGGTGTTACTCCACCACGCGGGCTCAGTGCGGGTTGGTAGACGTCCCATGTCTTGTCAATCTTTAGTTCTAGGACATGCCGGTTTCCTCACGATGTTTTCCTTCACCGTTTTAAGAGCAGTGGTGATTAAAATTTTACACAAAGTAAAGCGCCTGTCTGGGTTCGAACCTACGACCTACAACTCTTAAGTCGCGGCCGTTACCACTGGGCCATGACAGCTCCTGCACTGCTATCATAAGCTAGGGATTAAAACAATTGACAGTTCACTTTAAACTCACTTTACCAAAGTTTTCACGATTAGATTTTTACAGAATAAACTGGCTGCTTTTTTGTTCTCATGATACTACACACTTTATACACAAACATACATAAACTCTCGCCTTTTTTAAATGGAGGTAGGCAGAAACTGCTGGTGCTGTTTCAGATGATGTCAAAATAATACTGGTTTCATGCATTATAAAGGCAGAGAAAAACAAGATATTTACTTTGAAAAAGGAATACATACGGTCAAGGTCAAGCTTCATAAAAATAAATTTATAAGTACATAAAGTCCTATCTATCTTTTGGGAAAGGATCTCCAACAAAAATAACAAAAATACTCGTTTCAATTGCACAGCGAACGATAAACAGGTACCATCATTTAGATACTGCTTCTTGACCTTTTAAAATGAATGAGTGAGAAAATAAACCGTATTCAGTTTATTTGGTGGTCCTGTTTTAACTTGGCCTGTTAAAAAAAAAAAAAAAACAATTGTGAGAATTGAGGATTTTTTTACCGTGCAATGTAGGTTTAGGTTTGTATGTGCCTACTCACTGCTATGACAAGAAATCTTCCTGTGAAATAATAAAAGTGATGATGATGAGCAAGCCGTCTACCAAATACCTGCCTAGGTATGATCTATATAACTAGCCTGTATGCCACTGCAAGACAAAGGCCTCGCTCTCCCTTTTAAACACAATTCTGTCTTTTGCATGCTGACCAGTCCTACGGCAGGAGTCAAGTTTGTCCCGCCACCTTCTGTTGGTCTACGGTTATTTCTTTAATTAATACATAGTTTATTTTATTTGAATTTGTTTGTCGGAAATTAGTTTCTATTTTTTTATTAATTTGTACTCGTAGGTACTGTTTTGCAGGTTTTGCTTTAGCTTTTAAATTTGTTTTCCCTTCTATTTCTAATTTTCGTGTATTGTATTGTGATTTATTTTAATGTGTTCGTCCTTGTCAAACTTACTGTACCTAGTGAATGATGTGTTCGCCTATAATTGGAGGCGCACACTTGTATTTGTCCTTGTTCATGTTTACATGCATGTAACTGTGTAGCCTCTGTTAGCGATCCAAATAAATAAATAAATAATCTTCGTCTTGGTCTGCCGCGATGGCGTCGTGGTTGCTTAGCTTGGGACAAATGGTGCTGTGTGAAATGTCCAGGCATATTATTATTATCTCCTTTATTTGAATTTAAACATATATAAGTTATATTTTTAAATATTAGAATATAAAAAGTATAAAAACATTTAAAAATATAAAAAATAGTAGCCCACCGGTATCGGGAACAGGGTCCAAGATTATTATTATTATTATTATAGTGGGACCCAATCTGAGGTTCTTTTAATTGTCATCTGACATGCGGCAGACATGTCCGGCCCAGTGCCACTTAAGTTAAGCGGCTTTCTGGGCAACGTATGTTGTCTTGGTTTTGGCGCGCAGTATTGTGTTCCCTATGCGGTCAGAAATTCGATGATAGCTAATTTTAAAATATGTATTTTTATTTAGACGGTAATAACGTAATAACGTTCATTGTAAGACACATAATATTCTGACCAGAATACAGTAAAACAGTGTGAATAGAAATGTAGGGGTGAATCGGGACAAAACTTTAAACTAGATTTTAAAGTTTCGTCCCTGTTTCGTCCCCTGCATCGCTTATTCTCCCCGTTACATGGTAGTCGATTTAAAACGGAAACGTTGGCCTCACTAAGCCAAACAATACTTCGATTTGGGAATACAACCAGCAGCGTTTGATCGATCGTGGCACAAAAAGTTATATAGTTAATTAAAGTATGTTCATAATAAAGTGTATTTTACCAAAACGACAAAGTTTCCTGCTTGTTTGATTCCAAAACAAACCATCTTAATAATTCAATGAAAAGTTTACTTAACTCCTTAATTTCTAGCGGACATTTGGTCCTCTGTTTAACGTCAATCAGTAAAAGTTTTACAGTGTCATAACAATTTTATCGTCTCGCTCGTAATTGAGTAATCGAGGCAACATTTTGAAAGAAATCGAGTTTGTGATTGTCAAGTTTAACTTAAAAAATAGCCCGACCGTAAAGAGAAACAACAAAATATATAATTTTTATGTCTCTTCTTGATAGTAAGTTTGTATTTTTAACCGACTTCAAAAAAGGAGGAGGTTCTCAATTTGGATGTTTATATATATTATTTTTATTTATGTTCGGGCATAACTCCGTTATATATAGACGGATTTGCAAAATTGAAGTTGAGTCGCTGTCAGAATACGAAAATGCGACTTCCGAAATTAAATTTGTGTAAATCATTTCAACACCACTTCTCTCAAAACGGTGAAGGAAAACATCGTGAGGAGGCATGTCCGGCATGTCCTTGGACCGAAAATTCGAAGACATGTGACATCTACCAACCCGCACTGGGCCCGTATTGTGAATTACCCGCTCCCTCTCACAGAGAGGTCGCCTGTGTCCCAACAGTGGAAATATTAAAGGCTGATTATGTAAATGTAAAAATTAATACAATCTCCTCCACAGCTTCATTCTACTACCCAAAACACAATTTCGGAAGGTCCTAATTCCATTTCGTGAGTGTTTGGCTATAACAGTTTCAGTATTGTTATTTTATGGGACATAAAGTTCGCGATATCAGTATCGTTATCTTCGACCGATCTTGTATTTATTAGGGATTGGATAGCCTAAGTTTCAGCATATCCTGTACTTTGTAATGGAATAGGTTGTAGATGGTTGTTGTGTTCCTGTTTTCTATGAATTTACGGGGCTATTAGAGTTTTTAGAAGGGGTTTTTTATTATTATAAAAGTTTTTGGTTTATTGAAAGGCTTGTGTTATTATATAGAATTTTATGTTGGCCACATAAAATTCTATGAGCGATAGACCGCCAGTGTGCCCTTGATTTCTACTTTAACATTATTTGTTATTGATTTGTTTTTATGGTGTAGGCACCTATAATGAGGACAGTTATCTATCTACCGGTTCTCATTCTGTGTGGTTCTTTCCTCAAAAGACCATCTCAGACATGGTCTTCATATGATCTGACCAAGATTATGTCTGGACTTTAAAAGAGACTGTGACCTCTGAGTTTGTTTCGGCCTTTCTTCTCAGACTAGTCAGATAGAAAACGCCTACCTCATCTAGTTTTAAAATATGGTTGACGTGTAAAACTGTTTGTACAAACCTACTTACAAAATAAAAATCATTTATTTATTTATTATTATGGCACATCAACAACACAAACACAAACATTTACAAATAACAGAGAACAGAGACATGGACTAGTGTTTACGTCAATTACAGACGTGCACAGCATTCACAACAAAAGAGAATAAAAAAAAACACAGCATTCACGCTACAAAAAAAGAAATAATAACAACAATGACAATAATATTTATCATTTACCTATGACTCTAAAAGTAGTCGGCGGAGTAATTGCGTAACATAATAACAGTAGCAATTTCATTTTGACAGTTCAACAACATTCATTGCGTTATTACGTGGTTGAGCAGATATTTTTTTCGAACATACGAAACTACAGATTAGCAATATCCTTCAAAATTATTCAGGTTGTGATTGAAAATGTGTTGCGCATTTGGACGCAGGAGTCTTAACACGAGTACACACTAAACTCCTTTTTTTTTTAAGAAAAAACTGTCGTATTCCATGCAGAGTAAAACAATATTTGTAGATTTTTTAAACAAAGGCTATTGACTGTACCCGTATCTGTCTTTTAATCTAGACCGAGATTACAGGCTTTCCTTAAGTATAATTTGGATCCACTGCCAGTTTAACAAAATGCGGAAAAGCAGCATTTGTCACGAAACCACTTTGTGCTGGGATTTCTCTACCTTCTTTTGTTGAATACATACAATATGCTTTGTTTTATGTAACAATATAAGACACAACAACATTACAATATTTTTGTATCAACCATTTTGTGCGCAACTCCTTTAGGAGTTGCGCACAAAATATCCCATTTACGAAAACACATCGCGTCCTTATTTTCAAATTATGTTATAGGATGGAAAATATATGTATCTTCGATCTTGTTTTATTAGTAAATAAAATCCTTCTGTAGTAACGTAGGAAAACCGACATATTCGTAGGGATATATTTTCAGGTTTATCCTTGATATTTTGAGATTGACATACTTGTATAGCATGTAAATATCTGTTTTCAAATGTGTGCCATTTGAGTACTAGTACCTAATTCTTATTTCGTCGTAGGTGATCTAAAGGTAAGTAAGTACAGGCATACAGTGTGTGTGTGGAGTGTATGATAAGTATTTTCTTGTAGTGCATAATTTATTTATTCACAGGGCACAACCACAGTACTAAGCACATTATAGGTTTCGACCTGACTATCACCCATAGCTAATCGCACAACATGACTAGTAACAACAGTTTAGTAATGATGGAGCTACAGTAAACAGCTTAGTTTTCAAAATTACAGCTGCAAGGTCTGTGCGTCTGCCCTCCGACACACTTTTACTTAGGCAGGAAATGTGTAGGAGACCAAACACGTCAGGTAAAGAACATACTTGACATAAAGTTACATTATTTAAAGAAAACAGTATTTAAAGCGTTACAATATTAAAAAGAAAGAGTACATTTCTTTTGAAAGCGCCACGATAATAGAAAATGTCAATACTGTTATTGTGTTTTAAATTTTAATTGTAAAGACACATTCTAACGATAGGGTTGTAATATGAGGTTGTTATTTGTAAAGACTTAAAGTAGAAAAGTTTTCAGTATGCAGGTCACGGGTGTTATACCTAGCATTGTATTGTATTTTATTACCGTCACGCCCTTTATACCTGGAGGCTTTTAGTTCGGTAGTAAGTTTATGTTTACATTTTTAATTTTGATTTATTATTTTTTGCTTGAGTACGCATTGTTTTTATTGTATTTGTTGGTATATTGGCGTATTGGCTGAGATATATCAAATAATTTAATGTTCTGTGTCTTGTAATGTTAATTACTTTGCATACCTAGTATTGTATACAATTAAGTATTTTCTAACTGAACAGACAGCTGTGCTGCTGGGGAGTTTGTTGCGCCACTTTTTCTTCCTAGCGAAAGCACTAGGAAGTGGTGAAGGGAGGGCGTTTTGGGGACTGCCTTTTTGTAATTTTGACGTTCGAAAAGTGCTGATTCTCAGCCTAGTTTGAATAAATGACTTTTGAATTTGATTTAATTATGTACCTTCTTAATTTCTGATGATCACTGTACTGACGACATACTGATCTTTCACATATATATGTCTCTGTCTTTCTAATCTGTCTGTCTGTTTACTTCTTTCTTAATCAACTCATTAATTGACCTTCTCGTTGTGCTACAATAGTCAGCTCACAGTCTTCCACGTCACCTAGCAGTCTTCCGGGTAATCTTTTCTCATATCAATACGAACTGTACAAAATATCTCGTCGTGGTAAAAACGGAGACTAGTCGGTAAGGTTAAGGGTAACGCTACCCGCGTTGCAGACTCTCGAGGATGCACCAGACGGACTCGAGTATCGCCACTCGTTTTCGTGTTCCCCAGACTGCGACCTAACGTGTGGGGTAAATACGAGTAGTATTCCGAATGCTCGCCATGCTCGGAGGAAATATTTTCATTTTAGCCTAGACATTACTGGCGAAATGTAGAATATAGGTACTGTAAGCTCTTTACAAGTTCTCAGTACCGGGCTGGGTAAATTAAACGAAGGTTTGTCATATAACTACGATAATTATTTCTAGAAAACCGTTCTATTATTATTATCTCCTTTATTTAAATGGAAACATTTAAATTATATTTTTAAATATAAGAATATAAAAAGTATAAAAATATAAAAAATAGTAGCCCACCGGTATCGGGAACAGGGTCCAAGCTACCGGTGGTCCAGAGCGAGGAACCTCCTGACAATGCGAGCCGTGTCCAGAAGTACCGCTTTTTGAATCAAGCCCTTGATCCAGCTGCCCAACGAGAGCCTCCTCAGGTGTTGATCGAGGCTGTTGGCTATTAAGCCATTGGCTGTTACGACTATCGACACTATGATCGCTGAGTCCACATCCCACATGTCGACAACCTCGCGAGCCAAGTCAAGATACTTGATTATGTAATGTCGAGTTGGTTGGAAATTAAGACGACTATTAATTCTGAATATTATATTATTATTATATAATTATTATTACATTTTTATATTTTTCGCTTGTCAGCTAAACTGACTGCTACCTTTTTTTCTCTATTCTTAATAGACACTAACGTTTGTCTCGTATTCTTGCCACTAACTTTTAACGGACTCGCGGAGGTTTCATTTAAGCACCAAATAGGTTATAGTTACACCTCTGCCTAACCTTTCGGGGAGTACAGGCGGGATGTTGTGTTTAGTCTAGAACTAATCCGGCTTTAACGTCTGAATGGATTTGGATGGCCACACAATAGTAGACACCTTCAGCATATAAGACACTTTTTATTCGGGTACAATAATACTCTATCATTTCACTTAGCATGTAGTCGTTTCTCTTGGACACGAGTAAAACTGCGGGAAGAGATAGAATGTTCATAAACCCCTTTATTCATAAACGTTGCTTAAAGTTAAGTAGTGATTAGCGACTGTTTAACCATACATTTTTGACGTTAAAACGTTACTTAACTTTAGTCATCGTTTATGAATAAACCCCATTCTCTTAAAAGACACAAAGTCACTTACATGAGAACAATGCTTAAATTAAATTATATAAAGTTCGTCACAGACGTCAGGGTAGCAATTTTGATACACCCCTCTATAGACCAGGGTAGAAGCCTTTAAAAATAATAAAAAGTGAAAAAAAATAATAGTAGGATGAAACCCATTAGAAAAGGAGGGGAATATGATAAAAATGAAAGGAAAAATAATTTACGGGCGATCTGAGGTCGGGAAGGGGATGGGGGTGAGCTTTTAAGGGTAAAAATCGGTTTTTCTCGATTTCCGGCAAAACTAAAAGTCCTATCGAAAAAAGTTAAATGGCAAAGTTGTAGGTAATAAAAAGATCTAAAACTTTTGTATTAACACTTTTTTCACATAACCTCAAAATTTATATGAAAAATTAAAAAAACCAAGTTTTTGGTTTTTTATTTTTTACAAAAATCTTTTTTTTTTAACGAAATTTGGTGAAATCTTACCTTTTTATGTCCCAAATACGCTGTAATTTATTTGATTAAAAATATTTATTATTTCACCTTATTTTGAATTAATATCGAAAAAGCACCCTAATTTTCAATCGAAAATTCACCCGTCAAAATATCAGCTTTTTTCAAAAAGTTGGTATGTTTTCTGTTCGTTGAAATCTCTATTTTCCGATGGTGAAAAAAAAATATATGTTACTATGGTAAATCTTCTCAGAAAATGCAAAAAATCGACAAAAACTCGAATTCGAAAACTGATAATCTGAAAAGACAAAATCGAATTATTAATGCCTTCACTATTTTATCGTGAGTATACACCCCCATGAAAAAAAAATATTAAAGAAATAAATGTCAAAATGTATAAAAAATATATTAAAAATCTATAATAAATTTATAAATATATAAAAATATGTATAGTAAATATATTTTTAATAACTAACTTTTGGCCGATTTTCATGTATATTTTATACGTTTCAAATATTGCTTGCGCAAGTTTTTATATTACAAGTTTCTCTCTATTAAATATCCGAACGAAAACGTCAACCCGCTTTATTATTCTGTCATGTCGCCAAATGCCTATCCATCTATCCCTCTCCCTCTCCTATCATTACGTCCATACGCGACAGAAAGAGAAAGCGCCAACCGACAACCGTTTCCGGGCTACGTGGAATCAAGACGCTCCAGCAGAGGGACAGAGATTCAACTTCACTTGTAATTGAACAGTCACCCGCATCGCACCGCACCTCAAGCTATACCGCTTAGCTTCGCGACGCGCTCTCGCCGCGAAACATACCAAACCGCTTTAAAATAAAACCAGTGTACGAGTGTCGGCCGACACAAAAAACCAGGAAGAAGCAGGGAAACAAAAAGTTACTGGACGCCGCGCCGGTCTACATATCAGCACGGCACATTCAAAAACACCAAGTAAGTCCTTAATTGTTTCCTACCCCCTTGTGTGCAGGCGACATGACATTCGTTCCCTAATTCATTACACAACGCTTATTGGTCCTTCGACAGCCGCAATAACCCAACTTATTCAACATAAGTTTTTGGTCCATTCGAGTCGGATTCAAATAATCAGCATTTCATAGGTCCCATACCTAAGAATTTAGGCAAATACCTAAGTTCGTGAAACCGCCATATTAAACGAACGCGTACTAACGTTCGTTCATTCCGCTAGGTACATATTCATTGAGAACCATTGTGCCAACTTAATATTGCTCCTGCTGCATTACAATAGCATAGGTCAATATTAAAAAACCGCTTATTATCGTGAGTTAGTTCGGCAAACTTGCCTACTAACTTATTTATAATCAATTACTTCTTACTCACTTACAATAAAAATATTTGTTGTAAGTCTACCCGCTATACTTAATAAGTTTTATCCGTTGTATTTTCAACAATAACCCATTATGGAAGAACTAAAAATGAAGATAAAATTACTTCAAGCTAAAAATCAAGCAATCTTTGAGCGTTTATCGTCATTGTATGAAACTTCAAAGAAAATAAATACGATTAATATTGAGCTTCGTTCGGCGGAAACGTTCATGGCGGACACTCAAATACTCTCGATCACTCGTCAGGAATTTAGTGCTAACTTAGATAAAATAAATACATATTCTTTACAAATAAATCCTGATTATACAATCGATTATAACAGTCAAATATCATTTGACGGCGTTTACACCCGTGTTGAAAGAGTTCGTTCACTTGTCGCCGCGAGGTCTGCAAGGTCACCGGATGACTCAACTTGTGATATCGTGAAACAATCTAAATACTCGATCAAACTACCTCCAATTCAGATCCCATTTTTTGATGGTAGGATTGAAAACTGGCCTGTTTTCTACGAATCATTTAAGTCAAACATCCATAGTAATATAAATCTTACAGATTCTCAACGAGTGCAATACTTAATGGGTAATCTGAAAGGAAACGCATTACAAATTACTGCCGGAATTATTCCATCGGGCGAAAATTATAAATCCATTTGGAACAGTTTGGTTCAAAAGTATCAAGATAAACGAACACTAGGGTCACATTACATGTCTAACATATTAAACATTAAACCTGCAAGTAATAATTCCACCTCTTTAAATAGTTTTATTGAAAGTTTTCACGCGTCTGTTTCGGCACTAGAACAATTAAAAATTAACGACTTAAAGGATTTCATACTATTAAATTTAGCTTTGAAAAAATTGGACCCCGCTACCTTACATTTATTTGAGATGCATATGAGAGAGGAGGAGATTCCAACTTATACGGATTTCGTTGAATTCATAAAATCGCAAGTTAAAATATTGGATAGAACTGTTTCGTCTCGAACTGTATCAGTGAACAAAAATAATTATCGTAATCAGTCACGTGATAGTACGGTGCATACCTTTGTTGCTTGTGACAATAACCAAACTTGTTCACACTGTAATGGAAGTGATCATTGGAAGCTTTATATGTGTCCAACATTTCAAGCACTATCAGCCAATTCACGTTTGGACTTTATTAAAAACAAACGTGGATGTGTAAACTGTCTTAGCTCAACACACACGGCTTCGCAGTGTAAATCAATACATACTTGCAGGACATGTAACAAGAAACATCATTCGCTTTTACATCTGGAGCAAACTACTCAACGGTCGGGATCGAGCGACGCTGTGCCTAGTTCCACGCATTCACAACAGGTGGCGCTGTGTGCATGTTCACGCGTAGGTACAGATTTACCGCGCACAACCGTATTACTGTCGACCGCACAAGTATACGTTGACAACAGATATAATAAATATGTTTCTGTAAGATGTTTGATCGATAACGCTTCGCAAAACAACATAATTACGTCAGCTTGTTGTAAGAGACTTCAATTGAATATTATACCGCTTTCAAATTCATTTATAAAAGGCGTAGGAACCTCTTCGCGGCCTATTATAGGTTACGTTGAGATAACAGTTACTGCTAAAAATAAAAATAATTCCTTTAAAATAACCGCTCTTGTGGTTGACTGCATAACTGACAAATTACCATCTCACTTTGTTGATACCTCTGCAGTGCAACATTTGTTCAAATTACCGCTGGCCGATCCCCTGTGGCATGTGCCTGGCGATGTTGAACTACTTCTTGGGGCAAAGCTGTTCCCATATTTATTACTAAACAATAAAATTATTTCACCTACCGCGCCATCCGCTATTGAAACCGTGTTCGGTTATATTCTTATGGGTGAAGTACCCGCTAGTTTATTTAATAATAAAAACGAAGTACCCACTAGTTCGTTTAATAATAAAAATAATATCGCTGATTTAAATACCGCTTCATATTTTTCTACCGCGTTGAATATAGATGATTCTCATTGTTTTCTGTCGTTAGACGAATCTTTACATAAATTCTGGAACATTGAAGAAATACCCTCAAAATCTTTTATGAGTCCCGCTGAACGGGAATGTGAACAGCTGTACGTTTCTACGGTGTCACGTGACTCCAGCGGTAGGTACTGTACTGCGTTACCATTTTGTAAGAATCCAGATTCACTCGGAAATTCTTATGCTGTCGCTTATCGACGTTTTATTCACTTGGAAAAAACTAAGCTTCGCGACCCTGCCTTGCGCGCTAGTTATAACGAAATAATCCAAGAATACCTTAATCAAAATTATTTAACTGAAACTACACCTAGGGCTGCTGATCAGACTGTAGGTTATTATATACCACATCACCCTGTTATTAGGAATGATAAACAAACTACTAAAGTTCGCATCGTCCTTGACGCGAGCGCCAAGTCTCATAATGGCGTGTCATTGAACGATTTGTTACACACAGGGCCTAATCTACAGGCTGACATATTTTTATTACTTTTAAATTTCCGATTATTCCCTATTGCAGTCACAGCTGATATAAAACAGATGTATCTCCGAATTGCTGTTATGGATGAGCATCGAAAATATCAGAAAATATTGTTTCGGTTTAATACCGCTGAACCTGTTCGCGAATTTCAATTTAACCGAGTGGCGTTTGGCCTTAAGCCCAGCCCATATTTAGCAATGCGGACAGTCCGTCAACTATCAGAGGATGAAAAACATCGATTCCCGCGCGCATCCATTGTCGCTTCGCATGAGTTATACATGGATGACTTGGCTAACTCGACCTCCACTCTGGAGGAAGCCAAGATTCTCTCCGCTGAACTTATCGCCTTATTTAAGGCTGGGGGCTTTGACCTTACTAAGTGGGCAAGTAATTCCTTGGAACTACTGGATTCTATTCCACACTCCAACCGCTCTTCTATTAACTTTTCTGACGGGGATAACTTAAAGATTCTTGGACTCAAATGGATTCCTTCCAAGGATTGTTTCACCTTTACTACATCTAACTTGGATAAAAGTTGTACTAAACGTTCCATACTTTCCACTGTTGCCCGTCTGTGGGATGTTCTGGGTCTAGTGGCTCCCGTGGTTTTATTCGCGAAATTACTCATAAAGGAATTATGGAAATTAAACACAGATTGGGATGAAACTCCACCCGATTCTATTGTACTTATCTTTCAAAAGTTTAAAGAGCAACTGCCTTTACTTTCCTCTTTAAAACTGCCGCGTCATGTAGCCGTTACTATGGGTTGCGTGACAAATATAGTAGGTTTTGCTGATGCCAGCTTGAATGCATATGGCTGCGTCATATACTTACATGTTACTGACACAAATGGCAACGCACACGTAACTTTGGTGTGTGCTAAATCCAAGGCTCAACTGCAAGAACTACTTGCTAACCGCTACCGCATAGAGTGGAAAATGATTCCACCCCGCGCTCCCCACTTTGGAGGGTTGTGGGAATCTAATATTAAATCTATTAAAACTCATTTATACCGTGTCATCGGTTCTCAGCTTCTTACCTATGAGGAACTCTCGACTGTTCTCACTGAAATTGAGGCAGTTCTGAATTCGAGACCGCTCTGTGTCCTGACTGAGGATCCTTACCCAGAACCGCTTACTCCCGCTCACTTTATAATGGCTTCCCCGTTGACTTCGTTGCCTGTCGTGAACGTTCCCGAAACAACGAAGTCTCTAACTTGCCGCAAAAAATTGCTTGACCAAATGGTTTGCAGCTTTTGGAGAAGATGGCGGATAGAATATTTACATAACTTACAAGTTAGGCAAAAATGGTTGGATGCCGTGGACAATGTTAGGATTGGTGCAGTGGTTCTCATGCATCAAGATGATGTCCCTCCTTTACGTTGGCCAATGGGCATAATCACCGAGGTCTTCCCCGGCAAAGATGGGACAACCCGCGTTGCTATGGTGAAGACATGCAGTGGCTCTTTCAAGCGACCCATTGTTAAACTCTGCCCGTTGCCTTCCCAATGATTTCACCGCGTAATTAATATCACGTAATTTTAGTCGTAATTAATATATTTCAATTGTTTTCTTTTCTCTCTTTCTTTTAATCCGCTTTAACGCAATTCCTTTCCCTTTTTTGAGAATACTACATATCCTCAAACCCGGGCAGGATGCTTGCGCAAGTTTTTATATTACAAGTTTCTCTCTATTAAATATCCGAACGAAAACGTCAACCCGCTTTATTATTCTGTCATGTCGCCAAATGCCTATCCATCTATCCCTCTCCCTCTCCTATCATTACGTCCATACGCGACAGAAAGAGAAAGCGCCAACCGACAACCGTTTCCGGGCTACGTGGAATCAAGACGCTCCAGCAGAGGGACAGAGATTCAACTTCACTTGTAATTGAACAGTCACCCGCATCGCACCGCACCTCAAGCTATACCGCTTAGCTTCGCGACGCGCTCTCGCCGCGAAACATACCAAACCGCTTTAAAATAAAACCAGTGTACGAGTGTCGGCCGACACAAAAAACCAGGAAGAAGCAGGGAAACAAAAAGTTACTGGACGCCGCGCCGGTCTACATATCAGCACGGCACATTCAAAAACACCAAGTAAGTCCTTAATTGTTTCCTACCCCCTTGTGTGCAGGCGACATGACATTCGTTCCCTAATTCATTACACAACGCTTATTGGTCCTTCGACAGCCGCAATAACCCAACTTATTCAACAAATATATTTCAGATATATTCAAAAAATATTTTTTTTATATTTTTAGCTATGTTTTTTATGTCTTTTAAGATATATTTTTAATGTATCTAAAATATATGAAATATACATGAAAATCGGCCAAAAGTTAGTTATTAAAAATATATTTAATATAAATATTTTTTATATATTTATATATTTACTATAGATTTTTAATATATTTTTTATACATTTTGACATTTATTTCTTTAATATTTTTTTGTATACTCACGATAAAATAGTGAAGGCATTAATAATTCGATTTTGTCTTTTCAGATTATCAGTTTTAGAATTCGAGTTTTTTTCGATTTTTTGCATTTTCTGAGAAGATTTACTACAGTAACATATTTTTTTTTTTCACCATCGGAAAATAGAGATTTCAACGAACAGAAAACATACCAACTTTTTGAAAAAACCTGATATTTTGACGGGTGAATTTTCGATTGAAAATTAGGGTGCTTTTTCGATATTAATTCAAAATAAGGTGAAATAATAAATATTTTTTAATCAAATAAATTACAGCGTATTTGGGACATAAAAAGCTAAGTTTTCACCAAATTTCGTTAAAAAAAAAGATTTTTGTAAAAGATAAAAATAAAAAACCAAAAACTTGGTTTTTTTAATTTTTCATATAAATTTTGAGGTTATGTGAAAAAAGTGTTAATACAAAAGTTTTAGATCTTTTTATTACCTACAACTTTGCCATTTGACTTTTTTCGATAGGACTTTTAGTTTTGCCGGAAATCGAGAAAAACCGTTTTTTACCCTTAAAAGCTCACCCCCATCCCCTTCCCGACCTCAGATCGCCCGTAAATTATTTTTCCTTTCATTTTTATAATATTCCCCTCCTTTTCTAATGGGTTTCATCCTACTATTATTTTTTTTAGTTTTAAAAATTATCGACCCTGGTCTATCTAATGCATTTAGCTTTTATGAAGTCCAATGCATTCATAATGGTCGTCTTAATTTCCAACCACCTTGACATTATATTATGAGCATAAGCACAATTCTCTGCTTTCCTAAGCCCGTTTGAGCAGATTATAAGTTTAGCAACAAGATCGCGTTGCATAAGCCGATTATATCGTCTAATCAAACCTCCAGGTTTGTTAATGAACCTTGAATAATATATTTTCCTAGTATCAGATACCTACATGCGTTATTAACAATAATATCTCTACTTTTGAGAGCTGGGAATATTATTTATTGAGAATCTTATTTGATTAATGTTTATTACTATCTTTTGACCACAGCTAAGCCCGCGTAGAGATAGGTAGAAGATAGAATCATCTTTATTGGATAATAATCTAATAATCTTTATTGTCTTTTTTTTTCTGTGTGGAAAATTCTATCAAAATCCGTTCAGCTATTTAGACGTGAAAAGGTTAGAAAGACAGACAAGTAGGTATGGATAGCGATAGACATGAGTTTCTTTTGAGCTCATCATCATTTCAGCCGAAGTGAAAGAGGTCCACTGCTGGGCATACACCTTTCCCAATGTCGCAACATTTCAGCTCTTTCTGAGGATAAACAATATTTGTTTGTTATGAATTAAATAAAACTCAGGTGAAAATTGTCAAACTGCTAAGCCGAATAAAGCATTTAAAAATGAGCTGTAAAGCTGCTTGTACCCTAATTGCAGTCTATCAATCACAATCTGAATCATTTTGCAACATATTGCTGATCCATTGCTTCATATGTTCGAAAATTTTGTCGGCTCAACAACGTAAATAACGCAATGAATGTCGTTGAACTGTCAAAATGAGGCATTGCTACTGTTTGTGTGTTACGCAATTATCTCTCTGGTTATATCTAATTTTTTGAGTAAAAGTAAGTATAACAGTCTTATAAAAGTAAGTATAACAGTCTTATAAAAAAAAAACAAACAAAATTGATATTCCGGTCAAGGCATTGACATCAAGTGGACCCCTTAGGATCTTAATATTCATAGAAGTACATGTATTTTAGGATTCCCATCTCCATTTCAATAAGTATTTTATTTTGTTAGGATCCAATTTAGTATCAACGTTTCCCTTCAGAAATCCCTATGGATTTACGAACTGTATGATATTTTAATGTTAGATGCTAAATATATTTCTGTATACTTGCGTACGCGTAAGGTCGGGGCGGACATGTGTACTTGCGAACCCTGCTTTGAACGGTTTTCACGACTTGACAATACATCGAGATTTTTTAATATACATATATATGTAAGTTTAATATTAATGTACCTTAAACCTTTCGGAATAAATTATAGGCAATAATAAATATAGGCATACGCACATACACCTCAAATCGCAGCATCTGTGCGTGTGACGGTTGCGTTCAGCAGATGTAACGCTTGCCACTAGAAACTCGCGACGTTAAAGTCGCGTCTGCGCAACGTTGGCGCTGCGCAGACGTTGGAGAAACGCCAACGCTCGTAAAACGCCATTGGGATAGTGGCCTAATATGTAGAAACGCGAATGACATTGTGTCCTTGGTATATTTTAAAAATTATATTATTAGCCTGTGATATTCCAGTACTGGGTAAAGACCTCTGTACTCTCTTTGCACTTATCTTTATTCGAAGCTACTAAGGACCAGCAGTGCGATTCTGTAACCATCTCACCGTGAAAACTCAGGTGAAGTGAGCGTGGAGTGAGCTGTCATTCCAAATAATGCTAGGGATTGACACTATTGACAACTCGCATCAAGCTCGCTTCACTTGAGTTTTCACGGTGAGATTTTTACAGAATCGACCGGCAGTTCTTGTTGAAGGAGTCCAGCTCATCCTGCCATCTCAGTGATTGGTATATAACAGACCATTAACTAATGACTCTCTTCCAACTATTCCAGCGTTGCCGCCAGTCGCACCAGTTCTGAAGGCGGACAAGGATCGTTACCAGCCTGGTGAAGTGCTGCAAGCCAACTGCACGTCTTCACCTGCAAGGCCTGCTGCCAACCTCACTATCTACATCAATGAGGAGCCTGTAAGTAACTTATTTTATTTTTTGTTAGCCTATTCTGTCCCAGAACTGGACAAAGGCCTCTCCCATCCATCCAGGAACTCTTTTCCCGCGCCACCTCGAACCAGCCCTCGTGGTATGCGTCCAGGTCATCTCGGTATCTTTGTCTGGGCCAGCCTCGGTGGCGCAGTCCTTTTTTCGTCGCTCAAAATTTGAACCCTGATAGGGCTGCTCACATGACTTACTATCATTTTTGAAATATCATAATTCTTTGTGTTTGGCATTCGTGAATGGCAGCCGAAAATCTCATAAGATGACCTGCGAAGCCCACCTATGAGGTTGTTGGCTGCTTAACCGGGATATCCTGTGGTTTCTTAACACTTTCACTGTCCATAAAGTAGACACAATAGTTAAACAATCAACCTGAATCATAGTGGTTCATGGGACAGGGAATGGGTTAATATCTGACCAAGATTATGTCTGGACTTTAAAAGAGGCTGTGACCTCTGAGTTTGTTTCGGCCTTTCTTCTCAAAGTAGTCAGATAGGAAATACCGAACTCATCTAGTTTAAAAAAAATATGATTAACGTGTAGAAATGTTTGTAAAAACCTCCATGCAGCAAATAAAATCATTTATCCATGTATTAGGGCCTCCAGCCAGGGCATAAAATTTATAAACTAAGCGACTAGACGCTAAGGGCAGCACCTGTGGGGTACGGACCTCAGCATAGGGCTTCTGGGGAGGGCAGCAAGGGACAGCCTGGAGCGAATTTCGATTATTTTGGTAGAAGTTGTTAATACAGTGAGTTCTCAATCCTACTAATATCATAAACGTGAAAGTTTGTATGGATGGATGTTTGTTACACCTTTACGCAAAAACTACTAAACGGATTTGGATGAAATTTAGTACACATATGGTTTATAACCTAGATTAACTTATAGGATAATTTTTATCCCAATATTCCTACGGGATCGAAACTTATGCGTGTGAAACCGCGGGGCGCAGCTAGTATATCTATATTTTGTCCATTTGCCGATAAACTATGATTGAACCATCATTCAAAACGGGAAAAGTCTTTATAAAAAATGAGTCTCATCATTATCACATAGGACATAGGCGTCTCCTAATGCATACCATTCTACTCGATTTCGATAACTCTCATCCAGCTCGTACCAGCCATCCTGCGAAGATCGTCGCTTCACCTAGCCTGAGGGCGTCTCACCTTACGTTTACCCATTCGCGGTCTCCACTCAAGAACACGTCAGTACACACGTATTGCATCTTCAGCTCGCTCATTCTGTGAGATATGTCGACAACTTTGGTTCTGCCGAATCATCTCGTAATTGAGTCTGTATACGAAATAATTATTGAAGTAATATTTTGAATACAGAATGATATGAAATAAAAATCAATTTTCTACCTACCTAAAACCTTGAACCTATCCTTTTAGAAGCAATTAAAACTTTACCCGGGTAGACAGGCTATATTTTCTTCTATTCAATTCCTGCAAGGTCTAAAGCGCTTTTCACCAAAGAAAGTTTCCTTTTATACAATTTTAATGGTTATAAACGACCTAATTTGTAGATATAAAAGTTTTGTAATTAGATTACTTTGTAGGCCACCTGTAACTTAGACACTTGTTACTTATTTCAACGAGGCTTGTAAAAGCAGGTGGCTCTTTTTAAAAGTAATATTACTCATTAATTATTTTTATTACTTACTGTGTATTTATGTGCGTTTTTCTTTTTGACACTCTTTCATCGTTATTGTAAGTTTGAAAAAACCGGCCAAGTGCGAGTCGGACTCGCGCACCAAGGGTTCCATACAATTTAAAATTATCAAAAATATTTTTATTATATGATGTAACTAAAAATTTAAGGTTTTCGCAAGTTTTGCTTCATCTGTGCTATAAGACGTTGCTTCGTACCAAATTTCATGATTCTGAGTTTGTTCGTTTCTGTAGGTTTTGATTCCCTTGCGAGTGTCGAAAATTTGCGGCATAAACGGCTGTATCTTTTGATTGCGTTGGCTCAGTAAGCTGGAGTATTTAATATAAATTCCAGCTTGATACCTCCTCGCGTTCCTGAGAAAAATGGGTCTTGACAGACAGACGGACGGACAGACACAACAAAGTGATCCTATAAGGGTTCCGTTTTTCCTTTCAAGGTACGGAACCCTAAAAAGGTTGCTATTTCAACTTCTTTTATTGAAGTGTGTGATATCGTTGATACTCGTCATCATAATGATTATAATAATTAACTACATAGTTAAGCCAAGTAATGTATATTTATTTAATTAAATAAAAATGGAATCCTATTAGTAATTCCTTTTTTTAAGTAGTAAAGGATATGGTCCTTTTTTTTTGGCTGGGATATCATCATTTATTTATTTATATATTTATCCCCACACTGGAACGCCGTACAGCAATTACACCAATAGAGCAAAAAATCACTCCATGTGCTGCTTTCCAATTCCATCCATCCTGTGCACGGTGGACATCGAACGAGTGACGATGGATCACGCACGCTCACGCAGCGTGCAACTGCAGCATTTATGACTTCTCCCGCCCTGGGCGGAGCGGGAGGGCGTGTCACACTGTTACTGACTAAAACCCACCCGTGATCCGTCAGTTGCCTGTGCCAGGGGCCACGGTATCTCTTACGAACAACCCGTGGCCCTGGCAGGCATCGGCCATAAGGGACCCTGTCAGTTCGTGCTGACATCTCTTTGAAGCGCGACAACGCCGTTGACGGATATTGGCCTTTGTACGGCATTTTATTTTATTTGTATTAAAGTTTTAATAAATAAATATTGCTAAGTTTCTCCGTTCATCCCACAACCGAGCAAGGGTTTCACGAATGCATTTATCTTAAAAAAATATTGTGGCTTACTAACGAGTCATCGTAGATAGACAACTTAGGCCCTAAGAAAATAATACAACACATAACGTAGCATCACGCTTGTAATCCCTGAACTGGGAACACCAGATTTTTGTTTCGCGTTTTGTACACTGACCACCTAGAGTTATGGGATGTAAAAAAAAAACACGTTGTATACGAATAAATTATTAAAGCTGAAAATAAAACTGGATATAAATATTATGTGCGAAACAAGTCATAAGACAGACAGGCTAGTTAATTAGTTATGTTAACTCGTGTTCGTCTGGCCCACTGTCCTCGTAAAATCTTCATTTAAATTGAGATTATTCTTTAAAAACCAACTAGGGATTAATGGTCGAAAAATATTTACATACTTGGAGGCTCTCTCTATTGAATGATTTTACCTCTACTAACGCTAATCTCCATCTCATTCCAGCTCCGTTCAACAGAGACGAGTCTCCATCCTTCAGAGAGTGGCCTCCTCTGGACCAGCGTCAAGGTTGACGTGAAGGTGACGCCAGAGCTGTTCCTCAGCGGCCGTCTGAGGGTCGCCTGCCTGTCCACTGTGTATGACGTGTACAGGAGCTCAGCCAACCTAGACTTCTTTACACCAGATACAGATCCAAGACCTGAAAGGAGTAAGTTTATTTATGTTACTGGATTACGATCAAACCCGACCAAAGAGGCAAGGCAATACTCGTATTTTTAACTCGGTTCACATTATAATCTAGCCTGAATCTGTCAAAAAAAAAATAATTTACGTAAATTTTCGACAATTTTTTGACATTCGCTGAAATGAGATTTCTACTTGAATTTGAACGTTATTTATGTACGAGATTTAGATTTTTGAAATTATGCTGGCAAGACAGATCTAGGAATCTGCAATATCAGATCCATTGAAGACCCGCGGGGTAACAGCGTTGCACACTACAACAGTAGCAATGTTCAACAACATTCAACATTCGTTGTTGAGCAGAAACATTGTTCGAACATATGGAGCACTGGATTAGCAATATCCTTCAAAATGATTGAAATTTGTTATGCAAAGGGTGCCGTTGCCAGAGACAGAAAAATAATGCCTTGGGCTGTTTACACATTATTTCAGGATGATATATTTACAATTTCTTAAAAAAAAACAACAACAAACATAACTTACTGGCTAAACATGCGTAATCTACTTACCTCTTTGGGAAATACAGGGGAACAGGCAAAGTTATGAGGGTATGGTATAAGGGGTTACAGGAGCACAGTTACAGCCTTCAGAATTGAGGCTCTGCTCATCGTCAAGAGTTGAAAATCCGGCAGTGTAATGATATTTAGGCGTTTCCTAGTGTTAGTGAAAACGAGCGTTAGTTTCCCAACATTTCTATATTGAATGAGGTACATGAATGGAATGAAGTCATTTAACTGGAAATTCCTTTATCAAAATCACAATTCCAATCATGCAGTCTAACATTTAATTTCTTTTTTAATTCCAGTCACTCTCAACAGTGCATCGAAGTGCTTCCAGAGTTGGATCCTCCTGTTCCTGCTGTTTCTTCTGCCAGTGGCGATGGGCCAAGATTACTTGGTGCCAATGCTGGACTATGAAGACTATGATGAGAAATTTAAAGACACCGTTGCATTTGCGTCACTCATTGGCGGTTGAATGTAAAGGGACTTGTAAAAATACGAATTTAGTGTGATAAAATAATTTTAAACACGATACTTAATTAAGCATTACACTGTTTTTTGTAAGAATTCGCTTTTGGGGGTTCATTTTATTATTGTTATTTAGAGTTTTTACGTTGAACTCAAAGCCTAGACACAGACGGAAATATTATACTTTTTATTAATTCACAAAGACATGCATGACTCCTGTGACTTATAGATAATTAAAATCTAAAAAGATGATTTCCTTTCCTGACAGGTTTATTTTTAATAGTAATGATATGCCAAACTTAAACAACGAAAAATTTCATGGTAAATCTGAATTGAAGCTCTGTCGTACTCGCTCATTGGTTGTAACTACACTCTGCGTTTATTAATAAGGGGGTCCCTGACCGTCTCCAGACACAAGTGGAAAGTTGCAAGTTCAACCTAGTAAAGTGGAGCTACCTGGACGGAACGGCAGTAGAGTTAGGTTGTGGAGCTATGTCGCACACCATGCTCCACCTCATATCCTGGCCTCTACGCCCCAAAACATGCAGTCAAAGAGCGATCCGAAGATGACGAAGTTTAATTATGGGGGAAATAATTCAAATTGTGTAGGACGAGGAGGATTTACATTCTGTATGGTACTCGTATTTGATTCCGATTTCCGAAATAACTTGTGATTGGAGTCAATCTTTGGCTCTGTAATGTTTTAATCCTTGAGTTCAACTGACAAACGAATTATGATTTTGGGTGTTAAGAGCGTTTACAACGTCCGGCATTTCATACAAACTTTCAAGTCCTTGTTTTTCGAAATGAATGGACCGATTTTAATGAAACTTCATACGCATAAGCAGGATACAAAGGTCTAAAAATTTAGAACAGAAAGTTTTTAAAGAGTTGATAAAGAACATTTTCAAAATGTCTTATTTAAAAAAAGATAATTGAAAATCTCTGTTTCTATGGAAAATTTAAAATCGGTCGAATTTAGCTGTAACACTATTTTTCGAAAATGTTCTCTTTTTTTAAAAGAAGAAGTTTAATTAAACTCAGTTCATGCATTTCGAAAAACAAGGACTCTAAAGTATGAAATGCCGTACGTTGTAAACGCTCTTAAGAAAGACCTATCAATTAGTTACATTTTTAGAATAGAACCGTTAAACAAATTAAAGCTGGTCTACATGGTCGGTCAGGTCAGTTTTACAAAGATGATCATGGTACCCGAGCCGAGAAGTACAACTTTATGCTTGTCTAGGGCACAGTGGTGGCCCAGAGTTAACGGCCGTGACATATACGAGTTGTAGGTCGTAGGTTCGAACTCAGGCAGGCGCTTTACTTTGTTTAAATTATTTCATCACCATTGCTTTCAAAACGGTGAAGGAAAATATCGTGAGGAAATCGGCATGTTCTAGAACCAAAAATTCGAAGACATGTGACATCTACCAAACCGCACTGGGCCCGCGTGGTGGATTACGGCCCACTCCCTCTCACACAGAGGAGGCCTGTGTCCCAGCAGTGGGACATTATAGGCTGATTATGCTCATTCTTGTCTAAAGAATAGGTAGGCACACCATATTTCAGTCATCAGTCGCATTTAGTATTTATTGAAGGAAGAAGTTGGATGTTTCTCCTTTCTTGAAATAAGAAAGCTTCTTCTTAATATGTCGATAGCTATCTAAATGGACTCGCCCCAGAATTTGGCTACTGGTTTGCCAGCATCCATCAGTTCCTGTAGCGTGCAGCTGACAGGACACGCAGGACACAGTCTACTAGCTAGACCAACAACTTCACCAAGTAGATCACGCTTTAATAAATATTTAGATTATTTTAATTCTCACTTAATTCCTATTTGTTTTGCACTATCTGTTAATTATTGCCGTAAATGAGGGATTATCTTCATTCAATTATTATTATTGTGACTTTGTACATTCCATTTTATATGTAATAAATAATATTCTACACTGTTATAAGTCTTCATGTAAATAATGCTGTCTTTCTAATGTACACAGTTATAAGATATTGTGATAACATAAGGGCTGCCACGCCCACTAGTATAAGTATAACTTGGAAAATTAAATTTTCATAGTACTTATGTATGTACAGTTTCCGATAAAATGAAATTGTTTTGTTAAGGGGGATGCGTTAAGGTAGCCCGCGAAATTCTTTACTTTAGTTTCTTGCAATTTGTAGGTTAGTGTCCGGTTGTATGTTGATCAAAATATGATTCAGACCGTAACAAATATGGCTTTACAGAATTATAATCATTAGAATTAGCTATACAAGTATTATTTAGGAAATAGAAACAGAAATAATATTTTTTTGCATAAAACATGGTATACAAAGTTGTTTTAAAAATACATTATTGAGCATACATGTTTTGCTTATATCATAGCATGCAAATAATGTAGGTTACATTACAAACGTTACGTGTCCCGTCTGAAAATTCTTTTAGAAAAGAAAACACTTTTTCTCTTCTATGGATTCTATTAGTTAGAATTGGCCATTGGCATGCTTTCATGAAATGTCATTCAATAGGATAATATGAACATAGAGAGATGTATTGATGATTTTTATTATTATAATTCTTCAAATAAATATTTGTTACGGCCTCGAATCATATTTAGATCAATATACAACCTGATACTGACCTGTAAATTCCAAAAAAAAAACACAAGAAAGATTGCGAATTCGCGGGCTACCCGACGCTTCCACCTTAAATAAACTACTGTGTAATGTTAAGTCTAAAACTGGATTTAGTTGATAAAGTGACTGAGTTATAAGAATATCACAATTTCAATATTTGTATTCAATGCGTTTGCTGGGCTGCCAACTTATCAGTCAGAGATTTGGATGAACCGCTTCTGCATTATACTCATCACTGGTTCGGATTCTAACTGTATCTTACCTGTATCTCTGACAGTCAGATTTGTCAGGTTTAATCTGACTAACCATTTGAGTGGAGCTAATTATTGGAGATAAGCGAGGTTATAGTTACAGTCGAGAAGTACGACAAAAGTAGCTAGTAAAAATCAAATTCGCAAAACTTGTATTCGTTTGCATGAAACTCACAGATGTTAAGAACGCATACTCCCGTCAACCGCACTATAAGTGTAGATCCGCCAACCCGGACTGAGCCCGTGTGGTGGATTGTGGCCCACTTCCTCTCACAAAATGAGGAGCGGAGCCCTATGTCCCAGCAGTGGGAAAGGGAGTGTCCCTGTGAACTGGAGAGCAATGATATTTATAAATATATATTGGTTCGATCTACCTTGTTGGTCCAGTACTGACCCTGCGAATCTTGACTTCTGGGTCCGATTTTAGAAATGTATTAGCAACAGCTTGGAGTCAGAAATAAAGCCTATCATCATCATAATCAGAATATAATGTTCCCACTGCTGGGTCACAGGCCTCCTCTTTTCGAGAGGGAGTGAGTGGGCTAATTCCACCACGCGGGCCCTGTGCGGGTCGGTAGATATCACATGTCTTTTTTGGTTCTAAGACATGCCAGTTTCCTCGCAATGTTTTCCTTCACCGGTTTGAGAGCAGTGGTGATGAAATAATTTACACAAAGTAAAGCGCCTGTCTAGGTTCGAACCTACGACCTACACTTGTATGTGGCCTTTACCATTGAGCTACCACTGCTCATTAGAAGCCCGGCTACTGGCGACATATGGGTGCACTTATACACCTGTGCAAATCCTTTCAAGAAGTACAAGAATCGTAGTAATTTATGCCTTAGGTTAATATTTTCCTAGCTCTGCACTTCACTGCTCAAATGGACAGGCAGCCTTGTGAATTCAATTCTGATATTTCTGAGTTTGAGATATAGGAGCTATAGTTCCTTCGCCTTTAATTTACTTCTGATTTTGCATCACTGTCAAAGTCACAGTGATCTTTATTTTTGTTGAAATAAGGTTGCTGTTGGGTTGCAGCCACTAACAAGTCTGTCTGACCAAAGCCACTGACGAAAGGACTTGTATATGAAGATCTAATGAATATCTGTGTCCTTTTCTTACAAGAAGCCTTTGTAAAACTGTCTATCACTTTCCAGCAATACCTTTGCGAATCTTCTAAATCTGAGGACAAAGAGTGTTTAGTGTTAAAACAATACATCATTTTAAACTTATGAACCTAACCAATAGAACGTACGAATATTATCATTTAAGTTAATATTAACATCGAAATAAATAACTATAAATAGATAACATAATATTATACAATTTGTAAATATTGACGATTAATCATTATCAATCAAAGCAGTGAAAATACGTCACCAAAACATACCAATGTATGTTTTTGAAACCAATTTTCGCTTCTTCATTTTGTGTGTACAGTCAGCAATAAAAGTCGATTAACACTACAGTTTTTTGAATCCATTTTATCCATATTGCTAAATATTTTAATTAATTATTTAGCTAAATATTCTCCTCATTCTTCATACCGATTTAATGAAAATCGAAATTAAAAGAAAATGGATTCGAATAATTTTGTGTCGATTGAGATGATATGTAAAAGAAGCAGGAGTAATCGACTTTTATCGCGCTAAATAAGCGGTAAGGTCAACGATAAAAAACTAGCTAGCTGACTAAATAGTCAGTATTGATGGTGAAGCTGGATACGACTCTTCATCTTGTGTATTCTCCTTTTCTTTCTGACGCTGAACCTGAGCTGATTTTAATATTTCCGCTTATGTTTGAATTTACTTGAAGGTAGCAAAATACATTGATATTTTAATGTAAATATCATTGATGATGTGTCCCGTTTCTTCCACGTCTGAAAGCCCCGTAATTAAAAACGTTCAAAATCAAGTAGCAGTCTCACCTCGGCCTAAAATAATTAATGTCAAAGCTTGTCAAAAATGTAGTTAAATTAGAAGTATTTTTGAAAGATTGAGACAGAGATTGGAATTCGATCGTTCTTAAAAATACGGGAATTGTCCCTCACTTCCGGTGAAAGCTTTAATTTCTTATTAATGTTGTCTTCCACACTATTTATCCTTGATCTTGTGCGGTGCTTCTGACCAGACCATGCCACTTGCTGGAGTGGCTTAAATGCCCTTTCACTTGCACCCTGGATGACCTAAATAATGTCACTGATGCCGCAATCAACGTGGCCACCTACTGGGCACAAACTATATAATAAAAAATAACGAGTAAGAGAACCATCGATACGCAAAGAAGAAGACCCTTGATCTGTCTTACTTTGTAAGTGCTTTGGAGCCCTATGGTTGAATATCACTAATTAAACGTCATAACACGACAAGGTCTATCATCTAACATGGCTAATGCCCTATTATAAACAACGGTACGCTGGACTTCATACTATCGATGATAAAATAAAGACATTTGATTTTCGCCATTTTGGCGCTGACAAAAACGTGAGCGTCCGTGAAACTAATATTTTTGATAGCGAGTTTTACAAGATGCGCAAACTGTAATGACATCTCATAGAATGTTCTAAATACATATCTCGTAGTAAACACAAAATACACAAAAAAGTCTTATTCCACGATTTAGACCTAAATCATCAGAGAGGTACCAAAACAAAATGAAGGCCATTTGCGGCAATTTGTCAATTTTAGTTCCTGACACGCTCGATCGGGGCGCTTCAAATCGGCACAAAAAACAACTGTCATTTCGTATGGTACATTTAGTCCAGCGTACTTGTCTAATATAGGTCAGTGATCATGGTTGTTTGTTGAAAATGTTGGCAGCGGAGTTTGACTTCACAATGTCAAAAACGCTAGAAACGCGCTAGAAAAACACACCAAGTTAGTTTCAGCAATAACGTTTCAGTGACGTCATTCGATGGTAACTTGCGGATGTTATGTGGCGGCCATTGCAGTCTTGAGATAGCCCAGTTTGGGTGAAGTTTTAATTCAGTCTCGTAATTTCGTTATCACTTTTGAAAACAATTTCCATTGTCAAAAGTGATAAGGAAATTACGAGACCGATTTTAATTAAACCTTTTTTGGTTTTATACTCATTATTCCTCCATATTACGCCATGTTCGTATGTATACCTCTAACTGTATTTAATTAATTTTGATATTGTTACTCACTGCTTCATGCAAGATTAATTCTTAAGTAATTTTACTATTATTCTAATAATTTTACCAATTAAATGTTACACAATGCACGAATTGTTTCATAATTTGGAATTGTTGATAATTTGTCCAAAGATTTTATTACTTATATCAATGAATTGTAAATAAAGAATAAATTTTTGAAAATAATTTTGAATGTGATTTTATTTTTAGTAAACGTAACGTAACGTTGATGCCAATGTCCGCTGCGTTCAGATAAATGCCTCGGCCATACTGCCTGCCATTCATTATAGATGTTATCATACTCACCTGCTTATATTATACAAGTACGCTAGACATACTATCGACGACAAAACGAAGACATTTGATTTTTGCCATTTTAGCGCTGATAGCAACGTGAGCGTATGTGGAACTAGTAGATAGATAGTGAGTTTCACAAAATGCGCATACTCTTATGATAAAAATGTTCTAAATATCTTGTAGTAAGCACATTTATACACAAAAACAGTGTTATTCCACGATTTTTATCTAAATCATCAGAGATGTACCAAAACAACACGACGGCCATTTGCAACAATGAATCAATTTCAGTTCCTGAGACGCTCGAGCCCCCCCCAACACCCCCCGCGCTTTGAATCGTCACAAAAAACAACTGTCATTTCGTTTAGTATATTTAGTCCAGCGTACTTGTTTAGGTCAGTGTGTTATCATTATCCATTAGGTACGCCATACATGGGAAGGTTTCTTTACGGTATAGCGCGCTGGCCGCACCGCAGAAAAATCGCGTGAGCTTGTTGTTGCACGGCGACGGCGCCCTCAGCATATACCATTATATGCCGAGGGCGCCGTCGCCGTGCCGTCACCAAGTTTCCACAGTTACAACACTGACGACCGTGCCTACACGTGGCGAATCAACCATAGTTTTTTACGGCAAAGAAACGTGTGTGTGCAACGGCTCTTAGTATTTTTTTGTTGGTTTACCGTATTTATCATGGTTTGTAAAGTTAGATGGCATTCACAATATTAAAACTTAATGCCGTGCCATTAGTTACAGCGGTCACTGGCAGGGTTGGATTTGGAGCCCACCCTTAGACAAAAGGCTATAGAATTCTTTATTAGAGTAGGTAACCAAGTCTCAACAAGATTGTTAGTAAAACTTACAACTATGTTAGTAGGCACAAACATAAACAAAAAGAAGGAAAACAGTACAAGAAATAGCGGTTGGTCACCGTTACGACATCCTATGAGAGACGCCACAACAGTGACCCACGTGTACACAGTCCAGCGACTCGCAACCATGCTTAAGACACTGTTGGAGCCGCTCCACACCCTGCGCATCAGGGAAGCGCACCTTTTACGCATTTTTGCGTAAAAGCTCTAATAATGTCAATGCCCGAATGATCATTTTTATTTTTGATCATGCATAGATATGAGCAGTTATCTCTTAGGCGACGATTATCACTCTGCACCGTGCTCTATCGCGTTGTGCGGGGCGGTCATAGCAACAAGCGCGACCCGCGCGTTTGCTGTTTGACCGATTGATTTATCTATATAAACATAATATATGTATCTCTATGTCTATGTATTCATGACGCAGAGGTGGTACTAACCCTTTCCTAGGCTTTCAAGGAAAATAGGCGATGTTACGTTAGGAATGTTTTAAGTGAAGGTGAAAACTTCTAGTTTGTTAAGAATTCATCTGTAAGAACACACAAATATGTAGTTTAAAAAAACTAAAAAACACGCTTTTAAAACGCACTAAAATTATAAAATAATTCCTAAAGCGCCCATGCTTTAGTAGCCACTGAAGAGTTTGACTATCCACCTCCTGGCTCCATCATCACACCCTCGACATCAAGTGCAACCTATTGGACTCGACAAAACAAATCATAGTTATGAGCCTACACTCGAGGGGTTTACTAGTAGCCACTTAAGAGTTTCACTATCCACCTCCTAACTCCAGATCAGCTCTAAGATACCAAAAATAGTTTTGTCTTCCGAACTACATATACCTACAAAGTTTCATTTCGATACGACAATTAGTAGTAGGTTAAAATTGACTTTTAAGATTTTGTTAAACTGTTAGTTAGCTACGAGTAATAAAAGCGTGTTAAAAAGGCTTTTTACAAATTATTCAATATATAATAATTTAAAAGAGTGTCCGTGGAGTTTCTTGCCCGTTCTTCTCCACAGGAACCTATTACGCTTTGGAATGGGCAATTACCTTCATCTTTCCGTTCGACAATTCAAAAGTGTCTGTAAACGGACAGATTGAAATAAATGCTATGAGTTTGAGAGACGTATTACCTACTTACCGAAATCCAGATAGACAAAGACGTAGTACAATAGTTACATCTGATCTAATCTAATCCCAGGTGCAATCTAAAATCCAATCAAGCTGGTTCCAATATGTCGCTGCTGGATTTAACGTAATTCTTCTATCGAGGCTACTTTATCTTGTAACGACGGATATTCTTGCCATACATTTTCTTATTGTTTTGTGGTGGTCCTAACAAGGACTTATTTCTTGTCATCATGTCGTCAAATCAAACTCAAAGCATTTATTTAAAATAAACTAATTACAGGCACTTTGGAAGTCAGTCAGAAAGATGAAACAAGTGGCCCATTCCAAAGCGTAGGTACCTATGGAGAAGAACGGAATCAAACATAAAGTCATTTATTCAAAATATTAGGGTGAGAACTTTTTGCATGACAAAATTACATAAGACTGTCCGCTGAAACGTCTGCCACTCCAAGAAGAACTGGTGCGACAAGCTCCCCAGCAGCTCATTTATTTATAAAGGATTCGTAAAGGATTAGTACTGACTATCAATTATCTCACTGTACAGCAACTTGACAGCGGGGCTGAAAGTCCATCGTTCTTGTTCGTGGTGAGCATTGTCAGAACGTGGAGGTTCTTCCGACAATCAGTGTGATTGCAGTGCATCCAACCAGACCATGGCCTACTTGCAGTGTCCAAAGTGTCCTTACACCTGTACTTTAGAATACATAAACAAAAACGTTATACCTACGACAAAACAAGTAAGAAAGAAATAATAAAAATAATTTAAGAAAAATAATAATGACTAGAAGTTACCATGGAAGGAGGAGAAAGAATGCACGGGCTTTAAGAAATTTCGATTCAATGTCTGTTTATGTAATGGATATTATACCTAATGGCAATGAGTCCTGCCCAATCTTGTGACATCATCTTGTGCAGGGTGGCCCATAAGTCCTTAGACATTTGTAAATAAATAAACAATAAGAAATATCTTTTATTTCGTATTAATCCTTATAAAATGGGTTTTTTTTTTAAATTACACCTTTCAAATTTAATCTGTTACGATCACGCCACACTCCTTTAATCGATGCGATGTCTAAAAGTATCGATGACTGCGCGGCAAGGCCGTTCTGTGATGTTAGCCATTTCTCTTTGAATATTTTCTTTTAGGGCTTCAATTAACCGCGGGTTTGTGTCACACACTTTGGATTCCAGATAACCCCATAAGAAAAAGTTCATTGGGGTTAGATCCGGACTACGTGGTGGCCAGGAAATGTCTCCTCTTCGAGAAAACCCTTGTACAAAACGTTTTGTCGACCATGAAAAGAAAGCGGTAACCGTCTCCAAAAAGATTCATATTTCAAACACAAACAATTTCAACCCAAATATAAAAATAAACGCAACCTATTTGTCTTCTATGAATGAGTTGAGAATTATAAGCACACTGCAATTAGAACGCGCTAGAAAAATCAAATTAAAACCTCTAATGAACAAACATAGCGGGAGGCGGTTGCCGGTTAGCAGCGCAGAGTAGTCGGCGAAACAGATACTGCGGAGATAGAAAGTAGGTGATTGTTGAGAAATTCGAGTATCTTTAATAAAGTGTAAACTGTTATTATGAATGAATGCCACTGATACCGAAATCAACGAGGCCACCTACTGGGCTCAAACAATATAAAATAGCGAAGAAGGGTCCACCATCGACACGAAAAGAAGAACTGTTATTATTAAAAAACCCAGCATTTGTAAGCTGCTTAGTGTAGTGTTCATTTTTTTTAACTTCTTTTTGTTTTATTTTTAGTTGATGTTTTTTTTTTGTATAATGTTCTAGTAATCTAATTGATAGTGCCATATTTCCTATAATTTAGATACACGCGAGATCTATATTACGACAAAGACTTGGGATTAATACTGTGTATGTATTTATTTAGTAAGACTTTATACAAATAAATAAATATATCCTGGCAGAAGAGAGAGAAAGTCAGATGGGAAACGCCGACCTCATCTAGTTTTTAAAATATTATTGACGAGCAAAAGTGTTCGTACAAACCCACTTTCAGAAATAAAATCATATATCATTTACTGAAGCATCTTCAAGGCATTGCTTGAAATTATCAAAATAAGGGTCTGGCTTCGATCTGTGATTCGATCAACACTAAGTCTGTAACGACGACCTGAGAGAATTGACATGAAATATTTGAAAAAGATAAAGGGGTGTAGAATTAAATATGTACAAATTCAAAACACATGTCACTTTCATACAAACGAATACGTGTTTGGCGAATTTGATCTTTATTAGTACTAGAATTGTCGGACTGACAAGTATCACGACAGCATTCCCTCGACGGCCGGCCTGTAAATAAAAGTTTGTCCTCTTCACAAATTGTCGTTTTTATTTTGAATTTCTATACAACATACTTTAATAATTATTTTGTACAAGACAAATTAATTTTGTATTCACGATGATTGCATGGCTAGTTGTATGTAGCCGAGAATAGAGTTGAATGGCGTGCAGAAAGGCCATACAACGTTTTGTTAATTTTTTGGTCCAACAGTGGTCTGTTGTAGGCTGAGATCGTGATTCTTGAATTAAATCTTCATTTTCTACACACAAACTCTAACAAGGAAAGCCCTTTATTATTTACGAAAAAAAAAAACATACTGTGTTATCGTTTCCACAAGACAATCGAAAATATGCTTCAATATTAAAACCCTCTGTTTCTTCCTACGCTGTGCAACGTTATTCAGAATGTTCCCGTCGCATAGTTAGTCTCCGCAGCTTCCGCCAGGGGCGCCCGCTGCCGCGCGCCACAAAGCTTCAGAAGAATTTTATTCTGCTTCAACTCTGCACCAATTATTTACTATGCCACGATGCGCATTGATTCTCTTTGTTTGCTATGCTAATGAAGGACGCAGGTGGCGTTTTACTTATAAAAACTTATATATTTCACACAAATAATATGAGTTTGGGTGTTAATTAAAATGAGGATAAGCAAACGAGTTGAAAGCGTGTATTTCATCAATAAAATATGGTATTTATTTCAGCCGAAAGACGTCCACTGCTGGACATAGCCCCAAGCACCTTCACTTCGACCGGTTCTGTGCTTCTCGCATCCAACGGGTTCCTGCGGCGTAAACAAGGTCGTCGGTCCACCTTGTGGGAAGCAATATGGTATTAAAATCTTCCAATTGAGTTAGCAAAATTCAAAATATATTTATTGTATATGTTAGTTACAGGTCTTAACAATAAATTAAAGTTCCAATATGTCCTGCCTAATAGGCATACAAAAATAATTAGATTTAAAATTATTTTACACTAGCTGCGCCCCGCGGTTTCACCCGCATAACTTTCGATCCCGTGGGAATATCGGGATAAAAAGTATCCTATGTGTTATTCCTGGTTATAAACTACCTGTGTGCCAAATTTCATCCAAATCCGTTCAGTAGTTTTTGCGTGAAAGAGTAACAAACATCCATACATCCATACATACAAACTTTCGCATTTATAATATTAGTAGGATGTCTGATTTAGTTATTATAAATGTCAAAATATCAATATACAGTCAAATTGATACATGGTCAACAATTCAATCAATAATTTAAGAAATCTTGGATCGTGTAGTATGCTTTATCAATTAAAAATGTACGTAATTTATTTTTAAATACTTGAAGTTCCTTAGTGCTCAGAATTTCAGTAGGTATTTTGTTGTATATTTTTGATGCCATGCCATTATCATTATCAAAGCCTCTGTAAATATTATACCTTCTTTTCAATTTAGCTTCTAATACATTTATTGTTGTCTTCTTTTTAAATTTTTGATGTAAATTGATGGCCTGAAACACAGGTTTTTCATAAACCGATCAGGCAGGTCTATATTACAGTTAGAATTTAAGTTTCCTCGGTTGTAATTAATGTTAATCATAGTTTTACTTTACTTTATACTTGAACAAATTTTTTATTTATTATTTTATTTATTAATGCTTCAGGATCCGAAGCTCAGAGGTTTTCACTGACTAAACTAATAGATATATGGATCATTCCTAATTCATATTATGATCAAACCTATGCCCAGCAACGGGTGAAGTCGGGCTTTAACAGAGGATGATGATGATGAGCTGGCTTGGATAGGAACCTAAATATACAAAATTTTCGCTTATAACAAAACATGTAGCAAATTCGGTGCCTCTTTGTTTTTTTAAGATAACATTACGGATTTGAATCCCAAGGCGTTGTACAGAGCAATTTACAAACTAAAAAGTTTACATACTGGACTGATTTATGCCATTGATATCCAGCGATCTACCTAGATCCCAACTCATTATCAAGTAACCATCTGAATGAAATATATCTGAACAGCCAGTATCAATTTAAATCTCCAAATAATTGAAAACGACACGAGAAATGAAATGCAAATACCACATCTACATAAGTAAGCAATCGGCCGAGACGTTGATAAATATATGTATATCGTGCGGAACCCTCAACACTACAGTGCAAATCGTTCGCTTGTATACCTAAGAATCCCGTTTTTCCCGTGATTGAGGAGCCTCGGATAGAGGCGGGATTGAGCCGGGATTTACCGCGGGAATCAAGTCGCCAAGAAAATGTTTTCGTTCTGCATAGTGCAGTAAGTTTCCAGGTATTCCTCGAGCTACGGATTTACAATTGACAGAATTGAAATTGTTTATGATTATCCCCTCTGTGTGTCTGCTGTGTTATTTTATAAAACTACTACTGGTTTTCTTGAAACGCTTTGTTTGTTCAAATGTCCTTCATTGGAGCTTGTATTTTAATAATGTAGTGTTGCGGTTTTCTTAGGTCTTTAAAATAAGAATAACGTTGTTGTAAGAAAATTGTTGCTATCCCTAGTTTCCACCATTTCTTTAACGTGTATTGTCTTCTGGTCTAGTTGAATTTGTACGATTCGATTTTTAAACTTTTTACCGGCACCTTAATTGCGTAACACACAATCAATCTCAATCTGAATCATTTTGAAGGATATTGCTAATCCATTGCTTCATATGTTAAAAAAATGTGTCAATGGTGTCTGCTCAACAACGTAAATAACGCAATGAATGTTGTTGAACTGTCAAAATGAAACCAATTCCGATTGATCGTGTGTTACGCAATTAGGGTGCAGGTCTGTATTCGGACAGGACACAATAAGGAGGCTTTTCATCCAATAACTGCGGGTATAAAATACTTAGCATAGCTTATACATAGCTAGGTTGTATTTCGTAGAAGGCTGATATTTAATTTTTATAAAAATCAAGCATTTTTTATAACATAACATCATTTTGTAATCTCCGAAGGATTAGGCAGATGTTACATAGCAGCAGTACACCCAAATTTCGCCCTAGGTATTTTATACAGGCGAACTTATTACCTACCATCAACCGATTCTGAGCTGCTATTAAGATATTATTTGCATTTCTATTTTTGGGGTCATAGAAACAAATATACATACTATAACAATAAAAAATAGGTAAGAGAACCATGCCACTTCCTACCTCAATCAAAAGCCTAAGGGTAACATTCTAAGTGCTCTATTTCCTCGCTTTTTGATAGCGATCGAATGAAAAGAGTACCTACCTCCACCCACCGTTACTATGAACATCAATTTGCTTTTGGCAACCAGGTACTAGCGGCTTTGCAAAGCGAGCAAATACCACAAATCCTCGGGGCTTAGATAAAAGTAACCTCACAGTATTGCAGTTCAGGCAATATTAGATGCTTATCTTACTATTAGAAAGCTGGGCCATTGTGAGTGGATCGGGTTTTGGTAACAGTTTTGGAATGTACGTAATGTGATCGACCCTTTTACATATTGTTGGGAAATGGAAATGGATCCTGTACCATCTAAATGTGTTTTACACGCACCAAATACCTAAGTACAACAGCAGATATATTCTGTAAAATAAAGGTGAAGCAAGGTGACAATAGTGTATATCCCTGAGAATTATAGTTCGTTTTTTAATCTCAGAGACTAATCTGTCAGGTATAACGTCAACCTTCTATAATAAAAAAACGCAAACACAAAAGACTTAAATGTCAGATTAGTCTCTTGGGTTACAAAACGAACTGTAGGTGGAATGACAGCCGATTTACTGTGTCAAAATATCATCGTGAAAATTTAGGAGAGTGAGCTGTTAATAGTGTCAATCCCTAGCGATCCATAAACATACGGTGGAATTACAGCTCACTTCACCTAATTATTCAAGATGAGCCGATCGATTGTAAAAATCTCACCGTGAAAAGTTAGGTGAAGTGAGCTTAGAGTCAGCTGTCAGTAGTTTTAATCCCTAGCATTAGTTGGAATGACAGCTCACTCCACGCTCACTTCACCTAAGTTTTCACGGTGAGATGGTTACAGAATCGCACTGCAGTCGACAGCAGTGCAATTCTGAAACCATCTCACTCTCAGTAAGTAGGTAGTGTTATAAAAAGCAAGATGGTTAGAATTAGAAATTGTTCAAATGCACTCATCAAATGAAATATTAACTTGGGTCCTGCTACTGGTTTCTTTACTACAGAATTTGTAGGTTGCAAAGAACTTGGTGGCTTAGAAACATACTGCACAATTTAACATTCAAAACCTTTGCGAGAACGTGCTTCTAGGAACAAAGCTTATCTACATACGAGTACAAAAACAACCCCAAAACTGCATACAAATAAAAGAGCCAACTTTAGATAAACGTAGGCGTAACTCGCGATTTTAAGATGCACTAACATAGAGTGACATTTACATGGACCCACACGAGGAAGTTAGCAACAACGGGGTACCCACAATTAACAATGCAAATTCACCAAGTGCGAAAGCTGTTCTGAATTTCATACAGAGAATACATATGGTAATTGGGTTTGAACACAGGAAAAACGTCATAGTACGCTCGGAGACATATCAAGTGCCACATTTCCAGTGCAAGGTGAACTAGCATTATACGAAAAGCCTATGCAATCGGAGACAAATGTATACTGAAAAAATTTAGCTTGATGTATCGCCGTGTGTATGGCTTGAGGCTCGTTAAGATCCTGCGGGAAAGATTCTTCTTGCGCAAAATTTTGTCTTCGTTAGTATCTGGCTGATTCATGTCGTGGTTTATCTTAAAAGCCACGTTCACACTTGAAACATGTTCGATAACCAAACGCCCAACATCTGAAAAACGACTCGTAAAATGTGACACCACACAGCTATGTTTTTGAAATTCTCATAATAAAACATTACATTTTACCTTTAAAGCCGCGTCCACAGTTGAAATATGGATAGTAAAGCGGCGTTTGTTGAGTGAAATGAATAAATCCTTGTCCTCATTTACGTAACATGTTATATTAATCTGATCCAGCCTGTCCCTTGCTGCCCTCCCCCAGCGACGCCCTAAGACGAGGTCCGTACCCGATAGGGGATGCCCTTAGCGTGAGTTGCTTAGTTTTTTAAGCCTGCCTGGAGGTCTTAATTTATTGAGGCACCCACAGGCAAGACCGGTTACGCAGACGACAACCTCGTAGGTTGACCAGCGAGGTGTCATAAAAAAAAGTAACATATTATGTTGGTCACTTTGTTGGGAGAGATGTAGGCGTGTTCGTTATATGTGGGTACGCTTCTATAATTGGTGATGCTGCAAGTTACGTCTGGGGAGCAGATTGTGTAATATTTTGCGAGTGAATTCTTTCTATAAAATGGTGTTGATAGGTTTAAAAATTTATCAGCAGAACGTTTTGCTAAGAGCCTGAATTTTAGCAGCTTTTGGGCCTGTAGACTTTAGGCGTCGTGTAGTTGAAGTTTTCTTTATAAAATATCTCAATGGCTTTAATAAAAATGACTTTGAAGGTACGTGGCATACCTACCAGACGGCCATTTTGTTTTTTTTTCAAAATGGTGGCCACACATGTATCCTATTATAAATTGATAGCTGATATCAATGCAAACAGAAAACATAACCCCCAAAACCCCGGTTTGGTAAATACCAAACCCCATAAAGCGTCATGTTTTCGAGATATTAACGTTCAAATTGATCACAGCTATCGAATAATTATAAAGGTTTCATGCATGGTAGAAATTTTGAAAAAAAGAAAATGGCGCACAGTTATGTATGCCAGGCTCTAATGCTTCAATCTTCTTTGCTGTGTGTGTGTTACTTGTTGTGACATCTACCAACCCGCACTAGGCCCGCGTGGTAGATTTAGCCCACTCGAGGTGCCTGTGTCTCGGCAATGGGAACCTTATAGGCTGATTATGTGTTATGTGTACCTACTTGTCCATACGTATGTCAACCTATCTATGCCAACGGCAAATTCACGATAATATAACATTACCGTGGCAAATTCTTCTGTCTGCCCTTTTTATTATTATGAATATTGTAAAAACCTCTTTAGGTAGGTATATTTATTATTAAATGAAACCAAATAAAAATACTGCCAGTTTTAGTTGATGTAAATAATGGCTGTAGGCTGACCCAGAACAATAAATCTTTTTTTTCAGTTGACCTCTCAAACAAAAGGGGTAAAAAAACATTACAATAATGAAAAAAAAAACATTCAAAATTCATGAACAAACGTACCTATACAAAAACTGGCCGGCCAATAAAACACACATAAAATAAGTCCACAATAGTTACTCAATAAAATTCTGAATACATTTTTATTAGTTCAATATTTATTACAATAAAATTGCTATCGGTCGACTAAAGCTAATGTGCTACTCTTGTTGAAAAAATGAAACCAGATGTACTGTGGTGGATTTTTTGCTTTTATATTTGTTATGTGCAGAGAACAGAATCTGTAAGGATTTTTCAAAATCTTGTGACACCTCCTGCAGCTTGGTATACAAAATTCGTGCCAACTGGTAACGTGATATTTTTTTATCATGATCATCATTATAATCAGTCCAAACACTCTGAATGTAGACCTTAAGATCAGAAAATTCATCAATATTTTCATTACCTACCACTTCACTCTTCATGTTCATGAACTGTTGTGCGATTCTGTAACCATCTCACCGTGAAAAGTTAGGTGAAGTGAGCGTGGAGTGAGCTGTCATTCCAACTAATGCTAGGGATTGACACTATTGACAGCTCACTCTAAGCTCACTTCACCTAAGTTTTCACGGTGAGATTTTTACAGAATAGAGCGGCTGAACTCCTTTATTTACAAAACACGTGGGGCGTGTCAGCGGCAACTGAGGAAGAATTTACAAGAACACGGGCGGCCTGACAGCTGAACCTGAGGAAGAACTTACCAAAACACGAGCGGTGTTTCAGCGGCACCTGAGGAAGAATTTACAGAAACATATACTGCGTGACAACCGCACCTGAGGAAGAATTTACAAGAATTTGCGTGGCGTGTCAGCGGCACTGGAAGTGTGCCTGCTTATACCTTTAAGGCTGAAATGACCACTGCTTGTCTCCACATCCCTAATCAATCAATCAAGTCATTTATTCAAAAATTAGGCTAAGAAACAGCACTTTTGGAACGTCAAAATTACATAAGACAGTCTCCCAAAACGCTCGCCCTTCACCAGTTCCTAGTGCTTTTGTTAAAGTTTCTATTCTATTTAAAAACTAAATCTTTGTTATTACAGTGACCTCCAAAACTTGTATGCTGATACCGGATCATGGCCCCTGTCGTGATAAGCTCCAAATGTGGTACTACGATCCCGCGACATCAAACTGTTCTATTTTCGACTGGGGAGGCTGTCAAGGAAACGGCAACAGATTTGATACATTTTCGGGTTGCTTGGGATTTTGTTTGAGCAAGCCAGGAGCTAGTAAGTTTTTGGCATCGTAAAGTCAAGCCCTTGCCGTAAATTTCATATTTTACGAGCTACCTACACTGTCACTCGTGGTTGCATTTAGCTTAAATATGACCTGTGGTAATGGCTTAAAAGATATGGAACGTGTTTTTTTATATATTGAACCAATACTGGCGATGACCTCTAGAGGTTAACAATTCACGTAATTTTAAGAACGTTCACAGTCTAATCTCAGTTTCAATCTGTCAAAAATAAATCTAATTTCCCTACATTTTTGACAAGTCGTTAATATTGATTGCCGTCGAGATGAGATTGCGATTAGATTTTGCACGTTTTTAATTACGGGAAATTGGCCTTCAGATCTTACAAAAAGAAATAAAACCCAATAAAGTTCATTAGACTACACTCTTCATCACTTCCTACTGTTTTATCTGAGATAAAATGGTGCATCAAACACTGCAACAACTTTGTCACACTTTTAGAAAACCGTCCAAGATATTGCAGCTTGACTTTCGACTACGGATTCTGCTTTGGATCAACACCAAGGTGGTTCTATGACTCAAAGTGGAAGGTCTGCAAGTCTACCATTTACTCCGGCTGTGGTGGAAATAAGAATAACTTCTATAGTAAAGAGCAGGTGCGTTTTAAACGACTTTCAAAAGGAGAAGGTTATGTATATTATTATGCTGTAGTTTCAAGAAGCAGTGTGGCCCCGCCAGGCACTTTGCTTTTTGTATTTAATACTCCGTATATATATAACATAATCAATTAATCAGCCTATTAATGTTCCCACTGCTGAGACACAGGCCTCCTCTCTGTGAGAGGGAGTGGGCCTTAATCCACCCCGCGGGCCTAGTGCGAGTTGGTAGATGTCACATGTCTTCGAATTTTTTGGTGGAATTCTTCGCTACTCTCAAAACCATGAAGGAAAACATCGATGAAACCAGCATGTCCTAGAACCAAAAAATTCTAAAACATGTGACATTCACCAACCTGCACAGAGCCCGCGTGGTGGATTCAATCCCACTCCTCTCATCGAGAGGCGGCCTCTATCGCAGTAGTGGGAACATTATAGGCTGATTATGTATGACGTATTAACTGTTAGATCAATTGTCATTAAATTAACATAGTTTCAAAGTTTTTGATTTTGGATAAAATTATTTACCAATCTGTAATAATCTGCTAAAAATGTTGGTTACTGACTTGAGTTCTCATGTTTTTCAAGAATGTATTCAGCTTGTAAAGATCAAATGTTGTAAGCAGGCTTAGGATAATTTCCTCTTACTCCAACAAGTTGTAACTTTGTACAGCTGTTAAGATCTAATGACGATACATTTAAACATGATAATTTTTGCAGTGTGATCAAATCTGCCGGTTCGGCCAACCACCGATGGTCGGTGCAGCGACTGAAAAGGGCGGCGGTAAGAAAGTGTTGATCATTAACCCTGAAAGCACCCCGAACCCTGACAAGTTTAATGAAATTAATGGGGAGGGAGCTGCTGCAAATGCGAGCAGCCCAGCCTAGAGAATATCTACGTCTATCACAGAGCGATTAAAAATATAATACTAGCAGGGCCCTATTTAATACAACTGACAAAGCGATATTTTTGCCAAAAAATAATATAATTGTCAAATTTTGACGACGTGCTGTTTAAAAGAGCAGAAATCTATGAAAAAAAAACTGACAAAACATTCAGATTGTCCACTGTCACCAGTCGGTTGTATTAAATAGGCCTCTAATCACATACAAACAAAAATGGAACGATATGTACAACCAGCTGTTTCTGTGTAAGATACTTAATTTTGCGTTGATTAACGTATGTTTAGTTGCATGCCAGAAACTGTATTTGTATCGTAATTTAATACAGCATCCATCGCTGTTTTAATTATAAAAATGCAATAAATTACTATTTTACGTGAAATTTAAAAGTTGTTTTATTTTTTATTTAACTAAACATATAATTCTGACCTCCAATCAAATGCACTTTTGTGAAAAGAACACAGCGGGTTTGCTGTAAATAGTTTGTAATTATTGTCCACTCGAGAGTAAAGGGCTCTTCTCATACAGAGTAAGCACGAGCATTGATCACCACGCTTACCCAAGACGGGTTAGTTTCAGACTTATATTAACTATAAATCTATATTTCTTCACGCTGTTTTCCTCCACCGATGTGTTGTTATGTAATGTTCCGTACTGTATGTGTGGTAAAATGAGACGATATCTTACAACAATTTCACAATATCGGCGTGGTGAGACGGAGTTATACTAGTACCTACATAATGGACTCTAGCATAATCAGCCTATAATGTTCCCACTGCTGGGACACAGGCCTCCTCTCAGTGAGAGGGAGTGGACCGTAAACCACCACGCGGGCCCAGTGCAGGTTGGTAGATGTCACACGTCTTCTTGTTCTATGTAGTTTCTAACTGAACGTACAACTGTCCTGCTGGGGAGTTTGTTGCGCCACTCCTTCTTCCCAGCGATAGCAGTAGGAAGTGGTGAAGGGTGGGCGTTTTTGGGGGACTGTCTTTTGTAATTTTGACGTTTGAAAAGTGCTGATTCTCAGCCTAATTTGAATAAATGACTTTTGATTTTGATTTTATGACATGCCAGTTTCCTCACGAGGTTTTCTTTCATGGTTTCTAATATACCTACCTCAAACGCTTTTTGTGATTGGTGGTAAGAAAAAACACGAAACAGCAGTTTAAAATAAACGTTTTTTATTTGGCATATAATCACAAGTTAACAAAATCTATCACCAATATTATTCTAATAATAACAGTAAAAAATTTTCCTAAGAATATACATTGATTTTTAAAGTACAATCTGCAGTGTGACTCTGTAACCATCTCGCCGTGAAAACTTAGGTGAAGTGAGTGTGGAGTGAGCTGTCATTCCAACTAATGCTAGCGATTGACACTATTGACCGCTCACCCTAAGGTCACTTCACCTAAGTTTTCACTGTGAGATTTTTACAGTATCGATCGGCTGATTAGCCCGGTCCCAAAAAAGTTTTTTCCCAAAACCTGGCCCCAAAATAGTTTTCCGTAACTTGGGGCGAATTTAACCAATAAAACTAAATGTTAAAGAGCGTCATTATTGTTACGGAATATGGGTATTGACAACTTTTGATCGCGATTTAGAAGAGCTGATCGCGTTCACATTCACTTGAAGTGTTAATGCCACCATGTGCGAGAGATGGAGCTATACATGACCGATGGCACCATCCCTTTTAAGGACTGCGACCATAATGGCATAATACGTATTTTCCATCTGTTAAGGCCTATTCCGATATAAGCGATATCGCTTGCGGTAGCGATTCCGAAATGGTACGTGATATCGCCGTGGTACTCGGTAGTGATACTGATCCGCCTTCTTTTAGTCACTTTGGATCAGTATCGCTACAGAGCGCAACAGAGATATCGCTACCGAACGCGACAGCGATAGGTTAAGTCTTAACAAACATAATACATAATATAATTCGTCTAAATTCCCCATTTCGTATCACATCGCATTTCGAATGAGCTCCGCAAAACTCTTGTATACCATTTCAGACCTGAAACAAACGAATACGTTATGTTAGAAATATTAATCAGTAAGTTAAAACGTGATCGGTCTCTGCCAAGCTCCTTCTTTATGCTGTTATCATAAATCATAGTGTGATGGCTGGATATGTAAAGTACGTTTCGTTGGAGAAATAAATATTATGGCTTCCACTTTAAGCACTTTACTGGCCATTTTTAAGTTTTACATAGTTGCTATAAGATACCTTCGAACCGATAAGTTTCACCAGAAATTAGCTACCTTATTATTTTTATGGGTGGCTTATAAGACAACTATCTATGATGAAGATAATTTCCTAAAATAAATAATGTAGCAAATAAATAACATTGTATGTGAAAGTGTTTCAGATTTTAATGAAATCTAAGACAGACCTTTAGAATCGTATCACACATAATTGGGATTTGAAGGTGATTTGTATTTTTCAATTGAAAAAAATAGTTACCATATTAGCACCATAGACTACTCGAATTAATTTCTTAAAAAGAAAATAACTAGTGTAAGCTACTGAGAAATAAAAAATCCTGTAAAATTACTACAGTAAAAACACACACAGACATTACGATTTACCACCGTACTAACACTTGACAAAAAAAAGCAAAAACAGACCGTAAAACTATATCAATTTGAGTTATAAATAGCAATAAGTAAAAGCCTTACCTCCCGTTACTGCAAGACTTCATGAGATTGAGTACATAGCTGGGGCAAGCTTCAGGATCCATTATACGAGCGTTGAAAAGCGTGCCCTGGCAGAAACAGTATAGAATCTCCGGCAGCGGCACATTAGATGGCAGCACTTTCTTCTCGTAGAGAATGGTTGAATACAGCTGGAAATGTTAAGGTAAACTTATTATGTTGATGTAGAATTTAATAAGAAACTTCATCGCAAGGAGTACCTACGTATAAAAAATCAGCTGTCCACTTTGAGTAAGCGTGGTTATAATGAAATAAAATGACAATGAAATTATTATTTTTTAGTCTGAAAATTGGGTATCGGAATCACTTTTAGAAGTCAAATAAAAAAATGCTACATGCAGTTGATATTTTTCTCTCTATTTCTATCTTTATTCGACAGGCTGTTCAGTACAACTTAGTTGGATAATAATATAAATTATTTATAGTATATATTAGTGTTAGTTCGATGAAATGTAAATAAATATTTGAACCAAGTAAAAAAAAAAAAAAAAAATTATTTGATTATTGGAATGGAATGAAGTGAAATGGTTTTTATAAGTGATGTTCTGTAAGTAGATCTTTTAAGACATTTTTATACATTGTAGCGGTATCTACAACGCCACATGTGAACAACGCGTCATACTGACGTCACGCAAATCCTGCATCTCGCAAGCAGAGTTTACCGTGCAATTAGCATAGATACAATTTCCCAATATCAATCGTTGGGCAATTGCCCGCCAGACATAACACCCGTCTGGTCGGAGGATCCTCCCTTTCCAATGGAGGATGAGTGAACTTTACACCCTGTTCCTCATACTTCCAAACTGGTGACCCCGAGCATGAACGTCAGCGCAGCCTTCGTGCACCTACTTCAGCGTGACGTCATCATCATCATCACTCCCGCAAGCTTTAGCGGCGAGTCACCCAGTCAGCCAGCACCCACGGCTTCAACGGGTATCCTGACCACCAGCATGCAGCGACCGCGCATACCTGGTCATCACCCTCAGCCTCATCAGCAACCTCGGCACAGCACACTGCACTTTCGGCCGGTCAACAAGCAGAGCACCCTCTCCTGGTCGACGCAGCAGCCAGCCTCAACCCGGCACTGTACGACATCCGACGCACTGGAGTATAACGCAGCGCCATCCACCCCGACTTACTGGGGACATCTTCGCAGACAGTTCCGACTCACCGCGAACTATGCGCCACCCCGACTCACTGGGGCATCTCCGCAGACAGTTCCGACCCACCGTGAACTATGCGGCAACCGGTTCCGACTCACTGGAACCTCAGCTGGCCTGGCAAGCATCGCAAGATACAAGACTCAGCCAACTATCGACCTCCGGTCTCCGGAGGGGAGTGATGTAGCGGTATCTACAACGCCACATGTGAACAACGCGTCATACTGACGTCACGCAAATCCTGCATCTCGCAAGCAGAGTTTACCGTGCAATTAGCATAGATACAATTTCCCAATATCAATCATTGGGCAATTGCCCGCCAGACATAACACCCGTCTGGTCGGAGGATCCTCCCTTTTCTATGGAGGATGAGTGAACTTTACACCCTGTCCCTCATACCTCCAAAACATCAATACCTATTCAAACATAATATTATAACTTTTTGTGAATCTAACAATGCAGGGCCATGTCTGGAAGGGCCTTTTGAAGATAGAGTCATTGCAGCTTTGAGTTGACCTGTCCCAACAGAAAATGCATGTCTGTTGAATGCGTGTGTGCACGCATCAGTCATCGTGTTGCTCAACCCGTCATATGATACTTCGCTCAGACATACCACAGATTTTTTGTTACAGCCGTGAGGCACACTTTCCTGCAAATTTCTTACATCAGTATTTATACTTTCTATTTGTTTTTTTTATTAGTTGCTATCTGATGTATGTGTCTGGTGTATTGTGTGTCTTTTAGTCTGTGCTAAATAATTTTTTTTTCTTTCTTTCTCTTTTATCTACTCTATATTATGAGAGAAGGCCCTTGTCCTGCAGTGCGACAATAATTAGAATAAGAATATAAAACCATTGTTCTAAGAATGTTCTAAACAATACTTATTATTTAATTTTAGGTAAACCATATTAAAATAGAATTAATAATTGTGAATGCTAAAAGAATATTGGTACTGTAGCAGTATCTGCAACGCCACATGCGAACAGCCCGTCATACTGACGTCACGCAAATCCTGTATCTCGCAAGCAGAGTTTACCGCGCAATTAGCATATATACAAACGTCCCAACATCAATCGTTGGGAAATTGCCCGCCAGACACAACACCCGTCTGGTCGGAGGATCCTCCATTTTCTATGGAGGATGAGTGAACTTTACACCCTGTTCCTCATACCTCTAAAGTACTTTAGAACACAATTTTATTAAATGAAGCAGAGGATTAGTTATATAAAAATGATTTCTTACTTTAAATGCTGCGGTCAGTGACGCTATGGACAACCCAAGACTAGGGCTGAAAAGGAACGATATTCCTGCGGCATATCCTGCCGGTAGGGCGTACATTGCTGAGTCAAACCCTTGCTTACGACACAAGTAGCATATCACCGCCTGCAATGTAAAGCGAAATTATTAAAGTTTGATGTTGGACGAAGTGTCTAGGTTTTTTTTTTAATAATTTACGGCAAGCAAATCTGATCAGTATCATAAAGCTAAGTATCATTCTAAACAGTCAAATAAATCTAAATCTGAGTTTATTAGTATGTAGTAATAGTACATTTATGTAAGTAGTTATAATTATATTATGTTGCAAAAAAAAAAACAAATAATTTTTGACTTGGTTTGGTTTCTTTGGCAACTGGAAAGTAGTCTATAAAATAAACTAGAATTTGTGTCCAAAACATTACTGAGCCTTGTAATATTTTGGACACAAATTGTAGTCGGTGTATTTTATAGACCGCATACATGACTATTAAAATAATGTGATCTTATTACTAAATATTCTTATTTAAATTCAATTATTACACAAACTAAATTAGTCGTACTCTGTAGATACCGATATAACTGCTGAAGAACAGTGCCAACTTGAAGTGTTTCCCTCCTATTGACGATATGGCCTTCATCGGTGTCCGGATTTTGGGCAAGATCAGTCTTGCTAAGGATATGCCGAGACCCACTCCAAAGTACGTGGCGAAACCCTGGAAGGAAGGAATAGGAAGTGTCATATTAATTTTAAGTTTATGAAGAATAAATATTATGCTTATCTTTAGTATTACAAGTGTTGAAGGCGTAATTTAAAACATTCAAAACCTAGTCGCAGTCTCATCTCGGCAACAAATGTCAAAAACTTGTGAAAAATTTAGGGAAATCACCCACGTCAAAAATTTTACTGTGAGCAAGGTCATATTCGAAGTACTCCCGATAAATAATAATTTTTTGGTGCAAAAACTAGTGAAAAGTTCGAAAATGTTATGTGACTGGACAATTAGAGTGACTAGTGAACTATTTCAATATTAGTCGTAACGTTTGTGGTACGATTTATTGGTAAAACGTTAAAAACAATTGATCTGGTTAACAATATTTATTATATATTTTTACGAGTACCCGCAAATATCAAACATACATCGTAAACTCCATAAATAAGCAGTTGTGTAACAAAGTTGTGGCCACCAGATTGCTTTCAAAATTAAACAGGCGTTATACAAATTTGCAACATATTGCTATAACCTTTTTAAACGGAATACCAAACAAGAAATGTGACTTTTTTCAAGATTTGTTGATAAAAATATGGAAGCGTTACAGAATGTTAACACCCGAAGACGTCGCAGGAAAAGTTTGGATTTCCATGACAGTGAGTATGAATTGGACATTTCATATCAGAGTTTACCAAACATCACAAATAGAGACGAAATCTCTGAAATCAAAGATAACCTTAACAAACTAAACATGGAATTGCAAATAGCAAACAATGAGATAGAAAGTTTAAACATTGAAAATAGCAACTTGAAGAAACAATTGTCCAAATTCCAGCATAAAATAAATCTGTACAAATCGGTAGGCGCTTTTGAATTAAATAACAATATTAGCAGATCGATTGCATCGCCACTCAAGTTCTATTCTCCACAGTTTCAAAAGCGACATAGGTCATGTAGCACGAGAATCGGCTTAACAAGAACATCTTCTGAGGATCATCTTTTAGAAATAAATGGTGCCAGAAATAGCCCCAAACATGACGATAAAAACAATTTAAGTTTCTTTTTTGAGCAACCCTTGCCAGCAGAAGATAGGTTACAGAACACAGTAATAAACCACCAACCATCTTATCGACATATTGTTGACGTAGGAAACATCGAAATGGGTACAATAGTGGAAATTGAGACAGCGGACACCCTGACTATAAATAGAATAATGACTTCTGATCATAGTAACAAACTCTCAAATTCAAATAGTAATATTACATCATCGAACGCAAAAACTGACTTAATAACAAGAAAACACCAAGTAAAAATTTTTGCTGATCAAACTGGACTTGATATGAGAAGTTTGCTTCAAGAACTACTGGGAAAGTCTTTCAATGTGACATCGATTGTAAAGCCAGGGGCCCCAATGGCTGAAATAATAAGCACATGTGTTGCTGAGTGTAAAGATTTTACCAACTCAGACTACATAATGATATTAGGGGGCTCTAACGATTCAAATCCTTTAAATTTTCAGTCTATTTTGTATTACACTCTGGGTCAAGTTAAACACACAAATGTCTTGGTTGGTAAACTCTATAAAAACAAATATCTTAATGTTAATATGCTCAATAACTCGTTGAAACTTGTATGTAGTAATTTTATCAATTCAACCTTTTTGCCACTGGACCTGGATCATTTTAATGCCAAATTATTCTCAAAATACATAAATACAATGCAAGCAAGTAGACTAATCCATAAGGAAATACTTCGTTTGAAGTACAAAAATGACTATATAAAGTATAACATGCAAATCAAAAGTAGTGACCTACATGATACCTGTGAGCATGTACAAAAGTCTTACAATAATATTTATACACAGACAGATAACGAAACTTCATCAAAGCATAGCATAGTAGTTACAAATAGCATTGCCACTCAGACTGATAGCCTAGAGGATAATGATGATTTTTTTCGTCCCTAAATTGTATAGCAACTCTCATTGCACAACGATTATGTCTGAAACTCCTGTTAATTATATCTTCCTTAATATCTATCTTCAGAATTTATGTGGAATAAGTAATAAAAAAAATGAATTAGAGCTATATCTACAAGGACTTCAACAAGACAGTTTATATGTATGTATTACGGAACATTTCTTGACCATGGAGTCGGCTTCTCTATTTAACATTGACAATTACAAAATGGTGTCTTTTACTGCACGAAAAAATAAAAAAAGGGGTGGCAGCCTAATAATGACGAGCAATGAGATCGTTTGTGAAGAGGTGCTTTTTTGTCAAAAATTATACAAAATTGAATGCTTTGAAATATGTGGTGTTAAAGATGCTAACACTAACATCTACATATTCTGCTGTTACAGAAATCCGGTTGATCAGAATTATGAAACATTTTTATCTAAGTTAGAACAATTACTGGAACACTTCTTCAGTAAAAAATGCATTATCTGCGGAGATTTTAACATTGACATACTTAAAAACGACAAAAAGTCTTTAAATTTTTTGACATTACTGACATCTTATAATTTTAGACCAATTATTAACGAAGTGACGTACAGACGAAATAACGCGCAATCATGTTTGGATAACTTTTTGACGAATCTACCAGATGATATAATGTATGATCAGTTTGTTGATCATAATTGCTTGGCGGACGGACATGCAGCGCTATTCTATGGCTTAAAAACTGAAAAAATAATCTCAAATGGCGATCAAGACTTTTTAAATAAAAAAACTAGGCAGTTTAGTGACAGAAATTCAAATAGTTTTAGACAACGTATAATGAATATAAATTGGATGGAAGAAGGTATAAATGGCTTTTTAAGGAAAGTTGGACATATATTCCGCAGCAGTTTTAAAAAAAAGAACCTAAAAGTTTATTTTAAAAAAATTCGTAGATCAGCCTGGATTACAAAAGGAATAAAGGTATCTAGTAAAATGAAGCGATTCATTCTTCAAAACATGAATAAGGTAACTTGCAGTGATATAATAAGAACGTATACAAAAACATATATTAGGATATATAGACTAGTTTTAAAAAAAGCCAGACGCATATCGGTCAGGAAAGAACTTGAAAAAGCAAAAGAATCTTCAAAAGCTATATGGCAGGTTATAAATAGACATAGGAACATAAAATCAAAACGAGAAAGTAATAAGGACATACTTCTTAAAATAAATAATATAATCATATCAAATCCCCAAGATATAGTTGACATTTTCTCGAATACGTTTGACAAAGGGGAGGTAGTTGGCGAGTTTAATAATTTTGAACGAGCCATTCAAAGTCTGCAAGATAGCGTAAATAGAGTAGATGTAGAAATGTGCTGTGAACGAGTAACTGCTCATGAAATAAAAACAATTGTCAATGCAATGGCTAACAAGAAATCATCTGGTCATGATGAAATACCAATACGGGTAATTAAAGATCATATTGACTTATTGGCAGAACCTCTGGCGCACCTCATAAATACGTGCATAAACATGAGTATGTTCCCTGAACAACTTAAGATAGCAAGAGTCCTACCAATTTATAAAAAAGGGTGCAAATCAGATCCTAATAATTACAGGCCGATTTCTCTATTACCTGTCGTTTCAAAAGTTTTTGAAAATATACTTAAAATCAGGCTTTTAAGACATTTAAATCGCAACAAAATACTTAATTATAGACAATTCGGCTATCAGAAAAATGTGGGAACAAATGACGCAATTAATACGTTAATGGAAGAAGTAGTTAACGGAGTTAATGAGAAATTAAAAGTAGTAGGATTATTTCTTGATTTAAGCTCTGCTTTTGACACAGTCAATCATAAGCTACTATTAGCAAAAATGGAACATTATGGAGTGAGAGGACCGGTTTTAAATCTATTTAAATCTTACCTAGAAAATCGGAAGCAATATGTAGAAATTACAGTGGAAGAAGAAAAATGTGAAAAAGTGTACAAATCGGGACTAAAACTAATTAGACAAGGAGTTCCACAAGGATCAATATTAGGGCCAATCTTCTTCATTTTGTTTATAAATGATCTAATCAACTATATGCTAAAAAAAAAATGATACAGAACTTGTTCTTTTTGCTGATGATACGAATGCTATTATAGCCGCAGAAAATATAGACAGTCTACGAAGTAAGGTAAATAAGGCTTTGGCTCTCTTTCATTCTTGGTTTACCATCAACAATCTCAACTTAAACCCAAGTAAAACGAATGCCATGTTATTTAGAACAACTTCGAGAAACAAGGATACAATTGACATAACTTTGAATAATGATAAAATAATATTAGTAGACACCGTGAAATTTTTAGGTATTTATATTGACGAAAGGCTAAACTGGAAAAAGGAACTGACAGCCATAGAAAGTTCAATAAGTTCAGCTTGCTATGCCCTTCGAAGCCTTCGAGATGAGATTTCCAACAAACAATTAAAAATTGTATATTACTCGCTTGTTGAATCAAAACTTAGGTACAGTATCGCTCTGTGGGGAGGTAGTTATGCGTATAATGTGAGTACTGCTTTTATCATACAAAAAAGGGCCATAAGAACCATGGTGAGAATTCCCCAATGGATATCGTGTAAGGAGTATTTTAAAGAACTACAGATACTAACAGTTCCTTGCTTGTATATATTAGTTCTACTCACAGACCTCATGAAAAAACTACAAAATTTCGAAACACTTGAGGAAAGAAATAAGCGGGAAGCTACAAGGCGCAAGGACCTACAATATACGATTCAACCGCATTTGAAAGTAGTTAGTCATGCTGCAAGCTATCAGTCAATTAAATTATTTAATAAACTACCTGTAGAATTAAAGTCCATTTATAATTTAAATCAGTTTAAGACCCAGCTAAAGTCCTTCCTGGTAGAAAAATGCTATTATACACTTGACGAGTTTCTCAGTGATGTGTATCACTAGACTGTTATAACTACCTTTCTGACATAGTATTTTTATTTTAATTTTATTTTTTATTTTCTCTTTTGACATTTGTATCGGTATATTGAATTTTATTTTATTTATATACAACTACTTATCAGTGGCTTATACGAAGTTTGTTTTAAAATTTGTCACTCATGTAGGATGTATTCATAATATGTATTTGTTATTTCTTATCTTTAAATTGTATTTCCTGTTATTTTAAATTTAAATGTAATACATTTCGACACAATGTAAAAATTGTTAATGAAATAAATAAATAAAAATAAAAAAAATAAATAAATTACAGTTATTTCTGACATATTGAGACTGGAATAATATCCCTGGACATTTCACACAGCACCATTTGTCCCAAGCTAAGCAACCTAATGCTTGTGTTATGGTAACAAGATGGCTGATAAACTACTTATATACATTTTTTTTTTTGTAAATACATACATATTATAGATAGAAAAACACCCAGACTCGGAACAAATACATGTAGGTCATACAAATATTTGTTCCGTGCGGGAATCGAACCCGCGACACGCAGCGCAACAGTCAATCGCTTAACCATTGCGCCAACCGTGCCGTCAAATCAATCGTCAATCGTCAACCGTGGAATCAGACTGTGAACGTTAATGGCCCTTTTGGTTGTGGAAGACATTGTCAAGAGAAGACCTATTGCCGAAGATTTAAATCGTTAGAGCTGCGAGCAAAAAAGTGTCCATAGGTACTGACCTATTTGAAACTTCGTGAAGGCGTCTTTAGGTAAACGTAACCTATGGACGTCATTATGGAGTACCTATCTATCAATACAATCAAGAAGTATCTGCGATATTGTGTCAGTTTCGTCAAAAATAAAGAGAAACGTGATCATCTATTGATGCGGAAGGGCAAATCTACGATAGAAATCTTTGCTTAACGCCGATTTTTGTCCGCAAGCAGTACCTGCTGAGCTGTTTTGATTTCAAGATTATGAGCTGCCCGTAAAATAACTGACACGTAAGACATTTTTTTTATAAAGAGCAGAGAGGACATATAATATTTTTTTGAATTTTGAATTAAGAACAGCCATACATCAATTTTTTCGCCAAATAATCAGCATTGCCATACAACGTGGCAAAGCTACCAGCCTTTTGGACACTTTTCTTGTTGACAACGATGCCAACGAATTTTTAACATCTTATGATTAACAACAACCTTTTTATATACTTGCACATAATTATTATTACTATTATTTAAAGACTGTTAGCTTTTAAATTACGTAAATATTTTAAGATAATAAATCAATTAAGTTAGAACAGCCATTATTTAAATTATTCTCGGTGCTTACCTTAGCTATGTATTTTTCGCATTTACCTTCGTGAGGACAAACATTTTTGGACTCATCAGTTTTTCTTCTCACTTTTTCTGGAGTAAATAACCTGAAAATTAAAATAACCGTTAGTCGTTTACAATGATGATGTTTCAAACTTATCGGGAAATAAAGCAAATCAATCATATAAAAGTACAGGACTGAATATCGTTTAATAATACCTAAAAATGGATTTGTGTTTTGCATTCGAAAAATGTTAACAGTTATCGACAATGAGTTTTGTTAATATCCTGAGAGCTATGAACTACAAACGACACCTACAATTAATGTTTTATTTAGTAACTTTGTTTATATTTGAACTAGCTATAGCCTGCGACTTCGTCTGAGTTTTTTTTTAAGTATAAATGTCCAGGTTGATAGGCAGCATAAGTCAGTTCTTTCCCAGGACCTAGGCTACCTATGTGTCAAATTTCATAACGATCGATTCGGTGATTCAAGCATGAAACGGTAACAGACAGACAGATACACCTTCACATTTATAATATACTAGCCGCGCCCCGCGGTTTCACCCACATAAGTGGGAATATCGGGATAAAAAGTATTATATGTGTTAATCCTGGTTATAAACTATACATATATGTGCCAAATTTCATCCAAATCCGTCCAGTAGTTTTTTGCGTGAAAGAGTATCCATCCAGCCTCACAAACTGTCGCGTTTATAATTTTAGTAGGAAGTATGGAGCGTTGCATTTGTCTCTATAAAGCAAGATTTCACCTAAAAAAATCATTCAGAATTTGCAATGGTACGAGTATATAATGTATCTAAGTATCGAGGATCTTATTTCTACATTTATTTTAGGACTTTAGTTCCAACAATAACATTAAACAAATATTTTTAGAACGCACAGAGGATATTTAGTCGCTACCCGATTATCTGTAGCATACAAAAACCAGTCATTAGACTTTGGTACAGGAAAGTATACCTACTAAGCGCACTGATATGTGGCAATGAACTGTGGCTGATAATAATGAATGCATTGTTGAATGAACGCGTTAGATACGAGTGTACATAAGTACATTGCATCCACTGTTTTATTACTTTGTACTACGATATATAAAATGGATACTTTGTGTGTACTAAAAACCGCACTTATGCAGAAAAGTTTTTTTGGTATTGCCCCACGCATTTATAACAAAGTCCCTGATGTGATAAAAAATATGACTGTAATAAAATTCAAACGGGCACTAAACCACATATTAATTGAGAAAAGCTATTACACAATTGACGACTTCCTAAATGATAAATCTCTGCATTGATTGATAAACTATTATTATGATTGACATACATGTTCCTATTCTGAGACTTTTTATTCTGATTGACACTTTGACATACTTAATTATTTTTTGACATTACTGGAAAAATGTTACTATTAATAGTCTGTTTTTTTATTTTATTTTATCTTTTTGTTGTAATTCTAATAATTTGACATTTATATATATTCGGTGTCAATAGAATCTGTTTTATTTTAGAATTCAATATTATTTGCATGCCCATGAGACGGTAGAATATGGAGGACTGTATTTTAGGAAAACATCTATGAATTACCCATGTTTGCAAAAATAAATGATTTTGATTTTGATTTTTGATTTTGTGTTATATTAGTTTTATTATTGTTTTATCAGCATTTAAATAAGACCACTCTCGTTCTTAACTAAAGGTGTTTACAAGGTAGATGTGAGTGGAAACACCCCAGAAGGACATACTAGTGACCGTGATGTTCTTCAGAAAGGTCAGAAGTCATGTCTTGTCCGTTTGTCAAAAAAAGATTGCTTACCAAAATAATGGCGTCCTCTCTTTCTTGTCTCCTTCGAGTCTCATCAGGTAGAACAGCAACGAGCTCCCTAACATGAACATGAGCGTCTGCTGTGACTTCGTTATGGACAGATATCCAGCTCTCTGCAGAACTTTGAGGTAGTACTCGATCACCTGGAATATACATAATAAAGTGTTACTTGCTTAATGTGGAGGATGCGTGACGGGAACATCATGTTCTCATCATCATGCATTTTTCATTTCCACTTCAAGAGTTTTATTGAAAACGAAAGAGTTAAGGCTCTACCCCACAGTTGCATTATTATCGGTCGATAATATCGGCTTAACGTGTTTGTAAATGTCTGAGTAAAAAGAAATATAGACCTTTTATTTTGACACAAAAATAAATGTGTAGAAGTATAAAATACAGAGAGTAGGTACGAACATGGATCCGATGGACATCTTTGCAAAGTTCTTTCGCTTTTACATACATGACTTGACGTTTGTTGAAGCGTGAAAAAGAGCATAACTATCGAGAAAATATCATATATTTTTCTCCATGAGAGATTCTTCCGTCTATTCTTAAAACTTACTCGTGTATCCACGGAATTTAGTTTTGAACTCCATAGTACACGAGGGTACGCATGTTTTCTGCTCAAATTCGACGACTTAACGCAAAATCACATAAATTCGTATAGAATATTTAAAAAAAAAGAAAGAAAGAAAATACATTTATTTGCGGCAAACATGACGCATAAAAAAAAGAAGAAACACATAGAAAAAAAAAAGTGGGGGGTAAACATGCGTCACATTCACACAAAACGACCATCGCTCAGCATAATGCTAAGACCCTATACGAGACAGAGCCCCAGCGCTGGTGGATTGTGTTTCAACTACTACCCATGGAGGGTTTCATCATTCACATCTAGAGTTTCTTAGAAATCAATGATGCTACACGGGTTCAAATTAAATTACCTAGCAAAACTCTGCAGATTTGATGGGTAAAGATGTGAATTTAATTATAAACATGATAAAGCAAAAATAATAACAATTATAATGTTAACCTATTTTGTAAAAATCACACCATAAAAACTTAGATGAAGTTAGCTGTGAATAGTGACAATCCCTAGCATTAGTTGGAATGACAGCCCACGTCAAGTTTACTTCACCAAAATTTTAACGGTGAGATTTCACAGAATAGATTGGCTGAATTATTACTGAAGTTGAGTGATTGACTTCTGCACTAGGGGTAGCGATATTCCCACACAGAACAAATATTAGGATGGTATACAGACTGTATTTCAAATCTGGGTGTTTGTAATTGGAGCAATAATTCTGTTTGTAAAAGCGATCATAAAGCAAAAGAAACCCTTCATATTGGGTTGTAGAGTTACTTTCTTGAATAATTATTTATTACTTAACTTAGGACATTTATTCTCAGGGTTTTAATTTGAATTTAAATTTAATCTATGCATAATTATACTGTCACTTTCGGCATAACTTTCTTGACTATGGTCACCGCGTGACAATTCATAGGCGCCCTTGCAACAGTATCGAAATGTGAAAGCTCAAAAATATTTAGAGGGATGCATTAAGATAGCCCTTGAAAATCAATTTCCTCACGTTTTTTGCAATTTACAGGTCAGTGTCAGATTGTATGTTAATGATTCGCGATCGTAACATACATGTATTTACAGAACTGTAATCATTAGAATCAGTAAATGTGTTTTAATAGAGAGACTTACCAAGTTACAAAACAGGTTGATGACCAACCCTCTCCTGCTCGGCGGCTCCAGGTATATAAAGAGTCCGCTCAGTGTGAAAGGTATGAACAGGTACGTGGAGGAGGTAAACTTGTCACCCATCAACTTTCTGGAAGGATTAAAAGATCAGTTTAGATTTTCGACACCGATCGATTCGGTACCTATTGACACCAGAAGCAGTTACCAGCATCGTAATCGAAAAAAATATCAGCCGTCGCATACGTTTGGGTCAAGTAGTTATTGAAGTTATCCGGAAAAGAAACGGAGTAACTGACATAGCTTGCAGAGTAAGCTAGCTGAAGTGGCAGTGGGCTGGCCATATTTGTCGAAAGATCGATGGCCGGTGAAAAAGACGAGTCCTACAGTAGAGACCGCGTATCGGCAAGCGTAGTGTGGGAAGCTCCCCAGCTTGATGGACTGACGACCTTAAGACGCCGGCTGGGACAGACTGGATGCGGAAGGTGGATGACAGGGTGTTGTGGTTCAGCCTGAGAGAGGCTTTGAGGCCAATGGAACAGCTCTACAAAAAAAGATTTTTTTTTTGTTGCCCTGGATTTCTGTGAAAATTCTCATGTTTTCAAGTATCCAGATCAAGAATATATTTATGAAAGCACTGACTGTGCTCTTATTTTTATGATTTTCACAAATCTCAAAATTTGAACAATAATCAGCTTTTCGTTCATAAAAATTGATTTTATCAGTCATAATTTTAACAAAATTAAGAGCAATTCTTACAAAATCATTGATAGTTTCATGAATTGTGAGCATAAATATATCCAAAATCAGTCTTATATCCAGGGCAACAAAACCACTGTATACCAGTGTAATGAGAGCATTATTCTGTACAGGGATGGAGATCCCTGTTTATGGAAAAAGAAAAAAGGGGACACAATGTGCGTACTTATTTGGTCTTGACTACTAAACTAACCTCGAGAAAAACACGCCCACATTATTTCACATGCAGCTCTTCTACTGCTATAAGGTAGTAAGGACAGAGAATGTACATAATATGAATGTATGAATGACTATAGAAATTTCCATACAACCAATTTCCACATACCTTACCTAATCATACAACTAATATTGGGTGCTGCGGATGTGACCAGCAGTCCGAAAATCGTCGACCTTACGTAGTATTCACCCATCTTGATCCATTGGTCCTTTCTCATCATCTTTTTACCTCGCATCAAAATTTGTGCCTGAAAATTAAATAAGCATTTATTCTAACACCCATTTCTATACTTGGTTAAATCAATCTACCATCCTTCCTTCCATCCTCCTTCATCCATCTTAGAAATATGAGCGATATAAATGCCTTAAAAAAAAAAACTACACGAATTATTGAAGTAAATGTTATTACTCTATAAGAGAATTTCTAAATGACAATACATTGAATCATCCTATTTTTGCAACATGACTAAATTGTAATTTGACATAAATCTTATTCATGACTAATTTGCAATTTGACATAAATATTATACTAATTTAATCTTAATATATTGCATGACAACTTGTATTACATTTTAATTACATTACTTATAATGTGAATTTTGTATGCCTCAATGGCGGGACATAGCAGACTTACCTGTAACTAACACACCATCTTATGAACCTATGATCCACAATAAATTATTTTGAATTTGAATTTGAATCCTTTACCCAACTTGTCGGCAAGCACGTTAAGCCGTTGGTTCCAGCTGTCATTCGTAGATGTTACCGGTAGCCACGTATCAAAAGTCTGACAACCAGTCTTACCAAGGGGTATCGTGTTACCCAGTAACTGTGGAGGTCAGATAGGCAGTCGCTTCTTGTAAAATACTGGTTGCTGCTTCTGGTTAGACTGCAGGCTGACGGCCGTAGTTGGGAAAAGGCTAGGCAGAATACTTAAATGAGAATTTTGTTCCCTTGGGAACTGTGTTTTGCCCAGTAACTCAGTTGTGGCGGTCAGATAGGCAGTCTCTTCATGTAGAATTGTGACATTTGGAAATATTAGAAGCTGACTCCGACATATTCTTAGTTGAGAAAAGGCTAGGTAGAAGTTTGACAAGCAGAACAACAGGTAGACAGGTACTTACAACATAAATAATGGAGTAAAACTTTGCGCTGCCAATAACAGCATCTTTGTACAGACCAGGTGAAGCTGCCAGACAGCTCTCGTTCCAAGGATGTGTCATGACACTGCAGTGTGCGTCACGACACACAGCGTCGAACAGCTGCTTGCTTACCGCCGCCATCTTGGATTACCTGCTTGGGTTCGTTCTTAGGAGTGACTCTGTACTGAAAGCTGGAACAAGAAATAATTTTATTGAGTGAGCAAGCTACCCCCTGCTTCACATGGTTTTTACGACTTGTTAAAACATCGGCATTTCTGTATAATAATGATAGTTAAAAATGAATGTATCCTATCCTACTAATATTATAAATGCGAAAGCTTGTAAAGATGGATGGATGGATGTTTGTTACTCTTTCACGCAAAAAGTACTGAACGGATTTAGATGAAATTTGGTACACAGATAGTTTATAACCAGGAATAACACATAGGAAACTTTTTATCCCAATATTCCCATGCGATCGAAACTTATGCGGGTGAAACCGCGGGGCGCAGCTACTTAAACACATAAAATCCTTCTGGAATAAATTCTCAAAGATCGTGAAAACCGCATTAAATTCCGTTGCGTACTTTATGAAAACAGCGCGGTCACACAGACTGAGACAAAAACCAATTTAATTTATAATATGGCAAAATAAAGGCTTATAGAAGTGTGAATTATCTGGAATAAAACCTCATGTATACGATGCAAGTGGTTTGCCAGTAACGTAGGCGACAGCATAAGCTACCCGAAACTGTCAAATTTTCCCAATCAACTTTGAACCCAATGCTTTAGCGATAAAGTTGAAAATCTATTACAGAAATTTCACAGATTGTAGTAGCTTGATGTGCTGGCGTAAACATTTATTTATTAAAACATTTATTTAATCATAACATAAAATAATATAAACCTACATTTGTACTCAATATCTACAAATATGTCGTATCGGTATCCATTTTACTGTGTGTACTTACATAAATATTAAAATAAACTAATTAATACGATCTCTCTTCTCTGCAAATATTTTAACATTATGTGCAAAACAAATTAACAAAAGACTTTTCTCTGAAAAAAAAAACTTATTTATATTTCAGTTTAAAATTTTCAATTTAGCCTAAAACTACACGTGTTCTCTGTTATGTCATATTCAACGTCCCGCAGAGTCATAACGAGACCAATACAATTTCATGAACCACTCCGTCGGGATTTGAATCGGTGACCTTCGCCGTGCATGTTACGAGTAACTTAACCTTTATGCCCTTACGGTCAAGAACGTTAACTTGTGGTTATATCGTGTGTTAAAGTTGGTATAAGAATAAATAATGGGAGGCACATAATATTGTGGCTAAGTGTAAATATTAGATTTAAAAGTAAAACACCGGGTGTATCATGATCATTAACAGGGCAGACTAGGCAAGTCAAGGTGACAGTTAATAGTTGCACCTCACATGGTATAGGCCGTTTTACAACAAAATAAACTTTACAAAAAAACCCGGCCAAGTGCATGTTAGGCCACGCATTGAATAGGGTTCCGTAGTCAAGGTTTGCCATTAAAATTCTACTTTACATATATAGCCTCTATTGTAACTAAACCATACCGCGGTTCAGAAATTTGGAATAAATGCACAACGCCATCTATCGAGTATCGTTGTAAACTTTTTAAGCCCCTAATTTTATTTATCCTCTTTAGAACATTCAAATTGAAATAAAATCGTATCCAATAGATAATTGTTATGATTTTATTTTTAATATTTTACGATTATTTACTTATTATTTAGTTATTTGTGAACGAAGTTTTCCAAGTAAGCGCATTTTACAAATCAGGCCTCTATAACTCCTGAATTAATAAAGTTATCTAAGTCGTTATAGATTTCCTTCAAAGTTCATCACATCACTACCATCATGATTTTTTTCAGATTTTTCGAGCCAGCCGTTTAGCTTTTAGAGGGGGAGACGCCCTTTTTTAACAAAAAAATGCGCTTTAAAGTTGAATATTTCGCAAACACAGATACCTAAATTAAAAAATCGACTGAGCAACCTTTCGATGTTTTTAAAATACCTATCTAATGATACTCCACAATATGGGGTAGACGTGAGAAAGAAATTCATCCCCACTTTACGTGTAGGGGAGGTACCCCAAAAAAACATATTTATCGTGATTTTATTTTTGCAATTTGCCGACGTGATAAATACACATATCCATGCAAAGTTTCATCTTTCTAGCACTAACCGTTTGGAAGGTAAGCCCAGGACGGACGGACGGACGGACGGACATGACGAAACTATAAGGGTTCCGAGACGTGAACTACGGAACCCTAAAAACCGATGTTTTAATAACATAGGTTTTTCATAGTGCGAATGAGCACACCACAGTTTTTTTTTCGTAGAATTGTGACCATACCATGTGCGATTACAATTTAAGGAAGCTATCAATTTCAAATTGTTACTAATTTTTCTATGCACGATTGTACAAAGTCGCTTGAAAATTTACGTCTATTGTTGACCAGCACCCTAATTGCGTAACACACAATCAATCTCAATTTGAATCATTTTGAAGGATATTGCTAATCCATTGCTTCATTATGTTCAAAAAATGTGTCATGATTGTGTCTGCTCAACAACGTAAAAAACGCAATGAATGTTGTTGAACTGTCAAAATGAAACCGATTCCGATTGATCGTGTGTTACGCAATTAGGGTGCTGCTATAATTAAACGAGTATGGGAACCCTTCAGATGTTTGTAGGTAGCCTAAGGACATTCAGTAGTTCCTGCTTTCGGATCAAGTGTGAGTTCGTAAATTTCTCTTTTTTTTTCAAATTAATCCTACCTCTCACTGAGAGGAGGCCTGTATCCCAGCAGTGGTAACATTATAGACTGATTATGCTTATGTTGTATTTAAACTAATATACCTACCCTACACAGTTTTGAACATTAGTAACAAAAGGTCTATCTAAGATTAGTTGAGATACAAAATTATTTAGTACAGAGATATTTTTTGTTATAATATTATATTTCTACAGACCATTAAAAATAATCATTTATTATTTTGTTATGATATTATATTTAATAAATCATTTATACCAATATTTTTTCCTATTGTTATTTTTTCATTGTACCTTTATGAACATTGACTCATAAAAATTATGGCGCACTCCATTAGTGAGTTTCATTGTCTGCTTGATAACACTTATTATAATCTACGTCATATTGCACTTGTGTTTGTCATTCAGTTGCTATGTGGACTGCTTTTTATGGAAGTCGGTTGTTTTTTTTTTTAAGTTTTTTCTTCCATATTTATCTATTAGTCGTCATCTCGGTAGTCACCTCCTTTTTTACCACACGGTCCATCCATCGTTTCTTTTGTCTTCCCCTACTCTTACAGCCATCGACATTCGTACCTAAAACTCTCCTAATGACATTTTACCCTCTTTAATTATTTATGTGATCTTTTCGCACACAAAAATGTACAAAGGCGGATTCTCTACCAGTCAACCAAGGGTGGTGAAGAGATTAAATGGCAGGTGCTTTGGTTGAGCCAAACAATGATAAAAAATCTATTAAAATCTCTACCCCTTTTTTTTTGTGGATGGGAAATCATCAAATGACCCCTCCCGCTCTGGGTGGAGCGGAAGGGAGTGTCAGACTTTTACTGACTAAAACCCACCCGTGTTCCTTCCTTAGCCCTTTCTGTTCCTGGGCAGCGGTTAACCTTTCGGAAGATCCCGCCGCCCTGGCAGGCTTCGGCCCTGTCGGGCCCCGTCCTCTGCTGACATCTCTTTGAGGCGCGCGTGGACCACAACGCGCCGTCCAGCACGGGCCTGGTCCTGATCGGACGGTGAGCTACCCATTACTCACCGCCCGCAGGCCCGCGCCTACGGTGGCCGGGAGTCGTCACGCGGCTCCCGACGCCCGGAGCGTCTCCCACGGCGGCTGAGGCGTGAGGTTCTTTCCCCAACCTCCTTCGCTAGCATGACTGCTTCGCAGAAGGAACTACCAGTGTACTCATTTCTTATTCTATCCATTCCTGTAACACCACACATCCCTGTTAGCATTTTCGTCTCAGCTGCATGCAATTGCCTTTCATTCATCCTTTTTGTGGCCCAACATCGCCAACAAGACAGCAGGTCTAATCACGGTTTTATATAATATCGTCCGTTTTAGTTTAAAGAAGCATGTTGAGGTCAGCGCCATCTGTGGACACGCGTCGCGTTGCAACGTAACACATCATTCACGTGCGCCTGGGCCACGAGAGGGCGCTGAACCAGCAGTATAAAACCCGGTGACGAGCAAAGCTCGCCCCTTTTTTCTTTCTGCCACGACCTCTGCGATCCGAAGTCTTTCCTGTGTACCTATAATAATTATAAATCTCAAATAAATTCTTTTTCACAAGAAGAATAAATCAGTCACTTTGGTTGTCATACCTGATTTAAAACCTATAAAAATGAGGACACACCTTAACAAATCAACAATAACCTATTAGTGCTAGTGCCTGCTAAACAATTATGAGGTTGACTGTTCACAAACGTCAAGATTTACAACAACTTGCTACCCAAGAGGCCAATGGTGCGTCTAGCTATAGGTACCTAAGTTTTAACAATATTTTAATAAAAACATTCCATTAGATTAATGTGTGTAATAACAAATTTTATGACCGCCGAAATTGGTCTACTTAAGTTAATGGCATGCATTAAAGATAGGTAAGATTTGTATTCACCCTTAATTTGAGACACCTTTAATTAAAAGGTCACCTTCGAAATGTATTTACATTTTTGTTGTTAAAGGCAGTGTTGATATAATATTGCTATTCTGAACTAGCCCGCGACTTCGTCCACGTGAAATTTCTTGTTCCCCGACCTACCTCGTCGCATCGCGTTCTTTATTTACTTTATTATTTATGTACACACAGTAAAATACATATTGACATAGTTATAATATGAGTAAAAAGGTACTGCTTATTTCTTGAGAAATTTCTTCCAGCAGACCTGCGAAAGGAGAAGTAAAAAATAAATGTATACAATACTGTGTGAGAACAAGAAGAGAAAAATATGAATGTGTGAATTCTAAAACTAAAATATCTCTTCTTTCTGACTTTTTTTTATTTTAGTTCGGCTTCGAAGGATCATAGCAGAATGTTAAATAGCATAGGCTATTCGAGCCGTTTGGGGTTGAAAGACTAGGGCCGTGGGGTCCGAGTGCCCACTTAGTTTTTCGACATATCGCCAAGCGGTTAGTCGACTCTTCACATGGCCAGAGGGCTGGCCTGTTTCTTGGCCAAAGAATTAGCATCGACATACAACGTGGCAATGCTGCCAGCCTTTTAGGCAATGTTCTTGTTGACAGCGATGCGGACGAATTTTTTGATGCCCTATGATTATTTTGCTTATTTTTCCACATGTACATAATTATCATTATTTTAAATGTTAGCATTTCAACCGTTAAGTAGGAATTGGCGTCTTTAGCACTTCGTCGAAACGAACGAGCTTCTAATTGCCACTAGCCTTGAAAGTTTCCGTTCTCATATTACACCTTTTGATCAAAGTTAACTAAACAAGACTCTAAACTTGATAAAGGTATGTTTACATAATTTAATTTGAAATTTAGCTGATCCGAGTTGGTCGTAGGTCCGAACCCAGGCAAGTGCTTTACCTTGTGTAAATAATTTATCACCACTGCTCTTAAAACGGTGAAAGAAATCATCGTGAGGAAACTGCCTAGAACCAAAATTCGAAGACATGACTGTGACATCTACCAGCCCATACTGGACCCGCGTGGTAGATTATTGCCAACTCAATCGGGAAGAGAGGAGGCCTGTGTCCCAGCAGTGGAAACATTATTGTAGGCTGATTAAATGAATTTTAAATGAAGGCCCACTCATACATGAGCATCGTTCAGAAAAAGAGTCTTAACAAAAATATATTACTTGGAAATTCCACATCTAAAGAAAAAGAACTAATTTTATTTGGGACACACAGGAAATACAAATAGTAAAAAAAAGCATTTAAAACTAAAAAAGTCACATTAAAAACCACCAAAAAAAGACGTGTGACGCCAAAAGGCTCCTTGCTCAGCAAAATGCTGATAATAAAAAAAGAAAACGAAATAATTTTATAAGTACCTAACATAGTTTGTTTAATCTATAAAAAAGTACAACTAGCAGTGCACGACAAAACATTGCAATATTGCACAGCGTTGCATGCTTGCATAATACGCAATCGTGTGTCAATTTCCTGCAGTTTTCATAAGCGAGGTTAGCTTTGTAAGGATAATAACACCTTTGTAATGGTCACGCAATAGAGTATGCGGTTTGTAGTAATTTGCGTTTATTTGTGGCAGCATAACTCGCGTTTAATCATCTTATAACGCACTCATAAGATCGCAATTATAGTTCAATGCGGCTGTATGGGCTTTGCTGGGAGCTGAAACCAAATATGCCCCTACTGTTGGAGCGCATACAGAATAAATTGTACATGAAACTTTATGGAGTCTATCCATTGATGTACCCAACTCTATTTGTGTTAGGTATGGTTGGGTACAACAAGCTGGAAACAAGAAGGGATTTGGCACTTGTTACATATATTTTTAAGTTATTGCGTGGAAAGATCTTTAACCCGGGTGTACTAAAGGATGTGTGTCTAAACGTGACGGATAATTACTTGTCGCGGTTATATTTGTCGGTATATTGGCATGGCTAGCTGACATAATATGGCAAAAATTAAATGTTCTGTCTTGTAATGTTAATTACTTAACATAACTATTATTGTATACAATCAAGTATTTTCTCACTGAACAGACAGCTGTGCTGCTGGGGAGTTTGTTGCGCCACTTCTTCTTCCCAGCGATAACACTAGGAAGTGGTGAACGGCGGGCGTTTTTGGGGGACTTCCTTTTGTAATGTTGACGTTCGAAAAGTGCTGATTCTACGCCTAATTTGAATAAATTACTTTTGATTGTGATCGTTGTGTTGTTGTGTTGAATAATAAATAAATAAAATAAAAAAAAATCTTCGTCGTCTTCGTCGAACGTATTAAAAAGTGTTCATCGAATTAAAATAGCATTGGCAACCAGTGTTTACAGCTGGGGTAATTGAGTAAGAGACTATCAGTAGCAAAGGCTTTAATTTTGATAGTTCAACAACATTCATTGCGTTATTTACGTTGTTGAGCAGACACATTTTTCGAGCATATGAAGCAATGGATTAGCAATATACTTCAAAATTATTCAGATTGAAATTGTATGTTACGCAATTAGGGTTGAATGAATAATTTCTCGTGCTCTTGAGTAGAGACCGCGAACCGGTAAACGTAAGGTGGGACGCCCTCAGGCTAGGTGGAGCGTCGATCTTCGCAGGATGGCTGGTAGCAGCTGGATGAGAGTTGCCGAAAACCGTGTCGAATGGCGTGCAATAGGAGAATCCTATGTCCAGCTGTGGACTGCTCTAGGCTGATGATGATGGTGAATATTTTTTGCAAGTACTGTGTAGTTAGGTAAGTATGTACTGTTTTATTCTTTTAAAATTATGCTTTAGTTTTTTTAAATTAACATCCAAGTAGATGAGACAATTTACTCACACATTTTTTGTCTTAGAGTAATCAGCTCATACAAAATCAGAAGAGATCTGAGAAGATGGTCTGCCCTTGGCTGGGCCTTTTCAAAATTCTATTTACAATAACTGACCAAAGTCCCCATTTAATACAACAACAACCTCAAGTAATACATCAATCAGTTTTTATTAGGCCATTCACACACCAGCGACTTTGGCTCGACCGCACGCTACGTTCATTTACTTTTATTGTCAAATTTTATATGCGACTCGTACAGAAAGATTAGACGCCATCTTTTATTTTGATGTTTAATAAATATGTTAATTCTGTGAGACGTGGCTAATGTCTACGTAATTACAATATTTATTACTGCGTTTTAACGCGTTATGTGGGAATTTGATGGCGAGACAGCTTTGACGCGTACCGCCAGGGCTGGATTAAGGTGGCTCTAGAAAGGGATGCCTGGAAGGATTTGGGGGAGGCCTTTGCTCAGCTAAAGAGACGGGCGACCTAAAAAAGGTGGCTGGGGTAGACTGAATGTGGAAGGCGGAGGACAGGATGTTTTGGCGCAGTCTGGGATAGGCCTTTGTCCAGCAGTGGACTGCGATAGGTTGAGTTGATTGATTGATTTACTCAGCAGTTTTATTATAACAACAAAACATCATGCCAATATTCCTTGGAGGGTTAGGCAGTGGTGTACCTGTAGTACATCCACAATTTGCCAGTTATGTTTAAGTCCCATATAATAGGTGGCAAGCCTGTAAGTTGCCATTTTGTAGCGGTATCTACAACAACACGTGCGAACAACGCGTCATACTGACGTCACGCAAATCCTGCATCTCGCAAGCAGAGTTTACCGCGCAATTAGCATACATACAAACTTTCCGATATCAGTCGTTCGGCAGTTGCCCGCCAGGCACAACACCCGTCTGGTCGGAGGATGCTCCCTTTTCCATGGAAGATGAGTGAACTTTACACCCTGTTCCTCATACTTCTATACTATCAATCAGGCACAAATGCAAACTCCGGGCTGCTACAGATGGAAACACCCTGGCACCCCAAACACTTTGCCCGACCCGGGAATAGAACCCAGGACCTCATGCTCAGCAGTCTCGCTTGCAACCACTAGACCAACGAATCAGCACCCTAATTGCCCAACACACTTCTAATCACAATTTGAATAATTTTGAAGGATATTGCTCATCTATTGAAAAGGCCCAGTCAAGGGCAGACCAACTTCTCAGATCTCTTCTGATTTTGTATGAGCTGATTACTCTAAGACAAAAAATGTGTGTGTACTGTGTAGTTATCTACTTGACTGTTAATTTCAAAAACTAAAGCATAATTTTAAAAGAAAAAGACAGTACCTACCTAACTACACAGTACTCGCAAAAAATATTCACCATCATCATCAGCCTACAGCAGTCCACAGCTGGACATAGGTCGCTCCTATTGCACGCCATTCGACACGGTTTTCAGCAACTCTCATCCAGCTGCTACCAGCCATCCTGCGAAGATCGTCGCTCCACCTAGCCTGAGGGCGTCCCACCTTACGTTTACCGAATCGCGGTCTCCACTCAAGAACACAAGAAAAAATTAATTCAACTCTAATAGCGTAACACACATTATGAATCTAAATAATTTTGAAGTATATTGCTAATCCATTGCTTCATATGTTCGAAAATCTTCTCTGCTCAACAACGGAAATAATGCGATGAATGTTGTTGAATTGTCAAAATGCAATGGCTTTCATTTTGACAATTCAACAACATTCATTGCATTATTTCGATTGTTAGTTGTTACGCAATTACCCCGAAGGATTCTATTTTAACATTGGATATAATATTTAACGATGACACTACAATGTATTATCACCAGAGGCTTTGGAATACGCATTTTCAATCACTTAACATTAATTATTTATTTCAAAGTCCATAGGTCGCATTACAAATACCAGTATAGGCACAGACTACAATTTGTTGACAATTCCAAGTAGTGAAATTTAAATTGCAAAACACATAAAACTATCAGATAGCATTGAATTTCATCGTAACAGATAATTGGTGCAATATACATTTGGTATTATCTATTATTATCAATGATTAGATCAGATTTATCATTGATTACAAAACTGGAAAATCGTTATTTCTTGTTTTGTCTCCATTATTTTGAAACAGGTAGTCAAAGACAAATAAGTTATTATTATTTATTTATATATACTTTATTGTACACCACAAACATATATAGCATAAAATATACACTCAACACTACAAAATATACAATGGGCGGCCCCACCAGTTCGTTACCTTAAGGGCTATTTTTGCCTGCTCTTTGCAAGATAGACTCTTTATCGACTCGGCAGCAACATTTAAATATCTTCTAAACATGTCGCACCTAATCAAAAATGTGACACTGACAGACTTTGAAATTTAAATTTAAAAAGTATTACTATTATTTAGTATTAGTATACCTATTTTATTTCATAAAATGGTCACAGTAGGACAAAGGTTTGAGGTTAATGTCAACTCGACATATTTTGTCAAAGGCGTTTGCCATATTCATCTTTTACTAATTATCCTATAATTCCCCCACTGCTGGGACAGAGACCTCCTTTCTGTGAGATGGAGTGGGTCATAATTCACGGGCGCAGTGCGGGTTGGTAGATGTCACATGTCTATGAATTTATGGTTCTAGAACATGCCGGTTTCCTAACGAAGTTTTCCTTCACCGTTTTGAGAGCAGTGGTGATGAAATAATTTACACAAGGTAAAACGCCTGTCTGGGTTCGAAACTACGACCTACAACTCGCTTTTGATCTTTGCTATCAAGTAATTAAACATCATTTTCTATGCAATATGTCTGCTCAGTACCGTAGCTTCAAAAGGTATTATATGTGTCCTGACTTCATAAAGGAAATAAATTGAAAACTGAAGATAATACACACCATTATCATTTCCAAAACGCTTCATCAAGCAGATGTATTAACAGACGCCAGCAGGTCAAGCTACCTGAAACTGTCAAATTTTCCCAATCAACCTTGAACCTTAATGCTTTAGCGATAAAGTTGAAAATCTATTAAAGAAATTTGACAGTTTCTAGTAGCTTAATGTGCCTCCAATATCAACTATTGAAAGTTGTTGGCCAAAGATAAGTATCCGTGTAACCTAGTTGATTAGGCGAGTATCAATTACTAAATAGGTCGTTACATAGAATCTTATCAGGGTCTACCGACTAATTGGATGTTACTATTCCACTGCGTCCTTATTAGCTAGTTACTAGCTGTGCCCCCGACTCGGTTTAATTGTTTTTGCACGGATCCTAATTATTTTTCTAAAATAAAATTTGTTCTAGTTACTTCTTATAACATTAGCTATCTGCCAGTGAAAGTCCCATCAAAATGTCCTCAAATAAATTGGGATAAGGACAGGAGAATCATGAATGAAAAATTAATTATTCATCATCAGGTATTTCCTGCTACTTTGACGATGTCGTCACCCAGCGCGCCATTCGGCCCCCGAAGCAATGTTATGTCTATTCTTAGAACATCGATAGATTGAAATAAAATAGCTTTTATTGATTCCTTAATTAACAAATGAAAAAAATAGAAAAATTGAAATAAAATGTTAGTAGATACTTATCATATAATCTTAAATTGTAGTGTTAGTATTAGTTTTCTAAGTAAGGACCGCCGTAGGCGGTAAAAGCCTCCTCCAAATGCTTCCATGACCTTCTGTCTTTCGCCAATTTGCACCAAGTTTTGCCAGCTGTTTTTATTATTTCGTCGTTCCACCTTTTGAATGGTCTTCCTCTTTTTCGTATCTCATTGATCGGAATCCAATTTGTAGTGATCTGTGCCCACCTTTGTGGTTGACATGCCTAACATACGCATGTCAGACCTGGACTCCCACCAAAAAACACTTGGATAAAATCAGAGTCTGTCAGAAAGGTATAGAACGCAGTTTCATGAGTATCAAACGCAAAGAACGAGTGAAACACTTTAATAAGGAAAAAAACAAAGGCATACGACGTTATTAGACAAAAATGGCAATGGGCCGGTCACCTTCAGAGACTGGAGACACAAAGATTGAAATAACTAACCTAAAATCGGTAGCATTTATCATAGTGTTTGCGGTATTCGTAACAGACGATACTATTGCGCCCACGTAACAATCAAGCGCAATTACTTTGATAGTGTACTCGTATAATGACTTGAGCGCTCGCTCCATATTTCTTCATCGCTCGAGGAATTCAGATAGTTATTCGAGGTGTTATTCAGACTTGTTACGTATTTATTGAAATCAAATCAAATTATTTATTTACTAGAATGCAGGGGGTCTACTCCGAAGTAGTATCTGCCGAATGTTCGGCCGTTTCCTGCTACGAAGTTACTATTTGGTTCGGTTGGTCCCGATCCTACACTCCTACTGACTATGGTCCCGGCCCAACTGAGCCAATCCGAACTTTTTTCGCATTTTTCAATAATATTCGGTTCGGCCATGTGTCGGTCCGATCCGAACATTCGCACTTTGCACTTCGGAGGAGACCCCCAGGTATACAAATAAGGTCGTGAAGATTTAGAATGGAGACGATAATATAATAAAAAAATAAGAACATTAAACACAATTATCAGATAAAAATTAACAGTTCAATTAATTGTATTGAACTGTTAATTTTTATCTGATAATTGTGTTCAATCAATTCAATCAAAATGGAATAAATACAAATAGTCAAAATAATATCAAAATGTCAAAATACAAACCTTTACCTTTGAGTACATCTGTACTCAAATTATTATTATGTAATTTCCCTATGTATTTTACTGTGTGTTGGGGAGGTTTGCAGAGCGAAAACACAGGAAATACTGTAAAGCATTTAATACGAAGTTATAAAGGTTTATCTACGAACAATGTGTAAAATGGAGTTCAATGACAAAAGCTATATATATGTCAACACTTGCTACACAGACAGTTTTTCATCTAGCCAGTGTTAGGTTAGTACATAGAGGTGATATAACTTCAACACACCCCCTCAACTCATGTACGATACGATTAACAAAAATAAACCTATCTTTACTTTCGCACACACAATCCTAACGCACTTGTTAGTAACTCGTGTCTTACGCGAGGCAAAGGTTTGGTGAGGACATCTGCCAACATCTTATCGGTTGACAAATGTTCCAACGTTATAGTTTTATTGTAACGTAGCACATCCCTTATAAACAAATGTCTAATGTCAATGTGCTTACTTTTCGCATGATGTATACCATGATCCTCAGCAAGGCAAATAGCACTTAAATTATTAGCATGCATTCTTACCTTACAGAGTTGATGTAAACCTAGTTCTTTCAACAGACTATTCAAATACACAGCTTCTTTCATAGCTTCTGCCAAACTCACAAACTCAGCCTCACAAGTAGAAGTCGCAACGATGCGTTGCTTTTGTGAAGTCCATGATATGCTTGCGCCAGCTAGAACGAATAAATAACCCGTAAAGGATCGTCTATCAATGACGCAGCTACCCCAATCTGCATCTGCATACCCTTGTATGCATAACCCTGTCGGCTTAAACGCTAAACCGTGAGTTATCGTACCTTTTAAGTATCGAAGAACTCGCTTCGCAGCCCTCCAATGAGTCTCCTGCGGGTTTTCTGCAAACTGTGCAAGTTTTGCCGTAGCGTTGGCGATATCAGGTCTAGTCGCTACACTTAAATACATGAGCGCTCCAATTAGTTCTCTATACGAAAATTGTTTCCCTTGTGTGACTTCTTTTTCACTAAACTTCTTATTTTTGAAAGAATCGCTTCATCCCATTGCACCTTTTCGTCAGATGCCAAAGCTTCCTTTAACGTGATTGCAATAGCTCCAGCAAAATCATCAGTGTCGACGTATTCTTCCGTCGATGACTCATTGTCGCTACTCTCTCTCACCTCAACCATGTTGTAAATTTTACGAGGGCGGCCAACATGTCCTCTCTGAATCCTTGGCCTTCCTGGACCTCTTTTTAAAGTAACGTTTCTATTACCAATTCCAGTAGATTCTGTATTCTCTGTACTTCCTTCATCAATCATTGGCACATTCGGTTGATTATCTAATGGAATTTCTTCACTTGAAGGATCATCACTAAATGGCACATCCGACCGTTCTTGAGTTTGGATTTCTATATCCACAGTCTTTCTCGCAATACGCTTTTCACGTTGTGGTTCAATCAGTGATTCATTTGAAACCTTACACTCAATTTCAGTTGGTTTACCTTCCTGAAATTTTACATCTCTCGACACTACAATTCTTCTACTCTCAGGTATCCATATTTTATAGCCTTTAGCATCAGCTGGATAACCTACAAAAACACCAAGTGAACTTCGTGCTGCAAACTTATCTTTACCTGGTTCCTTTTCCAAGACATGTACTTTCGTGCCAAACGTTTTTAAATATTTGACATTCACAGGTCTCTCAAACCATTTTTCGTATGGAATTTCACCATTTAGACTGCTAGTTGGGCACCTATTACGTAAATAGCATGCAGTAGCTACAGCTTCTGCCCAAAAACTTGGTGAAATACCTGACGATAAGATCATGCACCTTGCCATCTCAATCAATGTACGGTTCATCCGTTCAGCGATACCGTTACTTTGAGGTGAGTATGGCGTCGTAAAGCGTCTCTTAATGCCTTCGTTTTCTAAAAATTCATCGAACATTTTATTTTTGTATTCAGTTCCGTTATCCGTATGTAAATATTTAATTTTTCTACCTGTCAAATTTTCGACATGACATTTAAAAATTTTAAACTTTGACAAAACATCACTTTTATTTTTCAGCATAAAGACTTCACACCAACGAGTACAGTCGTCAATAAAAGTAACAAAGTATTTATTTCCGCCATTAGATTGAACTCTCATTGGACCTACCACATCAGAGTATATTATTCGCAACTTCTCGTTGCAGCGTGAACTGGATTTCACAAAAGGCAACGACACCATTTTACCCTTAGCGCACACATCACAATCATGCAAGTTACTATCGATCTCTATCGGATCAATACCTGATTTCTTTAGTACTTTCATAAGATCCCTAGCATTCAGATGTCCCATACGCTCATGCCATCTATACAGATCAACACTTTCACTACTTAACACAGACGCTGAAGCGTCCTGCTCCCTCAAGTAATACAAATCACCTCGCCGATCAGCGATCAGCTTTACCTCCCCCTTTTTAACTGCATAGGCTACGTCTTGCTTGAACGTAACTTCACAACCTCGTTCGGTAAGCTGGGCGATGGAAATTAAATTACTACGTAAATCGGGAACGAATAGGGTATTTTCAAATTTAATTTTTCGCGTTCGATCATCATTGCATGCTAATAACTCAACTGTACCTTTACCTTGCACGGTTGTCAAAGAATTTGTGGCTAATATTAATGTTTGACTCGCAGGGAGTATCTCAGCAAACCTTTGCGGGTCATTGCACATGTGAGAAGTGCAACCACTATCAAAAATCCATTCCTGACGGCGCTTCGCATCAACAGCGATGCGGCAGTCATCTGAAACATGATACATAGTTAAAGCTTCACAGCTTTCATGACTAGTGCATGACTCCACACATCGAGTTTCTTGAGTCTTCTCCCTTTTCTTTATGCAGTCCGATGCCTTATGGCCAAAATTATGACACTTAAAACATTTAAACTTAAATGTTTTTCCAGTAATTTTTTTCGGATGTTTGTCCAAATACATGGCGCCTTCCATTTTGTCAACTTGAGCGTTTCCTCTTGAACTATCCTCTTCGATGATTTTAACTCTAAGTTGCTCTGGCTTTGGAAGCTCATCTCTAGACTCTATAGCACATCTAAAGTTTTCGTAACTTCCTGGAAGACTGTACAGCAACATGATCGTTAGCAAATCATCATGGATTTTTATATCCATTTCTTCCAATTTATCGACAGCTTCAAAAAAAGAATCAAGGTGCTCATGTACCTTTTGGTTTTCACTCATCCTTTGTAACATGAGCCTTTTCATTAAATTCGCTTTCTTTGCAGGTCCTCTTGATGCAAATAAGCTCTCTAATTTTAACCATACCTCTCGTGCAGTCTCCACCCTTTTTACATGACGAACTACACTCGGATCTAATGCCAATATTAACTCAGACTTAGCCTTTCGGTCAGCCGTCTTCCATGTCGATATATCAGCATCGCTAGTGGGTTTTCGCTTTTCTCCATTCACATATTCCCAGAAATCATTCCTTATCAACAACGCTTCAGCCTGAACCTTCCAACTATCGTAGTTGTCCTTCGTTAATAATTCTATACGTACATTCGAAGTCATTTTTCTTCCTACATGTAGTTTTAAATTTTCACAATTTCGAATTATTTTCACAACACACTTTACTGCCCTGGGCCCATAACCTTTGTTGGGGAGGTTTGCAGAGCGAAAACACAGGAAATACTGTAAAGCATTTAATACGAAGTTATAAAGGTTTATCTACGAACAATGTGTAAAATGGAGTTCAATGACAAAAGCTATATATATGTCAACACTTGCTATACAGACAGTTTTTCATCTAGCCAGTGTTAGGTTAGTACATGGAGGTGATATAACTTCAACACTGTGTGTACCTGTACATGAATAATAAAATAAATACAATAAAATTGAAATGTCAAAATACAGTTAAAATGTGAAACAATACAATAAAAAAAATGTTATTTTATGTAGTCGATATAATTAAAATGTTAAAAATTCAATTTGTTTAGTTAAAAAAAATTCAAGGTCTGTCAATTCAAAGTCAACTTGAATACTAGCTTTTGCCCGCGACTTTGTCTGCATGCTTGTTCCCCTGACCCACACCGTCGCATCGCATCGCCTGTCCGCGCTATTACTTCGTTCAAAGTTCTTTCTGATTTTCGTTTTTGCTCGGCTCCTCAGGGCACGAGCATGATATTAAAAAGCCTATAAACCTTCCTCAAGAATTGGGTTATTTATTAAATACAAACACAAATCCAACTAGTAGTGTCAGAGATTAGCACATTCAAACAATTAAACCAACTATTCAGCTTTGTTATTAGGTATTGTTGGTTTCGAGATGTAAATAATTGGTTTGTAGTATCTACCTGTCTACGTGAAGGTGTTATCATTAATCATTATACTAACTATAAATAAACAGATAAATATACATATTTCGTATAATATAAACAAGCTTTGTGACGCTAAGATGGTATTTAACAAATGATATTAATGGTTTTTCTAAGACGATTATGAAATGGTACAATGTTTTTTTTTTTAAATTCTATGTCTCCATCTTATAAACGTAAATGCCTACATCTTCGGCAAGTAAACAAATATTCTATTCTTTAGAGCGTAAACGCCTAGTTTTTTAAGCTAAGATAGCAAGCAAGTAATCCTGGCTAACTATCCTGGCTTGGCTCCATGTTAGAGCTGTTTAGACGATGCTAGTAAACTTTAAGCCAATAGCAATGCCGTGACTTAGTCCGTAGAGTAAAAGGATCCAGTTGGGTACTATCTTCGCGGGCCACACGAGGCTAGTACACGAGCCGGGATAGTAAAACCGGTGGTGGAAGGCGCTACTAGCTCAAAAATAGAACCCCAACCTATTAAACTATCTCACTAGCTTACTAGCCTAAAAATGAGGATAGTTGTGTACACACTAACTAGCTTGAGAGCTTATCAGCCTATAATGTTCCCCCTGCAGCTGGGACACAGGCCTTCTCTCTGTGGGAGGGAGTGAGAATGTTACATAATCTTAAAATATTTGATTTTTTTTATTTTTTTATTTTTGGTCGATTTTTTTTTTGGAACTTGAAATATTTTTTTTTTTTCGCTCGCTGATTTATTTTTGTAATAAAAAATTACCTCGGAAAAAATGTAATTGAATTAATGCACGTTATGAAAGTAGGTTGATCAGAATCGTTTGCTGAATCGATTTCTATCATTAGGTATAATGACTGAAATCGATTCAGCAAACGATTTAGTTGCACATTGTATTACGCAGTGCATTCATTTTGTTACACATTGTATACCTGCTAAAATCATAAGGTAGTTATTGCCGAGATGTGGCCGAGATAGAAGTATTGAAGACTTTGACAAGTCATATTTTCTGGATAGGTTACAGAAATGGCAGAAACATTGAGAAAAGTGTATAGATCTGAAAAGGATTACGTTGAAAAATTAAATTAAAAATTTAGAAACACTTGCGCTTTCATTGTTAACACGGGTAGGTACTTATTGATCAACACACGTAATACATTTTCTAAATTGGAGCCTGGTTTGAAGCAAACGACCTGGGGTCTCTAAACGTCAGTCTCCACAAGAGGTGCCAATCAGCATGTTTGGAAATCTAACAACAGATCGATTCATTAACTATTTGGCACAGTTGTTAATGCACCGGTTAGGATACAAACACACTAGACTGTAACTCTGAATAGAACAATTTATAATCGAACTACATAAGGCGGCTTAAAAAGGCCACTTTGGCAGAATCATAATAGGATAATAATTTGAATCATATTAAAAATCGTAAAATGTTCACAAACTAATAATTCATAACATCATCTGTGTGCAATTCATATCACGTAATTTACCTGTTTGACAGTTTTGTATGGAAATTCGTAAAATGATCCACCAATGTTTACACCAAATTAATATGATTGATATGAAATGAGTTGTAAGTAGGTGATTAAACTATTATGAAAACCATTTAACGAAAATTAGAGGAATTGCTAATGATCTGCTGGGAATTCAGGAAATGAATAGCTTTTAGAGGTATTGCTTAAAGTGGCCTTTTTAGGCCCCAAGTTCTTCATTGAAATCACACTTTTTTGAATCGGAATAGATGTATTTTTTGACGTAAAAACTTCTGTAGGCGTACCTACTTTGCGCTCTTTTTGAAACTGAACCGTCACGCTCCGGTCGGTGACGTTGAATAGCGTATCTTCGACGCTGAATTGATTCGTTTTGCGTAGATGCGACGCCTATTCCCCCCCCCCCCCCCCCAACTTCGATTCTGTGTTTGTATTCTTGGGCTGGGTAATGTTTACCGCAAATAAACGTATTTTTTTTCTTTCTAATTGCGTATACTCGGCTCCAGTCATAACTTTTCACTTCTATCGTGTGGTCATAACCACACAGCCTCTTTTATACTTGAAATATTAGGAATAGGTCTCTTTGTTTTCCGAGTATTTTACATGGAGCGATTCCCTATCTGACCTCCATAACCCACTTATTGGGTAATGCTCCTTGGTAAGACTGGTTGTCAGACTTTCGGGCTTCTCACGAGCCGTAACGACTGTCAAAGATCTACGAATGCCAGCTGGGACCAACGGCTTAACGTGCTTTCCGAAGCACAGAGGGGTCTTGGTATGTAAAGATGGTCACCCATTCACGGACCAACCACGGCAAGCGTAGCTTAACCTGATCGATCGATCCGTGCGGTTGTTATCATTTAGCCACAAGGCCCTAGGTATTCCATCAGCCACGAACATAAATGAAAGATAAAAGATTACACTTACGAAAGATTCAAAAGTAATTTACTCCCAAAGTATTGATAGTTATTTTACGGTGTTGAGATCAAACCATACCACATTGGTCTCTTCTCAAAGTTGCCATTTTTATTTCACGAGAAAAACCTTAATTATAATTGTGCCTGTACACGTCTTAGCCCCAATAAAAACTCATCCTGGTATTTAGACTACAAAATAAAACGCAGGAAATTACACAATGTTGACATCGCCTTTATCTTTACAAGTCCGTCATTAGAGCCAGCCTTAATACGAAATCGTACTAAGCCTTAGATTACCCAGGCATTACGCGCCAATGTTCGACCACCCTAAAATTCATAATTAGAACCGTATACCAATTAACATAAGGTTCATTATTGCTTTTCATGAAACTGGTTCGAGGCCGAATGGGTCACGGTTTTGAGCGAATCTCTGACGTCATTACTCAATATTTACGTTGGAAGAACAATGTTTTACGGGCCGCTACACAATGTGACATTTGTACTAAACATTGGAAGAGGGAAAGTTTTTTTGTTTTGTCGTAATAATAGTGATATAATGAATTGTTGTTGGGATGTTGGTTTTTGTTTGTGTAACTGCCCCGTTGGTCTCGTGGTCGTAGGCGCGACTGCTAAGCGTGGGGTCCTGGGTTCCATTCCGAGGTCGAGCAAAGTGTTAATGGGGAATTTCTCAGTTACAGCCCGGAGTTGGGAAGTTAGCGGTGTGATGCCCCCGTGACTTGGAAAGCCGGTGATCTTGCGCCTGATTACTCTCCGGTCCTCTCGAATTGCCGTCCCATCGGAATATGAGAGTAAGAGAAGAGAGAGTGCGCTTGTGTCTACGCCCACACTTGTGTACTATAATATCTTCCAGGTCGATGGCTAGTTTCCACTGAGATTGGTCCACCTTGGCTAAAATTCGGTCTGGAGGACAATCGGCAATTTCTGCTTATTTTGAAGGCCTTGACCAATATTTTTTTATTTTCGTAGGTCTCTATCTATGTAGCTTTTTTGTGTTTTAGGGTTGACAGAGAATATTGTTAAGGAAAAATAATTTCACGTTTTCACGCGATTATGCTCAATAGCCTCCACTAGTACACACGACGACATATCACGCTATACATTTCCAGTTTTGGCTGCCCTCGCATTGTTTGGCTTTTAATACAAGGAGAAGTTAGCGTCCACTGGAAATGTATAGCTTGCTTTACTTGATATGTTGTCGTGCGTACCTACATCAAAAGCAAAGGCCCATATTATTACATTCGTACGATAAAACTTACTTAAACTAACTTACTTATGTATTTTTTTTTTGCATTATATGTGTAGGTATATTTAATATTTTAGTTTTAGACTTCACACATTAATTATTTTTCTCTTCTAGTTCTCACACTCTATTGTCTACATTTCTTTTTTACTTCTCCTTTCGCAGGTCTGCTGGAAGATATTTCTTAATAAGCAGTACCTTTGTACCTACTCAAATTATAATTATGTCATATCCCTCTGTATATTACTATGTGTACATAAATGATAAAATAAATAAATAAAACGGCCATTAAACACTTGTAAAGGAAAACATATTACCTATAATTTATATATAGTAACGGCAGGAAAAGTAAGTAGTATTATATAATCAATCTCAAAAATATTTATCTACAGGAAAAGTCACAGGAAAATTCAAGTGTTGCTTTTATTTCTGGACAAGCGGTTACCTGCGCCCGTCACTTGTTTGCGTAACTCTTTATAGGATATAATCCTTTGTATATTCTAAGGGTTAGTTATAAGGAAATTTCCTTTGTTATCGGAGCGGTTTATATTGTTTACAAGTCGCATCTTCCATACAAACTTATGTCCCATTAACCCCTTTAGGGGATTGATTTTAGGAAATCCTTTCTTAGTTCTCACATACATACAAACTCACGCTTAGGAGCATACATTAGCCGATCGATTCTGTAAAAATTTCACCGTGAAAAGTAAGGTGAAGTGAGCTTAGAGTGAGCTAGCAATAGTGTCCATTCCTAGAATTGGTTGGAACAACTGCTCACTCCACGCTCACTTCACCTAAGTTTTCACGGTGAGATGGTTACAGAATCGCACTGCTAGTCATACATGCACACCGGTTGCAAGTAGGTACTACGAACCTGTCCTTTCTGAAGAGCGTCACCAATAACGTCACTATCCTATGTCTTATAGCACACCTTCGGTATAAGAGAAACTCTTGATTCAAGCTTCTAGATCCAGCGGTATATAGGCTGAGCTTTGTCTGTCCGCGAGTGAAAAGCGGAAGGTAACTGCCTCGTCGGGCTCGCGGCTAAGTAATAACAGCAGATCAGGTTAAGCTACGCTAGCCACGGTCGGTCCGTGGATGGGTGACCTTTATCTTTACATACCGAAACCCGTCCGTGTCTCGGATAGCACGTTAAGCCGTTGTTGGTCAAGTGTTCGCAAGTGTTACATGAAAAACCCAAAAACACTTAGCCCGACTCGGGCATGCCATCCAGATTAGACCTTCGTTACATAATTAATTTTTGACAGTCGTTACGGGTCGTCAGAAGCCCAAAATTCTGACAACCGGTCTTACCAAGGAGTATTTACAGTGACTACTATTTTGTAACTGATATCATTAAGACCTAGCAGCTGTTTGATAATAATCATCACATGTACCTAGATAATACCTGATAATGAAAGAAATGTAAAAAAACTTTCCACCAAATATGTGAAACTAAAGTTAAATACAATCATAATCTTATCTTTGTACAGCGTTATTTTAATCTTTAGAGAAAATCAAGTACTTAAACGTCATTATTTGGGTTAGGGATTAGCGGTTGCCTACTGATTTATTATAATTATTTACCTATTGATTATATAGCTTTAATTATTATTTCGGCAAGCGTAGTGTGAGACGTCCCTCAGCTAGCTGGACCGACGACGAAGGTGGCTTGGACAGACTGGATGCGGATGGCTGAGGACGGCGTGTTGTGGCACAGCGTGAGAGGCCTATGTCCAGCCGTGGACTGCGATAGGCAGAGTTGATTTGATGGAAAGTAGGAAGCTAATAAAACCGTGGTAATAAAAATTACATAATATTCAATTATTATTTTCAACAAGAGGGGCTTGTGGCTAAGTAATAACAGCCGCACGGGTCGATCGATCAGGTTAAGCTACGCTTGCCGCGGTTGGTCCGTGGATGGGTGACCATTTTCTCATACCAAGTCCCCTCCGTGACTCGGAAAGCACGTTAAGCCGTTAGTCCCGGCTGTCATTCATGGATCTTTGACAGTCGTTACGGGTCGTCAGTAGCCCGAAAGTCTGACAACCAGTCTTACCAAGGGGTATCGTATTACCCAGTAACTGGGTTGTGGAGGTCAGATAGGCAGTCGCTTCATGTAAAATACTGGTATTCAGCTGCATCCGGTTAGACTGGAAGCCGACCCCAACATAGTTGGGAAAAGGCTAGGCAGATGATGATGTTTTCAACAAGGAGAGATCCTTGTTGAATTTACGACCGTCTATTAGTTTATCAACATTATTGTTATGAGTTTAGGTTTTCCGTCGGTCATCCATCAGTTGTGTTGTTTGTGATAGTAATATTATGATTTTATGACCGTACGGTTACTAAACTTGAATGTTTTATGTCACACATACAGTCAATCCCCAAACAAAAATCCGGAACTAAATTCTTAATTATCAAACAATGGTTATTATCTATTAATGGCACTGAAGCTGCTTTATCTACTCTATTACTTTTCGCTCTTGTTGCATCTTGTATAATCTCCTGTCATGTATATAGTTCTTCAATCCAAAGCTCAGTTTACACCTTTACACCGTATGCATATTTAATTACTTTTGATATTTAATTAAAATTAATAATATTATTTTAGATTTTAATTAAGGATGGGCCGAACGTGGTTTGAACCGAATACGAGCTTCGGCCGAACATTCGGTGTAAATAAAAATTCCGGCGGTCTTCGCTTATTTTCACCGCGCTTTCTCGAGAGTGACACGTCGAATCTTCTTTAAGCGCACGAATATTTTTATCGGCTCCTGGAAGCTCTGTTTACCAACAAAAACGTAACGGACTCCTGCTAGATAACTTAGAATCCTTGGCGTTTCTGCAACATAACCTGCCCTTGCTAAATTTTAAATACAAGTAAGTACCTATTATAATTTTATTTAAACTTTTAATAGAATATAATTATTTTTTTATTTTTGGCAATAATTTATTATTTTAATGTAGGGGAAGCTCGCGCGGTGGTCACATATGAATTTTAGTAAGTTTGCTTAGGTAGTTTTTAAGTTTGCTTCAATAATACTCGTGCGCAGGTATTGAATCCACTTTGTGTATGTTGATGATGTTATAAAACTTCTTATCACTGTTTTGTTAACAATATTTTTCACTTAATAGTAAAGACACTATAAAGTGAAAAATATTTTTTTTTTTTCGGAAGCCGTCATCCTCCGTTTGCTTCATTCAGCTGCATTCGATTAGACGGGAAGACGACCCCAACATAGTTGGGAAATGGCTAGGCAGATGATGACCTCTCTTATTTGACATAAAGGTTTTAGCAAGATGTGTCTTTTACTTCTACGAAATCTTCTTCTCTTTTACAAAAATGTTTTATTTGAAAACAGACTCTATTCATTAGTCAACACATCATTGTTATAAACAAAATGGACCTTGGCCAAGAAACGGACGAGATGAAGCAAAACGGTTCAAATTGCAGTCTTTATAGACATGCATTGCCAATATAACCTGACATACCATTGTTAAGGCTTTTTGTACAATGACAGATCATCTAATTCTGGATAGTAATAGCTTGATGTGTCGTGTGTACCTTAGTATTTATGATTATACTTCGGCTAATGTCTCATCGTGCAATAAATCGCTCGTACCTAAATGCACTGATAAGGCTGAATTGTATCTATTAAACGTACTACGTACATTAAATCATATATGATTGGATGAATGTTATTCTCAACGCAATTGCTGTCAAACGAACAGATAATAAGAAAAGAAAAAATACATAAATAAATGTCAATTAGTGTTAATTTATTAAAATATAAAATAACAAACACACGTATGGACATTGCTCACACTATAAATATTTATAATAACTATGGTACTAACCTGCTATTATTTTACTGTGAACTTCATTGTTGGCATAGTGATTATAATAATGATAATGCTTACTGTCAGCTGTGAAGCTGCCCTATATAAAATAAATATATAACAAAAAAAAAACTTACCGCAGAGCACAAAAAATCCAATTTTAAAAACAGAAACAAAATCACGCTACAATTCATCAAAACGAACTCACTACGATTCACTTCAATTCAAATATCGAACAGAAGACTGAAAATAATACGAATTTAATTAATATCGTCGCGATCGCCCTTTGATCGCGATACGGCGCGCGCGCAGTGTCCGTGCGCTCGCTTTGTTATGTTGCCAACTAAACTAAAGGCTAATTTGCGTCATAGAGGAGGATTACAGAACCGACACTGCTTCGCTTCGTGGATTTTCCAATAAGGAAAAGGCATTATGGATTTTCTAAAAAGTGGAACATGAAAATTCTTTACCTTTTCCTCGTTTACTTCATAGTGTAGTGTTTTCAAGCAGGGCTATTAGATAAATTAAGTTTCGTTAAGTTGTTGGTCTGTAGGCTGATGATGATGATGATGAAGTCCTGCGCCTGATCTGTTTTCAGTGGTGTCGTATTACCGTCCCATCGGACAATGAGAGTGAAGGAAGAGAGAGTGCGCCTGTGTCTGAGCACACACTTGTGCACTATAATTATCTCCCGCGCGAAGGCTGGTCTCCGCTGTGATTGGTCGCCATGGCTGAAATTCGGTCTGGAGGACTTTATTTATTTATTTATTAGATAGACAAATAAAATACTCTTTTGAATCATCAACATATTATTCTTCATCATTTTTTTGGAAGGAAGTTTCTTATCATCACTTGATCGAAAAAAAGTGAAACATTTTGACCTTTCATTTTGTTTCTCTCAAACGTTACTAGTTTATTTCATTGTACCTGTTATTTAATACATGATACGACTAGGGCGACTAGCTTCAACTTTCTGACTAACTGACCGACTATTTAATTTTGACAATTCAAAAGTGCCTGTAAATGGTTTAATTGAAATAAATGATTTGTGTTTGAGTTTGATATACCTACAGCGAAAGGAACTTGGTCCGAACCGGGTGTCCCACGACACTTCTTGACTGTTTTACTAATACATATTATTTCGAACTCAGTTTTTTTTTTTTTTTGATAGAGACAATTTCCGGGTTCCCTTCGCAATAGAACCAATAGAAAATACATAATCAGCCTATAATGTTTCCACTGCTAGAACACAGGCCTCCTCTCTGTGAAGGGAGTGGGCCGTAATCAGGCCCAGTGCGGGTTGGTAGATGTCACATGACTTCGAAGATTTCTTTTAGGAAATGCCGGTTTTCTCACGATGTTTTGACAACAGTGGTAATGATAATATATTATTAATATTTTTATTTGTTTTTGTTTTGTTGTTTCTTTTTTGTGTTGTTTTTTTAATCGTGTTTTGTTTATGTATTTATTTATCTAATATATAAAATTCTCGTGTCACAATGTTCGTTCCCTCCGAAACGGCTTGACCGATTCTTATGCAATTTTTTATGCATATTCAGTAAGTCTGAGAATCGGCTACTATCATTTTTTTTTTTTTCAAACTCTTAAGTGATAAGGGATGTCCACCCTAGGGTAGCAGTAGTGTAGGAGTAGGGTAGGAGTAGGGTAGGAGTAGTGTAGGAGTAGGGTAGGAGTAGGGTAGGAGTAGTGTAGGAGTAGGATAGGAGTAGGGTAGGAGTAGGGTAGGGGGTAGGACACCACGCGAACGAAGTAACGCCGGGCAGCTAGAAATAATTTATATATATGGCAAAACAACGTTTGCCGGGTCAGCTAGTAATTATATATTTTCTTTTTCAAGTAAAGTGCCTGTTTGAGTTCGAACTCACGACCTACAACTCATGTCACGGCTGTTACCCTGGGCCACCACTGCTCATTAAGCATAAAGCAGCAAGCTTATCTTGCTGTTATAAGCTTAATAAATTATTATAATTATAATTGTACTAGCTGCGCCCCACGGTTTCTCCCGCATAAGTTTCGATCCCGTAGGAATATTGGGATAAAAAGTATTCCATGTGTTAATCCTGGTTATAAACTATCTGTGTGCCAAATTTCATCCTAATCCGTTCAGTGGTTTTTGCGTGAAAGAGTAACAAACGTCCATCCATCCAAACTTTCGCATTTATAATATTAGTAGGATTGTGTGACAGCTAGGCAGTCTTCGTTTATATCTCGGACTGATGTTTACATTGTTTACACATGCGACAGATACATAGACACAATATGGATACACAGAAATGCTCGTTAACAAACGAATTACTGATGTTTCATAAACAACAAAAACGAAATGAAAACGATTAACCTTGCAGGTCACGAGTATTTGAATATTTGCATTGTTAATAGTACGTTAAACCTAATGTTCTTGTGAAATAAATAATTGGTACCTACGGTCTGAAGTAACAGGGTTACTGATCGGTAAATGGCTTGTGGAGGTCAGATAGGCAGCTGTTCTATGTAAAATACTGGTTTCAGCTGCATTTGGTGAGACTGGGAGCCGACCTCAAAATACTTAGTTGGGAAAAGGCTAGGCAGATGATGGCTTACGGTCTGAAGGTCAATTGACGTAAGTAAAAACGTTCAAAATCTAGTTGCAATCTCATCTTAACGACAATCAATGTCAAAAACTAGTCAAAAATGTAGGGATATTAGAGGTATTTTTGACAGATTGAGACTGAGATGAGGCTGTGAACGTTAAAACGTTAAATTACGAGAATTGCCCCTCAGAAGAGTGGACTTCAGACGGTAAGTACCTATTATCTACTTTGACATGAATAACATATAAAAAGAAACTTAAACTTAAACCTTACTACCACAAAGCAGTGTTTAGCCGTTGTTTAAGCTAAACACCTGTTAAACACGACATAATTATACGGACTCTGACATAAGACTCACTACGACATGCGTTGAACAAGTGCTTAAGCTTTTATAGTAAGACCCTGGCAGTCTTACCACGAAAACTTAAATACTTGTTTTACGCGTGTCTACTGTCAGTCCAACGTCAAACTCCATACATTAATGTCCTATTGAAGAGTTGTTTAGCCTCGCCTGAAAAACACGGTTTTGTGGTAATAAAGTAACTTTGTATGTACAAAAGTATATAAAAAGGAGGGGAAATAATCAAAGGGCAAAATCGACACTTCACGTGACCAGAGGGTTGGCCTATTTTTTGTCAAAGAATCAGCATTGCTATACAACGTGGCAATGCTGCCAGCCTTTTGGGCACGTTTCCTATTGACAGCGATGCGGACGAATTTTTTGGATCCTTTTGATTATTTCCCCACCTTTTTATATGTATACTTGAAAACATTATTATTATTTTACCTATTATTATTCTTTGAAGACTGTTAGCTTTTTTAAATTATTAATCTTAAAGGCCCTTACTTTGTATTGACAGTAAAATTATTAATCACTTTTTTCAGTTCGTCCAAACAGAGAGTAACCAAACTAAAAAAATATGTCACCTCTGTGCTAATTTACTCTATGCTTGTGCTCATAGATTAATATGAATTGTGAATAATAATATTGATAGATTGCACTTAATCTGTCTACTATTATAATCAAATACCTAATTCGATTATATTTTTGAAGTGAAAACTTCTTTAGCGGCGTTGTGCACTTTTGTTGTGATCGGTAAAAAATGTTAAACTCGCATCAGGACACGTGACCTGATCGAACATTCGTAAGACGGAGGGAGAGTTTGTTTTGAAAAGTGATGATTTCATTTTTGATTTCTTGAGGTGCTGGGCTCTATTGCCAGGTCGTGCAAAGTGTTAGGTATTGGTTTTATCCACCTCAGTACCAGCTCGGAGCCTGGAATTGTGCCAAGTGATGGCAATAACCTCGCCCCCTATGATCTACATGGACTTAAACGTAACTGACGCAATGTCTGTGTACAGACGCCAGCACATCAAGCTACTACAATCTGTCAAATTTATTTAATAGATTTCCATCTATATCGCTAAAGCATTAAGGTTCAAGATTGATTGGGAACATTTGACAGTTTCGAGTAGCTTGACCTGCTGGCGTCTGTACCTACTATGGTTCACATCTGCCTAACCCTTCGGGGAAAACAGGCGTCATCATAAACATCATCCTAATCTGCCCATATGATATAATTGTTCCCACTGCTGGGACACAGGCCTCCTCTCTTCGAAAGGGTGTGGGCTATAATCTTCCACGCGGGCCCAGTGCGGGTTGGTAGATGTCAACATGTCTTCGAGTTTTTGGTTCTAGGACATGCCGATTTCCTCACGATTTTTTCCTTCACAGTTTTGAGAGCAGTGGTGATGAAAATAATTTACACATTATTGAAGTAAAACGGTGGTGGTGTATGGAAACCAGACAAGTGACTCAAGGTGATATTTCAAACCTCTTTATCTGTTCTGTGTTTCAAACAATGTATTATAAAGTGGCTTCAGGCAGGAACTATGGAAAAACAATTAAATGTACAAGGAAAATAAATAAGGCAGTAAATGACCACAGTTTTTTAAGGAACACCTATAAAATAATGACATAACAAATACCATCGTTTCCTCATTAGTTAATGAGGAAACGATGGTACATATTTGGTTTGGTATTTTGCTGTGGTAAGAGTAGTTACTCTTGTCATAAGTATATCCTTAGTCATGGGTAGATAATTACATTTACGTTTTTATAAACACAGTTGCAGCGGCAGCTTAGCGGTTGGAACAGTATTGAAAAAAAAAAATGGTATTTTGTCTTTCACTAAATTAGTTAATTGTAGCATTATGAAATACGCTGGTTTTTGTTGTCCTCGCGGAGTAGTTTAATTAATCTTCAGGCAGCATTTCTGAATTCACTTTGAGAAAAAAGATATGTGAGGAAATTAAATTCATCTAATAAAAAGACATATTTAACTTATTCTCCAAAAACTTATTGACCTGTGGAAGATGGACCCTTTTTGGAATTAATGAACCTCTAAAAACTTTTGCATTTCTAATTAAGTAGGTACGTACTTTTTTAATAATTAAGCCCCTTTTTTACTTTCTGTAATTTTTTAGATGCACTCTTTTCTCCAAGTGAATTCAGACATGCTTCCTAGGATTCATTAAACTACTCCCTGAGGGCATAAAATACAGACATAGTTCATAAGGCTACAGTAAAAAAATATTTTGGGTAGATACATGATTATCGATTGTCCTTTTGTCAAATAAATGATGTTCTTTTTTTTCGCATCATCATAACTTCACGCCTACAAACCCCGAATCGATATCTTACATTCAAAATATCTCCAAGTCTGTTAAAGTATTTTTTTTATTTGTAAACCTACAAGTAGGTTCAATAATTTTATTGCACTGAAGATTTTTTAATTTCATTAAGACTCAAACTTTGTCAATTTACTTTTTAAAGCTACTACGTGGAACGCCTAAATTCTTGTAAACCGCTAAACACTGTTAAATGTTTGAAGGGAACCCTCTTCAACAGGGACTCCCAGAGTGATACATTTTGATAAGATTTTTCAAACACAAATTAATAATGATTAATCTTGGGAGCAGTGCGTCAAGTGGCTTGGTTGAGGTTTTAAGTAAATTTTATAAATGTATGTAATTTGATAATATTAGAGGTTTTATCAATGATAAATGAAACAAAGTCGGGTTAGTTACACCATTTATAACTCAAGAACAGCCGCACCCATTTTTTATGATATTTGATTTGTTTCTCTCTGCCCCGAATAGCCGGATAACTATTAAAACATGAAAAATTCACAAAAAAAAGATAATTAATTATCTCTAAAACCCAAATTTTAAGGTCCCAAAGCACGCAACCCACACAATCTATAAAAATAGATTGTGTTCAGATTCAAAATGGTCCATTTTTTTTCAATAAATCCTAACCGGAATCAAGAAATTGAAATAAAAAGAAAATGTTTTGATAATGCACTCAATGGATTCAATTCCAGAATGGTCGTCAACGTCATAAATACTTGTATTGAAGCGTTGTTTTAATATTGTAAGAAAAATAACAAAATAAACAATCATATACTTAATTGCAGTTCGAGGTGGTAACCGAACCTGTTTCATTAAGTAAAAAAATGTACCGTTGACGCTGCAGCAGGTCCTCCTGTGTTTATCCCATTTTAAGTTTGTTTACACTCGCGTAAAGTAGTGTAGTTTTTAGTGATGTGCTGGCGTCCGTACACAAAAAAAAAAAATAACAGAGTCATAGCAATTCTCAACACAGCAACCATTAAATACTGGTTGGTACATTGAGGTTTAACTCAGTGACATTCGGTTAAGACCAGCCTTGTTCAACTTTGCAAAGAGCGTCTTCTACTCACATTCCACTGTCAATCTCCTAATCAATGACGATACGATGACGATTTTAATGACCAATTACACATTATCAACTGACAGCCACCACAGAATATGAATATGTTTACTTTTATTAAAACTCTGTGATTCTGTACATCACAGTATTTTTTCAATTATTTGACTTAGCCATTATTTTACTAAGCGCTTATTTTTCCAATGCCAGATAATTTTATCTGAGGATTATTTTTGAATTTTTGACAGTTTATCCATATAGAGTCTGTCAGACGTCAATTCTATTCCAGGAATAATAATTATCTGTCGATTGAAAAATCAACCCTGAATCGTATTACGAGTTAACTGAGCCGCATCACTATCTGCCACTGTCAGATAGACAACTGTCAAGTGACAACAACACTTGCTCAAAGATCTTTGTAGAGTTCGTTCCGCGAAAGTTGTGGTGATGGTGGCTTATTAGTACCTACTTAACCATTTAAACTACACCCAATAAATATGAGGTGAACGTATCAACTCATATTTATCTCATATCATCACTGCTCTCAAAATGGTGAAGGAATCGTGAGGAAACCAGCATGTCCTAGAACCAAAAATTCGAAGACATCACAATCTACCAACCCGCACTGGGCCCGCGTGGTGGACCATGGCCCACACCCTCTCGCCGAGAGGGGGCCTTTGTCCCAGCAGTGGGAACACTATAGGCTGATTATGTTTATGCAATAAATTTTGTTTATTGCTTTTATATTTTACTAGCGGACCCAGCAGTCGTCGTCCTGCCCGAAAAAGCAGAGCCACCTACCGGTACAATTGGGTGTATACACAATACATACATATACACAAAACCTTGTCCTGACTATAACAAACACAAAAAAAAGAATTATCCAATTTGGTGCAGTCGATCGGAAGTTATGCGCGTACATACATTTCGGTGATTCATTTTTATTCATATAAATTTATTAAAGGAAAATAAGAGCTCAAACGACTCCGACGATGTTCTTCTGCTCCATCGTCAGACCCTCAGTAGCTCATAAACAAAAGTATAGAAGAAAAATCTTGATAACAGCACCCTCTGTTGAAGTAACACCATATTACCAACCATCGCCGATGAATCACAAACCTTTTACAGAAAGCCGTATCTACATAAATCAAAAAATCTTAATTTTGGACACACAAACTGCTGACTTAGGAGTAGTAGGTAGGTCATGGGTCAAACCCAAGCAGGACCTTTACTTTGTGCAAATTATTTCATCACCATTGCTCACAAAACGGTGAAGGAAAACATCGTGAGGAAAGCGGCATGTCCTAGAATAAAATTATCCAACACACAAACAAACGCATATACACTTTCTCCGTTCCGTCGTGGGCAGAAAAAGAAAACAACAAATTCAAGAACCAAAACTATCTTAAATATTAAATAGCCCTACATCACCGCGACTTGTAGTTTAAAATTGTAGCTAAGTGCATGAGGAGTGATAGGTTCAGCTTCTCTGCTGACCTAGTTCTAGAGGCGTTGCGAGTTGGTCTGAGACGATGTATAGCACCACTTACTTAGTATAAATTGCAACAGTGACCAGGTAGGTACTAACGTTTCCTAGACTAGTACTTACGACTTGAACGGCACATTATTTCAGGGTTTAGTTCTAAAAGTTATGATCGTTTTATATTTTGTTTACACACCTGTGACCAGGTCGTTGGTCTAGTGGTCACGAATGTTGAGAGGGTTGGTGTTGAACTTGTGTTCGATTCAAACTCAAAGCAATTTTTTTTTTCTATTTATTTTAATTTGTTTCAGGCACTTTTGAATTGTCAAAGGAGTCGGTCGACCCGCACTAGGCCCGCGTGGTGGACGGCCCACGCGTTCTCACAATGAGGAAGGAGGCCTGTGTCCCAGCAGTGCGCAGTGGGAAGATTATACGCTGATTATGCTAAGGAGTCAGTCAGGAACATAAAGCTATTGGCCCATTCCAAAGCGTAGTAGGTTCCTATGGAGACGGTCTGGCAAGAAGCTCCAGTGACAATTCATTCATTCCCAGGTCAGGCAATTTAATTGAGGTTTCCCGTCAGGAATATCTCAGTAGCAGCACAGTATTTGGATGATGGCGGTGTGACTTCCCAGAGCACGTAGTCTTTGGTCCTGTGTCTGATGACGCACCAGTCAGTCCGGAATGCTATCTCATTTGGCTATGAGAGTGGAGGAAGACATGGGATATTTGTGTGGGGTAGTTTTGTATTTGTCCAAAGTATATAGGCCAACGCATGGGCTGGGAAGCTTGAGGTCATGACTTCGAACCCCCACTTGTTACACTATTGACTAGAACCGTATTTTTAGCTAGTAGTAAACTCGCAAAAATGGTTGCAAATTGCAAAAAACACCAGTTGCAACCATTTTGGCGAGTCACAAAAAAAAAATAGCATAACTATGGTATTTTCAATTGTTTGTTTTTTAAAGACAAAAAACAGCTGCTTAGCAATCAATTCAAAAAGAAACCGTATACCTAATGATCCCTTTTTAGGTTTTCAGTTAGTATTAAGTAGGCTCACCTTGTAGACTGCTTTAACAATAACTCCACAGTTCATATTTATAAATACTTAATTTACTATCACTAATGAGCAGGTGATAGATAAAAACAATTAGCATTTAGTTATCAATAATTATAATGTTATCGGAATGAGTTTCAAGTTGATTAGTGAAGTAACAGCTGTATACATTATTATGATAATATTGTGCTGTTATCTTAGTATAAGTGAAAAGATTACATAAGATATAAATATTAATAGAATATTATTAATTTGACGGCACGGTTGGCGCAGTGGTTAAGCGATTGACTGCTGCGCTGCGTGTCGCGGGTTCGATTCCCGCACGGAACAAATATTTGTATGACCTACATGTATTTGTTCCGAGCCTGGGTGTTTTTCTATCTATAATATGTATGTATTTACAAAAAAAAAAAAAAAATGTATATAATTAGTTTATCAGCCATCTTGTTACCATAACACAAGCATTAGGTTGCTTAGCTTGGAACAAATGGTGCTGTGTGAAATGTCCAGGGATATTATATTATTATTATTATTATTATATGTAAGTTAGATTAGGTGACATCGCTGAGTGTGAATACATTTGCACGAAATGTTATGGCAGGATATGCTGAAACTTTACTGTAACACCTTATGCACCATATTCTAGCAAATAAATATTTTGATTTTGATTTGATTTGATAAATACATTATACAGATTATTGATTTTTTACACATTTCTGTCTGGGAAAGTACAGTAGGCCCCACCTCAGTGGTACTTTGATCTTGAGCTGGTAAATAAAAAGTCCTCCAGACTGTATGTCGGCCACGGCGGCCAATCTGCATGGAGACTAGCCTTCAGCGCGGGAGATATTAATAGTACACAAGTGTGCACGCAGACACAGGTGCACTCCCTCTTCCCTCACTCTCATAGTCCGATCCAATGGGACGGTAATTCGACACGACCGGAGAAAGATCAGGCGCAGAGCTGATAATTAGTGACCGAAACAACCCAAAGAAATGATTTTTACAAATTTATCAAGCGCATCACAAACTCAAAACTCAAACTCAAATAATTTAATTCAAGTAAACCAATTACAGGCACTTTTGAATTGTCAAAGGGTTGTCCTTTGACAATTCAAAAGTGCCTGTGACCCAATAAAATTGATAAATGATAAATGATTTTATTTTTGTAAGTAGGTTTGTACAAACACTGTTACACGTCAATCATATTTTAAAACTAGATGAGGTCGGCGTTTCCTATCTGACTAGCCTGAGAAGAAAGGCCGAAACAAACTCAGAGGTCAGTGTCTTTTAAAGTCCAGACATAATCTTGGTGATCATAATATGATTGATCAATTAACCGCGGGCACGCTCTCTAAGGTTGTTAGATGAATGAAAAATAATAATGCATGGAAACAGGAAAAAAGCAGGGATGCAGGAATAATTTTGTTTGTACAGACGCCAGCACATCAAGCTACTACAATCTGTCAAATTTCTTTAATAGATTTTCAACTTTATCGCTAAAGCGTTAAGGTTCAAGGTTGATTGGGAAAATTTGACAGTTTCGGGTAGCTTGACCTGCTGGCGTCTGTACCTACATAAAAAGGGGTCAGTAACTAAATAAGATAATAGCCGATGGTACATTATTCTTGTTAGGTACTGAATATTCTATTGAGGTGATTGGGGCCATAGCATAATCAGCTTATAATGTTCCCACTGCTGGGACACAGGCCACCTCTCTGTGAGAGAGAGAGGGCCGTAATCCACCACGCGGGCCCAGTGCGGGTTGGTAGATATCACATGTCCTCGTTGGGGCCATGCGCTTGGTAAATAAAATAAAACCGTTTCTTTGGGAAAGTTACTTAATATGATGAGTACAATCATGTGTGTATCGGTCACTAATTACCAAAACTCTCTAAATAAATCTCTTTCGATTGACAAGTATTTTGCTGTATTTTTCTGGTTTGGTAAGTTTTAGGGCTGATTTTTCAATTGACTGATAATTTTTATTAGTGGAATAAAATTGACGTCTGACAGATTTTGTATGGAAGAACTGTAAAAAATTAAAAATTATTCCTCGGATAAAATTATCTGGCGTTGGAAAAATCTGCCCTTAGTAGAATTCACAATTTATTTTCAAAGAACAAGGCAAATATATCTATAAAACGCGCAATATTAATTTGAAATTAAAACATGAATTTGAAACAAGCTGATACTTAATAAACTATAACGGTCGACTGTACAACTTAAAATCAGTTTACCATCGCTAAGTACGAAACATGTAGGTATGTTAGTATCTCAGTTTCCTTGAATACGCAAATAACTTGGAGTTCCTCGGCGTAGGTAGGTATACTTGAACAGCAATTTGCGTATTGATTAGAGTCTTGCACGATGAATAGATAATGTACAAACGGTTGGTATCGATTTCGAAGCTAGCTTTAAATAGTTCAACAAGAAGAGAACAAGAGTTTATAACTTTTACTTGTATCGTTTTCACTATCATATTCTAATGAACAACTCTTCTAAGATATTAAGATTCTCTTCATTCATTTATTTATTTATTAAGGTACACCAACAGCTTGAGGGGTCTTAGCTAATTAATTACAGCCGCTCGGGTTGATCGATCAGGTTAAGCTACGCTGGCCACGGTTGGTCCGTGAATGGGTGACCATCTTCACATACAAAGACCCCTTGGTGCCCCGGGAAGCACGTTAAGCCGTTGGTCCCGGCTGTCGTTTGTGGAACTTTGACATTCGTTACGGGCCATCAGAAGCCCGAAAGTGTGACAGCCAGTCGACAGTGTTACCAAGGGGTATAAATTGTTTTACCCAGTAAATGGGTTGTAGTGGTCACATAGGCAGTCGCTCCATGTAAAATACTGGTATTCAGCTGCATCCGGTTAGACTGGAAGCTGACCTCAACATAGTTGGGAAAAGGCTTGGCTGATGATGATATACGCCAACAGCTCCTATATAATATATCTTAATTACTATAGATCGCAGTAGTCTCGGTCTTACACAGTCGCCAACTGTAGGTTTACAAGCAATCTCAGAAATAAGTGATCACACATAATAATAAACCAAACTAAAGACTAGAACTTAAAAATTATGGGAAAATACTTAAGATTAATAACAAAAAGTGAAAATAAATCACTTTCGTCTTCTACTTCTGGAATCATCGACGCGCATACTGTAACCATGGATTCAGAACGACACCCTATACATTTTTGTAATTAAAATAGATTTTTGTCTATTTTAAGTAATAAATAAAAAACACAAAAGACTCAAATAAGTTCGTACTTCGTAAATCTGCTGTAATCGTAATCACACACCAACTACATAGACTCGAGTCAGATTTTATTAATCGACTACCTAAAAGATGTAATTAATAGATTAATTTGTTATCTACCTAAGTAGGTAACCTCAAAATATCATGATAAGTACCTACCTAGTTCCCTCCTATATCGGCCACAAATTTAACAATCAACAATTAGTTCAATCAGCACTTTCAATCACTAAAACACATTTCAATAAATTTCTTTCACGTTTTACGAATACCCACAAAAAAAATAGTTGACCATATCATAGATAAACGCTGACTGATGCCCCTAGCAGATTGATAAAGTAAAATCAATAAAGTTGGTTGCCTAGCAACCATCCAAACAACTGCATGACTTTATTGTGATACGTCAAATTAATTTTAATAATAGTGTCGGTGATTGTGCTGGTTATCACTTTTGTTAAGTAATTGCTATAATAATCACTGTTGGCTATAAATGGGTCCCATTTGACACTAGATGTTTATTGCTTTTGATTATGTTTTATGTTTGTCATTGGTATTTGTGCCACGGTTAAACACGACGGACGTGGCGTAGTATGTCTTTTTTTTTTCTTAATTCTTTCATTTTGACAGTTCAATAACATTCATTGCATTATTTACGTTGTTGAACTGTTGAACAGACAAATTCGAACATATAAACCAATGGATTACCAATATCCTTTAAAATGATTCAGATTGTGATTGATAGTGTGTTACGCAGTAATACCTAAAGGGGCTTTGTATCTAAATATGTATGGGGTCCGTTTTACCCAAAGACTATATTCTCTATGGTTTTACCCAACCGCGGCGAAGCACTAAAGCAGGGAATTGTGTGTGTTTTTTTTACAAAATAAATAAATAGCATCCTAATTCGGGAAATTTAGCTTTCATTGTCATTTTACTAAGAGGAATCAAGAACGAACGAAGCGAGCTCGAAAATTGGAGCATCTTGACTCGGACAGGTTAGATTTTCTGTGTGATTTTAGTAAATCAATGCTAGAGCTTGAAAACTGGACTGCGCCTGTAGCTTGAAGCGGGAGATATTATATAGTGCGCAAGTGTGTGCGTAAACACAGGTGCACTCTCTCTTCCCTCACTCTCATAGTGCGATAGGACAGCAATTCGACACGACCGGAGAGAGATCAGGCGCAGGGCAAACGGCTTAACGTGTTTTTCGAGGCCCCCTTGCCCCCCCTTGCCTTGTCTTGCCTTGGTATCACACTGCCAACTTCCAAATTCCGGGCTTTTTTCAGTTTCAGGCGAAATTTTTCAGTTACAGAACTGAAAAATTTCTAATGCAAAAACCCAATAACACTTAGAAGACACAATAACACACGTACGTGTGTTACCTTCCTACCAGTATCTTTGACCAATTTTGGACTTTGTCAAATTAAACTTGTTACTTGTCAACATGTCGTCATAACCTAGAGTACGTATTATGTCTCAGACGCTTCTTGGTTATTCTGACAAAGTTCTAAATTACGATTTTCATTCGCCATCTATACCTAACATAATAACAGCTATTTATCTGCCTCAAAAAATACGGTCCAACAAAAAAGTCCTCTTAAAAACGGCTATAATAAAAAATCACTTAGCCCATAACTCAAATGATCACCAGCGGCCACTATAAGTTGGTTAAAATGAGCGTTACAAACATCTTCTCACAAACAGCACTCGGACATAAGCACTGCAATAAAAATTATATACGTGGCCATTTAGAGATGAAACTGTGCATCCTTGGCTAAGGGCCAATACAATTATATAGTCGGTAAGTGGACTGGGCTAAATAGACCTTGTAGATTATCGCTGAAGGATGGAGTTAACAGTTTAGGATTAAACATTTCTGTTTTTAATTTTGAATTTGTAATCAACACTTCATTCAACAGGACAAGCTTTTTGATAGCTTACGGTCAATACGAGTCAATCCAATACATTTTTGACTTTTCTATCATCGTTATCGCTGATAGAATTGCACTTTGTCTGATTGGCGTTCAATGGTTCACATTTTCATTTGTAGATGAAAAACAAAGTTATTGTCCGCTCTTATCAAACAACACCATCATCACCGCCATCACCTCATGACCTTCACCATCCATTCTTTCTCCTTCACCACCACAACTTCTCCCATAAAACGAGGCACTGACCCACCCACCTTACACCTTTCCTTGTTTTCGCATCACCTGTGTACCTATTTAACTGTTCTATTTTTCTTATCTGTATACATAAATGGGTAAATAAATAATCAAACAAAATCTGGTAACCGTCTAGTTTTTTTCACGCCAAACTTACTAACCGATCCAACATGGGCTCAGTTTCCTCCTGATTTTCATAATACCTCCCGTTCTACCCTATCCAAAGCGATAAATACGGACCCACAGTAAGATTATATTGGCCTCAAGCCAATTTTAATTTCGCATAGAGTGTTGCACGTATATTTGGAGGAGATATTGCCATGTTCACTTGTAAATATTCACGTTTGAGTTCAATTTTGCTCTTTATATCTGAGATTATGCGGGGAAATTGAGAATGTTAAGAAATTGGAGTGGGATATGGCAGTGAATGTGTTTTTTATTCGGTCGGGTTATGTAGATCGGGAATATAAATTGTGAGTGCATTCAGAACGTTGGCTTTTGCTACTTTTGGGATGAAAAGAACTCTTCTAATATCTATGCTGACGCGGGAATGGAGTGAGCTGGCGCAAGGATTAACTGTTTTATATTCTTTCTACAACTAGGCCACGTGGAATACTTTTCGGTTTACCTTTTTTTAAATAAAATACATACATAAACCCACACTTTCTTCCCGTAAGAGGTGATCAGAAACTACAGAACACAGCCTGCTACGATTCTTACATACTCCTTTTACTTCGTTTACGTTCAATATACATTTGGTCATGTATGCACACCGGTTACTATGCACCTGACCATTCTGAAGACCATCACCAACCTTCCTTCCAAGTCGTCCTCTTCTGGCGCTTCCAGTTACACCTGCCTTGTAAATACCTTTGTAAGTCGCTTTTCCCTTATCCTCTGAACATGACATAACCATCTAAGGATATTTATCTCACACATGCTCCACAAGGAACGCATTTCCACAGCATTTATAATAGGATTAATTGTTTGTTGTGAAAGGTGGTCCATTTGTTTATATTGACACTAACCTAGCATTCATCCACAAGAGTCCTGCAGTGAAACTCCTAAGACGGTGATTATCAAATTGCCGTGTCTAGCTATACTGTTTGAAAATTCAAGCCACGAGCAGTCGTATTTCATAATTGTGTGGTCTCAAGTTATAACAGTTTACATATTGAAAAGAAAATGGACGTTATAATCACTGCCATTAGAGTTATTGTCTCAAATGCAGGTTGTGACCGACATACTCTACATTTCAAGGAACTTATGACACTTTGTTTCGTTTTTTTGTGTATTTATTTACTTTACCTTAGCTTTGGGCCTTCATCTATGTTAAACCCAGCTTCTATCAGCAGTTCCACACTATATATGCTAATAATATATTATAAATATGAAAGTCAGTTTATGACAAATGCGTTCACTAACTGGACGGGTCCACTCAATTCTGTGTGGTTCTTTCCTCAAAGGGCCATCTCAGACGTTACCTGCATGGTCTTCGTGGCCGGACTAAGATTATCTCTGGACTTTAAAAGAGACTATTTGACCTCTGAGTTTCTTTCGGTCTTTCTACTCAGAGTCCTCAGTTAGGAAACACCGAACTCATTTACTTATATAGTTAAAACAAAACCAAAAAAAAAACTGACGTGTAAAAGTGTTTTTTAACCAATTTACAGAAATTAACTATCATTTCTATCATCTGTTATCTTTTCTCGCCTAAACCACTGAACCGATCGTTGTGAATCTTAACATGCCTTGGACCTGGAGTAGAACATGGCTACTTTTCATCCTGGATCTTTTTATAAAAAAAACACAAAATACACGCAAACAAAGTCACGGACAAAAGCTAGTCTTCTATAAATCATTCATCTAATTCTCGTACAACATAATTTCGAATGACAAATCCAATTTCCCCCAAAAACAAAGCTATAAATCTTTACTTGCTGCGTTAACAACCTCTATTCCTATTAAGTGTAATGTCAATCTTCCCTGGCAACTCGTCATTAAGGGGGATGGGCTAGGCAGCCCGCGAAATTCAGGTTTTCTTAGGTTTTTTGCAATTTGTAGCGGGTCAGGGTCAGCTTGTATGTTGATTAAAATATGATTCGCGAGCTTAACAAATTTGACTTTACAGAATTATAATCAACAATACAAGAATATTGCTCGCAGAACAGATGGCCGATGGGGCCGAAAGGTTCTGGAGTGGCAACCGTGCACCGGAAAACGTAGCGTTGGAACGCTCACAAGGTGGCCCAACGACCTTGTTAAAGCCGCAGGAACCCGTAGGATGCGAGAAGCACAGAACCGGTCGAAGTGGAGGTGCTTGGGGGAGGCCTATGTCCAGCAGTGGACGTCTTTCGGCTGAAATGATGATGTTGAATCATCAATACAACCCTTTAAGTTCATAATAATCCTATTGAATAACTATAGCAACAAATATCAATCAATAGGATGACATGAACTTACAGGGGTACGTTGATGATTTTAATTATTATAATTCTGAAAATACATGCTTGTTACGCTCTCATATTTGTTTAACATATAACCTAGCACTGTCGTGCAAATTACAAAAAAAGTAAGAAAATTGGAATTTCGCGGGCTAGCTAGAGCATCCCCCTTAATCAAGATACTTTGGATGTAGTACAATGTACTCGTTCAATGAAAAGTGGGTCAAATTCATAAAGCTCATTGCAATGAATAGACGTGTCGATGTAATGCTGTAGTAGATGTGAAGCAGAAAGACAGGTTTGCTCAACTTCCAGATCAGTATCACTTATTTAAGGGATTCGTATAACGGGGCTGCAGGGACAAGGTGAAACCTGAAGGCTAATTCCCGTAATTAAAAACGAATCTCAGCGACAATCAATGTCAAAAACTTGTCAAACATGTAGGGAAATTAGAGGTATTTTTGGGAGATTGAGACTGAGATCAGACGATCAGATTGTGAACGTTCTTAAATTTCGAGAATTGCCCCTCTGTTTAACTTGTGTTAGGGATTCGTACTACACGGTGGCAGGAACCTCGACGTGCAACCTGTCCTCATGAATTCAGTACCTACTTGATTGTGAATGCCTCTAGCGTTGAAATATTTCTTCGGTTATTATAAAAAAAATTGCTATTCCATACATTTTGACCGCGTAGGCAGTTTTCTATGAAACGGTAGATTTTTTTTGATAACCGACGAAATGTTTCTACGATAGAGGGTCTAGAATATTGTGCTGAATTCAAGGTTTCAGTTTGCGCGTCGATGATTGCCACCCTGTATTTGCCAATACTCCTTGTTTCAGTAGAACTATTTTTTGGTCAGAATGTCTCAGATTCTGTACCTGAATGGTAAAACATTAACAACAGTTTACCCATCAGCAAAAAAAAAAAACCGTTTCAGGTAAAATCAAGCAGATCAATCTTTACTGAAACCGTCTTTTGTTTTATTAATACTGAAGTCCGCCTTTTTATGTTATGTATTTTTGTGGTGTACAATAATATATGATCTAAAATAAATAAAAAGAGGGGCTTGTGGCTAAGAAATAACAGCTGCATGGTGCGATCGATCAGGTTAAGCTACGCTTGCCGCGGTTGGTCCGTGGATTGGAAAGCACGTTAAGCCGTTCGTCCCGGCTGTCATTCGTGGATCTTTGACAGCCGTTACGGGTTGACAGAAGCCCGATAGCCTAGCAACCAGTCTTACCAAGAGGTATCGTATTACCCATTATCTGGGTTAACGGCAATAACGCTCTATGTAAGATACTGGTATTCAGCTGCATCCAGTTAGACTGGAAGCTGATAAATAAATAAAAAGTTTAGTAATGCATCCCATACAATATTGTTCCAATTCACTATTTTTGTCTTGCTCCAATTCTATTAGAAATTCTTGCTTGGGTAGGTATAACTGGATAATTTATTGATTCCAATCAATTGTCCTTCTGCCTACAGAGCTAATTATTGGTCTTATTAATGAATTGATCTTAATAATGGAACTCTGTGACCTTGCCTTTTTTCCTCCAACATAACATTAACATTTTGTAGGCTATATAAAATCCAATTAAATAATCCTACTAATATTATAAATGCGAAAGTTAGTAAGAGTGGACGAATGGATGGATGTTTGTTACTCTTTCACGCAAAAACTACTGAACGGATTTGGATGAAATTTGGCACACAGATAGTTTATAATCAAGAATAACACATAAAATACTTTTTGTTGCGATATCCCCACGGGATCGAAATGTATGCGGGTGAAACCATGGGGCGCAGCTAGTAAACTATAAGTACAGAGTCTTCTAAAATATCATGAAATTGTATTTGATCTAAGTGCTGCTATAAAATTGAATCACTGTATTTCTGTCTCAGAGGCCATGACATCATTTCAAAGACTAGGTACATTCAGGCGTCATAAAACTCAATCAATACACCCATTAATACATTTGTCGAGTCGGCAATCTATTTTATTGCTGTCAATTCAAACAATTCTCATCTTTGTCTAAAGGAGTTTGAGTTTAAAATGGCACAGCAGCTGATCTAATAAGATTGATTGTTCTTGAGTAAGTTCAATCAAAATTACGCAAAATAGAGCAGTTCTATTTCCTGGTATATAAAATGAATGGAAGAAAATACTCAAACGCTCGTGTAGTTAATAAAATTGGGGATTTTAGTTTGCGACGACCCATAGAGCAACACAGGCCACCGGTGGCCTGTGTTGTTCTATGGCGACGACCTATCCAAGCTTAGAAATTATTTTTATTTGGTCTTAAGCAAAAAACTAAAAAATATTTACATAATTACAATCATTAGAAATACTACTCCTTTAGTTAGAATTGGCCTCAAATGTCATGATTTCATGAAATATTCATTCAATAGGGTAATGGGTATGAACTAGTTTTATTGATATTTTTTTTATTATAATTCTATAAATAAATATTTGTTAGATCAGTAGGTATACAACATAACACTGACCTGCAAATTATAAAAAACGCAAATAATTTTGGACTTCGCGGGCTACCTTAGCGCATCAATAATTAACTATGTAAAATGAGTGTTTTTTCTATTTTTTTGTAGCTTTGTAAATAATTTTTTGAATGAACACTGAAGTCGCGATGTACTTCGCCACTTACAGTGCCCAAGAAATGTTATCATTGTGTAGGAAGTATCAATTATTACCTAATTAATTAATAAAAATAACAAAATTATATCCTACCTTAAGTAAAACTATTCACAAACTAAAATATACCGTTATTTTCTTTGGTACATATTAAATTAATCCTTAAAAAAATTGATCTTACATTGAGTAAATAATTTTGCAAAAAAAAATGTAGGAAGTTATGTGACACTTTACTTTCCTATTCAATTTACAAAGGCTAACTTATGGCTTTGTATTCACGAAACAAAACAATAACATTGGTGTATAGAACTATATGCTTGGGTTTGCTCTCCTCCCCATCTATTAGTTTTATCTCTAAGTTATGAACACTTGAAGAACCAACGACTTCATTTTACACAATATCAATAAACAAAATCATAATCCCAATTAAACTTCGGACCAACAACCCTTCATAACTCCAAACAGTATCACCGCAGGTGGTCCGATTCACACTCCCGTAGTAGCATAAACCTTGTATTTCCGAGTTACGACATTGCCTAGCACCTGACTGCTATGGCTAAATATCGGGTAGAGCTTCACAGTGCGCAGTGCTGCCCATACATCCTCGTTTGTACTCTAAAGGATACCTGTAATTTCTCACTGCAGGACCTATTAGTTGGCGCACTCTGATTTAAAAACGCTGCGAATTTCAAGGAACTGGCTTGCAGATTATATGCAAAAATAATAAAATTATCTACGATATCTGCTGTTGTATTCTGTAAAAATCTCACCGTGAAAACTTAGGGGAAGTGAGCTTGAATTGAGTTGTCAGTTGTCCATCTGATACTAGGGATTGACACTATTGACAATTCACATCATGCTCACTTCACTTAGGTATGTAAGTTTTCACGGTGAGATTTTTATAGAATAGCATTGCAGTTGTTTCTAAGAGTTGCATTAGAATAACAGAAGGACTTTAGTACCACACAGTATAATTCTACTTCTGAGATGAATCACCTGGGGTCATTGGACATTAACAATAGCCACAGCAGTTACAATGTACCTAATTATTTTAATAAGAATAGATTAATGTATTGAAAATTTGACAGAAACTGAACTGAAACTGTTAAATTTTCCCAATCAACCTTGAACCTTAATGCGTTAGCAATGTAGTTGAAAATCTATTACTATCTACTCTGTTTATATACTCGTATGTGTGTACATAAATGGTAAAATAAATAAATAACTGTTTTTTTTGCGCGCGATCGAATCGTTCAACCTACTGGGTAATACGAAACCCCTTGATAAGACTGGTTGTCAGACTTTCGGGCTTCTGACGACCCGTAACGACTGTCAAAGATCCACAAATGACAGCCGGGACCAACGCCTTAACGTGCTGTCCGAGGCACGGAGGGTTCTTGGTATGTAAAGATGGTCACCTATCCACGGACCAACCGCGGCAAGCGTAGCCTATCCTAATCGATCGACTCGTGCGGCTGTTATTACTTAGCCACAAGCCCCTCTACTAATATTATTCTGCTATGTGGCAATTTTAAATAACAAGAACTATTACAACATACAATTGAGTTCTACACTACATCAAGCTAGCTCGTTATCTCATCACTGAAGTTATAAAAAGAAGTAAGTCACAGAAAGAACCAAAAGCAGCAAAGAAAGATATGAAAATAGTGTCGGTCGTGGCGGAATAAAAGTTTTTCACACTGCCTTCCCTTTAATTAGACGGAGCATCAAAGGGTATCTAGGCGTCCGTTAGAAAGAAGGACACTATAGTATACATACTTGTACAGAAATACTAGTTAGGGTGTCTAGTTTTGTGTCCCTGTAGTATCGTATAAGTTTTACACACAGAAAGAAAGGAAATAACAATATTTTATTTGATACACACAGGAAATACAAATAGTAAAAATAGAGCATTAAAAATTAACAAAGTGACATTAAAAACAACCAAAAATATAAATAAACCGAAACAATTGGTTTTATTTCTGTAAGTAGGTTTGTATGTACACACATTTCACACGTCAATCATATTTTTAAAACTAGATGAGGCCAGTATTTCCTGAAATCCAATAACATTACCCTAATTTTAGGCTCCAGCGCAGTTCTCCAGCTCAGACGTTGAGCAGTCACTGAAAATGTCCATACTTGCATAATATTATATTTTTTTGCTTGTACGATTTCGTCACCTGAAAACCTTCTCATAGAATCACTACAATTATGAAAACACTAACTTCTGCCCGCAACTTTGCGTGAAATTTATTTTTCTCCAATCCACCCCGTTGCATCGCATCGCCTGATCGCGCTAGTAGGTACTTCGTTTTCGCTTCGCGTCCATTCTGATTTTTTTTCTTTTTCCTCGGCTCCTCAGGGTCATAGCGTGATGTTAAACAACCATTCTCAAGTAATGGGCTACCAAATGAAAAAAAAAGAACATTTTCTTATCCGACTGGTATTTACAGAGATTCAAACAAACAAACCCTTCAGCCCATCCCCATCCCCATCCCCATCCCATCCCCATTCCCATCTATAATTCTAATAATAAATTATTAGAATTATAGATGCGAATGTACTTATAGATACGAGCTTAATCGAAATATTATATGTATACCTACATAAAATCCCAACAGATTATTCCACTCCACTTCGGATTAACCAAATACCTTTGAAGTATATTAGAAATCACTGAAAGGCACATCACATTAAGACAAATCTTTGTGCTAATGAAATCGCCCGTTTTATATACACAGGGATTTTCCAGCGTTGTGAATTTTTGCGTTAGCATAAACCGCGAGACAAACGCGGCGTTTATTCCGCACCAGTGCGCGCGAGCCTTAGCCACCCGTCCCGCCGCCGGCGATTAACGAGAAGCGACTAGAGCTAGTAACTAAGAACGAGTTGGCGAGCAACAAGCAGCGAGTGGGCGACAACGAGGAGCGATTACTCGCTGGTGTGCGTATGTGCCAAGCGTTAGTGTCTCAGCGAGTGTTCTGCCTGCCAAGCGAGCATCGCTGAGCCAGTACACTCTTTCTTCATTCATTTCTTCATTTATTATTTAAATGTCGCAGCATCATGCTGAGATAATAGGACTTTCGGTCTCGTTTTTATTTTTCTTATTTTTTTTTTTTATAACTTGATTTTTTATTTTTGACAATGCTTAGTCTGGTGATCTTTCTGTACAAGTTGCAATAAATAATTTTTCTTTTTTTTTTCTTTCATAGATTTTATCGCTGCAACAAACGAGCACTGGTGGCGCTGGCGGCGTAACCAGTCGACGTGTGTACTGCTAGGTTATGTTGAATGCAGAAGGATTTTGGGCAGATGCAACCCGATTCATTCATTGCGTAGAAATGGACTCTCCGTGGCCAGTCAGTGATCAACTAAAGCGGAGTTTTGGGGCACGTCTACATACATGGCAAAAAAAAAAAAAAAAAACTATACTCTTATCTCTCAAAATACAGTGCTATGTGGTGAATCCTGGGTGATACCATATATTATGTAGGATGTTCGAGCGGCTGAGACACCACGTGTCGCTGCTGATCCGTCATCTGCTGGTCCTCTATTATGGGCGTGTACTTGCAGGTGTTTGGAAAATAATACTCGCAAAATAATGCACTTAATTTACTCCCAAATATAACAAAGTAACTTAACCATTAAATTGAATGATTCCAACGATTATCACTGATTAAGTCAAATTACTAATAATTGTTAAACTTGCATTTAGAGCCAATGGATTTGTGCTTGCAATTAGTGCCAATGGATCGGTGTTACCCGCCCTAAATTAAAAATACCACTAAATATATAAATTACAAACCACAGGGTAAAAATATTCAATTACAACTTTTAAAAAGCGTTACAATAAATCGACTAAATTATCACGCGCCGTCATATACATGTATCTCTTTCACTAACACCGGACCTATGATCTTTTATATGTTTGTTGAGCGAGAAAATCATCGATAACTAGTCGCGTCCTCGTCGACGGTGGGACAGGTGCCTTACTCTTTTAAGCCTGGTTTCTATTGAAGTAGTGATGTTATTCTTTAGAAGGAATGTGCACTTGTATTTTATGGTCTTGGAAACAGGGTCTTGGGTTTATTAGTATAAAGAACGAGTGTAAGTCACCTGTAGAAAAAAACTCAACGAACTTTCAGACTACAGTCTGAAACGGATACGGTCCTTGAGTTTTATGTCCCTTTCAATCTATTTGCTAGCGTTTGTGTTTTTAGATTGAGTGATTGATATTGGACATCGAGGCACGTGGGCTCAAAGAAGTTTACCTACCAAGGCTTTTCCCACGTCTCATTTAATCAATCTTATTCAAAGTTCAGCTAGTTAATTCCGTGATTTCAGAGACACATCTGGGGTACCTAATATAACGACATAATTATTGATATATGATTTTATTTCTGTAAAATATATGCTTTACGTGTAAAAGTGTTTGTACAAACCTAAGTACAAACACTTTTACACGTCAACCATATTTTAAAAACTGGAAGGTCGGCGTTTTCTATCTGACTCTTAGGTATAATGATGCTAATATGAAATGAGTATATATGACCAATGAATATACAAGGGGAAGTTGGAAAGTGGCGCCAGTGAATGAAAATTTTAAGGAACATCGTTTGCTTTGGTATTGCCATGTGATGAGGAGGGAGGAAAAACATGTTGTGACTAAAAGAGTAATGAATATAAATGTTGATGGATGAAGAGGGAGAAGGCCTAAGAAAAGTTGGATGGAATGTGTAAGGATATGAAAGAGATGGAAGTGAATGATAGCGTGACGGTTGACAGGGGAGAATGGAAGAAGAAAACATGTTGCTCCGACCCCAAGTAACATGGGACAAGTGCAGGAAAATTATGTAAACGTAATATTATGTATATTGTGTGTGATATCTTTTTATCATGTTTTGTGACTCTAATTCCTTCGATAATCCCTTACTAGCATCATCATTCTCCTGTCCTCATCACAATTTATTTGGGGTCGACGCAACATGTGTTTTTCTTCCATACTTCCATTAGTCGTCATCTCGGTAGTCACTCCCTTTTTTAACCATATCATCATTCACACAGTCCATCCATCGTTTCTTTGGTCTTCCTCTACTCTTATGGCCACCGACATCCACACTCAAAACTTTCCTCTCGACATTTTCCTCAATCCTTCACTGGCATATAGACTACTGAAGATTTTTTTCAACCCTTTACTTCAATGGGACCATGCCTTTATAACCAGCGTTATGACTTACGGCCAAACCGCACGCCCCTCATGAAATATGCGTTTGAAATACGCGCCCTTTACAAGAACTACTGAATATTAAATGTGTTAGTTTTACAATGGAAGTATAAACTAGCGGTTGCCTTCGGTTTCACTCGCATCCTGGAAAACCTTTTTCATTTACACGGAAAAAAAGTAACTTGGTATCTATATTTTTAATAAAATTTGAGACAAAGAACCTAAAAAGTGGGCTCATGACTTAATACTAACAGCCACACGGGTTGATCCAAAGTCAAGCAACGCTTGTCGTGGTCGGTTGGTGAATGAGGTGAGCATCCATTACATATTGAGACCCCTGTAGATCTTTGACGGTCGTTAAGGGTAGTCAGAAGCACAAAAAGGTTCAGACTTTTTGTGCTTCTGACCTCCACTAGTAAGACTGGTTATGAAAGAAAGAAAGAAAAAGTATTTATTGCGACTCGTACAGAAAGATCATAAAACTAAACTAAACACAATCAAAAATAAAAAATAAAACAAATTATATACCTACAAAAAAAAAGTAACAAAACCAAATTATATAAAAAAGAAGTAACAAAAAGAAAAATGAAACAAAAAGTCCTGTACGAGGCCAAAAGGCTCCTATCTCAGCATTATGCTACGTTATCAGAACCAGTCTTACTAGTGGAGGTCAGATAGGAAGTCGCTCCATGTGAAATACTGGCATTCCGCTGCATCTGGTTAGACTGGAAGCCGACCCCAACAAAGTGGGGTAAAGGCTGGGCAGATTGAATGAGAACACCTGTATCTCAAATTTTATTTAAATCTGTTCAGCCGTATAAGCGTGTTTAAGTAACAAACCAAACCTTCACATTTACTATATTACTTACTTTCGCCCGCGGCTTCGTTCGCTTTGAGGTCGTAAATTATCCCGTGGGATCGTAGGTACTGCCGGGACAAAAAGTATCCTGTCCTAACCCAGGTCATGATCTATGTGATAGCGCATGGCGAGCTGATACCAGTTAGGGGTATGGGAATATAAATAGGATGCAAGTATCTCCAGGGCCCCCGACTCATGATAGTAGAAAGAACAGTGGGGTTTTAGACGGTGGGAGTCTGGCATAACCGGGTTCTGAAAATGATTGCTGACAGAGTGGACTATCCATATATGACTCACTGCTGTCAGTTACATGTGCCATCGTACCGTGTTGTAGTTGTAAGGACATTGTTACTAACCCTATTAATATGAGTCTTCGCTCGAATTAAAGTTTTTGAATAACCCTCCGTTTGCCCCAGATGAAGGGTCTCAATGAGGATTTCCATAAGAAAAAAAAGAGATCATGGTCGAACCGTGCGCCAAACACCCAAATTCGTTCCGCTGTTAATGCGTGAAAAGGTAACAGACAGAAAGAGGGATTTACTTACGCATATTTCATTATGTATACACCGTTAAATTTTGATCGTTTTAATCCATAAAAGGGATCATTGTATTCATCATTATGAAGAACTTTTACTAAGGGACCAACCCTGAAATCGTGAAAAAGAAAATCAGTTGATCCATACATTATGTCGAGTTATGCGAACTTACACCTATGGATCTACTGATTTTTTTGACAAAACTTTTTTACAGTCCGTTCAACCGATTTTAATTTCTATTCCGTAGACATAAGGATGGCATTAAAAGCAAAAAAGTGTTTACAATACCAACTATTTACTGCAGCTGCCATTTGTCGTGCCATCAATGCAATAGAAGTCAAAATCGGTTGAACGGATTGTAAAAAAGTTTTATTGAAATGTCTAATCTTATTCCGAATGGAATAAAATTGGATTTGACGCTAGGACTCTTAGGAGAAAAGGAGAAAAGTAAGAAAGAACGCTAAGCGAAAACGAAGTAATAGTGCGGGTAGGCGATGCGATGCGACGAGGTGGGTCGGTGGGAACTATACATTTTACGCAGACGACGTCGTGTGCAGAAGCTAGTTTCATAATATAGTAAGGATATAATACTAGTCTGGATCTGGATAAAGGAGTAGGTGATAAAGCTATCAGTTTATGAGGCTACGATCTGTTGCGGTTTGTGATTCATGTCTATGGATGAAGGTGTTGTGTTTGCAAAGAGGTCGGTTAAGCTATGATCCTCTGTTGTCATGAATCAGAATTTAAGATTTGAATATAAACAGTTGAAGTTAAGAGTGTTGGCTTCGGAATTTAAATGCTTGAGCGTTCTAGTACATTGATTTAAATCGTTCTGGGGCCGTATTATGGCGTTGCAATGCCATCACGATTCCAGTGCGAGAGAGAGACGGAGCTATACATGACCGATAACACCATCCCTTTTTCAGACTGGACTATGTTGAAGTCGGCTTCCAGTCTAACCGGATGCAGCTGAGCACCAGTGTTTTAGATGGAGCGACTGAATATCTGACCTCCACAACCCAGTGACTGGGTAACACGATACCCCTTGGTAAGACTGGTTGTCAGACTTTCGGACTTCTGATGACCCGTAACGACTGTCAAAGATCCAAAACTACAGCCGGAACCAACGGCTTTACCCGCATAAGTAACGTTCCTGAGGGAATATCGGGATAAAAATATCCTATATTATGTTAATCCTGGTTATAAACCATCTGTGTGCCAAATTTCATCCAAATCTGTTCCGTAGTTTTTGCGTGAAAGAGTAACAAATATCCATCCATCCTTCCATCAATAATATAATATTAGTAGGATTTTTAAATGCATAATTATTCATTAGCTACTAAATTAGAATTCCACCTTACATTTTTATCCCAACTACAAATAGTTCTACCTACCGAAAGTACTGGAATATTGCCAAAGGCAGCACATTTAGCAGTAGGTTGGCGATCGAGTGTGGTGTTATTAAGTACACAGGCAATTTCTGTTGGTATCGAGAAGATGTGTATCGAAGATGGTGATGGTTACTTTGGCCTATAAAAGTAGTCTAGATAGATATACAATAATAGCATAATCAGCCCACAATGTTCCCACTGCTGGGACACAGACCTCCTCTCGTCGAGATGGAGTGGGCTGTAATCTACCACGCGGGCCCAGAGGGCGGTGCGGGTTGGTAGATGTCGTATGTCTTCGAATTTTTTGATTCTAGGAAATGTCCTAGAACCAAATAGAAAACATCGTGATGTTTTCCTTCACCGTTTTGAGAGCAGTGGTCTCTTTTGGCAGTGGTAATGAAATTATTTACACAAAGTAAAGCGCCTGTCTGGGTTCGAACCCATGACCTACAATCCGTAAGTCGAGGCTGTTACCACTGAGCCACCACTGCTCCGGATATTAGGTAGCAGAATTAATAACATAAAATAATTAACTTTCCTTTAGTTTATGTGCATAGTTTCTCTTTGAATAATTAAAACTGACCGTCAACTTTGAGGACCTGGCGGTGGTAGTTATCTTTTTCTAGCAAAAAGACAAGTCAAAGTTGAGGAATATATAATAAGGATACTTTGGAAGTATGCCTCTTTAAGATATAAATGATAAAAATAAAGACACCTAGAAAAAACTGTATCAAGTAGAGATGTGTGATGTGATGTGTGGTGTGTGTGTGTGTTGATGGTCAATTTTCATTGTTTTTTTTTTCATTTTCAGTTTCATTACAGTTTCATTATTTACAAATTGAGATTTGGCTAAGAGTCCGATAACAAACATTGTCATCGTCATCGTCATCATATTTCAGCCGAAAGACGTCCACTGCTGGATATAGGCCTCGCCCAAGCACCGCCATCGCCACTTCGACTGGTTCTGTGCTTCCCGCATCCAGCGGAAAATGTCATTCATGATAAATGATTTATTTTCTGTAAGTCGGTTTGTACAAACACTTTTACAGGTCAATCATATTTTTTTTAAACTTGTAGATGAGTTCGGCGTTTCCTATCTGACTACTCTGAGAAGAAAGGCCGAAACAAACTCAGTGGTCACAGTCTCTTTTAAAGTTCAGACTTAATCTTGGTCAGATCATTACTTTAGTTTATTACGATAGACTCCAAAATACGGGAGTAGCAAATACTGGTAATAGGTAAGGGCATTCGTTATGTATAAGTAAAAACCATTTGATTTGTCATCGAGTAACATAGTCTGCAATAACCAGAAAGTCTATGTAGAATCAAAAGCAATATCATCATTGAAAGGCGAGAAAAATAAAAGAAGTTTCACTCCCAATTATTCTTTTTAGCGCGTCAATGGCAATTATTTATTTATTTATATATACTTTATTGTACACCACAAAAAACATAGCATAAAAAATACATGAAATACTACAAAATATACAATGGACGGCCTTATCGCATTACTGTGATCTCTTTCAGGCAACCTTAGAATGGACAGTGATTTTCCTGGACATAAAAGTGGACTGTCGTTGGTGCAAATATTATGTATACAATACACTAAAATAGAGCTAGCTACGAGATAGAGAAAACACTAAAATAGAGCTAGTTATGCTGAGCGATGGCCGTTTTGCGTGAATGTGACGTATGTTTACCCCCTACTTTTTTTTGTGTGTTTGTTCTTTTTTTTTATGCGTCATGTTTGCCGCAAATAAATGTATTTTCTTTCTTTCTTTTCTTTCTTCTTTAGATACACAAATATATACATATCCAAAATTATAGATACATAAATACGCAATCTAAAGTCTTGGCCCAGAATTCGGCTAAATCTTTGGTGCCATCACAAGCGTCTATCAGTTCCTGTAACGTGCAGCTAACAGGATACGCAGCCATGATATTAAGTGTCCCATCGCTTGTGGAACAGCATCACTGTAGGAACTAAAGGTAGAAATAATGCTAAAAATGCTAAATGCAATGTTCCCCGCGCCACACGTACAGTGTAGCCGGCAGTCGTCTTCCAAGAGCCGTATCAACAACTTGTGTTCTGAACAGGTTATGTAAAAACGTCACTGTGCTAATTACTAGCCAATAGACTTTGTACCAGGCACTGGCATTTTATTTACAACCTTCTCGAACCACGACATCAAAGGTTCCAACAACCACATTTACACTTCAAGGCGAAGTCGCCTATAAATCTCCGGCTGACGGGTGGACAGGTGGCTGGAGAGGTGGTTGTTTAAAATGTATAATTAGAAGGTACCTAAAGATAATGAAGGCAGTGATTATCTGATCTTCTACACCGTCACCTGACCAACTCGTTTACGCAATATGACAAAATCTTCAACTACCTAACCATCTATAAAACAAAACTGGAATCAATTTTCCCACCGTGAAATAAGTTCTTAACAAAGCGTTTTACAAGCACTCTTACCGAAAATAGTCTAGGAATTGAGAAAAGGCCGGCGAGCATATGTCGCGGGCCATTGGCATCTTTCCACTGGTTTTGCTACTCTCCCGCCGTGGATGCGCCACCTTCGCGGCTTCGGGAAGCTTCGGACTTTTTCGGCTGTTCGATGTACATTGCTCGTTTGTTATTTCAGCTCCGAAAGCGTTTGGAAGCGCTCTTGTTCCTGGAACCAAAAGTATTGTAGTGTTTAGACATTAAATGGCAGTATGATTATCGATCCTCCATCATAGAAATTTAGATTTTGATGCTCAAAAATTTGATGTGAAATATTAATCCATTTTTATTTTTAAATAGATAGGTAATTTTTTTGCCGTTTTATTTAATTGGATATCTTTATGTTACAGTAATATTATAATTATGAAAAAACCTACATCAAAATTTCTCCGATTTTCTGAAGTAATTGTAATGATTTTCAAGAGTTAACGCTGATTAATTTTAAATACTATTCTTAGCGTAAGTTCTGGATGCCTGTATAATGGACTGATTTTGCTGGATGCATACCTACTACATTTTGGAATATTAGATTAGTTTGACGTAGGCGCTCATGACTGAATAGTAACAGCCGGTCGATTCTGTAAAAATCTCACCGTGATAACTGAATTGAAGTGAGCTTGATGTGAGTGGTCAGTAATGTCAATCCCTAGCATTATTTGGAATGACAGCTCACTCCACGCTCACTTCACCTAAGTTTTCACGGTGAGATGGTTACAGAATCGCACAGCAGCCGCACGGGTCGATCGAAGGATAAGCCACGCTTAACGAGGTCGGTTCGTGGAGGGGTGACCAACCATTACATATCGAGACCCTTCCGTGACACGGAAAGCACGTTGAGCCGTTGGTTTCGACTGTCATACGTAGATCTGTGAGAGTCGTTAGGGGTAATCAGAAGTCTGAAAGTCGGACATCCAGTATTGCCAGGGCGTATCGTGTTACCTAGTAACTGGGTTGTGGAGGTGCAGACCTCCACAACCCAGTGTTTTACATAGAGCGACTGCAGAGTCGCTCTATGTAAAACACTGGTATTCAGCTGCAATCGGGTTGGACTGGAAGCCGACTCCAACATAGTTGGGAAAAGGTTAGATTGAGATTAGTTTGACGTAACTAATTACATTTAAGAGAGATTTTTGGTTGACTCATTTTGGCAGAACTAGGTCCAATTTGATAATTGTTACAGTCTATAGAATGCCATCACCAATCACTGCAAAATAGACACTGATTCCACTATTAATTCGTGAAATTAATTGCGAAAGGTGCCAACTAGAGAATAACCAATCAACGTTAACAGTATTTAGTCCAACATTAATTATGGAGGCTCACCTATCGCTATTCATTGAATGAATCAGTTCAGAATGCAGAACGCATTTCATGTGACATTTCAATATAGATTCGCATTTGAAAATTGATTTGAATAACACTTAAATACCCATTCATGTCCACTTTGTTGGTCGACTGGAATCTGGAAATCTGGCATCACAAAATTAATACTACCAGCTGCTTTTTTTAACGTCTGTACAAAAACAGGGTGTACAAGGTGAACGGAATGAATTTGTTGATAATATCTTGCCATATGTTTTTTCTTGCATGGCAAGAAATTATCAATCAACACACTCGTAGCGACATTGAGGTACTTATTTCGTTCGTCTGATGATCTTTAAAGGGAGGTTTGTTATCTTGACCGGGCGGGGTGTCTCAGCACAGGGGCATTTGTGTACAGAATAGAATTTCAAAGGACAATACTCATATCATAATATGAGTATTGTCCTTTGTAAGCCGCTTTGTTGTCCGCGTCCAGCAGCTAGTATGTAATAAAAATGATGACAAAATATACAGACAAACACACATACAAAATCACCTACGTTCTTAACATAGAATAACCTAGAATTCTCACAAAGCAGTGAATTTTTCCGATATTATATCCGTTCCTGTGTCAAGCAGCAATGTACGACGAACAAAACGAAAGCTTCTCAAGTGAAGATCCGCCACATGCCACAGTACGAGTTAGGTCAAGCAGTAGCCAAATCGATTTGAAGTGCAAGCCTGGGGGCTAGATTCATGTAGCCATTGTGCCAATGCTGTTTAGCTTACCTAAGAATGGTTCGAGCTACTTTTAAAAATAAACTTTGTATCCTTTGTGGGCAGACAATTTGGTTTAGTTCGCGGTCTCCTTTGTTCTTTTCAATTTCAGGAATTTTGTTTTTGTTTTGTTCTTTCATGGAACAGGTTGTGTGTATTTGTTATGGTGAGTTGTTTGTTTAAACATTTTTTGTTCGTTATGCGACAGTTTTGTTTATTTTGTTAATCGTCTCATCATCTGCCTAGCCTTTTCCTAACTAGTGTGTCTTGCAATCTAACTGGATGCAGCTGAATACCAGTATTTTACAAGGAGCGACTGCCTATCTGACCTCCACCAGTCACTGGGTAATACGATTATTTATTATTGAATCAAAGTTTCATCATAATCAGCCTATAATGATCCCACTGCTGGGACACAGGCCTCTTCTCGGTGAGAGGGAGTGGGGCGTAATCCACCACGCGGGCCCAGAACGGCACCCTAATTGCGTAACACACGATTAATCGGAATCAGTTTCATTTTGACAGTTCAACAACATTCATTGCGTTATTTACGTGTTGAGCAGACAAATTTTTCGAACTTATGAAACAATGGATTAGTCATTTGCTTCAAAATGATTCAGATTCCGATTGTTTGTGTGTTACGCAATTGGGGTGCGGGTTGGTAGAGGTCATGTCTTCGAATTTTTGGTTCAAAGAATTTGAATCAAAGTTTGTGTAATCTAAACTGTTTAAAGATTATCCTAGATTCTGAGTTAAAAAGAAATAAACCTGCCTTCTCATGCTAATACTGGCTGGATTCTGCAATTAAACACATCAGTAGCATACACATCTATTAGATCTACCTTTCTCATAGGTACAAACATAATAAATCTTCCCAAGAAGTACCTGAAAAAAAGGCTTTACTGTGCCTATTTTTATTCCCATATCAACATGGAAATATAGCATTATAATGTTCCAAAATACCCAAAAGCGGTAAGGCCGCACATTACATTTAAGGTGCACAATGGAAAAAGGTTGGCATTAAGGCATAACCTAATGGTGTGAGACGGCGGGTATTAGAAAAATGTGTTCAACGCAGAAAACCGCTGAACTGAATGAATATTCAGCCAGAATATCGCGACAATCCAGCCCTAGATCGCACTCATACACCGCAGTATTGTGTAGGAGTGAAAGAGAAAGGTGTTGGTCAGTTAATGCGTTTTGCATTGTTAAAAATCGAACAAAGAGTCAATATTAGACACATTACATAACATGTGTTAGTTAGGATATAGGTAAGGATATATAGAGTTAGGCAGAGGTGTATCTTTAATACTGTCACATTTCACCAATTAAGTTTAAATACCTTATAAAAGGGGGTGAACCTATTGGCCATCAATCAGACACAAATCCTGATTCCAGGCTGTTGCAGGGAAATTCCGTATGGTGAAATCCAATAACACTGCCCAACCTGGGAATCGAACCCGAGACCTCAACAGTAGCGTTTGCGACCACTAGACTTAGGAGGTAGTAAAAAGTAAATATTAAATACTTAATACATAGGTACCTACATACATAAACTCATACCTCCCCATGGGGGTAGGCAGAAACTGCAAAACTCCACGTGCTACGATCCTAGCATGCTCCTGTTGCCTCGTTTACTACTTAAATACATAATGTTATGATTTATATCTAGCAAGAAAAGCATTGTTAGGTATCCTGAGAGTAGTGACGACGTAGCATTAATCGGTTCCTATCAATCACTGTGCTGAATGCTGCAGCTCCGATGCATCAATTTTGAGCTGATAGGTCCGCCGTAATGAAAATGGAGTGCAATTTTGACCGTTTGAGTTCGAATTTAACCGTTTTAACCATTTTGTATAGACAAAGGCGGCCTGGTCTTCTGTGTGCCATTTTCGGTTACTGTACATTTGAGAATTAGGGCATAAATACAAAGACTCGATAGCTGCACTTCTGTCTGAGGAACTTTTCTACTCGCTCTCGATAATTTCCAACTGGAATTAAACAGAAGGGAACCTAACGACTCAATAAGGGACGACGGATAATAGTTCGTTTAAGGTCTGTCTCGTTTAAGGTCTCAGCATTATGCTGAGCGATGGCCGTTTTGCGTGAATGTGACGCATGTTTTCCCCCAACTTGTAATTTTTTTTGGTGTTTGTGTTTTTTTTATGCGTCAGTTTTGCCACAAATAAATGTATTTTCTTCCTTTTCTCTTTAAAAACACAGGCGTAATGTTCTGTTTTTAACCGACTTCTAAAAAAGGAGGAGGTTCTCAATTCGGATGTTTGTATTTTTTTTTATGTTTGTTCGCGTTAACTCCGTCGCTTGCCAACCAATTTGAAAAATTATTTTTTTGTTGGAAAGGGTATACTTCCCAAATGGTTCCATAAATTTTTTATCAAAATCGGACAACCGGTTTTTGAAAAATCAACAAAAATCAAAAAAATTATCACAACTAAAAAGTGAAAAATAAAAACTTTTTTACAAAAAAAAACAACCGACTTCCATAAAAACACTACAAAGTGAAAAATAACTTTAATTTCGGAAGTCGGTGGCGAAAAATGAAATACAAAAACCAAAGACACCGACTTCCGAAATTAAAGTTATTTTTCACTTTGTAGTGTTTTTATGGAAGTCGGTTGTTTTTTTTTGTAAAAAAGTTTTTTAAGTTGTCATTTGACGATTGCTTCCAATAGTTTTTTACAATCAACAACTTTGCATAATCAGCCCATAATGTTCCCACTGCACAGGCCTCCTCTCTGTGGCCATAATCCACTAAGCGGGCCCAGAGCAAGTTGGTAGATGTCACATGTCTTCGAATTTTTGTTACTAGGATAGTTTTCTCACGATGTTTTCTTTTACCGTTTTGAGTGCAGTGGTGATGTAATTACAATACATAAAGTAAAGTACCTGGCTGGGTTTAAAGACAAAGTCAAAGCATTTATTTCAAATAGGCACATAAAAGGCGTCAAAAATTACAGTAAAATAGAATTGATTCTAGTCACCGTTCGATCTTACGACCTACAACTCGTAAGTTGAGGCCGTTTCCACTGGGCAACCACTGGTCCTCCAACTACAAAACGCAACGCATACTCCTTGTGCTTCATTCACGCCTAGTATCGACTGCATCTTCTCTCCAGCCCGTTGTACCCAACCTACCTCCTCCGCTGGGCCAATACTGCTCAAAAACGTCAAGTAACTCTCATAGCTGTGGCGTGCATTGCATATAGGCATATAAGCTGTGCCTACCTCGAATAATCACCATAATCCTGTCAATTACATTTTAGTGTGTGTTAGGAAATAGGAAACTCACTAAATTGTCATACCTAACAAAAAACAAAATCTTTATACAAACACGCGCGCTAGTAGGCAGTCGCCACACGGCCTACTCGGCTCCCGTACTATTCGCACATAGTCATTGGTCATTACTCTTTTAAGTTGATACGACGAAATTAAATTCCTGCCTACCTATTATGAAAACCAATGCACACCACTGTCTTAAAGTACATTCTCAAAGAAGCTTGTAACATTTATATCTATTTATACCAGCCGTCTGTTGTAATAAAGCCTTCCAGCCATAATTGCATCGCTTGGCATCCGGCCTGGTGACCACGGAATGATGTTATTAGCGCATAGGTTTAGCTTTAGACTAGCATTTGGCTTGCTTTTTGGCGACTGTTTGGTCTTAAATAATCTTGTTTTCATTACTGGTTTTATAGTAGGGAATGTAGAATGTTTTGAGGTGCAGATGTAGGTCCAACACCTACATATCATACAGATTTTGATATACCTACATCAGTAATTTACATTGCTATAAATACTTTTATCCTGATTGATTTAAGACAACATAACGGAAATCGTGATAATTATGGTATTAAACATACTGCAGTGGGCACTATCAGATTGATTTGGAAAACTGTTGAAAATTTTATTGTAACTACAAAGAGATAAATAGATTGTTCATCAAATTACGTCAATTTGCCGTATTACGAGCTGTTAAAAAGTGAAATAACGATTTGAATAATATTCACTTAAATCGCCCGTATATTATATCTACGGACAATTTAAGTTGATTTTAAATATAAACAATTAATTCCCCTGATATTATCACCACTTTGTCATAGAGTCAGACATGCTCATTAAATAGAAAAGAACATCCCACTTTTCTCCCTCACACTAATAATTTATAACCAAACACAACTCAAATCTTATCAGCAACACACGTACATATTTCATCCTCACATTACAACTCCTAGCCTTACAGATAACATCTCAACCGTATTCAGAAAAAATCCCGTCTAACTCGAGCCCATGTGTGCGAATGATAAAAATATCACTTCTTGTTTAACGTAACTGTATTCGCAATATGTTCCCGGCCCATATTGCTTTTTACTCATCCATTTTCGTCCTTCTCTATTGTATGAAACTGTCGTGGTGTCTTAAGAAAAGAATAAACCCTGATATCAATTCTGAAAGTGCTTTTTCATTGTTCGGAAGGCCACTTCTCGTAATTTAAAATGTTCAAAATCTAGTCTAATCATTTCAGATTCAGTACATTATTAATTACATGAATTATTCATGTAATTAACAATGTTAAAAATCTAGTCGCAGTCTCATCTCGGCGACAATCAAACTTCAAAAACATGTCAAATATGTAGGGAAATTAGAGGTATTTTCGACAGATTGAGACTGAGATCAGACTGAACGTTCTGGAAATTACGAGAATTACCCCTCAGGACGTAAGATGTTTTTGAATGGCATCGTTTGAAGTCAGTTTACTTTCGTATAGCTGCGGTTTCCTAGAAGAACGGTGCCGCTATGATTATGACGGCCACATTGACGTCTGTCACGAAAATGATGGCAGTGGGATTCGACCATACGGTGTCAAAAAACGCTCTATAGGAAAACACACGAACTTATTTTCATAAATAGCGTTTCAGTGACGTCATGCGCCCGTAAATTGTGGACGCTATGTGGCGGCTACCGCTCTTCTACGATGCTGAAGCTTAAGACCTATTATATTGTTTACCGAGTGTTTCTGTCCTTTCATGCTTATCAGTCTAGTTATTAATAGGCTTTTCTCGACCTTAACGCTGTAACCATAAAAATAACAAACAGGTTGGAGGTCAAAACTAGAAAAAGCCTTAGCTAATTAGCCATGTTAACTACTGACAAGCAAAAACTTTCAATCTACCCAACTTGTTTACCCGAGAAAAATGAAAAACAAACAAACAACATACTATCAACAATAACATTTTTAATTGAGAATTTATCGAGCAAAGCATTTCATTAATTACTGCTACTGCTCACTTTTATGGCGGACAAACAACCACGAAATAGTTAGGTACAGAAGGTCGGCTTGCTACAACAGGGGAAATGCACGCACACATAGACACGCCACACGTACGGCGAGTGCAGGTGCACTCGCGACGCGACTGGCATTTCTTTGAGATCACGGCGTACGAATACGTCGAGCGTAACACACGAGCGGCAGGCATCGACGGCAAAGGCAATTGCAGCCGTCTACACGCGTCGACGGCACCCGTTGACACCGTTCGACACCCACCGTCGACAACGTGCTACTCGTGTATTTGACTAAGGTAAGGTTAGGTAAGGTAAGGCAGTCGCAAACGCGTCTCGACGGCTGCAGTTCCCTGTGCTGTCGACGCGTGTCACTCATGTGTATGAATACTAAGTACACGTAAGTATGCGTCAGTGTGTGCGCCTGTTTTAGCTCGTTGAATGAAGCTTTCCTTCTGTAGGTACCTATTCTGTGTAATAACTGTCGACTGTTTGCAGAGGGGATACTTTTTAAATAAAGATGTCGTCGTATTTGTGTCGTGGTAACAATGACAATAATTAAGTGAGAACACTCTCTGTTCTTCCGTTAAGTCGTGTTTGTGGCTTCAGTGGGATTATTGTGGTGCTCAGACACTTGTTTTTGCGCTTTCTAATCATCCTTAGATTGTTTGACAAGGATGACTTTTGTTTCTTCTTGGGTTTTAACTTCAAGAATTTTCAGTTGCAGCCTGAATTTGTAGGCTCGTTACTTAGGTATAACACTGGCCGCTATTTTAACTTGCTAGGTACAGCTCTGCCTCCCACCCCTTGGGAATATAAGCGTGATATTGTACACAATATCACGCTTATATTCCCAAGGGGTGGGATATAGATGGAAAAAGAAAATTCAGGTAACATTACAATGTTACCTGAATTTTCTTTTTCCATCTATATCGCTTCGTTTCGTCGAGTGGTTGAGCTCCTCAAGTTCCAAGTTGAGCTACACGATTTCTGACTACTTGCACTTACTGGACTGATCAAATCAAATCTGTGCGGTTCTTTCCTCAAAAGACCATTACAGGTACTAATCTACATTGTCATCACATGATCTGACCTGGATTATTTTTGGAATTTAAAAGAGGCCCTGGAGTTTGTTTCGTCACTTCTTCTCAGGGCTATTCAGATAAGAAATGTCGAATCAATCTAGCTTTTTTTTTTCTAATATGACGTGTAAAAATGATTCTGATATCCTATTTACAGAATAAACAATTTCATTTCATTTCGACATAATGTCTTTTCACCTCACAATGTTCGATTCAGACGCCATAATTTATGGTGGTAGTGATCCATCAATATTATTGGTTGCCAGTCTTGGCTCCGTGTTTCCGAGGCTAGTGACAGTAATTGATATACTCACTCCACAATGAGCTGTTATTGTTTTCGTTTACGTGTTGTTGTTTACAGTTCACCGTCACCTACAGACATATACCGGTCTATTCTCACTGTGAAACTATAGGTGAAGCGATCATTGCACCTGATTCCTGAAGCATGATTGACATTATTGACAGCTCACTTCACCTAAGTTTTGACGGTGAGATTTTTACAGAATAGGTCGGCTGCAATACCAGTCGAGGCAACGTAGGTACCTTGTCAACTCACAGAAAAATAAATGTTTTCCGTCTGTCCGTTTCGTGGTGATCTGTGTGCGCGATAAATGAGACCTAACATGATGCCAAAACTCAAATGTCTATGTCTCATATATCTTGAAAAAAATCCGCTGTAACAGATGGACAAAAAACTGGTCTTATAAAGATTCCGTTTAGGTATCCTCATAAGGTCGGTAACCCTAAAAAGACACATGTCTCATGTCCTGTACATCGGGGCTTAAATCCGTTAAAAGGATATAATTATATATACTTTATCCTTTAACTTGGCAGCAGAAACGGACAGAAATAAGAAATATATGTTGTTAGCTTTTTGTATTACAGTCAATATACACAAATCAAGTTTATCTTAACCCGCAGATCAACAGAACTTTCCGCAAAGTCAAAGCCAAGCAAAAACCGTTTGACTTCGAACTCACTTGTTTTGAAAGTATATTCTCGCAATTTAAATTTGTAATAAGCTCCGCATGGTAAAGGAAAACATCCTGGGGAAACTCTTTGTTAATAATACAGTGTCGGGCCAGCTACAGTAACGCCATCTGTTGCCATGGTTATGAACTTAAAGTACAACGCGTAGCGCGAACGTAATTAACATGTAGGTATGTGCAATAATTAATTATTGTTTTGGATGAGTTGTTTGTTTTAGAATAGAATAATTTATTTCGGATAATTAAAATCCATATCTTGTTAGTATATATTAGCAACAATACCTATTAGCTTACAATTATGTTAGTATTGTTAGTACTTACCTATCTATAATTAGACTATTAGAATATTTTTTTTAATTTGGCTCTCAGTATTTTATTCGCACTCGTTATATTTTTCATCATAATATTATTCAAAGAAGTTATAGATAGTGTCAAGTAAAGTAAGCAGGGTAAGTACATAATAATAAGTTTTAGACTATTTATATACAGTTTCGTATAGCATAGCATAAAGCAAAATCAGTCTAATAATGTTCCCACTGCTGGGACACAGGCCTCCCCTCTTCGAGAGGAAGTGGGCCGTGGGTGGGTTTGGGATCTACCACGCGGGCCAAGTCAAGGCGTGGCCAGTATTCGTAAAAAATATCAAAATTAATTATTTTTTATGCTTTATGATAGCTTAATGAGGCCTACTGCCTACCGCTTCGGAGAAAACAGGCATAATGTTATGTTACAAAAACACATATTTGTAACTGTTGTTGAAATACATATTATCTAGAAACTTGTGTTATTCTCCCAGAATAACTTAGTATTTAGGTCCAGCCACAAATTGGTTACCCGTATTTTCGTAAGTACTCACATCAGATCACCGAAACAAAAGAGATGTGCTAAATGCGCGATGCATTTGTATTCTGTGTGTTTTAAAATCAAAAGTCATTTATTCAAATTAGGCTGAGAATCAGCACTTTTTGGACGTCAAAATTACAAAAGACAGTCCCCCAAAAACGCCCGCCCTTCACCACTTCCTAGCGCTATCGCTGGGAAGAAGAAGTTGCGCCACAAACTCCCCAGCAGCACAGCTGTCTGTTCAATTTAAAAAAAATACTTGATTGTATACAATACTAGGTTCCTATGTTCGGTAATTAACATTACAAAACAGAACATAAAATTAAATTATTTGCCATAATATGTCAGCTAGCCACGCCAATATACCAACAAATATAATAAAAACTATAGGTAAAAAAGGTGCATTTAGAACTAACAAAGTTACACAAAAAAAAAACCTGTAAGGCCAAAAATACTCATCTCAGCGACATTTAAAAAATAAATATCGCAGCACTGATTCTGATAGGGTCCGCAAATTAAGTGGCATTTTTGAATATGCTAAGTTAGTATTCCATAAGTAGTCGTAGAACACAACAAGGATGAAAAGAGTCTTTGAGAGTCACAAAAAACCGCCGACATTAGGACCCAGCTTAGTTTCCAAAGTCAACATAATAATATCTCCAGTTTCTATGATCCAAGGTCTAAGAAACCTTCCGGGAGGCCAACTGGACCCCTATAATCGTAGGAAGACGGTATATTTGGTTTGCCACGCGAACGACTCCGGCTAGGTCGCCATTAGAAGGGTGGGAACATTTTCTTATTTACCCAGCCAGTCAGTGCGCTCGTGTTAAGGACGGGTCATTTTCAGGTGGTCGGAATTTTGTGGGTCCTGGAAACAATAGAATAGGTATACTTAATATTTACTTTAGTTAATTAAGTACTGCTAATGAGTTACAACGACATTCTGGTCACCTGTAAAACTTATGTTTCATTCTTTAATAAAATTGGCTTTCGTCACTGCAGGATTTTGAATCCGAAACAGAAAATTCGTCGGCTTATTGCAAGAACTCTTTAACTGCAAAAAATCACTAAATACGTTTTTAACTATAGTGGACTTCTTGTGACACATTCTACAAAAGGCAAAAACTCACTAATTTCTCTGTAATATTTCTCCGTAATTATATTTAAGGATATGGGCAAATCAACATAACCACTAACTAAATCGAACTAAAATCCGTTTATCTCAGAATAGTGAATATGTCACTTAGTGACTTCTTGCAATAAGCCGACGTATATCCTTTACACTAATCACTATTTTAGCATAATCAGCCTATACTGTTCCCACTGCTAGGACACAGGCCTCCTCTACGTGAAAGCAAGTGGGCCATAATCCACCACGCGGGCCCGGTGCGGGTTGGTGGACCACTATTTAAACCAGAATTACTCATCCTGGTGTCCTTCGCTATCTGAAAATGCTGAACAAAACTTTTCATCATCATTTTGAAATATCTTCACAGTTGTTTTGGTCGTATCTAAAGCTACAACATTAACGGACAGTTCCAACACCGCTCCGTAACCGAAGAATCACCCGTTAAGTGCTCACTTAAGTTGAGTCGTGTTAAATTACTGACAAGAAAAAAAAGATAAACTCCTCGATTGCAATCTAAGTGTTCTATCTCCATTTTCATTACAGCATAATGATTTTAAGTAGTCGCCTGCTTCTAAAACGCTTGATTTTAACCTGAGATTAAGATTCAAGATAAGATTCGAATCTTTTAAAAGGTGAACCTAGAATATTCCTCGTGCCTTCCGATATTGCGTCAGTATTTTTCGTTAAACGTTTTGTGAGCACCTGCGAGATTTAGAATAATCTGTTAGAGTGTGTGAGTGCTATGAATATTTGAGCAGGCGTTTAGAGCATAATCATTAGTGTCCGACCGAAAGTTCGGTTTCGGTTTCGGTTTCGGCCGAGTTTCGGCCAAAAATCAAGTTTCGGTGGCAGTTTCGGTTTCGGCCAAAATTGGCCGAAACTTTTGCCGAAACCGAAACAGTAGCAATTAGTGATTTGATTTATTAATTAAAAAAAAAAAAAACATTTTGCTATGAGAACTTAATTTGAAAAAATATTATTAATATTTTTTTATATTATCTATATAAATAAAATTCAAAGTCCTGACTGACTGAGACATCAACGCACAGCCTAAACCGCTGGTCCTAGAGACATGAAAATTGGAGAGTGTATTCTTCGTGAAGAGTAGGTATCCACTAAGAAAGGGTTTTTCGAAATTCCACCCCTAAATGGGGGGATTTTGTTTGTATGAAAAATCTTATCCCTTGAGTTAATAAACTTGAAACTTGCACGTAAGTAAATTATGAAGTTGGGCATTTTTTGTTTTTATAAACTTCCCCCTAAAAGGGGATTGGGGGGTTTCAAAGTTTGTATGGAAGAATTTTAGCGCGCGGTCCGTTTTAATCGAAACTCAGTATTTATATCTAAAATTTAAAGGAAAGAATAATGCTTATCAGGGTTTCTCGAAAAAACCTGACGGCCTGAAAAGGGGTAGTCAATTTTACAGGGGAGGAGTTTACAGCGTGGCTTGATTAACTCGAAAATTGGTATAAATAATCTTTGAATCAAGTTATGAACACATTCCAAATAATTTTTCAAAATTCCACCCCTGTGGGGGTGAAAAGCGGGGATACAGTTTATATGAAAAATCTTATTCGTTAGGTTAATAATCTTGAAAATTGGCATGAATACTCGCCTAAGTAAGCAATAAAGTTTATCATTATTAGTTTTTCAAAACTACCCCTCAAAGGGCGATATAGGGGTGTTGAAGTTTGTGTGGAAGAAATTGAATACGCGGTCCGATTAACTCGAAACTCAGTATTGATACTTTCGACAGAAGATAATTAATAACAAGTATGTAAAGTTGTCGAAAATTGACCCTTGACGGGGCAAAAAGGGGTAATTCGGTTTTTAGGGGAGGTTTTGAACTTGAAACTGTATGTTACATTTTCACGCCTAAGCCACTGAACTTCAGATTTGGCAAAGCGATAGATGGCATCCTGGGGAAGCACATACTTTTTATCCTGGTAGCACGTTCCCGTGGGATTCCGACATTCACGCGGGCGAAGCCGCGGGCAGAAGCTAGTATTAAATAAATGATTACAACAAAATTAATATACCTACTGTGTTTCCATTTCATGTCCAAATTAATGCAGAATAATGGGTAAAATGCACCAAATTTCAGTATTTTAAGGAATAACCACGGGAGTTTCGGTTTCGGTTTCGGTTTCGGCCGAAACTGAAGCTACGGCCGAATATTCGGTTTCGGTTTCGGTTTCGGCCTGAAAACCAGTTTCGGTCGGACTCTAATAATCATTGCTAGTTTGGATTTTAATGTATATTCGTTATCATGCGTCCTAATTATTCCTATTCATATTTTATACATTTCTAAATATTTTACCAGTTTGTGTTGGCTATACAATAAATATTACTTCTGGTTACGCATTTCAAACCGAATGTTCAGCTACGATTCATTTACCTATTAAGAAAGTAGGTACACGTTGATATGAAATAAGCTTATCAGAATTTCAAAAGACATCAGCTCATTGACGTACCAACGAACAAAAACAGGCAACTGAAGCCAAGTTCACAAGTGAGCAAAATCTGTAACGCAAAGTGTCGCAGTTTGCAGTTCGGCGGGCGATATTAAACGGGCCCCACATTATCCGGGAGGAATATTCATGAGAAAGCGACCGCATCGCAAACTGAACGCACTGGTCTCGCCCACATATGTAAAATGTACGTGTGCTTAATAAGATCTATACTGTCTATTATTGTGTGGTTTTATTCTGGGAAACCACTGATCGTCGTGACAGGAAAAGAAAATTGTAGGGTGTCCTAGAATTAAGTTTCTAATCATCTTTAAGCATCCTCTGCTGTATAGTTGAAAATTACTGACTGACAATTGTGACATTGAAGTTTCTGTGGACGTCAACCAGCTACTGTGGCCTGTGGGCCTAGCTAATTTTATGTTACGACAACTTGACGCGTTTAAGTCAAGTTATCGTAACGTAATATTAAATGATTTTAAAATTGAAAATACTCATTTCGCAATAATGGGTATTTATTTAGCTTATAGACTTTATTCATATCTATCGGTGATATTCATTGTACTTGTTGCAATGATTTAAACCAAACTACAACAGGGTAGTTGTATTAACGTTCGATTTTACGTTACGTTTACGTTGCGCATTCGTGCAAAAGCCTCAGGTGGAATGTTTTGATTTAAAAATAGACATTGATTTCCTTGTCTTACAAAACATCTCATCAATCTAAACGAATCTTCCCTGCAATACGCCAATGACCTCCCACCTCCTAGGCAGACATATTCTGGAATAAACATAAATATATACAACATTTGTATATCTGTTTACGTCCCAAGAATTCTAAAAAAAAGCTTTCAGCTGTCCACTTACACTACAAGAGTTATCCATATTCCCCACATATCCTAACTGAACTCTTAGGCTTATAATAAAGTCAATAAAGTAAAGTGAAAAAGCCTTAACGAGCAGACGGGAATCAACAAAACCTTTAGACATCATAGCAGGCTCATAAAAATATAGGAACTGTCCGACAACTTTACGTGGACTGCCGCAAAACTCAAAATTACCGAAGTTTACACTGTATGACCTTGAGACAAGGTCGTTGGGCGAATTTCTTGATGGTAAAACTCTTTGGTGATATGTCTAGTGATAAATAAGAGGTCTGACTTTGAGTGATAGTGGGCACATTTACGGGCCCGAAGCGACCCACTCAGATTCCTGTTTGCTTTGTAGAAAATGTCTTTTGCTCTAATAAATTAAGATGGCGAATTATTGTGATGTTTTTGGGTAATTAATGTTCAGTTCTATGGCTACTGTGTTTTAGTTATGTCTCTTTAGGGCAGGACTGTTGGCGTTATTTGTGGGCTGTGCAGATTGGGGGTAGTTTTATAGAAAATGTATGTATTTTGTTATTGCTAGTACCTACTATAATAAGTACTTACCAATCTTATACTGACCAAATAGTATGTGCAAAGACGGAAAAAAAATAACCTTTACATTATGAATTTAATTTTATATGTGTTGCCAATCTACATAAAATAATTTCCAGCCAAGTAACACTTACAAAGTCGTTTCCAAATTATCTGAAATTTGTCGGAAAATCTGTAAACGTGAAATAGGGCAACGTTAATGTAGAACTACTCTGAATTTCATGACATAGATGTTATAAAACATATTCCCTTTGTGACGATCTCTATCAAAAGTGATATTTCGTTTGTCCAAGAACCTGAAATAACTAGAAAGAAGTAACTTCTATATTTGTTTTTTTCTTTTTTTTAATCATAGTATTTATTTCTGTAAAATAAATTATAAGGAAGCAAATAACAACTAATACCTAATTAATTAATAAAAATAACAAAATTAAATCCTAACTAAACTATACAAAAACTAAAATATAGCGTCGAAAAATTCATCCACATCGCTGTCGACTGGTGATGTACCCAAGAGACTAGCGGCATGACCACGTTGTATGGCAATGCTTAACCTCTGGCCAAGGTAAAAGCCAGCTCTCGGGTCACGGGAAGCGGCCGTTTTGAAATTTCCTTAAAAAGAACATGTTTTTCTTTGATTATACGAAAAAATCAAAATCAAAAGTATTTTTTTTTAATTCGGCTGAGTATCAGCACTTTTTGAACCAAGCCCACCCTTCACACTCTATTTAAAAGTCACCGTCATATTACTGCATGAAAATTGAACCACATGCTGTACCATTATGTTTTTAAATGCGAGTTCAGGAAAATCCGGATATTGTTTAACAGACAAAATTAAAACGACAATCGTTTTAATTTTGTCTGTTAAACAATATCCGGATTGGAGTGTGTAAAATAGATATCAAAAAAGTTTTAAGAACATGTTCCTCCCTAATTTCACCACATTTTTAAACACTACAAAACATAGAATTTTCTTACTACAAGAACAACTTAAAAATAAACACACACTACATCATCTTAGCACTTAAATAAGAAGTCTTATAGCGTTAAAAACAGCGACATATACTCTCGCAAGTGGGGCAATGTATCCCATTTAGCTAAACGCTTACACGGAACCACTCCAAGGAAGACGGATCATGATGAATGATACTGAACACCAATTACTTGGAATTTTCTTATCTTAGATCCTGTTTTCTTGTTATAAATTGGTAAGGTTTAAAATGTAGGTTTTTGTGATTAAGTTGCTACAAATGTTTTTAGTCGTAAGAAATGGTTTTTGCTTCAAAATCTTTGGAAACCGGGTGCGAAGATTTTCCAAATCTGCTGCTGTAAGAAATTAATCTGAGGGACAATCTCGTAATTTTGACAACGTTCACAGTCTGAGGGGTAATTCTCGTAATTTTAACAGTCTGATCTCAGTCTCAATCTGTTAAAAATACCTCTAATTTCCCTACATTTTGACATTTGTTTGTCGCCGAGTTAAGACTGCGACTAGATTTTGAACATTTTTAATCACGAGAATTGGCCTTCTCATCTCAGTTTCAATTTGTCAAAAATACCTCTAATTTCCCTACATTTTTTGACATGAGATTGCGACTAGATTTTGAACGTTTTTAACTACGGGAATTGCCTTCAAGGTGTCAAGGTAATCGTTTGTGTGGCCAATGATTTAAAATAATGTAGGATTGTTGGCTGTTAGTGTTTATGTAGTATTTCGATGAATCTGTAAGTGAGATTTTGTAACTGTTCGATGTTAGGTAGTAGTTGTAATTCCAACCCTCAGTGATCACAAATCTGTTCGTCACTCTACATATGCCATGTGGTTACAACCATAACAACCCTGAGGCTATAATAATAAATAATAATATCCCTGGACACGGTGTTTAACGTTGCTCTAGGAAGTGGATTCGAAGGCTGCTAATGATGATAACACGTAGGTAAGGAATGCTTGCCAATCTATATCTTTACTAATAATAATAAAGCTGAATAGTTTGTTTTTTTTTTGTTTGAACACGCTAATCTCTAAAACTGCCTGTCGGATTTAAAAAAATGTTTATGCATTTAGTAGCCCAATTCTTGAAGAAGGCTATAGGCTATTTAGCATCACGCCAGGACTTTAACGAGCCGAGCTAAAAGAAAAAGAGTCAGAAGGAACGCTAAGCGAAAATGAAGAAATAGCGCGGACAGGCGATGCGATGCGACGGGGTGGGTCTGGGGAACAAGAAATTGCACGCGGACAAAGTCGCGGACAGAAACTAGTTTTTTCTTTTTTTGTAAACGTTGCCCCTCAGTAGTAATTACTCCTGTATCGCGGGTGCGTTTACAAACATTTAAACTCACATACACAAATAGCCAGACCCGGAACAACCTGTAGGCAATACAAATATTTGTTCCGTGCGGAAATCGAACCCTCGACACGCAGCGCAGCAGTCGATTGCTCAGCCACTACGCCAACCGTGTCGTCTAGTTCATAAGTAAATTAAAGTAGCCTGGTAAAATAAGCCCTCAAATAGCATTTTCCTTCTAAATCTTGCCCTCTTAAAATACTATTAAATCATTTTACAAAGTAAGACTATTTCCGAAGAATAAAATTCAGGAGTGGTGTCTCCCTAGGGGCTACTAACTCTAGTTTCCTATCTAGCCCTTCCCCCGTTGTATCGCTACTACTTACGCTACTAGTTACTTGCGATCTTCTTGAAGTTAACAAGTGAAGTTCAGCAGGTGATACCCGGGGAACACTTAGCAGAGCTATCAATCTTGAACTCAGGCATTGTGGGGCGTTTAGCCGGGTTGGGGACAAAATAATATAATTTATATAATTGAAGTGTAATTTAGAAAATGAAGATATATATTTATTAGTGATTTACATCTTTATTGCTTATGAATGTATACATAGTAGGTAATTTGGCCAGTGTTCAAGTAATTGGACATCGACGTAGTAAAACTTGACCACTTTCATTTTGTTATGTAATTCAATTCCTTTGTTATCATCATTCTCATCTAAATTTATCATCATTTTCGTCTAGCTTATTTAAAAAAAATAATATGACGTGTAAAAGTAATTCCGATGTCCTACTTGCAGAATAAACAATTTAATTACATTTCATTTGGAAGTCTTCTATCAGTAGGCGTCCTTTATCCAGCTACCTATACGATAGTATAGCACAGTGAAGCCACAGTTTAAATTGGTAGTTAACAGCGTAACTTTCTCTGTGAACCTTGTCATTGTATCACTAGTTTTATTGAATTAATTAATTTTGTTCTATTATTAGTCTAATCAATTAAGTTTTTCACTATTTGTGTAAGTAAGCTTAGCTTACCAAAAAGTGATGTAATTAGCGCTGAAAATATTTGAGGTACCTACAGGTTTATCCTGATTCACGTTGAATCCGATAATTAAAAACCACTTTAGTATAAGACCTTTTGTAAATATGTATTTATGCAATCTCAATAAACAGTTTAAATCTCAAATTGCTTTAACAGTAGATAGCGATTTTATTTTGCCCCTATCAAGAGTCTTTCCAAACACAGTACAGTGACATGAGGCGGATACTCTCTCTGTACCTCGCGTTATTGAACCTATTGCTGTTAACTGTAAAAAGTATAGAAATAAATCAGTTTTATTTTGTCCAGCTCATGCATCTGCTGGACCACAGTGCAGCGACATGAGGCGGATGGTAACTCTCTCTTCACCCCGTGATATTGCACCTAGCATGTTTGTACTTTACAGCAATAACAATTAAATAGTTCCTTTGTACCGAAGTTTTAATTGAAATTGTCGATTACGTTATACATAGAAGAGGGATCAAACTCGTAGGTAGTTTGTGTAAGGATTAATTTTGATCTTGTGTGAACCTTGTTGCTGAGGTAGATTTCAGAAGATTGGGTCTGTTTTTAATGTCTTTACTGAAATACTTAATTATCTTTCTTTCTGCTGGTCAGTAGGGGTCTTTTCTGGGACCACTTCTGCTAAAAAGGTGGAGTAATTAATATTAATTTTTTTCCATGTGTTGATAGAGCTGTTCCGCTTCTGTAGCGCATCAGGGATGTTTGCCGAAGCTCGTGTCGATTTCTTCTACGCTACGATGCGAAAAAGATGCGCTTCTCTGGTGCACTGGGTGCGGGCCAGCCCCAAGATTATTTATACTGCGGTGTATCGCGAGAAGACTGGACTGCTGGTGTGTGAATCGCTGCTGCAAACTTTCCACATCGGTCTTGAGCTTGTAGCAGGGATTCGCATTTACTATACTGCAGTGTTATGTTAAGTTTAGTTTGTTAAGAAATATTGTTAATACCATATTTTAGTCCTTTGTTACTTGTTATTAGATATAACTAAATAAAAATGCATGATACATAACCAAGTAGGTTTAAGCCTTATGAATAAGTAGGTAAAAAACCTGTTCAGGTGGAGATTCATAGACGACTCCGCCTTGGAGTGTAAATGTGGTGCAGTTCCACAAACGATGGGACACTTAATATCGCGTCCTGCGTGTCCTGTCAGCTGCACGTTACAGGAACTGATGGACGCTGGTGATGGTGCCAAACAAGTGGCCGAATTCTGGGCCGAGTCCATTTAGATTGCTATTGACACGCTAAAAAAAAGAAGAACAAGCAGTTTTAAGTATTCATCTAAAGTATCATTATTATCTTCTTGGTATTCGAAATTCCTTATGATTTTTTTTAATATAATGTAAAAGACTACTTCGAAGACAAAGATACTGTATTTTAATTATAGCAAACATTTGTACATTCATTCAATAATATGATAATAATTACACTTAATAAGACATTATTAATTTGCTTGACATTACTGTTATAATTTATTAGTTCAGATTTAATCTAATGTGTAACGAAATTGACTATCTATCTATATTTTCAATGACAATGTACCTAACTTAATAAGAAAACGGAATAAGAATAAATGTGCCATAATGTTCCTAATATATTTGCACACCTCACATGGTTATAATACAGTGTGCCTTATGAACCTTTTGTAACATCCTCTGAACCTGTGATATGCAAATAAATCATTTGATTTTATTGATATAACTTCTAGGTAAAACAACATAATTATATATCTTCTGCCAAACTAGAATGTGTGACCGTTGATGCGATTGCACATATCTAATGAGAACCTTAACTTTTCGGAAATCTTATGGTTTGGTAGCTTCAAAATAGGTCCGAGTTACTGAGAAATCTTATTGGATAATACAAAATAAATTGACAATAATAGCCAGAAATTTACAAGCTCATTGTTCTGCCTAAGCAGGTCTATCGTACAATAAACAAAAACAATCAATTCATCCAAAAAAAAGACATTTACGTCAAAAACAGACCGTTATAAACCCACTTCAGAGCCATATTCAATCGGAAATACAACCCATTTAGTTCACATCAGTACAATAAACACAATAAAATAAAGAAAATGTCCTAACAACTAACCACTGTGTGTTTTTGACGTAAAAGGGAAAGGGGGGAAGGGGGGAGGAGATCGTAAAGTTGTCAGTTCCAGAACGCAGTAAATATTGACCCACTGGGCTGCGATATGAGAACAACGTTATAGTACGAACACGTTATAGTTTTGTGAATACTCGTAACATAAATATTGGGTTTATTGGGTTAGTATAGAATGTAGGGTTGGGCATGTTGGGTTACACTACGTGTAGTGTAACCCAACATAGTGTGTAGTAGAACAACATAGTATTTACGTAGTGTCTCAGATTTTTTAACAGAGCGGCAATTCCTGTATTTGTAGGAACGTTCTAATCTCAGTCTCAATCTGTCAAAAATACTTCTAATTTCCCTACATTTTTGACAAGTTTTTCACATTGATTGTCGCTGGGATAAGATTGAGACTAGATTTTGAACGTTTTTAATTACGAGAATTGGCTTGCAGATAATTTTTGATATTATGTATTGCCTACATAAACATTTTTAGTACAATCTAATTAAATATTCTAATAAATCAAAACTTCTTGACATAATTTTACAATAATTATACTAAAATATTCATGAGTTTCTGATTATAGCATTGCATAGCATTTGGTTTAATTTTTTTTTACTGTTGGCATTTAAAATCTATTATTGTTGGCTGAATTCTCTTTAAATTAATTATATTAACTTGAAATTAGTTATTATCAATTATAACAAGCCATTGTATGTGGCGTGTCTGAACCTCCTTTTGTTTGTCCTCCTTTTGTTGTAAAGTTATAGTTCCCATATTTTGTTCAAGTTACTCAATAACTGTTTAGAGTTAGTTTCAATAATACGTATTTTTAACCGACTTCAAAAAAAGGAGGAGGTTCTCAATTATTTTCCACTTAGTGTATGTTGATAATGTTATAGTAATAACTTCCTATTACTGTTATTTACTTAGCAAGTGAAGGTATACGAATGTGTGTGGGGTAGGTAACAATTAAAAAACAAAAACTTTATTAAAAAAAAAAAACATCTGATTTCCAAAAATTACAAGGTAAAAATAACTTTAATTTCGGAAGTTGGTGGCAAAAAACGAAAATACTAAACCAAAGACACCGACTTCCGAAATCAAAGTTATTTTTCACTTCGTAGTACCTATTACTTTTGGAAGTCATTTTTTTTTTCTTTAATAAAGTTTATTAATAAACGAATATGAACTATCCAAATAAAACTTTCTAATAATATGGAAGTGAATGCAAATTTTTGCCTCCACGAGAAAATCTAATAACAGAATTATTGTTTAACCAGAACCCTGTCCTAAACATGCTCCAACATAGACTGTTTACTTGGGTATTTCGAAATAACATAACTTACCTCGTCGAGTTACTATGAGTTCACGTAGTGACGTCATTCAAATGTTGCCACGTTCTAATGTGAAATGTTTTCTTATTTAAATACGTCTAAGTCTGGGTCTGGTAAAAAGGTGAGCGAAACGTGGGATGTTTATTTATTTAAAAGTACATTATGTTAATTATAAGGCTTATGTTAGTAGAAAAAAGGTGTGGGCTGGTTCGAGGTGGCGCGAGAAAAGAGTTCCTGGAAGGACTTGGGGCCTTTACCCAGTAGCGGGACAGTATATGCTTAACAAAAATCTGCAAAAAAATATTTAAGACAACTTACAACAACTCACAGTACAGATCCATAAACTAGAAAAGAGCTGATAATTATCTTCAAACTGCTGAAAAGATTTTCTTGAATCATAGCAAAGAACACTCTCGGTCAAGTCACCTCTCAAACAAAACAAAATTAGTTCAGCCGTTTGGAAGCTACGATGGCGCAGACATACACAGATCAACGCAACACCCCTTTGTTTCCGTTGGGGGTTGAAATAAATAAATTCTAAAGCCTACAAAAGTTATTGATACATCCTATGTCCTTATCTAACTCATGGTCTACTCATATGCCAAGTTTCATCTGTTCAGCCGTTTTAGCGTGAAAGCGTAACATACAAACATAAAAGAAATCAAATCAAGAAAAAATAAGAAATAATATTATTGAAAAAACAGATCATTATTACACGTATGCTAAGTCCGTAAGGTGCCTCCATCCAGCAGTGGATGCACAAATGTGATGACCTACATTAGTTCTAATACATACACACAACTCCTGGTAAAGCTAGACAGCTAGGCTTTACAACTAGATTAACAATTTAGATTTAGCGTCAGAGCGTCCGTAACAGATTATCAGACTACAACGTACTTGTAGGTAACAACATTTGTATACAGGGCTGGTCATTTTCAATGTACATAGACCGATTGCAAAATAATCTTGATTTTATTGATATGGACTCACCTTTTTGCAATGGGGGTAGCTACAAAATGCATAATCAGCCTTTAATGTTTCTACTGCTGGGATACCAGGAACCCTCACTGTGAGAGAGTGGACATCCACCACGCGGGCCCAGCGCGTGGCGGATGTGACATGTCTTCGAATTTTTGGTTCTGGGAAGTGCCAGTTTCCTCCCGATGTTTTCCTTCAATGTTTTGAGAGCAGTGGTAATGAAATAATTAACACAAAATAAAGTGCCTGCCTAGGTTTGAACCTACGACCTCTGGCTCCTAAGTCGCGGCTGAGTCCACTGGGCCACCACTCCAACAGAGCCTTGTTTCGAGTCCACTTAACTTTATTAATAACTTATTGTTCTCTGCAAGTCATCATAATTGTTCCTTTTCATATGTGTGTCAAATATTTTTTTTATTAATTAAAATAAATGCATCAAGAAACTCATTGTTTTCTCGCTTCCGGGAATCTTTCATGACACAGCCTAGTAGTAGTAACCCACATTATTTTATATGAAGTTAAATCATGTTTATCTTGTACTTGTATGAGATAAAACAATATCTGGCAGTCGGTAATCTTGTATGAAAGTTTTGCGTGCATACGTACATCTTGTTTATTTTCCTCTCACTGAAGGAATCCATGTTTTATTATAATTTTCTGCTACTTTGTAACAGTTTCAATTTTGTAAGTGATATTAGGAAAGTAGTTACTTTTTCTTTGGGAAATTGTTTGAAATTTTGTAATGTGTTTCCTTTGTTTTATTGATAACCTAGCTGCGTCCCGCGGTTTCACCCACATAAGTTTCGATCTCGTGGGAATATCGGGATAAAAAGTATGCTTTATGTTAATGCTGATTATAAACCATCTGTGTGCCAAATTTCATTTAAATCCGTTTAGTAGTTTTTGCTTCAAAGAGTAACAAGCAATCATCCATCCATCCATCCATCCATACAGACTTTCACGTTTATAATACTTAGGGCTAATGGGGAACACCAAAGGAAACGCCGTTATAAGGATTTATATAATACGTTTATTATCCTTTTATATTTATATATTGGAAGGTGTGTTTACTAATATTACGTGAGATGTTAGTAGGATTAGCAGGTCGTTGATAAGCAGTGATTACCTTCTTTTTATTAGACGGTTACGAAGTGATTGTAACCTTTGAGAAAAAATCTTATTAGGCTGTAATAACCTACTATGTTTCTCCTTCGTTTTCTTGATAACGTTATCACTATTAACATTCTAGTGATATTTATTTTAGAAGTTATTTATATCTATGCAAGTATATTCTCATAATATGTATTTGTTTAGTAATATGTATTTTATGTATTTTGTTGTCTCCTTTACTCTTTCATGCGCTGTCTACATCTCTCTATCTATTGTCCTATTGCCGGTATGCTAGTAGAGATTCTTATAAAATAAGCATCACATTTGTACCTATTTTTCTGGTCTGTTTTTTTTTCTTGTCTGTTTATATACATATGTGTGTACACAAAAAAAAATGAAAAAAAAAATTCTATTTCTTGTCCAACATTCTAAACTTATAATCAACTTTGTATCCATTTCTCATAGCGTTAAGGTTCAAACTCCTTGTGATCTCCTTTATTCTTTCAAAGACTTCGTGTATGGTCAGGTTTCCAAGGGTTTTTGTCTTGTCCCTCCGCAGCTGTGGTGGCACCCGGTCCTTTTGTAGGAGTGCCTTTCTGATGTAGTCTGGTAAAACTGTAAACAGAAAGGAAGATTTTTACTAAAGTCGGTGTTTTCTTCTTTCTTAGGTAAGTATTTGTGTGCGAGAAGTTTACATCTACTAATACTAATAGTAAAGCTAAAGAATATGTTTGTTTGAACGCGTTAATCTCTGGAACTACTGGTCGGATTTGAAAAAATATTTTTTCATTTGGTAGCCTCATTCTTGAGGAAGGCTATAGGCTTTAAAATTACTCTAAGACCCTAGGGAACCAAACAAAAAACTCAGAAAGATCAACATAATAACATCGAACATAGTATTTGGAAAAGGAATGCCTTTTCCATAGATAGGAACACCACAGGCCTAAAACAAATGAGCAATAGCATCATTCAGAACCTCTACCTTTTAGAAGTCAGTCAAAAAACAAAGGATAATAAAGTAAATACCTCCATGGACAAAGTCGTACTGTTGTAGCACGACGATTGTGGCCAGTATCAAACAGAGTCGGACCAGCATCGCGCGACCGAACGCGCCGCTATACTGAGTTGAAGTCACACTACACACTTCTTGTAATCCTTTTTCTTTCTATTTATAAACAGGCACTGATGGCCTCGACTTGGTGTTTGAAGTTTCAGACTATTAACGCCAGATTGCCTTACGTTGTTTTTCATCGGCACGAGTTTGCTTCTATTGCGATGGTTCGTCTAAACCATACGTTATCAACGTGGGCGATGACGCCCTCTCGTGGGTGTTTGAGAGTATCAGAGGGACAGTAGGTACAAGGCCCAGAGATATTATATATTATGTATCTTAAGACTTTATAATATTACACGTCTAAATATAATCGTGGCATTACATGTTTCAGACTCGCTCTAAAAAAATGGGGACTCTAGAAAAAAAAAAACTAAAAAAATAAGGTTGAGGACCTATGGTCTAGACTGTTAAGAGCTTACGTCAAGATAGTAATTAAAGTATAGTGAAGAGATAGTTCTTTTGATGTTCAAAAGTGCCTTTAATTTTTTATATTTGAAATATTTTTTTTTTGTCTTTGGTATTCAAACTTTGTAGCGGTGTCATTAGAAGTCTTCTATGATATTTTGGATAAGAAAGAAAATATATTATTTGCGGTAAACATTACGCATAGAAAGAACACAAACACAAAAAAGAACAAGTTAGATAAGATGAAGCTGTAGGTGATATTTTTTAGACTAAGGGCTCATTTCTCAATCATATGATAACTTTATTTAATTAATAATTATAATTTTGTATTTTTAACAGTTCTTCCATACAAAAACTGTCAGACGTCAATTTTATTCCACGAATAAAATTTATCTGTTGGTTGAGAAATCAGCCCTTAATCAAACATATTACCTACTTAGGGCTGATTTTTCAAACCCCAAATAACTTTTATTCGGGGAATAAAATTTAAAAAAATGTTTGACAGTTTTTGTATGAAACAACTATCAACATTTAAAAATTATTCCTCCGATAAAGTTATCTGCCGTTGGAAAAATCAGCCGGGGTCGAATTTATTATTTTTCAAATATCTGGCAAGAATAACTGGACCGAAAAGGTAAGAAAACATGCGAACAGAAGATGAAAGTGATTATCTGCGGCTCAGTTGGCCGAAAATCTAATGAGGGTACGCATTTTTTTCTCTATTATCAGACTAAGCACACAGCTTACTTGCTCAATACATAACATCATCAACATAATCAGTCTATATTATTTCCACTGCTGGGAATAATATAGACTGCTATTGCGAAATGTCACCTAGAAAAATCCAATATTAAGCCCGACCTGGGAATAGAACCCAGGAACTCTAGACCAACGAGGCAGTCTCAATCAAACCAATAAAGATATTTCTAGAAGGACGAAAAGAAATTTAAATCCCAGCGGGGCAATTCTCGTAATTTTAAGAACGTTCACAGTCTGATCTCAGTCTCTATCTGTCAAAAATACCTATAATTTCCCTACATTTTGACAAGCTTTTGACATTTGTTTGTCACCGAGATGAGACTGCGACTAGATTTTGAACGTTTTAAATTACGAGAATTGGCATTCAGGTAACTTTAGAAACGTCTAGTTCCCAGTACACTCTCACCCTAAGCGGTATGTTTGTGATCCAATTCTTTTGTTTTTCAAAACGGACTTTGTTTTCCAAACTAGCGTGTAGTGCTGGACATGTGCGTGAATTCCGGGAACGGGATTAAATGTCCGGGATAACTTTGTTGCGGGAATTGAAACTGCTAACTATTTTTGTTTGTTGGTATCACCAGTACACCAGCGACACCCATTTTGTGTAAAAGTCCGCTGTAACCGTGTGCCTGTGTATGTTAAGGAAGCCTTTGATGATTTTTATCAATACGTTTCCCAGTGTCAAACGTTTACATTTTGTGTGCACATAAATTTAATTAAATTTCAAGGTTTTTTTTTTAAGTTTTCAGGAAAAAGCCTTCGGCAATGATGCATCTTAAAATATGAACATACCAGGCAAGTTTTGTTTGGCAGTATTGTGCAGGAGCATAAGAACAACTAAAGAAGTTTAAGATTTCAAAACCTCCGTCTAAGTTGCGGTTAACAATCTGGCAGACAATTTCATACGGCGCATTTCTGCGCACGCGGAAGGTCATTACTTACAATGATCTGCCGGCCTTTAAACACCCATACTTTCGCAAGTCCTTTTGTTTCCTGGGTTCTTTTCTGTATGACAGATTAAATAAGCTTGTTTCTGTATGACAGATTAAATAAGCTTGTAGATATATAACCCTTAAACAGGAACAAATGTAAACTTACTGTAGTAGACTATATTAGCAAGCTAAACTACAATGAGACCGAAAATCTGTTGTCTATAGCTAAGTAGTTTATAACAATACTCATCCTCCTACACAGATACACTCATTTATGTACACTCTACTCACCGGAGGCCATCATTATACAACTAATTTAAGATTGATTCTCCTACATTTGTCACTTCCTTTTATTTTAATATTATTTTTTGATAGAAAGTAATATAGATATGAATAGAGGTCAAACAAAGTTAATTACTAAGTGTCGCCTTCAACTGGGAAAGAGCGCTGATGTCTGAAATACAGATAAATAAAGATATTTTTTATATAGTTCAGATACAGATGTTCAATATCTGTACATAGTATAAAGTGTATTATAGTGTATCACCATATTATCTAATTGTTTGTATATTTTTGAACAAATAAATTATTATTATTTATTTATACAAAAAAGAATGGTGATGTTTTTAATTAATCTGATGAATAGTGCCTCCCTGGAAGTGACGAAATGAGCGCTTGGAAACGCTTATTATCGATGTACCTACATAATACTCTTAACAGGAGATAAATCCCGGGATTTAATACGAAACGGTACATCACTATCCGTAGCTCTAACTTCTTCACCCACACGATTTGTTTTCAGTGTTTGACTGGGTTCGCGAAATCCGATCTTCACTTCAAAATTTATTTGTACCTACGCAAGTACACGAATGTTTGTTTACTTCTATTCCTTGAATTACATTTCTAACTTGATCTCTAAAATGGAATTTAAGTTGAAAAGATTCCACGTGTAAGATACAGATACTATACCTTGTACAAATAATTACGTAACTATACATCGACGCGCAAACTATAACGATGAATTCAGTACATGATTCTAGACTTTACAGTAAAAAATATTCACCATTATCTAAAAAAACAGCTTTTTAGTCTAAAATCTAAAAAAAACAAAATGTATGGAATCGCTATTTTTTTTAATAATCATCGAAACATTCAGAATCATGCAACTTGCGCGTCGATGTCTGCCATCCTGTACACCTTGAAACCTGTAAAGTTGTCTTACCTCTTTTCGCTCCATGTTAAATACTGGTATACTACTTACATCCGGTGAGACAGGAAGCCGACCCGAATGTTCGGGTCGGCAACCATGCATGTGGTTTGGAAAATGCTGGACAGGTAATGATGGTCGCAAGTCGCCAGCGTGTTCTCTCCCTGTAAAAGGGCTCGAGGGCTAATCGTGCCAGAATATTTTGCTAATTAGATGGTTAAGGAACGGGTTGAACCTTAATTAGACTGGTATTAATAAAGAGTGGGCCATGTTAAGCAAAAGAGGGATTGTAAAAGATATAACACTGAAAAGAAAAACCTCTGGCGTTGATTCGACCAATACTCTTTAGGCTGAGATCTATAAACGTTACTTAGCCCGTCCCTATCTAGCACTTGTACTTGATAGTTCGGGTGAGACGTCATCTCTTAACTGCCAGGGCTTATTTTTAAACTTTTTGAATTGTTTCTTCATGTGTTTTTGTTTTTACATTGTTCTCACATATTTATGCAGCAAGTAGTAATATCTTGATTTGAAAGAGTGTCCTTGGAGGTTCTTGCCCGTTCTTCTCCATAGAGATCTACGTTTTGGAATGGGCAACTAGCTTCAACTTTCTGACTAGCTGACCGACTATTTAATTTTGACTATTCAAAAGGGCCTGTAAATGGTTTGATTGAAATAAATGCTTTGAGTTTTTGAGACCGATGTGTAAAAGTGACAAGAGTAACATTTAACCTTAGAACGTGCTAAGTAATGTTTTCAGATCTCCGGCGAGTGAAACTAGAGACTAGCTTCAACTTTCTGACTAACCGACCGACTATTTAATTTTGACAATTCAAAAGTGCCTGTAAATGGTTTAATTGAAATAAATGATTTGAGTTTGAGTTTGAGATGGTAGGTTTTAATATTATCCTGGCATTGATGATAGAAAGAAGAAGGAAAAAATAAGGAAAATGGTTTATTATGTAAAATTACCTTTTTTTTTTTATTAGTATCTATAACTTGGTGAAAAAAAATTTACAATAATTTGGCAAGTTCAGACATGTGAGACTAATTTATCTCCTGACTCCCAAACTAGGTTTATAGCCTGCGACTTGGGAGTCAGCGATTCCACAACTTATGTTTAGATAAAGTGCATGAATACACCATTAGACTTCTTATGTTACTTATTTACTAATTTACAAAAGCATTAGGAAAAGTAGTAGATATAAGAGAAGAGAAATGTTTGTGTGTGCGTGTGTGTGCGTTCGTGTGTGTGTGAGAGGGTATGTGGCTTCTAAATGTGTCTCAAGTTGCTTAGGATTGGGTGAGAAGCAATTTTTCTTTGTTACATGCCTACATACATAAACTCATGCTTTCTTCTCGTGGGGGTACGCAGAAACTACAGAACGCCAGAACGCCACCTGCTACGACCTTTACATACTGCATAGTCATTGCGTATTACATTATCAGTCACAATGGGTTTGATTTTGACAGTTCAACAACATTCCTTGCGTTATTTATACAGTTGAGCAGACAAATTTTTCGAACATATGAAGCAATGGATTAGCAATATCCTTCAAAATGATTCAGATTGAGATTGATAGTGTGTTACGCAATTAGGGTGCTGTTTCTACTCAGCTTTGTTGTGGTAATGAAAAAACACGTTTAAGCTAAAGTAGACCAAAAATGAAAGCCAGTAAAATTTAATATCATAATCTCCACTTCATATACGAGGTCGTATACGAAGGGGAGTTTATGATATTAAATTTACAAGTAACAACTAATAAAGTTCTAAGCACTGGAAGTTTTCATTTCAGCTCATGATGCAGGAAATAATTCTCATAACATTTTCCAAGTAACTAGTACTTTATCGATTATACGGAGTTGATAACTGAGTCGATAACTACCGTAACCTAGCTCTTGGAGTTAAAAAGGAAGTTTGTACACATCTTAGAGGCGATGTATTGGTACAGTTTGTGAAGTGCAGATGGATGTAGCGATAATGGCCGAATACCTTCTCAAAGCCAACTCTATTTTAATTAAATCAGTGTTAAGAGTCATACTGTCTCTTATCATCTGCGTAGTCTCTTCCCAACTATGCTGAGGTCGCCTTGCAGTCTATCTCAATGCAGCTGAATACCATGCAGTATTTTACATAGAGCGACTGCCTATCTGACCTCCACAACCCAGTTACTGGGTATATAACGATACTCCTCTGTACTGGTTGTTAGGCTAATGAGCTTCTGACTACCCGGATGCAACTCCACAATCCAGTTATTGGATAATACGATACTCCTTAGTGAGTCTGGTTGTCAGATGTTCGGGCTTCTGACGACCCGTAACGATTGTTAAACATACACGAATGACACCCGGGACCAACGGCTTAACGTCATTTCCGAGACACGGAGCGGTCTCGGTATGTAAAGATGGTCACCCATTCACGGTCCAACCGCAGCAAGCGTAGCTTAATCTGATCGATCGATCCGTGTGGCAGTTATTACTTACCCACGAGCCCTTCAAGTCACTGTGTTTCTTACTTTAAAATATTGTTACATAGTTATTTACAAATGGAAAAATCTATAAATATTTATTTATTAAAACTTCATGCACAAATAAAAAAATACTGAACAAAGGCGTACTTAATGCCTGAGGCATTTTCTACCAGTCAACCTTAATAGGGTGATGCAGAGATAGGGATAAATAGCTAGGAAATCACTATAAAATACAAGAAAAACTACTAATACATAGATATACTTTTAGGAGAAAAAATGATCTGTAGAGGAGGAATTATCTGTTGCATACCAGACATGGGAATCAAACCCTAGACACTTGCGCTTGCAACCACTTAAACAAAGAAGCAACAGTCGGCAGCAGCCGTGGACATGTGTACTCTAAGCCTATAAAATCATTGACTAGGTCCTTAGAAAATTCTCTTGTCATATGAAAATGGCGACGTCGACATCAAAAATGATTTATGACGTAATAATAGTTCTCCAGATCGAATTTCGGCCATGGCAGCCAATCTTAACGGAGAGTAACCATCTACGCGAGAGATATTATAGTAACGGCGGCGACCTCTCGCGTCCGGCCCTGGTTCAAGCCATGGTCCGGGGCGAGAGGGAGTGGGAGGCAGTCACCTCCTTCTGCGAAGCAGTCATGCTAGCAAAGGAGGTGGCGGGAAGGCTGAGGGAGAACACCTCCCGCCTCAGCCGCCGCGGGAGACGCTCCGGGCGTCGGGAGCCACGTGACGACTCCCGGCCACCGTAGGCGCGGGCCTGCGGGCGGAGAGTAATGGGTAGCTCACCGCCCGATCAGGACCAGGCCCGTGCCGGACGGCGCGTTGTGTTCCACGCGCACCTCAAAGAGATGTCAGCAGATGACGGGGCCCGATAGGGCCGAAGCCTGCCAGGGCGGCGGGATCGTCCGAAAGGGTTACCGCTGCCCTGGAACAGAAAGGGCTAAGGAAGGAACACGGGTGGGTTTTAGTCAGTAAGAGTCTGACACTCCCTTCCGCTCCACCCAGAGCGGGAGGGGTCATTTGATGATTTCCCATGCTCAAAAAAAAAAAAGACCCTCAGCATTCGCGCTTGCGACCACGAGAACAACGGTGTAGTTGACGTAATACACAAGTGATAAAGCCAGCTAAAGGATGATTTCCATCAAACGGATTTTACAATCTTTAAACGATATTAAATCGTGTACACAGTATTTAAAGTCTATATTACCAACCGCGCCCAGCAGCTTGACTGCGGGCGTCTTTCGTGACACGTGATCGGAGCCGAAAGTATGCTGCGACGTGCGATCGGCTCCGTTTGCCTGTCTTCGAATATGATCGAATCCTTTCGGCATTAGAATACGTCAACAAGGTAGGAATGAAACTATTTGACTAGGAGCAGAATCGGATACGTTCGCAAGCAACGGTATGGAGCCAATCATGTGCATCGACATCCTGACGGACGCAATCGGCTGTCACCGCATCCGTTCGTATCCTTTCCGATCCGATGCGATGCGAACCGTTTGGTGGTAATCATCCTTCAGTTCAATAAAAAATCAAAATTAAAAAGCTTAAACGAAATCCAAAAGTGATTAAAGTTTTCGTAAAGAGGTCGTACCTACCTACCTGCATTATAATATCTATACAAAGACATGGACCAACAAACGAGTGTTCTCCTTTCCTTTGCGCGAGAGAATCATAACGAACGAAGTGCATTGACACCGTTAGACGTCACGACGAACCATTGTTATGGGTGCAGAAGCGATGGCAGTTAACAAACTTGCGCGGGACATCATTATGACAGTTTTATGTGAACGTAGAGTATAGGTGTGGATGTCGGGTAGGAAAAGGTTCAAACCTTTTTAGATGGAATACAAACGTTAAAGCTAATGTAAAATAAATTTTCATCATTATTTAAAATAATAAAACCTTTATTCGGTAGGTACTCGTATATAAATACGGTACAATCTTAAAAAAAAAGCTAGTAATACGTTACATAGGAGCCTTAGGCTCTAGATTTTTACAAATTCCCTGGACCCCACTCTAGGGTTCCCTGGTGGTTCCCTGGTGGTTCCCTGTGTCGTAGGGTCGTCTTTTCCCAAACAAAAAAAAAATTAAATTAGCAGTAAATGTTTAAAGGTCAATTTCAGGATCTCCTAAACTCTAATTAGGCAAACAATCAAAGTATTAACAGAGCAAACCATTTTTCTTAAAAATATTAAGTACAAATATTTTTCATGAAAACATTACCTATCTTCGCTCAGTAAAATCACTGACGAAAAGAAAAGAAAAAATAAATATTCGTCTTAACTCAAAATTACAAAAACAAAGTAGGATTTACCCAATTAAAAACATCAAACGAAAAGACTAACTTAAGTTTAACTTTCCAATAGTTTTCTTTTCAAAATCCAACAGCTAAAATAATTTCACGAAACTTTTAAATGAATATAGTTCCTCACATAATCCCTGAGGAACGTGCAGTCGTATATGTTTCTGCTTTGCAGCGAAACATGTTTCATATTTTGTTCATCTCGCAAACCACACGTAGAACATTATCTATTGAAGGAGAGCCGTCGCAAAAGTGCCTTATGTAACATCTCCCTCAATCATTTGCTTTGCTGCGACACAGAATCGATAAGTTGGGTTGTAAATCATGGCTTCTATGCCTTCTATCCGGCATAATGTTCTTCGGTATGCGTATGGAATTTGGGAATATGTGTAGGTTTGTGCGACACTGTCCTTATAAAATGTACCCAACCACTTTTGTTGTTGGGTACGTTGATTAATTTAATTTAAAAAATATTGTTTATTATTATATTTATTTAGATTAAATAATATTGTTAAGCTTGGCAGATGTCAAGCTTGGTTAACAATATTATGTCATTTCCAAATTCTGATGTTTTGAACGGAAGGCAAGGGTTTATGATGCTGATTAACATCGGTTTGTAAATAATACAATAGAAACTGACTTCAAAACTAAGTAAATAACCAAAACAACAATCTTTCTCTAATAAATAACTGATGAAAGAGAAGAAGGTATACAGCATTCACACTTTAATTAATTTTCCTCCAGTAAGTTTTCTTCTACATATATATTTGTCCCAGTATTCACCTCCATTCTAGCTATAGTTCTTCCACACAATCCATCCATCATTTCTTTAGCCTTCCCCTACTCTTAGCAGCCTATAATATTCCCACTGCTGGGACACAGTCCTTCTGTATGTGAAAGGGAGAGGGCTATAATCCGCCACACAGAGTGGATTGGCAGATGTCACACGTCTTAAATTTTTGGTTCTAGGACTTGCCGATTTTCTCACGATGTTTTATTTCACCATTTTGAGAGCAGTGGTGATGAAATCATTTACACAAAGTAAATTGCCTGTCTGGGTTCGAACCCACGACCTACACTACCTACACACTCGTAAGTAACGGCCATTACCACTGGGCCACCATTACTCCCTTTGTCATTAACCCCACTGAAATAAAGTATCAACTAAAGGAGGGTAATGTGACTGTTACTGGCAGCCTTATATATTTTACTGTCAACAGTACACTTAAGACAATAAATCGGGTATAAAATAAATAAATACCTATGTCTTATGTCAATCCTAAGCAAACCCAGAAGCCTCCACATAGCAAGCAACAACTCATACACCTTACATATCCCAATGAATCATTAGTGTGTCATTGAACGGCTCGATTTCACGTGATTAATGTGCTTAGCAATTATTTACCCCCTAAGGTGATATTGCTGGGGAGGCCCGATATATCGGCTAGTTGGATTGAGTTAGGTTGGCCCTGTGTAGATATGGGTCGCAATTGATGAAGTAATTTTGGGCGAACTCTAGGTTTAGAATATGACTCTATTAGGCTTCCAGCGGTTTCAAATGCTTATAATAATTTATATGTTTACAAAATATTGTAAAATGTTTTAAACTAGCTTAACCGACAAACGTTTACCTTTCATACAAAAATCACTTTCAGCTTAACATGATTTTTCCTATTTTCTAGGCAAGTTTTCCATTTTTTCTCGTCTTAAAAACCTAATTCAGACTATCACAAACATTTTTAAACATAAAGTAGGTAAATCGGTCCAGCCGTTCCCAAGTGATGGGCTTACCAACGAACATTTAATTATTATTTACTAGCAGCGCCACACGGTTTTACCCGCATAAGTTTTGTTTCCGTGGTAATATCGGGATAAAAAGTATCCCATGTGTTAAACCTATAAACTACCTGTGTGTAAAATTTCGTGCAAATCAGTTCAGTAGTTTTTGCGTGAAAGAGTAACTAACATCCATCCATCCATCCATACAAACTTTCACGTTTATAATATTAGTAGGATATAGAAGAGTAGTAACTACGGAGTTTCTTCCCTATTGTACTCTATACGAAACTACCTTTTGGAAGGGGCAACTAGAATCAATTCTATTTTCCTGTAACTTTTTCTTTGTGATTCATGATCAAATGATTCGACTATGAATATTACAAGGTGGCGATAACAATGGGTTCTTTCATCGCCTTCTCGTAAGTTTTGGTAAACATAGCTGACAGATAAGTTCATAATATTCTGTTCCGTGTTATGTGGTAGATAGTGCCTCGGAGATTTAGATCAGGTTTTCGAGCTAACGATATCTAAAGAGAATTTTGCAATAATATAAAAACTACATGCACTTGCATGCACCTAATAATAATATTCTATGCAGAGTAGTACCCATTCAATAAATACAATTAGAGAATAACATTTGTCCATGGGAGTGGACAGAAACCACACTACGCCACCTGCTACGAACTTCCTTTTGTTTATTTTACGTTCATATTTTTGGTCACACACGCACGGCATAAAAAATACAATTAATATGCTAATTTACAAATAACATTACAATCAGCCCAAAAAGCACCAATAAAACAAATTGAACATCACAAAATAGTCAAAGAGCTGACATACAAAAAGCTAACTGTATCCAATCTTGAGTTATTTAACAAAACACGGGTAGAAACGATCTGTCAAAGTCGTGGAGCCTATTCATGCCAAGATAAATACTCGGGGAACGTGATAAGAGAGAGGACTACAAACATTGTACTTCAAACGCCACTATGTTTGCTCTGAAACATTTTTTGTCCCGCTCCCTCTTTGATTAATGCTTTGATACGTCAAAAACATTTATGTAGTCAGTTTTATGGGATGACAAACGGGTGGAGGGAATTTGTATGATATAGTGTCACGATTGATGGGGGAAAGTACGGGAGCGAACGGTTGAGTTGTCAAGTTTGATTGGAAAAGTTAGTTGACGACAAAAAGAAGGGTAGTAATGTTTTTACCTTCCTTCAGTATGGTGGTAACTTGTGATACTTGAGTTTTGAAAGACGAACAGTTGGCCGAGTTTATTACTGCTTTCAAATAAAAAGAAAAAAATTGTATTAAAATATGTCTATTTATTTAATTATTTTATGTTTTTGTCTATTTGTTTTTTCTAGTAAGATCCTTTTTTTTCCAGTGGGGAAATCCTCATGGAACTTCCCGAAACGTCTGTGTCCAATAAGCACCCGTAGGTATTAGCTGGAAACTGAGGGCACCATGCTGCCAGCCATTCCTCCATAACAGGCTTTTTGTGGCGAGCCCCCCCACCTGGGTTGTGCAAGTCAATCCCACCATTCAGCTACTAGGACCTGACGGAGCTAGGTCCTTCGTGGCTCGAATTCCCGAGGAATGAGGCCACCTTCCGCCATATTTTAAGAATAACTACAGAACGCTACTACATTTATTAACTTCCTCTAATAAAACATCTTAGAAAGCTATATCTGAATACAGCTTTTTTTTTAGTTTTTTAGACGAAGTTAACCAATGCTAGATTCAGATGTCATTGGCGCCGATTACCTTGTTCACAAACTAAACTAAATTTAAGATCAGGGGGCCTAAAAAGGCCACTTTGGCAAAATCATAATAGGATTACAATATTAATCATATTAAAAATCGTAAAATGGTCACAAACTGACAATTCATAATATGATCTGTGTGCAATTCATATCGCGCAATTTACCTGTTTGACAGTTTTGTATGGAAATTCGTAAAATGGTCCAGCAATATTTACACCAAATATGATTGATATGAAATGAATTGTAGGTGATTAAACTATGTAGGTATTAGGTGTAACCATTTAACGAAAATTAGAGGAATTGCTAATGATCTGCTGGGAATTCAGGACATGAATAGCTTTTAGAGGTACCTATTGCTTAAAGTGGCCTTTTTAGGCCCCCAGTGCATCTTTTTCTTTCTGTTTCATAAAGAAAAGGACAGAAGATAAATATTAGTTTAATAGAGGATAAGTCTTAACATCATAATTTTAAAATAAAAAGAACGAGACACACTAAGAATCAAGCAACACTTTTACGATCAAAACTTTCTTGACACTCATCTTTGACTCAAGCCTTAGAGCTATAAGTAATAAGCTACAATCATGTGGGAGATTGAAAATTATAACAGAAACAAGTTGATATACGTAAGATCAACTTACTTGGAAGTTAAGCCCGATAAGTAGGTAGCTGTCACGTTTGTAGACTGAAAACTTAGATCAGTTTGCGTTATCGTAGGGTACTTCATGTACTCGGTGTTTGTCTTTGACATTACTGTAGGTGATTAGGGCAATCGCTAATTTATTTGCACTATAGAATAGAATGGAATACTATTTATTATGTACACCATATAAATTATACAGATATATTATAAATAAATAAATTATATAAATACATATAGAAATTTTACAAAGGGTGGCGGTCTTACTGCTAAGAGCGATCTGCACTATATTCAGATCAAAAGCTACTTATGATTCAGTTTTTATTTCCAACTAGCTTTTGCCCGCGACTTCGTCCGCATGAAGCAACTTTCTTACATATTTTTTCCGTAAGAACCATCCTCGTGCTTCAAGGAATATTAAAAAAAAAGAATTAGCGGAATCGGTTCAGCTGTTCTCGAGATTTGCGCTTAGCAACACATTCAGCGATTCATTTTTATATTACAGATTTATTATTTGCCTTCGAAACAAAATAATGTTGAACTACACGTTTTGCAGTTGGGTAAAAAACTCGTGAAACTCATAATCACCCTATAATTTCCCACTGCTGGGACACAGACCTCCTCTTTGCTCACAATTACTTGTATACTGTTTTGAGAGCAGTGGTGATAAAACTAAATACACAAAGTAAAGTGCCTGTCTGGGTATGGACTCGCGTATGTACAATTCATAAGTCGAGACTGGTGAAACAATTGAACATTGATTTCGAAATAAAACTTACTATACAGGGTTATTGGATAAACACCAACAACCTCTTAAGAGGTCATTGTAAAAATAATTATGAACAACTTTTACTATCGGACCAAACAAGAAATTGCGAAAAAAAAACAGCTGTTCCCTACATTTTGACGAGTTAACCGAACATAAATGTAGGGAACAGCTAATTTTTTTTTCGCGATTTCAGGTTTGGTCCAATAGTAAAAGTTGTTCATAATGACAAGTACAATGACCTCTTAAGAGGTTATTGGTGTTTTTCCAATAACCCTGTAGTAGGTCGATCAGATCGACACTAAAATACGACCAGCTAAGTGGCTAAAATGCATGGAAGATGGCAGAAAATTTCTGCTATTAAGTGGAGTATTACTTAATAGCAGCCATTTTCTGCATAGTTCATTTTCTGTATAGTTGAATTAAGAACTTGAGATAATCAAGTTATGGAACAACAAACTAAATGTCATACATAACTAAATTCAAATTCCGTTCCGTCCAAAAACTTATTAGTTACAAGTTGTCGCTCAAAAATCAACTTAGAATACATTTCACTAAAGTTATCTTATCTTATGAGTCCTCATTTCTAATCATAAATTCTCATCGGTTACCTAACTGACGACGTCATTTTCGCAATGCCCTTCCCACCAGCAGGAACCTAATTCTTAGCATTTTTTCCCTGGACAATATTATTAAGTCACCCAAAAATTTGCTCCCAAATAATGAAAAGAACGGTTTCTTCAAAAGCCATAGTGACTTAGTGAGTTCAAAGTAAAGGCTGTGACTTGTGAACGTTACTTTCTTATGCCTCGCCGATTTGTCAATGTCACCGCTCATATTTTATCAACTCGGGGACAATAGTAACTACATTTTGATATCGGCAAGCTCGCCGACTAGTTTTCAAACGTGTGATGGATTGTTCGGGGTCGTATCCATTTTGTCTCTACGTTTTTTCCCCCTTTTTCTTTAGGGAGGAAGTTTTTTTACTGACGTATTGTAGTTGTAAGCAGTTGTGAGTTTATGTGGATTTATTTCCGCTTCTGTGCGGCTGGTGAGACATTATTTATGTATGGGTTTGCGTCGTGTATGGAAATTGTGTAATCTTAGTTTTGGAAGGCATTTGTATTTTATTTTTTGTTGCTACTGCAGAGGCAGAGGTATTGTAATTTTACTCTAGATGCATCGTCTTTACATATATAATAACTCTATGATTATAATAATATAATTATTGTATACAAAATATTTTAAAAGTGACGGTGTTTCTTGCCCATATCCATACGCAACTTCCTTTTGGAAGGGGCGAGTACAATCGATTATATTTTATTGTAAATTTTAAGGTTCTAAGGTAACTCTTATATGGCTATTTGAAATAAATGCTTTTCAGAATGAGGATGCTATAAATAGAGCTATCTGAGTGAAATAAAGTTACAGAGATTACATTAAAACATTTATTATAAAGCTAAGAAAGGTACTTAAGTGACTGTGGAAACTTGATACTTATCAACCGACCTGTCAGAAAATCCAAATCAAAAAGTCATTTATTCAAATTAGGGTGAGAATCATCACTTTTGGAACGTTACATAAGACAGCCCCTTTTCCAGTATGCCATTCACCACTTTCTACTTTTTTAGCTGAAGACGTGGCGTAAAAACTCTCCAGGAACGAACAACACGTCATGAACTCAGCCACCAAATAATACAATAGATTAGAACTACTCATTATGTGCACCATTATAATATAAATTATATATATAAACAATAATATTGATCTACATTAATACGCCAGTACAATATACACGTCTGTGATTGGCTAACTAGTTAACCGCGCCGCCTTAGGTAAGTAGACTTGAACTAAGGGCAAGCTTATCACAACAGTTTGACAGGTCATCGCCTTAGGTGTTTGTTTATTGGCACTCCGATACAGTACAGTCCCGAGCATAAACATTTCACTTACGCAAGATTAAACAGCGATTTTCTCCTAAATAATTGATAGAAATTGTATGATGTTAGAATCTGATTACGACGACGAAATACCTCTTTCGAAAATACTATATTTTCGAATATACTAGGTATTTTCTTAATGAAAATACCTAGTTCGTACCAATATATGAAATAGTTAGCGTGTGAGGGGGTGTGTGTGTTAATGTCTCTGTGTGCGAGGGTGTGTTGTGTGTGTGTCTTAGTGTATGTGTTAAGTTTTTAATCCTGTACGAGTCGCAATAAATACTTTGTCTTTCTTTCTTTCTAAATAGGTATTTTCTTAAGTATATTTGATAGATATTATTATTTCAATTTTGCGTAAATGTAAGGTATTTATGCTCGTGACTATCAGACTACAAGTCCTGGATAGAGACAGGAACATATCTAAGCTAAAACTCGTGCTAACTGATGTTTATAGATGTTGGACTTAGGTACTTGACTAGATAATCAGGGTGTATATTGAAAACTTAATGATTTTTTATACATGGTATTTCAAAGCGCAATGGAGAAGGTACAATAAAAATAAGTAGAAGATTTTCTTTTTAACTAAAAAAGTATCTTAAAATTTAAACAATACCTAAGGATTAAGATTATATTAGCTCAGCTGAAAGAAAAATTTGTTAAATATTGTTGGTACCTATTGCTCGTAGTAACAGATGGCCGATGGGGCCAAAAGTTATGGAGTGGCGACCGCGTACCGGAAGACGTAGCGTTGGAAGGCCTCCCACAAGGTGGACCGACGACCTTGTAAAGGCCGCAGGAACCCATTGGATGCGAGAACCACAGAACTGGTCGAAGTGGAGGTGCTTGGGGGAGGCCTATGTCCAGCAGTGGACGTCTTTCGGCTGAAGGATTTGTGCACAAATCGGTTAGATATTGCTGCTTCAATTAATTTCCTGCCTAACAAAAACTTATTAGTGTTTTGAGCCCAGTACTTTTCCATTATAATAGAAAAACATTAAAAGATACCTATTTTTTACTGTTTCGTTGGTCTAGTGGTCGCAAGCGTTACTGCTGAGCATGAGGTCCTGGGTTCGATTCCCAGGTCGGGCAAAGTGTAATTGGGTATTTCCATCTAATTTATCAGTAGCAGCCCGGAGCCTGGTTTTGTGCCACTTTGATGTCAATACAGGCTCGTCCCCTATTAGATGGGACTTAAACATAACCTACAGTACATGTACTACTCTGTACAGGCACACCTCTGCCTCACCCGTCGGGAAATACAGGTGTGATGTGCAATGTTCTCTATATTTCAAGGCTAAGCCCAAAAGCACCACACCTGTTACAAACAACCTTCTGTTATAATCAAAGTGATAATTTAATCTCATGCTTGTAAATTCCAATTAAGTAAAATAATGAGCCATTTGAAATTTCTAGGTGCTGGCGAAGGTAAGTTAGAGGGTAAATGTAACTTTCGGCCCCCATTTTGTAGTTGTTATGAAGGCAATTATAATTATGTACTAGACCAAAGTTCTAAATAGATATCACACCGTAACTTGTAGTGAGCTCCTGGACTAAATAGGGATACTTTATGCGGGCACGGGTTTGGAACCTAACAAGGGTGAGTGAACTTTTCAATGAAAATAGTTTTGAATTTAATAGGAATAGGGTAGTTTCCTGGGTTAATAATAATATTTAGTCCGTCAGTTAGATTATCGAAAAATAATGGACACGTATTTTTTCTTTTGTCAATCAAACAAAAAATGTCAAAGATAAAGCGTGTCAAATCTTCATATTTTTTTATATTCCATTCACAAAAGAAAAAATACGTTTTCAATATTTTTTGATAATCTAACTGACGGACTAATTAGATTTTTTTAGGAAACTAGCCTATTATGTCGTTATATTAGGTACCCCAGATATGTTTCTGAAATCACGGAATTAACTAGCTGAACTTTGAATAAGATTGATTAAATGAGACGTGGGAAAAGCCTTAGTAGGTAAACATTTTGAGCCCACGTACCTCGATGTCCAATGTCAATCACTCAATCTAAAAACACAAACGCTAGCAAATATATTGAAAGGGACAAAAAACTCAAGGACCGTATCCGTTTCAGACTGTTGAGTTTTTTTCTACAGGTGACCTACACTCGTTCTTTATACTCATAAACCAAGAAGCGAGTAAATTATACTACTGCTTCTGATCGCGTGACATTTCATAATCCCCGTCCCACCCCGTCATATCTTCTATTACTTCGTTTTCGATTAGCTTCCTTTTGACCTCTTTCTTTGTGCTCAGTTCCTAACGGACCTAGCGTGATATTATAGCCTTCCTCAAGAATTCGGCTATCAAATATTTTTTCAAATCCGACCGGTTGTTCCAGAGATTAGCGCGTTCAAATCAACAGACAAAAAAAGACAAACAAACTCTACAGCTTCAGCTTATTATTAGTATAAATTAGTATAGATTTGATAAACTCAAACTCAAAGTATTTATTTCAATTAAACCAATTACAGGCACTTTTGAATTGTCAAGGGGTCGGTCAGTCAGAAAAATGAAGCTAGTTGCCCATTCCAAAGCGTAGTAGGTACCTATGGAGAAGAACGGGCAAGAAATATGACAGGTTATGTAATAGTTATGTGCAAACTATTTTTCATGTACCTACCTACATTTTTACTTATATACGTTTAGTAGTGATTAAGCAGTGTTGTTTTAGCGAATGTGAGTACCAATACAAACCATCTCTGGTTTAATGGTACAAAAAAACATGAACCTGTATTAAAACTATCATTATGTTGATATAAAATAAAAAAAAGGTATCTGATGACAGGTCAGTGATGTAAACAAATTAACACTGCTACTTTTTTACATCATGTGAATTGACACAAAATTATTCAATACATTGTATTTCAGCATTTCATTATAATAGCTAAGAGTTAATAGAGGGGCTTGTGGCTAAGTAATTTCAGCCGCACGTGTCGATCAATCAGGTTAAGCTTGCCGCGGTAGGTCCATGGATGGGTGACCATCTTCACACACCAAGATTTCGTGCTTCTCACTTCTCAAGCACGTTAAGCCGTTGGTCGCGGCTGTCATTCGTGGATCTTTGACAATCGTTACGGCTCGTCAGTAGCCCGAAAGTCTGACAGCTAGTCCTACCAAGGGGTATCGTATTACCCAGTAAGATGGGTTGTGGAGGTCAGATAGGCAGTCGCTCCATCTAAAATACTGGTATTTAGCTGCAGCCGGTTAATCTGGAAGCCGACCCCAACATAGTTAGGAAAAGGCTAGGCAGATGATGACGAAATAAGAGTTAGTAATATTATTGTTTAAGTTTTACTTCTATTCCGATTTTAATTCAAAAGGTATTTAGCTCAATTATTAAGATTTAAAAAAAAATCTGAAGTGCTAATCGACTTTTGTCGCTTGCTTACTGATACAAAATATTTACCAAACAACAAAACATCACGCTTGTATTCTCCGAAGAGGCAGATACCTTCAGTACACCCTCATTCCGCCAGTTATGTTTAAGGTTCAATTCTGGATTCCGGGCTGTTACTGAGGAATTGCGGATGGAAAAATCCCAATAACCAGGGGGTCTACTCCGAAGTGCAAAGTGCGAATGTTCGGATCGGACCGACACATGGCCGAACCGAATATTATTGAAAAATACGAAAAAAGTTCGGATCGGCTCAGTTGGGTCGGGGCCATAGTCAATATTCGAAACAGTGTAGGAGTGTAGGATCGCAACTGACCGAACCAAATAGTAACTTCGTAGCAGAAAACGGCCGATCATTCGTCCGATAGGTACTACTTCGGAGTAGACCCCCAGAACCTCAAGTTTAGCAGTAGCGCTGGCGAATACTAGACCAACGAGGCAGTCCTTACTTAAGAGCTCTACTGTCATTAATGAGACGCAATTACTTTTGAGGGTTCCGTACCTCAAAAGGAAAAACGGAACCCTTATAAGATCACTTCGTTGTTCGTCTGTCAGTCCGTCCGTCTATCAAGACCCTTTTTCTCAGGAATGCGTGAATTTATGAAGTCGAAATTAATACTAAATACTCAGGGCTACAATCCTTTGAAGCAGTGAAAAAATCAAACCTCTAAGTCAACGCAATCAAAAGATACGGGCGTTTATGTTCCGTTTAGGCCGCATATTTTGATACTCGTAAGGGAATCAAAACCTATATGGTATTTCCCGTTGATCTATAAACAAGAAAGAAATAATAAAGGAAAAAATTCGAAAACCGTAAAGTTGTTACATACCTACAAAATTGTACGGAACCCTCGGTGCGTGAATCCAACTCGCACTTGACCGGTTTTTCTATTGTTACCGAACTTAAACATTCCCTAACAGACGAGTGGTTATCAAACAACTACATGAAATATGGTTACATTATGTTTTCTCATTTTGTCTGCTCGGACCTAGGCAAAACCTTTGAGACCCAAAAGTTTGTGCTAGGTCCTAAAGTTTAGGCAATTGCCAAGCGCCTCATTTAGGTTTTAAATCCTTTATAACAATACAACAATAAAACACTTTATAACAACAATAAAACAGCCGAACATTTACTAAAAGCTTAAAAGTTCAACAACCCCAAATTGTATCAAGATAAACTGAGTAATAACAGACTCGCGAAATAATTTTCTTGAAATTAAAAATAATTCAATGAAATACAAATGCAAATACACTGCAGAACTTGAAAAAGAAAATATTATGAAAAAAACGTCTGTCTTTAATTTAGTTTCTTAATAATCAATGTTATAACTGTAGTACACATTACCGTTCGGGACGGCTAGCAAATTGCTCCATAACCGCACAGCCGGGAATGGATGTCGCGAATTATGTTAATGTATTATGATAATGTCGACTCGCGATGGCCTTTGTTGGGACACACGGGTCGTGTGTTTTGCGATCGCTGGCCGACATAATTACTGACTCCGCATCAAAGGTGCGACAAACAAATAGGTACGCGACAAATGTTAGGGTCACCGGGACGTCAAGATGGATGTCGTAAACATTGTTATACAAAAATATGCCGAAGCTCATGAACACAGACTTCATCATCACGTGAATGTCGAGGCGATCCAACTCCTTGACAACACTGAATTAGTGCGAAGACTAAAAAGGGTAAAACCTTTTGAGTTAGTTTAGTGCAGTGTAAGTGAACTCAAACAGTAGTGCAAGTGCTGAATCTTATAAAGAAAACGTGAAACAAGTGTCTTCCCCATAACTTATAGTGAATAAGAAAGACGTTATTGGACGATTTCTAAATTATATAGTTACTTAGCAGTTTAAGTTATATTTAAATTACTTATTAGCTAATAGGCTAGATTGTAATGTAAATAAAGTGTCACCAATTGTGATACTTTATAAAAGGCAAAAAAAAAATGTTAGGGTGACAGCACGATATGCCGACCTTCAGTGGTGCGACAGTACATCAGCTCTATGTACGTTAGTGCGACTGATTGTTTTCACGACAAACGATGGGACGACGTAACTTTTGATCGATGAACGAAAGTGCGACACAATTTTCGCTCGACAAACTAAAGAACTACAAATGTTTCTATATTTTGTTGATAACAGCGGACTTGAAAAAAAAAATTCTCAGTAGGTACTTGCTCCATCTATCGAATAATTAAACGTTACTGTTTTAGTTTGTAGAGAAATAGAAACACACTACCTGCACTTTCCTTTTAGTCCAGTCAAGAAAGGAGTGGTAGGGTGCATGAGTAGGGACCTAAGCGATGCCTTCAAAAACTTGTTCAGGGTGCTTAGGGAGTGAACATACTTAAAATCATGATGACTAGGAGAGGAGCTGGAGTGGAGGGGGGAGGCACAAAGTTCCCACTCTTGGGTTTCGCTCATATATCTCAAAAACAGTGCGTTATAAGGTTATCTTTTAAACCAAATAAAAGTTTATATCCTGAAGGAATCACTTCCCGTTCACGCACTCTATCCCTCCTTTTGGGCCATCCGTTGACTGAACTATTTCTGTACTTGATATTTTGATAGATTCAAAAATTTATTACGACTGAAAAAACCAAATTTGTGTCTGCAACATTACAATCAATATTCCTCTGTATAAAAATATACGGCAGTTGCTCTTTTTCATAAAACAGTCATTGTGATTAGTAAAATAAATGCTCAAATAGGTATAGATATTCAGCAGAGCTATTCTGTAACAATCTCACCGTGAAAACTTAGCTGAAGTGAGCTCAACGTGAGCTGTCAATAGTGGCGCCGATTCCCTTGTTCACAAACTAAACTTAATTTAAGTTCAGTTCATCTTTTTCTTTCTACTTCATTAAGAAAAGGACAGAAGATAAATATTAGATAAATATTCGCCCGCCAGCGACAGCACTTCCTAGTGCTGTCGCTGGGAAGAAGTGGCGCAACAAACTTCCCAGTAGCACAGCTGTCTATTCAGTTAGAAAATAATTGATTGTATATAAAAAAATAAAAAATTGTATATAAGTAGTTTATCAGCCATCTTGTTACCATAACACAAGCATTAGGTTGCTTAGCTTGGGACTAATGGTGCTGTGTGAAATGTCCAGGGATATTTTTATTTATTTATTTAATACTAGGTATGCAAACTAATTAACATAACAAGACACAGAACATTAAATTAAAATATTTGCCATATATCAGCTAGAAAAGATTAAACTGTCAGCTGAATATATTAGAGAAAATTATAACTTTATGGGCGGATTTTTCAATCGACAGATAATTTTTGTTCGTGGAATAAAATTGATTTCTGACAGATTTGGTATGAAATAACTGTAAAACATTCAAAATTATTCATCGATAAAACTATCTGGCGTTGGAAAAATCAGCCCTAAGAAAAATATCTTCGCTCGCTGTACATTCCACCGGTATGTCGCACTTGTTAAGAATGGCAGATGGTGACAATTGCGCGCTATACACAGCTTCAGTTAATTCACTTTTCCGTCTAATTAATTCCATAATTACAGTATAACAGATTATAAGGTGTCTGGTTCTTCAGTTTTTTGGGAAAAGGACCCATTATCAGTATCATTATTAAACATTGAAGTGTTATGGTTTATCGGGCATAATGGTTATGAAATTTTAATATCGCTGTGAATTAATGAATGGGGTAAAAAGGTCAAGGAGTCGATTCTTAATTTCATAATGTTGGTAGTAATTTCACCATTGCTCTCAAAAACGGTGAAGGAAAACATCGTGAGGAAACCGGCATGAGCTAGCACCAAAAAGTTTTTCGTGAATAAACTGATTCTTTCTTGAACATGCTACCCAGAAGGCTAATTCTCGTAATTTAAAACGTTCAAAATCTAGTCACAGTCTCATCTCAACGACAAACAAATGTCAATAACTTGTCAAAATGTAGGGACATTAGAGGTATTTTTGACAGATCGGGACTGGGATCAGTCTGTGAAAGTTCTTAAAATTACGAGATTTGTTCCTCTGATCTATTAGCAATATGTTTGCTTTTGAGATATTTCTGTCATTCAATCTCGATTGAGAAAGCATTACATTTTATGTTTTCCAGCGTTCCCAAGATATATTTATTAGCCCACTGAATCTCACATTAAAAAACCTAGCTAATAACTTTCCACGGGAAAACTCAATAAAAATGCATACGCTTTTTCCAAGTAGCGTAGCTCGTAGCACCCCGGCTACGAAATGACGTCACCGCTACAACTCGTACCCTCGTAGCTTCGTAGCCATTCATGGGAGTACAACAAAGCTTTGTGCGAATTTTTTATCCGTTTTTCGAAGAGAGGATATATGCGTCAAAAATATTTATACTTCTTGTTGTGTTAGCTCGTTGTGTACGAAATAAAATGTTGGTTGTATTCATTTATCTGTAACAATTGTTTTAATTTGAAACGGAACTCTTAACACATCAAAGGATTAGTTTTTGAATGTTTTTTTTTTTGTGAAATGTATAGTAGTAGGGTGTGCATTTCAAAAAAAATTGTTTTGAAAAATAAAACTAGTTTTTTCATTTGTATTTACAGAATGTCAGTTGGATTGAACATGGAGGCTAAGTAATAACAGCTGCATGGGTCGAGCGATCAGGTTAACCTACGGTTGCAGCGGTTGGTTCGTGGATGGGCGACCATTTTTAGATACCAAGACCTCTCCGTGTCGCGGAAAGCACGTTAAGCCGTTGGTCCCAGCTGTCATTCGTGGATCTTTGACAGTCGTTACGGGTAGTCAGAAGCCTGAAAGTCTGACAATCAGTCTTACCAAGGGGTTTCGTATTACCCAGTAATTGGATTTTGGATGTCAGATAGGCAGTCGCTCCATGTGAAATACTGGTACTCAGCTGCATCCGGTTAGATTGGAATGCAACCCCAACATAGTCGGGAAAAGGCTAGGCAGATGATGATGGTGAGTTGAATTGAACACGGATATTGCATATTTACACTATGTTAAAAAAATCGCAGTGTCTGTTTTTCGTTCATGGACACAAATACCTACTCATACTCTCGTTTTCCGAAAAACATACAGAACAGAAATACCTTCACATTTTTTCGTAACCAATCCTCTGGCAACCCACATGTCGAAAACACAGAAACCCTTTCTCATCGAAACCTCTTTGGAAACGAAAAGAGGCTAATTTTTCTACCCGATTAAAAACTGTTCACCGTAAAATGTTTAGACCATTCCCGTGTAAAATGTACCCTTTTCCATACAACCTTTAGAGTATTTCACATGCTCCCGTGTTAAAAGCATTAACTAAAATATATAAGGGTGGAATCCGATTAAAGGCGATAAACACGGTTACAGCTAATTGAGATCTGATGTTAGGTTTTTTAAAGGTATTAAGTAGTGGGTTTTACCCTTAAGTTTGATTAAAATTTGTATATTCTGTAGCTGTCATTGTAGGTATTTCATAAGGTATTGTTTTGGTGGGTTTAAATGGTAGATATTGGCGCCGATTCCCTTGTTCACAAACTAAACTAAATTTAAGTTCAGCGCATCTTTTTCTTTCTACTTCATTAAGAAAAGGACAGAAGACCAATATTAGTTTAGTCCTGTCGACTGTTGTCGGTCTGCTGAGCAGCCTGAAGCCCCAAATGTCACTTGAAATGTCTTCCAAAATGGATCACCATTAGTACCACAAGCTTCAATGTTCTTCGTCCACCGTAGTCCCCATGGGTGCTGTTGACATCGGCTAAGTGATGTTACTAGAGTGACGTCATGGGGACTGGAGATGTGAATTACTTACATTATTGTCATCGTTATAGGGTACTGCGTAACATCTTGTACTTAATGAAATTTTCAGCTACTTATGAAACCGACTGGGATTGCGTAAGGAAACAAGCTTTTTATTGTCGATAAATTCCCCCAACCGCTGCGTTTAACTGACCCAGCGTGTGGGGGATAGGGTCATTATTAGTCCTAGACGCTATAAATGAATATTCTACAAAATTTTTTTGCAAAATCCTACTAATATTATAAACGTGAAAGTTTGTATGGATGGATGCATGGATGTTTGTTACTCGTTCACGCAAAAACTACTGAACGGATTTAGATGAAATTTGGCACACAGATGGTTTATAACTAGTATTAACACGTTAGATATTTCCACGAGATCGATACTCATGCGGGTGAAACCGCGGGGCTTAGCTAGTTATGAATAAACCTATCATTTGTCATTAATACAATTTTATGCAACTCAACCATTACTGGAATTTTGGCCGCCAAAAATTACGAAAATAGGAGTTTTTTTGTAAAAAGGCCACCCAACCCGCACTAAGCCCGCGTCGTGGATTATGACCCACTTCCTCAAACAGAGAGGAGGCCCGTGTCCCATCAGTGGGAACTTTATAGGCTGATTATGTTAATATGCTAAAAGAGCAATCATTGAATGTAAAGTCAGGTGAATTAGTTGTTAAACAAATTTATTACCAACTTAAATTGTCTGTATATTCATTCTCTGAATGTGTTTTCATTTACTTAACAATAAATTTCTCTGAATGTAACATGTATATCTAATACCTACGGGTAGATACTTATTTGGAAAATACTATGTGTACCTCCTTTTAAGCTTGTTATAATGCCGTCTTTAATAATTTTGGGGGATTACAATTAGGGTATCAGTATCCCTGATCAGTGATTGGGTTGACGAGGTAAGAAACAGTAATTTGATTTGGAATATTGATATTCAGGCACAGCTTTTATGTATGTAAGCTTAGAAAAGATAGGTAATTAGAAAATATCTTCAAAAATACTTCTGAATTCTTTATTTTTAGCTGCCTCGTTGGTGTAGTGGTCGCAAGCGCTACTGCTGAGCAAGACGTCCAGCAGTGCGATTCTATAACCATCTCACCGTGAAAAGTTAGGTGAAGTGAGCGTGGAGTGAGCTGTCATTCCAACTAACACTAGGGATTGACACTATTGACAGCTCAGTCTAAGCTTACTTCACCTTACTTTTCACGGTGAGATTTTTACAGAATCGATCGGCTGGTTTCGATTCCCAGGTCATGCAAAGTGTTATGATAAATTATTTATTTTCTGCAAATAGGTTTGAACACTTTTACACGTCAATCATATTCTTTTTAAACTAGATGAGTTTGACGTTTCCTATCTGACTGAAACAAACTCAGCGGTCACAGTCTCTTTTAAAGTTCAGACATAATCTTAGTCAGATCATGTGAAGACCATGTAGATTGCTGTCTGAAATGGTCTTGGGTTTTTCATCAGGAATTTCTCAGTAGCAGTCTGGAGTCTGCATTTGTGCTGGTTGATGGCAATTGGCTTGCCACCATTACATGGAACTTAAACATAAGTGGCGAAATTTGGGTGTTCTAGAACGTGTTTTTTTTATATCCCACAACTCTAAGGGGTCATTAATTGTACTCATCAATATGAACAACTTTTACTATGGGACCAAACCTGAAAGCGCGAAAAAAAATCAGCTGTTCCCTACATTTATGTTCGTATAACTTGTCAAAATGTAGGGAACACCAGAATTTTGTTTCCCGATTTCGGATTTGGTTCCAAAGTAAAAGTTGTTCATAATGATGAATACCCCCTAGAGTTATGGGATATAAAAAAAAACACGTTGTATAGTTACACCTCTGCCTAATCCTTTGGGGATTACATGTGTGATGTTTTGTTATATCATAGAAAGGTCTGGAGCAGTTTAAATGACAAAATAAATATGACTTATCGATTAACTATGCCAGTAATGTTTACACTATTATTATTATTATTATTATGTACTGTCTTTTATTTTTTGTGTTTTAAGTACCTACTGTTGTGAAGGAGCGGAGTCCTCTAATACAGGCATTATTTGCTTAAATGAGGTCTCCAAACCCAAAATTGTTTGTGTATAATTTTTGGACACAATAAACATTATTATTATTATTATCGGAAGTGTTCTTTTTTCTCAGCTCTTTGGCTGGTTTTTGCAACATTTACGGACCGAAGTCAAGTAAATGCAGCGTGTGGTGTGTTATGTGTTGTGAGGAGGACCTATTTCGTTTTCATCTATTTGCATGAACTTTCTGACAATGCGACATGTATTTAATATTGCAGCTTTTTGTAGGGTGATATACAAGCTTTCTTTTAAGTTTAGTAATTTAAGGCTATGGAGAAGGTGGTTTGGGATGACGCCTGTTGTGGAGAGGACTATAGGGACCACGTAAACTTTTTGTTGGCGCCATATTCTAGTTACTTCGTCTTTGAGTTCTACGTATTTACTAATTTTTTCAGTTATTGTCTTCTGAACGTTGTGTGTGTTGGGAACGGCAATATCTATTAGGTAAGTTACTTTGTTTATTTTATCCTGTAGGGTTATATCCGGTCTATTATAGTGAATTGTCCTGTCGGTGAGAATGGCGCGGTCGTAGTAAAGTTTATGTGTGTCATTTTCTAAGACAGTTTGTGGTGTGTAATTGTAGTAAGGAGTGTTTGGGTCTTGAATGAGTGTGTATTTGAGTGCTAATTTTTGGTGAATTACATTTGCTACCTGATTGTGCCTATGGGTGTAGTCTGTCTGCGTGAGAGTTGTGCACGCTCCTATTATGTGCTGAATTGTTTCTGGTTGAATGTGACACTTGCGACATTTATCATTTGTTACTGATGGATCTTTGATAATAAATTTTCTATAATTTTTTGTTTTAATAATCTGGTCTTGTATCGCAATTATAAATCCTTCAGTTTCTGGGAATAAATTGCCTATTTTAAGAAACTTATTTGAGGCTACTTGGTTTACATGGGATTGTTCTAGGTCATGAGGATGTCGGCCATGAAGTACCTTTTTCTTCCAGTCCTCAATTTTTTGTTTCTGCGGGTCATCGCTAGTATTTTGTGGAGTATCTAGCTGTTCATTTAAGTTAAGTGGAGTGTAGTTAAAATCATTTTGAACTATGGCTTTATGAATGTTACTAGTGCGAGATTTTGACTGAAAGAATGTTTTTAGTCGACAGACTTGTTTACGCCAAAGGTGCTGGATGTCTATTAGGCCTCTCCCTCCGTTTTGCCTTTTGATAGTAAGCCTTTCTATTGCAGATTTAGGGTGTAAATTGTTATGTTTTGTAAGAGTGGTGCGTGTGGTTCGTTCTAATTGTTCTGTGTCTGTTTTTGTCCATTTAATAACTCCGAATGAGTATGTTAGTATGGGGATGGCAAATGTATTAATGGCCTTGATGAGATTTTTACTAGAAAGTTGTGTTTTACATATGGCGTTAAGTCTCCTTTTGTATTCTATAGTAAGTGTTTCTTTTATCCTACCATGATCTAGTCCCTTTAGTTGCGTGTACCCTAAATATTTATATAAGTCGGTCGGCTCCATTGCTGTTATGGTGTCTGTGTTGTTTACGACATAGTTGCCGGGTCGTATCTTGCCACGCATGATATGAAGTGTTTTGCATTTATCCAGACCAAATTGCATGTTTATATCTAAGCTAAATTCTGCTGTAGTTTCTACTAGTTTCTTCATATCTTTTTCTGTTTGTGCATATAATTTAATATCATCCATATAAATGAGATGTGAGACTAATGTTTGTTCTGTAGTGTGTTTGAGACAATATCCGGCCCGACAGCGCTGCAGCAGATGAGATAGAGGATTTAGTGCAAGACAAAACCATAGGGGACTCAGTGAATCTCCTTGGTAGATACCCTTCTTAATGGATATTTGTCGCGTTGTAACATTATTGTGATTGCAGTTTATTTGAAGTGTGGTTTTCCATAGTGGCATTATGTTTCGTAGGAAGTCTATTATTTTTGAGTTTATCCTATAAATTTCTAGTATTTGTATTAACCAAGAATGTGGAACACTGTCGAAAGCTTTTTTATAGTCAATGTAGGTGCAATGAAGATTTCTATTTTTTGTGGTGGCATGTTTATGGATAGTCGAATCAATGGTTAACTGCTCTTTGCATCCCATATGGCCCCGCCTGCATCCCTTCTGTTCCTCTGCCATTATGTTGTGGTGTTCTATGTGTGAGTTAATTTTCAATGTTATAGCTGATGTTAATATTTTATATATCGTGGGTAGGCATGTGATTGGTCTATATTGGGAAGGTTGTGGTGAATTTTTAGTTTTAGGCAACATGTATGTTATACCTGTTGCAATAAAATTGGGTATATTTTGTTGTCCTAATATAATTTTTGTTAAGTTTTTTGCTATGGGTTTGTATAAGATAGTTAACTTTTTGTACCAAAAATTGTGTATTTTGTCTATACCAGGAGATTTCCAGTTATGTAATCTGCCTGTTAAGTGTGTGATATCGGCCTCTGTAATCTCTACAAATTCCATTTCTTCTATTGCCCTCCATTTTGTTTCTTCTTCTGTTATCCACGTTGCTTTGTCGTTATGTTGTTCTAGTTCTTCCCAAATGCTAGACCAGTATGTTTCAAGTTGTTCTTTAGTAGGTTGATCATGTGTGTCTGTGTTATTATCATCATCTGTGTCGGTGTCTGGCTTGTGTAGGTTTCTATAAAATATTTTTTCATTAGTAGCGAATGTGGCATTATCGTTTTTGCGTTGTTGTGCTTTTTTGTATCTTCTGAGTCTATGAACTTTAAGAGCTAGTTTTTGTTTTAAGGTATCTAAGAACTCTTCAGGTTTTCTGTTGTTATTTTCGTGTCTGGTGTGTCTGACACTGCTCCTAAATATAGCCTCAACTCTCCTTACTACTTTACTTGACCTGATGTTATTAATGTATTGTGTAAGCCTACCACAATCTGCTCTTAATTTTTCTATATCTTTTTCTAACCTATGTTGCCATGCTGGTTTGATATTTTGTTTTGGCCTTGTGTTTCCTGTGTGTTGCGTAATTTTAAAGTTAAGTTCTTCGGATACGACTACCGCTGTGCAATATATAAGTGTGTGTATATCTATAAGTTGTGTGTCATCGGAAATAAATTGATGAAGTATGTTTTCATTAAATAAATTAACTAATCGGAAAAGATTAGGACTATATCGAAGTTTAGGTAGTTTTGGTCGAACTGCTGGGTCCATCCCAGAGTATTGTGCTAGGGTTGTTCTGAATTTGTCAAGTATTTCTTGAACACATATGTCTGCTGTTAGATTTTGATCCGCAGCGGTTAAAGTCTCAATATCGTTTTCTAGAGTTAGGATTATCGACTCGGTTTGTGTGGATGTGTGTGATGTTTGTGTATAAGCTTGCGATTGGTTGTATGGTAGAGATTGTGTATGAGGTATTACTTGGGTGTGCGGTTGTGAGAGTGTTTGTTCAGCAATTTCGGTTGTGTTTTCTGATAGTGGGATAGCGTCAGCACTTGTATTAATTTCTGCTTCTTGTAGTTGTATTCGTGTTTCTTCTTTTAATTGTTCTATTATTTCGTGAGATAAAAGTTTGTTTCTAACTATAGTTCTTCTCTGATCTGAGATTCTTTGTTCTGAAACGGTTATTTCAGGATATTGTCGTGTAAAAAGTTCATGCAATTGTTGTCTGTAGGTGGTCATGTCGGTCTCTAATTTAGTGATATAAAAGTAAGTTCGCATGATAAATAGGTTAACTTCTTTGCTCCATCTCATGCGAACTCTTGCTTTTCCAGCCTTGGTGGACGCGGGTAAAAAGGAACTAACCTCCCGCGCAACATTCAAGATCGGAGTGGGTGGAATTGAATTTAAACTAGTGATGGGAGGTGATGATACTATGGGTGACGATGGTGATGATGGTCTAGAAGGTGTGTAAGATACTGTGCTTGGACTATACGGTTCTACAGGGGTGTTTGTTCTGTCCGTCAGTCTGTCACCATCGTCAATGATTTCGGCTGTAATATCTTTGTCGGTGGGAGCCCGCCTGTTCAACTCCTCACCGCTGACGGTTCGCATGCTGAGACACCCAGCGTCAGCTCCAGGTGCGCCCCGGCGATCGCCCCCGGGCAGCGGCCCTATACGTTTACTTTTCGATCGTGTCTCCATTTTGAATGGGTTTCCAGAGCCACGTTAGCCACGCCAGTAATTTCTCATTCGTGTGTCCGCCCCCCACGTGATTAGATGGTCAATCAGGACGTGTGGTTGTTTAGGGGGCTTATTATTATTATTATTATTATTATTATTATTAGTAATAAGGTACCTTGAGACAGAAAATTCTTGCTAACTTTACTAAGACCACTAAACAACAATATCTCAGACAAACAGCCCACAGTATATATCCCAAATTAAATTTTAGCGTCTGGAATCTAGATATAAATGGGCACAATACTTCTCCTTGTCTTCAAAACTTACCATTCACCCTCATTTCGAGTAAACCAACAGCCGAATTCCGTTCATTCTTCAGTGAGAACTGTCATTCTGCAATGACGCGGGTCGGCGGCACGGTTGTACCAACGAAATCCGATTTTGCTTTCGGTATACTTCGTGCTCGGTTCTTTTGTCGCTAAATGTCCTGCTGGGCTTTAGTTTTGTTCAGTTTTCAGGACTTTTGGGATTAGGTTATTAGGGAAAGAGTGGGAATTGTATTTTGTCATGTTGGTGAGATTTTACAGGGTTTCGTCGACCTCGTTGTGGTTGTACCTCTTTTGATTAAAAAATCTCAGTAAAATGATGTATTTTAAAGTTAGACAGTTTCAACCCTGGAGAAGTCCAAGATATAAACTATCTAACGTTCTGTTGCCACGATCTTGGTATTTCTCTCCAAAACTCCGGAACTCTCATCTGCACCGTAACCATCGCGACATCTGCTGAAGTCCCGGGGGAACCGGTTACCATTGGCGGGTTCATTTTGCTGAACGATATACACGCGTTGCTCTTACCTAACTTTAACACGTTGCGTTTTACTTTGCACCACGCGGTCTTTAAACCTCTGCCTCGTACGCTTATTGAGTCGCCTACTCTATTGTCACGAAAACGTAAAATCTTGAAATCGTCGAAAGGTCACCAGTGTTGTGCGTGTTCTGTGTATGGTGAGGTAAAGAAGAAATTGTCTTTTATTTAGGTTCCACAATACTTCGTTATAACTAACTACGTACTAGGTATGTGACAAGGCAGGCGGTGTAACGTAGGCGACTGGCGAGCCGATCGCCTGCGTTCCCATATTCCGTCAAGAATGCAACTCAGCAAGTTGCTAAGCCGCCACAGTTCAAACAGACCAATTAATAGACCTAGACTTTTTATGACGAAGCTACCTTTTGGAAGGGGTGACTAGAATGTATGTGCTATTTGAAATACATTATTTGACTTGACTTTTGACGTGTAAGTAACATTCAACCTTAGGGTGATAAGATAAATAAATTAGTTACAAGATCACAATTATTTCAGCTCTGACGGCAGCAACCCAAAATCACCCGTATTATTACGAGGAGAAAGATTGCACTAATAAATACTTTAACTTTGACTTTATGATTTTGACAGACTTGTCAGTAGCAGCTGTCTCGTATTGGACATAAATGAAACCCACGGATAGTTTTATGCTTGTATTTCGACACAGAATAGGGGTTTTTTACAATAATTTGTGGAGCGATCAATCGTTTGCAAAGATGTATATTAACAAAAGGTAATGTGGGGTAACTTATAAAAATTAAGAAAAACAAGTAAACTCCTAGCTATTTACAGCGTCTCATATGAATGACGTCGTTGTTATGAACGTTGCTATGAATGTAGCACTAGGTGCCAACAGCAGCAATCCAACAACTACCTTACTACAATGAGAATAAAGATCACTGTCACGTTGACAGTGATGCAAAATCATAAGTAAAATGGTGTGGAAAGGACTGTATCTAATTTCCAAATTGACAAATTAATTTACTTTCACGTTTTAAGACGTGAAAGTGACGTTTAACCAGGTGATAAGATACAGGGATTAGTTAGTAAATATAATACAATAATAATAAATATAATAAAACCAAAATGTTTAACAGAACTGAAAACCTAGTTCTAGCTGATGATAAATAGGATACACCTAAGTTTAACCACTGGTGTGCGGCTGCACCTAGTTAGAAGGCTAAACCTAGTTCTAATCGAAGCTATACTTAGCTTTGGTAAGAACTAGGTTTAGCCTTCATCGCCGACCACATGCGGTTAAACTTAGATGTATCTTACTGGATACCACTAAGTTTAACCGCATGTGGCCGGCTGCACCTAGTTGTATCCGGCTAAAACTAGGTGTATCCGCACTTCGGCTATTAGCCGTACTACACTGTCACTAATAATAAAATAATAAATAATGTTTATTTATCCTAAGTAATACATAGAAACAAGTTGAGCACATTGATAGATACTCGTATACTAAAATGATACATAATTGCTTGTACAAAAATTAAAGGCTACAAAAATATACTATTAATATTAACAAAAATATAAACCCTTTATTTTAAATTATGAGGCCTGTATCATAAGAGACAGTTGCGTAAATTATGTTGTACCCTTTAAGAGTGAAATAGTGTCGACATTACGTGACATTATCTGTAAAATGAACATTTCTTCTTTTTTATTATTACAGCAGCTGTGATTGTATTAAATCTTTGTACATACATAATGTGCTGTTTGGGCGTGCGTGTGTTTAAACTAACTGTGTGACTGCGTAATCTTTTCATCACGGCATTAAACGGCTGTTTTTGTGTTGTTTGTGCAAACACAAATTAAAAAGCTAAAATTATCAATGATTTGTGTGTAATTACGAAAACCGTTCTTCAAAGTTTGTTAGCAAAGAAAGATAATACGTTTATTTACGGTAATTATGATGCAGAGAGAGAACCCAAACACAAAAAGAACAAGTTTGAGGAAAATATGCATCACATCTACGCAAAACAGCCATCGCTCAGCATAATGCTATGCCTACACCAACACCTATGTTAAACAGAGCCCCTGCGCTGGTTTTCAGCGACAGCCAGCGTTGACGTGGTGACGTACACGATGAGATATAAATATCTTTTAGAGCAGCGGTGATGAAATAATGTACACAAAGTAAAGCGCCTCCCTGGGTTCAAACTTACGACCTACAAGTCGTAAGTCGCATCCATCACCACTTTGCTACCACGGCTTCTAAACAAACAATACCTAGTCCTAAAAATGTTTGTGTGTGTACCTACAGGTATATATTTCCATACGAGAAATTCAAATGATCCGATCGACGCATCAGTCCATGTGAAACCGCAAGCTTCTATGCATAACAGGAACACATATTTTATCCCGCACCCTTCTCTAACCCTTGTAATTGTATTACATAGTTTATGGTAACCAGTTCATTCAGGTGTTGATCTTCGAAGGTAAGAAAACGGAGATGTTTGACTAACTAAACATACATTTAGTTGTGTATCTACTAAACTCAGATTTTTAATTTGCTATACTAAAATGACAGCGGTGATCAATATTTTTTTGTCAAATGACATTATTTAGTATATATTAGCTGTCATATTGGTCTAGCCAATTAATACATATTATTATTTTATCCTCACACTGGAACGCCATAAAGCAAATTCACCAAATGGAGCAAAAAATCACTTCATGTGCTACTTTCCATCCATCTTGTGCGCGGTGGACATCGAACGACATCGACAACGACATTGTACATCTTGTACACCATACAGGAGGAGAGGGACGGGAGGGGAGGGGGGGAAGGTATATAGGAGTCCATGGAAAGACTTGGGGACTTGGGGGACTGGCCTTTGCCCAGCAGTATAGGCTAAACAAAAAAAATACATCATACATCTTGCTGATGATAGAGAAAAAGTGACATTAGTAACTCACTAGATTTTTTCATTAGCGGTCTATACTAGGATAGCAATAACATATTAGCATTAGCTTATGTATTATTTATAAAATTAAGTAAGTTATTCTAAGTTAAATATAAATAAAATTAAAGTGTTTTTTTTTTTTTGCAACACCGACACATTCCCCTTTATTCATAAACGTTGCTTAAAGTTAAGCAGTATTAACGACTGTTTAACCATACATTTTTGACGTTTAAACGTTACTTAACTTTAGTCGTCGTTTATGAATAAACCCCATATCGATACCCGACATCTATTACTACTCGTAAGTCGTGGGCGCAGGTAGTGTCCACTGCTGCAGGGTAAAGGATCTCTTCTCTTCTCAAAACAAAGAAATAAGTAACACAACGCCTGCGGTGTCCTGCCCTTGATATTCATCCTGCATCCTGTTTTAAGAAATAATTTATTCTTCGGTTTTTATGTCGTTTACAACTTTTTATAACGATTTTTGATGTGAAAATTTCTTTAGCGGCGTTGTGCACTTTTATTGTGATGGGTAAAAAAAGTTGAACTCGCATCAGAACACGTGACCTGATGGAAAATTCGTAAGACGGAGGGAGAGTAGACCGCATTCCAAAATATCATAAATTCACAACGTTTATATTCAAGTTTTCACTTCTGCCGGCACTCCCGGAGTGCAACCCGTTTTTTATATCAACGAGGAGTTAATATAAAAAATCGAGTCCCTGTTAAAATGTTTGAAAGCACCCACGCGGGACACTACCAGCTCTCCAAATGAACACACTCATCCCAACAAATACAAATACCCAATATCAAATTAACCGAAAACCAGAACACCAAATATGAACTGACCCAATTCACTTGAAATAAACAGACGAAACCTCCTAAACAAATTCGGCTTTATAACTTAATTGCTAAACCACAGTTATTGAAAATAAGGTGACGGAGAACAATACACGAGAATTGACTTATTACGGTGTCAATAGTACATTTTAGACTGTTTAAATAACACAACCTTCTCTCGTCAATCAAAAACCAATCTTGTTTGTCAGAGATAGAGTTAAATTTTCAGTAGCTTTATCTGAAAGTCGGGTGACAGGTACCTATGTGTATTAAGGAATCCAAGTCAAGCGACGCTGTTGATAAAGGTTGGCTCCTGGGGCGGTGGTGTCCTATCGAGCTTTACTTCTACTTAAGAAATTAGTACAAGTGTTGGGAGGGAGCGAGAGGTAATGAAATTATAATGAAAGCTGGCTTTAGGGTAGGGATGGGTAGAAAATTGAGAAAAGTGACTTCTTTCTTATTTAAACCAGTGCGTCTTGGTACTGTTTTTGTTTGTTTATTTTTTTGTTGCTAGCCATGTTTTTAACAAGAGCTGTTGGGGATACCACTATAGTTTGGTTTCAGGATTTCATAACTCTAGCTTCTAGATAAGTTGCTACTGCAAAATTTTGGTTTTTGAGACCAAACCTGCTATGTTGTTGGTCTATATAAGCCTTTAGGCCCCCATGGTCCAAAAATAGTAATTGGTTTAAAAAAAAATTTTTTTTTTGTTTGTTACCACGCAGCATACTGTTTTACTGCAGCCTAGCCTTTGGACATAGCATAAAAATAAAAGAAAGAAAAACTACCTTTAGTAAACATGACGCAGAGAAAGAACACAAAAATAAAAACTTGGGAAAAATATGCGTCACATCCACACAAAACGGCCGCCGCCCTATGCGAGACAGAGCCACAATTCCAAACTCCGGCCTGTTACTAAGAAATTCCTAATGGAAAAACTCAATAAAGCTTTGCCCGACCCGGGAATCGAACCCTGGCCCCCACGCTCAGCAGTCGCTTTTGCGACCACGAGACCAACGGTGCAGTGCAAAGTATGTAGGTATCTATTGAATAATAAAACTGTCAGTAGAACATTTACCTTTTATTTTCTTACGTCAAAACTCAAACCGCTCATCCCTTACGACTCAAATATAATTGTCAGTCCCAGTAACAAATTGAGTTTACACGATTATATAAGGAACGAAATTAGATCATATTTCCCGAGCCAGTTTATATTTCTGTTACCCTTTTGTTCAATACAATTGTTAAACCATTAACTTTGTTTTTATTTGTATAGTTATTCATTTACTTGGGTTAGTTAGGAATTCCCGTTCTTGTTTCCACCTGTAAATGTATTTACTTTATGATTCCGCTTTATCAGACGAAATCGAGGTGGTATAATCAAAGAAAAAAGTACCAAGCGATTAATAGTAGATAAGTATGTTTATTTCACAACACCCCTACATAGTTGATGATGATGATGATTTCACAACAAATTATTCTAAATTATTATCAAATTTTTCGTTAGTTTTTCACAATTTAGTTACTTCACAATTTCAAAAATCACAGATTCCTTATTAAAATAATTTTAGTAAAAATTTAAAGAGACAGACCTACTATCTATTCACATAATGTTCTTTTAATAACAGGAATGTTGAGTTAAAAGTATAATACTAAATAACCAAGTAACTGCAACCAACTTGGATGTAGCGTCACAGCTCCATTCTAACCCAACTCGTTTGGTCGGAGTATCCTAGCTTAGTTACTGCGAACAACTGAGAAAAGTTCAGAAAGCGAAAAAGAGGCTCAATCATTAAAAAAAATGACCACTATTCACAGTTCAATAAGTTTTTACAGGATCAGTTACATATTTCACTTTCGAAATTATGTCAATAATGCGCCGACGTAAATTGGTATAAGGACAGGAAAGCGAATGAATTAATGTAGATCATTAACAAAACAGTTTTTAATTGATAACGGCAAACACTTTCAAAACCGTTCAAAGTGATTGTTTGCACAGGATTACCTTACTCTTTCCCTGTAATTATCTGATTTGTTCGTTAATTATTTAGAAAGGGTTGTCGTGTCATGTTTGCCATACACCCCAGCGGAGGGTCCCAGGCAAATAGCCCTGTAACCCCTTTTTAATGGCCGTCGTAACTGTATTTAAAAATGATTTTGCTAAGCAACATTTTTAACGGTTTGTTTGTCGGGTTTCCTTGCGCTTTTTTTGCTGAGTTTGTTAAAAGGTTATAAGTACCTATTATTTTCTCTTTTAATTATTTGCTCCATTATACCTCGCCTACATTCATTTTGGAAGCATTCCATTTTAACTCTTAACAGTGAACAAGGGCTGATTGTTCAATCATCTGATAACTTTATTTGAGGAATAATTTTGAAATTTTGACAGTAATTCCATACAAAAACTGTCAAACGTCAATTTTATCCCTCGAATAAAAGTTACCTGGCGATAGTAGAAAAATTAGCCATTGGTCATATTATTGTCACTCTAAAAATATTATCTGCAAACCTAATTTAAAAATCTCACCGTGAAAACATAGCGTCATTGAAGTTCTAATAGTGCCTAAGTCAATTTATGAGTGTTTTGAGATTTCAGTGTCAATGGATAAAGCTTAATGGCGCACATCGTATCGACCAATCAAAACATGGGTTCAAATCATCACAGAGTTCATTTGTTTAGATAACTAAACACAATATTTAGCCTTAGCCTTAAGCGTAAGTAACATTAATTTCAAACAGTTTTTTCACTCTCCTGTAAAGTAGCTATTTTTGACTTCCGTACTGTTAGAACTTCACTGACGATAGGTGAAGTGAGTTTGATGTGAGCTGTAAATTGTGTCAATCCCTAGTACTCGTAGTTTTCCCGGTGACATTTTGACAGCCGGCCGGTCCTTTGCAACTAAAAGACAGTGACCCTTTTGACGTAAACATCTCAAAACACATCGTAAGCACCCAACTATCCTATAAAATGTTAAACCTAAATATTACTTTTAAATTAGAAATTATTTTACACAAAGATCTACTAAGATACTTTGAAAAGCTAAGATAAACAACAACTTTAAATGAAGGTCCTTTCAAAATGATAATATAAGAATTAAAAAAAATAATTAAACTCTATAACTTTTTAGTATATTAGCATCATCATCATCAGTGTACAGCAGTCCACTGCTGAAAATAGTCCTGTCAAAATTACACGCCATTCATCTCGATTTTCGGCAACTCTCATCCAGCTATTACCAGCCACTCTGCGAAGATCATCGCTTCAACTAGCCTGAGGACGTTCTACCTTACATACGCAGCCTATAATGTTCCCACTGCTGGGTACAGGCCTCCTCTCTGTAAGGTGGAGTGGGTGTGGTCCACCATGCGGGCCCAGTTCAGGTTGGCCCTAAGATGACCCACTGACCCATGTCTTCGATATTTTGGTTCTAGGACATGCTGGTTTCCTCACCATGTTTTGTTTACCGTTTTTAGAGCCTCCCTTACCATTTTGCGGTATATCAACACGAAAACCATTAAAACCAGCACTAAACTAAAAAAAAACTAAAAAACTAAATTAAAACAAAAAAAAAAAAACTCCAAGTTGTAAAACTAAACAAAGAAACTCGCACACAATAGAAACCTCACTCTATTTACACTTTAAAATAAAGTCACCTCATCCGAAACGGGCGTGAACCTCATTCATTCTAACTACATACAAATCTGTCCTACGCCATAGAGAAGCGAAAACGTTTAGTTGAAACGTTGCAAATGCCTGAATAAAATGCTAGAAAAACGACCATACATGGGGCGCCAATGTGTAGAGATTGTGGAGAAGTATTGTCAAAAATAGTAGTTGTTCCGGGTCTGGCTGTCTGTGTATGTGAGTTTAGATGTATGTGAACGCACCCACGATACAGGAGAAATTCCTAGTGTGGGGCAACGTTTTTCATTAAAAAAAAAAGCCAAAGCTGCTTTCAGACTACACTATACTATAGTGCCATATAGTATGGCAAAGAAGGACCTAGTATTAATTTTAATAGTAAGCCAATAATATATAGTACAGTACAGTGTGAACGTGTCCATAATAATATATGGTATTGTTGTGCTATGAGCTATATACTATGTGCTATTATATTAGCGTAGTCTGAAAGCAGCTTTACAAATTGGGACCAAAAGTATGCCAGGACATAAGCTATTAGAAGCATAGGCCAAAAATGTTCTGTCAACAATAAACACAACCGTTTTCGTGCTTGTACGGCCTCCCTTTTTTCTTCCAAACCTCTCTATTTTGCGCGATCTCTGGCTATGTCGTCCCCGCAAATATAATCAGATCGTCACATTGTCGACCTTGACGGCTATGTCCTCCCTCAGACGTCCAGTGAGTGACGATTTTTGCCCATCTCTCCGGGTGCATTCGTGCGACGTGGCCAGTCTACTCCCACTTCAGCCTGGCTGTTTTTGTGTTATGGAGCGTGGGTGTTTTTAACGCGGGGTGTTTTATGTGAGTTTCTAAAATAAGCAAGTTTACCTACACATATTTAAACTGTAACATGAAATGTAATATACGTTGAAACGAACATGCCATTCAAATAAATGCAATGCAACATGAAATGTTACACGATGACTTGGCAAATTTGTTTCAACATGTGATACATTTCAATGTGTACCTAACTACCAAACCAATCGGTTGCTACTGAATCAGAATCAGAGCTTTATTTGCTTCGAATGTAGGTACAAGTATAAGATGTTATAAGTATATAACAGAGAGTCAGATATTTCTAAAATTTCTGTGTCATCATCACTGTACTTGTTGAAAGATGTCCTCTACTGGACATAGGACATCACCAAGCGTTGCCACATCGAATTTCCACGACCTTCACCAGCATCGTAAATGCGTAACACACTTGCACACAATCACAAATTGCATCACAATCTGAATCATTTTCAAGGATATTTCTAATCCATTGCTTCTTATGTTCGAGAAATTTGTCTGCTCAACAACGTAAATAACGCAATGAACCATTCATTTTAACTAACAAAATTAAAGTCATTGCTACTTTTAGTGTGTTACGAGATTATCGGAAGCTATTTAAAATATGTAAAATTCTACCGATCAGTTTCAAACATAAATATCTTCTAGCAGTTAACCACCATGGGACCCAAGAGCATAACTTGACTCATGTACATAATAACTACATATAATACGCGATCTATGGCTGCCGGCAAATTCATTGTACCCAGAGTTACCAATTATTTTGGTGACAGAACTCTAAACAAACGATTACCATATCTATTGAATAGTCTGCCGGCTGACATAAGGAGTGAAACCTGCAAAAACAGATTTAAAAATAAGTTAAAAAGATAGTATTTAGAAATGTGTTAAAGTGCTACCTACGTTATAAGTGTGAAGTTTAAGTAGTGTATAAAGACTCGCCAGACCCCACAGTCAAACCACTACTACGGTTTTATGGGGCTTAGTTTTAGTTATATTGTTTAGTATGCTGTTAACTTATAAATATATAAATTAAATAAATAAATAATGCAATTACCCTGCATGCCATTGGCTCACTTTGAGAGGTGCCTACCCACGCTGCGCCTTTTTGTACGCGGTGTCATCATCTTTAGGTATATATTTCCGAAAAGTTTGTTGCTGATCAGAAGCCTATCAATCACTTCGTAAAATATCTCTTTATTTACTGTAAAATATCTCGTTATTCTCGCCTACTGCACGAGTTGACCTACCGCACTCCCCCGCCACATGCCCAGTGACAATCGACGCACAGATCCAGCGATAAGACATTGATGTATAGCGGCAATTGCTTTTTGCAAATTGCTCACACACACACACACTCGAACGATTTATGTGCAACAATTATTTTTCACCAATATAAATGAGATTAAACGACATTACGCTATGGTCGATAACAGAGTTTTGTGGTCATTGTTTAATTGGGGGTATTTGAAAAAAAAAATATGTTTTGTTTTCACCGGTGGTTTTTTGTTTTGTATGAGTTAAATGTTTGTCCATTTTGTGAAATATTGGAGTCGGGCATTCTTTTGGAAACAAATGAAGGTAATTGGAAGGTAATCAGCAATTTTACAAGCGTATTTAGTACAGCCTGAAGGCCAATTCCCGTGATAAAAAACGTTCAAAATCTAGTCGAAATCTCATCTCGGCGACGATCACTGTCAAAAACTTGTCAAAATGTAGGGAAATTTGAGGTATTTTTGATTTGATTTAGACTGAGATCAGACTGTGAACGTCTTCAAAATTACGGGAATTGCCCCTCTGATGTGGGATTAGGCAGGATACGCATGATAAATGCACCAGAACAGATGGGCCGCTCTGGTAGCCCAAAGATTGGTATACATACTGGCCAAAACATGCCTAGAACACACTGACACGTCTTGACTTAGATAAGATTTAGAGAGTGACGATTAGTTTATCACTTTAAATAGTATAGCGGTTATTACAAGATGTTATCACTCTGTTAAAATAATAAAACAAACAATTTCACTAAATAGAAAATTTTATTTTGTCATCCAAAATAAATAGCGTAAAAATTGGCACGAAATAAAAGGCACTAGACACGCGATGGTATCAATACAAACTTTATGATATTGTTACCAAATAATCACAAATTAAGTTTAATGTTGTAATAGTATATAATCTTAAACGCGGACATTGGCTTAGACATATTCCCGTCTCTATTTGACTGTTGTCCAACATTGTCAGAAATCACGCGTAGTTAAAGAGCGTGCTGCTAAGTAACGATAATAGGCCCCTAAATGACTACAAAAACTACGAGACATACCACACCATACCATATCACACCATAGCATACCACACCATACCATACACCACCACTACCACAAATCATATGTATATTTCATATTTTAACATATTTTTGTAATGTATTTTTATTTTATTTCATACTTTGATTGTTGTTTTTGTTTATGTCTAATCGTATGCTGCACTGGTTGACGTCATCACGTCAACGCCGGCTGCCGCTGAAAACCAGCGCTGGGGCTCTGTCAAGTATAGGGTCTTAGCACTATGCTGAGCGATGGCCGTTTTGCGTGGATGTGACGCATGTTTACCCCCAACTTCTTATTTTTTTTGTGTTTGTGTTCTTTTGTATGCGTCATGTTTGCCACACAAATAAATGTATTTTCTTTCTTTACAAAAAGAACTATCTAAACTTTTCCAATGTGTTAAAAAAGTTCACTGTTTCTGAGGAACTCTCATACACAAGTTGAGTGTCATGACAGCTCCATAGACTACCATTCAATTCCACTCCCATTCTCATCCATTTACCATTCTGTTATCGATACTATCATCAGTATACGAAATACTTAAAGAAAACGGAAGGAACAAAACCATTGCGACATCGCTAAGATGTGAATAGATCCTCAGATAAACATCAATGTATGGCGGCAATTTCCTTTGAAGGGTGAACGGAAAAGGGGATCCCGCCCAAGTCGTTCCGTTTTATATAGAGCCGAATTCTGGGACAGTTAGATGCAGTAGTTTAGGCGACTGACTCCTAGTGTTTATTCGCAAAGGTCGGGTAAGTGCTTGTAGACTTTATATCGTTTTGTTTTGTAGATGAAAATGTATGGGAAGACATATATTTTTGTACTTATGGGTTGATCTTGGGTCAAAGGATGGATATGGAATAATAATAATAAATCGTTTAATTATAAAATGGGAATACATTGACATTTAATACCTAGACAATTAAAAATAGCGCACAGTTGCTAATTTGTGTGAACTAGGTTGAGCCTGTGCTTTAGGATAGAAAGCGCATAAATACTTAATTAAATAAATTAACAATAAATATACCGTAAAAACTTAATTAAAAACTAAGGTAAATGAAAGTAAAGTAGCATGTTAGTAGTTTTATTTGCAGACAGTAAGTAGGTCTTCTGTCTGCATAATCGATGGTTAGTAAATAATTAAGTATCATTTTTTTACAGCTATAGTAATTTCGTAAGATACTTAGTTTTATATATAATCTATTGTACAGGAATGGACCTAAGAATGTTAAAAATCTTTCTACAAAGACATGTTTTGAGGCTGAGACGGAATGATCTATGCATGTCTAATACATGCATACTAGATAATTCCGTCTCTTGTTAGTGTTGTCGGCATTGTAGGCAAGCATGGTGTGCTGTTTTAATACTAAGTGCATAATGAAAAGCTGGCTAACAGTTATCCTGTTGACCGGTCTAGGTGACTATAGTCTCTTAGAGGAGTTATATAAGTCGTTTGATTCCTCCTGGTACTTAGAGGGCTCTTCTAGTCCTCTACAGTACAATGCAGGATTTATATAGCAGATCTGTGGGAAAAAAGAAGGGATGGAAGTTTGCTACCTTCAAAATTGCTCTCTGAGCTCTTTCAAGAGGAAGCAAATTCGGTTTTGGTGCGCCACCCCAAGAAGTGATACAGTATTAAATTATAGATTGACATAGGGCCAAATAAACTTGTGTGATTAATTTTGAATCTGCTAATGTTCGCAATTTTTAATTAGTTTGCGGACTCTTTTAACTAGGCTTTCAATATATTTTTTAAAAGAGAGTGTGTCGTCCATTATTACCCCCAGGTATTTTATGTTGCTCGTTTTGTGGATAAAGGTACAATTACACATGGTAATTGTACGGTTTCCACATTGATGGGCATACAGATGAGGGTTAGTAATGTTTAGTTGAGGTTTGCGCATGGAGAAGTGAATATATTTTGTCTTGTCGGCATTTAATGTTAGTAAATTGCTTTGAAGCCAATTAGTCACAGTATTAAAACCTAGCTGAGCGATTTCGAATAGTTCGCTAGGTACTGGTTTTAGCGCTAAATATTAACGCCGTGTCGTTGGCATAATTATGATATTATTGGAATGCGTGTTTATAAAAATGCAATATTCTTTCATCATTTATTTTATTCGAGCTTATCTTTTTTAAATGCACGTACTCTTATTTCTGTGACGTGATTTCATGTTTCCGTTCGCAATTTTTTTTTTGTTGGTGAGCAGAGATGAGCTCTTCATGCTATGCATTTTTAATCATATAAAACAAAATACTATGGTTAGTCAGCCATTCAAGTAAGCAAAAAAGAGTTGTTTTTTTTTAAAATGTTTGTGTTCTTTTTCTGCGTCATGTTTACCGCAAATAAACGTATTGTTGTTCTTTCAACTTACTTTTAAAATTGCATACTAAGGTGAGGTCTACCAAAATTCCACTGGAATTGGATCAATGTTCGCTCAGCTAGGAAGCGAAAAGCGATACCATAATGCTACTTTAAGCTAAGGCTTGCTAAGATAACGGTGGCCGCAGACGCGGACGTCATAAAGATCATTTCATCGGGGTTTAAAAATACACCAACTCACTTTAATGAATAACGTTTCAGTGACGTTATTCGACTTTTAATTGCGGACGCTATATGGCGGGCGCGGTGGCCACCGCAGTCTCAGGAAACCCTAGATTTAGCTAGCGTAACGTTTCATGTTCAGTCAACGATACGAAAAATAACTGAACGATTATTACGGTTGAATTTAATTGGTGTAATATTGTAGTTGCCCATTTCAGTAGAACAAACAAAATAAATACGCAATCTGATACAAATATAATAATTAATAACGACTACTAAAAAGTTATACTGATATGTACCTACAAGGTGTAAACATTATGAAAATTTTAATTAGCTATCAACATAATTGGATTTCATGGCACATGGTTAAATTTAAATTAATTTTGTTGCTTGTAAACAGGTGATTAAAATGTTAATAGTGGCCGAGAGGAAACCAATGAGAGGGATGTGGGAAGTGGACAGTTGTAATGGATGTGGTATTCGTGGGGAGAGGAGCAACATGGACGTTAATGTTCAAGTAATTCAAAATGTTTTTCATAATGTATGCAATTTTCACTCGCTCTTTAATATTTTATTTGCTAATGTTTTACATATATCTATTTTATTATTTATTTATTTCTGTAACTGCGGGCCCTATCAGAATACCAGCGCTGCGACATTTATTTTTTAAATGTCAGCATCATGCTGAGATAGGAGCCTTTTGGCCTCGTATAAGACTTTCTGTTTAATTTTTCTTATTCTGTTATTTTTTTTAAATATTATTTGTTTTTTTTAACTGTATTTAGTTTAATTTGTGATCTTCCTGTACGAGTCGAAATAAATACTTTCTCTTTCTTTCAGGTAGGTCGTAGGTCCTAACCATGACAGGAGCTTTACTTTGTATAAATTACTTCATCAAAATCGCTCTCAAAACGGTGAAGAAAAACATCGTGTGGAAACCGGCATGGTCAGATTCGAAGACATGACATCTGTCAACCCACAATGGGCCCGCGTTGTGGATTACGGTCTACTGTCCCAGCAGTGGGAACATTATAGACTAATTATACCTTATGCTTATGAGTATTTCTTACACAGTTTGTGCTAAAACAAGAGAAAAAAAAACAGTTATTTTCATGTCCACACCAAAATTTAAGCCCCTTCTTACATCCTAACCCAAACCGATCTTACAAAACCCGAATATGCGACTAAAGCAAAAAGCAATCTGGCTCCGACACGCGAATAACCGCAACCGTTGGCTACTACAGATCTGTGCTTAGATAAACAGCACTTTACATTCGGTCGGTTAACCACCACTCCGTAATGAGATAGCTGATTAAAACCCGACGAATGGCGCTTAATTATTTTGTTTTGCAACGTATTATTTATTTTTTTAGCGAAAAAAATTCCGTTTTTGTATTCGTGATTACGTTATTTTTAGGGAAGGACGGGAAATTGGAACAGTTTGCTTATTTAATTATTGGGAGATTAAATTAAACGGAGATGTTTAAGGAGCTTCTTGCTTTATTATTTTATGGTTGAACATAGGAAAACAGCTCTGCTTCAAACTAAAATATTATCTGTTGTTGTGTGTTATGGGATCAGGTGGGTCACGTCAGCCGCATGCACAGTGATCACTGGGCATCAGTTTCCACACTGTGGGTGCGTGAGGATCGACGGCGCCGCCGAGGCCGGCCCAAGAAGAGGTGGCCAGATGACCTAGATGCGTACCGCAAGGTTTGGGTCGAGGTGGCTGTAGAAAAAGATGCCTCGAAGGATTTGAGGGAGGCTTTTTCTCAGTACTAGGCCAGTTTTAGCTCATTAAAGAAAAAAGTGTTATTATCTGTACAAAATTAACATTTAACTACGAGATATCAAACTTTCAAGGTAACTTTTCTCAACTCATACGTCAAGCAACAACACCAGCGGTCGTTGACCTTAAGAAAAAAACATCAAATCTTTTTGATTTTTATTTTATCGTCTTTATATATCGACACCTATCACGTCTGCGGAGTTTCGCTGGCTAATTTTATTTGACCATATATAACATAACTTCTATGTAAAGTTAAAACCCAAAGAAACACCATAAGGGCGTCCTTTCTACCATTTTAGTACGGAACCCTAAAAAGAACCATCCCCGATGTACATCGGAGATGGTTGTTTTTCTTTAGGTTACAACCGATACTGCACACAATAATAAAACGCATACCATTTTACATGTTCACATAACTTAACCTCGCTCCAACAAATACGCACTTACAGAGCAAACAAAAGAAGATTAGCAGCTATCTCAGCTATCTCTAACATATCCAAAAGGTACATAAAATAGTTTTATCGCTGTACAGATAGGCAATGGGCATTGGCCTGAAAGGTACACCTATCAAATATATTGCGTGTACCGACGCCCGGTTAAACCCGATATAAAACGGGCAAGGATTAGTGGTTTGCAGATAGTGCAGGAGATTTGTACCTATTTTTGTAAAGGTTAGTGTTAACTATCAGATTGTGATTGAGATTTATGTAATAATTTCGTAGAGAGGGGTGGGGTTCCGATCTAGCCTGTCCCTTGCCGCTCTCCCAGCGACACCCTAAGCCTAGGTCCGTACCCCACAGGGGGTGCTATTAGCGTATAGTCGCTTAGTTTTTAAGGCCTTAGTTTATTGAGGCATCCCGCCCGGTTAAGCAGACGAAAATCTCATAAGTCAAACTGCGAGATGCCAATTACAAAAAAGAGTCGCCGCTGTACAAGTGTGCAGATAGGCAATGGGCATTGGTCCTGTGAGGTACACCTACCAAATAAATTGCGAGTACCGACGCCCGGTTAAACCCGATATAAAATGGACAAGGATTCGTTGTTTGCAGATAGTGCAGGAGACTTTCACCTACTTCTGTAAATATTTGACATGTTGACATGAGTTTTCAAACTATAATTGTGTGATAATTTTGTAAATCAATCCATAAGTTATGAAGGAAAGTTGTAATTAATTTTCAATGAATTATTTACCAGCTTTTTTGCTTATTTTTTGCTAATAACAGCGAGCTTAAAATTGAACGCACTTATTCATTTGTTTTTTGGATTTGTTTTTACCTTTCATAATATAGAGTAATTTATGTTTATTATCTAAACTCAAACTCAAATAATTTAATTCAACTAAAGCAATTACAGGCACTTTTGAATTGTCAAAGGGTCGGTCAGTCAGAAAGATGAAGCTAGTTGCCCATTCCAAAACGTAGGTACCTATGGAGAAGAACGGGCAAGAAACTCCACGGACACTCTTTTAAATCATAAAATTTTTACAAAATATTTGAGTACATCATTCGTGTTGAAATTAACCATGTGAGAACGATGTAGAAAGACATGCACGTTAAAAGCGTCCGTTATAGAAAACATAAAAACAATTCAGAAATGAAATCCAAGTTCTATTTTAATCCATGTAAAGTAGTACGACTCATTTAATAGAGTCAACACGATGCAACTGATTTTAAATAGGCAGATAACTTTTATCTAAGCAATAAATATTGCGGCTTCTGTTTATAAATTAAGTATTTTGAACAGTCATATTTATTTTTCAGGTAAATGACATCTCCCTATTGAAAAATTAGTCCCTAATAGAATAGTAGTTCATTTTGTAAGGACGTCCACCAATCAAATCAGTCTATTGCAGTCCACTGCTGGGCATAGACGTCTGCCACATATTTATTGTACCTCCGACAGCAGCAGGCAAATAGCAACCTTCTTGCAACGAAAATAAATATCATTGTGATTTGACAGACTTGGTAATGGCAACAATCTAATAACATTGACAGTGATGCCAAACAAGAGGTGAAATAACTGGGAACGAACTGTACACACAACAACACACATACAAGTACATAAAGCTATACATTTCCAGTTTTAGTTGACCTCGCATTGTATAGGTTTTTTTTGTAAAATCAGAAGTCAGCTTATTCTGGTTATGTATAGCTTGATGTGTAGCCGTGCGTACCTTCCGATCCGGTTACCGAATGACAAAACAAAAATACTCGATGATTAGACGTTTGTTGTACCATTCTTTTTCTTCATTCCCATAAGGGGCTCTTTGAAGTCACTACAAAGGCCTTCAAATGCCCTCATGTCTATTTCTGTTAAGGAAAAAATTGGATGGAACTAAAAAAAATCTTTATTCTAAGAAGTCATAAATTAGTGAGTTTATGTAAGCGTATAAAACTATGCCTTTGTCTAATTAATTAGATGTTCAAAAGTTTCCCGTTTTGGTAACTTTGTAGAATACGGGGTGGATTTATGTAGTATAAAAAACAACTCTGTGTTAAGTTTTTTAAGGATTCATTTGCATATTTTAAGATCTTGCATCATCATCTGCCAAGTCTTTTCCCAACTATGTTGGGGTCGGCTTCCAGTCTAACCGGCACCTGCAGCTGAGTATCAGTATTTTACATTAAGCGACTGCTTATCTGACCTCCACAACCAAGTTACTGGGAAATACGATACTCCTTGGTAAGACTGGTTGTCAGACTTTCAGCTTCTGACGACCCGTAACAACTGTCAAAGATCCAAGAATGACAGCTGGGACCAACAGTTTAGCGTGCTTTCCGAAGCACGGAGGGGTCTTGGTATTTAAAGATAGTGACCCATCCACGGACCAACCGCGGCAAGCTTAGCTTAACCTGATCGATCGACCCGTGCGGCTGTTATTACTTAGCCAAAAGCCCATTTTTTGAGATCTTGCTTCGAATGTATTTGTACGGTTATACCCTTATTCATGAGTTCGTCACCTGGTCCTACGATGGCCTGCATTTTTGGCTATTCCGTTTTCTTAGATACTCATCGAAGGCAGGTACGTGAATCTGTAACCTGCATCTTACGAGGTATTTTAGAACTGAAGCATTCTCAGATGTTTAAAAACTATTAGTATACGAATAAAAACATCTTTTACACAAAAAAAAAAAACAAGACTTCCCAAAAAACACTACTTCCGAAATTAAAGTTATTTTTCACTTTGAAGTGTTTGTGGGAAGTCGGTTGTTTGGTTTTTTTTTTGGAAAGAAAGTTTTTATTTTTAATTTTTTAGTTATGAAAAGCAAACGACGCAATTTCGTTTACTTGAATTTTTACCTGTAATTTTGGTTAAACCAAACTACTGAACTGATTTTTACTGAAATACTATGAAATTCCTGAAACTGAAATTCCTATGGGACCTGAAAAAATATACCTACATTCGCAAAAAAAAAAATTGCAAATCGGCTTATAAATAACAGAGTTCTGAGGTAACAAACAAAAAAAAAATATTCAACCAAATTGAGAAACTCCTCCTTTTTTTTAAATCGGTTAAAAATGCTTTATACTAAGGGCGCATTTTACGCTTTCTCTATAACAATATTTTCAAACGAGTGTCGCATCTGTTTTATAATCAATGCAGCTCGATGTTTACAGAGCGCAGTGGATAGCTTGTAGCGACGCACACACCGATCCATGCCAAGTGAACCCCTTTGTTACTCTTACAGTTGTGTTTATTGTTGATGTTAGCCTATGTTTTTTTTCGTGTTGCAGTTTTTTATCTAGTTATCAGACTTGTTTTTCCCTAAACATCCATTACTAACTCGAAAGGAGAATCTGCAATGACACAACAAAGAATCAACTACCATGTTTTAATGGAAATTAAAATAATCTTGTTCTTGAAAACAATTCAAGAATGGGACTGCTCTTGAACTTGATCACGCCTGATGGGAAGCGATGGATGTGGTCTATGGTGGAACGAGCGTGCCCAGAAGATGCCTGTACACTCTTGTTTTGAAGGCAGATGGATTAAGTGTAGAAGGTTCGCTTTAAAAAGCGCTATCGTATATATGGAAAATTATAGCATTGCTAGAAGAGCAATTTAAGATTCATATTAACTTCAATGAAAGACCGGTCCTAAAAAAACTGATTGTTGCATTATTTAGCATGTTATTTTGTTATTATGGTAAACAATCAAAATTGACGGAAGAAAATAGATCACCTAATAACAACAAACGTAATTTTTTCACAAAAAAAAAAGTGTTTTACAGAACCAAGCATCCAATAACTCCCTAAGCGGGTTTTCCTCTTAGCGACAGTCGCTTAACTTTATCAACAAGATATTTAAATCTCCGAAACCATTTTATTAGCTGTTAAACTGGTTTAAATAGGCGGAAAATTAAAGAAATTGTGATATATTTTTTGTCAGTTTTATCTGAAAATTCTTCCAGAGTTATATGTATAAATAGAAGTCTGAAAGGATTGCGAAAAGGTTCAGGTATCTAAAAATAGAAAGGGAAAAGATAAAGGTTGTTGGAAAAAGAGTTATGCCTGCTTTAGGACCCTTCCGATGGTAAAACGGATTTTGTCGTTAGAAATGCTAGAGCTCCTTAAGTTCCGAGTTGTGCTGCATGATTACTGACAAATGCGTAAACAGACTGGACAGGTCCACTAAAACTGTGGTTCTTTCCTCAAAAGACCATTTCACATGATCTTCACAAGACTTGACCAGGATTATGCCTGGACTTTAAAAAACTTTTTTACAAAAAAAAAGAAAACAACTGACTTTCAAAAAAGACTGCAAAGTGAAAAATAACTTTAATTTCAGAAGTCGGTGTCGTTGGGTTTGCATTTTCGTTGTTTGCCACCGACTTCCGAAATTAAAGTAATTTTTCACTTTGTAGTGTCTTTTTTGGAAGTCGGTTGTTTTTTTTTTTCGAAAAAGTTTTTATTTTTCACTTTTCTTTTTTAAGTTGTAATTTTTACCAGTAATTTCGGTTTAAAAACCAAACTGTTGAACCGTTTTTGATGAAATTTCTATGGGAATTGGTCCCAATTGGACCAATCAGTGAATCCTTTCGAATAAAAAAATAATTTTGCAAATCGGCTTATAAATAAGGGAGTTCTGAGTTAACAAACATAAAAAAAATACATTCGAATTGAGAACCTCCTCCTTTTTTGAAGTCGGTTAAAACGACTGTGACCTCTGGGTTTGCTTCGGCCTTTCTTATCAGAGTAGGGACTCAGACATTAAACGCCGACCTCATCTAGTATTTAAAATAATTATGTATGATTGAGATTAAGTGTTTGTACAAACCTACTTCTACAAATAAAATCATTTATCAGTACAGTACACTTCTTGCCTAGATAGTGACTGCCCAACGTTTAAGAAACCAATTCAGCGTCTCGTTTGAAGCTCTGACAGAATTTTATAAGCACAGCATCATGCTAAATTTTCCCGATAACCATATGAGAATAATGTCCAGAATGACCTTTTGAGGAAAAGGACACGGAAATTTGAATAATCCAGTCAGGGAATTGAAACGACAATAGAGGTTAATCAGTGTAGTAGTGGAACTGATTGCCCGTATCGTATTACCCAGTAACTGGGTCATGGATAATAGGTAGTCGCTCCATGTAAAATACTTGTATTCTAGCTGCAGCCGGTTAGACTGGAAGCGGACCCAACATAGTTGAGTAAATGCTAGACAGATAATGATGAGGCTTGAGGCTAAGTAATTACAGCCGCACGGGTCGATTATTCAGGTACGCTACGAGATACGCTTGCCGCGGTTGGTCCTTAGATGGGTATCTATACATACCAAGACCCCTCCGTGCCTCGGAAAGCACGTTAAGTCAGTGGTCCCGGTTGTCATTCGTGGACAGTCGTTACGGGAAGAGTCAGACAGAAGACCGAGAGTCTGACAACCAGTCTATTCAGCTGTATCCGGTTAGACTGGAAGCTGACCCCAACATACAGTAAAGGCTGATGGTGATGATTGGGACTGACTGTCCTCGTTTGTGGTAAGCTTCTCTGAAACTAGAGCAGGTTTACTTCATCAATAGCTGGAATATTCTCTATGCACAATCGAAGACATCGCATATAGAATGGCAATGGCTTCGAATCACTCACACATCAGTACCATTGTGTACAGGGATGGTGTGAAATGGTGCGGCCTGTTTGCGATACAAAGCATGGCCCTGTTTGATGTCCAAGTTACATTGGCCTAGTAACAGCTTACAATGGATGTATACCTGCGTGTTGCGTACCATGTCCAACTATTTAATGTATTGTTTCAATACATCTTAGTGAACTTGGAAACGCAGTATAATGAACCGTAAGGTTTCTAAAGTTTTCTAGACAAAATCAAACTGCTTGCTAATTTAATTGTGAAATTAATCTTTTTTGACTTTGATTTCCATTCTGTAATTACTTTAACTCACACCCTGACTTTTAACTTGTTAATTTTGTAACTTTTCAAATATTTTTTTTATTTTTGAACGTAATTTCAGATTAACTTTAATAATGACTTGCCTAATTAATAATTCCTTTGTCTCGATTACCGCTAAGATCGAAACAAACATTGGCAAACTCCTAGATGTTTGATGAAGTAACCTAAGACAGACAATGCAGCTTAACTCTCGACACGTGTCAAGACAGAGTAAAATGAAGCTAACTATTTGCCAATACGACTGAGGCGATGCGTATGCTCTATTCTCTGTAACACTAACTCACTTGACTGCGGGTCTACTCTTTAAATCCGTCAACGAAGATACGGGCCCGCCCGAAAGTAGCAATAATTTAATATAATGTTCTGTGTCTTGTAATGTTAATTACTTTATATAACTAGTATTTTCTAACTGAATAGACAGATGTGCTGCTGGGAAGTTTGTTGCGCCACTTTTTCTTCCCAGCGAAAGCACTAGGAAGTGGTGAAGGGCGGGCGTTTTGGGGGACTGTCTTTTGTAATTTTGGTGTTCGAAAAGTGCTGATTCTCAGCCTAATTTGAATTAAATGACTTTTGATTTTGAGTAGTCAACTACTCAAAATCAAAAGTCATTTATTCAATGTAAAGAATTTCACACTTGTTTAAAGGATCAATCCTTCAAACAAGTGTGAAATTCTATTTTACTTATGTCCTTAAGTGATACGGAGTAGAAAGCGTCCGTAACATCGCCCAAAACTACGGATGTCTTGCTTAGGGTGTAGACTCCCTGATACCTGCTCTGTGGTTAAGGTATCTGCGTCTTGAACCCGAGCTTCTGAGGTTAAACCTGGCAAGTTTTAGTAGTTATTTCATTTCATAATTACTTTCTATAAGTTAGATAAACCGTACATCTGAGTCAAAACCATCTTGTCTGCTGTTAGAACATTTTTAGACAAATTTGACTATGGATAATACCATTCCTCTTGGTAAGACTGAAGGGTGGGCGTATTGGGGGTCTGTCTTTTGTAATGTTGATGTTCGAAAAGTGTTGATTCTCAGCCTAATTTGAATAAATGTCTTTAGATTTTGATTTTGGTTATCAGACTTTAGGGCTTCTGACGGCCCGTAACAACTGTCAAAGGTCCACCAATAACCGCCAGGATCTACTGCTTAACGACACGTCGATACCTACGTTGGGATCTTAGTATGTAAAGATAGTAACCGGACCAACTGTGGTAAGAGTAGAATAGCTTCATGCAGCTGTTATGTTGCGGATAATCATGTCATGTTACAAATGACATGATCAATATCATGTCATTTGTGCATTTCGAGAAGTATACATACAAATCACAAATACTGTGATTGTATTGTTGTACTATGTAGTATTTGTGATTTATATCTAAATACAAATCACAAATACTAGCATCGAAATTTCAAATTCCTGAGGCTGTCATAGAAACCAGTCGAATTGTATTTGTCGGGGCTGCACGCATTAGAACTTTAATTAAACCTGTCTATTTCGATGCAGGCAGGGTTAGTTAAAGCTACACGAACTGTTAATGAGTGAAATGAGGCGAACTGTATGCCAATATCAGTGGCGATGCTTGTACGGTTTAGTTTATAGTCTCTGGTACATTCGCGTACTAAATTACGTTGAACGGTTGATAAAATAAGGGTGAATTGTTGAAAACTTATAAAAATTCCTACCTTTGTGAATGCATAAGAACTATTTATAATAATTATTGACGTAAATATTTGACGGCACGGTTGGCGCAGTAGTAAAGCGATTGACTGCTGCGCTGCGTGTCGCGGGTTCGATTCCCGCACGGAACAGATATTTGTATGACCTACAATTAGTTGTTCCGGGTCGGGTATGTGTATTTATTTATTTATATTTATATATACTTTATTGTACACCACAAAAATACATAGCATAAAAAAACACATGAGACACTACAAAATATACAATGGGCGGCCTTATCGCATTACTGCGATCTCTTCCAGGCAACCTTAGTATGGACAGCGATTTCCCTGGACACAAAATGGGACCGTCGTTGGTGCAAATATTATGTATACAATACACTAAAATAGACAAATATATACATATTCAAAATTATAAATACATAAATACATACATACTATGTATACAAGCAACGAAACATAAGACTGTAGACGCTTGCAGTTAGGACAACAAGATCACAACGACAAGTAGTGTTCCTTTACAAGTCTTTTGAACACCTGTAACGTGTATGTGAGCTTATATATCTGTAAACGCACCCAGGACACAGGAGAAATTCCTAGTGTGGGGCAACGTTTTATAAAAAAATAATATATATATAATAAATACAAAGAAGAAACAAAATACATTTATTACGCACAGACTAAAAGGCACACAACATATTTTATCATTGTGATCAAATAAAATAAACCTAGAGAGGTTTTCTTTTGTATTTTTTGTTCAGCAAAAATGCCAGACAACTAGTAGCCTGACGCTGGTTTCCAAACGATCTGAAGTGTGAGGTTATCGAATAAATTTCCTATTAATTCTTCTATCTAATTAATTTAATTACAGAGTGGGTTATTATTCTAGACATGATTCAAAATCGGTTTGGTCACTAAAATATCGTCCATCACTTGTTCTCTTAATAAAATGTATTAAAGGCTGTGTAAGTATGTATTCAATGCAGTTTTATTTATAATCCCGTCGTGGGAATAACTAGACCAATTCCAAATTTGACCTCCACAACGCAGTTACTAGATAAATAGGTAACACCCAACGCACAACTTCATACACGCTACACACTTAGCAACAACATATCATTGTTTGCAGAAAGGATTTTCCGAAATCCATTTGTAAAAAAAGTGTAAGGAGAAACGGTAAAGGCTTCGGCCTGATTAAGATGGCGCCACCCTTAACCTTGATGTCAGAGCGCAAAGATTTACTGTGACAAATTGATATTCTGAGGCCATGACCTTGGAAGGACAGGAAAACGTTTTTATTGTAACTATCACTGTGTAACCTATGAGGGGCCCTTGGCTAAATAATAACAGCTGCACAGCTCGATCGATCAGGTTAAGCGAAGCTTGCTGCGGCTCGTCTGTGGGTGTCAGACGTGTGTGCCTTGAAAAGCATGTTAAGCCGTTGGTTTCGGCTGTCATTCGTAGATATTTGACAGCCTATGTAACCTCCACTACTCAGTTACCGGGCAACACCCTTGGTAAGACTGGTTGGTCAGACGTTCGGGCTTCTGACTACCTGTAACGACTGTCAAAGATCTACATGACAGCCGGGACCGTACTCGGATATAAAAATGGAGTAGTTTTTTAACCTGGAGCCTTTATAATTAGGTATTTCATTATATTATGAAGATTCCTCTACTTTTCTCTGCCTAACCCAGGGAACCAGGCGTGATGTTATGTGTTTGTTATAAAGATTGGATAGTAAAATGTTTTAAATAAAAAATACGTAATTTTTGATGACGTGACCTTTGAGAGTTCATAATTAGCCTATAACGTTCCCACTGCTGAGACACAGGCATCTTCTCTGTGAGGGGGAGTGGGTGTAATCCACCACGCAAGCCCAGTGCGTGTCCCAGTATGCCCAGTGGATGTCACCTTTGAGAGTGTTACCTACTTATTGTTAAAACTTTTAAATAATTTACTATCCACACTAAGCTTATCCCCACTAAAGACAATAAAAAAACAATACTTTGTCATTTTACAAATGAAGCTAAACCCACACAATAAGTTTTTCTACCAACATAATTTGTGTAACAACTTAAACGGTCCCCGAACACTTTCTATATCCTAACATCCCTAGATTTATTCCCCTCACGTAAAACTTTTCCCCAAAAACCTAAATGCCATCTGCTCCGAAAAAAAGGAAAAACAGAAAACATTCTACCATTTTTATAATATTCAATTTCTGTCATCGACTGCCCGACAGAAATACAGTCGTGGACCATAAATCTAATAAATGGTTATTGAAATGAAGAGGGTACGTCCCTTACAGGTCTTTTCTGACTTATTCTATTGGACATGTAAAATATGTCCCGTTTTCATGTTTACAATATTATTTTGTAGGTTTTACATGTTAATAGGCTCTGTGACTGAGCAACGTTTGATGTCACGTTCAATTATTTATCCTATTGACAGCGACGTGGAAGAATTTTTTGAAGTCCAATGAGCTCTTCCCTTTTATTTTTTTTGTATACTTGAATATAATATAATATATATGAGGGGCTTCTGGCTAAGTAATAACAGCCGCACAGGACGATCGATCAGGTTAAGCTACGCTTGCCGCGGTTGGTCCATAGATGGGTGACCATCTTTACTTATCAAGACCCATCCGTGTCTCTGAAAGTACCTACGTTAACCCGTCGGTCCCGGCTGTCATTCGCGGAACTTTGACAGCTGTTACGGGTCGTCAGTAGCCCGAAAGTCTGACAACCAGTCTTACTAAGGGGTATCATGAATGTAATTTAAAACAAGCACATCAGACGCGACATTATTTGTATGACCTACAAGTAGTTGTTCTGGGTCTGGCTGTTTGTGTATGTGAGTTTAAATGTTTGTAAACGCACCCTCGATACAGGAGAAATTCCTAGTGTGGGGCAACGTTTTTTAAAAACGGAATTTCAGAAGACAAAAGCTAGAGTAGCGTACAACATACAAAATACGAAAAATACATATAACTATAATTGTTTTAAGGACAATATGACAAAACCTCGGAAAATGTGGAAACTAATAAACGATATATCCAAAAATAAAATAAAAGAAAGGACTGGACCGGAAACACTCGAGACTGACACACCTTTCACATACTTCTTTGATATGTAATAGTACCTATTACATATCAAAGAAGTATGTGAAAGGTTCAACTATTGGGTCATCGCTAGCAAATCTCATCACCTATAGGTTAAACCTAGCTCAAGAGCCTGCAACAAGTGACTCAACGGAACTTAAGTGTTTAATACCAGCAACCACGGATGAAGTTATTAAAATGATTGAGGATTTAGATCCAAATATTAGTTCTGGCATTGATGGCATAAGTACAAAATCTTTAATATGTTTAAAAAAACTAATTGCTAATGAACTTACAACATGTTAAATCTTTGTTTAGATGGAGGTATTTTTCCTGATGACTTAAAAATGGCTAAAGTTATCCCTTTATATAAATCTGGAAGTAAGTCTGATCCTTGTAACTACCGTCCCATATCTGTCCTTCCAGTTATCTCAAAAATGTTCGAGAAAATCCTTTATAACCGTTTGGAATGTTTTCTTTCTTCGTTTCCAACACATCATTTAGCCCGTTGAGAAAAGTGTCAATACTATGCACTGAGGGTGATCTATAGACTGTAATAAGAGCCACTCGTTACCAATTTTACATATTAAACAGTTGAAGTCTCTGACATATTCAGGTTCGCCTATAGTGCAGTCAATCCCTGTCTTTATGTATATTACGATGCCATCGTTTTGGTTTGTTGTATAATAGGTGAACCATCTATAGAAGGAACACTTGAGACTTTGGAGAACCAACATTCTGAAAGTACTATTATATCACAGACACATGAATTGAGGTGGTAAGGATTGTAGTTGATCAATGTTTTTACTAATATTGCGGATATTCATATGAAATATTGAAAAGGGACTATTAATTTTATGTGCAAATTCCCACATTCATCTGATCCGCAGATATACGATTGCATTGTATGAAGGGCTTCAAGTTCCGACGAAATTCTATCAATATTACTATCAATTGTAATTATGTTATATGATGCAAATACAAACAGTTAAATGTAAAGAACATTGAGCACTCCACCGCTCTCGTATAATGCACTAATGGGATAGAAGTGGGGATATTGTTACACTTTTCTTTATCATACGGGAGAGATTAAACTTACTTAGTGAGTGAATTATTGGTAAAAGGCGAAGTGTGAGTGACGTGAAAAGTGTGACTGGGTGATTTGTGTGTAAGTCGTAAATGTGTGGCAAATAGAAACAAAAAATATATCATGGTAAAAGAATATCGGTATAGGTACAAGTATAGGTTTGAAAGTCGACATAGCGTTAATGCATGACTGACTACTTTGCAGCAAACAAAAAAAACTAGTCATATTGACCCTAAAGAAACAAAATCTTCCTCCGAACGAATCCGTGTGTGTTTACTAGCTTCAACCTTACGGAGAAAGATCCTTTGGTTCGAGGTCCAACAGAATTTGAAGTTGTTGCTATTGGCAAAGTCCCTAGCTTGGTAGAAAAGCTTTCTGCCATTCCCCGGCAAGTATTCGAATACATATATTGGGTGTGGTTGTCCCTCTATACCGATCAGGCTAGAGTTAAGCTTCAGTCCTGGCTCTTCGTTCTTGTTATAGTATCGTGTTGCAATAAGAATTTTGTTTTTAATTAGCACCGTGCTAAAGTCCACCACGATGGTCTTATTTCTGCCCGGTTTGGCTGGAAGACGGTATGCGTCTCTTATATGGGAATGGTTTATGTCTAAACTTAATGTCTTCCCGATATTAAGTAGGTACCTACATATTTCACAATATCTTCTGCGGTCTCGTTTTCATTGGATGGGACATTGCGTAATTCTATTGATGATGACCTGGATCCAAACTCCAGATCTTCAATTCGTTTTTGTAGCTTTTCTATATAGTTATAGCAAGTCTAGGCGTTCTATTTCAAGCTTCCCCAGCTTTGTTTTTAAATCCTCGTAGTTGTTTTTTTATAGTTTCTACCAACTTTTCAATCTCAGTGTTGCTTTTTTGAATTATTATGTTTTGTAATTTAATCTCATTAACATCTTCCACCAACTTATTTAGTATTGTTAGTTGGCCCGATTTCAGAGAGATTCAAACATATGTCTCATTTCATTTTGGAAAGCGGCGAACTCATTCCTAGGCGACGAAGATTCCGTACGAGGTCTCTTATAGCGAGTCGTGACATTAACAACTTTCTCTTCCATTGCCCTTGGAATGTCTGAGTCGGATTGTGACAAGATTTGGGTAGACTGAGGTCTAGGCGGCGAAGGTTGCACCGACATGTTTCTATTTTATACAGAGTAAAACACGTAGCGCATCAAACACCTCAGCTTTGTTATTAATGCGAGCGACGCAGTCGTCGTAGCTGATATCGTAGCACTCGTAGCACAGCAGTGGCTATGACCACAGATTACTAAATAGTTACTACGTAACAGATACTTCACTCGGTAGAAAATTTCCAATATCTACTGCTATAATAGCCTACTCCGTCGCGTCAGCAACCGCTGCATGCTACAATGTCCCTAAATGCTCAAACGTACAGTTGTGATTGCTTTGCACCGCGCGATCCCACAACAATCGCAGGGCTGCCTCTTCGATAAAATTAAATTAACATAACTTTTTGTGTCTATGTTATTGAGAACTGTGAATATGTTCGGACTATAGATGGTAATTTAAAATTGTATCGTACATAAAATATTTTTTTTATAAATTGGTTATGACTGTGCAAGATAAAACATAATTATAGAGATAAAGAGTAGTAGTAGTATAGAGCGCATAAGGCACCAGACGGCATCGTAGGTTCGCGTACGAACGAATGGAACGATTAAAATTGAACAACGCGCGTTGAATACGTGCGTTTCGTTTGCGAAAACCGCACTGAATTTGGTCCGCAAACGGCCCGAGACCGCTCGGCTGGGCGGTAGGTAATTATAGCGTGCAAGTACATGGAGTGACGGAGGCCTGCTATGACTCACAGCGACAGCGAATCGTCGTGAGCGCGGCCGAACCCCCACTCACTGCGCGTAGCCGTAGCAGGTGACGTCGGTGGTTCTGTGTAGACGATTAATGGAGCCGTAGCTTAGTAGACTTAGTTTGTTTGATCGAGTGGCCACAGCCGCGGTCACTGCGCAGCAGGTAGCGGGTTCAAATCACTTGAGTGTCGGCCCAGATTGTTTTCTATGGGTGTTTACACCAGCTCAAAAATATCGGTCTCTGTCCATGAACGCCCACTGGGCGGATTTCACACGTTTAAACTACTCAGAACGAAAGTCGAGAATCACAACATTAGCCAATCAGAAATTTTGAGACACAAATATTTAACAGCACAACTGACACACGTCCACGGCGCATACACGGCTCACGGTGGCACACACACACACACACACATATATCTTCGAATTTTTTGGTTCTACGACATGCCTGTTTCTTCACGATATTTTCTTTCACCGTTTTGATAGCAGTGGTGATGAAATAATTTACACAAAGTAAAGCACCTGTCTGGGTTCGAACCTACGACCTACGACTCGTAAGTCGCGCCTGTTATCACTGGGCCACCACTGCTCTTAAGAGTCATATTTAGGTTTAATTTTAGATTTAATAATAAATTAAAGAGAAATATTTAGGTTTAATTTTAGATAACTACCTGAGTTGGAAGCCTCATACAGATAAACTCTTGTCGCTTATAGGAGCTCTTCACAATATTAATAAATTCTTTAGTTAAACCACAAATAGACTACCTAATAGAAATCTGGGACCGTAGCTAAATCTCATCTAGAAATATTACAAACAGCACAAAATAGATTAATCAAAATATTATTTGATTACAAATTTAGAACGTCAACTCAGAAAATATACGAAGAAACCAAAATAATGAACATTTCTCAAACATATAAGTACTATTATTATACATGTGTAGGTACTAATACGCAAAATATTACATAAAGATATTCATACAACACTAAATTTCACAAAAAAACATCAAGTACAAAAAATTAAACTACGAAACTCCAATTATATACCTAGTAACACATCCTCCCAGAACAGTTAATTACGGGAAAAGAAGTATTGAATTTGAAGGTAGGTAGGTGACATGTACAGACGCCAGCACATCAAGCTACTACAATCTGTCAAAATTCTTTAATAGATTTTCAACTTTATCGCTAAAGTATTAAGGTTCAAGGTTGATTGGGAAAATTTGACAGTTTCGGGTAGCTTGACCTGCTGGCGTCTGTACAGTAAAAAACCCATGGAAATGAAGGAAGCGAAAAATCAACTAAAATCTTATATAATGTGTCAATAATAATATAAAAAACTGGCTTTAGCAAGGGTTCCTGCAAATAAACAAAATAAAAGATCTTTATTTGTCAGTACGCTGACATGAATGCCACATCTAGTAATACATCTAATTTTACTTTAGATCTGTGTTTACTGTGGTGATTAGTTGATATTTACTTTTTTTTTAAATTACCTAAGTACTTATTAATTATTCTAAATTTACTTTTAACTACGTTATGAAACGCTCGTAAACATTTTATGTAAATTGAGTTTCTCAGAACTTTTGTTAATTTTTAATGAGAAATAAATTAAGTTCTTAAACAATAAAAAAAAAATTGTATATAAGTAGTTTATCAGCCATCTTGTTACCATAACACAAGCATTAGGTTGCTTAGCTTGGGACAAATGGTGCAGCGAAAAAAAAAAAAATCGTATCCAGTAACTGGGTTGTGGAGGTCAGATAGGTAGTCGCTTCCTGTAAAATACTGGTATTCAGCTGCATCAGGTGAGACTCGAAGTCGACCCCAACTTAGTTGGGAAACAGGCTAGACGAATGAACTTGAAAATAATTTATATATATTTAAGTGTTAGCTTGTTTATTGTAAAATTAATTAGTTATTACTAAAGTTTTTTGCTTGAACTAGATTGGCAAGAAACTTGAGAAATGTTTGTAGCTCCAAGGAGTTTAATATTGTTACGTCAAAGTCCATTAGCAGTAAGTTACTTTTGTAATTTCAGAATTAAATCAGTACTTAGTCCAGCTACCTCGGTAGAGTTTTATTACTTTTTCATTTGACAATTTCTATGAAATCTTTTTATGAAAGCAGCCTACGAGTAAAAATAATTCTTCATAATATGTCCTAAAATAAGTCAACATACAACATAAATAATAAGTCAACATAAAACATACATAATAAGTCAACATACAATATACATAATCAGCCTTTAATGTTCCCACTGCTGGCACACAGGCCTCCTCTCTTCAAGAGGGAGTGGGCCGTAATCGACCACGCGGGCTCAGTGTGGGTTGGTAGATGTCACATGTGTTCGAATTTTTGGTTCTACGATATACCGGTTTCCTCACGATGTTTTCCTTCACCGTTTTGAGAGCAGTAGTGATGAAATAATTTACAAAAAGTAAAGCGCCTGCCTGGGTTTGAACCCACGACCCACAACTCGTAATTCGCGGCCGTTACCACTGGGCCACCATTGCTGAGCCAGTGATATTCGTGTTCCGTATAGCACTATGAAACATGAATTGTAGACAATCAAATGAATTCTTGTCATCTTATGAGGCTGACTGTACGTTGACCACTGCTCCCCTAAAAATAAGCCGCTACATATTTTTCTTGAACTTTTCGTTTTCGTTTTTATTGTACCTGGTCTATTAGTCTGGCAGTTATTTTTCAAAGAAAACATACGTAAATCAATAGACACCTTTCGGAATAAAGAAAAATGGCGTCATCATAAGAATTAGGTCAAGGTTATATTTTACGTCTCGCTAGTAGACAAAAATATTGCGTTAAGTTTTTGGGAATCTGATATTTATTCTAATGTAGTCTGAAGGACGGGTCAGTTAGGCCTTATAGAGAAAATTACTCAGAAGTGTACCTTCTGAGTGCTTTTCTCTATGAGCCCTTATTTGCCATATTTGGAAAGGTAATAACATATTTAGATCCAAAGTTTGTTTAAAATCAGTAAAGAAATGCATAGTTTACTTTATTCACATTGGTACAATTTTGGTTCTAGGATGTGCCGGTTTCCTCACGATGTTTTCCTTCACCGTATTGAGAGCAGTGGTGATGAAATTATTTAAACAAAGTAAAGCGCCTGCCTGGGTTACCCACGACCTACAACTCGTAAGTTGGGGCTGTTACCACTAGGTCACCACTGCTCTCCAAGATAGGTATATCCAAGTTTTATTCATGTTTCTAATTGACGTTATTTCAAGTTAAACAAATATCAACTTTATTTTAATGTTGATTTCAGAGTGACTAGAAATATTGAAAAAGTTTCTCTTTATCGTGTTGGAATTCAAGTTATTTTTCCATAAACTCATATTTGTTTACGTTTTTGGCGAATATGTCGCGACAAAATAATAATAGAACAATTTCTATTTCTGTCTTTCCTTAACTAATCGCGGAGGCTCGTTGGGAAAAGCGTTCACGTTTGGTAAGCCTAGCACCAACTATCTTACATACAAATATTAAAAATGCGAAAGTGTATGTGTAGGTTGATCCCTCTTTCCCCAAGCAACGGAGCAGGATTACTGTGATTTTTCGCACAGAAATTGTTCATTGATCGGAGAGTGACGTAGCATTTTATCCCGGAAAAATACTCGGTTTCCTTACGACAGACCATGTGATCAAAAACGCGAGTAAAATATAGTTATCATCATCATAATTTCAGTTGAAAGACGTCCACTTCTGGACATAAGCCTCGCCCAAATACCGCGACATGGACCGGTTCTGTGTTTCTCGCATCCAGCGGGTTCCCGCGGCCTTCAAAAGTTGATTTGTCTACCTTGTTGAAGGCCTTCCAACGCTACATCTTCTGGTACACAGTCGCTAAAACATAGTAGTTAAATGTAACTTCGGAGGGGAAAAGAAAGAAAGAAAATACATTTATTTGCGGCAAACATGACGCATTAAAAAAAAGAACAAACACACAAAAAAAAAAAGTGGGGGGTAAACATGCGTCACATTCACGCAAAACGGCCATCGCTCAGTATAATGCTAAGACCCTATTCGAGACAGAGCCCCAGCGCTGGTTTTCAGCGGCAGCCGGCGTTGACGTGATGACGGCCACCAGGGGCCAGGGGCTCGTGGCTAAGTAATAACAGCCGCAAGGGTCGACCAAGCAGGTCAAGTTATTGCCGCGATTGGTCCGTGGATGCGTGATCATCTTTATATACCAAGACCCCTCCGTGATTCAAAAAGCACGTTAAGCCGTTGGTCTCGGCTGTCATTCGTGGATCTTCGACAGTCTTTACGGGTCGTCAGAAGTCTGATAACCAGTCTTACCAAGGAATATCGTGTTACCCAGTAACTGTGTTGTGGAGGTCAGATAGGCAGTCGCTCCACGGAAAATATTGGTTTTCAGCTGCATCCGGTTAGACTGGAAGCTGACCCCAACATAGTTGGGAAAAGGCTAGGCAGATTACAGTTAAATACAGGGTGACAGGGACATCGACGCGCAAACTGTAACCATGAATTCAGCACATGAGTTTAGACCCCATAGATTAGACATTTTTCGTCGGTTATCAAAAAAAAAATCGTCTGTTTCATAGAAAAGTGCAATACCTACGCGGTCAAAACGTATGGAACAGCAATATTTTTTTTAATAACCGACGAAAAATGTCGACGCTATGGGGTCTAAACTCATGTCCTGAATCCATGGTTACAGTTTGCGCTTCGATGTCCCTGCCACCCTGTATAACTTCAGAAATAACTGGCGTGTCAATTGCTATTTGTTTTGGTATAGTTTATGATGTCCGGTCGACAGTCGACACTGCGACGACCATGTGTCATCGCGTTAGTTTCGTTTCAACAAGTTTTTGTCGCATCGACTGGTCACGTCACTGCCCATGTGCGTAGTATCCTACATCTAAACTAATAATAAAGCTGAAGAGTTTGTTTGTTTGAACGCGTTATCTTTTGTAGGTACCTACCAGTTGGATTTGAACAAAATCTTTTTGCATTTAATAGCCCAATTCTTGAGGAAAGCTTTAGGCTATTTAACATCACGATACGAATCTGGGGAGTGGAGCAAAAAGACAAAAAGTCAGAAAAAACGCTAAGCGAAATCGAAGCTGGAAGAAGAATAGCGCTGGTAGGTGATGCGATGCGACGGGATGGGTCGGGGGAGCAGGAAAGTTAACGCAGACAAAGTCGCGGACAGAAACTAGTAGTTGATGAAAGACTAGCTTTACTGGTAAAAATAATCATGTCTCCGCTATGCTGTCTGTGTTCATTTTTATTATGTACGTAATAACTTTTTCGTATCTTGGAATGCACGTTAATCCCGGTTGTTATTTGGAAATTATTGACAGTCGTTACAGATAATAATAATAATAATATCCCTGGACATTTCACACAGCACCATTTGTCCCAAGCTAAGCAACCTAATGCTTGTGTTATGGTAACAAGATGGCCGATAAACTACTTATATACAATTTTTTTTGTAAATACATACATATTATAGATAGAAAAACACCCAGACTTGGAACAAATACATGTAGGGCATACAAATATTTGTTCCGTGCGGGAATCGAACCCGCGACACGCAGCGCAGCAGTCAATCTCTTAACCACTGCGCCAACCGTGCCGTCATAATATATAGCTTGATATGTGGTCATGCGTACCTAACTCGGCACACGCACAAAATTGATCAGGCTCTATGCCCTTGTTTGGCGATGTATTAAGATTGCTACGCTTTACAGCCTGGTTCATTGGCGTAATGTAAGAAAGAAGAAAGAGAGAAAATGTATTATTTATTTCATTTATTACATATGCATATATTTATTTACAAAAAAAATAACAAGTTGGGGGAAAACATGCGTTACATCCACGTAAAACGGCCAAATAGCAAATGGGCAAAATGTTCCTTGCCTCTCGGTCTTCTACAGACTGTACTTCAGAAAGTGTGCGCAGGAGCTCCACGACCTGATCCCACCATCGCCTTTTTACTGACGGACTACCAGACTCGCAGCGTAACACCCACACTTGGTGGATATCCCGACCAGTCATACTCAGCGCTTCTCCTCCGCTTTTATTATGGTATTTTGAATTTGGATAGACGTTCTAACTTCGATAATGTGTGAGGAACGAGGTTACTTATAATTTTTATTTTTTATGTTGCTTCTTTTGTGTACTTACTGTGCAAATATTTCGACACAAATGTAGTTTTGTTATGAAATAAATAACTTGAACTTGAACTATGCGCACAGTCAATGTGTGGAACTCTCTGCCAGCGTCTGTGTTCCCCCAGATATAATCCGTCTGCCTTGAAAGCAAGAGGGAACAGGCAACTTCTGGGCACGCTCGTTCCATCATAGACCTCATCCATCGCTTTCCATTAGCCGTCATCAAGGTCAAGAATAGGCCCATTCAGCAATAAAAAAAGAGTGTTCTTGTTTATAGGTTACACACATAATTGGCTTTCCAGCACTTTTTGGTTCGTAAACAAACCGGAACGTAAACTAAGTGCACAGTAAACAGCAGTTTCTGCACACTACGTTGAATCATATCAGTATTCTGTCTTGTGCTTTTTAAGAATACCAAAGCTTATTACGCAATCAAAAAGACTACATCAAAATACCTAACTTATTTTCCAGAAATTATTTGGTTGGCCACCCCTTCACCTTTATATCTCACGAAGTTTACGCCAAAAGTGGCATCCCGTGTATGCAATATTGATTTTACTCACAGAATCTAAAACTTCTCCATAAATAGTCTCAATAACACAGCGTCTTTACGTTTCCGATTTTATCTAACAAAAAGAAACGTCCATGGAAACTTAGAAAATCTCGAATAAACTAACAGACTAACAACTGATACAGACTACAATTTGTAACATCATAAGATCTGTGTCGTGTAGGTATTGAAGTGAAACAAAGATGTAGTATATAGTGATAAAACACGAAATATGTACGCTACCAGGAGTACAGCGGGGCTCGGGAGTACAAATAATAAACTCTGCTACCAAATCGAGTGGCTTGAGTTATGTGAAAAGTTGTCCGACCCCGCACTGGCGAACGTTTGGGGACGCGCAGCTATGGACAATGGAAGAGATATCGTATTGATCCGGTCGCTGTTTGATATATATGAAAAACAAAAGCGTGTCGTGTGAGTGTTTTTTATTTTGTTTTGGTTTGAGTTATTTCAGAATCGTATTTATATGAATTCCGGAAGAGAAATTATACCTGTTAATAGAAATGAAAACATCGTTTTTGTTCAATTGGTTGTCAACAACCCTGTTTATTTATTTGTTTGGTTACCAAGGTACCAAGTCCCAACATACAAAACACATAAAATTCGTTACATCATTAAAATAAACAACACATTCAAAATGAAATTGTCACATAAAATAAAAATATTACAAAATCTTTACCTACGGCCTAGTCTTTTTGGTAGACCTTGACAAAAAAAAAATTGTAAATCCCTACATCATTATTTCTATTATTTTTTTGCCAAAATTCTTTAAAAATGTAAAAGACTAAGGGCTGATTTTCCCAATGCCAGACAATTTTATCCGAGGAATATAATTTTGAATTTATGAAAGTTCTTCCATACAAAAACTGTCAGACGTCCATTTTATTGCACGAATAAAAATATATGTCGATTGAAAAATCAGCTCATAAAGAAATAACAGATTTTATTCTTAAATAAATGTCACTAACACCACCACACCATACACACACACTATTTATGTGACTCGGTTCACTGTCTTAGAAAGATTCGCTCATTATTGTTATAGTGTATTAGGGGTCATTTCCCATTGTTTACGGTCATTGTCTATGAAGCCACTTCCGTTTCCTCTATACTGTCTATTATTTTGGTTTATGGCAGTTTCGTAATATTATTTTATATTCCTACATGTGTCCTAGGAATAGTGATTTACTGATTTTTATAGGATAGGCAGACAATCTTATTTCAGCGATCACGTTCTAATAGTTACAGACGCCAGAACATAAAGCTACTACAATCTTTCAAATTTCTTTTATAGATTTTCAACTTTATCTCTAAAGTATTAAGGTTCAAGGTTGATTGGGAAAATTTTACAATTTCCAAATCGATGTGCTATAAGAAATCAAACAACGTTATAATTTCTTTACATCAGATCGCTATATTGTCATTTTTTTTCCAAATCAAAAACCTACAAATATTATTGACGGCTCATTCTAAACTCGTTTGACAGTTCGAATACAACCAGAGTTAATTTATTGCCAGTCGGCACTACATAAGATCGACTTTAGCAGACAACCTTTACGGTACCTATTGAAGAAATGAGTTTTGATTTCTACCTGCATTTCAATATCTTATACAAAAATAATGACGTCAATTAATTTTGAAATGTGTAAAATTTCGAAAATAATACTAAATGCAAACAAGAGAATCATTCCGAAAAGACAATTTAACAGTAAATTAATTATTTTACCCAACTCCGCGGAAAATTAATCAGACATTGTTCGTTCGTTTTACAATGTAGCTATAAATAAATATATTTTATTCTTATTTCTTTGAACATTGCTTTCTGTGCAGTACTGACTGATTAATGTTACAATATTTTTATATAAAAAAAAAGATTTAGTTCCGACCAAGAACAATGCTTATAATTATGTGAATAGAGAATAGCAAGCAACATAATGCTAATTCGCTTCTTCAAAAATAGTTGCTAAATCAAGTGAAAACCAGAAAAAATGGGTGTCACTTTATGCTCTTAATGCCGGAGTCTAAGGACATATTGTCAAAGTCTAGTCATAGTAGTATTTATTTCAAATAGGCACATAAAACGCACTTTTGAACGTCAAACTAGTTTAATATTTATTGACAAAAATAATTTAACAATTTATAATTTTAGCAAAATTAATTGCCCACCACTTCCAGCGTAGCATACATCACCACGCGGTACACTCGCCGCCATAAATAATAAGTGAGAGACCGGAGGCGCCGCGGATACGTAACAAAAAGTAACAAACAGATCTCTTAAATAAAGAAAACACGGGCATATGTTAACATCTGTCGGCTATACTCGACTGTACACAGTACAGTGGCGCGCAGTGTAAGTGTTCCAAGTTTAAATATCGCGCGTGCCGACTCGCTGACGTGTAGTTTTGAATTAGAACTTTCTTTTGTTGCGATTTTTTTGTCGCAATTTTTTTTTTGCTCTCAGTTATAGCGCTTTTTTGCTGAGTTTTGGGTGTTTTTAGGTGCTGGTAGCCTGAGTTTTTCAATAGAGATTGTTTGTTAAACTTTAGTTCCTAACGCACAGACGAGTTTCCATCCAAATGCCTGTATAGAGTTACAAAACGCTACTGTGAAAAGGAAATTGTATTATTGTGAATGCAAACATGTAATTTTGTTTCGTTACCTATTTAACTTTGTTTTGAGGAGCGCGTGGCATAATAACAGCCGCACGGATTTAGTAGATTAAGCTACGTTTGCCGCGGTTGACTGGTGGATGGGTGACCATCCATATCATGCGTAAACTCTCTTCCGTGCCTCGGAAAGCACGTTAAAGCGTTGGTACCGGCTGCCATTTGTAGATCTTAGCCAGTCATTACGGGTAGTCCGAAAGTCAGACAACCAGTCTTACCAAGGGGTATCGTAAAATCAAAGTCAAAGTCAAATCATTTATTTCAAATAGGCACATAAAAGGCACGTCAAAAATTAAATTAAAATAAAATTGATTTTAGTCGCCCGTTCCAAAAGGTAGTTTTCGTACGCAGAAGAATGGGCAAGAAACTTCACCGTTACTCTTTTAAAATGTTTTACTATATTTTGCATACATTAATTATATAATTATATGTGAAGACGATGCACCGCGCGTATTATCCAGTAAATTGGTTGTGGAGGTCAGATAGGCAGTCACTCTATGTAAAATACTGGTATTCAGCTGCATCTGATTAGACTGGAAGTCGTCCCCAACATGGTTAGGAAGAGCCTAGGCAGATTGATCTTACCTATTTAACTTTCTATTCTTATTTTCAGCTCAAGTGTATTTGTCAAATTATTTTGTTTGCCTAACTAATGTACAAATATTATCTTTGACATCTGTCACATCTGTCACTCGCAAGTACAATCGCGCGCAAAAGAGGAAGTCTCGATTTAAAAATTTTATTTCCTGATATTTACATAAAATGCTATTTCATTTTTTTCACAAGATTTTACGGCTTCAATGGCAATTTTACTTTTTTTGTTGTAATTTTTTGCCTTTAACGAAATAAGAAGGTACTTTGTTAATAATTTATTTGTCCACAACCCGCCGAACTGACATTTAGCTCAAAGCAATATTTTACCTTTTGTTTTCACAGTAGGTATAATATTAGGTAAAATAAATATTTTAAATGACATCCACCTGTCATGTTCTGTATAAACTATAAAGAAAGCGAATATGTCTGAACATGGATATGTTGTGCGTCGAGCATTGACAGTTCGATATTACTATCCCATTAATATTATATACATATGTGAAAGTTTGTATGAATGGATGGATGGATGTTTGTTATTCTTTCACGCAAAAACTACTGAACGGATTTCGATGAAATTTGGCACACAGATGGTTTATAAACAGGATTAACATATAGGATGGACTTTTTATCCAGATATTCCCACGGGATCGAATCTTAAGCGGGTGAAACCGCGGGGCGCAGCTAGTATTATTATATTACTTACATTTAAATTAACTGTCGACCTATTTGTACTGTTTTTGTTTTAAATTATTCCTACTGACTCTTTAAATCTATTAATATTGAGAAAGATTACCCAGCAACTGGTAATGTCTAGATGTCTTACAGAGGGATGCAAAAATGCAAGACGGGCAGAAACAAAAGAAGCAGTGGGGATGATATAATAATAATCAAAATAAAGTGTTCTAGTAGAAATACAGACTCTGTGAAAATTTTAACTGTCTACCTATTGCGGTAGTTTATGAGATAGCTCGCTGACAGACAGACGGACGGATCAGCGGAGGCATAATAAGCTTCCGTTAGCGCCACTTGGGTACGGAACCCTAAAAAGGTATACTTATCATCAACGAAAAGAAGGACAGTTGATTATTTCAACGTAAACCATACCTATACCTTATTACAATATTTAACCCAAAAAGGCTTCAACAAAAAACATGAAGCTAGGCTTCTATACAGGAAATGGCCTCGAACCAGGTCCATTTACATAATATAAATAGTGGGATGAAACGACTGCCTCTTTTAAACCCCCTGGAGCTATGTGGGGACTTCCGCACCCTCACAAATAATGGCCAAAACTTGGACCTTGTTTATGTTTTTTAGGCCATAGCTACATTTGGGCAGGCCATTTGGACCTAATAGTGTATTTTGGTTAGTACCAAAATACCCTATATCACCCTATAAACCCTAGTGGGCTTGATAAAGACCTAAAGTCTGTCACGGTACCAATTAAAATAAATTAATCATCTTTTTGCCAAGTTACGCTTTTTTCAAGTTAAATAAGGTAAGTTATGGGAAAAATAATGTCTCTATCCAACAGTCAGGTAAAATATGTTATAAGCAAGTTAACACTTTGCAAACTCAAGATTCGCCAACGGGCAATGGAGCGTAGCATAATAGGTGTTAAGCGTACCGACCGAGTTAGAAACACCACGCTGCGCTCCATAACTCAAGTAGCGGATGTTGGAGAGAAAACTGCCAGGCTGAAGTGGGAATGGGCCGGTCACGTCTCACGAATGCACCCGAAGCGATGGGCAAAGATCGCCACTCACTAGACGCCTGAGGGAGGATATCGTCGTCGAGGTATAGCGCGGTGAAGGCGGTGCGTCGATGTGGTAACATTTGCAGGCCAACATGGCCAGAGATTGCACAAGACAGGGAGGTTTGGAAGAAACAAGGGGATTCGTTTGCCCAGTAGTGGGACAACGAAGGCAAAAAAAAAACCACTTTGCCGTGTTAAAGTCATTTCACACAATCTGTTAAAGAATGACAGTTGTGATTTGAATATAGGTACGGGCCATTTTAATTGGTAGGTGCTTAACAATTATTTTCGTGACTTTACTTATAATGTACCTACCTTTAAATGTATATTTACTGTGCACTTGCTGGTGCTCATTTTCCATATTGAAAAAGATTAAAAATGCTAATGATCTCGATTACTACCTATCACCAGAGTAATCAGAATCTTTCATATTGATTTAATTATTTTCAATGCAGTCAGTGTGAATCGAGCCAAACAACTAAAAGATTTAATTTCCTTACTTACCAAAGTAATACTTATTTAATTACCTAACAAAATTCACGTAACACAACTAACCTAAATCAAAAACAATCAATCAGTTTCGACATCTCCCTAAAAAAACAATATTGATTAGTTTTCAGTGTTTATAGCCAACAGAATCTGTATTCCGTTCACTCCAAAACACGTATAAGTCAAACTAATTGTATTGTAGCTAATTATAAAATATTCTTTAGGAGACACTGATAAGCTGAAAGAAACTATAAGGGTTACATGTTAAGGTTCGTTTTGCTTCGGTCGAAAAACTCCGATAGGTCGCTGTTTACAAAGAGTACAAATCAAAAAACAATAAAAGTGCATTTTATATGTTCTATTTAGGATTTGTTTCCTCCAATAAACGGTTGAACATCGTTAAGTGTAAGTTTAATACATCTGTACCATTAGGCTCTTTTTGTCTCGAACTATTTTGGGTGATTTGTTAGTGTTAGGTAGACACAGATCTCGTAAATACGGAAAGTATTTGATCATTGTTCGTAGATGGAGAATTGTTAGGAAACTTACGCTACATAAGGTAAATAGCAATAAAACTAGTTTAAATTTACTAGTATAAACATGCTTAATTCGCTCCTGCAATTACAAAAGAAGTTTACTATCAGCCCAGGGGGCCTGATTTTCTATAACACAATGAACGCGAGATTGGCATGATTTGTAAGGAATTGACGTGGTTTCGAAGTCATCATCTACCTAGCCTTTTCCCAATTATGTTGGGGTCGGCTTCCAGCCTAACCGGATGCAGCTGAATACCAGTATTTTACATGGAGTGACTGCCTATCACCTCCACAAAGTTACTGGGTCATACGATACCCCCTATTAAGTTTCGAAGTAAGGAATCGTTAAGTGGTCATAGTGAATTAGGGCCCAGGTAGCACGGCGCGCTTTTCCCGCGGCCATTTTTTCCGCGAACTGGAATTTCAACGCACTGCTTAGTACTGAGAGTTTAAAATCTAACAGTGTATGTTTCGATGCGCTGGGATGCGCTCGGTAGGATTCTCAATGCTCAGCTCAACACTGAGAGTTCAAAATCTAGTGACCCGCCACGATATTTAGCATGGCAATAGCGGTCATCGACCTACCTACATTTTCTAGCATTCTTCATTTCAAAAACTGTAATAAAGTCCGTTAGCGTACTGAATCAATATCTATCATAAACTTCAACATGTTTCAAAATATGTATAAGAAAAAGAATAAAGAAAAACTATACACAGTTTATTGTTTGGGTTCCTACGAAGAGAATATACGAGGGAAAGGGCAATGACCGCTGTTGCCATGCTAAAACGCAACAACTATAGTTTTCATCTACCAACCCGCACTGGGCCCGCGTGGTTGATTAAAGCCCATTCCCAGTCGCAGTGGAAACCAAATCCTTACTAACATAACTCAATCTCAAATTATTTATTTCAACTAAACCAATTACAGGCACTTTTGAATTGTCAAGGGGTCGGTCAGTCAAAAAGATGAAGCTAGTTGCCCATTCCAAAGCGTAGTAGGTACCTACGGAGAAGAACGGGTGAGAAACTCCATGGACACTCTTTTAAATCACTCTCATAACAGTCAAATATCTACCTACACACCTGATAGCAACGCACAATATGTTTGTCACTTTATCGATTCAATTTCCTTGTGTTGCACGCACTACAAATTTATACCCCACACACACTACTCCGTTCCACACAATTAACCACGCAACTTCCAAATTGAATAAAAACAACCCCACAAACTGTACCGCAGATCAGCAAAGAAATTACACAAATAAACAAAACAAAAACAAGGCAAAAAAACAAAAGTCAGCTCCCCTCAGGAAAGAAATAAAAACGACAGTCGTAAAGAGACAGTAATTACCAATAAAGTCACCTGCAGCTGAGCCTCCATGGAAGACATACTTTGGGACAACTTTTGTAATGTTCAACTTGTACCATACTCATTTTGAGTTTTAAATAGGTTTTTTGTGATGGATTTTACTTTTGAGTCAAAGTAATTTCATAGAGATGTGGCTTTTGGTGCAAAAAAAAAATAATGATGTACGGGAAATTTTGAAGCTTTGGTCTGTTGATCTGTGTGTTGGTCTTTTGTGTCTGTCTGTGGCTTTACAGCTCCGACACTGATAGACTGATTATAATCCGGATTTTCATATTATTTGAAAGCTTTTATTATTTTGGAATGGTTTTATTATGTTGGAGCCCTACCTACGTTTTTCTCTTAAATCTCTACAACCACGTCTCTGTTTTTTTTTGTCAAACCAATTTATTTATTAACTAGCAGCGACTCGCGGTTTTACCCGCATAAGTATCGATTCCGAAGAAAAATCTGGATAAAAAGTATCTTATTTGTTATTCTGATATAGCTATATTAATGTGAAGTTTTATCAAAATCCGTTCAGTAGTTTTTGCTTGAAAGAGTAACAAACATCCATCCATTCATCCTCACAAACTTTCGCGTTTATATTAATTACTAGCTGCGCCCCGCGGTTTCACCCGCATAAGTTTCGATCCCGTGGGAATATCGAGATAAAAAGTATCATAATGTGTTAATTCTAGTTATAAACTATGTGTGTGCCAAATTTCATCCAAATCCGTTCAGTAGTTTTGGCGTGAAAGAGTAATAAATATCCATCCATCCATACAAACTTTCGCGTTTATAATATTAGTAGGATAATCATATCGTACAATAATTGGACGATAACCCCCAATTACCCAGGTTACCTTCCTGAATGACCACGTTACTGTAAGTTATAACTAAAAATTTAATTATTGAATGTATTCTTCAACAGTAAATTTTCACATACGCTTAAAAGAAACACACTCAAGTTTATAATTCCCGAAACTTGACTCACGAAGACAAATTGGAACTTAAATTCGAGACCAAACGGGAACCGAAATAACATTTTGTACATGTCTCATTGAAATGGAGTCATTTTTAAAACTCCCCCAACAGTGATTTTAGTAATGTTTGATGTTCAACATTTGTCAATGTTTATGGTTTATTTTTTCTATAAATACACGACTCACCCTTGTTGTTGTAAGAAAGATGGGGGATTTGGCGAAATTCTCGAGTGTGGGAATGAATTTTTGGGGATATTTATTATTTTAATAGTGACAGTCCGCCTAATTGTAGTTTAAAAAATATGTTTTTTTTTTTCAAAAATCTCGTTGTTCGAATATCAAACATATTATCAAATATATTTCTGAATATCTCCTAGAATGACATATTGCAATAAAAATCATAAAAAAAACTCGTTTTGGTAAAAAAAAGGGATTATAATGCAGAAGACATAATCCGTGCCTCGGAAAGCACGTTAAGCCGTTGGTCCCGGCTGTCATTCATGGATCTTTGACAGTCGTTACGGGTCGTCAGTTGCCCGAAAGTCTGACAACCAGTCTTATCAAGGGGTATCGTATTACCCAGTAACTGGGTTTTGGAGGTCAGATAGGCAGTCGCTTCATGTAAAATACTGGTATTCAGCTGCATCCGGTTAGACTGGAAGCCGACCCCAACATAGTTGGGAAAAGGCTAGGCAGATGATGATGAATGCAGAAGACATAATATGGAGCTAAATTATTTACCGAACTTCAAAACTATTAGGAGACACAAAATCCGAACACAAATTGCAATTGAACGATACCATTTTATTTCTACAAATATTTTCGACTATCGCTCGAACGGAACAAAACAAAACCCAAACTGGGATATAATCCATACATTTTGCTCCACTAAATCCTTTTGCACCAGTTATTAAAATTGAAAGCTTTCAATTTCAATATGTTTTACTAGCTGGAACGAACACAATAATATTTAAATAAATGTTATTCGGAATAATGCTTAGTTAAAATAAAATAAGAAAAAATATTTTAAATTAAAATTATTTATTAATCACAATTTGTACAAGAATAGAATTAGACGGCGACCGCCAAACTAGGTATTTGCCTGTATCTTGGGAGTCAGAGTTGCGACATTTTCAATGTGTGGTACATAGTGATTATTGCAAGATAGGAAAACAACAGCTAAAATTTAACTAAACTTAAATTAATTAAAATAAAATAAAAGAACTTACCTCCAAAACAAAGATAGCTGGCGTGACTCAAAAGGCTGCCCAACTTAAATGGGACTGGGCAGGACATGTCTGCCGTATCATCTGTCATCGCCGGACCAACTGTGGGCCAAAATAGCACAGAATTGGTGCCCTGAGACAGCGAGGCGAGGTCGCGGCAGACCACGTAGGAGATGGTGGGACAAGCTGGATAGGTTCCATCAAAACTGGAAGAAGGACGCTCGGGCTCGCGAAAGATGGAAGGAGTGGAGGGAGGCCTTTGCCCAGGAGTCGCACCGCGTAGGCTAACATAAAAAAAATGCATTGCCATCAGCGTGGGATCAAACTAAGCAAAATAAAATTAACAGTGTGACATCAATTAAATAACAAAATAATATCGAAAATAACAAAATATAAATCAACAAAAATCTAACCAATTATAATATTGTTGCATGAAAGCTTACAGTATAATATTTGTATTCATAAGGACAATGAGCGCTCAATTTAGCTATTAACAAGCTTCCACATATTTTAATAATTAATAATGCATTGATTTACCTTTATTTAAAACTGAAGCTTCTACTATGTATGTCCGCGTGAAATTCCTTGTTTTAACATAAGGTATATCTTAAAATAAGGAAAGGTTGTCTTTTAAAAGATCGCTCTTAGCGATAAGACCGTCCATTGTATCTTCTTTGTAAACTTTCTTTATTTATTTATGGTGTACATACTAAAGAGTCTTCTATTCTATTATATTCTATATCCCATGTGCTGTGCCCTGCTGTTCTTCGTTTTCGGTTAGATTTCTTTCTGTTTATTTTTTTGCTTTTTGCTCGGCTCCTAAGCGCCGTAGCGTGATGTTAAATAGCCTATAAGCTTCCTCAAGAATTGGGCTAACAAATGCAAAAAAAAAAAATCAGATCCGACTGGTAGTCCCGGAGATAAGCGTGTACAAACAAAAAACCAACAAACTCTTCAGGTTCATTAGGTACACGAAACTAAAAATTAACGGTAAAGAAGTAACTACAAAAAAATTAAAACGCAAAAAAGTCCAATTAAAATCAACAAAAAACCACGACTTCGCAAACTAATAACCGTATTATGAAATTGAACGTACAAAACTCAAAGTCGAGTTAATTTCTCGTGACATAAATAAGAACGAAACGAGAAGCATTCCTTAGGAGGGGGAAATAACAAACATATCTCTCGAAGTAGGAAAACAAACAACGTATGTTAACATCTGTCGGGAAGCACGAGCTAAGGCGAAAGGCGTACACTTGATGAGTTATAGCTCTTCATATTAGTGAGTTTTACTTCTTTTAGTTTAGTGTCGGAGCAGTTTTTAAGAAGTTTCGAACTAGTAGTAGGTAATGTTGAGGATGAGTTTTGTATCGGGAGATTACTGTTACAGCTGTTAACCTGCATTATCTCACTGCTGGGTAAAGGCCTTTCCCTATGACTTCCAGCTCTTTCGATCCAGGGCTAAAGTGGACCAATGGTCGTTTGTTTTTTCGGGAGATTAAAAAACACAAAAAATATTTAGCAAAAATATGAAGCATACCTCGGACATACATCCTTTTGTTTTGTACTTATTTATATACCCAGTTAGTTAGTAATTTAATTAAGGACCTAGTGTAAATTTTTAGTTATCTATACATACAATAAAAGCAAACGTAACTAAGAACATCGCAATGAGAGATAAGGTAAGTCAAATTTATTTAAATTAAAAACTTTTCATGTCTGTTTTTATTTTAAATCCGAGCTTCTCAGACTGTCTCCACAAGAAATTGCTTTTTTAATCGATTAAAAAGGAGGAGATTCTCAAGTCAACGGGTATATTATTTTTTTTTCATATGTGACCATGCAAAACTTTTTTACAGAATAGTCAATTTTTTTTCTTTTAGAAACTAGACAATTCTACACAAACTAAATTTATTTGACGACGGACACAGAACGACATTTCTACGCGACTGTACAGAAATTCCCGAAATTCAATACGTCAGTGTTGATTGCAGTTAATTATAAAATCGTCCCCTCTTATTGTCCGTTCTATTTTCGGGAGCTCTTACCCCTCCGGTTTCGATTCAATTTCAACTTTGGGTGCTTTTATTAAAGTTTATTTTTGTAAAGCTAGATTAGCCATATTAAAGTTCTTAAATGTACACAAATCTTAAATCAAATCTAAATCAGCTTTGTCGGTACGAGTATTACTTCCGCCAATAAAATGCTCTTCTTTATCCCTGGAGCCAATGAACCATGGAGATGTGACCTTCTCATAAAGTTAAACTGTGGTTTGATTAGTTTTATATCGGTCTGCTAGGTAAAAGGGTCGGAACTAGGGAATGCATAGTTAATGGGTTATTTACTTAGTAAGTCCTGGCCTATAGAGAGTTGAATTTCTTGCGTAACATAATTTTGGTGGAATTGTGCAGATAAAAGAGTATGTTAAAGAAAAAAAAAGTTTTTTTGATTCAGGTTCAGTAAGGCATACAATAGTCACACAAATGCAAAAAAAAAAAAACGATGAAAAACTTAACATAGTAGGTATTATGTGCGCCTAAGGGCACATTTTTCAATCGATAGATAATTTTTATTCGCAGAATAAATTTGACGTCTGACAGATTTTGTATGGAAGAACAGTAAAAAATTCAAAATTATTTCTCGGATAAAGTTATCTGGCGTTTGGAAAAATCAACCCTTATTAAATAAAATAAGCATCCAGCCAGCCACAACACACACACTTCATAGATCAAATCAGCGTCAGCGTTCCCACTGCTGGGACATAGGCCTCCTCTGTGTGAGAGGGTGGTGGAGGACCTTGGAATCCACAACGCGGGCCCAATTGGTAGATGAGGTGATTGGTAGATAGAGTCACATGTCTTCGATTTCTTTTGTTTCCTGACGATGTTTTCCTTCACCGTTTTAAGAGCAATGGTGATGAAATAAATTACATAAAGTAAAGCGCCTGGGTTCGAATCCACGACCTACGAGTACAACTCGAAATTCGGTGTCGCTACCACTGGGCCACCACTGTCTCTCACAAAGGCTTCTAATTAATGCTATGGAAATCTAAATTCCTGGACCATTGTTGCAAAAATGTTAGCACTTTACCAAGCTCTGCTTTGTTACATTTCACTCTGTTTGTATAATCCGTTTGAAGTTTTTAATTGTGTGAAGTGTGAGTGGCTTAGAATGTGTTTGCGTTTTTCTGTGCAAATGAGGGAATTTTCGGAATTAACATAATGTAGAATTTAGTTTGTGAAAATGTTTGAGTGGTGTCTTTTTGTTGTCTAGTTTACCATGGACTGTTTAAAGATTGGGAGGTAGGAGGCATATTAGAACATTGTAAATTTACTAATGATGTGCGTATTATCATTAGCAAATCTCATCTTGCAATTGGAGACTGAAGCTCTAAGCTTATAAGTAAGTAAGGAATGCAGACGCAGCCAGACAATTCCACTCCTTTGAAGGTGAAGAAAGAAGAAGTAGAAGTGTTAGCTAGGATAGCCTAGCTAACACTTACACATAGAAGCACAGCACAGTTTTTAAACACAGAATGAGCTGTCAATGTATTGTGAAGCTCTCTACGAGCTTCGGGGTACCGGGAACAATCAATGGAACCACGGTTTATCACGTATGTTCAATAATTATTGCTAGAAGCCAAATGAATAAGATGAAAAATACGTAGAATGATTTTCTACGTATTTTTCATCTTATTCATTTGGCTTTTCAGCCCAATCTGACGCCTTATCTCATATAAAACTAACTTCATGTTTGTCTCGTATTTCATGCCAATAACTTCTAACTGACTCGTGGAGGTTGCACGTAAGCACCAATTAGGCTATAGTTTCTACAGTATACACACACATATGTTACAGAAGAATACATTCGGGTTCACACGGGTGTTGGTGTACATGTTAGAGAAGAATGTTGTTGTCAAATCATCCAAAGTATTAATTTGTAACTTTTTCTCCACAAAAATATCAAATAATAAAACACCCCCAAAGCTTTGAGGAAAACGACGACAATAATGGTAATGAAAACCATTACACAAAAGAAGCTAATTTTAAATAAAGGATTCCAAAATAACATAGTATGAAAAAATCTTTAATAAATGGAAAAAAGCTACATAGTACAATGTTCATTTTGTATTGCCAGGAGCGAGACAATCGCTGACAAACTGCTTAATGATTTGACTCCAGAAAGACAAGCTTGATTTGAATTTTATATCCACCAATTTCGTTTGGTATAATTTATATTTAAGAAACGGTATTAGCGAGGATTCTGAATAGAACGGGACAATCTTCTGATTGTTGAGACTAATGCCTTTAAATATTGTATTATTATGTTTTAACTGCTTTTGTATTATACTTCTAGAGTAATATAATAAACCTTTCACGTTTATGCCTCCACAGATTTCACGATGCTTCTGGATTGGCGTGTTATTAGATGTTTTCATAATATGTAATTTTCAAATAATTTATTAATAATCTGTAAGGAATCAATGCAATTGCTATGTTTTACAAAATAACGAATAGGTAAGTAAAAAAAATATGCTCTTAAGATTAATTAATAAAATTGTCTTTTCGTCGTCAATGAACTGACAGTTAATCAACTCGGTATCACAATGTCACTCGGTAATAATCTCTCGTTGAGACTAATACACGCAGATAAGCTATTAACTGCCAGATTAAACACTTATTAACTTGGACGTGTTACTCCCGAAACGTATCTCTTTCAGATTTATGTACATTTTAATTGCGTCTTCACACAAGATTTCAACGTTACGTTTCAGCGGACCACGGCCTGAATGCGAAAATCTCTTCCGTCCCTTTCGCTACGAACCGCACGCGACCTGCAACCCTTACGAAAACTGTGTGCCATCCCTCTCCGACAGGCGCTCGGCTGGCACCGGGCGAATCCCTTATGTAAGTCAGTGCTTTCAGAGCTGCCTCCCCAAACGGACGCGCGCGCTCCAATAGAAAAAAAACCATTGACGATGCCGATATTCAACTTGTTCCCCACACCAAAAAATATCAGTGAATCCTCCTGTGATGCGAAACTTTTATGAACACGAGTGTACACAAGTGTGTCAAGTGGCCGTAAATTTTGTAACGGGAATGTCGTATCAAAATGAAAATTTCTTTCAAACTTACGCGCCGGGATTAAATAAGATTTATATCTGAAAACAACGGAGATTTTCGAGTTAATTTTAGATGCTCCTCGCTCATTATGCTCAGTAAAGTAATCCAAGCACGCGTTACTAAAGTCACCAGTGCCGTACAATTTATGCGCCAAACATCGGTTGAGGATCAAATAAAAATAGACGAGCGTTAAGTAGGAACTTTAATATATGAAGCGACATTCGTTTTAACTAAGTGTCATAAAACTATTTGTCAGCGTGTTAATTACCGAGTTGGATAAATGTTGACGTATTTAGTGGAAAGTAGTATAATTGTAAAAGCGAATAAGTTGTGACAAGATGTTTAGTTGTTTAGTAATTAGAAGATAGATGTAAATGGTACGTTAATAGGAATATTATTCTATAAATTAAAGTGTTAAGTGACGATGAAAAGAAGAAGAGTGTCAAATTAAAATAGTAATAAAAATATTATTTTAAACAAAATGGCCGGGGAATTGAAGAGAATAAAGAGGCATTCATACGTATTGAATGCAATACTGCTATTCATCTCGATGATTTACGGTGAGTGATTGTATTTTGCTAACGTAGCGTCAACTTAATTAGAATACGCTTGATCTTTTAATTAAAATGTGGACTGATATTGTTACGCATGAATAATACTGCAGGTGTTCAGTTACATAACAGATATATTATTTTATCGACAATTCATGAGTTATAACAATATTGTTCGTAATCCAATGTTATTGGAATTCGTAATTAACTTTTCATTTGTTTTATTTTTTCATGTGTGTTACAGATTAATATTTAGGTTTATGCAGATGTATTTAGAGTTGAGATAAGATATCAATAATCCTGTTAAAATAATGCATAAATAGCCACGATAAGTTGAGTTTGCAAGGACAGATAAGACTGGAGGTTCAGTAAATGATAATTCTTTAAATCGTCGCTTACCAAAATATTATTAAATTTATAAAAATAATTATGTTTATTAAATTTTATCACTATCATTAAAAACATTCATCATTTAAACAGAAGTGCAACACAAAGATATCGATGCAATCGAACCAAAATCCATCAGACCTGATTGAAAACTTATGTGCTCCGACAATATTTCAGCCGGAGCGCGAAAAGACCGGGGCTGGATTAATTGCTTCTGTCAGTAATTACTTGGAGTAATGTAGTACTCTTTCAACATTAATCTCTAAAGGATAAGCTTTGCCGCTCACCCACTCATTCAAATTATGTTACTGTTGCCCGTGTGAGTAATTATCATAATGGTCCTGGTGTAGTACCCTGTGGTACTCCTACACTTTTATTACCGACTTTAAGACGGCTGACAATTTGAGTGGGGTTTTGAACGTTTAAATGAATGCTGGCAATGTATAAGTTTTCTTATTATAAGTTAAAGTGGTGACCGAGTTTGAAAAGTTCATTAAATTGCTTCAATTGCCTGTGGAACTTAGTCGGTTGCATCATTTAATTCTTAATGTGGAAAATTCTTGATTAAAGAAGAAAAGGTTTTATATGTGGCAATTGGAGCGTTACATGTTTGTAATTACAATATTTTTTCGTCATTTTTTCGACAACTTTGATCTTAGATCAAACCCAATTTAGTCAAAATTCGTACAAGTATATCACAGAGAGTGCTTTGTACAAACACATGAAATGGTTATTCACAATTTGATGGATCTTCTTAGAATTCCGAACATAAATATTTATATAAAGCAAAGATGTTCTTCGATCTACAGAATGTTTATATTTCTTATACTTAATCGTTCTTCAAACCTCGCACTAATTAATAAAACTCTTTAATAGCGCTTCCCTCTTGAAATACTCTTGGTTCGAAAGTACTCTTGGAGCCTCTTACCATGACCTTACAACGTCTTCGTATTGTTTGGCCAGTCGACTACTTATTACAGTCACTACCGTCGTCATCATTATGATTTTGTTTGTTCAGCACTGCAATTATAAGAAAATAAGACGTCTTAAATAACCACGATTTTCTCTTTATTGATAAATGATGTTCGTTTTGTAAATTGGTTTTAACAAACACTTGTACAAGTCACAAATATCAAAATTAAGTGGTACTCTGAGAAGACCGAAACAAATTCAGAGGTCACAGTCAATAACTCAGTCAGAACATGGAGGACCATGCAGATAAGTGTCTAAGATTGTCATTTTGATAGTATTAAAATCAAAATCAAAAAAATCAAAATCTAAAGTCATTTATTCAAATTAGGCGCTGACTCTCAGTCAGCACTTTTTGAACGTCAAAATTACAAAAGACAGTCCCCCAAAAACGCCCGCCCTTCACCACTTCCTAGTGCTATCGCTGGGAAGAAGAAGTGGCGCAACAAACTCCCCAGCAGCACAGCTGTCTGTTCAATTAAAAAAAATACATTATTGTATACAATACTAGGTACCTATGTTCGGTAATCAACATAACTTAACTTTATTAGATTTGGGCAGCAACTTCATTTCTACCTAAAAATTGTATTAGCAGTAAATGATCCTGTTTATACCTACTATATATAATTGCTATCCAAATATCAAATTACACTCCAATGTTACAAATAAAGGTACCTTGGAAAAACATTTCTTGGATAAAGACAACGAGTTTACTTAGTTACTACGAGGCCTCAGGCGGTACTATCGTGTTCGGTCAATCTGCGCACACTGACAGCTTGCAGCGTTATCTCGACAGCTCGCTTACAAATACCATAGCAACCCACTTTCCACTGTCTTATGCCCAGGGTCTTATAAACAGGTAATGGCTGCATTTGATCTGTTTCATGAAAATGAAAACTATTTATTGAACATACAATTGTAAGGAGATAAATAAAATTGGCTTCTGCTACTCAAACGGTTTAGTCCATGTTCAACCACCACAATCTTTACCCCCGACCATACTTTCTCATACGAAATTAATAAATCCATATAGTCGAAAAGCATTATAAAACTTAGTCACTTTCAAGAGAGTTTTGAGCTAAATTTAATTATTTTGCTCGCTGGCAATCTGAAAACTTTTCAATTGAACAAGTAATTTTCGGAATCTTGTAACTTTTATTGAAGTGAGGAGCAGGGAACGAATTAAGATGGACTCATTCAGTGGGTCATGAATGAATTGGAATTAAATCACTTTTGTGAGTTTGGCGTCGCGGTAAAAGGTTTCTGATCTCTGAACTTTACTCCAAATTTAAGTTTGCTATTGTACTCGAGGTTTCTTTTGAATTTTTTCTTATTAGCTGGGCTTTGGTGAAAGTAAAAAAAAAGTTCTACTTAAAAGTAAGCTAAGAATAATTATTGTATACGAAGATTTTCTTCGAGAAAATTTAATGTTATTCGTTGACAAAGTTTGAGCTGTATTTGAATATTTTACTGTATTCTGTATTTTTTATTTGGTTGCCTCAGAATTTTCTGAGTTTTATTTAGTATGTAGGTTTTTTTACACGTCAGTTTCAAAAGTCCGCTGAGAGGAATTGTTTGCCCGGTACTGTTGCGCGACGAGTGAACTATTCTGTAGAGCACACTACACTACAACGATCATTAAAACAATGTTGTTTTTTCTAGACCTGTTCTGAAAGGTGCTTTGATGTCTTGTGAAGCCCTTTGAATCTAGTTTTAATAAAATAAATCAGCATTATGTACGCGAAAATATGATTTATGTTTTAAAGATATTACTGACAAATTCACCATCTGTTATATTTAAGTACCTTTGTAAATTTGGATTTTAGAGAACTAAATTAATAGGTAAATGCCTAAAACTAAGCCATTGTTTATTCCCAACTTACTTACCTACCACGTACATTTTATAGGATATCTAAATAGCACAAATTTAATTGGTTCTTGATCGCAGAAATGTATAGTACAAACTTCTTACACTAAATAAACTACAAATTATTCAAATAACAATATAATATCCTAAACTAACTAAAACTATTAAAAAACTATAATATCGCATCGAAATATTCTTCCGCATCGCTGTCGACTGGTAATATACCCAAGAGACCGGCGGCATTGCCGCGTTGTATTGATATCGCTACTAATATACCGTAATAAAGTGCGTAATAGCTCATAAACAGTTCCATCTCGTCAAAGTATTATTAAATTCGTCATCATTATTGTCATCAAGCAAAAACGTTTTATACAAACAATGTTTTGTTTCATTCCTTAGTTCAAGCATGGATATTAAAACATCTTATCAAAAGCCAGATAATTCCATTGAAAGTCGTCCTTTCTATAGACGTCATTTTAAAAGTCTCACAAAATGAGCAATTCAACAAGGGTCGATCTTCAATTTGAATACAACGAATAATTACCTTATTTATTCAAGTAATGTAATGTTATCAAGGGGAAAAAAACTATGAAAAAGCCAATTTCAAAGCAAGAGCTTATTGAAACTCTCTATAAAATGGTAATGGAGGGAAACGTCGAAACGGCGCCCAAAGTCGTTGCTTCTGCATTATTGGATTTTAAGCTTTAAAATGTGTGTTTAAGGTTGTATTTTGTTCGGTGTTCTTTAATGCAGTGCGTACGGTTAGTGCTTTGATATTAACGGTATTTTTCAAATGGAACTTTACAAAGTTGAAGTACCTATCTTTGGAAGTTTGGCAACGCATTCGCTGTAATATCGAGTTTTTAGATGACTTTATGTCACGACCAAGTGAACAATGGTCCCTCGGGTCTTAAAAACTTTATATAGTTTGCTATTTTAATGCCATGAAAAGTGAATCATAAACATGAACACTTTCACAGTTTCTCTTCAGATTTAAAACTAGGCGAAGCGGTTGTAGAGCTTTTAACACCCAGAAAGCACTCTAAAATAAGTCCATTCTGAATAAACCATTTTATATTTGTAGAGGCATCGACATATCTCCAAGATTTCCTACAGTTTTCAGTTGAATATTTCTGAGGGAAATAGGGTTAGCGGTAATTATTTAAGGGGTTTGATTCCGCTACCTGTCAGTACTAATCAACACTTTAGTCGTTGGGTGTTGAGGCATTTCGTTACCTTGTTGGGACTACAACACTCACAACACTGAATTCAATATCGTTTATTACAGTTGGAACATTTGTTTTAACGGATTGTCTGACTTTAATTACCGGGTGGGCTAAATTGTTAGCGTGTATTTCTGGTACAAAATCCTCAACAGTATCACGATTTATCACATCGGCATCCTTCTGTCCTTATCCCAATTTACAAAACTAAGTGCAAAATTTAAATATAACTAAATAAGTTTTCATCTTTTAGTAGTTAGTTTTTCGTATCCTCCTCATATACTCGTACTAACCCACTAATATTATACGAGTATTATGCAAAAGTTTGTAAGGATGAATGGATGTGCGTTTCTCTTTTACATAAAAACTACTAAACGGATTTGGATGAAATATAGCACACATATGGTTTATAACCAGGATTAACACATTGGATACTTTTTATCCCGATATTTCTGCGGGATAGAAACTTATGTGGGTGAAACCACGGGATGCTGCTAGCATATAAAAAATATTGAAGAAGAGTAGAAAGAAGGCTCCTAACAGTAACCAACTTAGCTAACACCAACTTTATGAGCTCAACTGTCACTAATGAGACACAATTACTTTCTATATATTTACCGAACTTAATAAGCTTGCCTAACAGACGAGGGGAGAAGATATTGGTGATATTGTAGATCGTAACGAAGGAAACTGTTATAACTGTCAAACAATGTTTCGTTTTCTCATGAATTCTGTGAGGAATGATATGAAAGAGAAGAGAGTGAATGATAGCGTGATGGTTGAAGGGAGAATGGAGGAAGAATCTTTTCATTCCATATCTTTCTGCGCTGCCATTGAAGACGCTGTGGAAATGGCAAAGTTTTGGGCCTACAAGATATAAAATTCAGTCGTGCTGGCGACACGAAGAATAACATTCCATATCTAGTTGGATAGAAGTGATGTTGTACTTTACATTACGGCGACAACGAGTAAGAGTCCATCGACTCGAAAAAGAGGAAGATTTTACATTAAAAAAAATACCTCAATTTTTAAGACTATGTTGTGACAATGATTTGATTCAGAAATCGTAACAACAGTTAATGAAGAGAACTACAGTCATCAATGACACTGCTCATTCTAACAACCTTTTACCTCAACCAACTCTAACGATTCAAAAGACGATAACCAACCCGCAGTAAATATCTCATTCGCAGTCCATGAATCAGAATAGCCGATATAAACACAAGATATTTAATATCCATTAAAATTAACGATGAGTTACATAGGAAGACATATCGAAACCATGTCAGTGCATTAAAGCTTGCAACATTTCCTTTCAGACAATAGAACTTTTCGGGTCAGTGAGTATTTTTTCTATCCGTATTAGTATGTATGTATATTATATACGTAGTTATAATAATTGAATTAGTTGGTGCCACGATATGATTTGTTGGAAGTTCAGCTTAGGTTAATTGAGCGTGACTAATGTTTATTGCCTTGTCGTTTTGGTGAAGTAGAATATAATAATATCTATCATAATCTGTCTCTCTTCTCTGTAATGTTGTCAATATTATAGTAAATTGGTTTAATATTCTTATAAAATACGAAGATTATTAATTAATTTTCTATATGGGACGAATTATAGAATAGAATACTTTACTCCTTGTTAAGCCCATGTTATTTTGTTTATTTTTATTCATGATACAACAACTTACTAACGATATTGTGGCTGTGTATGTCCAGCTATTCTTTTTAAATGGTATTTAATACGATCCTTATCATCACAAAATTCTTCTCGTATTACACATATAAAATCTTTCTAGATTCATAATACAAATAAGGTTTGCAAGACATAAATATTTCTACTAAGCACCTATTGCGTTCTGAGAATTGAATATGTGATCCAGAGAAGCTCTATTACCGCTTCATTGAGGTTCATTATTTTACATTAAACAGGTTGCCTTAGGTACCTACCATACGGGTGAACACTAAATCAAATTCAAACACTGTTTTAGAAGCAAATAACAGCACATTCATTTATCACCTGAATCTTTGAACAGCACTTGCCCGGATCACAGCTGAGCACTTCCACGAACCGCACTGAAATAAAATGTACTTAGTTTACTAAAATTCTTACCCATGTGTTTGACACTAGGTCAAGCTACGATTGCCGCGGTTGGTCTGTGGATGGGTGACAATCTTTATATACCGACACCTCTCCATGCCTCGGAAAGCACGTTAAACCGTTGCTCCCGGCTGTTATTCGTGAATCTTTGACAGTCGTTACGGGTAGTCAGAAGCCCGAAAGTCTGACAACCAGTCTTACGAAGGGGTATCGTATTACCCAGTAACTGGGTTGTGGGGGTCAGATAGGCAGTCGGTTCATGTAAAATACTGGTATTCAGCTGAATCCGGTTAGACTGGAAGCTGACATGGTTGGGAAAAGGCTAGGCCGATGATGATGTGTACACTAGGATTACCTACTGAAATTCATTGAAGTGTTGAAGTGGTAGAACGTAAAGGGCTCATGTTATAATACAAAATAAGAACAGACAGTAAAAAATATTCGACAAAAATCTTTTGTATAATTTGATCTCACTTTACTTGAATTTTATCAACATTCAACTCGCAGCCTGAAATTACTTCGAACATAATAAATGTAAGACAAAGCGATGCAATAACGAAAGAACAGTCCAAAAGTGAAACAACCAATATCTGGTCGAAACGATCAGATAAATACTGGAGCTACAAAAAGTTATTTAATCTAACACACGTTCGTAACGAAATGTGCAAGTTTTGTGGCAAATGCTTCCAAATTGAACAGCATGGTTTCACGGAGAAAATTTATTTTGTGGAGTATCTCTAATTTGTTTCGTATAAAAGGACTAGTTTCGGTAGTGGATGGTGGAGCTAGAAAACTGGGGTGGTTGGAAAAATTTAGATGTAAGGCACATCGTCACAAACAGTTTGTAGACGGTTTGCTTCGATTGAGGGTGAAAAAGTTTAGAACAGCTTTTGTACCAGTCTGGTTATTAAAAGCCATGTCTTGTTTCTTAAAATTTTACATCACATGACGCCTGTATGTTCCAGAAGTGTTAGGCAGACGTGTACCTAGTACCACATTTCGCCAGTCATGTTTAAGTCCCATGTGATAGGAGGTGAGCCTATTGCGATCATCCGAGTAAAAATCGAGACTCCGGGCCATTACTGAGAAATTCCTAATGAGTAAACCTAATAACACTTTGCTTTAACTGGGAATCGAACCAAGGACCTCTTGCTCAGCAGTAGCACTTGCAACCACTGGCTCCATATACATTCTTAACATTTTAGTTATTGTAATAACACACACACCCAGCAGCAGCAGGTGTTGCACAGGGTCCGTGTCAGTAACAACAGTCTCCCGAGTGTCATTGCCAGCAAACTGGATTGTCCTTTCATCTGGTACTTAAGTCAGCTAGATGCTCCTGTAAATATTGATATTGTCTACTAACACAGTTTTTAAGTTTTTATGTTACTAACATCTTGGTACCTTTTGTAATTATGGAATTGTATTCTGAAATAAAGAGATGATTATTATTATGATTATAACCATCCCGTGATATTCCTTTCAAACGTTTCATGTTCTGCCTATGATTCTTCTTCTATATGTTTTTTTCCTTGACTCACATCAACATTATTTTATGTCTAGACAATTTCCTTTTTCCTAGACTTATGAAAGACATCACAGCACACAATATCGTCAGAACGTCTGTCTGTCTAAACCGAGCTCGTTTACAATTTAACAAGAACGTCTTGTTTAAAAAATGTTGGCAAGTCTCATAGAAACGTTGTCGACCTAAAAATCTCTCAAGACTCGTCCGAGCCAATTATTGTTAAAACGTCTTCCAGAAATGTGTGGCTTTAGTCTTCTCCACGGTCAAAACAAAACGTGATACAATTAGGAAAGAACAATTAGGGTGATATATATTTTGGAAGCGGTAAATATTTTAAAAAAATCTTACATAAATACTTTTAGGTTATTTTGGGGATGATTACTATATATCTATAGAAGGATTATAGACACGATTCGAGTCATCTGAACACAAGAAAAAAAAATACATGCCTTGTTTTATATAAGTACAAGTAAGCGCGGGTTGTTTCACGTCCACTTGACGCATACGTATACGTCAAAAATGGCGCTAGCTATCGTTAAGCCAAAAAAGTGTTGTTTCAAGTTACAATTATGTCAAATAATTACGAATACGTACTTTAAATGACGTACGTTTTTAACGTTAACCAACCGTTTGAAACCACCGGCCCTTTTAGTCAATAACTAATAAACTTTAAGCAGGTTTCAGGCATTTTTAACATATTTTCCTTCTTAAAACATGCAAAAGCTTCTAAGTATTTTATGTTTCAAAACCAGGAATGATATCGCAAAACAAAGGACCTATATATAAACCTTCGCAGAGAATTATGTTTACACGCTCGAGGCCTTTCAAAATATGACAAATGTGCGACTAACTCGCTTTATATAAGAGGCCTAATCTTCAAGGGATAAGGAACAAGGCAAATTGGATTTGGCTGACATTGACATTATTAATTAAGGCTCCCGGGGCTTGATATCCCCAAATCCTTACCGACTGTTTCGTATTTTTTCGGGTAAACTCGGGAGGATTACTTCAGGTACCTACTGGGTTCTCAGAATCGGTGAGTTACTTGTTTATTCATATTGTGTTCCTTAATAGCGGTATTGAATTTACTTATGAATTGTATCGAATATTGATAGAAAATTTATTGTTAGAAGGTTATTCCAAGAACAAGATAACATTTTGTATTTGCAGAAATATTTTTTCAGGGACATTTTGACAGGCATAATGATAAGGCTTTTCCAACTTATTTCTAAGGCAAAAAGGCGTGAGTTTCTGAATGTACCGGCTACGTAAAATAGAGGCTTATTAGTCGATTCGCACGAATTTACTCGCCCAAAACGGGTGAATCATCACTTTTAAATAATATATTATTATTTTTTGTATAATATAAATTAGCTTCATGCGAGTCACCTAGGTGACTCGCATGAAGCTAATTTATTTGTGAGCGTGTCGACAATTCCAGAAATATATATTAAGCAATTGGTACTTTTGAATTTTATGCAATAAGTATAGAACAAATGACAGAAGAGAAGATTTTAATATTATAAAACGTGTAAGTACTTTTTTTCTTAACTTCATTGCACAAAATTCAAAATGTACCAATTGTCTAATACATATTTCTGGAATTTCCTACTCGCCCATAAATAAAGTAACTTTATGCGAGTCGCCTAATAAAAAATTATATTATTTGAAAGTGTCGATTCGCCCGTTTCGGGCGAGTTCATTCGTGCGAATCGACTAATACGCCAAAATAGAAACAAACATCTTAACAATAAAAGTTGCAATTTTTATCCGCAAAGCGCCTGATTAAAGTACGAATTACGAACTCAAGACCTAGGATGTTCCGGAAAGTTCTTTACGAGTAGCACTTTGCACTTGTCGACTTGCTAACTTTCTCTAAAGAACTTGTCTCCCGGTTTAATATGTAAAATGTTAGAGAGTGCAGATTAGCAACGTTATTTGACACAATGAAATTCTCTCCGTTAAGTTTCCTACCTTGATATAGTGATGGGAACTTTCACAAACTTTTGAAGATTTAATTTAGTGAGACTTTCGTAATGGGTTCTGTGAGAGGTTTCCTGTTCTTGTTCGTGCAATCTGTGCGGAAGTTCAACTATGTATGTGTGGTTCAATGTTGCTGAAGATTTATCTCGTTTTACGATGTAGTCTATAAACACGTTTGATATCAACATGGAGCATCTCATGAAATAAGATGTTCTATATTATAGCTGACATAATAATATTTAGTTTCTTGTTGTTTGTATATTAACTGCAAGTTTCTTTTGTCATTCTAGTATTGCCTCTACTGTCAAAGTCAAAGTCTAATCATTTCAAGTAGACAAACAAAAGGCACTTTTGAACGTCAAAATTTATAAAAAAATAGAATTGATTTTGGTCACCCCTTCCAAAAGGTAAATCGTATGGAGAAGAATGGGCAAGAAACACCTCCCTTACTCTTTTAAAAATGTTTTACAATATTTTGTAAACCTAAATTATTTAATTTATTATTTATAAAATCAGAACAAAATTAATATATCACAATAGGTAAAAAGAGCTACATACAAAGAGGTACTCACTGAAGTATTGGTAAAAAAAGGAATATTCAAATGGAAGCACTCATCACGTTTTTCAGTTTTCGGGATTGACCACGTAAATGGAATTGTTTATTTGTTGTAGCTTCGTATTGCAATCGATACAGTGGTAGTAGCAGTGTTTTGGCAGTTTCCAAAGGAAGCCCATTATGGATTGGTACTTCCATTTTTACAATTTTCGCATTTTCCCATTATTTTCCTGTCTTTCAGTTACCGTACCAAGTCTTTCCAAATTACACTTATTATTTGCCTTTTAAAAAATGGCGAAGGAAAACAACGTAAGGAAACCGGCATGTCCTAGAACCAACAATTCGAAGACATGTGACATTTACCAACCCGCACTGGGCCCGCGTGGTGGATTACGACCCGTTCCCTTTCACAGAGAGGAGGTCTGTGAACCAGCAGTGGGAACATTATAGGCTGATTATAAACATTAGCATTCAATATCATTCCTGGTGGTTCGTGGTGGTGTGTTTCGTGTCATTCGTTTCATTTTTCATTCATGGGACAACACAGGCTTATAATGTTTACAATATTATAGCAGCAGAATGAAGTCGGAAAGGCTCTCGCAACTTCAATAAAACATTTTCATTTTCTTTTCTTATAAAACCATGATAAACAAAACACGCTCACTACAATAATCTAATCCACGTTTACCTAATCCCAGCGAATCATCGAATCAACTCAGTCACATCACTAAGACGTATTCAAGACAAATGGGTGACAGTCCATTCTTCCATTGTTGCCGGTTTAAATTGTAAGCCCCTGTCTGTCAGCAACACGGTATTATTGTGGTTTATTAGTTAAAATGGACGTATTGTTGGCATGTTTTGTTCTCTGAATTGGATAATTATGGTCGTTTTACAAAATGGAGGTAGTTAGGGTTGTTAAATATTAAATAGTGGCTTTGGTTGGAAATGTTTTGATGGAAGAGACGATTTGTAACAGGCTAATTGCGTCTTTTAGAGGTGACGGGACCGACTGGATAGCAATAAAGACAGTTTTTCATCTCTCGTCTCAATAGGACATGATTCTACTCATTTTTAAAAACAACTTTCACAAAGAAACGATTTTTTTTTTACCAACCGCGTGACCCCCTCTGTCACCCAGATAGAAACCGAGCCCGGAGCGTACGGTTGTTAACTGAATAAAAAATAATAAAGGATGGTAAAAAAAAGGATTAGTAACTAAAATAAAGGACAATGACCAAAAGTCATACCAAAAAGTCTCATGCATCAAGATAAAAATATTATAGTAATTATTTTCATATTTTTTTACGACATTACGCGTTAGCGCTGATATTGTTTTATTCCCTTTACATGACGTTCCGTTTCAAACGATTTAATTAATAATAACCTTGAATTTTGAAAGTGTCATGATCACGTCTTTCAAAAAACATGTAAAAAAATTATACTTTGCCGATTCTACATTAATTAAAAATAACTAGGATAAAATAGAATAGATATTTTATTGAAACTAACATCATTTTTGTAGAGCAATTAAATAATGGCCGTTCGTGTAAGACATGGCAAACAAAATAAATTACCTAGTTCTAGGTTAAGTTAGGTAGGTAAGGTTATTTCGATTTTTTTTAATCTCCGAAACCCGGGTTTTGTTTACAAAAACAACGTTTATAGGAGTTAATATGATAATTAGTGTAGTCTATAAAAAACTAAATTTGACTTTGATGCAGCGTGGTACTGGATTCCATACATCCATGAGCATTGTCCTTACAGCCGATGGTGTATTAGTCTTGTTATGTACTTAATATTTTATTAGGGCGTTTGGGGTCATGCGTTTCTTTTTGAAAGTTGTTTAATATGATGAGTACAATCATGTGTTTAAGTATTGGTCACTAATTATCAGTCACCCTATAGAATAGTTTGTGCCGTGGCGGCGTCAGTCAGCAGGCCCAAGGGTGTATCTGACATAGGTAAAGCCACGGAAATTCATTGTTAAGCAAATTGTCACCCTACATCAATTTGTTGCCATAAAACTTTTATAGCCATTTCATACAACTGTCGTTGAAAATTGAAGTTAAGTAATTTACATAATCAACCTATAACGTTCCCACTGCTGGGAATCAGGCCTTCTCTTAATATTAAAGTTCATTTGCTTAACAATTAAAAAATACATTTTAAGTATGGAAGTGAATAAAATGTATAAAACAAATGAATGACGTGATATACGAGTAGGAGGGTCACGTGATCTTAAAATGTCACTCCCGGAAATTCAAATGACTCAATGTCGTTTCTTGGCGACCGGAGATTGCCATCTCAAAAGGGTTTGTAACATTAGCGTTTATTTTTGCACAGTGCAAAAACCTTTTCTACGACTTTTATAATTTTGTTAGTACAAAAAAACATGTTCATTTAGTTTATTCAGAAGCCAGAAGTTCGAAATACTGACCAGTCTTGCGTTGTATCGTGTCAATAACTCGGTTCTGGAGATAAGAAAGGCAGCCGCTTTCTGTAAAAAACTGGTATTCAAATTGCATCCGGTTAGACTGGAGGCCGACCTCTCGCCGATCATCGTCTGTCTAACCTTTTCCCAACTATGTTGGCATAGCTGTTTTTTATTTACAGACATAATTATTAGCTGGAAAAATAGGTTAATTATAGAATTAGTATTGATGTACTTATGAGACTTTTCATGCTATTATAAAACTAAGCATATCGCAGTGCACTACTGAACATGCGCCTCTCCCAGGTTGCGCCGCAACACCCAGTCCTTCGCCTTACGCGTCCAGTCTGTCCCAGGCACCTTCTTAACATCGTCGGTCCATCTAGCTGGGGCGTCCCCCGATACGCTTGTCGATGCGCGGTCTCCGCTCCAGCCCATCTATTCTGTAAACATCTCACCGTCAAAACTTAGGTGAAGTGAGCTGTCAATCCACCTGATGCTAAGGAATGACACTATGGGCAGCTTACTTCAAACTCACTTCACGTTTTCGTGGTGAAATGTTACCAGAATAGATCGGCTGTAGATACTCTGTTGCTCCACCGGCCCTCTCAGTCCTTCGAAAAACATGGCCGACCCACTGCCACTTCAGTTAACATACAATAATGTTTAACAAAAGGAGTCAATTAAATTAAATTAACATTCATTGTTATTTAGATCAAGTTTAGTCCTGTTAACACAGGGACCTAAAATAGTATTGGCCTGGAATAGGATAAACATCTGTTATTCTTAATGAATAGTTCGTTCTACGCCGATTGGATTACGTTCTAAGAAATAGTTATTTCTACAAAAACTGTCGCAGACTCTAATTGGTATTTGAGAAACTGTAATTTGAAGATACCGTAAATAAATCCAAGGTTATGTTATTAAATAATAAAGTAAATGCTACGGGACAAGGTTCCTAATGAAAGCAATGTGTTTAGTTATTGCTATTTGAGCTTAAATATACTTTGATATTAAGTTGGTATTTTCTGCAAAAAGCCCACAGTGAGAAAACCAGTATAACCTGGACTCTTATTCTATGAAACTTCGTACTACGCTAGGTTAAAGTGATACCATATACACGACGCGTGGTTGACTGTACAACGCCCAGCATTTATTTTAGGGTAATTTTTTATTCAAATAAGACAAGTACTTATAATTTTAATTAATTAAATATAAAGAAATAAAATTTGAATTAATTTCATTTCTTAAAATTTTCTTTCTCGTTCAGAGTAATTTCTTCTCAAATTCAAATTAATGCAGGAATTTCTTAAATTTCAATCCACCATCACAATATAAGAAAGTAAGAATTGCAGATGTTAACATTATCGCAGATACTTGCTATTCAAGGTAAAGCCATACATCTCGCAGTCCAGGGAACATTTACATACGTACATATTATTTGATAAATATTTCATGTGTTATTCAAATTTTTTTCGGCAACTCGCAATTCCTTATTGCTAGACGTGATACATCAAAATGTTTTATATGCTTGTTTGTCAGATTTTTTCGTTCCATTAATAAGATTTTTTTTTCCTGGACACTGTTTCCTATTTTTCTTAGCGCATGGACAAACATAATAATAAATATTAGGAGGGGTGACTTGGGCAGTCGTGCACGCGGCAGTGCTCCTTAATACCGCTTGGCGTGATTTGAGCTTCTCACGAATCTGTTGACCTGGTCACAACGAGGCGTCGTCTGTTTAGAAAAACTACAGTATCTTTTTAACGAGAGGTACTAAGTCGTTAATGATTGACGTAAAATATGAAAACACTACAGCATGGCATAATCCGCCTATAATGTTCCCACTGCTGGGACACAGGTCTCTGTGAAAGGGAGTGGGCCGTAATCCACCACGCGGGCCCAGTACGGACTGGTAGATGTCACATGTCTTCGAATTTTTGGTTCTAGGACATGCCGGTTTCCTCACGATGTTTTCCTTCACCGTTTTGAGAGCAGTGGCGATGAAATAATTTTCACAAAGTAAAGCGCCTGTCTGGGTTCGAACCTACGACCTACAACTCGTAAGTCGCAGCCGTAACCCCAGGCCCACCTCTGCTCTCGATCGCAATACAATTGTATTTATCTTCAAAACTGGAATTCAAACATTATCCACACCAAAACCGATTTTTCACCAAAAGCGACTCCATTGTTCCAGGGAAGGAATCTCATTAGAACGCCATCAATCTTCTATACAAAGTCATTCGCAAGTGCTGGAGCTGTTGTGATTGCATTTTTCACGCCATTTTTCTTTGAAGACTGAATGGAAATCCGAATGTTAATAAAATAAGGTGTCTCAATATTCAGAAACGGGTGTAATGATCTTTTTCTTTTTTACCTCAATGGCTTGCTTTTCATGACTTTCGGGCTTGAGGTATCGTACACAAGGTAGCCTACGTCGACGCGTAAACTGTAACCTTGAATTCAGCACATGATTCTAGACCCCCTAGCATAATTAAGAAATTTTCCGTCGCTTACAGTTACTGTTAGCCTGCATCATACTGCGAGGATCGCCCAGAGGACACGGTGGAGGTCTGCCCTGCTTGGGCGGAGCCCCGCCGTGTCCTCGTAGAGGCGATCGGCAACGGCGGCGACCTCTCGTGTCCGGCCCTGGTTCAAGCCATGGTCCGGGGTGAGAGGGAGTGGGAGGCAGTCACCTCCTTCTGCGAAGCAGTCATGCTAGCGAAGGAGGTGGCGGGAAGGCTGTGGGAGAGAACCTCACGCCTCAGCCGCCGCGGGAGACGCTCCGGGGAGAGGCCTTTGCCTCTCCCCATGATTTCTCCACTCTTTCGATCCAGGGCTAAAGAAGACCACTGGTTGTACGTGGCTTATCAAAAAGAAAATCTGTTGTTTCATAGGATACAATCCCTACGCGGTCAAAATGTATTAAAAACAGCTAATATTTTTTACACCCAATGAAAAATTTCAATGACACTTGCATTTCAATTTACCGTCGGGTGTAAAAAAGGTTCAAAATCATGTACTGAATTCATGGTAACAGGTTGTGCGTCGATGGTCCTGCCACCCTGTATATTTACATAGGTAAGTCTATGTTTTATGTATGTATTGTATTATGCATCTTTCGTCCTTAAACCATCCAAATATTATCTTTAAACGATCGCCTTTCGATAAAACCGTCCATTGTGTCAACCCATGTGAAATTTCAACAATTATGTCTGTATCTTTTATGGTGTACTAATATGAGCATTCTATTTATTTATCTATCTACCATTTGCAGGCCAGCACCCTTATTGCGTAACACACAATCAATCTCAATCTGAATCATTTTGAAGGATATTGCTAATCCATTGCTTCATATGTTCAAAAAATGTGTCATGTGTGTCTGCTCAACAACGTAAATAACGCAATGAATGTTGTTGAACTGTCAAAATGAAACCGATTCCGATTGATAGTGTGTTACGCAATTAGGGTGTAGTTCAACCGTACGGGTGGGTTGTTGTCAGAGTATTGGTTAACCTGAAAAGGGTTCAAACTCGCTTGACAATAATAATAATAATAATGCTTTATTGAAAGCAAAGTAAGTACACAGTTACATAAGCGCACTGCCTCCTGAACTAGGTTGTAAGCCTGTATCTCAGGAGATAGTTCCCTTCCAGTTTACATAATTACTAGATTCTTACAGCGTTCTCAAGTAGTTGAAACTAAACACAAAAAAGTAAATTTAATTATATGTATTATACAGTACAAGGTTAATTTAACTGAGTGTGTACGTAGTGTGCTGTTCATTGTTATAAATGATGTGGGTGTGTGTGAGGGAGTGAGAAGGAGTGCATGTGTAAAGTATGAGTAAGAGAGGCGGAAAAATGTTTATTTGTACACAGTTCGTGAAACATAAAATACAAAATTTATAAAATCAAAAAAATATGTTTCAGACAAGAATAGTGTGTGCCTCACGGCTGCGCCAAAAAGGTTCATTTCAGCATTAATGCCAGACAGATGCTGTCTGACGATGGTTTTCTAATGAACCCTTAGGAAAAATATTTACAGGAACAGCTAAAATAAATTTGATTATTTTTTTTAAATTGAATGTGACCTATGACTTTTCCGTTAGCCTTAACTTTTAAATTATGCTAAGAAATTATGTTCTTATCTGCTGCTTTTACAACGTAACTTTCCTAAACCTTTAATAGAATTTATAATTACTTAGTCCATTAATTTTCTTACTACTTTATATTTCTTGTGATTCCTGACTTCTAACGATGGATGGATGAATGTTTGTTACTCATTCATGCAAAAAATGCAGAACGGATTTTGATGAAACTTTACAATAATATAGCTTGTACATCCGAATAACACAAAGGATACTTTTTATCACGATATTGCCACGGTATCGACAGCTATGCGGGTGAAATCACGGGGCGCTGCTTGTCTTTTTTTTTTTTACTAGTTTACGCTGCTACTCTTGGGCAAAGGCCTCCCTCCACTCCGTGCATCTTTCGCGGGCCCACGCGTCCTTGTCCAGTTTTAACGAAACCTACCCAGCCAAGCATCCAAATGTAAATGACTTACATTTGTCTTTGTATTAATCCATTTCTCCAGTGGTGTCATGCCCATGACAGCTTTTTTAAGTGAGCGGTTCTTCAGATACACGGAAGTGTTTACGGCCTCTGCCCAAAAAAGTTTGTCAAGACCAGTATCTTCTAGCATACCGCGAGCTTTGTCCATGATGGTACGATTAGCTCTTTCTGCCACACCATTCTGTTGACTACGATGCAGGACAGTCGTTTGGTGACGGATTCCTTGCTGTTGCAGAAACTCCTGAAATGTTTTATTAATATATTCACAACCATTGTCGCTACGAATAGTTTTTATTTTCTTATCAGTCTCATTTTCAACAAGTTTTTTGAATATTGTTAATTTTTCAAAATCGTTTTAAAAAAATAAACAAACTCGTTTTTCTTGGACAGTCATCAATGAAATTAAGAAAATAACAAGCACCACCAAATAACTTCTCTTGCTTCGGACTACAAAATCTGTATGTATTAAGCCTAAAATCTCCTTAGACCTACTATGAGACCACTTTTGGAAAAAGTAATTTTGTAAATTTTCCTTTAATACAGGTAATACATGATTAAAAACGAGTACTATCATAATTAATACCAAAAACCATACCTTGTCTCATGACATTCATGCTCCTAAAGTTGAGGTGCCCAGCCTGCAATGCCATATTTCCTGTGACACCAAGCTGCTCTGCTCTTGCTCTGACACATCACAGTCTAGTAGTGATTTACTGCTGCTGTCAGACACCATACATTGAGGCTGCACTCCAACATCAGCTCTACTGCTATTTCCTATAGAATCTAATTGAAAAATACCATTCACATAACTAGCAGTAGCTATGATTTCATGCCCGTCCATTATTCTACAGGTTTTAGAATTATAATTGACTTTATAACCTTTCATGTTAACTCACTCACTGATAAAAAGTTAGTTGACAGTTGAGGAACCAAATAAACATTAGTTATTGTTCTAAAACCGCTGTCTAACTTAATTATAACTTTACCTAATCCTAAATGTCCAACACTGCCCACTGATTTCGGGACGTTGAATATGCTAGTTAGTCTTCACTAAAGAAACGATGTGAATTGTTTGAATAAAGATGCAGCTAAGGGAGTGACTATTGAGATTATAATATTGTGTGAATAGAGATGGAAGAAAAAAACATATTGCGCTGACTGATCAAAAGATTTGGAATATGGGTAATAATCATAGTCCCCAAGACCGAATTTCGGCCATGGCAGCTAATCTGAGCGGACAATAGCCATCTATGCGGAAGATATTACAGTGCACAAGTATGCGCAGATACAGGTGCACTCTCTCTTCCCTCACTCTCATAGTTCGATGGGAGGGCAATCCGACACGACCGGAGAGAGATCAGGCGCAGGACTAACAGGAATATGGGGAGAAAGACGATGACATGAATGTATAGAGGTTTATTTGATAAGGAAATACTGAATTGATTTAAATTCAGAAGTGATACAGTATGGTAACAAATTAATCTAGTTTTCGTAGTGATTAATCTGCAAACTAACCCAAATTTATCCGAAACCTTCCAAGTACGTTGACAATAGGCGTACATTTAGAGAAAATCAAGAGAGTGGATCACTAATTGCTGAAATTCACGTTATTCAATGTATGAAAGGATCTCATTTGAGAATAGCTGAAATTCAGTGAGAGAATTTCCGTATTGTCATCATATTCAGACTGTACATATCTTAATTTAGAAATAGTTTATAACATTATATTACTACCATTCAATAGCAAAATTAATAATTTCTTGTTTTACATCTTAGCCCTGGATCGAAAGAGCTGGAATTCATGGGGAAAGGCCTTTGACCAGCAGTGAGATGATGCAGGATAACAGTGACATCTTAATGAGTTTCTTGTTCTTTGTTTTTTCAAGTCCATCGTCATTTCTTGTACTTTCAGGATTGAAGGCAGTATTTCTTTTGTCATTACGTCTGATCTCCGTTTTGAATTAACCCACAACTGTCTAAAAGTCGTGGCTAAATGATACCAGCCACACAGGTTGATCGAAGGTTAAGCTACACTTGCCGCAGTCGGTTCGTGGATGGGTGAACACCCATTACACCTCCGTGCCTCGAAAAGCACATTAAGCCGTTGCTCCCGGGTAGTCAGCAGCCCAAAAGTCTGACAACCAGTACCAAGGGGTATCGTTATGTACCCAGGGCTGTGGAGGTCAGTTAGGCAGTCCTCTATGTAAAATATTAGTTTTCAGCTGCATCCGCTTAAACTGGAAGCCGACCCGAATTAATTATGTAGTTTGGAAAACGCTAGCCAGATTAAACCATCTAAAACCACACAGAAAAACAGCCACTTAAGCATTTCATCTACAAATCCATTTATCATCAACCACGTAGAAAAACTTTATGAACCAACCCAAATGCTCACAATGCGCTGTGACCCTACTGCCCTAAAACGCGGGGCGACGGTAAACATGTCATGTTTAGAATTATTTATAATATGGTCGAGTGCCAAGCCTCGGCCACAATAGCCCGCTCAAAACTGTTTCGCGATAGATTATAAGGCAAAATAACTATACTGACTTTACTGCTTTAGATTATGCATGTGACGTTTTAGTTAAGTTTAAAGATATTTATTCTCAAAAAGACACAGTCTCTTCAAAATCTTCTATCTATACTAATAATAAAGCTGAAGAGACTGTTTGTTTGAACGCGCTAATCTTTGGAACTAGCGGTCGGATTTGAAAATTTCTTTTTTTATCTATAACAATATTATAAAGAGGTAAAATTTGTATGTTTGTTTGTATGTATGTAGGGGGTAATCTCCGGATCTACCAGTCATATTTGAAAAAATCTTATTGCATTTCATAGCCCAATTCTTGAAGGCTATATAGGCTATTTAACATCACGTTATGACTCTCAGGAGGCGAGCAAAAAGAAAAAAAGTCAGAATGAACGCTAAGCGAAAACGGAGTGATGGCGCGGACAGATGAAGCGATGACTGGTTGGACAAGAAATATCACGCGGACGAAGTCGCGGGGAAAAGTTAGTCCTCCTAATATTATAAACGTGAAAGTTTGTGAAAGTGTGTGTTCGTGAAAGTGAAAGGCATTGATGGATGGATGGATATTTGTTACTCTTTTACGCAAAAACTACTGAACGAATTTTAATTAAATTTGGCATACAGATCGTTTATTACCAGGATTAACATATAGGATATTTTTTTTCGATATTCCCACGAGATCGAAACTTATGCGGGTGAAACCACGGGGCGCGGCTAGTAAATTATATAAAGTTCGTCACAGAGGTCACGGTAGCCATTTAATATACATTAGTTGGTGTAGAAATTGGTTGGAACTTCGTGCCTTCTTAGCAAAAATAAATAAAAAAGTAAATAGGGGGCTGTCCTTGTCACAAACCACTTTGTGATATGTAATATCTATGTAATTTAAGGAGCCGCCCAAACGTATGACACCGTAAGACGCTCAGTTTTTTGGCGTATTGGTACATATCACAAAAGTAAAATAGTATCACGATAAAACAATCGTAAAACAGAGGTAAAATATTCTCAAAATTTTGAGTATAAATTAACGTACTTTATGTAATGATAATAAAGGGAATTCAATCAACTAAAGATATACCTAAAAATATTACACTCAGCCGTGAATTTATTTTTTAATTGAATTAAAACTGTAAAATTAGAATAAAATAGAATGTCTGTAATTTATATGGTACCCATATAAATTACAGACATAAATATAGACATTTTAATCATATTATTAATTACTTTTATTTAGTGAATTTGAATCGTATGTATGACACATACGATTCAAATAACATCAAACGCATCGCTATTTCAAAAAGATAACACACAGCATCAAGCACAGATTAAAAAAGAAGGAAAAAAAAAAGAAATGAAAAAGGTTCCCAAGGGAACAAAAATCCTATTTCTTGCTTCCCAAGCCGTTAGCAAAACAAGAGAGTAAAAAATTCTTAATAAATCTCCGTAAAAAAATCCCGGCACAATTAGCAAGGAATGAAAATTGTCTCATCACAACCGCGTGCTTCGGACTAATTGCAGACGTCCCTAATGAAACTGCATGGTTTGTTTCCGCCCAACTTCCCCTTCTATTGTCTCGCACGTCCCTTTCACACTTGTGTGTTTTAATATTTCTGTCTCGCTGACATCGTCCGCTGTTTTAAACGTTTTCATTGAATTTCAATATGTTTGAAACTGTATTGGTGTCGCGCGTTCTTTTAAGGCTTTTAAAGGTTTTGTCTTTATGGTTTGTCGTTGTAGAAAAATTTATATTTGTTCATTTTATTGGCATGCTCGTACTTTAGTGCCATAATTAAAATCAATATATAAAACAGAGGAGCAGGTGTGGCCTAGTGGCAACGGCCCCAACGAGTTGTAGGTCGTAGGTTCGAACCCAGACAGGCGCTTTACTTTGTGTAAATGAGGTCATCACCACTGCTCTCAAAACGGTGAAGGAAAACATCGTGAGGAAACCGGCATGTCTTAGAACCCAAATATTCGAAGACATGTGACATCTACCAACCCGCACTGGGCCCGCGTGATAGATTGACCCTCTTTACCAGCCAAAGGTAGTCTTCGTAAACAAAAACAACGTGTCAAGTTATTTCCTAACGTAAGAGGGTGGACTGGGGAAAACGGGCTACAGCGATGCTTTGTAAGATAGGCCAAGATTATGTGAGTTCTTATAGATTATTGCCGCCCGCTTCATAACGGAAAAGTGTGACAGTTCATACATAACCACTCACTTATGAGGATTATCCTCAACTGAGGCCATGGAGTGTTGGTCCTCTTAGTTTAGATAGTAGCTACGTGAGTTTGTTAAGTGTAGCGATATAAGGTCTTCTATTATTAACGATATGCTGATGCACAATCAGCCTATAACGTTCCCACTGCCGGGACACAGGCCGCCTCTCTTCGAGAGAGAGTGGGCAACGCGGGCCCAGTGCGGTTTGGAAGACGTCAAATGTCTTTCAATGTTTAGTTCTAGGACATGCCGGTTTCCTCACGATGTTTTCCTTTACTGTTTTGAGAGCAATGGTGAAGAAATTATTTACAGTCACGAGCAAAAGTATGTATACAATCGGCATTATTCAAAAGCGATTTACTCCTTTATTTTTAATTGAAATTTTATGTTGTTTCGAACATAGCATTTTTGAACCTATAGGTTTATGTTATGTGTCGTATTTCAACCTTCGATTAGTTATTTCACGAAAAAAATCCAATTGAAAGTCGCCAAGTGTTGACATGTTGGTGTTCGTGACTGTACATAAAGTAAAGCGCCTGGGTTCGAATCCACGACATACAACTCGTATGTTGGGACCGATACCACTGGGCCACCACTGCTCTCTGTCTTGATAGTATGATGATATCCGACATTGAAGAGACATTCAAAATCAAAAGTCATTTATTCAAATTAGGCTGAGAATTAGCACTTTTCGAACGTCAAAATTACAAAAGACATTCCCCCAAAACGCCCACCCTTCAATACTTAATAGTGCTTTAGCTGGCAAAAAGAAGTGGCGCAAAAAACTCCCCGGCAGCACAGCTGTCTGTTCAGTTAGAAAATATTTCATTGTAAAAACTTAAGCTCAAAGAAGGAAGCCCTAACAAAACTAAGTATAGAATAACTAAAACTTAGATGCCATTTGATTAAAAATCGACGCAGAAATTCACTCTTGCAAAGACCTTTTTAGTAAGCAAAATAAAACCTTTGAAGCATATAAAGAGAATGTTATTTGCCTTGCCTCATTAGGAAAAAAAACTACAAAAGAAAATAACTGAGCGAATGCACGTATCCTATAAATTATGTATATTTGTTCGTAACTTCAGAGGAAAAATATGTTATGTAATTATGGAGAAGAATGAAAAAAGGTATTTTATTTTTAGAAAGATGTAAGTTGTTGTTTGCCTGTATTACAGGATATGAAACGTTTCCAGGTAATATGAAGGATACACTCGTGGGCTAAAAGAGCAAAGTGGTGACTGTTTTCAGTAAAAATAAGTATATTTCCCATTTTACTAGGAATTTGCGTGAAGTTAAGGATACAGTTCGTATAACAATGAAAGTTAGTTTTAGTGTTACTTCATATCAAACTCTAGGAATATTGCTGGAATGTTTTGTGAAAGTTTATTTTTATATCAGGTTTAAAGTAGAAATGAATAATTATTTTATCTAGAACTAGTAAATCACGTGCTTCTACGATATCTTTTAGATTATTCTGTGACATGACCATGAACGATGATGATGTATGTTTTTTATATATAGGTATATAAAATTCAGCATGGTATTTCATTCGTCGACGGCTCGAACTCGTTAGCTGGTGCGGCTATATGCATGCTATTAGTTTATTGATTTAGTTTTATTTATTTATTTAGAAATGGTACGAAAACGAGCGTAAAATTTTGTGAACAGACCTTTGGGCGTAAATACATTGGCGCACGTCTAGTTTACCTATTCTAGGACAATTTAATCCACCGTAGAATTAATATAGCAGACGCCACACACCTTCTTCCCCATGCAGAAATTAAATGCCACCTGCTATGATCTTTACATACCTACTCCTTTTGCTTCGTTTACGTTCATACATCAGAGGGGCAATTCTCGTAATTTTAAGAACGTTCACAGTTTGATCTCAGTCTCAATCTGTCAAAAAATCCTCTGATTACCCTACATTTTGACAAGTTTTTGACATTTTTTTTTTGTCGCCGAGATGAGACTGCGACTAGATATTGAACGTTTTAAATTACGAGAATTGGCCTTTTGGTCATACACGCACGCCGGTTGAGAGTACTACGCACCTGAGTTTTCTGAAGAACAGCACCAAAAAGACATGTGCTGCCCCTTGGCACGAACATCGACCTCCTTGTTTAGCATTAATCAACTCAGCCTATTGCAGTCCACTGCTGGACATAGGCCTCTCCCAAGCTGCACCACAACACCATGTCCTCCGCCTTCCGCATCCAGTCTGTCCCAGCCACCTTCTTTAGGTCGTCCGGCCATCTAGCTGGGGGCGTCCCACACTATTCTTGCTGATATGCGGTCTCCACTCCAGGACTCGTCTACTCCACCGGCCATCGGTCCTTCGACATGGCCAGCCCACTGCCACTTCAGTTTGCTTACTCTGCAAGCCATGCCGATAACTCCGGTTCTTTTCCAGATAATTTAATTCCTGGTTTTAGGCATAGCATAATCAGCCTATAATGTTTCTACGGCTATGACAGGCCTCCTCTGTGTGAGATGGCAGCTCACAAATTTTCAGCAACTTAGAACATAACTTTTCTTTTATTAAGGTCCAGCTCATTCTTCAGGGAAAACACCAAAACGATAAATAACACATAAAATATATTCCCATTGTTTCCCCTGACAAAAAGTCATTAAGAAACACGAAGGAAGAAGGAAAATATTCTGCACAAGAGAAAGTATCAGACATTTAAATGGTTGCAAAACAGCGGTGCAATTAATTACTAGTTTTTTTTGCTCTAGAGTAATTCCCGGCTGTTTTATAGAACATACTGGCAAGCTTTATTGTGCTATCAACCATGATTTACTGCCTTGTAAGGCTAGGATGAAAATATCGGTAAAATAGACCCGTATGTGGGTCACAGGATTTTATAATAGATGTATCTTAATTAGCAGTTTATAGTGAAAACTGGTCCTAATCGAGTGATGAAAATGTTGGAAGTTAATAAGATTGGAATTTATGTCATTTATTTTGTTTTACTTTTCTGTTTATTTTATTTTAAATATACGGGTATGTATATCGAGACCCTTCCGTGACTCGGAAAGCACGTTAAGCCATTGGTCCTGGCTGTCAATAGTAGATCATTAAAGCCAATACGTTTTGTCAGAAGCCCAAAATGTCTGACAGCCAGTCTTTCGAAACGGTATCAGCACACGCAGAACACGCTCGCACGTAGCATATACTCCATGTAAAATATTAGACTGGATCCGATAGCTGCATCTGATTAGACTGGAAGCTGACACCAACATAGTTGAGAAAAGTAGAGGCAGATTTGGAAACGTAGTAATTGTGAACGATACAACTGAAAGCCTTTTTAAGCATAATTCGTCATTCATGATAACTACCAAACCAGTGCGACTTGACTCGAAACTAATTTAAATTGACATTGACAGAGTCAATACCCTTAAAATGAGCAGTTGCTTGAACTAAATTTTAGTCGTTCGATTACATAGGAAAACTGCAGTGCTATATTTTTATTTGTAATGTTTTATAATGTAGGTACGAATGTACGATGGATATTTTTTATACATTTTTATTTGTATTATTTTATAATCTACGTAGAAAAGAACCGTATGGATGATTAATTATTTATCAACAACAATTAACATTACATATTCATATCACATACTGATGAACAGAAAGGATTTACCCTATAGCCGGGCACTGCCCCCTAAGATACAGGCCTAGTCTAGTTTAGGGGACACGGTTGAACCTACGAGTATTGTACGTATCTATCTAATGATAATATAAGAACTCTAATCTGTATACAGTGCAATGTACTTGAACTTTTTGTAATAAATTATTATTATTTAGGGAGAAAAAAACCATTAACTTGGCCATATACGATTTCTTGCATACTGTTATGACAAACATGGATAAAAATACACCAGTGTGTGCCATTTTCTTCCACATGACGCAGGCATTCGATTATGTCCAACATAATATTATATTGCTAGATAAACTTAATGCTTAGGGGATAAGAGGAAACATATTTAATCTAATACAATCATACCTACGAGATAGAACACAAGTAACGCAAATTAGTAGTAGTAGAAAATTAGTATGGTGTACACCATATCTAATGACGGATTCAACTCGCACGACGTGAAAGTCTCTTCACGTTTGGAGCTCATATTTATTCTATTAATTTGCGTATCTTCTGGGGTAACTAAACCGGTAGGGATATTTATGGATATCATCTTTAAAAGACAAAAGTGCTGCTTAAGATCTATGTTCAATCTCAAAACTACCGATAGCTGTAAAAATGATTTCACTAAATATCATAACAACATTACCTTCACTTTATATATTAGAAATGGCAATGTTTGTAAAAATCCACATTTGTTTCCTCGTAGGCAAACAAATTTCCAAGCAATAGACGTGATGATAGCAAACTATGTGTACATACATCGCTTGTGCGCAAAAGTGTTTTTTGCATGGCACCAACTATCTACAACAAATTGCCCAAAAGTAGGAAAGAGCAAACTATACCAAAACTTAAACACACAATGAAATTGTTTTTGGCACAAAAACCATTATAGAATACAGAATTTTTAAGCGACTCATGGTGATTATCATAAATATATAAATATAATTAACGTTATAGTAATTATGGTCATTTAGTAGTGGAGAACTTAAATATGCTTAGACCTATTATAAATAATTGAATGTCTAATAGAAGTGTTGTAAACCGTCATTGTGATAATTGTAATCTGTACTATTGGACAAGGAAAATACATAATTGGATAATGTAAATGATTGAATATAAGAAATGTGACTGATATTTAATGTGTAAGTGTAAAAGTTAAAAATAATTGATTTAATAATAATAATAGTACCTAACTAAGATATTTGCACGCTATAAGAAATGGCAGACATATCGTGACACACATTTTAAGATCTTGCATGCATGTATTATTTTAGTTGATTATTTATTAACACAAAATATCATTACATGCCCACGGCGATTGGATCATTGCCTTGGTATATCCTGTAATGATATTTTTTTGAAACCTTCAGATTTCCAACAATTTGGATCTAGACATCTAGACTTTGTGAAATAGCCAGCAAAAAAGTGACAGCGCAAAGTAATTTCATCAAAGACATTTTTGACACATAACTTTTATACGATAATAGGTACCTATTGACCTTCTACTTTATTTTTTTCGTAATAAATTATAGGAAAAAGTCAGCCTACTTTGAAAATATCTAGGTATATATTTTTATTAAGAAGGCGCCTCTTTTCCGTCACATTATTGAATACCCGGTAATGGAATCAATTATGCTAAAATGCTAAGAAATTCTAAGATATTGGAATTCCAAACAGGTACTCAGACATAAAATAAAATGGAAATGGAAGAAAACATTTGATTTCTATCTAAAACTATGGACTAAAAAAGAACCAACACCCTCATTGCGTAACACACTTTCAATCAAAATCTGGGAGTTTTTAAGGAAATTCCTAATCTTGCTTTAAGGGTTTGAAAAATTCGTCTGCTCAACTACGTAAATAATGCAATGAACGGGGATGAAATGTCAAGTGAAAGGCGATCGATTGTCATTTTATGTGGGTAACGCAATTATCCCACTGGTCGTATTATATGGCACATCAAAATATAGAAAGAGACGGTCACGCAAGTATTAGCACACTAGCTTGTGGCGGCATCTACATCGCCACATGCGAATTACGAATCAAACTAACGTAACGCAAAATCCTGCATCACGCAAGCAGAGTTTACCGCGCAACTAGAGTAACGCAACGTCCCGACATCAATCGTCGAGCAGTTGCCCAACATGATGTTTAATGATGTAAATGATGACTAGTGAACAAAATAAAGTGACCTTTTCTTTTTTAGAGGACGTGCAACCACAAAACAAGTCTTGATACTTACCAAGGTTTTATGAAGACATCGTAAAACCCAGTCTTGCCTAAAGTATATGGGGTACAACATGGTTATTTAGAAAAATATGAGAGGCTTTATGTCAACTATTACAGTTTGACAACGTTTCATATATTTGGCGTTATACTAGCAAATACATAGATACAGAGTTGCGTTTACATAATATAACTTCTTCCCACGGCTCCGCCCGCGTGAACGTCGGAATTTCACGTGATGGTAAATGTCGCAAAATTATCCCATGGGATCGTATTATCGGGTTAAAAACTTACCTATGTGCTATTGCAGGTTATAAACTATCTGTTTGCCAAGTTTAATCCAAATCCATTAAGCCGCTTTAGCGTGATTGAACATACAAAGTTTCAAATAGTTGGTTTTTGATAAAAGCAGTAATTTTTGTAAAGAACTATGTGAAAACAAAACAAATTATACCTACTATTTAAAGAATTGACTATATAGCTAGAGTAACTATATGAACCAAATGAAAATCTAGATAAACCAAATTCTGCATAGACCTGTTTAAAAAAAGTGACCAAGTGTGAGTCAGACTTTCACACGTAGGTTTCCGTACTCCCGTACAATATAACATGTGTGTTATGTGTGTGTGTACTTATTATGGTTAAAAAATACAGCCCTGTGACAGACGGACGAACGGATGGACGGACTGCCGGACGGAGCCTTAGTAATAGGGTTCCGTTCGCACCCTTTGAGTACGACGTCCCCCTTAATTTTCCTAATGGAAACAAATTAAAAAATAAAGCCCCCGAAGTTAATTTACTTTACTTTACACAACTTTCGCACAAATCTAACACGCCAAGTAATCAGTTAAATTAGTAAGGAAAGTGCTTGCTTGCGAAAAATAAGCTCCAAAGATACACTTCGTTGCAAAAGTATCTGCGAAAACTTTTCTCCGAAAAAATCAAGCGTCAAGGATTAATTTTGAGCAAAAAAATCGGGAGGCACGTTTCTTAATCTTTGGTAATTAGCGAGAAAATTTTTCATCCAACTTTCCGGACCGTTGAAAAGTATTAATCAAAATGCCGAACGATCTGAAACGTAGTAAATCAACATAAGCGAAAAATCTTTAATGAGAAGCAACGGAGGCAAAATTATCGGGACCTTGCCACGCGGCCGGAATATCTAAACCTTAATTATAGCTTTTTTTACACAGATTCATTAAATCACCTTCAGAAGTTGACACGTGTTTTAAGCCAGGAAAGTTGTTTTTTGCGCTTTTTCTTCTTCGCCATTTGCTTGACTCAGCACGGCGTTTAGATGACAATGGACATTTTAAAAGTTTTATGCGAATGTAATGTACCGTAAATTATTATTTCGGATTTTGATCACGACTCCACTCACTTTCGATTCTTAAGTCTAATTTTTTTATATAATACCAGCTACGCCCCGCGATTTCACCCACATAAGTTTCGATCCCGTGGGAATATCGGAATAAAAATATTATATGTGTTAATTCTGATTCTTAATTATCTCTGTGCCAAATTTCATTCAAATCCGTCTAGTAGTTTTTGCGTGAAAGAGTAACAAACATCCATCCATACAATCTTTCGCGTTTATAACATTAGTAGGATGTTTTTGTAGATCAGATTTACACAGTCATTATTATTTCATAAAATAATAATTACTGGTTCTCAGTAATCTTTTAGGATTCAAAAAAAAATCATACGAAAAATGAGCAGTCATTTTAAAAGATTACCGAGAAAAAATGTTCCAGTAATTCAAAAATTACAAGTCGTAGGACCTTGTAATTTTCTTGTGTAAATGTTGTTTCTTTGTAGCAGTCATTTCTATTCCCAGAAGAGTTATTCCGGTAAGTTTAACATTTTGTATAAAAATCACGGAACCGAAATAATTTAACAGTCAAAATGGATTCGTTCTTAAAAAAACACTCATTTTTAATAGAAATATTTCACAAAACGTTATTAACACAAAACACTTCGTTACTAAAATAGTTTACAGAACTCTATGGTAAGAATAGACAGTTTTCCTGATATTTATGACTTCACTTCCCTAGATAAACTACCTACGACGACACAGAGCATAAATAGACACACATATTTCTAGACATTCTATTTTATTTAGTACTACATAAAGACCACGATCAACGCCTACCTCCAATTAATACTCACAAAATAATTAAGCCAGTATTAATTAGACATCCTAGCCCAAATTACCTACTCGAGCATCGTTAAGAAACCGTTCTATCACAAAACAGGTAGTTACAGAAGGTCAGCTCTATACAACGAACTAAAACACACGCACACCTACACCCACGCACATATAGACACACTTCACGTACAGCAAGCGCACTCGCGACTGACAATAGGAATGACGACTATAATGTTAGAACTGTTCAACAAATAATGTAACTTCAAAGATAGCATAGTAAAAGGAGATAATCGAAAAAATCTATGGAAATATGGAGAAACTATACAAGCTCTAAAAGTTGTGGAAGAGATATAATTATTTCCGTCTATGTCACGCCGCGGTACGGACAATGTATGGCGATAGTTTGAAGTTACAGAGTCGTGACGTCACTTCTGTGATATGATGAGTGTCGTCTTTGTCTATAGCAGTTATTTGAAATCTTTTATAACTTGGTATTTTTTTAACCTTATACATTTTTTTTAGAATATGGGGGAGGCCTTTTCCCAGCAGTGCGACAATATAGGCTGACCGAAAAAAAAAACACTTCTTAAAAATATTTTTTGCACTATTGGGAAGCAATGTTTTACAGAGTTTAAAATAAAATAAAATACATCATCCCCTGCACGTACGAGTTTATATGACGAAGAAAGAAAGAAAATACATTTATTTAGCACAGACTAAAAGACACACAAAACACCAGATAATTCATCAGATAAAAACAACAAAAAAAAAATAAAGATAAAAGAAAAAAAAAAAGCCCGATGTAAGATATTAGTAAGAAAGTGTGCCTCACGGTCACGGCGGCGTCAAAAAGGCCCAGTTCAGCAAAAATGCCAGACAACTAGTGCCTGACGCTGGTTTTCAACTATGGAGACAGCCTTCTGTATTTAACCATTCTGTGGTTCTGTATTTATGGCGATGTCGGCTCCTGACATCAAAGCTATGTTATTATGTTAACAGGGTGAGGTCAACGCTAGAGTAAATGTTTGTAGTCCCTGTCTAAGGGCATATTGAGGTTGCTAATGAACGGCGAGTGAGATGTTGGTGCAACGTCCACACAGCTATGCGCCCCTGGTGGTCTGCAAGCATAGATATATAATTAAATAGGTTTTTCATTAAGGAGAAACTGTGACATTATAGTTCATTGCTCGTTAAAAGCTTTCGTTAGGAACGTGACTTATTTATAACAAGCTGTGTGTCCGATGGCTTTTCCATCGGGCAAAAATGACTTCTTTAAAAACTTATTTCCATTTTACGGGATTAATTTTCAAAAATCCTTTCTTAGTGCTCACCTTCGTTATAGAAGGAACTCTTGGGCAAAATTTCATGGTTCTATACCTAGTGGTTAAGGCTGTGCATTGTCTGTTAGTGAGTGAATGAATATGAGAAATTTATTATTAAGAAGATTTTTGAGTCAATTATAGACAAATAATAATTTTAATGGCAAACGATATCACGGCAGGCCTAGACGGAGATGGCAAGATGTTCTGGACTCCATTAATAGTCTAATGCAATTTTCATACTAAAAGCCGATATTTATAAACGTTACTTGGCTCTTACTTTGACTTAAATATCTTCTCGACTCTCTTTTGCACTTGTAGTTTGACGATTGTGACATGAAAAAACATTATGATGATATGATCCCTAACTGTGAGAGGGATTTATGAAAGTTTTTTTTTACTCGATAATTTTATATTTTATCTTGTGTGTGTACTTTTATCTTTTATTTTATCTTGTGTTCATGTATATACAAATTGTATCTTTAATTACTGTAATTGGTTTTAAACCGTTTTAATTTGTGAAAAGTGCATTAGACTAATAAAGTATTCAATTCTGTTAATTGCTTACAATGGGTTCACAGTTGAAATTCCAGTTTTTGTAAAAATCCAAAGACTGACAGACAGACACTCAAAATAATGACCAAATTCAGCATCAGCATTTGTTAAAACAATATCACTCGATAAAAACCACAATATTTATCCAAAAATAAAATAAACCACCTACATCATAATATTTTAAACAACAATTTACGATATTACTCGCCACAAAGCGCTTGTTAAAATAACCTCTCTCTAATAAAGCTGCTATTTTTAGCTGTGAAATAGCTGTCGTTAATTTCATAGAGAATTTAGTTTCGTAAAACACACAGAGGGCGAGATCAGAACAAATTATGAACAACTTATTAACTATACAATAGTTTTTGATAGCAGCCCGCGGGTAGATAGAACTTTGCGTAGCGTTACCAAAGTTGTGTGCAATGTTTTAATTTCTGCGTTTTCAAGTTAATCAGGTTTTGTCTTTGATGCGTCTGTTTCACTCTGAGTTTCTGCTCATAATATTTGTTTGTGTGCTCATTATTTCTTGCGAGGTGAGCAACGATGTTGTTTCACTTGTTAGTGTTTATTTAGGGGTTGTTCAGTCGATTTAGATTACTGGTGGTTTTAGCCATAAGGCAGATTTTCCAACGCCAGATAACTTTATCGGAGATCGCCTATCGGGTTTGGACCTACGCCCTACAACTCGTAACTCGCCGCCACGGCACACTGGGCCACTGTTTCCTTTAGGACTTAAGCACAATATCACACGACACACACGATATTAAAAATTCACCGTTAAATTTTGATCGTTTTAATCATTCATCATTATGAACAACTTTTACTACGGGACCAACCCTGAAATCGTGAAAAAAAAAACCAGTTGATCCATAGATTTATGTTCGCGTTTTTTTTTTATGTTAGCCTATGCTGTCCCACTCCTGGGCAAAGGCCTATCCACTCCATCTTCCGCGAGCCCGCGCGTCCTCCTTCCAGTTTTGAAGGAACCTATCCAGCTCGTGCCACCATCTCCTACGTGGTCTGCCGCGACCTCGCCTCGCTGTCTCAGGGCGCCAATTCTGTGCTATTTGGGCCCACAGTTTGTCCGGCATACGGCAGACATGTCCTGCCCAGTAACGTTTCAGTTGGGTAGCCTTTTGAGCCACGTCAGCTATCTTTGTTTTGGGGCGCAGTATTGTGTTTCGAACACGATCCGTTAACTTATACACTGCGCTCCATTGCTTGTTGGCAGACTTTGAGTTTTTTTTTTGCGCACTACTCGACATAGCTAATGTATGGATCAACAGATTTTTTTTTTCAATTTCAGGGTTGTTCCCGTTGTAAAACTTGTTCATAATGATGAATACAATGACCCCTTTTAAGGATTAAAACGATCAAAATTTTACGGTGTATAAGCAACTCCCAACTCCAAAAAAAAACTAGTTACTCCACGAGCATGGATTAAAAAATATAATCCGCCATCAAGGTGTGACTTCACAATTTTTCATAGCAAAAAAATATAGCGACGAGAAATCAGACACACGCAAACATGTCCTTAGTATTCATATAAAAAGCCGACGAAAAATATTTTGCTCCACATTCGCTGAACTTTTGTGTTCAGTGTCACATTTTTACGACGAAATAATTTTTACGAGACCCGTTGTAACATTCATAGGAGCACGTATTTTTTTTTTTTGTTTTTTGGACTGAATTTGAAAGTGCATGTGTTTTCACTTGCTGCTGACGTGTTTTTTTGGTGTACCGTTTTATACAAATTAGTAATTTTACCTGTTATAGGGGCTTGTACTTGGCTAAGTAATAACAGCTGCACGGGTCGATCGATCAGGTTAAGCTACGCTTGCCGCTGTTGGTCCGTGGATGGGTGACCCTCTTCACATACCAAGACCCCTCCGAGCCTCGAAAAGCACGTTAAGCCGTTGGTCCCGGCTGTCATTCGTGCATCTGTGACAGTCGTTACGAGTCGTCGGTAGCCCGAAAGTCTGACAACCAATCTTACCAAGGGTTATCGTATTACCCAGTAACTGGGTTGTGGAGGTCAGATAGGCAGTCGCCCCATGTAAATTACTGGTATTCAGCTGCATCCGGTTAGACTGGAAGCAGTAGGCAGATGGTGATGACCTGTTATAGGATTATCTAAGTCCCTTACTTAGATATACTACCTAGAATCAGATATCTGTGACCTAGAAAAAGTAAAATTTGTTAGGGTAAGTTTAGTTTAGTGCAATAACAGTAAATACATCATTGATGTACATTCTGTACAAGTTCATCATAAAGACTGACTAATACGGTGCGATTTAATTGTCTGTGGTTACCATAAAGCCCCATTAACACGAAGCAATCTTCTTGCCCGTAGCATGCAATAAAATTGATGTAGCAAATAACTATGTCATTGAAATAAAAAATAATTTCTAGATTTATGTATATGTCATCATCATCATCTGCCTAGCCTTTTTCCCAACTATGTTGGGGTCGGCTTCCAGTCTAACCAGATGCTATTTATGTATATGTATATGATGTAATATATTAAAGAGTATTTTATATTTACTACTTCACTTGCTGTTATTGTTGCTTCAACTTAAGGTATGCCACAGGTAATTAAAATGCACAGTGTAAATCAATCTTTCAGTCCCTTTTGAGGACGAATTTTAAAAAAATCCGTCTTTATTGCTCAGATTCATTATATTAGAAGAAATCTTGCATACAATTTCATGCTCCTAGACCCATTGGTTTAGTTTGTGCGATGTCTGTCAGTGTCTTAATGAATGAAGATTAGAGAAGTAGATGGCTGTAACATTATACAGAAAAATGTTTCTACTAATAAAAACAAACTTCTTGGTCTCATCTTAGTTTATGTAAAACATTCTGTCAGTGTTTTGAAAGCAAAACATGAAAGAACATACAATTAGTCATGTTAATTAACTCAATCAACTCAAATGAATGCATATCTCTATAATAAGAATAACTTTAATACCTTCGTAATTGGACGTTTTTTATTACGTGCTTATGAAGAGATTGGATGTCCTCTTTTATATGATGCACTACTAAATCATATTTTAGTAGCCAGACACGTTGAAACAGGCGTTATAAAGGAACTATATAGCGACCCGCCCCTGCTTCGCACGGGTGTAGCAATGTACTGATGTAACGACATGTCAAAACGTCGAGTTTTCTGTACTATATCTAAACATACAAGTATTAATGTTTTATACGCATAAACCATGGGTGCTTAGTGATAACGGCCGCGACTTCCAAGTTGTAGGTCGTAAGTTCGAAAACAGAGAGGCGCTTCACTTTGTGTAAATTATTTGATCGAAGCTACTCTCAAAACGGTGAAGGAAAATATCGTGAGGAAACCGGCACGTTCTAGAACTAAAACAATCGAAGACATGTGATATGTACCAACCCGCACTACGCCCGCGTGGTGTATTACGGTCCCCTCCCTCTTATAGCCCAGCAATGGAACCATTATAGGCTGATTATGATACGAATAAACCTTCCGGAATAAACACTCAAAATGATGGTGAAAACCGCATCAAAATCCATTGTGTAGTTTAGAATAACTAAGCGATCACACAGACAGACACGAAAAGTGACTTTGTTTTATCCTGTGTGATTTCACATGCAGCATAAACTTCACATCATTATTCTGAAAGCAGAAGTTCCCCGCATACAACCGTAAACTGACGAATAGGTCCCGAACAGAAAATTCATCACCGTATTCACAGTAAGGTTGTCCATTTTTGGCACGAAGGGAACCAGACGATCGTTCTACCGAGCAGTCTATCAACGTCAACCCACTTGGTATATTTTAAACTAAACCGTGTCACGATAGCACTTGATTTTTGTTCTGTTATTTTTACACTGTGTCTTTTTTTATACACTGTGTCGTATTTTAGGTTTGTTCTGAACGGATTGAGTGCATTGTCACTCCGGGACTGGATAAAACGCACTGTTATTTTTGTTGTTTGTTTATGTAGTGTAAGTGAGTGTGTTTGGGGATGTTACATAGGTGCACTCACGAGTATTGTTATTTTAAAAATGGGTAAAATTATGACTAGGGTTATTTTTAGATTTGTCAATGTCTATGTTTGGAATTTGCCGGATTTGATGCGGGGAATGAGGCAAATATCGTGACGAAAGTTTTGAGTATTCATGAATGTGAAAAAACGATGAATAGACTGTGTGAAAAAGGATATGGGTGGAAATAGGGGTGACAACTGAGATGACGACTAATAGAAAGGTATGGAAGAGAAAGACGTGACGCGCCGACTTTAAATAAATTTGGAGAATGAGTCGTATGTTTTGAATTTTGAAAGGACAAAATACCAAAAGCAAAAGTTGAAGAAGAAGAAGTTGAGTTGTTTGAGGCAGAATAAAGCAGTTGCAAAATGATTTTAACAGCCTTCAATAGATAGATAAACCATTTATTTAGTGCACAAAATAGACAAAGCATGACGCACAAAAGCACAATAAAATGATAACTACTTATAGTCATGAATATAACAAAAACAAGGTGCTACCATAAACAAAAATAAAAATGAAAGCGTACTTAAATAAATTAAGTGACACTATGACATACTATAAATCAAAATAACGTAGGTATATACTGAAAATGTGTCCAAGTTTCAATTAAAAACTGAATGTGTTTAAAACCCGACAAAATGAATTTTAAAAATGATGATCCTTAGATATAGTCAAACTTAACCAATTGTTAAAAATAGTAACTAATGGTTGAATTTTTGCAAAATGTGTTTTTTGATCAATTTTTAGTTTATTTAATGATATACTTAATATCATTGCTATTGGTCAACTAATTAACTATTAGTGAAAAAAATAACCATTCGATAAACTAAAAATTGATCATCAAAATACACATTTTGCATAAATTTAACCATTACTTACTATTTTTAACAATTGGTTGAGTTCAACTACGGATAAAAAAATCAACCCTTATTCTCGTGGTGTTTGAAGTTATGTGTGACGTATTTGATCTAAAAAGCGATTATATAAACACAGCCACAATACAAGCATGAGTGGAAATCGATCAGTGGTCGACATTCTGAGAATCTTACTGATCTCGAGCACCACAAAGCCTTGAAGGAGTTTGACCCGTTATTATACGGGGTTATCCAGTGAGATGGATCAGTGTGGACAAATGTACCATTTAGTTATACGTAGGAAAGTTCGTTCTAAGGTCCTGTCACCGATTTTAGAGTTAAGAAAATCTGTGTTCAAAGATGACTTAGGAATCTATTGAGGGTTTAGGACGCATCTCAGCTTTGATCGACGCTTGTTTTTTGGAATTATAACTTTATAATCTGTTGTAAGTATAGACCAGCAAACGTACATTTAATTCCATTCATTCTCCGGTATCAGAAATTTCTTAATACCTAAGCTACTCTTTCTTCAAATTTCCTCAAAATCAATACAGCTTTAGTTACATATATACATATATCGCAAGTTAAATAAAAGCTTGTAACATAAATACACAATGCCTAGTTCCAAATGTTACATACACAGTTACGACCTTATAAGAATTGACTTACGGAAATGTTTCCTCCATTTTTCCACATCTGACGAGAAACTGATACCCCGATGTTTTCTTTCGTCATTTCAGTATGGAAATAAATCTCTTGTGTCTAATATACATAATCGTTTGTTCTCATTTCCGTCCGTCTATTACGGCTCAGACTAATAGATGTTATGCCCCTGATTGTGATATATGGAATATGCTAACGGTTTCTCAAAGATTCGGATTGCAGCCGTCTTCGCTCGTTAGAGTTTTTAAACAAAGCCATTTGTTAAGTGATTAGTGTTCTTTTGTTTTTCCATATTTTAATTTGTCGTAGCTAGTATCTTTTGTTTTATTTTTTAAACAGAGAGGCAATTCTCGTAATTTTAAGAACGTTCACAGTCTGATATCAGTGTCAATCTGTCAAAAATACCTTTAATTTCCTTAGATTTTTGACAAGTTTTTGAATTTTATTTGTCGCCGAAATGAGACTGCAACTAGATTTTAAACGTTTTAAATTACGAGAATTGACCTTCGGTTCAATGTTTCACCATCATTCTCCTGCCCTTATCCAGGAGAATGATGATAAAACTTTTAATGTTTAACATTAGATATATGAAATAAAAAAATGAGATATTTTTTGCAGTAGGTACTTATTTTTTTTAATTACGTAAATTTATACACTTCAGTTTTTTGACACTTAATTTCTCGTTCATATGGATGACAAGTTAAAACCGAATGAATTGTAGTGCAAAAACACACTTCTGAGAAAGCCTGCAAATTAATACAAACACGTTACCGATAGTGTGACGTGAGAAGGCCAATTCTCGTAATTTAAAACGTTCAAAATCTAGTCGCAGTGTCACCTAGCGACAAAAAACTTGTCAAAATGTAGGGATTGACAGATTGAGACTGAGATCAGACTGTGAACGGTCTTAAAATTACGAGAATTGCCCCTCAAGTGTGTAAGTATGACACATGGGTAACTACATTTTATGGCTATGCTATCAAACATACAGGTTTAAATGTAAAACCCCAAGATCAATGAGTATAATAATACCTACTCGTACTATAGTACGTTTCTATATTACCGGTATGTTGAATATAAATCGCACTTGAATAAGAACGAAAACCGTAATAACCGCTTCCCTTGGTTGACTCCCAACTTATGCAGAATCATAAGCTACTGAAACCCTACCATTCATCCCCAGTCCCAAATCCGCAAAAGAAATATTTATTTACCAATAATACTGCCATCCGTCTATCGAAAAACTATAAAAAAGATATATTTTCTTGGAGCAATATCTTCTACAATACCTAGCAATTTCATTTTCAATATTCTTTATATGAGATTATTTCCCGGCCCACAGAAAGGTGGTGGCTTTGAAGCCTTTTATTAACTACACATAATAGTGATAACAGTGCCTTTATGCAGTCCGTCAGCCACAACATCCCATCAGAGTGTTTCCATTATTTTTATTCGGAAGCCCCACGGGAATACAAAACCATTTTTCGATAAATTGAATTCCCTTGTCTCTTGTAAATTCATTCATAGTGTGGTCACCCTATTTGCTGGCATGGTTGATGGTGGCATGCTGTGTAACTAAGGCTATTTGGTGTAGCAGTTTGTGATCGCTGTTTTGTTCAACATCGTGTGAACATTGTTTTTTAGGTGCATTTATTTTATTTTTAGCTCCTGTGAAACAGGAACAGCGTGATTGAGGATTAAATGGGGCTACGTATCGTGTATCAGGAATTTATTCAAAGTAAAGAAACGTAATTGAGTTCATTGTTTTATTTAATTCTCTTTGTTAGAAGAGCAGGCATCGTCACGTTACTAAACGTCGCGTCGTCAAAACGACAACTGACAAGTATGCACACCACTTCACACGCCAGACACTTCAATCAACTTTAGTCGAATCGAATGACACGTCGGAGAATATCATCTACCCAGCCTTTTCCCAACTACGGGCTAGTGATGCGATGCGACGAGTCAAGGGGACAAGAACTTTCACGCGGGCTAAGTCGCGAGTGGAAGCTAGTAAAATATAGCTACCTTCTCTAGCGGTCATAGCCTCGTATGTTGGGGTCGAATTCCGGTTTTAGTCGCAGCTGAATACCAGTATTTCACACGGAACGACTGCCTATCTGATCCAGTTACTGGGTAACACGATACCCCTTGGTGAGACTGGTTGTCAGACTTTTGGGTTTCTGACTACCTGTAACGGCTGTCAAAGATCTACGAATGACAAACTCGACCAACAACTTTCTGAAGGTGCTTTCACTCATCCACGACCCGACCGCAAGCGGCAAGCCTTCGACCGACCGTGGGGCTGTTATCATTTACCCACGAGCTTCTTCGAATGACAAGTCTAACGCTCGACTTAAAGTTACTCGTACGTTAACGCTCGGACGCATGCGAACTCAAACGAAGATCTTACGAAAATGCAGTGGACAAATGCATCATACGTGACGGAAAAGTCCTCAGGGTCCTTAGTCAGGCTTTAAATCAACGTCGTTTCTACTCAAGTGCTAGTAAGTTCATGAAACGCATTCGTGCGAACAGTGACGTTTGCGGACGATCGCGCCCGGTCCGTAGCGTGTGAATGCCGTTGTAGTGTAATAATATCTTCCGCACCAATGCATTTAAATCCGGTCCAGATAAGTGTAGTTTACAGATTTTATGTGGGGATAAAAATATGATAAGGGTGTGTTATATAAATGTCTCCTGTGCTTATATACGTGTGTAATCAATGTATCCGATCCTTGATCCGATTCAATAAACAATTAATTAGGCACATTATAAAGCTTTCCGGGCTCGCTTACCAGCGTAGTGAGACGAGCCAAATCGTGAAAAAGGCCCAACCGTCAATGAGAGATGTGTGTGTGTGTGTGTGCGTGTTCCATTTGACGAATCGAATTAAATCAATGATTGTGAAAAAGTGAAAAAACCTCCGTGCCTCGAAAAGCACGTTAAGCCGTTGGTTCCGGCTGTCATTCGTGGATCTTTGACAGTCGTTACTGGTCGCCAGAAGCCTGAAAATCTGAGAACTAGTCTTACCAAGGGTTAACTGTTACCAACGGGTAAAGGTTACCAAGGGGTACCAGGGGGTCAGATAGGCAGTCGCTCCATGTAAAATACTCGTACTCTGCTGCATCTGGTTAGACTGGAATCCGATCCCGACATAGCTGAGAATAGACTGGGCAGATGATGATAATGAATCGTATTAAATCAGCTTGTTCGTTATTGTGGATCACAATCAGTCACATGACAGGTGTTTGTGTACTCGTAAATATTCTTTAACGGTGTTATTCAATCTTACTTTTTCATAGCTTAAATTATCTGTCTTAGTTTACTCCTATTTCATTTTTCTCAAAAACTTTGTTGAATTATTGAGGTTATTTAACTAGCTTTTTAACTAATATTTTATTTCGAATAAATTGCAGTCTATTAGTATTCAGGTATTAAAATATGAGACTGTGATTTATAGTAGTAATAAATTAATTACTTGAAAAAAAAATGTATTCACTTAGCAAAATTGTTGCCATTTACATTCTTCGGAAAAAGGAGGAATATTTAGGAGTATTTAGAAACTTGGGTTTTGGGTATAGATCCCGCTAGAATATCGGGATAAAAAGTATCCTATGAGTTATTCTGATGTATAGGTAAGCTATATTACTGTAAATTTCATCAATATACAACAAACATCCATCTTCACAAACTTTCGCGTTTATCCTACTTCCTACTAATATTTTAAACTAGAAACGTTTGGATGGATGGATGGATGGATGTTTGTTACTCTTTCACGCAAAAACTACTAAACGAATTTGAATGAAATTTGGCACACGGGTAGTTTATAGCCAGGATTAACATATAAGATACTTTTTATCCCGATATTCTTACGGAATCGAAACTTATGCGGATGAAACTGCGGGGCGCAGCTAGCAATATTATATAGTAGGAAAAGAAATACCTGCACCATAATGGCGTAACACACTATCAATCACAATCTGAACCATTATGAAGGATATTGCTAATCCATTGCTTTATATGTTCGAAAAGTTTGTCTGCTCACCAACGTAAATAACGCAATGAATGTTGTTGAACTGTCTGCACTACTCAAAGTGAGTTACATACGCAATTACCCCGCTGTAGTATAAAACAGTAAGTATACCTCAAATAAATAAATATCAAGAGGGTCAGCAGTCTCTATTTGACTTTCGTTTTCAACAGAAATACCCATCCACATGTCCTAAAATGTCCAGAAAACTTTATAAGTACTGGCATTATATTGAATCTGTATAACTTAGTATAAGTGGCCGAAAGCCCTTTCCAAAGAAATCGAATAAAAGAACGGTTAAAATGTTGAAGATCTTCTAAGGAGCATTCAAGAACTTAAAGAGTTACTAGGAGCCCACTTATTTAGTTTTCGTCCCCCTCGATCCGTTGGCATTCCTGTGTCAAGAATCATCGTGGCTTGCATTTTGTGTGACGTTATTAAATTCCTTGAGTCCTTACCCCTTGTTCCTGAGGGTTGGAGGCCAATCTTCTATGCAAACATACATACTACTACATCCAAAAAAATAAAATTAAAGTGTCTGTTTGGAATGTCAAAATAACAGTATTTGTAAAACACCAGCAACCTCTTAAGAGGTCATTGTACTCATCATTATGAACAACTTTTGCTATGGGACCAAAACTGAGAATCGCGAAAAAAATTAGCTGTTCCCTACATTTACGTTCGCATAACTCGTTAAAATGTAGGGAGCAGCTGATTTTTTTTCACGATTTCAGGTTTGGTCCTGTAGTAAAAGTTGTTCATAATGATGAGTACAATGACCTCGAGTTTGTTGGTGTTTTACAAATAACCCTGTATAGAAAAAATATTTTGCAAAACAATAATTGTCTGCGTGTCTGTCTGTTTGTTTCGGCTAATCTCCCAAACGGCTTGACCGATTCTGACGGGTCTTTTACTGGCAGATATGTGATGTTTAAGGCAACCTTTATTTTAGAAAAATAATTAGTAAAGAGAAACATTATTGTTTTCCGACATCCACACGAACGAAGTCGCGGGCACAGCTAGTCTTAAAACAACTACATTTGCAATTCTGTTCTTTAATTTCTTCAAGAGTCTTCAGTCTCTTGAGAGTACTGAATAATATTTGTTTCACAAAAACTCTTGGTATAAACTTTATTCTTGTGTGTAGGTACAATGTTTCTATTTTTTGAGGAATGTTTTTTGAGAAAAACATGTTTTTTGTGAGTTTATTATTTTGTCTCCTTTACATGAAATTTGAAATAGGTTCTGAATTAATTTCATCTAAACAACGGTACGAGTTTTTTCAGAACCACTATAGAATAACTTGCGAGAAAATATTGTTGATATTCTTTGCCATTACAACGCAATCTACTAAGATTTAAAGAGCAGATTTTTATAGCCATTAAATGGCAGAATATTTTATGAATATCTTATTATTTTGTAAAAAGATTAGCATATAATATTCCCACTGCTGGGACACAGGTCTGTGAGAGGGTGTGGGCCGTAATCTACCACGCGGGCCCAGTGCGGGTTGGTAGATGTCACATGTCTCCGAATTTGTGATTCTAGGACATGCCGGTTTCCTCACGATGTTTTTCTCCACCGTTTTGAGAGCAGTGGTGATGAAATTATTTACACAAAGTAAAGTGCCTGTCTGGGTTCGAACCCACGACCTACAACTCGTAAGTCGGGGTCGTTACCACGTTTTTTAATATACAAATGGTTCGTTCATAATTAATACTTAATACGCTTATAAATCTTATTAGAAAACTAAACATTTTTTTTATAAATATAATAATAAATAAATATACTTAATAAAACCAAATCAAATCATCATTCATACAATTTAAATAATAAAATTATTGACGCCACGGTTGGCGCAGTGGTTAAGCGATTGACTGCTGCGCTGCGTGTCGCGGGTTCGATTCCCGCACGGAACAAATATTTGTATGACCTACATGTATTTGTTCCGAGTCTGGGTGTTTTTCTATCTTTAATATGTATGTATTTACAAAAAAAAAATTGTATAAGTATAAGTAGTTTATCAGCCATCTTGTTACCATAACACAAGCATTAGGTTGCTTAGCTTGGGACAAATGGTGCTGTGTGAAATGTCCAGGGATATTATTATTAAAAAATAACCCATGTAACAAAATCATGTCAAAAATCATAGCGTCATCTCGTCACATGAAGGTGGATGAATCTCCCCAGCACTGCAGACTCTGGCTTCTCAAAGATCACCCTTTAGGATCATCCTCGATTTGGAATAGTAAAAATATTCTACCAAGACAATATTAAAATATTCTCAGAATAAATTTCCAGATTTAATATGCATCAAAACGACTCACTGAACTTCAGGTCTTCTTTGAAAGGACGAAATTTTATATCAACAGATAAAATAATAACATTAAATCAAACATCGGACAAGTTCAAAGGCCGAATGCCGGAAATGATAAAGTCATAACATCCCTTTGAGATGCCAAAGTATCCTATTTACGAGTTACGGTATTATAACACATAATGCTATTCACGACGAGATAACATGAAAAAATCTTGTTAACGAACACTCAACGGTATTTGATTTCACCAAAATAAAATTGATTATTCTATTTTGAGCCGTATATCTCAAGTGGTAAGATTGGTATTGGATTTATCGTATGTTGTAACCTATAACCTGTGAAAATTCTGAAGGTAGGTAATGACTAAATAAAAATAAACAAGATTATTGAGATTGAATATACTACACTTAGGATTCCGAAAAGGAAATTATATTTTGCTGGCGTACATGTGCTCCTTTCCATCCATCCTGTGCGCGGTGGACATCGAACGAGTGGGGATGGATCACGCACGCTCACGCAGCGTGCAAGTGCAGCATTTCTCCATAGCCCCCCCATCACTCCTTCCATATTGCGCACATTCATAAACAAAAGTCAAAGCATTTATTTCAAATAGGGACCTATAAGGCACTTTTGAGGGTAAAATTTTACAATAAAATATAATTGATTCTAGGCGCCCCTCCAAAAGGTAGTTTTCTGGAGAAGAATGGGCCAGAAACTCCACCGTAAGCATAATCAGCCTATAACGTTTCCACTGCTGGGACACAGGCCTCGTTTCTGTGAGAGCAAGTGGGCCTTAATCCACCATTCGGACCCAGTGCGGGTTGGTAGATGTCACATGTCTTTGAACTTACACAATACTTAATAATTATACTACATTAATAATAATGAAAAATGTGTAAGCAAGTAAAGAAATAAGCAATATTAAATATTATAAATAAATAATAAATGAATAGATAGACCAGCATATAAAATATTAATATAATAAGTGAATGAATGGAAATATAAATACATAGGTACAAAATAATTAATAGGATATAAAATAATTCTAACTTAATAACAAAGAAAATTAATAAAGCGCTCTTCCTATCTCTACGTATTTAAAAATTTGCTGTGCCCGACAGGATCCACAATTGTTTCTATTATTTTTCTTTTATTTACCACCCGTAATAGTACATTATGGATTGCAATAAAGGATTTGAGATTTCAGATTTTTGCTTCTAGGACATTCCGTTTTACTCGCGATGTTTTCCTTCACTGTTTTGAAAGTAGGGGTGATGAAATAATTTACACATGTCACAAAATGTTACAATCACGTAAGATTAAATTAGGAGGTATACTCTATAAGTAACAGTTTAATGTAATTTTAACAATAAATTCATGTTTATCAAGTTTCTCATCTACCATGTTTAGGTTTCATGCATGACCCAATTCTGCGCCCCAAACCAAGTCTAAAGTAACCAAGTTTAAAATGTTCCCCATAAATTTTGGCACAGACCTCGCTTCCATTCCCCTCTCAGAGATTGATCTACGATGACTCAACCAGCCATTCCCATATATCTTAATATGAAAGACCTTGATTCACGGATATTGAAACCGAAGCCGTAAATTCCAATTTTCTGATATGCTAGTGAATTGAGATTTACATTCCATAACCTAAAATTTATACTGGGTTTTTAGTGTTCCACTATTGAAATTGAAGTTATGGGAACAAACAAAGGTGTTAAGCTCAAATAGGTAGTATTGTATTGGGTCATAGCAATGCAAGTTAATAATGAAGATTCACAAGCAAATATTCTGTTGAAACAATGTTGACGAACTGCCGATGTACCGTATTCTGTAAAATTCTCATTGTGAAAACTTAAGTGATGTGAGTTGTCAATAGTGTCACTCCTAAGCATCAGGTGGAATAAAAATAATAATAAATCATTTACTTATAAAAAGGGGATACATTTACAATGAATACCTTATACATTAAAATAGCGCGCAGTTGCTGCTAATTTGCCTGAACTAGGTTCAAGCTATGCTTCAGGCTAGAAAGTGCATAAATACTGAATGTAATAAATTAACAATGAGTATAACGTAACAATGACAGTCTCTCACTTCAAGTTCACTTCACCTAAGTTTTTACGGTGAGATTTTTACAGAATAGAGCAGCTGCATCTGAATTGATACATTATTTGTTATTTTAATAATTTTGTATTTTGTGTTTCACGAACTGTGTCCAAATAAACGTTTTTCTTTCTTTCTTTCTTTCTTTGAATTGCATAACATACAATATACTACACTATATTAATTCCAATCGAAATCATTTTGAAGGATATTGCTATATGCATCCATTGTTTTTTATGTTCGAAAAATGTGTCTGCTCAACCACGTTACTAACGCAATGAATGTTGTTGAATTGTCAAAATGAATGCCATTGCGGCTGAGTGTGTAACGCAAGTATCCCGCTGCTTCCGAATAGACACAATCTAACAAATACATAACAAAATAAAAAGAATCTTTGAAATTATCTAGTAGATAAATTAATTTCCTACTAAATTAATTTCGCTTATACCTAAATAATAGTCTTATTTGTGTGAAACATCTAAAGTGGGTTCTTAGTAAATTAATCCTATGTACTAATTGGAAGCAGGCCAGGAACGTGTCACTAATGATGGGCTAAACCGTCTAATTTATTGCTGTCAGACAAGGCTTTATCACATCACTAATTATTTAGTACCGGCCTTCTTGCTTCTAGTGTACGCTCATTATAAGGAAAACGGATAACTCCTTATTTTCATAAATATAAATTTTCCTTAAGGTACGATACAAAAATCTAAGGGTTGATTTTTCAATCATCTGATAACTTGGTTCGAGGAATAATTATTTTAATATATTGACAGTTTTTTGATACAGAAACTGTCAAACGTCAATTTTATTCCTCGAATAAAAGTTATCTGGCGATGGCCAAATCAGCCCTTTATCGAATAAGCATAGAGTAGAATATGAAACACCGACCTCATCTTGTTTTAAATTATTATTATTTCTTTTGATGTGTCATCATGATCATCAGCCTACAGTAGTTTATTGTTGGACAAAAAAGCTGATTTTACACGTAAAAAAGTTTTATAGCTAATTTATTTATCTGAATTGTATCTATCTATCAATTCGGTGGCTCACTTGTAACAATGTTGTGTTAATCTAAAACATGGTATTTTCTAACCCTGTTGCAAATCAATAGCTGCGTTATCAGTTAGTCAGTCTTTTTCTAATATTACATTGAAAATCTTTTATAATATACTAGCTTCCGCCCGCGGCTTCGACCGCGTGGTATCTCGATAAAAGGTATGCTTATGTCCTTCCCTAGAGTTTTAATTAGCCCCATACCGAATTTTATCAAAGTTGGTCCAGTCATTTCGAAGATTAGCCGGAACAAACAGAAAGAAATACATAAATTTAAAAAAATATTATATGTACAGTATATACTTTCATATATTAGTATGCATTTACAAAAAAGCTGTTATTTTGACATTACAAACAGACATACATTTTATTTATTTGTATAAAATGGATTTGAATCAAAGCAAGTGAGCAAGTGTTACATAATATAAAACGTTAACGATCAACCATTCGATGCTCCCCCCAGCCAAATATTTCAGCGATGTCTTGACACAAGCATGTAAAGTCGGTATTATTGAAATTCACATTCTATCACATGAAATATATTTCGTACTCCAAAGCACTCGTTATTACCTAGAAGAGGTGGCCTTGTCTGAAATTGTTATAAATGATTTCATTCGCTCTACATTCAGAAATATTACCTTTTGCTATGGGTAATAAAAATTTATCACCACTGGCAACACTATAGATATTGTCTTTCGAACTTTGCATGGATTTTATTGGCTTAGAGATTAAGGGAAATTGGGTTATATGAATAATGTTGTCGGAGTCATTTCATTTGTATATCTTTTGGGGTGTTTTAAATGATAAATGATTTATTTTCTGTAAGTTTTTTAAACTAGATGAGTTCGGCGTTTCCTATCTGACTACTCTGAGAAGAAAGGCCGAAACAAACTCAAAGGTCACAGTCTCTTTTAAAGTCCAGACGTAATCTTGGTCAGATCACCTGAATACCATGTAGATTGGTGTCTGAAATGGTCTTTTGAGAATGGTTTTCTACTGCTCTATACTAAATTCTACGACTATACATGTAGATTCAGTACATATTTTGTTAGCTGCCCTTTCACTTCATGGGTGCCTTGTATCATATGCTATGGTATCATAATCAGGTATTAATTGTATGCTCCTTTCGTATCAGGAGTAGCATCTGCTTCAATTTATTAAAAAAAAAACATATTGCACAAAAGCAATCATCATCATCACCTACAGCCCGACTTCACCGACCACTGGGCATAGGCGTCTTTTTTCTTGTGGCAATCGCCACGCTCCTAACCCAGTCTCATTCAAGGTTTGCCCGCACTGGCAACAATGTCACCCGCCCATCTTGCCGCTAGCAATACTATTAGATATCGTTCTAATGATCTATAAAACAGTGCTTAGCACTTAAAGGCTCCCACGATAATACTATTAAGTCCTTAGCACTCAACTTCAGCTTCCCTTGTTCTGGTAATTCATGCCAAATATGATAGATGGCGCAAGCTATCGTCTCCACTCCGCCATTCTCGGAGCATCACATATATTAGTGACTTTATTACCAACATTTCAGCTTCCTCGTGAAACGATGTTAGGTTTTGGTTATGGCTAAGTAAACTCATTGGTCTGGCTGCTTGTCTTTATAGCTTTGCAGAATTCCATGAATATTCAACATGAGCTTCTGTTTGAGGAGTGAAGATTGCAATGGTACACCCGGAGATGAGAAAACAGCTAAGTTCTGGAAAATAAACACCAAACTTAACTTGAAACAACATTATTTTAAATAATTTTCTCGTAGTTGGGACATGCCCGACTAACTTACTTCAAGATTAAGAATTAAATTAAAGCACTAGGTACTTACAAACTTCAGGACGTTAATTAAATAAAATGGTGACGTTTCAATTATATTTTACAAGCTCATATAAAAAGACGAAAAATGTTCTTCGTGACGAGTCTACGATTAGTTTCTCCGAGGGCATTGAACATTGACAAAAACTTCAAGAGACACACATAAGAAGGAGAAGATAAAGTAAAAAATAATCACATCGTATATATGTCCAGATTATATCTTTTTATTCATTGATCTGTCCAGAATGACCTGTAAGGTTCTTTTTTCGGTATTTATCATAGATATCTGTTGGCTCGCTCCCAGAACACGATTCGATTACAGCGTCAGAACTTATTGGCGGGCCAACGTATTGGCTTCGTTTGTAGGAATTTGGCGATTGGACACAAATTTTATGAAATCGTTCAAGTTTATTAGTTTGAAGTACCTATACTCGTAATTGGTGTGAAAGCAAAAGTTCAACTTTAAAAAAATCCTAGACATGATTTTGGTTTTTCGTGCCTACAAGACGGGTCAAAATAAGGGGGCACAAAAATGCTGGAAATAAAGCGGTATTTCGAGTAGCTTAAGATCTAATTTCATACAAAGATATTATGCACGACAAACCGTCTTGCTCTAAATGCCTTTCTTATTTTCGAAATATAATGAAATTAGAGTCGTATTGGGGATAATTTATCTCCGTTCCTTATGTATGGAGAGCTTTACGTCATCAATATTATCTCAGTCAATATTTATGAGGTAAAACTGCGAAACTCCGCTTATTATTCTTTAGTAAATATTTTATGAGATCAGTAACGAGTTTACCTCGTATATATATCAGCATTATAATATTAAATGAATCAATCTTTCAGAAAGAAAAGGATTATCGATTGCTTTGCCAACCACAAATTAGTTAGGATATAAGCAGAAAAATGAACATTGAAATATAAAGAAAAAAACCTAACTGCCTACATCAAATAAATTGAAATAAGCAGAGAAGGCTGGTGGAACATAATTAAATTAAAAAAAAATTAAAATTCATTTATTTCAGATAACTAATTGATCCATAATTCCATTCAGTCCGACTTAAAACTTCGACTTAAATAATGCGATTAGTCAAAAATAATAATAATGAAGAAGTAACTATACTGACCAAATAAAATGAAATAATGGCAGACGTCTGATGAACATTAAATTAATCACACACACATAGTACCACACATAGTAATACTGTGCCAATCCAAAATCAATTGGAATAAGATCACAACGATGAAACATATCCAATTAATCCAACAACCTTTCTCACTTCATCCTCAAGCATACTTAAGCAAAACCAACACGTAGTTTAAGATTACGCCCCCCTCAAACAGCTAAAGCATATCAAATGTATAAAGCGAAACCCGAACACCTCGAAACAGAGTCGTACCAATGTTAAAGCTTACATACCTAATCCTACGTGTGCTCAATCCGTTGCCAAGTGATTCAAGATTAATACCACAGTGTAAAGACAGTGGTTCATCGCCTATACGTTTGACAGAACCTGATAAATGTTTTCTTTTTGACATTTCTCAATTCACATTATACCTTCTTATGTCCTGAACTGCAGTATAACAGTTCAGAACATAAGCTTCGCCCACTTACCTCCTCCGAACGATTGCTCTACGAAAACGCTTCTGTTGAACCAATGTAAGTAGTTACACTGTGTCCATACTATTCTTGTATTCTACTTCGACACAAATAGGATAATTATTTACAATAATTGTATCCTTTCTGTATATATGTTTTATCATTTCTATCTCACATAGTAACGTCTTGTATTTTGTGTGGACCTAATGATTACTTATCATCAAATGGTTTGCTGAATTCGTGTACGAGACGATGTTATTTTCATACATTGTTGTAACGTAATTGGTTTATCTTTGTTTCATTCGTGTTGGATTCTATAAGAGACGCGTATTTTTAAGAGGAAATGCTCGACTGTTCAAGTTAGATAACATAGAAAATATAATACGAAAACGAATAATTTAAGAAATGTTGTTACAGGCGTAATATTATACATGCTCACCCAATTTGTAACTTCATCCGGCTGAGCTTGAAAAAAGTAAAAGATTAATTTTATTGCTTCAAAAGGAACGCTTTCACCGACATTCTGTTTTGTTTACAGGTAAACCAGATTCAGATAACTGGGTTGTGGAGATTAGATAGGCAGTCGATCCATGTAAATTACTGGTATTCAGCTGCAACCATTTAGTATGGAAGCTGACCCCAGCATAGTTGGGAAAAGGCTAGGCACATATGATAGGTAAACCAGATTCAAACCTTTTTAATACTCAAAGATTTCCACGCAAAATCGGCATAAAAAGAAAATAGATTCCCAAACTAAACCTAAATCATATATACCTACTAGCTACCGGTCCATTTGTAGGTTATTGGTATATTTTCAGTCCATATGCTGTTATAGCTCGGGCGTTGCCAACACTCGCGAATATCGCTCGGATTTAAGCTAGAAAGGAAATCAGTTTCTGTGATATGCTACATAACATTTTACGTATAGTTGGGGAAGAGTATTCTCGAAGTATATTCTGTGAATGATATGTGGTTTAATGCTGTTCATATTATGTTCAATTTTATGGTATAGTGCTCCTATTTCATCCTCGTGGGTTTCATATCTCTTAATTGCTTTTGAAACATCAATTGAATTAATGGCATTTGTATTATTGCCATAACATGAATCTTCTTCATTGATTATATGACTTTTTATTTCAAAAACTTCTTTTTTCATGACAATAGACGAGACGACATGAACAGCTATATCGTTGACATCTTCCTTAAAAATATAACATATACGAGTTCTACTATCAACTTTGTTTTGTATTTTCGCATAAATAATAATGGAAAAAATCGTACTGAAATAAACATCCTTGTTCTTTATTACCTAATCTTAACGACCACTATGTTGTTATTGCGAAGGTATTTTGGTTAAAAATTAGATCGATCGTCTATCAACTTTTATAATAATTATTTTAGGTCTTGTGATACTAACTCCACGAATACTGGTTTAATATAATAACTTTTTGTGACATTTTATTGGTAGTGTTAGTTAGATGTAACCTTGACTTTCTGTGCTTATGGTAAGAACCAGTAACTTCCCGTGCCAATTTCTAAATAAGACGGAGTCTTTAAAAAAGCCGTACCGAATATAATTTATAACATCTGGTTATGATCGCATTTTACTCACAAAGTATTACGTCACTAAGTTTTTTTATAGCCTCTTTCCAAACTATATATCGGCTTAACACCGAAAAAGCTATTTCAGGTAGCCTTTTCATTTTCTAGGGATAAGAAGGATTGATAAAGGTAGCCTCGAATATATTGATTTTCTCAGGATAACCACGAGATCTTCAAATCCGGGAATACTTACACGCGGTTTCTGAAACGTTTGTCATTCAAGACACTTAAATTTAGACATCAACCTGTATAAGCAATCTCCTAAAAACATACCTTTAATAATAATCTCCATTATGCTAAAGGTTATTGTTACGTCATTCAAAAGGTAAATAGACCTGGGCCGTTAGAAATGATAACATTTTATTTGTAATTTTGTGTTGATCAGAGGCGAGGTTGATCTGAATAGAATGCTTTATGGAATTTAATCGCTATTTTCATGATTTTTTGTCTACTGTGGTGTTTTATTCCGTCATTATCTTTGGGACTGTTGGTTTTTCCCTTTGTTACTCCATGTTTCAAAACTCTTAAAGATATGTATTTTTCTTTGGTACTATCCTTCCTTCCTTATACTTCTTTTGACTTCTTTATCTATTTATTCTGCTGTCTCCATTTCTTCTTTTCTTCGTTTTTCGATCAATTATACACTGTGAGCTGTTAATTTGTTTTTATTTATGGTTTTGTTCCTTATGTTTTTACTACTTTTGATTATTCCGGTAACTATTGAATTGTATAGGTCTTTAGCGTCTTTTTCATCAACTTTTGTCAACATCAGTCGCATGCAGGATGACCGCTCTGGGTAAAAATCTCCACACAATGGGTGCCTGAAGATGGATGATGCCACCGAGCTCGGCCCAGAATGCGGTGGCGGGGTACCGCAAGGGCTGGTGGGGCGCAAGAAAAGAGTTTCTGGAGGGACGGGGAAACTTTTGCCCAGCAGTGGGATATTATAGACGAAATAAATAAAAAACTCATGATCCTTCGTGTTGCGCCTTTGATATTTTCTAATATTTTTTTATGAAGCCTTTGAAATCAGTCGAGATATTGGTTTTTTGCAAACGTGTACAACTTATAGTTTTCATAGGTCGCATTGCATTAAAATAAGTAAAGTACTAAGTTATAAGCATAACTTACTTCTTTACTTTCCGAAAACCCTTTAAAAGTTATGATTCTAAAACGGAAAAAGTTTAAGAGAGAAACTTGGTTTTACACTATTTAATTGATATCTATATCCTAATAACATCCCAAAAAATCAGTAGAGTGCAAATTATTTGCGACCTAACGCGATGTTTATGTCTACGGTGACTGGCCCCAAAAAAAAAACAATCCTACGTTTAAATCACCCAATCCATTCTTCACTTCATTACTGTTTCAGCATGGTTTTCATTCAAACTCGAAGGTAGGTGCGCAACCATATACATATTACATGTGGCTTCCGTATTCTATATACATGCATGGTAAGTCGAAATCCGGGGATGCCTCGGGACTTATTAACGCATTCTCTACTTCCCACTGTGATTCACTGGCGTATTTCAAACGCTTCTTTTCTGGTTTGGTGCAAGTAACGAGAGGTGGCGGGCGCAACAGGTCTAAGAATGAATTAACATTGACTTGTCATCCCATAAAATCAAAGCCAATAGTATTAATTTTAAGTTTGATCCCCAAAAATGATCTCGAAGCCGGAACTTGTATTTGTTTTTTCATTTTAATTAAAGAAAAGAAAATAATATTTTAATCAGTATTAAATTGGTAAAATATTTACTTATAGTCTTAGAAATAACTTACAAAAGTATAATATTGTTAGATGCCTGTACTAATAGGATAAACCTGTATCACAAGCGGCATGAGCATACTTTATGGTAATTGTAGGACAGTAAAATTCTTAACAATATTTAACATTAGAATTGTTAATTGTATTGGTAATTGTTTTGCTCCAATTAATATCTAAGTGAGGGTACTCTCTCTGTACTTGAATTTTTACGCCCAAAATTTTGCTAATTGTATTTTAAATCTGTATTATTACATTACATTACATTAGAGATAATAAAGAAAGGATACAAAACGACAAACCAATTACTTTAGCAAGTAACTGCATAAACTAGGGACGTCCAATATCATTATGACCATCAGGCACACGAACTGAGCAGCTAAGCTGATACAATCAGATTGCGGAATCGAATGGGATATTCCTAATTGCAGTACTGTCGTATTCGATTATAGTAGATTGGCTAATGTAAAGCTGGTGGCTCTTACCCCAGTCGTTAGTATTAGAACTATATAGTAACACACAAACTGAGAATGAAGTGATCGCATTAGAAACCCTTTAAAATGGATTTATGAGCAAATATATTTCTTCTTGTGCAATTATTTAATATCCCAAAAACAAAATTAACGAGGCCCATAGCAAGTACGTTTTGTCAGAAGTAGTTAATTAGACAGAAAGGCAGACTCTGTTGAAAAAAAAAATAAAGTCGCGTGTAGTTAAGTAAAAATGTCCACCATTTTACCCGCTACCGCTTATGCCTTAAAACACATCCTTAACAATGTTGTTCTGATTCTTTTTTTATGTTCTTGTTTTAAGAATGCTTTTATGGCTTCTAAAAGGCGGCGTATGATTTGTTGCCGCGAATATTCCAAATACGCGCTTTGTTGGCCCCTAAATAACTATGAAAAAAGGATTGCTCGGTACTTTTCTCTTTTTAGGAAGTTAGCGTCTTGAAATAGAAAGCAATTTGGGGTGGAATGAGTAATGGTGGATGTGGTGGGGTTGAGTTGTTTTTATTTTATTATTTATGTACGTTTTATCATTCAAATTTTAGAAATTAAAATAATGATATCCCTTTTAATTACCCGACGGCGTCGTGGCTTAATAGTGTGAGTGTTCAATTTTGTGATTCAAAAACAGATAATTTTCGTACATTAAACTCGGTAATTCGTATTAAATCGTGTGTATGAAAAACTTGTTTCAAATGAACAAAATAATTAAACCTAACCCAATAAACACTATTCAAATCCTAAACAAACTCAAATGGATCCGGAACCTAAGAGAATCCGACCAAAGGAAATATTCACTACTAGATCCGACCAACAAAATAAACAGAAACACATTAACGGCTAATGGTGAAGGTGGCTCGCCTCAGAATGACGAACAAACAAACAATTGTGCTAGTACTCAACTCTTTGTTGAGTGTTTACGATGTGTCGTTGGAACCCTTTGACTTTTCGTTTATTTTGATAATGCTGAAGAGATAGCGTTTGAAAGATGCGCTTTGTTCCCGGAATGAATCTAAGGGTTTGATATGTTAGGTTGGATACTGATTTGACGAGGAAGCGATGACTATAAATAAAGTGGCGTATACTGTATGAATTACATTCAACAAAATACTTACAACATACACAACACAACACACACATACAACAACAACTCTTTATTCTTATGATAGATAGAGAGAGCGCTCTTTATAGCATACCTACATTCGGCAGAAGAATAAAAAAAAGAATACAAGGAGAAGAAAGGATACAGAAACAACTGTAATGGACATTGATATTGTTTACCTTTCTCACTGTCATTAGAATATTGCTATCATTAAGTAATCGATTGACTTTTGTCCTCATTAGACTTATGATGTTTAGAATAGCATTAGTTAAAGATTGTTGTTATATGATTAATAAAGGAACAAGGGTCGTGGTAATTATCTACCCCTTCCATTAACGATTCATGTATAAATAGTTACCACCGCTCTTTCCTAAGACAGTTAAATATAACAGCTCTATAAGACAGTTCTACATGTGAGTTCCTTATATAAATTCCTGTAAATTAATATTATCTTGTAAAAGTATACCTCGTTTGACTACAGTAAAAGTTCAGTTGTTTTAAATCGTGTCTCAATCAAGTGTCTCCCACACACCTATCGACAACGCCACCGCTCGGGCCATTACACAACTTTTGTAAAAAGTTTGATTCACTTAGCGGTCTTACCACAATCAGTCATTCTTTTCAGAGATACATTACATTTAGCTACGATTGACATAAAAAGAGCAGAAAATAGACATATTGGCATTGACAAATTAAGATACCCCATAGAGAAATTAGACGTGAATAAAAACATGGCTACTAAAAATACGTTAATTTACGTCAGGCGCTGATTAATTTGACAGGAGTACAGGACTCAACTAATATTTATTTTCTGTCCCTTTCTTAATGAAATAGAAATAAAAAGACGAACTGAACCTAAATTTAGATTAGTTTGTGAACAAGCGAATGGGCGCCATTGTATGTAGATGAAGACGATAATATAACAGTTAAATTAGCAGAAACAACAGACATCAAAACTGCCAACAATACTGACAGTGGACTGAAACAAAATAAGCATAACAAAGGAAACAAGCAAATGCATTCAGAATCTAACTCAGCATAGCTTCAATAGAGAGCTTTTAAGCAAATTTAGAAGCAAAATTTTACCAGTCTTGCCTCGATAAAATGTTAAGAGAAAAATAAGATGGAAAATTTTCCTTTGCATTATTAAAAATTGCACCAGAAAGAGCAAAGTCATTCAAGTATAAGTTAAACAGTTTTTGTTGCGCACTCAAATTGAAAGACTTAAGATTGTTTCCAAGAACTTTATGATAAATGGGCTTTCCATACTCCGGATGTTATTTCTCGATTATAGAGTTTTGTTCTTGAAACAGTTTTGTTAAAAGAAAAGAATCACCTTCAGATATTCCGCTGGGCTTTGGGTTCTGAGAAATGCTGAAAAAATTGCTTTTCTACAATAGAATTTTCTAAGAAAAGAAAATCTTCTTGTTATCAAAAAAAAAAAAAAATCTCAGAAACTTAAATAATAAAATGCTCATTCCTACAAAATGGGTGCTAAAATTTATTTTGCCTGGTAACAAGTAAGTCATCAACGTTAAACACGGCTTGTTTACAGCTTCATAACAAACTGTTTACTTTAAGACTGTCTCAAATCCTTGGCATTTCAAGTCCTAAAAAGAAAAATATCCTAAACCTAATATTCGGGGTCTGAAACGTCTATTTTTTCCTAACAAGGCATGTTTACTTTAATCAAAAAACTTCCAAGAGCTTAAAAAAAGAGTTTAAACATTTTCCGCATCGTCGAGAAAACTTCCTTGAACTATATATTTGCTGCTTAACTAAACGAAAGAGGGGAACTGCCAATAACAGAACTCTTTAAGACTGAGACTTTAGTTTTGAAAGGAGATTTTATAAAAATAGAGATGTTGTTTCAATGTGAGCCTGGGGAGAATAAAACTGTTAGAGTTTATTGGATTGTTTTATTCCTTGAATGGAGCTTAAATCTAGTTAGTGTTTTTTCTAGTTCGATAGTGATAGGATATTCTATAATCTCTTCATGATTATCCTCAGCTTTGCTTGATCCCTAGCTATTTGTAATTAGTCTTTTAGTTAACTATTCACTAACTTTATTTGACTAGGTAGTGAGCCCTTTTCGAGCTCGCGGTACCTCCAGGATGAATAAATTGAACGAGGGTTTGTCGAGTAACTTCCATAATTATTCCTAAGAACGGTTCTACTTTTATGTAATACATTTCTCTATGATATGACTTCGCTTGGTAGTTAATCTGACTCCCACTTATTTTTCTGCTATCCTATATATAAATCAATGTTTGTCTCGTATTTTTGCCATTAACTTTTAATGGAGGAGGTTGTATGTAAGCACCAAATAGGTAATAACCTCTACAGTTTATATTACTTTACTCAGAAGCTGATTTATCTGTAATAATTATAATACATATTGACTTTAACTTTCTTTCTTTAACTTTCAAGAGTTACTATAACGAATATCCCATAAGACCTAAACTGGAGTAAAAAACCAACGTGCCTTTACTTTCCTCTCTATAATCGTACGCACACACTATGAACTCATATCAATCTCCTAGCGGAAAATCAAGTCCTTTGTCCACTACCGCCTCCATCTTAGGCCTAACGTCAAATATTTTTGGTCACCCACTCAATAAACGACCTTTGACAAGCGGCGTGTGTCAAACGGCCGTCGATGACGTCACTATTCCGGCCATTGTAGTTAATAGCGGGCGGTATGAACAGTTTCCGGTCGGCAGTGCGCGAGATTGCAATCAGGCGTTTGATAGACTGTCGGGCACAATATCGCTCGTAAACGGACGCTCATGGTAAGCGGTAATGAGTGGTTTAGGAAGGAATGTTTCACGTGTCCGAGAATTGGTGAAATCTGTCTATAGCACTTGCGTGTTTGTGGCTATTGACATTCTCTGTTCTATTAATTGCTTCATAGTTAATTTAATCAAATTGAGGTTTGCTAAATGATATCAATCGCAAGGATTAGTCAAAGGATAAGCTATGCTTACCGTGATCCTTCGTGGATGAGTGATCATCCATTGCATATCGAGACCCAGCTGTCATTCGTAGACAGTCGTTACGGGTAGTTGGAAGTTAGCTAAATATTCTGAGTCTAACCCAGTAAGTGGGTTATATGAAGTCAAATAGGCAGTCGCTACATGTAAAATACTGATATTCAGCTGCATCCGGTTAGGCAGGAAGTCGATCACAAAATAGTTGGTAAATGCTAGGCAGATTGAGTTAAACTAATCAACTTATTAAATGTTACTGAAACATGTTTTCATTTTGATCAAGTGTTATGCACAGATATACAAAAAGAGAGTACCTATGTGATATATATTTCTGTTTGCATCTGATAAAATCGGAATCATTTCATAGATTCCGTAAAATAACAGTATCTTTTGAATCGGCAATCTTGAATGCACAAACATTTTCATTGAGCTGTATGTAGTTGGAAAATCGGTGAACTATTATATTCTACCCAACTATGAGCTTGCTTCCTCAAATTAATATTGTTATCGTCATCAGCAATTCTGTGATTATAATTATTGTTGTGTTTGCAATTCTCCTTAGCCACCGGAGGTAGGTGTCAGTCACCGTTGAAAGCATGTCACCCACTGTTATTCACATTGTGGTCGACATTACCGCTAGGTAATCACAATGTAACGTCATTTCCACGTACATTAATTAATTTGTTACTATTGTTTCATAGATTTTGAGATTAAGTTGGGCTCGTGGCTAAGTAATAACAGCCGCACGGGTGGATCGTTCAGGTTAAGCTACGCTTGCCGCGGGTGGTTCGTGGATGGGTGACATATTTATATACCAAGACCCCTCGGTGCCTCGGAAAGCACGTTAAGCCGTTGGTCATTCGTAGATCTTTGGCAGTCGTTACGAGTCGTCAGAAGCCCGAAAGTCTGACAACTAGTCTAAGGGCCAAGAGGTTTCGTATTACCCAGTAACTGGGTTGTGGAGGTCAGATAGGCAGCCGCTCCATGTAAAATACTGGTACTCACCTGCATCTGGTTAGACTGGAAGCCGCCCTCAACATAGTTGGGAAAAGGCTAGGCAGAAGATGTTTCATAGATTGTTTTTAGTTTAGCCTTATATTTCTTATCAAGATTTACATTGGAAGAATTTCAACATAATCAGCCTACAATGGTCCCACTGCTGGGACACAGGCGTCCTCTCAGTGAGAGGGAGTGGGCCGTAATCCACCACGCGGGCCCAATGCGGGTTGGTGGATGTTATATATCTTTACATTTTTGGTTCTAGGACTTGCTAGTTTCCTCACGATGTTTTCCTTCACCGTTTTGATTCTGCTAAGCATTTTAAGCGTTATGTCAGAGTGTTTGTGTGTGAAATAATAATTATTACAAATGGTGACTTCTAAGAAGCTGATTACCATGGGTGTTCTCAAACACTTCTTTCCTCAATATGCAGTCTTAGTCAGTGTTAGTTTAGCTACCTAATAGTATAGTGAATAGAGTTTTGAGTTATATTTAGGCTGAAAACATTATTTGGACACTATTTAGCTCCATGAATTATCCATCATCCATTATCCAATAATTATCTAGTTGAAAGGTTGAGTTTACGTTTTTGTCAACTAACATTTCGATTATTTTGAATTAATGAATGAAATGTGAATTTTACTGAATAAAAATAGAATTTAAAATATTAGCCTTCATATTCTGAATCTAAAGTCTGTTAATTTTTTTTTAAATTCTATTTTTATTCAGTAAAATTCACATTTCATTCATTAATTCAAAATAATCGAATCGGAATCGACATCTAGAATAGAGAAATCGTCGTAACAACAGATCACGCTTCACGCTCCGTTGAGCAACGTTTTGAACCGTTTGGAGGAATATTTCAATAGCTGCCGAGTCATTTTCTATATTGCTCAACAGATGTACTGGATCGTTTGAAAGCTCCTGTCTAGGGACGTATCGCGTGTAAGATTTATAAGCCCGCTCGTGTAGCTATGAAAATAAATTCTTAGTTACAAAAGTTTATGTGAGTTTTATACTGAAAGGTGGGTATAGCTTAAGGTTGTTTACGATAAGTGAGTCGGAATTTACCAGCCTAGTTTTATTGATGGAGCATAATGGATTTTGGAAATTCTCGATGGATTTTGGCTGATATAGTCCTACAGAAGTAATAGTACTCAAACCTACATTATGACTTACGAAAGAATCGAACGAAGTTGAAGGGGAATTTGCTAGTAGACACACAGGCCAACATAATATAAACATCACGACTGTAATCGCCAAAGGGCTAAACATAGGCGTACATATAGTACTGTACCCACAATACACCAATTATATGTATAGTACACCCACATTTCACCATCTATGTATAGTACACCAACATTTCACCAATTATGTATAGTACACCCACATTTCACCAATTGTGTTTAAGTACAATGTAAAAGGGGGCGAGCCTATTGCCATCGACAGGGCACAAATCCAGGGTACGGGTTGGTACTGAAAAACTCCAGATGGAAAAACTCAATCACACTTTGCCCGATCCGGGTTTCGAATTCAGAACCTCCTGCTTATTTATTTATTTAATTGAGGTTCACCAACAGTTATTGTTACATATATTATACATACAGTTACATACAAGTAAGTGTATGCTCTTTGTAATTATAAATTAAATTTTAAAGACTCAATGTATGTAGGTACTTATATTCTAGATTATATTAAATACTAATACTAATGGCGTCTGAAAAACGTCGATATTGAATCTACGTGGACGTCAACCAGAGGCCATATTCTCGTAATCTAAGACGTTCAAAATCTAGTCGTCATCTCGGCGACCAGGAAATGTCAAAATCTTGTCAAAATATAGGGAAATTAGAGGTATTTTTGACAGATTGAGACTGAGATCAGACTGTGAACGTTCTTAAAATTACGAGAATTGCCCCCCTAGTCGCTGCGTTCGCTTATGAGCTTTACCTGTGCTTAGCAGTAGCTCTTGCGAGCACCAACTAACTAGACTAACGAGGCCGTCCTAATGCTTTATATCTTAATCAACTGTCGATGGCATTAAGACTAATCTTATCCAAACGACTCTTTACACTTCAGCCTTGCTTGTCTACAAAGAACGCTGTACAAGAGTCACAACAAAATCCTATAGCGGAACAGAACATAATTCTACCAAGAACAGAGACGATTCCATTGGAAATGTATCTAGGGGAGATTATTCCAGAATCATGAACATAGATTTTGAAACGTTTACGAACAATGGAACGGTGTACGGTGCGGTACGGTACAGTGGAATTTCGACGTTATAGGATTTGCATGGTACTGAATATTTCCATCAATTAAGAAGCTAGGAGTAAGTTATGTAGGATATTAGTGTTCAGACTGCGTTTGTGTTTTAGAAAAAACTTAAACGTGTAAGTAATCAATAAGTTCGTTTGAAATACAGCCAGGAAAAAAATATTAAACAAATAGACACCCTACGTTAAATTTTCCGCCATTTTATAGTCATTTAATACGGCTGATTGTGACTTAAATATACGGAAAATTAAGGTTGGTAGTCAATTTGCTAAAAACATCAGGGAAATTAACCCTGACATTACATTTCCTGCCCATCATTCCCTGATAGAAACATTTACCATAAGGCATGCTGTTTTCGGATTCAAATTGTGTTCACTAGGGTGTTGTATTTATAATTAAGTTTTTAAGTGTTATGTTTGTTTAATTGTATAGTTTATAATAGAATATATTTGTACTTATCTATCGCATTAGGGCAACCTGTAAAGACAAATTTAAGGTTTGTATATTTAAAGTTTTGTATATTTTATATTATTTAATATGTACAAACTTCTAATACTAAATAAACTACAAATTATGAAAGTAAAAATAGAATACCCTAACCTAACTAAAACTACAAAAAAAAAAAAAATATTGCGTCGAAATATTCCTCCGCATCGTTGTCGACTGGTGATGTACCCAAGAGTTTGTTTGTTTTTTTTGTTTAAACGCGCTAATCTCTGAAACTGCTAGTTGGATTGGAAAAAATATTTTTGCTTTTTTTTTCTTTTTTTTTTAAGAAGAAGACTATAGGCCATTTATGATATCATAGGACCCTTAAGAACCATGCAAGATGAAATACAGTCTAAAAAAAGGCTAAGCGAAAACGGGTTACACGCTGACGAACTTGCGCGCAGATGCTAGTAAATAAGTTCCACTACTTAATTTACTACAGTAGATGTTACTATTATTAAGCACTTACTTTTATGAGAATATAGGATAAATTGTCGAAAAGTCTATTTTAGTTGTTAGACTTTTGCCTGAGGATATGAGGATTCGAAAATGGGAACAATCCATCACGTGATCAAACGATCCGTAAAATACCTACATTTGTTTTCATTGTAACAATTCCTAATAAAGACTTCTTACTAAAATAACTAAAGCTGGATTACTTACTTACAATGGATTCGCTCACTACAGAAGTCAAATATTTTTAGAGGAAGATTAGAACGTATTTGTGGAAAAATACGGGTCCTAGTAAGGCGGCCGGGATGCTATCAGACCAGCCTATAATGTTCCCACTGCTTGGACACAGGCCTCCTCTCTGTGAGAGGGAGTGGGCCATAATCCACCACACGAGCCCAGTGCGGGTTGGTGGATGTCACATGTCTTCGAATTTCTGGTGGAAGACATGCCGGTTTCCTCACGATGTTTTCCTTCACCGTTTTGAGAGCAGTGGTGATGAAATTAAATACGCAAAGTAAAGTGCCTGCCAGGGTTCGAACTCATGGCCTACTACTGGTAAATCGGGGCCGATACCACTAGGCCACTCCTGCTCTAAAATGCCGGGATGCTAAAGTACTTAATTCATTAATACATAGTTACATACATACATAAACTCACACTGTAAGCGACGCAACTCGCATAAGTACTTTTTGCTATCGACCTTTTTATAAAACTTCAAACCCTTTTTGTTTTTTTTATCCGTCAAATTGTTGTGCATTTTATTTTGTGTTTTCTGTCATCGTCGATGAAAATGATTTATTTCTTGTTACAATTGTTTTTGCTAATTAAAGTTAATTAATCGTTCTTCCCGTGGAGCCAGGCAGAAATTACAGAACACCACCTGCTATGATCCTTACACACTCCTTATGCTTCGTTTACGTTCATGCATCAGAGGAACAATTCTCGTAATTTTAAGAACGTTCACAGTCTGATCTCAGTCTCAATCTGTCAAAAATACCTTTAATTTCCCTAAATTTTGACAAGTTTTTGACATTAATGTTAGTCACTGAGAGATGAGACTGCGACTAGATTTTGAACGTTTTAAATTACGAGAATTGGCCTTCAGGTCATATACGCACGCCGGTTGCGAGTAATAAGGTCACTACACATCCTTCTAGGGCGTCCCCCCCGGCGTTTCCACTCACATCTACCTGGTGAATACCTTTTGTTTTTTTGTCACCTTTTTACTCATCCGTTCAACGTGACCATACCATAAAGCATGTTCTTTTAAATGTTTGTCACTATATCTTCTTTTAAACCGCTCTGTTGCTTTATGGTATCATTCCTTAGCCTACCAAATTCATTAATGCTGATGTTTTTATCTAAGGTAGGCTACCTTAGATAAAAACATCATCATCTAAAGGTCCTTTTACTAGTTTTGATAGAGTAAGATGCCAATTCAAGGCTAAACTTTACCAAGTCAACCTGCCTAGATGTTTCCCAACTATGTTGAGGTCGGCTTTCAGTATAACCAAATGCAGCTGAATACCAGTATTATACATGGAGCAGGTGCCTATCTGACCTTACAGCCCAGTGACTGGGTAACACGATACCCCTTGGTAATATCATCATCTGCCTAGCCTTTTCCCAACTATATACTCGGTCGGGTCGGCTTCCAGTCTAACCGATACTCCTTGGTAATACTGCGGGATAATTGCGTAACACACTGTCAGCAGCAGTGAGTTTTATTTTGACAGTTCAACAAAATTCATTGCGTTATTTACGTTGTTGAGGAGACCAATTTTTCGAACTTATGAAGCAATGAATTAGGCAGTAATATCTTTTAAAATGATTCAGATTGAATTTGATAGTGTGTTACGCAATTAGAGTGCTGGTTTTCAGACTTTTTGGGTTGACTGACTACCTGACAACCTGTAAAGACTGTCGAAGATCTATGAATTACATCCAGCTTAACGTACTGTCTGGGGCATGGAGATGCCTAGATATGTATTAGATGGTCACCCATCGACCCATATGGCTGTTTTTATTTAGTTAGAAGCTTTACCGATGCACTAACAATAATTTAAATAAAATAATTAATGTTCAATTCAATTAAGATACCTTCCCAGATAATAAAATAAAACATTAAAGTCAAATATATTCTGAGGAAGGTAATTACGTGGCTATTTCCCACATGTTTCCCCCAAAGCAAGATTAAATTTAAATGAGCCGTTACCTCTTAATGATTACCGTAAAGTTATTTACGTTTGGTTTAACAAAAAAGTCCTTGTCCGCCCGTCGCCATTTTGAGCGTTTTATTTATAGGACACGATCAATTGTTGTGTTTTGTTGTTATTTTTGTGATTTTGTTTTTATTTAGTGATTAATTTATGATTTTATTTATTCTAACTTTTACGTCGCAAAAAGAATATCTTATTTATTACCTACATCATTTGCAATTTAGTTAGTTATTTATGAAATATAAATAATATTTATTTGCATAATACATGATAATTATATAAAGTTGTTTTTAAATACATTATAGAGCTTGAGAGAAATGTTTTGTTTATATCATAGCATGCAAATACTCGTATTATAGGTTACATTGCAAAATATATCCCGTCAACAAATTCTAAACTATCCAACCCATCTGACTATTGTAACGGCTAGAGCTTTCTCGCCCATGAACTGGATAACCTACAGCCATGTGACCTGTCATTGACCACCACGCAAATAGATACATTAGTAGATAGATATTTACAACGGCTATCCAGTACAGAGGGTCTGGTATAATTACCAAATTAATGAGGAACTCACGCTAGATTTGGGTTACCAGTAGCTTGAGGATCAGAGAATCACTCCTGCTAGCTAAGCAAGCGGATGTTAAAATTACTGAGTGTTCTTAGGAAATTAGTGTTGTGCCATGATTCTAGTGATGTGACTTACAACTTACTAATTATCAGTCATTTGCCGTTGAGACCCTCACAACGCTACACTATTCCACTAACGTCTAACATGTATTGTTCTTTTTAATTTTTCTTTCTATTTTTTTTTTCTATCTATTCTGTTATGTATTTGTTTGTCATTTGTAACCTAGGAATATCCTAAAAAATATGTTCCCTTGCGTTACCTGGCTATATTCTAAAATACTGCGAGCTTTATTTTGACTAAATGAGATTTACATAAGAAAAAAAAATTGCCAGTATCAAGCATTTTCATTGCTAGAGTGTTTTAGCCAAAGCACAGGATTACTGTTCTTTATTTTGAGATCTATCTTGATAATGTAATGGAGGATATATTGTTCGCGCAATTGGTACATCATTATGTCGTGTACGCCACAAATCTCCGTCCGTATATTCCATTTTCGATTTCGCAAACGAACACATTCCGTTTCGGTACATAAATTATATTTTTTTTTCGTCGCAAGCTTACTCACGCGAGCTTCTACATTAACTTATCGTGTTGACGTTTAACTTAGCTCCCAAATTGTATGGAATAAGTAAGCGAAGTAATTCACGGTTATATATCCGCGGTATAAAAGTGAAGTAATGGAAGGTATTTTACGAATGATTTGGTTGATGAAAAGGTTGAGAGAGAATGGGAGAAAGAAAAACGGTATTGGATAAAATAAGGGTGAATATATAATTTAGATATTTTATTCTTTACATGAATTGCTAAGACCAATTTGATTACGGAGGGGATATTACCGTATTTTTAAGAACGTTTGCATTCTGAGCTTAGTCTGTCTAAAATACTTCCTATTTACCTACATTTTTGGCAAGTTTTTGAGATTTATTACCGCTGAGATGAAATTGCGACTAACCCGGTAATCGGTTCTTAACCCGGTAATTGGCCTTCAGGAATATTATTTACTAGCTTCTGCCCGCGACTTCGTGTCACATCGCATCGGCTGCCCGCGCTATTACTTCGTTTTCGCTTATTCTGACTTTTTTCTTTTTACTCGGCTCCTAAGAGTCCAAGCGTGATGTTAAATAGCCTATAGCCTTCCTCGAGAATTGGGCTATCAATAATATGCAAATGAAATAATATTTTTTCAAATCCCACTAGTTAGTAGTTCCAGAGATGAGTGCGTTCAAACAAACAAATGAATAAAAAAACACAAATTCTTCAGCTTTATTATTAGTATATAGATGATTGCTGTGAATGTCAAACATCATCGATAACTATGTTGGGGTCAGCTTCCAGTCTAATCTGATGCAGCTGGATACCAGGAGGTCTACCCCGAAGTAGTGCAAAGTGCGAATGTTCGCATCGGCTCAGTTGGGTCGGGACCATAGTCAATATTCGAAAGAGTGTAGGAGTGTAGGATCGAGATCGACCCTACACTCCTACACTCTTAGAGAGTAGACCCCTTGTATATCAATATAAACAAAAAATAATATAGGCGCAATCCGAGTTGTTTCCTCTAGAAAAGATATCTATGAAAAGATTCTGTATTTAAACAAAGAAAAAACTTTCCTTCTTAAACAGTACCTATTTTAGTTTTACCGAACCATCTTCATCATTCCACATCTTCATATTTATTTTAAGAAAACACATCAGCATTCCAAACTTAGTTTATAAACCCAAAAAGCAAAGTTGAAACTTCAGTACTCTGCTAAAACAAATGTAAACTTATTACACTCATGATTTACTTCTTTAGTTTGAAACTAAAAGTAAAATAATAAACAAAAATAGGACAAGAAAATTACTCGGGGAACGAAACCAATAAAACAATGAATTCGATTAAATTACACTCCAAATAAGTTACAACTGTATTTATCTTTCAAAATGGCTGTTGTTCGGACATAAGCGATAGCGGATAATGACAACAGAAGGCCAGTTCTCGTAAACGACAAACAAAATGTCATATTTTTTTTTCAATTTAGGGAAATTAGATAAATTTTTGACATATTGAGACTGAGATCAGAGGGGCCATTCTCGTAATTTTAATAACGTTCACCATCTGATCTCAGCCTTAATCTGTCAAAAATTAAAAAATAATATAAAATAATCAAGAAATACCTCTAATTTCCCTACATTTTTGTAAATTTTTTGACATTTGTTTGTCGCCGAGATGAGTCTGCGACTAGGTTTTGTACATTTTAAATTACGAGAATATACCTTCAGACTGTGAACGTTCTTAAAATTACGAGAATTACCCCTTTTTTTGGTTAGGAAATCATCATATGACTTCTCCCGCCCTGGGCGGAGCGGGAGGGCGCGCCCACACCGGTGCCCCGTAAAGGGCCATAGACCGCACGACCCCCGCATTGAGCCTCCGGCAGGAGGACGAGAATTACCCCTCAGGTCATTAAATTAAATTGTTTAGTCTGTAAATAGGATACCTGAATCACTTTTACATGTGATATTAGAAAAATATATATGTATAAGCTAGATGGAGTCGTTTACAATCTGACTATCTCAGAGAAGTCAGAATACTTCTCAATGTCAATATTTTGATTTAATTTATCTTAATAATAATATTCTTATTATTATTTTGGAATACGCGTAGGTGACATGTGGCATGCATAATAACATTTCAATTGTCAAAATATCCAAAATTTTGTTTGTTAATTTATGTATACCTACTTATACATGCTCTAAACACTTCAAGGTAAGTTAAAAATTAAGTTTAATTTCCCCTAGCTAATTCAATCATCATCTGCCGAGCCTTTTCCCAACTATGTTGGGGTCAGCTTCCAATCTAACCAGATGCAGCTAATTCAATCCCACAAATTAATAGCATCGGAAAGATCACAGAACATCGTCACTAAATCTAACGCAAAATAAAAACATTTCCTTAAATTAATACAGACGTATCATAAATATAATTTAATCTTAAGACACGTATAATCAATAAATCGCTCAGACAAATCGCTGTCGCCGATCCCCAACTACAGTCCGTGTCCTAAGAAGAAAACAGAACGGAGAGACATCGAGAATTATTACTCCTCGGACGGTAGCAGGTGCGCTCTCCGCACAAATAAGACTAATAAGACTAAAACAGTCTATTTTCGTACGAATAAGTTTAAGCTGGCTATATTCGTACAAACTTACGGTTATTGCACGATATGAGAGCGAGTTCGAAGTGTTTGGTAGCGGATTTATGAACATATTTATTTAGAAGTAAAAAATATGTTGTGACTTGTAAATTTTTGGGCAGTGTCATGCATTAATTTTGTTCGTTTTAGTTAATTTAAATGAAAGAAATCAAGGGTAACATTATTTTTACGTAAAAAATAGGTACTTATTTAAATATTATTTCTTATAATTTAAATTGATTGGATAAAGGTATATACTTAGAACACTGTTGGTTGAATTTTTTATATGATAGATATATAGTTTACTAGCTGCGCCCCGCGGTTTCACCCGCATAAGTTTCGATCCCGTGGGAACATCGGGATAAAAAGTATCCTGTATGTTAATCCTGGTTATAAACCATCTGTGTACCAAATTTTAAACAAATCCGTTCAGTAGTTTTTGCGTGAAAGATTAACAAACATCCATCCATCCATCCATACAAACTTTCACGTTTATAATATTAGTAGGAAGTAGGATAAATTGACGTTGATTATTATTGCTCAGCAGTGGCTTTCATGATTGATGACCTCGTTTTTGTTACTAAAACGCTAAATTAATATTGACACAAATGTAAAAATCTATAATATAAAAATGAATCCCTATTTCCCTTGGTCACGCCATAACTTGAGAACGACTTTACCGATTTCATCCATCTTTTTTTAAAGTTTTCTAATACTTTGTAAAAGGTTCTTACGGAAAAAAAAAATTAAGAAAGTGGCGCAGAAAATTACCAAATTTAAGAATTACGCTTTTATGCTAAAACAGCTGAACGGATTTAGATGAAATTTGACACATTGGTAGACCATGATCTGTATAAGGACGGGTTACTTTTCATTCTGGATCGCAGACGAAGCCGCGGGCAACAGCTCGGCAGTGAAATTAGAAAAATATATTTCCGCCAATGATTTCCGTGTCAAAGGATCCGAAAATATGTTAAAAGGTGGAATCCATATTTTCCGATTCTCTGAAACGGAAAACAATGGCAGAAATATATATTTTTCTAATTTTATTTTTGTGCGTCAGCCTTTTTCGGAGCGAAACGTAAAAATAACAAAACACATCACATGCCTGTACGAAGCCAATTCTACCCTCTCTATAAACGCTAAAAAATACAGGCCAGATAAATATCACAGACAAAATTAAATAAATGCTACAGCCTTCTCCGCGGCCAAAAAAAAAGAATCCACGTTCTGTATTCATTGTTTCTGGTGATCCTCTGGGGGCACGCTCGCGTTATGATATCTACAAAAAAAAAAAAGAAAAAACCTCATTGTGATGCATTGGACTCGAAGCTAAATTCGCTTTCGAAAAGATAAGGGAGCTAGGTTAATAGAATTATCTAGAAGCTTCTCAGTAACAAGCTCGTATGAGATAGTCCTGAGCGCTCTGATTTTTTTTCTTCACGACATCTTACTTTTTCTTCAAGTTGGGATTCAAGATTTTCTGTTGAAATCTTAACTAAAAACCGTACTAAGCTTAACCATTACTTAAACTAGTCCATCTTTTAGACAATTTTCCTTCAGTTCACCTATCTAACTAAGAACGTAGGCACCTAAGTTAAGTCCATTCAATTCTCAGCCAATTAAATTACGTAGGGTGCTCAAATTTGGACTGTAATATCCTTGGTGTGTATACCGCAAGTGATCTTGATTGGGCATTAGATCCTGCTTGTCAGCTCCATCAATTAGAATCTAGAGATACTTAAATGATTGTGTAGTGGACCCTGAACACTTGACACTCAATATTGACGTTGCAATGTTCAATGTTCAACCTTACTACGTATATGCAACGTAGTCTGGTGGACTAATTTGTAAATCAGTTGATTCTTGTTATGCTTTTAGTCTGTGGTACGTTTCTGATTGTTTTATGCAAATGGAACGGTTTTTTGGTTCATTCAAGTGTTTTTAACAAGGTTATAATGGTTTTGTAACATGGAAATGTTTGTCAAACTTTAGTCTTCAGGGATCACTTGCGAGCATTGTAAATATGTAACTATTATATCAAAAAATAATTATGCCACTATAACATAAGGGGTTATTATAGAAGCATAATTATTAATGTTGCCTGCATTATCCCACAGCTGGGCAAAGGCTTCTCCTTATGACTTCCAGCTCTTTCGACCCCGGGCTAAAATGGACCACTGGTCGTTAGTTTTGCCCAGCTCGTCCCGCCGTCTTCTACGGGGTCTGCCGCGACACTTTCTGACTGTGTTAGGGCTCCACGTAGTGTTTATTTTGGGTCACAGCTCTTTATGAGTACCTATATCACATGTTAAATTAAAATAAATAAATCTCGGTACAGTGAGCTCTTTACGAGCTCGCGGTATCGGGAGGATTAAAATAAACGAGGGTTTGTCGAATAACGTCCATAATTATTTCTAAGAACGGATCTACTTTTAATAATACATTTTAGCACACTTTTATTAGCTTCACTTGTAAAAATGTAAAAAAACCCTACTAATATTATAAACGCGAAAGTTGGTGATCATGGATGGATGTTTTTTACTCTTTCACGCAAAAACTACTGAACGTATTTTGATGAAACTTTACAGTAATATAGCATAAACATCAGAATACCATAAAGAATATTTTTTATCCCGATATTCTCACGGGACTTACACTTATGCAGGTGAAACCGCGGGGTGCGGTCAGTCTTATTATATTTTCATTCTGTGTCATACGCTTGTCAGCTAATGTGACTCCTACTGTTTTTTCTATTCTTGATACAAATTATTGTTTGTCTCGAATTTGTGCCATCTATTTTGAGAACCATGTCAGGTACTCAGCCTTTACAGTAAGTATTTGAACTTAGGAAAGAGATTTTGAAAAAATTATCAAAAGCCGATGAAGGATGTTCAGTGATTAGTTGTTATTTAAACACATATTGTGAGTACCTATGTACATACTATAAAGCTACTATTTACTGGGTACGTCTTTCATTGACTTGAATGTGCCCTGGCGGCTGAGAGTATGTATTGTCATGCTCACTCTAATTTCTCGCTGATGGTGGCGCATGTGTTGGATCATTTAGCTCCCTTCAAAATGGTTGAGCTGAATGGGGCTAATATATGCACCATGTTCGTGAATGGGCGCCGTCAGTAGGGACTGGTCAACTCTTTTCTGCCATAGCTTATTTTAATTTTATTTAATATTTTAATTGTTTTTTTTTATTTTTTTATTAACTATATTTATATTAGCTTTTAACGTTCTGCGTCATTCTCATACGCATAATTTTTAAAATGAATGATGAAAGCATATTATTGAGAATTAAAAGAGAAAGAGTCCATGGAGTTTCTTGTCCGTTCTTTTCCATAGGTACCTACTAGGCTTTGGGGCATACCTACCGACTGACTGACCGACCCTTGATAATTAAAAAGTACCTGTAATTGGTTTAGTTGAAATAAGTACTTTGAGTTTCGAGTTGAGTTGAGTTTAATTATTTTTATTGATCACAAATTTCATTTAAAAATGTTGGCAAATGAAGTAAAGGTCTTATTAAATGAAGAACTAATTTATTATAAGAACTGACACCACCAATAAAAATAAATAAGAAAATGGTAACAATATAAAAATATTACCTTACCAATTTCCAAAACAAATAAACTTTTACTTAAATTAAATATTCTTTCACAAATATTGACTTCAGTATTCAGTTTTCAGCTGTATCTTAAGATATATTGTTGAATTTCTCCTCCCACGCTGCACGTACATCGTGCTTTTGAATCAAATCCTTGGCTAGTTCGAATATTTTGAACGAGTATCAATTCAAAGTTAGACGGAGAAGGAACGAACAAACGAGAAGATTGATATATTTTCTTCAACATTTGTGAAGTTATCTTCAGATTGTTGACACTGACATCTAGGGTCTGTCTACAGAATGTAGCATGCAGTGGTTAGAAAATACATGTACCTAACTCGTATACTTTATACAAACCTATATTACTTACTTTGTGAAAGACAATTTTCTTTACACAAAATTGAAACATCTTTAACATAGGAGAAAAGTACACTGCCAAAAAATGCCAATTTGGACGACGATATTGTTAATTAATATTTAATTTAGCAGTATTTTCAACGTGTATCTAATCTGTATCCAACCCGCACTGGGCCCGCGTGGTGGATTATGGCCCACTCACTCTCACAGAGTGAAGGCCTGCGTCCCAGCAGTCGGAGCATTATAGGCTATCTAAGTGTATCTAAAATCGTACTTTCAGAGATATTTTAAAATCAAAATCAAAAGTCATTTATTCAAATTAGTCTGAGAATCAGGACCATCGAACGACAATAAATAAATAAGTTAATAAAATTATAAAACCATGGTCAGGAAGACGACCAGTAACCACAAGCAGCACCCGTTCACGAGCATAAAGATCACAGGTCACTAGCTAACCACATATTGCAATCAACTCATTAAAAAACATTAAAATGTGTAGATTATGTCAATAATACCTACATTAAAATAAAATTAAACTGAATCGGCTTTTAGAGTCAAATAAAAATAAAGAATTATATGAACTCATATAACCTGTCAGTTAGCTAATTCTGGAGAAAGAACATAAACATTGTCTTGAGTTAATCAGGGCGACCAACTATTCTTATCGTGTAAGTAGTCGTTGATGGAATAGTATGCCTTTGAACAAAGGTTGGATTTTACTTGAGCTTTAAACGCCTTAAACGGCAAGTCTAGGAAAGAAAAGGGTATCTTGTTATAAAAGGTTATACCAAGCCCAACAAATGAGTTATGAACCTTATGAAGCCGGTGAAAGGGGGCACGTAGTTTATCCTTATTATCATTGTTTTTAGTGTACAAGTACTACACTAGAACATCACACATTCTCCTAGAATAGGGAAGGTACTGCAAACATGATAGTTATGAATTTTTATTCATCTAAGGTTGATGCCCAAGAAATAGTTTAAAACTCGAGCAACAATAATATCATCTTTTTCTTGCCCATATACCAATATCTGTATAATCAGGACTATTCCCGTACAGAGGATCTTATTGCTAAATTAATATAGCCACGTAATAATAATCACTATTCTACAATACCGAATACATAAGCCCATGCAACATCACAAGAACAGTCCTCTTTCGACCTCACACAACCCCACAAAACACAGACCCCCCCTTTCATACACCACACCACACCACAACACACCATTCTACTACACAGCACGCCACACCACACAGCCACATCTCCCTCCTTTAACACACATACCTACTCATTCATATTCGTAGTTGAGCCGAGTCATTATACGAGTAGGTTCATCATGTTATCACACACAAATAAAGGATTTTTTGAACACGAAGCTACAGTAGAACACTGACTCCTAAGTCACAGGGTACCCCTAGTTTAGGAGGCAGGGATCTTCACTATTTGTGCAGCCTTTTTTCCCAGGGTTTAGTATTCCTGTGTATTGTAATGGCTTTCTATACTAAGGTTTTTGTGTTAATAAACTTATTTTTATTTTTTTTATATCGGCGCTTCATGTCTTTTTCTTCCATACTTCTTTATTAGTAGGTAATTATCTCGGTTGTCACCTTTTCTAGCCATATCATCTTTCTCACAACTCATCCATCGTTTCTTCGGTCTTCCAATTACTCATATAGCCATCTAGTTTTTAAAATTTGACTACTTACAGAAATATACATCATTTAATTTCGTTACATCCACATTCACACTCAAAACTTTCGTCACGACATTTTTCTCATTCCTCCGCATTACACGCTCATACAACAACTGATAATAACACTTAACCGGTTGAATGCCATTATTACAGAAATAATTAAAAAGCCACTGTGTCTCGCGTGGATCCACGTCCTGGCCACGGAGCGTTAAACACTGTTAAAAGAAGTAACAAAATATCTGGCGTAAAAAAAAAACAACCTCCACAAACTACAAACAAGGAATTCCGTAGAAACGTTTTTAAAATGGCCTCTGCGCACGACATAGAGTAAAACCGGGCTCATCCTACATCAGTGGGACCAATTATTCTCGACTGAGGATTAATGCACCACAATACGAACTGTAATGCATCACGAGCTACGGAAGTGGAAATTACTGACGCGAAGCTCGTTCTTGAATGGTTCCGTTCCTATTGGGTCGTGTTTGGGGAATTAAAAATTAAACTTAGGTACTAAAAACTTCAAGGAATAGGTTGAAAGGTGTTTTTAGGTGTTTTTGGTGTTTTGTGTAATTAATTAATTGGACTAAGGGCTGATTTTTTAATGGTCATAACTTTTATTTGAAGAATAAAATAATGTGACAGTTTGACATACATAATATTTTCTATACAACGCGTTTTTTTAGATCCCATAACTCTAGGGGGTCATTGTACTCATCATTAAGAACAACTTTTACTATGGGACCAGAACCGAGATCGCGAAACAAAAATCTGGTGTTCCCTAGATTTTGACGAGTTATACGAACATAAATGTAGGGAACAGCAGATTTTTTTTCGCGCTTTCAGGTTTGGTCCCATGGTAAATCAAAGTATAATTATAGAGAAATTAGAAATTTAAATTTTTAGTAAGGACTTATTTAATGCCAAATGGTTTTCTTGGCTCCCACGAAAAATTGCTTTTTGACTTATTTCTCAAAAATATCTTGCGTTCAACCAATTGATACCAATTCATTCCAACCAATTCATGTTTCTGACTGACCGACCCCTTGACAATTCAAAAGTGCCTGCAATTGGTTTAATTGAAATAAATACTTTGAGATTGAGTTTGAGTTTTGAAAACACTGACATTGATGAATCGCTCCAAATAACGTTAATCACTACAAAGTACCACTTTGAAGGTTTAATTAAAAAAAACGCTCAAATAATTTCCCAAGGCACTGACTTGAGAATAAGTGTATTCAAATATCTACAAGATTTAAATAAAACTATAATTTGTTATTCAATACTGAAATAATTACTAGAAAGTAAAATTACAGATTATAATTTAGAATCTACAAGCTCTTAATAAACACATTTAATAATAAAGTACCCTCACATACTAATTTAAGCAACAAGAAGGTATCATAGTAGATACCTACAGACTAATAATATCTTATTATTGCCGAATAATTATTATTCCCATAATACAATTACCATATATTTCGTTTTATTAGACTTGTTACGAAATTAATACAATTAAGACAATTTCTGCCTTAATAGCAAAATCAAAAGTAATTTGTCGTTATTTGCCATTATGTCAGCTAGCCACGCCAATATACCAACAAACATAATAAAAACTAAATGCTCAAGCTAAAAAATAATTAATTAAAATTAAAATGTAAATAAAAACTTACTACCTAAATAAAAGTATCCAGGCATAAAGGGCATGACAGCGTATTTATGCATTAGTGGGTTCAGCCGATCGATTCTGTAAAAATCTTACCGTGAAAAGTTAGGTGAAGTGAGCTTAGAGAGAGCTGTAAATAGTGTCAGTCCCTAGCATTAGTTGGAATGACAGCTCACTTCACCTAAGTTTTCACGGTAAGATGGTTACAGAATCGCACAACTGTTCACATAGCTGTCACTTGTCAGCGGGGTGAAGCATCGACTTAGGGCCTGCGCTCATTAGCGGCACGATACGGCGACACATAGGAATATAACTTATTAGTATGACAATAAAATTGAAATTTCAATTTCATTGTAGGTACAAAAACTAAGCTGCGACATGGTTAGGTACGCCGTGTCATTGAAATTTTAATGTTACGTGTCACGGTCATGGGTTTGACTCCAGGTACAGACGTTGCTATAGTCATGTGAATTTTAAAATGTGACATCTAGCAACCCGCACAAGGTCCCGCGTGGTGGATTACGGCCCTTCCTTTCCAAAAAATCCCAATAATGGAAACATTTTAAGGCTGATTATGTTAGCCGATTTTTTAACAACCGAATAGAAAATACACTGACTGGTAACAACCCAGAAATGGGTATAAGGATATTCTGCTAATGATAGCTATGGATCTAAGTGGTTTTGTTTGTCGGCTTTTTGGCTGCGAAGTTATTTATTAGGCAGACTGAAATCGTTTGGTAGATAAATGGAATTCTTGTTTGGCTGGCCGAGTTATTGGCCCGGGTTCAGAGATCTTACAAATGTTCTGGACTTAGTTTTAGCTTGCTGTGCCTAATATTCTGTCTTTGTTTGGTCTGTTTAAAATGTTTTATGGCTGTTGTATGTCTAAATGAGTAAAGTTTAGTAATAACTATAAAATCTTCTTCATTCTTCATATTTTTTATGTGAGCGTAATTTTTTTAGTTTTCATGTAGAATTTTATTTTGATTTTTGTTTCTACGATTTAGAATATTAGTAAATATGTATTGTATAACTATAATTTTGCTGTACCCTGACAGGGTATACAACGGCTCTTAGCTATAAGCCTTTTGTGAACATCTGTATACCTTGTAGAATGCAAATAAACGAATAGAAATATGAATATTTTTTGCTTTGTTAATTCACGTGGTTTTCCGTTCCAAAGAAACTTGAAGCGACTTCTATGATTTTCTCTTTGATATAAAAAATCCAGTTGATATAACATTATAGTAAATTAATGAGAACCCTATCTAGCTGTAACTACGATATTCAATTTTAATCAAGAACCTCTTACTACTCTGATTAAATAACTTAATTAGTCATAGAATTATATAATTGCAATAAAATTCCAAGAAATCCTCTAACATCAAACAAATCTTGTTCACAGGAGCTGGTGGCCTCCGTACCACGGAACTCCGAATCACGCCTCGTGTCGTTCAACGCGGTCGAAACGTCACCATGGCCTGCCTATACGAGCTTCACGACTACGGCATATACTCCGTCAAGTGGTACAAGGGCACTCAGGAGTTCTACCGGTACTCTCCTTTGGAGAACCCCACTACGAGGGTGCTGCCGGTGAATGGGATTAAAATTGATGTGAGTATCTTAGATGTGTTCGGAAGATGGTGCTTGTGTGTTTGGTGGGTTACGTTCTGAATATGCAAGAAGTTAACATTTTGTAGTTTTGGTGGCCGTTGGTCTCGTGGTTGCAAGCGCGACTGCTGAGCGTGGGGTTCTCTTTTCTTTGGATGGGAAATCATCAAATGACCTTTCCCGCTCTGGGCTGAGCGGAAGGGCGTGTCAGACTTTTACTGACTAAAACCTACCCGTGTTCCTTCAGTTGCCTGTGGTGCCAGGGGCCACGGTATCTCTTTCGAACGACCCGCGGCCCTGGCAGTTCTTGCGTGCGAGCGTGGGTTCCTGGGTTCGATTCCCAGGTCGGGGGTCATTGGGTTTGTCCATCTGGAATTTCTTAGGAGCAGCTTGGAAACTAGATTTGTGCCCGATTGGTGGCCATGGACTCGCCCTCTTTAAGATGGGATTTAAACATAGCTTGCGAAATAATGTGTTATAACATTAGGTGCACCTCTGCCCAACCCTTCTTAGAAAATAGGAGTGATGTTGTATTATGTTTATAGAGTAGGTATTGTGGATTGCGAAAACTGCGTGGTAAATGCGTAAATGGGTTTCATTTTGACAGTTCAACAACATTCATTTACGTTGTTGAGCAGACAAATTTTTCGAACATATGAAGCAATGGATTAGCAATATCTTTCAAAATGATTAATATTGCGTGTAACGCTATAAGGGTGCTGAATACTGATTGTACTTTTCCTTCAACAGAGGTTAAGGTCTAATGAGACACACGTAGTGCTAGTGCGGGTGGCACCGAACCTCAGCGGCAACTTCAGCTGCGAGGTGATACAGAACGCCCCCTCCTACCCTCACTACATGGCCACAGCGAGGCTCGATGTTGTTGGTGAGTTTACTTTTGTTTTTATTACCTATTGGTAGGTTAACGATCCGATCCAGCTTGTCCCATGTTGCCCTCTTCGAGCGACGCACTAACCTGAATTCCGAACCCCATTGGAGGTGCCCTTAGTGGGTAGTCGCTTAGTTTATAAAACTAAAAGGCCACGACTGTCTTGATACGCAGTATCAAGACAGTCTTATTAAGACTGTCTTATAATCTAATAAGACAAGCTCGCTATTACACCGCCCTGAATACCGCATGTTCTCACTCATTTGCAATGCGCACGTAGCCTGTGACTTTTCTGCCATAAATATGGCATGTCACGGTACACATCAATAAGATTAAAAATCACTTCCTTTTCTTTTGAACAAGCCACGCGTCATTCAGCAAGCAAGCACGTCCAAACCCGCTCGGTCGGTCTAATTAGAAAAACTAACTTGCTTACTCTTATTATACTACGCTAAATCTTAGTAAAACTGTCTTGATACTGCGTAGTGTAATAGGCTTTAAGTGTAATGTCCTGGCTGGAGGCCTTGATTCATTGAAGCATCCACATGATATCGCGGTAAAGCAATTGACAACCCTAGGAGGTTGTCAAATGCTTTACCGTGATATCGACCTGTGAGAGGCCATAAAAAAAAAGTTCTGCCAATGATGTGGCCGACGATACAGCACGCCAGTTTTAATTGGTTTATTATCATAATGTAGCAACTTAAAGGAAACATAACAAAAACTTGATCCCTAACCCTGTATGAGAATAGGCATTTGCATGCGATATAATTTTATAAAATAAAAAGTGTGTGATGTTTGGTCATGATATAAAACTTGTAAACTCAATATCATTGTCTCCTCTGTCACCAGCTAAATAAGCATGTCTGGTCGACCACCACATTAAAACTTATACGTTTAGGAAGGCCACCTCTAATAACAAACGCCAAGCCAACCCACTGTAAACTTAGATTATCTTAGTTTCAACATACCCTTTGCGAAGCTAAACGATTATAACTTAGGTACGTTAAAAATTAAAGCAAGTGTAGCCACGCTTAAACACAAAGTAAGCTGGAGTCAGGAACTTGCGCGTTTGCCAAACTTGTTTACTGCTCTATTTTGCGTTAGAAGAACCGCTAAGTTGCAGATAAGTTAAGCAATATCTGCCTGAAAGTTAGCCTGATAAAGACTATTAGTTAGGACTTACTTGTGTCAAAAATTACATAAATAAGCCTCTATTTATGTGAATTTGAGGGTATGTTTTTGGAGCTAAGACTTTGCCGTTCCGAGCGTCATTAGGTACTGCTGACTTCGAAGTATTTTTATTTCCAGAAAAATATTTGTGTATATGTCACAGCCAACTGGTTTAATTAGCCGTCAAGTTAACCGCCTAGCCTTTTAACTAAACGGCCGTCGTTCAACTAACGGCCTGAATGATATTCAATAAATTATGCTTTAGGTTGGAACTGTAACCAATTACGTGCGAGTCAAATTGGTCGCAGTAACTAAGCCAGGGCACCCCTATTAGGTTAGGGTAGAACTGTGATCAACCGCGTACGAGCCGAGAGAGCGAAGCGAGGCGAGCACTACTTTCAAAGGCCGCAGGCGGTTGACTAAACGGCTAATTTAAGCAGTTGGCTGCGACATATACATGTCATATTCTTGAAATGAAAAATATGGCATACTCCCCTTTATTCATAAACGTTGCTTAAAGTTCAGTAGTGATAAGCGACTGTTTAACCGTACATTTTTTACATTTAAAAGTCACTTAACTTTAAGCAACATTTATAAATAAACTCCGAATAGATTAAAAAAATTAGAGCTCAAGTATTGTTTATTTTAAATAATAAATTTCACTATGCCTTTACTAAAACATAATATTATAATAAAGCTAAATGCCAACCCATGACATTTTAATTTCGATAGACTGGTGAAATATCCTAATGTAGATTATTGACCATTTCTTCTTTTGAAATCATGACATTTTTACTAAAACCTACTAGCTGATTAAATGTCATGATCACTTAACGATTCGTCATCATCATTTCAGCCGAAAGTCGTTCACTGCTGGACATAGGCCTGCACTAAGCACTTCCAATTCTAACGGTTCTGTGCTTCTCGCATTCTGCATTCATTCACTCTGCGGCCTTCACATAGTCGTCGATCCACCTTATGGGAGGCCTTCCAACGCTACGTCTTCCGGCTTAACGATTCCTTACTTCGAAACCACGTCGATCCATTAGCTAATCCCGCCAATCTCGCGTTCATTTCACGCGGTTTCGTTCATTGTGTCGTAGAGCATAAGGCCCAAGATCGTATTACGGACATTATCCTTTGGGAGTCATCTAGCATCCCTGCCGTCTTCATTTACTCATCAATAACAAAGAAAATCATCGAAAAAAAGAGCATCGAATACCATAAACATCGGAAACGAAAGAATCCCCGAAAGAAACACGACGAAAACCGATTGCCGTTTATTAGAAATTATTTATGACATTTCCTAATAAGACATGAGAGAAATGATGAGGATGATGATGAACCGGCAAAAATTTTCTACGCTAGCCATCTATAATCACGTGCTGAATTCATGGTTATAATTTGCGCGTTGATGTCCCTGCCACCCTGTATATTCAAATCTAGGTGGCATATAATTCAAGCACATAATTTATTTATTTCCGAACGCTCATCATCGTCACCAGCCTAGCCTTTTCCCAACTATGTTGGGGTCGGCTTCCAGTCTAACCGGATGCAACTGAATACCAGTACTTTACATGGAACCACTGCCCATCTGACCTCCACAACCTAGTTACTGAGTAATACGATACCCCTTGGTAAGACTGGTGGTCAGACTTTCGGGCTTCTGATGCTCCTTAACGACTGTCAAAGATCCATGTATGACAGCCGGGATCAGCGTGCTTTTCGAGGCACGGAGGGGTCTCGGTATGTAAAGATGGTCACCCATCCCCAGACTAAACGCGGCAAGCGTAGCTTAACCTAATCGACCAACCTGTGCGGCTTTTATTTAGCCACGGGCCCCTCTCCTCTTGTTGAAAGCTATACTATCATAAATTGATAGCACGTATTCCTGGTCAACATTATAAACATATCATTATCTATAACGGGGAGGGTCCTTCGAGAACAACCAAACATATCTTCCGTCTTCATTACTTATCAATAACAAAGAAAATCAAAGAAAAAAAAGAGCATCGCAAACCATAAACGTCGGAAACGAAAGAAGCACAATGAAAACCGATCGCTGTTTATTAGAAATGATTATGACATTTCCTAATAAGACCATTACGTTACGTTAGCAACACAGCAGGAAAAAGCTGAAGCAAAGATAAATAATTGACCTACATACAGCCTGTTATTGGGGCTTCCTCCTTAATGATCGGAGTATATTCGTGTCTTTTTAATCTTCTAATTATGGCGAATTTTTGTTGGCGGAAATATATTTGTACAACGGGTGTAAAAAGACACGTAACGAAGCCGAGAGTCACTTGTACTCCTCGTCATTACAACTTTTTTTTTTCAACAATTAGAAATACTGTTGTGAATTACAAACTCTCAGTCATCTGCCTATCCTTTTCCCAACTATGTTGGGATCAGCTTCCAGTCTAACCGGATGCAGCTGAATACCAGTATTTTACATGGAGCGACAACCTATCTGACCTCCACAATCCAGTTACTCTTGGTAAGACTGGTTGTCAAACTTTCGGGCTACTGACGACTCGTAACGACCGTCAAAGATCTACTAATCGGTCGAATCGGTCTGCGAATAACAGTCGGGACCAACGGCTTAACGTGCTTTCCGAGGCACGGTATGTGAAGATGGCCACCCATCCACGGACCAACCGCGGCAAGCGTAGCTTAACCTGACCGATCGACCCGTGCGGCTGTTATTACTTAGCCATAAGCCTCCTTTCAGTCTATAGTAAAATCTTGTAAAATACATTCCCATAACGAAACGTATAACAGGAATCTGCAATTCCATCACCGGTTCCATCTACTCGAATTTCACAAATTCTCCATCCTAGCTCACACATCTCAAAAAAAAAAAACTGCGGAACGCGTATTATTAAAACTCTTTTGACCGTAACAGACAATGGGCAACAAAGGTGGAATCATAAAAATGTGATGTGGAACACGAAGGGTAGGGTAGTAAAGTAGAAGGGAAAGGACACACCTGTGACCTTAGCGAGGGTGGGACGAAATAGCGAAAATTTGGAAAATTGAATGCACGTGGGTAGGCTTTGGATTGTGCTCTTTTTGTTTTCAACTGAGCTGGAGGTAGATGTCCTAAGTATTACTTCATATTATAGTTTCATTTCACATAGTCATTCAGCAGTGCGATTCTGTAACGCTCAATATTGGGGCCGTTCGTATATATAACTGATTTACCTCATTTACTAAAAACCCGACCACAAATGGTGTTATTTGCTGATGACACATCACTGATTTTTAAAGTAGGCAGACGTGCAGAAGAGCTTGACGACGTAAATAACGCTATGCGTATTGTCCATAATTGGTTTACTGTAAATAATTAAGTATTAAATGAGAAAAAAACTAAATGCATTAGATTCGCTTTACCGAATGTTAGAAGTAGTGTATGTCACGTTGTATTGAATAGGGAGATACTTGAATTCGTTGAAAATACGGTTTTCTTGGGGATCACGCTTGACTCAAAGCTGCAGTGGGGTCCTCACCTAACATCATTTGCAGGACGGCTAAGTTCAGCCGCTTACGCTGTTTGGAAAATCCGTCAATTAACAGACGTGGATACCGCGAGACTGGTCTATTTTAGTTACTTCCATAGCATCATGTCTTACGGTATTTACTGTGGGGACGAGCTGCAGATATCGATTCTATCTTCATTCTGCAAAAGAGGGCTGTCAGAGCCATCTACAATCTCAGCAGACGCGAATCTATAAGAGAGCTGTTTAAAAAAAATTACATCATGACGGTTCTTTGCCAATATATATACGAAAACATTATGTACGTTGTACGAATGCACCCGGAGAGATGGGCAAAGATCGTCACTCACTGGACACCTGAAGGAGGACATCGCCTTCGAGGTAGACCAAGGCGAAGGTGGTGTGACGATCTAATAAATCATTTACATCTCACAAGACAGGAAGGTTTGGAAGAAAAAAGGGGAGGCCTTTGCCCAGCATTGGGACACAAAATAGGCTAATAGTAAAAAAAAAAACAAAAAAAAAAGTTTGACACTTGAATGATGTCCTTTGTCTTGATAGCTCACTACCCTTATTTAATTAAAATTCTATCCATTTTTAAACATCCTGAAATTTAATTTAAGTTAACGCAAACATGTCGTTGTCTAGTTTGGGGACGGGGGACTTGGGACTATTCAAATAACTATGTTAAACATTCTTGTTACACTAAGCATACGGAATATTATTTTTTAAATTAATTTTGTAATAATGGACCAATAAATTATTCTTAGGGCTGATTTTTCAATCGTCAGCAATGCGATTCTGTAACCATCACACCGTGAAAACTTGGGTGAAGTGAGCGTGGAGTGAGCTGTCATTCCAACTAATGCTAGGGATTGACACTATTGACAGCTCACTCTAAGCTCACTTCACCTAACTTTTCACGGTGAAATTTTTACAGAATCGATCGGCTGATAACTTTATTCGAGGAATAATTTTAAAATGTTGACAGTTATTTCATACAAAAATTGTCAAATAACAATTTTATTCCTCGAATAAAAGTTATCTGGCGATGGAAAATCATAAGTAAATACATAACCCATTTAGGAATTTGCTGTAATCTTGTGGTAGTACCTTATAGAAGTATGTATAATGCTCGAAAGGTCAGTGCTCCAACCATGGGGTTGTAAGTACCCACACTATCAAACACCTTCACTGGTAAGAACAGAGTTCAAAACTTCCGAAAATACTTGAACCCGTTTCTCTTAGCTGGGTCATCTAACTTGCTCCGTAAGTTCACTAACACAAACACCATTGATTTTCTCTCGGTGAGCTCTTAAAACTTGAGCCGGAAGACAAATATCTGATACCCCTTATTTTTCTTTTATACCTGACCAAACCTCATCACTACGATGTCCCTTGAAAAGTTAAAGAGAAGATTTATGTTTTATTTTATTTTTAAATAGGAGCAACAAACAACATTATGAAATATTATAAACAGAAAAACATGGATCATTCTCACTAGTTCCACCAGCAATTGTTCCATGGAACTAGTGAGATTTTTTTTAAGTTACTTAAGTAATAATGTAACCCACAGCGCTGTTCTCAGATTACCATGAATAAATAATACCTTAGTCACTAGGAGGTGAACAGTCCATGCATGACAGTTACGCTAATATTGTAAAAAGTTTAGTCTATGATTTTCATGAGAAAAGGCTGGGCAGATGATGATACACACAGGCGTAGTTTGTAAGAATGACATCGAAATATACGCTTTGCTTCATTCTTTTTCACAGTTTTGAGAAATCGAAAAATTTGGGATGTTATCGCGAAATTTCAAAACGGCAACTGTAGTGACCATGAACCGTAGAGAGTAGTTTAACTTTGGCAACTGTGGTGACCATGGACTGACTAGTTTATTCATATGTAGAGTGTTGAGTACTCTCATTATCAGTGGTGGCCGTCGGGAACGGGGAACTTGTGTTCCAGCAGGCTGATTATGTGAGCACTTTCAGCTGCATTTTATTCCCTTAGATGATCACGTTGATCACTGTGTGAGTCTTAAAATTTATATACACTTCAGTTCTAATCTGTACCATATTTTATAATACCATGCAGCATCATCAATTTTCCTGCCACGGCCGCGGCGGCTAAAATAACAATTCTCTTGTAGCTTGCGGTAACGGTCCACAGGGAAAGCTCATGTTCAACGGTGAACATTTACGGGGCGGATATGAAATAAGACAATGATGCAAGGATAATATATTATACCAGCTCCTGCTCGCGACTTCGTACGCGTTTTTTTAAATTTAAAACATATCATGTAGCAGTCTGCAATATGTAGTAGTGGCGTAACACACCATCAGTTGCAATGGCTTTTATTGTGACAGTTGAACAGCATTCACTGCGTTATTTACGTTGTTGAGCAGAAATATCTTTCGAACATATAAAGCAATCAATTCAATTCAATTCATTTATTTCAGATTATAAAATCCAATTTGTTAGTATATACCTACATACACAACTTAAACACTAGTGTTAGTACATTCAACATATAACAAAGCAAATAAAGCAATGGATTAGCAATATCCTTCAAAATTATTCAGATTGTGATCGATAGTGTGTTACGCAATTAGGGTGCAAATTAGTATTTCCAGAGCATACCTTTTACAAGCATGGTAAACAAACTATGTTACCTCGTTCATCAATAAGTTTTTCAGTTCAATATGTTAAATGGTATTTTCTTTCCGTAGATACATTTGGGAAATTGTCACTAGTAATTGTGCGCTTTTACAACCATAAAAGCGCACAATTACTAGTTACACACGCACGCACGCACGTTATAACGTGTACGTATGTCAGAAATTTCTGACATACGTGCACGTTTTATCGTTGTCGTTGAAGGGAAGTTAAAACCGTCTTCATTTATATTTCCATACATTTTACTTTCCTGTGTTATCGCGATGCCGTGACGTGTCCACAATAATAAGTGGCATAAAAAAATATAAAAAGGCACAATGACAATAGCTTTTATCACGATATTATTATTAAGACAAGGTTTGTAAGCCCTTGAAACGCTATTGCCACCAGCAAGTTATTTAAAATTAATTCTAAAACGGGCAAATTTGGTTAACCCCCTGTTAATTTTACTTAGTTACTTTTGTACACTCTAAATAATTAATATTTCTCATTAGTCCTCAATACAATAACATCAAAATACATGTTTGAGAGTTCTTTCTCCCAAGTTTGAAATAGAACATCAGACCCAGCCTTTTCGGGATACACGTACATTCAAGTCGTAAATTGACGCATATTCAATTCCTGCCGCTAGCGTTGTCCTATGTGATGACAGAAGTGAGGCATGCTGCAATAATATTACCTGAGTCTATAGCGGTTTTGGCGTGGTAGACTGGAGCTAGGTGGTAAATACACGACCTGTTTTCCTGTGAAAATCTTGCAAGCACCTACCCTACCTCAATAAAAAAGTTGCACTTCCTATTTTCATTTTAACATAATATTATGTAAAACCATCAGAAGGGAAAATGAAAATGATCATCATTATTTCAGCCGAAAGACAAAAATCGCGTCTTCTAAAAATCTTTCAATCATCAGGAGGGGGATGATTTTTCAGGGCTCAGGAGTCTCTCCTGAGCTTTTCATACAACTTTTTAGTTTGAACAAAAACATGAAATCTAAAGATTTGCTACGTGCGCTTAAATATTTCATTTTATATTGAAACTAGAGAGTTATACGCGTTCAGACTACGACATCTCAAGGCCAATTCTCGTAATTTAAAACGTTCAAAATCTAGTCGCAATCTCATCTCAGCGACAAACAAATGTGAAAAACTTGTCAAAATGTAGGGAAATTAGAAGTATTTTTTGACAGATTGAGACTGAGATCAGACTGTGAACGGTCTTAAAATTACGAGAATTGCCCCTCTGCTATCCGAGTAAAAATATAAAATCGTGTTGATGCAGTATTTGCAGTGAGCATTTGTGACGAACAATACATTGATACCTTATTTGTATTACGGTAAAAGGTATTTGTAATTAGGTACCTACAGGCTGATTATATTCAAGTCCCATTCTAATATAATATCCCCTTTTGCAGGTGTAGGGGGTCTCCGTGCCACAGATCTTCGGATATCCCCACCGGTGGTTCAGCGGGGGAACGACACTACTCTAGCGTGTATGTACGAGCTCACGGACGCGCCCCTCTATTCCGTAAAGTGGTATAGAGGGCGCCACGAGTTCTACCGCTACTCACCAACGGAGTTTCCTACCACGAAGATATTTCCCTTCGCTGGGATCAATGTTGATGTAAGTTATGTTTAATTATTATTATGTTGTAGCCTGGTGGTTTATGGACAGTCTTTTTTTGGGTCTTAAACTTGAAATGGAGAGCAAATTAAACACCAACTTAAATTGTCCGTATATTCAAACTGTCATTCTCCGTCAGTTGTATGACATGGCTATATCACGGCAAGTCGACGTGGGGTGTCAATTTGCTTAACAATTAATATCCTTGACTGTAATTCAATTTCATTTTTGAAAGATTAACCTCGTAAGGAAACTTGAAATAAATATTCTGAAATTGAAAAGAGCTGAGTTATCGATGTCATCGAATGCTCGTTTCAACTCAGCATGAGAAAAGACGTCTGCATTCAGGATTCAGAGTCATTCCAGGCTGATATTATTTTTAGTAATAAAACTGTGACGCTGTTTTATGTGAAAAAATAATAAAATAACACAAACGCGTACTTATCGGAGCGAATCATAAAATTCGACTAGACGATAACTCGATTGCTGATGGTCGTTAAATTTATAATGCAATTGCATCATAAAATTGTCACAGATCACCAGAATTTTATTACCTTTATATTTGTGCTTATTCTTGTTTTGTCGATGCTGCATAAGAAATAGTAGAAGTTATTAACCGTGGTGGAAAGATGGCCAGTCACCTAGGATGGTATCTAACGGAGCAGGATAAATATTGACCAGGGTTGGCCATGATGTATGTATCAGTCCACACCGTTGACGATCGGGATAAAAAGTTAAGTAATAAATAAATAAATACAGGAAAGTTAGCCAAAAAAAAAACTACTTTCTTATATTAACATCTTGAGTATTTTTTACTATTATTACGAAAGTCTACAATTAACCCCGGCTGCTATTTGAGACGACAGAAAATGTCAAAAATCAAGAGAAGAAGATTTTTATAAATGCCAAGAATTTTATTTTTACTTATTAACATAATTATGTATGATTTTAGAAAACAGAATTTTTGTTGACCGAAATGAAATTAATGATGTCCTTTTACGGTTTATAAGCCTGACTAACAGATGAGCTATATTCTTATTACATATTAATGTCCCACCGCTGGGCAAAAGCCTATACTCTCTTTCCACCTCTCTCTGTCCAGAGCTGCCCAGCAATCTTTATGATGATCTATAGCTACGAGTATATAGTGTATTAAAAATCTTTGTTAGTATGTAAACATATTCTTTCCTATGCTATATGATAAGAGAACTCATATACATACATTAAGTAATCATAAAAAAAAATACATACCTATTCCATATATGTTCCTAGAAATATTTCGCTCCAAATGTTTTACTAAGTGGGTATTTATTCTGTTTGCCAGCCGACATGCTTTTAGTACCTACTATTGACATAGACGTGTTATTAAGTAGGGCTGAGGCATCATAAAAGAGCCCCATATCAATAGTATATAAAATAATATCAAGTAGGATGGCAAGGTATTCGTATATCGTATAGATTCTGATATTTCTTGACCTAAAAAACTAATTCTTGTATATTTCAGAAAAATCTAGATTCTTTAAAAGTTGTTAGATATAATGTAGTATTACTCGTAGTAGCTCAACTTTCTCAACTGTCACTAATGAGACACAATTACTTTTCCTATTGTAACCAAACTTAATAAGCTTGCCTAACAGACGAGGGTATATGTAATCGATGGCCACCCATCCACAGGCCAACCTCGGCAAGTGTAGCTTTACTTTCGGCCAACCTTTGCGACTGTTATTTATTTCTCGTTATATATTCTCTTCCAGTTTACCAAGCGTGGTGGCCACGCTTGGACCTTGTATCTGTTTATATCTGACACAAAGTCACATTTACTTAGAAATGCTGGCACCCAAGACAATCTTGAACAAAAACACACCAACAGCATCCTTAAAATGCGGGTAGACAAATAAGAAACCTCACGCACTTCAAGTCACTGTAATCTACTCCATCCATCACCTTTACGCATAAACTCCTACACATATTAAATCCAGCTATAAAGATTCTAAACGGGCTTTTAAGCTAACGCTTACGTATACGTAAGTCACTGCAATGAATTCCCTTATACACACAATTCCTGGAAACTTGTACGCGATGTACACGATTTGTCTTCCTGGAACTGTCAGACGATGCTCATGTCATGTAAATGCATGTGAGTAAAGTAGGGGACGTATCCAAAGAGTTTGCGATGCGATATAGCAAAGGAATCGGTGGTGGGGGATCGTAAATGTTGGGGATAGTGCCAACTTCGATGCGGATGTCAAATGATTTGGAAGCGATGGGGAAATATTTCGTATGTATGTGCGAGGTTAGTTCTTGTACACACGACACATTAAGCTGTATATTTCCAGTTTTAGCTGACCTTGCATTGTATAGGCTTTTCGTGCAATGAGAAGTCAGCTTATACTGGAAATGTCTAGCTTGATATGTCGTCGTGCGTTTTACTACCACTACCACTGGGTTTTGCTTTGGATGACAGTTAGTCTTCTGTAGCTTTGTGTCTCAATAAATTATCTCTGATAACTGAATACTTGGCATTTATTCTGAAAAGTCCGACAAAATCCTACTATCCTACTAATATTATAAATGCGAAAGTTTGTATGGATGGATGGATGTTTGTTACTCTTTCACGCAAAAATTACTAAACGGATTTGGATGAAATTTAGCACACAGATGATTCATAACCTGGATTGACATATAGAATACTTTTTATCTTGATTTTCCCACGGGATCGAAACTTATGCGGGTGAAACCGCAGGGCGCAGCTAGTATAATCATAAATCACTTCATCTTATTTAAAACGAACCGCAACTTATTCTTTAATCTTAGAAGCTTTAAAAAACTTGTTTATATCGCATCAAAGTCGCATTAGCCCCGCCCGCACTGTACACCGGCTCAAAACTTCATTTCACAAAACAGATTTATTATATTTAATGTAAAAACTCCGCGAGAAAATATGCGAATCTCGGGGTACCAAGTGTACGAAGTGCCGACTGAAGAAAAATGTGGAATATCAGGCGTAACGGTTTCAACGGCCATATTTCTTGTCGTCGGAGAAACTTCCCAGCAATTATTTTTACCTGTTGAGCTGTTGAAACAATGTATTTTATGGTGTGGAATTTGGTTAATATACTGGCTCAGTTTAGCGGAAGGGAAACGTGTTGAGGCGCTGTTAAAATCTCTGAAATGTTTGCGGTTAAATAATTTTGTAATCTGCCTGTTCTGTTGTACTCTCGTCGAGGTATTCTTTTAGAGTATTAACAATGGGCTCTTTTGTTTATGAGTTGGAATTATTTTTTACTCGTTGACTTTATGAATAATGGTTTGTCGTAAAACTTGGTCGTTGCTGAGCAAACTTTAACAATGTATACCTCGTAGTTTGATGTTGGAAGCATGTTTTTCATTTATCATCTTGTTTCTCTTAAACAAGGTTGGTATTTTCCTAAGGCCTCTTAATTTGAATGGGAACAGACTTCAAACAATTTGAAATCCCACAAAAGTGAATAACATGGTTTCATACTGAAGTACCTAGATCTTAATTCTCAAACGTAAAATAATAAGTGGAAGAGTACCCACTTCAAAGAATTTCGCTCATATCGTAACTCGGTAATATAGTGCTCTTCAAATTCATTTGACAAACTAAGCTTTTAGTAGGTACTCCTTGAAAGATTTCTCTTTGAGAGTGAAGTAAGAAAGTAGTGGTTTTAAGTACAAAAGAGGTTGTGCTACGTAATTGTTTTAGCGGTGACGTCTCTTTTCATTATTAGCTTAATAGAAGGTAACCTTGGATCCCTCTTGAAACACTCCTAGTTTTCTTTGAAGTAGATTTAGTTGAAGTTTTATTACAAATAATTTTGAATTTACTCATAAAATTAAAGTTTAATTTGAAACAGAAAGGCATTATTATCATTGTGGTTGAATATTGTTATCACCTAGTCAGTTTTAGGGCATCCATTTTTTTGATAGTTTATTCTCATATCTCCTACGCTTGATAAGAGAGTAGTGGTGGCCCAGTGGTAACGGCCGCGACTTACGAGCTGTAGGTCGTAGATTCAAACCCAGATTGGCGCTTTACTTTGTGTAAATTATTTCACCCACCACTGCTCAAAACGGTGAAGGAAAACTTGGTGACGATACCGGCATGCCGTAGAACCAAAAATTCGAAAGCATGTGACATCTACCAACCCGCACTGGGCCAGCGTAGTGGAATACGGCCCACTCCCTCTCACTGAGAGGAGGCCTATGGCAATGTTCCCGCTGCTGGGAATGGGAACATTGCTAATGCTTACACCTACGCTTGTACTTTTCTCTGCAGGAAAAGTTACCATTGGTAAGCATAACGATACGTCATTTGACATAGTTGATAATAACTAAACGTTACGTCAATTTACGTCAATGTTCTGCATAACCCACAGTAATAAACCGTTCAGTTTGAGTTAAGCCCATTATAACGTCAATTTACCAGCACATGTGTTAGGGCTAACGTAGAGAGGGTCATTTCTCCCAATTGCCTGTGAGTCGGATGATGGCTACCATCAACATGAGGAGAGGTTGCAAATGACGTTACAGCTCTGAGCATTACGTAGAATATCACGCCTATATTTTCCAAAGGGGCAGGCAGACAAGTATTGGTTTTACTGCTGGGGAGTTAGTTACGCCACTTCTTCTTCCCAGCGATAGCACTAGGAAGTTTACGGGCGGGCGTTTTTGGGGGACTGTCTTTTGTAATTTTGACGTTCAAAAAGTGCTGATTCTCAGCCTAATTTGAATAAATGACTTTTGATTGATTTGATTTTTGACTCTTTTTTTTCCATTAGCCTGTATTATCCCACTGGTGGGCAAAAGCCTCCACCATATTGTTCCACGTTTCTTTGTGCTGTGCCTTCTCCTCCGTCCAATCAGGCAGGAACAAGTCCAAATCGTCAATAATAATAATTATTATTAATCAGTTTATTTCCGACAAAATCAATCCATACAATTACAAATTATAAAAAAATAAAGATAAATCCTACTAATATTATAAACGCGAAAGTTTGTATGGATGGATGGATGGATGTTTGTTACTCTTTCACGCTAAAACTACTAAACGGATCAGCACCCTAATTGCGTAACACACAATCAATCTCAATCTGAATCATTTTGAAGGATATTGCTAATCCATTGCTTCATACATGTTCAAAAAATGTGTCATGTGTCTGTTCAACAACTTAATTATCGCAATGAATGTTGTTGAACTGTCAAAATGAAACCGATTCCGATTGATCGTGTGTTACGCAATTAGGGTGCTGGTTGAAATTTGACACAAAGATATTTTGTCACCAGGATTAACACATACTATACTTTTTATCCCGATATTCCCACGGGATCGATACATGTGCGGGTAAAACCGCGGGGCGCAACTAGTAAATAAAATATATAGAAATGAATTATTACAATTATAGGTACTATTGTGTAAGTAAAATCTTATCTTGTTATAATAATTATTATAATAAGACAAGGTTTAGCAATTGCTCTATTTTCAAATAAAAAATATATAAAAACCACTTAGCTCTGTTCTCTGTTTATTTTATAATGTTATGACATTGTATTAAAATCACCAAAAAGGTTGCATGCCACAAGCCATTCAGATCATAATCTCTACAGTACCTATACCCTGTCCATTAGGTAAACCGTTTTTCGACAGATGGAACTAGAGATTGCAGCAACACACAATACATTGATTGATACACGTACGGTATTACAATGTCTGTAAGAAGCCATAAATAAGGTAATTCAATAAGATAAGGCGGTTCATAAATATATTTATTTTATTACCTACGCATTTTAAAGTTAACTTTTACGTAATCTGGAATATGTACGTTCTAGGACAACTGTCAAAAAATAGTTAACCTAATAGACAGGGTATAACCTAACTGTTAACATTGCTCTATGAGCTAAACCTGAATAGTGATAGTTAATCGTTAAACCCACATTTCACTAGTTATGCGAAACTTCCCCATTTAATAAGAGGCGACCCTATTATCATTAATTCTGCGACTCTAAGAATTATCTCGGAGTCGCAGAATTAATCACACATTACTAGTAATATACCATCTACTAAGAATTTCCTAATGGAAATCCCGTAACATCTGTCCTATCGCAGGTATGCTGGAAGAGATATCTTAAGAAATAAGCATCACCTTTATACCTATTTTCTGTTCTGTTTTTTTCTTGTCGGTTTATATATGTGTGTACATAAATCACACTAATATTATAAGGGGCAAAGTTTGTGAGTCAGTGTGTGTGTGTGTGTGTTTGTATGTTTGTCACTTCTTCATGCTCAAACTGCTGGATCAATTTTGATCGAATTTGGTATGGACGTAGCTGAAACTCTAAATTAATACGTAGGATACTTTTTATCCCGATATTCTCACGGGATCGAAACTTATGCGAGTGAAACCGCGGGGCGCAGCTAGTAGTAAAATAAATAAATAACAGTTTTCCTGACTCAGAAATCGAACCTGGGACCTCACAAAGGAGTCACGCTCATATTATGAACACTAGAACAACGAAGCAGTCAACACATAAATCTTCCATATTTCACCCGTAAAAGGAAGGAGAGAGATAATTCACAGGCGTGAAAATGCGCCATTTTTTCACAACAATACATATCCAGCAAATCTGTTTTCATAAGAGGTGTAGGTGGATGTTGTACACTGAAAGCCGATGACTATATAAAGTCTCATATTATATTATCTACGCAAAAAACAGCTGTTTTTATTTTATTTATTTATTAAGGTACACCAACAGCTTCTATGTACAATAATCGCCAATTAAAGGTTTACCAGCGATCTCATAAATAACTGATCACTTGGCAAAATACTTCTTAAACTTAAAATTAATAACAAAAAGTAACAATATTCAGCATTCAGCTGTAGAGAAAATAGTGTACAATAGGGTACACTTCTGCCAAGCTACGCGGGTACGCTTCTGCTTCTTCTTCTCAAGTAATACAGATGTGATGTTATGACTTGGCACTGGAAAGAGGTTAATTCTACATAGCACTGACTATCTGATTGAATACTTTTGTTCACTACAGGAATTCTAGGAATTGAACCAATCTAATGAATCCCGACTTCATTATCACTTACTTCTAGTTTTCGAAGTGGTTTATAGCTTTGCACCACTTCAATGTTATAATGTCCACATACAGGTGGTAAATATAAAACAATAGAATCAATTATGGACCCTGTCAGACACAGCAAAATTTTAAATAAGGAGAGAGGAAGAGCGTTTTACTATAGGTAGATATTAATAATCTTTTTAGGGGGCCCTTCAATATTTTCACCCAGTATACATTCCACAAACTTATATGAACAATTCTCCGACTATCGCTTCCAAAATTCATTTACAAAATTATTTTCATTCCCACAATTATCACAATAAAGGTTTAATTAAAAACGACCCCCAAAAACTGTCCCGCCACCCTCTCTTTATTATAATACCAACTATGAGAACACAATTAGGGAATTTCAATTAAATAGTTTAATCTAAATGCCTGTGTGTCCACCTAACAAAGGGAAAGATAACAGTTTGTAATGTATTATAGAATATTGTTCGGAGGCGTTGAAGCAGGGCTGCTTTGTGTGGCCCGACGGCTGAGGCGATTTATAAGAGGAGAGGATAGTTTTAAAGGAGGAATGGGAAGTCGTTTTAAGGGAGGAGGTAATCGTTTTATAGGAGGAAAATCGATTTATTAAAGGACGGTAGGTAATAAATTGTAGATACGACAGTATGATGTTTGTATTTATTTTGTTAAAACTACTCTTGAATATGGACACTAATGATTTTAGGATAGTATCACAAATAATACTGCTAAGTACCTAAACGTTTTGAGTTTTCCTGGTTTTAATGTAGTTTATCACCACTGCTCTCAAAATGGTGAAGGAAAACATAGTGAGGAAACCGGCATGTTCTACAACAAACATTTGAAGACATGTGACATCTACCATCCCGCACTGGGCGTGCGTGGTAGATGACAGTCCACTACCTCTCGATGAGAGGAAGCCTGTGTCCCCCCCGCAGTAGGAACATTATAGACTGATTATGCTATGTAAATTTAATTAGTGAAGCTAACTAACTTGAAAATTAAGATGGCTGCCTTATGTTTTCACTTCATAATTTATCAAATAACGCAATATTAAAATACGATATCGTCTGCTCTCGTCATCTTCGCTACAACCTGTCACTTGCAACGCCAGCCCTATAAAATAAGGAGGCACAGGACTAGGAATTTAATTAATTCAAAAGGGAAACGGAAGTAAATATGGTTTATATTGCCATAACAAATGGACATTGAAATCTGTTTTGTTTAGGAAGTTTCCATTCATAAAGTTTACAAATGCCGAGAAGAATAGCTTTAATAATAGATATTTTATTTCAAACGTTATTAATTTTAATTAAGGATGAAATGGATGATTTTCAAAGGATAGACTTTGAAGGTTTGACAAAAAATTGCTCATGATTTTCGAGAGGACTACAAAGCTAAACAAAAGGTATTTGGTGATTAATTATTCAAGTTAGACCAGACAGGCTTAGGCCGGTCCATTATTTATTTGCGCCGCTCGATGCTAATTGTTTGTTTTATTCAGACTGAAATGGTAGAAAAGTAATCTGTTCTTCGCTTGACGTAACTTGTAGGTAGATACCTAAGTATATTTTGAAAAGAATTGTTCGTGTGATAAGTTTAATAATCGGTATCGCTTACCTAACCACGATTGTGTATTATTTTAGTAGGATAGATAATAATTTATGTTGCTTTTTTTATTTTATTTTTTATTGCTGAATAAATAATAATAATACTCCTGAACTCGACCACGCCTGATAGAAAGCGATTGATGAGGTCTATGATGAAACGAGCGTGCCCAGAAGATGCCGATTCACTCTTGCTTTGAAAGCATATCATAATCATAAGCACAATCAGCCTATAATATTCTCACTGCTGCGACACAGGCCTCGTCTCGGTGAGAGGGAGTGGGCTGGTACACGCGGGCCAAGTGCGGGTTGGTAGATGTCACATGTCTTCGAATTTTTGTGCATGGCGGTTTCCTCACGATGTTTGTCTTCGCCGTTTTGAGAGCAATAGTGATGAAGTAATTTACACAAAGTTAAGCTCCTTTCTGGGTTCGAACCTACCTATTACTCGACAGTCGCGGCCGTTACCACTGGGCCACCATTGCTCCTCCCAAAGCACTCGGGTTATGATTTCCTTTCAAAACGTATTTGAAGCTCTTCTCAACCCATAGAGGATCACAGTCTATTTGAAATGCTGCGAGCCCGAACAGTAAAAATAAACTAAACCATCGCATCCACTATTCCGTTCTCGGAACACAAGAACAACTGGCTCAACACAGAAATATGATATTTTTTCATACAAAATAAACCCCGGGCTATTCCAACAGTTAATTTTAGGAGCAGCTGGTTCCCATTCCTTTGCGTCAACCCTAAAAAAACAATCAGCTATTCACTTCACTCTCTATGAAGGGCAATCCGAGCAATTTTCACATGCTTTATTCCCGTGTCCCGAGCAACGGTTTGTACATTTTTTTCCTTAGAAAAGAGCCATTTCTCCTCGTCGTCTATGCGGGGCGTGTTCATAAATCCAACCCCTTTATCACTGCCTCTTATTTCGCAGTCTCGCGGCGATAATAACCCTATGGCTCGTTTTGTTTCGTTTTTATCACGGTTTTCCTCCGAGCATTCAGCCTAAAACGACACTCGTTTCTTTTTATAACACAATACGCGTCCGAATGAGGAATTGATCGACGGAATGAGAATATAGATCATGCTTATTGTGTTCAAGCATTAAACGCGACTGGTTCTGAATTGTACGGCGACTGTCAGCGGTAATTCCACCAATTTACCTACAGGGAAATTCCCCTAGAACACAATGCATATTTAGTGGTTTTAATTTTATGCCAATTTAGTGGGTTTTGGTTAGTTAATTTAACTGTTAATGAAAAACGAATACTTTGTTATAAATTTATTGGTTAGTAAAATAATGTAAACATAATAATTATGGTTTCATTTTTCGGTTGCGGCAATGCAACATCGGTATGTGCTGCGGAAAATAATTAGCCTGTATGTCTAAAATGTGGAATGTAAATCATCAATTAGTTGATTGAAGTACTTTTTCCAAAATAATGTGGTTTTCGACATGTTAGGGATTATAATCAACTGAAAATTCCACTCTCTAATGATACCGAACAAAACTGTAAAGGGTTGGAACGAGGGTCCTTTCGCTGTTTATTACTAGCTTAATTCTATTCTAAGCTTTTATGTACTAGCTGTGCCCTGCTATTTCACCGGGAATATTAGGATAAAAAGTATCCTATGTTCCAAACCAGGTCATGGTCAACCCATGTGCCATGGTCAATTTCATCCAAATCCGTTCAGCTGTTTTAGCGTGAAAGCGAAACAAACAAACATATAAAAAACCGGTCAAGTGCGTGTCGGGTGTAGGGTGCACGGTCCACGCGCAGTGTAGGGTTCCGTAGTTTTTTTAACAGCCAAGTGCGGGTAGTATTCGCTGACTGATAGTTTCGTACGAGTACCATACTCTAACACAGCGACGACGACACAACTACGACACAATTACTCGACTAATACTAATAATCGACTACGATACAACTGACGCTTAGCGCCATCTATCGACATGTATCGATCTATATGTACTTATATCGGGATAAAAGTATCCTGTGTATTAATCTGGTGTATAAGCTATATTAATGTAAAGTTTTATCAAAATTATTTCAGTAGCGTTTGCGTGAAAGAGTAACGAATCCATCCATCCTCACAAATTTTCGCGTTTATAATATTAGTAGGATAATAAAACAAAATATTAGTTTAGATAACAAGCATAGGGAAATAAATTAACAATGTTTGAGAGAAAAAAAAATGTCATGCGGTCAAATGTTCACCTTTTTACATCTAGCTGACATGCCAAGTGAGTGTGAATAAAGAACTTCGTTCCACTAAAGACAACTAAAACTACCCCTAAAGTAACTTCCACCGAAAAGTCACAATAAATTAAAGCTTAAGCGAAACAAAATTGCTTAATAAACTTCGACCCGCATACCAACTTAGTTCCATAGATCACCATTTGTAAAGCTACAGGAGACCTAGAAAAATACGAAGAACAAGAATTAATTGCCTAGAATCTGGACTGAATCTCGGTCAGAATTAGATTAAGGGAGGTTGTTAACTTGTTACTGAGACAAACGACGTTAATTTGTAAGAATAATTAAATGTTTGTTTTTCGATCCCCTTTTTTTGCGAGGGTTTCTTTGGGGTCTAGAAATTAGGGACGCTTTTCTTTAAAGGTTTCGATGTGATTGAGATGAGAAACTATTAGTTCCGTATTTAGTTTTGTAGCCGGGCTCTTCTTACTTGTCTTGTAACTTTACTAATAGCGCTGTGGTGTGTGCAAAAAAATCGATTAACCCTGTCTAATAATAAGGGCCTGATTCAGAAGGCAGTACTCCTCGATACGGCTCGCGTTGTAAGGAGGTTCCTGTCTCTGGAGCCCTAACCACCGGTAGCTTGGACCCTGCTCCCGATACCGGTGGATCACTTTTTTTAATATTAATTATAAATGTTTTTTTTTATTTTTTATACTAATATTTAAAAATGTAATGAAATAAAACAACTAAATAAATAAACGAAATAACAATAGAAACAAAAAAACGAAAACCCAAAAATAAAAATTAAATTAAAAATCGAATAAAAAAATGGAATGTATGGTGGATGGAATTATTAAAAATCGATTAACCCTGTTCTCTTCGATAAGAAACAAAATAATCCATAAGAAATAGCAGTACCATTGTACTCAATACAAATAATTATCCCGTATCTATATCCATTTTACTACGTCTACATTTTTTATTAGCCTTTAATGTCTGAGGCCTTTGCCTAGCAGTGGTGCTGGGCAAAGGCCTCCCTACTCTCCTTCCACCTCTCTCTGTCCACAGCTGCCCGGGATCAATCTTTATTAAATGAGTCCAGCTCATCCCGCCATTTCTGTCTGGGCCTGCCGCGATGTCGTGTGGGTCCCACTGGGTGATAAGTTTGGCCCATTGAACGTCTGGCATGTGTCCAGCCCAATTCCATTGAAGCGTGGCAGCTTTCCGAGTGACATCAGTTATTTTAGTGATAAAAAAAAAATAAAAAAAATAAAAAGTTTTTATTGTTTCTCACACAATTGTTCTACAGCACAAAATTGAGGCAACCCCAGTAAGTTATAAGGATACTTGTGATGGGGTTACCTCGCAACTTCCCATGGGTAATAATTTATACTGTTGAGACATAATTAAAAGGAAATGAAAAATAAAATAAACAAATTTAGAATTCTAGGATGATTACAAAATTGCTGTAGCAAGTTCAGGTATGTGTAGGGTTTGTGGGTGTGTGTGGGGTGTGAGTGTATGTGTGTGTGTATGTGTGTGTGTGTGAGGGTGTGTGTGTGTGTATGTTTGTTGTGTGTGTGTGGGAGATAGGTGTGAGTGGTGTATGGGTGTGAGTACATGTATGTGTTAATGATTGATCTGGTGATGTATGTTAAGATTGGGTGCAGGTAAACTTTAACATATTCTGGTTAATAGTAGTTCAATTTCATCGTATTTTTGTGATTTTAACCATTCCGATAGGGTATTTTTGCATTCATACCGCAACATGGGGTAAATATTCAATATGTGGTTCAACTTATTATAAATATAGGTAGATTGAGTGATGGAACGGATTGTTGTGTTCTTAACCCGGTCCACAAAATAATTAAATAAATAATTTAACAAGTTTAATTAAAAACAACCTAATATATTGTATACCAAAATCTTCCTGAATGTATCTAAATCCCGTATCTGAAAAAAAAATCAAAACATATTCATAAGTTTTTGAGAAAATCGCGAACATGCGGGTTGTATAAAGAAACTTCTTTTTTTGAAGTGTTCTAAAGATTGAAGTCAAATGATCAATAATCAATCAGCATTAAATAAAACTAAGCTTCAAGCATTAGCGAACGACATCGAATCGAGATCGAATCGAAAAGAATCGAGACGAATCTAGTCAAGAATATTGTTTTTATCAAAGTGCAGGGTATGTGGAAATAAACTTTATCATACCTACCTTTACACAATATAAAATGATTAAAACATACATTAACATGTTTAACCGACTTCAAAAAATGAGGAGGTTCTCAATTCGGATGTTTTCATTTTTTTTTTGCCCTGATGCCCATGCCACGCTGTGTATTACGAGTATCACCTGTCTATTACTTCTTTTCGGTTAATACAATGTCAAAAAGAGAAATAAAATCCTTTTAGTGCTACTATGACAGCACAATGAGTTTCATTTGATGAAAATATCTCGTCTGTACTTGTATTAGTGGGATCAGTTGACCGATTCAAAACATTCATTAGGTCAACTCATCCCGCGGGATAAGTTCGAGCGGCCTCAGTTGACTAAAGAGCCTAGCCTGAAATAAAAACGCAATGCGGGCTATTGTTTTTTGTGAGAATTCTGGAATTGGTTCGCCATATTCCTGCCGTTTTCGAGTAAAAAGCAGATTATGTAGGTAAATGAACAACAATATGCACCGGTAATACCTCGCCGCTTTATGCAAGTCAGATGGCACTCATTCTGCGTTATACCATAAGCTGTGTTGTATTATAAATGAGGGCTTTTCGAGTGGCGGATGGATCCAGAATAAAATAGGGGAAGAAAATATGGTCGAACGTCATTTTTTGTCCTTTCAGTGTCCCTATTTTCTAAATTCAAGCCACATGACTTTTTTATTTTTTATTTATCCTTCATGGTCCTACTTATCAAAGGCCTCCCCCAAATCCTTCCAGGCATCCTTTTCTAGCGCCACCTCGATCCAACCCTTGCGGTACTCGTCTAGGTCATCTCCACCTCTTCTTAGGCTGGCCTCGGCGGCGCCATGACTTACTTGACCATTATAATTAGTAGTATTTTGTGATGAAATATAAATGGAACTTCTGGTAAAGAAAGCAGTTTAACCTAAAAATACTTCCCGTGTTTAAAAAGCTAGCTTTATCAATGTACTTGCCTAATTAGTTAAATGCTACCCAACAAGAAAATATTTGAATTATTTGTGAACACAATATCAAAACACATCGAGTAATTTTAAAGAGTTACCCAAATATAAAGACCGGTACATAAGTTGGTACTTTATGAATAGACATAGACGTTAGGTACCAAGGTGATAGCAGATAGCGATAAGGCCGCCCATTGTATGTTTATAAGGTTCTGTACCTCGAAAGGAAATAACGGAACCCCTATAGGATCACTTTGCCGTCCGTCCGTCTGTCTGTCTGTCAAGACCCATTTTTTCAGGAACGCGTGGAGGTATCAAGCTGGAATTTATATCAAATACTCAGGTCTACTGACCCTTGGAGCTGTGAAATCAAACTTCTAAGCCAACGCAATCAAAAGATACAACCGTTTATGCCGCAAATTTCCGCAAATTTTCGACACTCGTAAGGGAATCAAAACCTACAGGGTACTTCCCGTGAACTCAGAATCTTGAAATTTGGCACAAAGCAACGTCTTATAGCACAGATAAAGGAAAAATTGCGAAAACCGTAAATTTTTAGTTACATCATATATTAAAAATATTTTTAATAATTTTAAATTGTACGGAACTCTCGGTGCGCGACTCCGACTCGCACTTGGCGGTTTTTTTTTGTTATGGTGCGTATGTCTGGTGTACAATAAAGTATGTAATATATAAATAAATAGGTAAATAAAACCTGGTCATCACTACTGGAGCAGCAGTAGCTCAGTGGTATCAGTCCCTACTTACGAGTTCTAGGTCGTGAGTTCGAACCCAGGAAGGCCCTTTACTTTGTGTATTTCATTTCATCACCACTGCTCTCAGAACGGTGTAAGAAAACATCATGATTAAACCGGCATGTCTTAGAACCAAAAATTCGAAGACATGTGATATATTGTAACATCCACCAACCCGCACTTGGCCCGCGTGGTGGAATTCGGCCCACTCCCTCTCACAGAGAGGAGGCCAGTGTCCCGGCAGTGGGAACATTATAAGCTGATTATGCATAAATATTGTATAGAGAGGACCAAAATCAATAAATTTATACACCACATTTATGTTTGTTCAACAGTTGGCGAGGTCCAATCAAAGCCAGGTGGTGCTAACCAGGGTCAGTTTCGGTCTGTCCGGTAACTTCAGCTGCGAGGTGACGGCAGACGCGCCTTCGTTCGCCACGTCTATCGTGTCGAACACTATGGAGGTTGTTGGTGAGTAGACATTTTTTTATTTGATTTTATAGGACCAATGACCCTTGTCTACGATGCTACTCAAAATTGACTGAACTCGTTAGTATTTATTTTTTTCGTTAGCCTGTACTATCCTCAATCCCACTGTCTCCTCCAAATCAAAGTCAAAGTCAAAGTCAAAGTATTTTATTTGTTTAACATAGGTAATATGGTACATGGTATAAAAAAAATTGCGTTGTATCACTATGTTTTGCCTTGCAAGGCGTACAAATTAGGCGTAAAAAACTACAAACTAAATAAAATTGTTTCAAACAAGTAACATAGTAAACAAGGTAGAATAACAAATCCTTCCAGTAACTCTTTTTCCGCGCTTCCTCGAAGCTGGGGGTCTACTCCGAAGTGCAAAGTGCGAATGTTCGGATCGGACCGACACATGGCCGAACCGAATATTATTGAAAAACGCGAAAAAAGTTCGGATCGGATCAGTTGGGTCGGGACCACAGTCAATATTCGAAAGAGTGTAGGATCGGAACCGACCGAACCAAATAGCAACTTCGTAGCAGGAAACGGCTGAACATTCGGCCGATACTACTGCGGAGTAGACCCCCAGCCCTTGCGGTACGCGTTCAGATCATCGCGTTATCTCTTTCTGGGCCGGCCTCGGCGGCGCCGTCCGTCTTCAATTAAAGTTATAAAATAATTATCTGGTGACTCGTCCTGCACCCTAATTGCGTAACACACTATCAATCACAATCTGAATCATTTTGAAGGATATTGCTAATCCATTGCTTCATATGCTCGAAAAATGTGTCTGCTCAACAACGTAAATAACGCTATTGCTACAGACTGTTAGTATTTTACGTAATTACCCCGAAGGACGCTACTTAATAACGTGTTAATAACTAGTTTCTGTTTGGTTCCGTCATGTGTCATGTACATGACCGCCATTGAAATACAAGTACATTCTGGCTACTTATTGGTTATTTGAGTTCCTAACTGACCTTTGAGTAACGTCGTGGACGAAGGGTCTCAGTCCCAACAGCAGCTATACCTGAATAAAAATTTCCACAAGTTACTTTTAGCAATACAAGTAAAATTTGTTCAATGTTAGCAATACAACTAAAATTTCATTTTAGCAGACATAATCCAATGAATTGGGTGCAAAAGGCGACGAACAGGGTGTCATAGCGCAGCTTGGATGGGGCTTAGGTTCAACTGTGAACTGCGATAGGCTGAGCAACATAGTTTTGTTGAGTTTACTTCGATCAACCCGTATGGCTGTTATTACTAAGCCACAATCGGTTAAAATAGTAAGTTTCAATGATGTTTCATGTTTCTGTTCCGTACAGCCCTCCCGCCATCGTTGCCGACGATACAAACCAGTCAACACTACTACATCCCGGGCGACGTTCTGCGAGCCAACTGTTCTTCAGGACCCAGTCGCCCGCCGTCCGATCTAGCATTCTTCATCAATGATATGCCTGTAAGTATAACTACCCTCTTTTTATGTAAAAACTACTTACTAGAAAAACGGTTCGACTTGATGCCATCTACAATTCCTTTTTCATAAACTTTGTACGGTTTATATTCGCTCGCTTTTCAGCGCCATGAGCCACGAAGTTCGCTCAGATTTGTTATGGAATATAAAGGCCCTGTCAATTTCAACTTGTCACCAACGAAGTGCGTTTGACTGTAGATAAGTTTAAAGTGTCCTTCATTTGACATTGGCATAATTTCGCTTATTTTGGGTTCACACCACTTTAGCAGAGTTAGGATTCAATTAATTCAGAATATTTATTACAAGCAAGGGACTTCTAAGGCCCTTTGTACACACACGTTTTTCTTGCCGAGAAAAACTACGGCATAAACGCCGTGTCTAGGCGAGGTCGTCAGTCTCAATGGAAGCTTGTTACAGACAAGTTTTTTTCTACGCCGTGTGTAGTCACGGTCGTCAGTGTTGTAGGGGTCACTATGGAAGCTTGTTGACAGACACGTTTTTTCTACAGCGCAGTTTCTACACCGTGTGTAGGCACGGTCGTCAGTGTTGTATGGATCACTATGGAAGCTTGTTGACAGACACGTTTATCCTACGGCGGGGTTTATACGCCGTACTGTGTGGAATAATTGATTTTTTACCCTTTGTACACGGTAAAAAATCAATTCGTTCATTCAAGAGACTTTCAACATTTTTTTTTCTGTTAAGCTCTATTGTCCCACTGCTGGGCAAAGGCCTCCCCCAACATTAACTTCTTACTAGAATTTCAACTTATCTCCCACCAAATTTTATTGACAATCCATTTTAATCTAGGAATCGAACCGTTTGTTGGCCAGGATTTATTTGCCAGGAATAACCCTTTTCAATCCTAAATTTGCATAGGATTGCGTTTGAACCTGGCAATATAGGCGAAAGGATGAGTAAATATTGTCTGAGAATCGGGTACGTGAGTGTGAAAATAATAGAAGGATATTGCTATGACCTTGAACTGCTGGAAATAGCTGAGGACGTGAGCACCAGTGATATATAGTGAAGTGAGTTTTCCTTAAACAATTTTATTTCTGTCGGTCAGTGAAAAGTTTCTATGGTGTCCAGACAAAAGCTGGCTTAGGTAGATTTGATTATTTATTTGGATACTACTTAGCGTGTCGATTGCAATTTATATACAGTCAAATTTTTTTTTTTTTGTTGCGCATTGGAAATCCTCATGTACTTCCTCCATCATGGGGGTGACAGAGGGGTATGCCGGACGGTTACCAGCTAAAACTACCCGGAGTTCCACCTCTGCCTATGGCCGGGGGTGCGGGATTCGCATAGACAATCACCGCTCCCCCGATCGACGCCTGAGACCTCTAGTCTAGCCCGCAGGCCACCTCTCATGGAGGTCGCAGATCGTATAGCACCCTTCTCGGGCGCCCGGTGCGTCTCCTGCGGGAGGGGAGAGAGGATGCGGCTTCTCTCTCCCGCATATACAGTCAGCCTAGAATTTGGCTACGAGCTTGGCATCTTTAGTGTACAGATAAGAGGACACGCTGGACACGATATTAAGAGCCCCATTATTTGTGGGACAGTACCACATTTACACTCTAGGGCAGAGTCATCCGTGAATCTCCACCTGGGCAGGTTGTCTTTACTTCGGCCTACCTGAGTCCGAAGTCTATTTAAATACTTCTGGGTGAGCCAAGGCAACTTGTATCCAGGTGCGAGATTTTTAGGACTATATGATATTATAATATATAGAACAGTATTTTTATTACTGAACTTACCTTCAATGTAACAAGTATGCTTCTGTTTTTGCTTTACTTCTAAGAACAAATTGTGCGAGTATAATTATTTCTAGATAATTAATTATTGCTGGAAGCCATCCTGATCTGAAGATATTTATTAGCTTATATAGCTTAAGTATAAAAGCTAACAATGTGATATTAAATAGTTTTTTTTCTGATTCAAAAATGTATCTGTATTAAAATACAGTCAGGGAAATTAATTGTTAAGCCAATTGAAATACTATGTCAATTTCCCGTGTTATAGCCAATTTTTACAACTGGCAAAGACTTTCAATTTTTTACTTTGTAGTTTGAATATACGGACAATGTAAGTTAGTAAAAAAAATCCAAAAATAAAATCTGAAGCTACTTATAGTCACTTTTAACTCGTATGTTTGAGTTCGTTCTTTAAATTATTATTTTGTTTTTTTTTTAAAACGTTGCCCCACACTAGTAATTTCTCCTGAATCGTGGGTGCGTTTACAGACATTTAAACTCACATACACAAACAGGCAGACCCGGAACAACAATGTAGGTCATACAAATATTTAAAATAATAATAATAGTTAGTTAAGTGTAGTAGTAGTAGTAGTGTGGTAGTGGTAATAGTTAGTTAGTTTAATATTATTAAATTATATTTTAAATTTTATTTGAATATTTCTGCTGCGCTGCGTGTCGCGGGTTCGATTATTGAACCCACGACACGCAGCGCAGCAGTCAATCGCTTAACCACTACGCCAACCGTGCCGACTGCCGGCACGCGTCAACAACAGAGGCAATTGCAGCCAACCACACGCGTCAGCGGCAGCCGTCAACAACGTGCCGCTTGTGTATTTAAGCACTGCAGTTGCCAATTCCGTTGACGTAGGTCCCTCGTGTGTAAGCACAAGCAACTTAGCGTATTGTAATCCAATGCTGGACATAGGCCTCTCCTAGGCTGCGCCACAACACCTCCTCCTTCCGCATCCAGTCTGTCCCAGCCACCTTCTTGAGGTCGTCCGTCCATCTAGCTTGGGGGCGTCCGACACTACGCTAGCCAATACGCGGTCTTCACTTCAAAAATAAAAATCCAATTCATAAATGAAAATAAGACTAAGTGCGTACACTTAGTTTTATTTTCGATGACCAAGAAATGTTTCTCTATTGTTGAGTTTATCGTCGTGGAATTCATTTTATCCAGAAACAAATAACGGTACCTGTTTCCCATGGTCGTCACTCATTAATTTATTGTTGCCAAGCAACAGAAAAGGTTTTGATCCAAACCCTTTGATATTCTTGATAATTAATGAGATTCTCCCATCTTTTTAATCCAAGGTAAACCTTTGGTCCGACGGCGTAAGATTATTATTACATTCTGGAAACATGAAAGGTTGGAATTTTGTAACAGTAACACAGATAAAATATCGCCATTACTTATTGTATCTAGAAAGAAAGAGAGAAAAAAACGGTAAACATAACACAGGGAACGAATACAAACATAAAAAATAACACGTTGGTGGGAAATATGCGTCACAATCACGCAAAACGGCCATTGCTCAGCATAATGCTACGACTCTACGCGAGACAAAACCTCAGCGCTGGTTTTCTGCAACAGCGACGGTTGATGTGATGACGTCAAAACTGCGTTCTCAAAATTCCATTGACCTAATACAGCTAGGTTACAAACATATTGTAAACTGATTCCAGTTATCCTGCCTTATGCTCTGTTTAATAGATCGAATCCGGAAATTTGCGGCTGAAGCCAAGACTGAACGGCGAAGCTACCACAAATGCTTTATCCTAAACATTCCATGCAATATCCAGTATCGTATTTATGGCTTCGCAGAAACGCAATTTATTGCGATAAACAACTCCAAAGCCAAGTATAATATCTGCATGTTTAATGAAAGACGTTTTGAGGGTACAGTCAGGATCTACTTGGCATTGTTTGTGGAAAGATGGATTCTAAAGCTAAAAAGGAAATAGTACCATTCTAAGGAATCGGGAACAATTTTTCCATCTATTAGTTCTTTTAAACTACTCTATAGATTTTGACGTGGTTTTCACAATCATTTTTAACTTTGATTCCGTAAGATTTATTGTGTGTAAATAGGTAAAGCAGAGAACCGTGGTGGCCCAGTGGTAATGGCCTCGACTTCCAAGTTGTAGATCGAGGGTTCAAACCCAGACAAGTGCTTTACTTTGTGTAAATAATTTCATCACCACTGCTATCAAAACGGTGAAGGAAAACATCGTGAGCAAACCGGCAGGTCGAAAATTTGAAGACATGTGACATAAACCAACCCGCACTGGGCCCGCATAGTAGATTATAGCCCACTCCCTCTCGAAAAGAGGAGGCCTGAGTCCCAGCAGTGGGAACTTTATAGGCTGATTATGCTATAGCACAGAAAACTCGATGCTTTAATAACATGTCACCACATCAATAGATTTTACCCGCGTAAAGTAGCAGAGTTGCTAACTTCATATCTTCTTTGAAATATTTTTAACGATGAATTTCTTTATTTTTACATCCGTCACCTCACTGACGTCACGTCACTCACACCGGATGTTGGTTATCAACTGGACCTATCCAGTTCATAACCAACATCCGGCGCTAATTGTTTGGCATTTTTACTAAACTGGACCTTTTTGGTGCAGCCGTGAGGCACACTTTCCTGCTAATTTCCTACATCGGACTTTTCACTCTTTTTATTTGATTCTTATTTGTTTTTATTTTAGTTGTATCTATATGCCTGTATCCTGTATCCTGTGTGTATCTGTGTGCATTTTAGGGCTGATTTTTCAATACTCAGATAACTTTTAACTGATGAATAAATATGGCTGTTTGCTGCCTTTTTTGTATAAGCAATATATAAGCTGTTATATTTATTCTGAGCTTAAAAGTAATCTGACTGATGAAAAATTAGCCTTTTCTCTGTGCTTAATAAATATATTTTCATTCTTACTAGTACAGGCTTATAGAATACTTGGTTCACGTAGTAAACCTAATTGTTGGTGGACTAAGTACCAAGGTACTTTAGAGAAACTTGTTACTGTACTGACAATCTGGCAGCCCATCGTCTAGCTCACAAATCCGTTTACAAAATCCGCTCCTACTTCCACATCTCGGCGTCCTCCAAGAGTTTTAACTTAAAATAACTTCGCAAAAGCTACAGTTGTTCTCAAATTCTATAGTGGCAAGTTTTAATGCCTTCACAGTTTCACATTTCGTGGATCCTACCGCGAATGCTTTTGAGATTTCAGTATCTGGGACGCAGTCTGATGCTATTGTTCCGCGGATGCTGAACCAACTATTTTAGTGACGAGATTATGATTTTAATGGGAGATTTTAAACAGTTAGCTCCAGTTTCCTTAATTAATTTTGATCATGTGATTTTCTGGTTTCGAATATTTTAATAAATCCTGGGGCTGATGATATTCCCTGCAAAGAAAATAATAATGATCCAGGAAAATATGCTGCTCATGGTATCATACCACTGGTATTGAATTAATAATCATCACGGATACAAATATTCACCAGGATACATTTTTTATGCAATTTTGCAATGAAAACCATACCATAATAATATTTGCAAAGAGCCAACCGAAATACAATTTTTGCTGAAAGTAACTTAATTATCATATAATTAAATATTAAAACTGCTCACCACTGCTCATTATGGCGCTGAATAAAATTTGTTTAAACAAAATATTTGCTTAGTACCGGTTGTATGAATTTGCACATATATGGAAACATAGCGCGTGGCTGTTTACTGATCGGGCGCGCAATTTAATTCTGAGGATTCAAAAATTATATTAATAATTGCCCGCGGCTTCGCTCGCGTTAAGAAGTATAGTTTGACAAAGTTTCATACAAACTTTCATCCCCTATTTTATCCCCTTGGGGGTAGAATTGATCAAAATCCTCTCTTAGCGGATGCCTAAGTCAAAACATCTCCCTTCATGCCATATTTCAGCCCGATCCGTCCAGTGGTTTGGGCTGTGCGTTGATACATCACTATATCAGTCAGTCAGTCACCTTTGAGTTATATATATTTAGAAGAAGAAGATATTATATTATTATATTCTGCGATCGGAATTAAAATTGGTTATTTTGTGGTATTCCAGAAGAAATAGAAGGTGAAAAACAAAATATAACCGTCGAAAAAGTACAAAGATTTTAAGATTACATTTAAAAAAATATTTATTGGCATAAAAAATGTGTACAAACAAAATGAAGCCCTGAATCCTGCGCTAGGTAACAACACCTGTGTTACAGGAGCCAGGCCAGTGTCTTCTCCCAATCAGTAGGTTCTGGATTTTATGCGATATATACATCGTTTGTATTTACAACAAACAAAATAATAGTTAAAATAGCAAAATAGTGACACGCGACACTAACAGCATGAAAACGGCCAGACAATTGGGTAATAGGGTGAAACGGTCAGACTTGTCCTAATTTGCCACAACGAAATGATAAATCTACGCAGCAAAAACAAACATTTTTTTTTTGCTGTAATATCTACTTCTCTACCACTAGGTAGACAAAAATTACAACATATCAATACATATAATGAAAAGTTAACTAAACATATTTTGTATCAAACAAAAAAAAGAGTGGTCAGTTTAACTATCTAAATAAAAATTCACCCAAAGACTCGGCTTTTTATAACATTGTCCACCACATATTTTAAATTTTCATCGCAGAACGGTTATAACTTAGTTCATTTCCATAATATAAATCATCCCTGTATGATAATGTGACGTCAAAAACCAGTCACGTTTTTTAAACCCTCTTCTTCATAATACAAACATCAAATCAAAAGTTTTAGCCGTTAATAAAAGTACTCTTATCACGGGCCCGGACAAAACAAACTCTCGTGTGAACAACCCTTTAACAGTCGCTTGAATCCGTTGCGGTGCGAACACAACAACTGTTGACTCATTGTTTGTTGTGTTGATATTTGCAATTTTCCTACGTTAAGCAGCTTCGTATGGCACGAGGACTATTCAGATTTAATCACATCTGCATTGGCCGCTATTATTCAAATTTTAACTTTATATGAATATGTATAAAGTGCGAATTTGTTTGTTCGACTCGTGTACTTACGTTTTGATAAGCTGATTTGTTAAATTTGTGAAAGTTGCGCAGTGAAATTTTCGCGTTGTATCATTTTCGTAATGTTACTCATGTATGGAGTTGACGTAGTCTCGATAAAGTCACAAAGCTTATCGACGTTGTAACGAAGCGGGGCACTGGCGCACGAGAAACTTCGCTGAATTATTTGGTGTATTCAAAAGTATCTTCTCGAATCGATACTGATTGAAGTACCTTGTGTTGTTGCTGAGATTTTTATGAAGGAAGTTTGTTAAGAATTTTTCTCGGAATATAAATTGGCCCATTTCACATTAACTCTTACAAATGCCAGGAAGTTCTTCATCTTTGTTACAATTTCCCGTATACCTCTCATAGAAATAATTATCATATTCACCCTAGTTTTCTCTCCACCAGGTGACACCAGGTACCCACCAGGTCCACCCAGCGCCCGAGGGTCTGTTCCGTTCGGAGCTTTACGTCCAAATCCAGCTGTGGCCCGCCCACTATGAGCGAGGAGCCCCCATACTGCGCTGCCAGGCCAAGATCGGAGACCTCTACAGAGATGATGCAGCTGTAGCACTGTATTCAGGGAATAGCGACCCTAAAATTGAGAGAGGTGAGTTGAAATTTGAATAACTTAAAACTATTGAAAAGCTGTAAGACCAGGATGAGACATTTAAATCGAATAAACGTTGAGCTTGTGCTGTGTAAAGTGAGACCTGATTCAGATAAATTCAAATCAGAGAGAAAGTGGGTGAAAGTTCTTTGAAACGCACTGAAAATAACAAGATAAAAACTGCTGTGTTGATGATAAAGTTAATCTCTAAAACGAATAGTATGTGTTAATAATAAGATGACATTAATAGAACACAAAGATAGGTACAGTGTACCCTCCTCAAAAGTTCTCCTAAATAGAAGGAATATTAAAAGAAGAAGAAGAAGGATTATTAAGAATATTAAAAAAGAAGTATATAAAAAAAGTATTGATTATTTTTTTATGATAAATGATAAATGATAAATGATTTTATTTTGTAAGTAGGTTTGTACAAACACTTTTACACGTCAATCATATTTTAAAACTAGATGAGGTCGGCGTTTCCTATCTGACTACTCTGAGAAGAAAGGCCGAAACAAACTCAGAGGTCACAGTCTCTTTTAAAGTCCAGACATAATCTTGGTCAGATCATATGAAGACCATGCAGGTCGATGTCTGAGATGGTCTTTTGAGGAAAGAACCACACAGATTGAGAGGACCTGTCCAGTCAGTGCACGCATTTGTCAGAAATCAGTGCAGCTCAACTCAAAACTTAAGGAGCTCGACGATTCGACGAACAATACCAAAGAAAGGACATTTGGGTAGGCCGCATTAATTACTCAAACTGCCAGACCATGACAAAACTAAGAGAACAGAGAGAAAAATAAAATATAATAAAAATAAAGTGACCCACATAGTATTCACATTCACAATAATTAAAATAATAGAATACTTTACAAAGTAAGCAAATGTCACAGTACTTATATATAGAATTCATTGATGTCAAAGTGTATATAAAAAAGAAAAACAACAACAAAACAGAAAAATAAGAACACTACATAGGTAAAAAATTGGAAGCATCTCAATCCCAAGCCTTTTTGTCCTCGATATAATCCTTAACGGTATAAAAGGCTTTCTGGCACAACTTACGTTTAATGAATGATTTGAATTTATTAAGGCTTAGATCTTGAACGGGGCTTGGAACTTTATTGTAAAAGCGTATACATTGGCATCTGAACGAGCCACCTATTTTCTTGAGCCTTGTTATAGGTACAACAAATTTGTGTTTGTTCCTAGTATTTATATCATGGATATCACTGTATTTTTTAAACAATTTTATGTTTCTATGGGCATATAAAAGATTTTCATAAATATATTGAGAAGGCACAGTCATAACATTAATCTCTTTAAATTTGTCTCTGAGCGAGTGTCTCGGACTTAATTTATAAATTGATCGAACAGCTCGCTTCTGCAAAACAAAGATAGTCTGAATATCGGCGGCATTTCCCCACAATAGAATACCGTACGACATTACACTATGAAAATAGCTAAAGTACACTAAGCGGGCTGTCTCTATATCAGTTAAATTACGAATTTTTCTAACAGCGTATGCTGCGGAACTTAGCTTTTTTGACAATTTATCTATATGTGGACCCCACTGAAGCTTAGCATTCAAAGTTATGCCCAAGAATACTGTGCTGTCTTCAGGATTCAATTCTTCGCCCTTTATCAACACATTCGTTTTCACCTGCCTAACGTGAGGTAGCGTAAACTTAATGCATTTAGTTTTTTTCTCGTTTAAAAGTAAATTATTAACATTGAACCAGTGGACTACTTTAGAGATCGCGCTATTTACATCGTCAGTAACCAGCTGCTGACGTTTAAGTTTAAATAAAAGTGAAGTGTCATCGGCAAACAACACTATATCATGATTATCCTTTATGAGGTACGGCAAGTCATTTATATAAATAAGAAACAAGAAAGGACCAAGAATTGAGCCCTGTGGGACTCCCATTGTTACTATAGATCCGGGAGATCTTTTTCCATTAACGACAACGCTCTGAATCCTGTTACTCAAGTATGAAGTAAGAAGATTCAGAGCATTGTTCCGAATTCCGTAGTGGCGGAGTTTCCTGATTAACGTTTCGTGAAGAACGCAATCGAATGCCTTGGACAAATCACAAAAGATGCCCAAGGCATCGCATTTATCTTCCCATGCATTATAAATATGTCCTAAAAGTTCAACACCGGCATCAGTAGTTGAACGACCCCTTGTAAAACCGAACTGTTTGCCATGTAATAATTTGTGTTTATTAAAAAAATCTTTGCATTTGTTCTAAAATTAATTTCTCAAAAATTTTACTAAAGGTAGGTAGTACAGAAATAGGTCTATAATTTGTGGGGTCTGATGTACTACCCGATTTAAACAAAGGTATTATTTTACTATTTTTCATGAGATCAGGAAACTCCCCACTGTCTATACAACTATTAAAGATAACAGCTAGAGCAGGTGCCACAATGTCAATAATAGACTTAGCAACTTCTACAGAATTACCCCACAAATCTGCAGTCTTTTTAACATTTAAAGTGTGAAAGGTTTTAATTATATCTCTACAGGTAATATGTTCAAAATGAAATTCCGAATCGCAACCATTAACATTTTCCTTAAGCAAAGACTCAGCAACAGAAGGTGATGAGTTTAGGGATTTAGTAGTTGAAACGGGAATATCCGAAAAGAAATTTTCAAATGCCTTGGCGACTTGTGAGTCAGATTTTATTATGTTGTCATTAATAGACAGGCTGTAGTCAGTATCTCGATTGCTAGATCTCCCCGCTTCACTATTAATAATAGTCCAGGTCGTTTTAATTACATTACTGCTGTTTTTAATCTTTGAACCCAAATAACGTGACTTGGCCATATAACAAACTTTTTTAAATAATTTTGAATAATTTCTAACATACAAATTAAATTCATCAGTGTTAACATAAGACCTTTCATTGTACAGTTCATAAAGCCGTGTTCTACTTTTATGAATACCAATGGTAGCCCAATCACTGAAAGATGCGTTACTATTAACCGAGATAGTCTTGGGTATGAAGGTGGAATCAAATTGTTTACAGTATATATTAAAAAAAATATCATAAAGATTATTAGGATCAGCATGAGTTGACAAAACTGGTAATTTATCAATGATAATTCATTGGTAGTTGAATTAGTCAATAAAAACGTTGTAATGTACAGTTCAAACATTTAGAACTAAAATTTTAAATCATAGTGTAACGTAATGTAACTTTTGAAGGCCACTGTAAGTACCTACAATAAAATAATTAACAAAAACGTTCATTTTCTCAAAGCAGAATCAAACGCAACCGTCTCTAGTTGAAACTTCATTAAAATAGCCAAATAAAAATACTTCAGTCACACGTATCGTATACAAATAAAACGATACGTGTGACTTAAGTAGTCCACTATTGCACGGCGTGAAATTAGCGCCCTGCAATAATACCAATTAAGTCACACGTAACGTACACTATTTTTTAGCTCGTGTGACCTAAACGCGTAATTAAGTCACGATTTTCTATGTAATAATGGACTACTTAAGTCACAGATAAGCGTGACTTAAATGCGGGCTTAGGTTACAGATAAACATTATTTTTTACAAAACCAACAACAATCATAATTAAAATGCAACTTAACTTTAAACTTTACCCACATTCAATAATATCTTGAATTTCCGCAACTAGAATGACACCTTTCAGTAGAATCTGGATTTCAGTATTCTCAAGGGTGGATTCATAATGTGAAATTATGTAAAGTATCCAACAGCTCTCAGGAAATATATTCATTACGATGTTCTGACGAAGGGCTTGTTCACTCGGTGTTCCCTTCAAGCGTAATTGCAATTTTCATGACGGCCCATAATGTTCGTGTATTATTAAATCTGTGCATTATCACATCGCATATGGAAACCTGGCTCTAAGTACTGTTGTAAAGAGTTGGAGGTAGGTACCTACTTGGTAATAACTTGAGAATGTTTTGACGATGTGGTTGAAAACAGACGCGTTGGTTCCTTTGTTCTAGAGTCTGATTGCTTTCTTCAATGGACTTGAATTGAAGTAGGTGTTCTTTACCTTCGTTTGATTTTTCTCTGTTATGGTCAACAGCTTCAAGAGCAGCTAGACAAATGACATTGTATCACCAATAACGATGATGGAAAAGACAAAAACAATATTTATTTGATAGAAGCTACTAAAAAGCTTAAGTCAATACTGTTGAAAGTCTTTGTAGAAATACGAAACACTTTGAAAGCTATTGTGTGCTTTTATAATGTCTAACGTGACAATATTATCGTGGACATCCACGGCATGGACGAAAATCTATAGAAATACACGTGGTATACGTGCACGTTATAACATTGTTGTGGAAGGAAATTTAAAAGCATCTTCATATTATATTTCCATACATTTTACTTCCCCGTGTTATCGTGATGCAGTGGACGTTCACGATAATATCACAGCATTAGAAATTATAAAAGTGCACATTGCCACTCCTCTGGGCCCTCTTTTGTTTCATAACTTGTACTAGTGTCAGTGTTTATTGGTTCTAAGTCGTCCTTCACTTTATCATTATAATGTACAACTAGCAATTAGGTTAACTTCGCCTTTGATCACAATTCCGTATCACTCATTACAAACATTAACGTGTTCACTAACTAACTCAACTACAATCACTCCGTCAAATGTATTATTATTGCAATTCGTCGTCAGCAAAGCGTAATTCGCTGATTGTATAAACGTTTTAATTAACCTATCACCTTCCATATTGGAATCGATTATGTCGTCAAACGCACCAACGGTCCATCATTATCGACACATAACTATTTATAGTTAACATAAGGTCGGCTGGCGTAAAAGGCCGAATCATGTAGCTTATTGGAAATTGTATGTGGTTCACATAATTTGGTTTCAAGGGCCAAATAATTACTTGTAACATTATTTATAGGAATTTTATATGTATAGCTGAACTCGTAATGCTTTTTTTTTCTTTATTACATTTGCACGTCATAGAACGACAAGCTCTATTTTTCTATGTGACAGTTTGATAGTTAGGCGGCCTCGTGGCTAAGTAATAACAGCCATGGGTCCATCAATCAGGTTAAGCTACGTTTGCAGCGGTTGGTCCGTGGATGGGTGACCATCTGAACTTTTGACCCTTTTCCCAACTATGTTGGGGTCGACTTCCAGTCTAATTGGATGCAGCTTAATAACAGAATTACACGAAGCGACTGCCTATCTGACCTCCACAACCCAGTTACTGGGTAATACGATACTCCTTGATAAGACTGGTTGTCAGATTTTCAGGCTTCTGATGACCCGTAACGACCGTCAAAGATCCACGTATGACAGCCGGGACCAACGACTTAACGTGCTTTTCAGAGGTACGGAGGGGTCTTGATATGTAAACATGGTCACCCATCCACGGACCAACCGCGGAATCGTAGCTTAACCTGATCTATCAACCCCTGCGGCTGATATAACTTAGCCACAAGCCCCTCCCCTCCTCCCTTTCTTCTCCTTCTTCATCAAACGTTAATGCACGGAATAATATTCAACGAACAAATTCTGGACATTTATATCAAGTACCTACATGAAGTAAAAACAAAACAGGAAGCACCAAAAAATCCCAAACATGAAAATCCAAAAACGGCACAACAGCTAACACGCCCGCATATCTTTAATATCCGTGGAGAGGAAGCTCGCCTAATAAGATTACGAGAACCAAAGAGGGCATTGAGGGCTCAATGAGTTATTGCCTCCCGTCTCATTTGCCCAGACAATTTCCTCTGAGGGCAACAGTGAGGCGTTTGTTGGTAGATAATAAATTTATCTTCGGCACACGGCGAGCGTTTATTGCAGGAAACACGCGTACTGACGGATGGTAACGTGTGTTTATGAATTTTACAAATTCCAGGAACTGACGAGAAACTGGATATTTAATTTCTGATATTTGCAGAAGTTTGGCTTTCAATATTTCAGACTAGGTTCTGCCCGCGACTTTGTCCGTGTCAAAAATATATTTTTTCGACTGGTACGAGTAGTTCCATAGGTTAGCGAGCTCAAACAAAAAAAAAACTCTTCAGCTTTATTATCAGTATAGACTAGCTGCGCCCCGCAGTTTCACTCGCATAGGTTTCGATCCCGTGGGAATATCGGGATAAAGAGTATCCTAAGTATACATGTATCATGGTTTTATACTATTTGTGTGCCAAATTTCATCCAAATCCGTTCAGTAGTTTTTGCGTGAAAGAGTAACAAACATCCATCCATCCATACAAACTTTCACGTTTATAATATTAGTAGGATAATTATGTTACGGATTTGGCGAGGGAAGACCAGGGAAGACAATGAAATTGGGTCACTGGTCACTCACGATTTTAAATATAATTTTTGTTAACCTGAAATCATGATATTGTATGCTTTCATTGCTGAATGCTGAGAATTCACTTGTCGATTCAGTAATATAATATTAAATCAATTTAAACTTGAATGAACATTATTTGAATGAAGCATTTATTAATAAAATGCCACCAGTTATTATTTTATGCAGTATGCAATTTTACGAGCAGTAGTGGCTCAGTCGTAACGGCCGCGGCTTTGTGGATATTATTTCATCACCACTGCTCTCAAAACGGTGAAGTAAAACATTCTGAGCAAACCAGCATGTCCTAGAACCAAAAATTCGAAGACATGTGACACCAACCCGCACTGGGGCCGCTCCCTCTCACCGAGAGGAGGCGCTGTGTCCCAGCAGTGGAAACTTTACTGGCTGATTATGATGTAACTTTAGCTACGAAACATTTAACATTTAACGGTTACGGCATTTAACGGCGGTTATATACTACTTCAATGGTAGGAGCTATACAAAGTGCTAAAGAAAGAAAAGTACATACCTACCGTGCCTATTTCTCCCTACGTCGTTTCTACCTAAAACAGTAATAGCCCGAAAAGGGAAAAACGGCGGGAGGAAAACAATACGGCTCACAACTTTTCACTCACACTCAGCGTTTTCTACACCCCGTATACGTAGGTAAACCTTTAAGGCACAAATTAAATTAGTAAAGGCTTTCAAAGCCAGAAAATAGGCTTCCTCGGCTCTCGTTGCTATTCCACATACTTTGAGTACCTTCGTAACTTAGTGTTAGAGCTCATTCTAGAGAATCTGCTGGAACCAAGTGCTCTTGTGATTAAGGGGTGCTAGTACCTCCTGTAGTACTTGGGTTAGTTAAAAGGCTTACGTAAAATGAGTCTGTAACTTATATTGGTACTTACAACGTAAGTTACAGTACTACACTTAATAGAAATATGCATTTTGCTGTTATCCATTCGCAAATTACTTTTTTAATGCTTCGGCTATTTTAAAGATTCTACTTAGGCGAAATTCTTTAAAAAAATACAGCTACCTATTCATGGTGGCAGGCACGACGCGCAACCTGTTACCATGGATTCTGTAAATTATTCTGAACCTGAATTTCAACACAGGGACGTTGAAATTGTTGTTCGGTTATCCAAAAATCAACTGTTTCATAAAAAAGTGATATACATACCTATGCGGTCAAAATGTATAGAAAACCTTTTTTTTATTGATAGACGACGATAGATTTCAACGCTAGGGCGTCTAGAATCATGTTCTGAATTCATAGCCACAGTTTGCGCGGCGATATGCCTGCCACCTTGTATAGTTAAAAGGTAACGGTCTAAATATTAAAATTTCCCTTGACATGATTTACAGTTTCATAAAATTACTGAAAAATATTGGACCCAATTTTCTCCCCTATAAACGAAAACGCAAAAGTTTGGACATCATCCAATGCTACTTTCCTATACGTATAACACATTTACGGTGGCAATGTATAGGGTGGTCAGTTTTAACAGGGCACGTCTATATCGCCTGCATGGGACGGTTCCCCACAAGCAACGTCGTTAGTCTACCCAGAGAGAGGTATCGTGTTATGTTTTCCAGTTTAGGGCTGCTACTCTTTCTAAATGGTTATTGGTTGCACTACTGACATCTTCTTTATAAATGCTCGTAGTACCTTTAGACTTTAGTAACCTTTCACCAAGATGACGACTAATAGAGAAGAGGAGAAAAAGACATGCTACGCTGACCCCAAATAAATTTGGATAAGGACAGGAGAATGGTGTACTTATTAATAAATTATTCTCTGTCAGTAATTGATAATCTCTTTCAAGTGAATTATCGTCCACCGGTTTGATTGCACAGTTAATATCTTTTATATATACTATAATATAATATGTTTGGCCTATTTTCCATATGAAATTGAATCATGAGAATATTTGGGATATTTTGTGGTTGTTACTGATTTATTTGTGTCATCATCATTATATCAGCTATGACGTCCCCTTCTGTATATTGTTATATATATTTTCTGTTCTATGTCATTCCCGGTGTACTGTTTCCCTTTGTTTATTTCAAATGTACTTACAGTTTATTTTTGTTTCAGTTACATCACCGGGGTCAGCCTCCAACCTACAAGTGTGCCAATTTCTACTATTACTCCATATTATTGTTTGGGCAAACAATACTTAGGCGTTACATAAAATAAAATAAAACGTGTAAAAATTATAAAATAATTGATAAAATATAAATAGGTAGATGTATTCGATACTGTCGGATGAAATTGTGAATTTAAATGAAAAATAGTTAATTGTACCTAACGAGCTAATGATATGCCAAAGAATGTAAAGACTTAAGAATATTGTTGATTTAATACAAATTATATATATGTCAATGTTTGTTTTATTTCAAAAGACATAATGTTATACAGAAAAAACTGAAAGCCAACAAATGGGTGAGTTCTTAGAAAAAATAAAGAGGCTTCGAAGAAAACTGTATAATATTTATAGCAAGAAATAACAACGCCTCGTGTATAAAATACAAGGAAAAATAGGCAGGTATATAACGGAACACACGAAGACTTCAGATCAGTCTGAGAAGACGTCGCTTTGAAACTGAACAGTGTGGGTGACGGGAAAATAAATAGGTCTTTATCTTTAATAGGTACTGATATTACTGCAGAAGAGTAAGTGTTGTTGTGCAACTTGAAGCTCAGAATTAATACTAGAAAGTTTTGCTTTTGTTTAATGATGACATGGTTGAAGACTCAATAAAGATCTTCTCAGTAAAGTCAACCCCTGTGTATTTCTAGATTAAATATATAGTTACACCCAACATTTTAAAGCCAGTCAAGGCATTTACAGAAAAAATAAAAAAAAGAATAACATTACAGCGAACATTTCCAAACTAAAATTTCCATTGCCGGCTTTGTACGTCAATACGAAACACCAACGAAATTGAGGAGGAAGTGTAATTAAAAAGTTCATTTGCTACGGTTTCCGATGTGAAGGCTTTATTGCGCTTCGCGACAAACAAGTGCCTTTAATACATGTGTTTGATCGAATTTTTATTATGTGCCACTGCAGTGCGCTTTGGGAATAAAATCTCCTTCATTGAGAATCCCTTTGAGAATAGAAATAGATTTTTTATTAGCAGTTGAGAATCCTTTTTGCTCGTGGATGAAGTTAGAGTTAAATTCGATTGAAATACTTTATTAAGAGGATTGCCCTATCCTTTTTGATTCTCTGTGTTTATAATAAGTACTGGGGGTCTACTCCGAAACGCAAAGTGCGAATGTTCGGATCGGACCGACACATGGCTGAACCGAATATTATTGAAAAATGCAAAAAAAGTTCGGATCGGCTCAGTTGGGTCGGGACCATAGGTCAATATTCGAAAGAGTGTAGGAGTGTCGGATCGGGACCGACCGAACCAAATAGTAACTTCGTAGCAGGAAACGGCCGAATATTCGGCCGATACTACTTCGGAGACCCCCTGGATTCAAATGCGAATATTGGTAGGCCTGGAATTACGATTATTTTTTCATAGGTATGTCTATGTTCAGCAGTATACGATTTCTTGCAGCTAAAGTTAAATTATCATTATCGCCATCGTCGTCAGCCTCCAGTAGCCCAATACTGGACATAGGCCTCTCCAATCGGACGTCATTCATCTAGATTCTCGGCATCTTTCATCCAGCTGCTTCTGGCCATCCTGCGAAGATCGTCGTTACGCCAGTGTCAGGAAGTACCTACGTTGTAAGTGAAATGATAGTTTTTAAGAATTTGATTAATGGGGATAGTTGTCGAAGTTACTATGCAACACGCTGAACGAAGCTCAAATTGGAATGTTATTGCAGCATAATCTGATGCCTCGTTTTAATTGACAGCAACATGGCCCAAAACTCTATTTAGGATCTCACTAATGGTGACAAAAGGGAAAAGTTCGTAAAATGCTACGCGGATTTGGTGTCAAAGTAACTTTGTCAGCGTCCCAAAAAAGTACAAAAATAACCATTTTCGGACTCATTTATTAAAAGTAGTGCGGAAATTTTAGCCTACAGGCCCATTAGGACCTACACGATTTAATGTAGGTAAAGTCATCTCCCGAAAATTGCCGACGACCACACGAAGTTAACCGAGTGAATAATTTGGTTAGGCTTGCAGAGTTCTTCGAGTTAATCTGACGTAAGCCACAGACATAGGTTCAAGGTTTGACTTTAATGATACGTTTTTAATGTTCCAAAAATAGGGCTACACTACTGACCTCAATAAGCTTTCTTGCTTTCATAACTCTGACTGAATAAAAGGTGGTTGTGTCTCAAAAATATAGTTTCTAAGATTTCGAGTCTACGCTGACAAAATAAAATCTGAAGGAGTTTATATTTTAGGTTTCAGGCTACCAAATTGTCAACGGTAATAAATCCTACTAGTATTATAAACGTGAAAGTTTGTATAGATGGATGGATGGATGTTTGTTACTCTTTCACGCAAAAACTACTGAACGGAGATGGATGAAATTTGGCACAGATGGTTTATAAGCAGGATTAACATATAAGATACTTTTTATCCCGACATTCCTACGGAATCGAAACTTATGCGGGTGAAACCGTGGGGCGCAGCTAGTAAAATATAATTAAAATTCGCAAAAAAATATTACAGTACCCTTAGGAACGAGGAAACAATGATGAAGCACAAAAAGTACTACAATTCCAGAGCATACACAGACCTCTTTCTACAATACCAAGAAAGGTTAAGCAATTGTGTGTGGATTCAGGTATTATGTAGACATATGGAAGACGATTTATCTTTTGTTATTCACTCAGTCACATGTAGCACGTTGCCACCTTGTTTTTTATATATTCATGTAATTTGTTATGATTTTATTGTGCTTTTGTGTGTTGTGCTGCCTTTTGTGTGCAAAAAATAAATGGTATACAACATCTATATAGACACGTCACTCAAAAATAAAAAGGCAAAATTATTATTATTTATCCTAATATTTTAACGCAATATTAAGTTTGTTTGTTACGCTTTCACGCTAAAACGGCTGAACGGATTTGTATGAAATTTGGCACAAGGGTAGACCATGACCTGGGAAAGGACATAGGCTACTTTTCATCCTGGATCGCAGACAAAATCGCGGGCAACAGCTAGTTTAATATTTTGACGTCTTCATCCAATGAACATCTAAATTTAAGACAAAATATTGATGTCAGACGGTTGCGCTTACAAAGAAACAATTATACAGACAAGTCCATGAATAAATGATTGTTGAATTAATAATCAAGCCATTTTGATTTTATTATGAACTTGATTTATGAACTGAGATTTGATTATGAAAGGGTGTTATTGCTCACATGTTTATTTCTAAGAAATATGGCGCAGAAGTTTGTATCTGAATGTGTTTCTGAAGTTATTCGATTGGAAAATTTCTGATATATGCTGTTTACTTGGTTATGTACGAAATTATGTAACTTTGGTATTAACAACCCAATTGTATACCTACAGGGAAAATCAGAAATGTGTAGTCATATTTAAATATTAAATATTACCACACATATTTATTATTTGTTTTATTATTATTATATTTTTTTTATTTTGTGATTTATTTATTTGTTTTATTGTGTGGTTAGAGATCATCAAACTGAATTACTTTTTCAATGGGACTAACATCATTATCGCAAAAAATATATGAGCCGTCCCATACAAAATGTCAATAAGCCATCATTATCTGCCTAGCCTTTTCCCAACTATGTTGGGGTCGGCTTCCAGTCTAACTGGATGCAGCTGAATACCAGTAATTTACATGGAGCGACTGCCAATCTGACCCCCACAACCCAGTAACTGGGTAATACGATACCCCTTGGTAAGACTGGCACTCATACGTTCGGGCTTCCGACGACCCGTTATGACTCGGCACCCCAAAACTTCAATACGTACTCGACCTAATTTTATTCTAGCTGATAATTTTTCGCAATTACGATGACTGTAGGTCTCCTGGAGAAAATTGTTCAGGTTGATGGTCTGTACCACAGCTTTCTAATACATGCTGTATTTTTATTCAGTACATGAACATTGTTGGGAGATTTCAAATAAAAATGTGGTACATTTTAGGATGGCGTTATAAAAATTGGATTGTAGAGAAACTTCAAATGAGAATGTAGTACATAGTAGGATGGCATTATAAAAAATTGCTCGTCCTATCAAGATCGTAGCTATACTAGTTAAAATCTATCTCTGTCCTCAAACAGGACTAAAGGTGACCCACATTAACCTAGAGAATTTAATCTCTAATGCAGCGTCGTATCCCAAAACATGCTCCCCAGAAACCTACATTACGAACCCCATAAACAATAAAAAAGAGTTACCCCAGAAAAAGCCATCAGATATCCGAGTCCCCCTAATACGCCAAAGCACTCATACGAATTTCAAAACGGCTAAAACACAGTCAGTCATTAATTACGTTAAAACAGTGAACGAAGCTCGTATTGTGTTAGCTTTGCAGAGATACGCCACTCGGCACCTCAAAATCCGATATTGCAGTACGCCATTGCGAAAAAAGAGAGAAGGCTGGTTGTGTGTACAAAGTGGCGTACTTCGCTACACTGTGGCGTCACTGGTTATGAAGAATCGAGTAGCTACTATGGGGGCTATAATGATACAACGTCATATAATTATTACGTTATTGCAAGCTAACGTTTTTTCTTTGTTAGAGTTAATGTTGGTCTGGCAGTTTTGAGTACTTTATGTGGCCTACCCAAATGTCCTTTCTTTGGTATTGTTCGTCGAGTCGTTGAGCTCCTCATGTTTTGAGTTGAATTACTGACAAATGCTTGCACTAACTCGACTGGTTTTGTGGTACTTTCCACAAAAAAAAAAAAACATTTGAGACATCAATCTACATGGTTTTCAAGTAATCTGAAACAGATTATGTCTGGACTTTAAAAGAGACCTCTGAGTTTTTTTCGGCTTTTCTTCTCAGAGAAGTCATGTAGCTTATTTTTTTTAATATAATATGACGTTTAAAAGTGATTCCGATATCCTATTATAAACAATTCAATTTATTTTCATTACATCGACGCGCTTATTCTATGACTCGTTATTCGAAACAAAAAACCTGACAGAAATAATTTGACAGCTCATTTTAAATTCGCTAGAATGTTCGATTGCATCCAGATCCAGAGTTATTTTTCTGGCAGCCTGCTCTACATAAGGTCAACTTTTACAGACAACCTTTACAGTAGTTTCGAGGCATGTCAAAATATAGAAGCAGTTTTTGAACACTGAACGCTCTCTGTGAGAGGGAGCGGGCCGTAATGCAGCCCGTGGCCCCAGTGCGGGTTGGTGCTTATCTATTAGTTGTATTCAAATTAATCTTTGACCATACTGAGATCAATTACCACTATCCATAATTATCACGCAACAGTTCATTGAATCGGTCTAAACTGTTACGATTAGGTATCTCGTGTTCGGCGGTGGTCGTTTACATGCTAACACGATGCGAAGGGTTCAAGAACTTTGAATTATTCAGAGTATTCACAGCCTCTCTCGTGACAGCTTCGAACAACCAACACTCCAGCCGTACTCATCATTTTTAACCCAAAAATTGTTCAAACATAATATTTATTTTTAATAGCTTACAGAGACGGTGACGCGATTCTGAAAACACATTGTACCCTGCAAACGACCATTCTGTGGTCCAAAATGGCTCGTAAAATGGCTTTTATGAGTGGCCAGGTTTGGTGCCTCTTTGCCCATTATTCGTCGATTTTCCAAAAGGAAATTAAATTAATTGTTCCATCGTACGTGTACCGTGTACCGACACGGCGACCACAGTGGGGCAATTCTCGTAATTTTAAGAACGTTCACAGTCTGATCTCAGTCTCAATCAAGACGGCACGGTTGGCGCAGTGGTTAAGCGATTGACTGCTGCGCTGCGTGTCGCGGGTTCGATTCCCGCACGAAACAAATATTTGTATGACCTACATGTATTTGTTCCGAGTCTGGGTGTTTTTCTATCTATAATATATGTATGCATTCACAAAAAAAAAATGTATATAAGTAGTTTATCAGCCATCTTGTTACCATAACACAAGCATTAGGTTGCTTAGCTTGGGACAAATGGTGCTGTGTGAAATGTCCAGGGATATTATTATTATTTCCTTTATTTGAATTTAAACACATATAAGTTATATTTTTAAATATTAGAATATAAAAAGTATAAAAACATTTAAAAATATAAAAAATAGTAGCCCACCGGTATCGGGAACAGGGTCCAAGCTACTATTATTATTATTATTATTCTGTCAAAAATACCTCAAATTTCCCAACATTTTGACAAGTTTTTGACATTTGTTTGTTGCCGAGATGACACTGCAACTAGATTTTGAACGTTTTATATTACGAGAAGTGGCCTTCTGATGTATGGACGTAAACGAGACAAAAGGAGTATGATGTATATGTATATACATAGGATCGTAGCAGGTGGCGTTCTGTAGTTTCTGTCTACCCCCATGGGAAGAAGGTACGAGTTTATGTATGTATGTTTCAACGAAATTTTCAACAAATCGATGTTTAAAACTGATGCTATTAGAAAGGCATTTATTACTTAACTGTTTTGTTTAGATAAGAGACTAACAAGGTTTTTAGCTTTGAATCACAGTAAACGACTGCTATATCAGTCAACCAGTGAACTGCATCGCGAGTGGACCTGTTGTTTTTTCTTTATTTTATTTTTTTGTAATTTGATTCCCAAGTTTTTAAGAATTAACTATTTTAGTTTGTGTTCGAAGACTCGGTACCTCTCTTACCATCTTGTGGAGGTGCCCATAAGCGGCTGGCGCCATCATTGAAACTGTATAGCTTCGTCCCTCTCGTCCTTTGGTGAGTCGTAAGCTTGTTATAGAAACTAACAGTTCAAGAACAAACTTAAGAAATTTAGAAAAAGTCAACTGTTTGACTGGGGTTTGAACCCGCGACTCGTCGTGCACAGGGGCCGCTAACCGCGCCCGTTACCACAAGACCAGACGTTGGTGAGAGGCGCCGCGCGAAATTCTTGACCAGTATCGGCACAAAGCAAAACAAAAATCCTTTTGTTTATATTATTACTGGTCGATTGCGTATTCATAAATCATGATCCGGTCTCCTACCACATCTTCTTCCTCTCCAAATCTGACAAGTGTCACCGGAAAGGAAACGAATGTTTCACAAAGAAAGAGAAAAGAGCCGGAATCTGAAATAACAAACGCTATTTGTGACCTCACCCAAGCTATGAACAAAAGATTAGACGAGTTACGAAGCTATTTCGACTGCGCCATGTCAAAGATATCTGATGATATTACGTCCATCAAAACTGATCTGGCCACTGTTACTCAAGTTACTACTGATATAAAAAGTGAGATTAATTCTTTGAGATCTGAGCACGTAAAATTAGAGTTGCACGTAACCGCGCTAGATAGCAAACATGACGCTTTAGTGCAAGATTTTGCTTCCATGCAAGAATCGCTTCAGTTTACGTCAGGGCAGCAAGACGACTTAAAGAAACAGATCGATTTAATCAGTAAACAGTCTACGAGTACAGAAGTTCTAAATAATACAATAATAAAGTTGGAGGCGAAAATCGATACACTCGAACAACAGGCTCGACAATGCAACCTAGAGTTATGTAACATCCCCGAAAAGCGCGCTGAAAATTTGATTACGCTTATGGAGACTATTAGTGCGAAGATAAATTGTTCATTGAGCCAAAAAGACATCATTGCCATTCACCGTGTACCGCATGCACAAAAACAGAACACTAAGCCAAAAAATATTATTGTTAAGCTTAGTTCGCGTATACTAAGAGATAATCTCCTGAGTGCATTTCGACGAGCAAAGGGTTTGAAAACTGATCAAATTGCAATATCCGGAACACCACAACCTATCTACATGAATGAACACCTGACATTAAAGAATAAGCAGTTGTTTCGAGCAAGCCGTGAAGCTGCCAGCAAAAATAAATTTAAATTCGTGTGGGTCAAGCATGCTACCATACTCGTGCGAGAGAGTGATGGTGAATCAGCAATTGCCATACGATCCCCTCAAGACATCCTTAAAATTAAGCCAGGTGCTTCAAAGCATGATTAATTATTTCATTTCCCACTTTTACAAATCTTATAAAAAATATCCTAATGTCCTATTTATTGTAAATTGTAAGATCAGCATTAATGATGTTTTTTCATATTTACCCCGCATGAGTCCCGGTGTATTTTACAGTTCAAATTATTTATTATATTTCAAAAGTTGTTTTCTAATTACTGTGTGGTCGTATCTGTTACTGCATAGTGTCATATTACTTTTAATTCTTTGTTTTAACTTAATTAGTCTAAACTGTAGTTGCAAGTTAAAAAAACAAGGTCATGGGTTGAGGCTTTTCAATTACATTAAACTACATTCTATTGGATCTCACTCATATACTAATGGATAACTTGATCATTTATTATCAGAATTGTAGGGGTATGCGGACTAAGCTCAATATCTTATATATGAATATATTATCAAATTGTTATGATATTATAATATTGACAGAAACTTGGCTTACTCCACAAATATTTGATAATGAGTTTTTGGACGACCGCTACATAGTCCATAGATGTGATCGTGACCGTATTGCGACTAACAAAAAGGAGGGTGGTGGAGTTCTTGTGGCCGTAATGAAAGACTTACAATCCACCCTTGTACCATTTGATCTGCCAACTACTCCTCACATTGAACACGTTCTTATACAACTTCCAGGTACTAATAATAATAGCAAATGTGTCATTAGTGTCGCATATATTCCCCCTAAATCCTCCGAGGAAACATACCTATCTCATTATGACCTTCTGCATAAAACATTAGATAGACTTAAGACAAACATATTTTATCTGTTTGGTGATTACAACCTGCCTGATATACGCTGGCTTCCAGATCATAACGGCAACGCTGCAGCCCTACACTGTAATGGAAATAACTCACTGAGCGAACATATGTGTAACTTCTTGTCACTACTCAACGCCGCGCAGTTTAACAACATCTTAAACCATAATGGTCGTACTTTAGATTTATTAATAAGCAACACAAACTGCATTACATCCATACCGACATGTACATTATTACCTATTGATGATCATCACCCTCCCTTCTATACCACAATCGCCTACAAAAGTAAAAATAAAAAAATCGTACAAGCAAAAACATTAAAATATAATTATTTTAAAGCAGATTATGAACAAATTAACCACGAATTGTGTAAAATTGACTGGGATCATACCTTAACTGGGCTGTCAGTAGAGCAGTGCGTTAGCATATTCTATGATATTGTCTTCGGTTCTATTAAAAACCACACTCCCACAAGCCATTCTAAACCTTCAAGATTCCCAGTTTGGTTCTCCAAATCACTCATACGCATATTCAATAACAAAAATAAAGCCTGGATTAAATGGAAAACGTATAATAACCTGTCAGATTACGAGCAGTTTTCTTTTCTCAGACAGAGATTCCAAACAGAATGCAAAAGAAATTATACTAAGTTTATAAATGGTGTCGAGGACAATATTAAAAAAAATGTTAAGAATTTGTGGAGTTATGTTGCTAATCGCAAAGCCAATGCTGGTATACCAGCCACTGCATTTTACAAAAATCAAAGTTCTAATGACCCAAATGCGATCTGTAATATGTTCTCAAACTATTTTCAGTCGGTCTATGAAGCTACCACTTTTAATAGAAGTAAATGGTTACCCCCCGAAACGTGTGCGGATAATTGTGTAATTATTAACCGCATAGTTTTTAGTCCGGATCAGGTATTGCAAGCCTTAAAGGCATTAGATATAACAAAAGGCCCAGGCCCAGACGGATTACCAGCTTGCTTTATTAAAAAAACAGCCAATAGTATATATATTCCACTACACATTATTTATAATAAATGTATTACTGAGGGAACATTTCCTGAAGTTTGGAAACGAGCCAATATAACCCCTGTACATAAAACAGGTTCTAAACACGATGTCGAAAACTACCGCCCTATCTCTATCCTGTCTGCCTTATCCAAGATTTTCGAGAGACTTGTACACACAGCAATATACCCAACAATTCATAACATTATTCTTACTCAACTCAACATGGATTTGTTAGAAAAAGATCCACCGTTACAAATCTACTAGCCTTTACAGATTATTTGTTTAATAATATGGATCAACAGGTACAAGTAGATGCTGTGTACACAGACTTTCGGAAAGCTTTTGATAAGGTGGATCACGAGCTGCTTCTCAAAAAGTTAGCGTATAATGGCATACGTGGAGATCTACTTCGCTGGTTTGCATCATATGTAACAAACAGGTCGCAAAGAGTTGTGATCAAGGGCTATCGGTCTAATTCCGTCAACGTCTCTTCTGGTGTGCCGCAGGGCTCTATTTTAGGCCCTCTTCTTTTTGTTATTTTTATCAATGACGTTTGGAGTTGTTTCGTACATTCAAAATTTTTGCTGTATGCAGATGACCTTAAAATTTACAGAACTATTCGAAACCATGCTGACTCTTTGTTACTTCAAGAGGACCTTAATCGATTTTCTGTTTACTGTGTAGAAAACAAAATCCAATTAAGTACATCTAAATGTGTATGTATTACATTTACCAAGAACAAAAATATTATAAGGAGCACTTACGCATTAGATAACGCTGCACTGCATAGAGTCATGTCAGTGAAGGATCTTGGAATACTATTGGATACTAAACTTCACCTTGATCAGCATATTCAAAAAATTGTTAACAACGCTTATCGGATGTATGGTTTTGTTATGAGATCTACTACTGAATTTAAGCGCGTAGATACCTACATACATTTGTACAAGTCACTAATTAGGTCACAACTCGAATACGCTGTAATAATCTGGAATCCTCTTTATCAAAAATACATAGACAGCTTAGAAAATGTCCAGCGTAAATTCCTCAAAGCCCTACATTATCGGTGTCGTCATGACTTGTTTCCCCCTAATTTACGCCAAAAGAATGTTGAACTGTTGAACTTAAAGTCTAGACGCCTTATCCTAGAAACTATGTTTCTCTATGACTTGTGTAATAACAGATATGATTGCATAGATCTTACTAATAAGTTAAGTTACGTTGTTCCGAGAACTGTCATTGGACGACAGGTGCGCGCACGTCCGCTTTTTGCCGTTTCCTACTGTCGCACCAACGCTGGAGTTCGCGCACCTCTTCGTCGTATTGCTAATAATTTTAACACTGTGTTCACAAATTTGGATTTGTTTACATTGTCTTCTAATAAGTTTAGAAGCTCATTGATAAAATTAATTAGTGACTTAGATTTTTAGTTGTTTTGATTTGTTCTTTCTCTATTATTGTAAAATTGTGTTTATCTTTTCTTTTCATTTAAAAATAATCTTAAGATTTTGCCTTTTAAGTTTCACTCGTGTGCAAATGGTTCCATAATAATTTTGTAGTATTTAAGATGTGGATAACGTCGTGAGCTACACATATGTAACGTCTTTTTTTCCTACTACATGTTTATTACGATGTTTGTGTAACTGTTTGTTTTCCCGAATTGAATAAATAAATAAATAAATAAATAAATATCAAGTGTCTTAGGGCTCTGTCACATTTGCTATTTTACGCTGTGTAAAGGTCAAGCCCACAATTACTGGCGAATGCCCGTCTAGTGGGGCACATCTTCGTGAGCAATGGTGCGCTAGCAATGCAGCCGTCGAGTTCAAGATGCCCCCACATTATGTCCCCACTATTTGCGATACTGGCCTCCTCTCTATGAGAGGAAGTGAGCCGTAATCCACCACGCCGGCCTAGTGCGGGTTAGTGGATGTCAGATATCTTCGAATTTTTTGGTTATAGGACATTCGATGTTTTCCTCCACCGGTGATGAAAAAATTTACACAAAGTAAAGTGCCTGCCTGGGTTTGAACGAACGACCGTAGTCGTTAGTCGTGGCTGTTACCACTAGGCCACCATTGCTCTCAGTTCGTAATTCTCAGTACTTTGTTATGCCTACTTCAAAATCGATCCAAACGCATTTCGACGACTTGGAATAAAAGCAAAGAAAAAACAAATCTTTGGCACTACTTTGACGTCAGAAAATCGCTAGCACGTAAAATTCTCACCACATCTTCAGCCATCTTTTGAAGAATACGCTGAAATATAAGTCCATTAGGTTTGTCCAAGATAAATATCTTGACAGGCTAAGATCTTCACTCTCCTCGTTTATTTTGTTAGTAGACGTATACGATATTACGTCTAAACTTGCTATGAGAATCTTGGAAAATATAGTGTGATATTTATTTCTCGTTTATATTAAAAACATTATTCTATGTATTTGTAACATGTGACCTTTATGCCTACTTGCTGGCTTTAGGTAATGTACAAGATATTTTTAGTGTAACTAAGAGCCGTCAGAAAATTGCTCGTGTAGTTTATGAAGTCAGGCGTCGTGTTATTAAAACAAAATGTTCTTCGTTCATCTACATGGTAACTTTCAAGATAGTACTTATTAAAAAGTAATAAAAACGTGTCATAATTACCTATAGTAATTTAGTGGCACAGACAAAATGTTTCCTATCTCTCTTTTAGATATATTTTTGATAAAAAAGACGTAAAGTGTATAAAACTGTCTAATTTACTTGACAGATAGCAGAACTATATATTATTGTTATAGGAATCGAAGTACCTAAACGTCTCGACATTAAATAAATAAGCAAATATACAGCAAAATAAGCACCAATAAATAACGAACATAGTCCAGCATATTTTTCCAATAACATACCAGCAATTGCGATGAAAAACCTCGCATTTTTTCTATACATTTTTGTTGACGTTCGTCCGGAAGTCGAAACTCTAGGGGTTCCAAACTATCTAGCTCCATTGTTTGTACTGCCATATTTCTTTTTGCGTGATATACTGATATTAGCTCTCAACAGAGATAAGTTGAATAGTCTTTTTGAAATTTATCGTATGGTAATATTTCACGTATGGTGGAGTGAGTTCCTAGTGCAGCATTTGTAATTGATTGCTGGGAATGGGCAGTTCCATTTGTGAATAGACTGTGGTAAGGGAATGTTTTGATAATTATTTAAACATTCTTGTTTACGGAAAATGTTAGATTGTTTACGGTAAGCTTTCACGAAATACTGCAAAACGAAAGCATCTGATTCGGCGCAAATTAAGTTAAAATTAAAGCCGTACTGTGTTCTGAGTCCACAAATAATTTATTTAAGGACTGTCAACGAAGGGAAATATGATGACAAAACGCGATTTGAAAGTACCCACAGCTTACACATTAATGAATGTGCCACCGTGTATTTAATATTATGTGATACATAAGTAAAATTGGGCCTTATTTTATGTGGCAAGTTGACTTAATTCTTATATTATTTTTATTAATATTTCGTAGGTTCGAAAAAACAACTGCCTCGAAAAGATACATAATCATTATCTGCCTAGCCTTTTCCCAACTAGGCTATTCGGCTTCAAATCTAACCTAATATTCGGCTACTAATCTAATATTTTACATGGAGTAACTGCCTATCTGACTTCCACAACCCATAGTTACAAGATAAGAGATGTCCTTTAATTAATTTTACACTCCACAACATTAAAACATTCTATTTACTAAAAAAACATCGCGAAAACACCACTCTAAACAGAGCAAATTAAAACCAACAACACTTGTCCCGCGACACGAGCCTCAACTTTTAATGACACAACTAATACAACTACAAAATAATGTTTACATTAAACTAAGACTACAAAATCTGTGCTTAAACTTAAATTAAAAACTTCCACTCGTTTTTACCGGACCGGGCCGTTCAAAGTTAGAGAACTAAGTTCTTCGGTTCTTCACCGGTATTGGAAAACACGTCAAACACTCATGTTTTGTTTTCTTTTTGTTTTACCTTCGAGAAGTTTTGCATTTGCCTCGATGGCACTCTATTGGTTCTAACTTTCTACGTGGGTTGTATTTAGATCGATAGTTAATTAGTTTAAAATAACTTTGCAACGCTACTCTAGTTAAGAGTAAGTTTCTATTTATTATTAAGCAGAAGAGAAGGTACGCTTAAGCCCGGTACACGGGTTCGTCAACAAGCTTACATAGTGATCCATACAACACTGACGACTTTGCCTAGAGTCGGTGAATAAACCGTAGTTTTTCACGGCAAAATAAACGTGGGTGTGTAAAGGACCATAAATATTTATGATCTGATCAAGCCTGTCCCTTGCTGCCCTCTCCCAGCGACGCCCTCAGCCGAGGTCCGTACCCCACAGGGGGTGCCATTAGCGTGTAGTCACTTGGTCTATAAGTTTAATGCGCTGCCTGGAGGCCTTAACTTATTAAGACGTCCACAGGATAGCCCGGTTAAGCAGCTATCCTGTGGACGTCTTAACGCCCGATTAAGCAGCCGACCACCACTTAGGTTTGTAGCGGTATCTACAACGCCACATGCGAACAACGCGTCATACTGACGTCACGCAAATCCTGCATCTCGCAAGCAGAGTTTACCGCGCAATTAGCATACATAAAAGGATAAGTGAACTTTACACCCTGTTCTTCATACCTCTATAGGTTGACCTGCAAGATGCCATATAACAAAAAATCACGGTTTGTGCAGAGATACACTACATTCTTCTTCTTCGCCTTCGTCGTTCCCTCAATGCTGAGGATCGCGAACACATACGACGCGTCTCCAAGGTATGCGGTCGTCTGCAGTGTGGACCAGTGTGGTTCATGATGGCGTCTGACTATTTTGCCGATGCTCGGCCTTGATGCATAGAGAAACGCAAACTACTCTTCATTGCGCACCGTGAAAAGAAATAAAAAAACATGCCAAGTGCGAGTCGGACTTACAGTTACAATTTACGATTTATGATGTATTAAAAAAAACTACCTACTAGATCTCGTTCAAACCAATTTTCGGTGGAAGTTTACATGGTGGGTTTACATCATATATTTTTTTTAGTTTTATCATTCCCTTATTTTAGAAGTTACAGGGGGGGGGGGGACACGTTTTACCACTTTGGAATTAGTGTCTCTCGGGCAAACTATTCAGTTTAGAAAAAAATTATATTAGAAACCTCAAAATCATTTTTGAAGACCTATCCCTATGGATAGGTCTAGAGAGGGGTATCTATATAACCCACACGTATGGGTTTGATGAAAAAAAAAATTGAGTTTAATTTCTAAGTATGGGAACCCCCAAAATTTATTGTATTTTTTCTATTTTTGTGTGAAAATCTTAATGCGGTTTACAGAATACATCTACTTACCAAGTTTCAACAGTATAGTTCTTATAGTTTAGGAAAAAAGTGGTTATGACATACGGACGGACAGACAGACAGACATGACGAATCCATAAGGGTTCCGTTTTAGCCATTTGGCTACAGAACCCTAAAAACCGGTTTTATTAAGAGTGTGTAACAATGAGCGTTCTTATCATACACAAACAAACAAACGATCTGCCTAGCCTTTTCCCATTTATGTTGGGTTCAGCTTCCAATTTAATCGAATGCAACTGAATACCAGTGTTTTACATAGAGCGACTGCCTAACCGACCTCCACAACCCAGATATTGGGTAACACGATACGCCTTGGCAAGACCGGTTATCAGATTTTCGGGCTTCTGACTACCCATAACGACTGTCAAAGATCTACGAATGACAGCTGATGGGACCAACGACGGTACGAAGGGGAAACAGCAAACAGTATTTGACAAAAAAATTAAAGTCACCTCTCCATGAATGCGACAGAACAGGTCCCAAGGTTCCAGGTTCTTTGGAAAACTTTCCCAATTTATTTTTAACTGTTTCCATGGTCACCCAAGAACATTCCTAGTTCCAGGTAACATTACTACCTTTAATTAATTCGACGAACTTTCTAATGATGATATGTTTTTGTTTATCTTTAATGTTTTTTCTGGGTATTTTCGTACAAATTGAATTTTCTTTTTCATCAAGATCTATTTACCTAGTATTAGACCCTGAAAGGCAATGAGCTTCTTAATCTATACATAAAATAAAATAAATAACGAAGTCAAAGAGTACATAAATACTACGAGGTTTGGGAACGAGTCTGATGACGAAAACATTTTTTTATTTTTATTTTGGCCGTTTGTCTGTTTGCTCCAGATTGGCGAAAAAATGGCTGAACGGATTTGGATGAAAGGCACAAAGGCACAGATATAGTTTATAGCCTGGATTAAAATATAGGGTACCTACTTTAATCCCGGTAGTACGTTTCCGTGGAATATTTTCCGAAATCCGACATAAAAAGCTAGTTATAATATAAATATGGAAAGTAGATATTAACAACTAACCTACAATATTAGTAATTTATTCAAATAATATGAAAATGATATAACATTTATTGAACAAAAACCAAACGCAAATGTATGCTAATAGATATAAAAGGTTCAGAATGTACGAATTTATTTTAGTGGTAAGTACATCAACGTTGTGGCTTTGTGCTATTGAAATACTAAATGAAAACCGTATTCAGGACTTTATCATGATATATGTGGGTACCTATTATGTGGCAATAATTTAATGGAAACGTTATTATTATTTATAGGAAGTAGAAGCTACGCGTCTCTAGTTATTATCAGCTATATTTTAAATACTGTGGGCGTTCTATGTTTTATGCTATGGGTTTGGTTTCCGCACTTAGTCCTTCAAGTGGATCATTGTGCGTGGGCCATGGCCATTCCAACCAGCCCACCTCCCTCCAGAAGCTTATTAAGTCTCCTGGTATGTTGAGAACATCTGTGTAAGATCTGGGTGTCCCGAGGGTTTCTGACCTAATCTGGGTGACGCCTGTGCACTCAAAGAGCAGATGCGCAACGGTTTCATCAGCCTCCATCCAAGGGACTGTCCGTTATGCCTATTGTTTGGAAATGTTTGTTTAGCGAGCAGTGTCCCATGATGGTCCCCGTCACCAGGCGCAGGCCTTTCCTATCCAGGCGTAGTAGCTGTCTGGTTAGCTTGCCAGCTAATGATGGCATGGCTTCCTTGGACTGCCTGTAGCCCGGTGGCGAGGCCCACCAGCTGCTTGTGTCTGGGTGTACTATACCCATAGTAGTTTTGGTATTGCGCAATACAAAAACCGTTTGCAGTTCAAATAAGATTATAATTTACGAACAAATTAACAGCGTTAATTTATTCCGCGTTCGCGTTCCGTATCTAGTTATGTCGTATACCTATACACGACATAACTAGATACGGAACGCGAGACAGTTTCTGAGCACATTTTGTCCGTACGATGTCCACGGGTCAAGAGAGCTCCACACCGCTATTTAGCGCTCTCGTCGACTCCCACGAACTCAGGCTAGACTCTGTTGAGCGCCGCCTGGCGCAGGTGTCCCGAATAGTCAAAGGAATGACTCCAACATATACAATTAATTTACTATCAGTATACCTACCATGAGAGCAGTGGTGGCTCTGTGACGGCCCCGACTTACGAGTTGTTAGTCGTGGTTTCGAACCCAGGCAAGCGATTACTGTGTGTAATTTATTTCATCACCACTGCTCTCAAAAACGGCGAATGAAACCATCGTGAGGAAACCGGCATATCTTAGAACAAAAATTTTAAAACATGTGACATCTACCAACCCGTACTGGGCCCACGTGGTGGATTTCCCACTTCCCACTTCCTCTCACGGAGATCAGAACTGTGTCCCAGCAGTGGGTAATGTTATAGGCTTATTATGTATGTATGTTATAGATACAAACGGATAGCAAATGCGTACTCGCCAGCTTTTGGGTCGATATAAACTCAAATCATTTATTTCAACTAAACCAATTACATACAAGTACTTTTGAATTGTGTCAGAAAGATGAAACTAGTTGCCCATTCCAAAGCGTGGTAGGTACATATGGAGAAGAACGGACAAGAAACTCCACGGACACTCTTTTAAATCATAAGATTGTTACAAATTCGTGTTGAAATTAACCACGTGAGAACGATATAGAAAGACGTGCACGTTATAGAAAACATAAAAACAATTCAGAAATTAAAATAAGCCGTGGCAGCTAAGAGATGACCAGTCCCTACTGACGGCACCCGTTCATGAACATGACGTATGGATCAGCACCATTCAGCTCAACCATTTTGAAGGGAATTTAATGATCCAACACGCACGCCACCACCAGTGAGACATTAGAGTGGGCATGACATACTCTCAGCCGCCAGGGCACATTCAAGTCAATGAAAGACGTACCCAGTAAATTATAGCTTTATAGCAAGTAGGTACATAGTGCAGCTCACACGTATAGAGTACCCGTTTGCAAGTACGACCTTCTGGTAAGTGGTCCTATGCCTAAAAAATAAAGGAACATGATTGTAACCAAATAAATACGTAATTTATTTTTGGCTATATTTATTTTGATATCAAAGAACAGGAAAATAAACGTTAATTCTGGGAATATTTGTTTGCACGTTTCTAAAATATATCATTATTTTTGCCCTAATAAGTAAAATATCGCTTGACGAGACAAGACAATTTAACAAAGTTTTATTAAAAAAATAAAAAAAAATCCTAAAACATTCAAGTATTCTCAAGTTCCCAATAAAAAAAAAACAATAAGTGACCTCACAGAACGACATAAAGAGGCGCGCTTTTAATCTAAAATTAAAAAAGAAATCTCCGAAAAAAGTTATAACCAGAAAAGCGATGTATACTCTTAAAACTTTTTACATTAAAAAGGTTTTATTATTCGGAAAAAAAAATGTAAAGTTTGACCGTTTAAAATGTATTATGAATGCAGGCGGCGTATCGCGCGCGTGTTTCAATTATAACATTGTGGGAATTAAATGGTAGATACGTTGTAAACATTGTAAGAGATAAAGGTGGCGTAACTGTGGGGTAAGACCTGAATATTATATGGGGGTGTTGATTTTTTTGAGTGGCATTCGATGCCAAATGTTTTTTGTTCCCGACGTTTGTATTTGTAGCTCTTTCTTTTTTTCTTCTCTATTCTTGTTTTTCGGCCATCGCGGCCAATCTCAACTGAAACTAGCCTAGTCCACAAGTATGTGCGTAGACATAGATGCACTCTCTCCTCCCTCACTCTCATAGTCCGATGGGACGGCAATCCGACACGATCGAAGAGAGATCAGGCGCAGGACCAACGGCTTATCGTGCTCTCCAATGCTCGGGGGTATTACACCGCCTACTTCCAAACTCTGGACTGTTACTAAGAAATTCCTAATGGAAAAACTCAATAACACTTTGCCCGACCCGGAAATCGAACCTAGGACCCCACACTCCGCAGTCGCGTTTGCGACTACGAGACCCAAGGGGACAGTCAAAGCAGTCGTAGCTCTTTACATATCTAACACATCAGCTAAAAATTACGCTACGGAAACTCCGCTTCATTATGTTTTCTATGAATAACGCAACATAATTTCGGCTTAATGTGTCATCTGTTACACATAGGTAATGCAGGCGTATACACGCCAAACTTTTCGTAGCGTAATTTCGGCAGATGTGTTGTACGCTTTTGTTTTTTAAGTAGTTCCTAAATAAAAGTGGTAATACTACTAAATATATAGATAAATAAAAAAAGAAGACATCGGTGCAGGTCAAGAAAAAAGTAGCTAGATGATATTATAAGTAATTTTAGCTAAAATCACCCTTACATCTTCAAAAGCCTATTGCTGATCATTGGCGAATGCCAATGATCAGCAATAGGCTTTTAGACCCCTAGACCGTTAGTTGATGCGGCTATCTGAATAGATAGCCGCATCAACTAACGGTCTAGAGGAAAAATGGCTGCAGTGAATATTTAGTTGAAGATCGCAGGAAGCCGCTACTGCTTATCAACCTGACTGTATCCATCACTAGCTTTTCTCCGCGTGAAGTTTCTTGTTCCCCGGACTTACCCCGTCGCTTCACGTCGCGCATTTTGTGCGGCTCCCAAGGGTCGTAGCGCGATGTTTAATAGCCTGCCGGCTGTTTGGCACTCTCAAGAATTTGAAGAATAACACTAGGAAGTGGTGAAGGGCGGGCGTTTTTGGGGGACTGTCTTTTGTAATTTTGACGTTCGAAAAGTGCTGATTCTCAGCCTAATTTAAATAAATGACTTTTGGTTATGATTTTTATTTGGCTATCAAATGCAAAAATAATAATAGTAATAATTTTTCAAATACGACTGGTATTTCCAGAGATTAGCCGTTCAAACAAACAAACTCTTCACTATTTAGATTCGCCTTTAATACCTTTCCTGAAATATTCTATTACACAATCAGCATAACTATACCTTCACAAAAACTGTATACATTTCAACCCAGTCCCAAGAAAAAACGAGTCAATAGCATGCGGAAACAGCCCGGTATATATTTCACGACGGTTTTTTCGAGTTTTTCCGCACCTAGTTACCGCCGCACGACTGAACATGCGGACATGCCTTAGTTTCTCACAAAATATCGACGGCGCCGCCCATCGCGACGCTTTAGCCCGACAAATTGGCATTTGATTGATATTCGATTTATTTGGCTACTCTTTCGTAGAATAGTTTTTTTGGGCTAGTTTTAAAATATTTACTGTACGTAGATTTATGCTTCTTAATAACTTACTGTTGTTGGATGTTCACGTTTTTTTAGACGATGTCTACGTGGCGAGGGAGCAGTTGTGGACCAGTGGTAACGGCCACGAATTACAAGTGGTCGTGGGTTCAAACCCAAGCAGGCACTTTCCTTTGTGTAAATTATTTCGTCACCACTGCTGTGAAAACGATGAAGTAGAACATTGTGAGGAAACCAGCATATCCCAGAACCAAAACTTTGAAGCCATTTGACATCTACCAACTCCTGCTCACCGAGAGGAGGCCTGTGTCCTAGAAATGGAAACATTACAGGCTGATTGTGCTACATACGTAGTTCTCAAATGCTTCTAAGGCTGGTCCTTAGCATCATTAAGCAAGAAGATATTGAGTTGTAAGATTCTACTGCTAACAGACCAATTCTGGGTATCTTTATCTTTGGAAAAAGGTCTTTGCCAACCCAGAGAACGTTAGGACACTTTTGACTATAAATCATAGAATACCAAATAAATGCTGACCCTATTGGTGATGTTCTTGAAAGGGCGTAGTATTCGCAACCAGCGTGCGTGTATTACCAGGAACGACGCAAAAGGAGGGTGGTGTTCTGTCTTTTCTTTACATGCAAAAAGAACAAACGTAATATTTTTGCGGTGAACTACCGAAAAGTTAGTCCATACAAAGCTATGTAGAACATAATTAATAACATGAACTTCAAACATTATTGCCAATTCAGAAAGACACTACACCGTTTCAACGACTAAATCTCTTAGAGCCAACTGGGCAGCTCAGTATCCACTAGAAAATTAATAACATCGTATTGCACTAGAGTACTGTGTATAGTCCGCTAAGCGCTGTCATAATGGCTATGTTCCCGTAGGAACGTTTTGTGCCCGGGCAGAACGCTCTGTATGGCCAGCAAAATACCGGACAAGCTACTGGGATATGCCGCTCAGCATCCCCGCGGCGAGCATATTTCATGCTCGAATGATTGAAGCTACGAGTGTGCGTGCGAGCATGTCTTTCTTTTTTTGTAGAATTTTTGCGTTTTTTTTGATTGGCTAGTTTTGTCTTTGTGAGCTCTCGTTAGGTAGTAGAAACGGAAGAATATTTTTTTAGGGTGTTTTAGGGTTCCGTACCTCAAAAGGAAAGCACGGAACCCTTGTTCCTACAAGGGTTCCGTGCTTTCCTTTCGACGACGGACGAACGGACTGCCTCCTTCACTTCGTAGGCAGTCCGTTCGGCCGTCTGTCCGTCTGTCAGTCTGTCGAGACCTTTTTCTCAGGAGTGCGTGGAGGTACAGGCTACTTTTAAGGATGTGTAGCGTTGGTGCTCAAATTTTATATGTGTTTTTATGTATGTGGACTTGATCATTATACCAAATTATTATCGAACATTATCATCTATCATTTTTAATCCCATGCGTACCCACTTCAGAGGGGCAATTCTCGAAATTTAAAGAACGTTCACAGTCTGATCTCAGTCTCAATCTGTCAAAAAATACTTCTAATTTCACTACATTTTGACTAGTTTTTGACATTATTGCTTGTCGCCGAGATGAGACTGCGACTAGATTTTGAACGTTTTAAATTACGAGAATTGGCCTTCAGATGTATTATATGTATATAAAACATGTACCTAATATGGCTGCTCTAACGGACAATACCAGTTCTTCTAATAGGCAAGAATCTATAGACGACCTCATAATTTCTTTCAGTTCGTTAGTTTACCTCTTACAGCAGCCACCTAACGGCCACCTTATAGTAATGAGAATAAAGACCACAATGATTTTGACAGACTTGTTACTGGCAGCAACCCAACAGCAACCTTATCAGAATGAGAATAAAGATCAGTGTGCTTTGGACAGTGATGCAAAGTCAGAGGTAAAATAACTGTGAAACGACAGGTTAAATGTCGACAAGGTCTATTTGCCTATGTGACAGTTGGATAATTTCAACCTTAATGAAGTTTCATTGTAGTGGGTTTCTTTCTCAAAAGTAGTGCAGTTTCGAGACCCACTATACCTATAGGTACGGAATGCTAGATATATTGTCATAATGCTCTTTACTTAAATCGTTATTACATCAAACGCTTTTCTCCTCAAATATACCTAACTAGCTTTTGCTCGCGACTTCCCCCACCCCCCTGAAATGTCTTGCTCCTCCGACCCACCGCGTCGCACCTCATCGTCTGCCCACGATATTACTACGTTTTCGCTTAGCGTTTTGTCTGACTTTTCCTTTTTGCTCGGCCCCTAAGAGTCCGAGCATGATGTTAAATAGCCTTCCACAAGAATTAGGCTATCAAATGTAAAAAAAAAATTCAAAATCGACTGGTAGTTTCAGAGATTATCGCGTTCAAACAAACAAACTCTTCAGCATTATTATTGGTAAAATCAAAATCAAAAGTCATTTATTCAAATTAGGCTGAGAATCAGCACTTTTCGAACGTTAAAATTACAAAAGACAGTCCCCCAAAAACGCCCGCCCTTTACCACTTCCTAGTGCTATCGCTGGGAAGAAGAAGTGGCGTAACAAACTCCCCAGCACCACCCACAGCTGTCTGTTCATTTAGAAAACACTTGATTGCATACAATAATAGGTACCTAGGTATAAGTAGATATCAAATTACATAAAATTTATTTTCATGCTTATTATACTTTATATAGGTATAAAATAACGAATTAATAATTTTTTGTCATTATATCAAGACTTCTTATGTTAAATATTGTTAAGAATTTTATTGTCCTACAATTATCATAAAGTATGCTCATGCCGCCTGTGATACAGGTTTATCCTAGTACAGGCATCTAACATTATTATACCTTTGTAAGTTATTTCTAAGACTTTATGTTAATATTTTACCAATTGAATACTGAATAAAATATTATTATTTATTATTACTTTCGCTTTGTGTTCCTGAAGGTGATATTGTTTTTAAGACATAACTGCGTGGGATCAGTGTTTATATGCAGTTATTCCTTTAGTCAGTCTAGACATCCCCACCTACATATTAGTCTAAAAATACCATCTTGCTATTAACATAAATAGACAGAATCAGTAACTTTCGTGACTTATACATGATTGCCCCTCATGTATGAGTCACGAAAGTTACTGATTTCGTAATTTTAAGAATGTTCACAAATGATAAATTTTATTTTATTTTTGTAAGTAGGTTTGTACAAAAACTTTTACACGTCAATCATATTTTTAAAACTAGATGAGGTCTGCGTTTCCTATCTGACTAGTCTGGGAAGAAAGGCCGAAACAAACTCAGAGGTCACAGTCTCTTTTAAAGTCCAGACATAATCTTGGTCACATCATAATTATGAAGACCATGTAGATCGATGTCTGAGATGGTTTTTTGAGGAAAGAACCACACAGATTGAGAGGACCTCCGTCCTCCGTCCGGCCAGTGCACGCATTTGACAGAAATCGTGCAGCTCAACTCAAAACTTAAGGAGCTCGACGATTCGACGAACAATACCAAAGAAAGGACATTTGGGTAGGCCACATTAATTACTCAAACTGCCAGACCATGACAAAAACAACACACAGTCTGTTAACAGTCTCAATCTGTCCAAAATACCTACATCTTGTCAAGTTTTTGACATTTTGTTTGACGCCGAGATGAGAGTGTGACTAGATTTTGAACGTTTTCATTTACGAGTTGACCTTCTGATTTATATTAATACTAGCTGACCCGGCAAACGTTGGTTTGCCATATAAATTATTTCTAGCTGCCCGGCGCTACTTCGTTCGCGTGGTGTCCTACCCCCTATCCTATCCTACCCTACTCCTACACTACTCCTACCCTACTCCTACACTACTCCTAGCCTACTCCTACCCTACTCCTACCCTACTCCTACACTACTCCTACCCTATTACTACCCTACTCCTACACTACTCCTACCCTACTCCTACCCTAGCCCTACCCTACTCCTACACTACTCCTACCCTACTCCTACACTACTCCTACCCTACTCCTACTATCCCCTACCCTACTCCTACACTACTCCTACCCTACACCTACCCTACCCCCTACCCTACTACTACCCTACTCCTACCCTACTCCTACCCTACCCCCTACCCTACTACTACCCTACTCCTACCCTACTCCTACCCTACCCCCTACCCAACTCCTATACCGTACTCCTACCATACTCCTACACTACTCCTGCCCTACTCCTACTCTACTCCTACCCTACTCCTACACTACTCCTACCCTATTCCTACCCTACCCCCTACCCTACTCCCTACCCTACTCCTACACTACTCCTACCCTACTCCTACTCTACCCAACTCCTACCCTACCCCTACCCTACTCCTACCCTACTTCTACCCTACTCCCAACCTACTCCTACCCTATTTTTTAAATTTTTCTCTGCGTAAGAACCATCCTCGTACTTCAAGGAATATTCTAAAAAAAGAATCAGCCAAATCGGTCAAGCCGTTTTCATGTTATGTCGTGACAACGGAAAACGGGTTTCATTTTTATATATATAGATTTACATCAGTTTACACAAATACTTTCAATCTTAAAAGAAAAACAGCGATTAAGCCCATATTCACACGGGCGTAAAAATATCGCGGCGGGATTTAATCGCGCACAGGATTTTCAACTTTCGGTGTTGAACAGTGCAAATGCAGTGCGTTAAAAAAAACCGCCGTAGGAAAAACCCGCCCGTGGCTACCTTGGCTTATTGAGATTTTCGTAGGTAATTAAAACATAACCATTTATTCATCAACCTAAGATTCAAATTGCTATGTAGATTCACCCGATCGCGTCAGAATATGGTCACGTTTCTGTATTATTGACAAAGACATTTGAATAGTATTATCTCGCTCACTCATACTGAAAATTGTATCTATCGTTTCTTGCGGGATGTTTGACACATTTTTCGCGCGACCTAAGTACGGTGAGCAAATCTAAGGTCCTTTATACACACACGTTTTTGTTGCCGTGAAGTACTACGGCTTAACCGTGCCACGCCGCGTGCCGTGCCGTGGTTAGCCACGCCTTAAACCGTGTCCAGGTACGGTCGTCAGTGTTATACACTATGGAAACTTTACTTTACACGCCGTGCCGTGAAAAAACCGTGCCGTATATAAAGCGCCTAACGATATAAATCTCTCCCCATAACACTGTCCAGTCTCCACAAAATACTCTTTGGCCCGATGCGCTACGCTCGCGTGATCTCATTCCGTGTCTAGAGATCGTTACACTTAATACCATCGTAATTAGACAAGCTACCCTTCATTTCATTTGGATTTACTCAACTACACTTAACGAGTAGTTCGGTTCAGCACGTAATATAGAGATTTTATTCTAATTGCTGTTCTGTTTGTTCGTTAGAGATTATTTGCTGATAGTGTTTTGGGAATAGAATATTATTATGAGTAGCGAATAGTGTTAATGTTAGCGAGTAACTTCGTGAATTCAAAATCTGGAATGGAATGAGAATGTAAATGGATATGGAATTTCAAAGAGTTTTTGTATTTATTTGTATAGTTAGTTATTTAGTTTATTGTCGTAACCGTAATTTAATTACATAAATAGTTGTATTAAATATTGTAAACGTTTAAAACATAAAAATAATTAAATAAAGAAATTTAAATCTGTCAGACCTTAACAATTCAAAAGTGCCAGTAATTTAATTGAAATAAATACTTTGAGCTGGACTAAATTTTTTCAGAAATGATTTACCTTAAAATGTTACCTAAAGATATTGGTTATCTGTTTCTATGTTTGATTAGATATCCAACGACTGATTGACATCACAGAGGAGCAGAGCAGATCACTCTAAACACTGCCAACAACTTTAATTAAAGCAAACTCTCGGGAATCGATGATGAGTTAATTTCAACGAAACAGGACATTTCAAGTTTACGGCCCTCCGTGCCGTTCATCTTACAACCTTACCAACTAAGTAGAACTCTTCGTGCATTTTCGTGTTCCGAACTACAGAGCGTAAAGTGCAACAGCTACTTCTGGATTCCGCCTTCCGTCAATCAACTTTTACGAGCCTTTTAAAAACATTTTTAGAATGTAAGTCGAGAGAATTTTGCTATAATGTATTTTCAGTGTAACGTTTAACGTGTACGATGATAATGGCCTGAAAGAATAAAGATCAAAATGAGAATTTTAAAATTTAACCATGGTCCTTTATCCGCGCCCCGGCGATCAAATACGGTGGAAATTTTCCGTTCGCCGTGTTGATAGCTAGTATTATCTTATCTTTTATGTAGCCAGGGATCGTTAGAGGGAACTATTAAAGCGGAGTGTCACAGTTTAAAATACGAAGAATGGTGAATGAAAAAGTGAATGTTTTAGGATCGAAAGATAAATGTTTCAATCCAGTTTTTAGGTGTTCCGGGCCGGTGAAGCGGTGGTGCCGTTTGATATCATCGTAATGGGCTTTTGTGTTTCAAGGGTTTATTTAATATTTTATGGTGAGCCATACAGATGGAGTTTTATGATTAAAATGGGGTGGAATGTTGGGTAAATTAGAACGAGTTGATATTGGATATTTTGTTCTATTTTCGCGTCTATTTGCTAACGTGATAGTGTTTATTTTACATAACCCTTTGTTTCATTTCGTATTTAGGGCTGATTTTTCAATCGACAGATAATTTTTATTCGTGGAATAAAATTGAAGTCTGACAGATTTCGTATAAAAGAACTGTAAAAAATTCAAAATTATTCCTCGGATAAAATTGTCTGGCGTTGGAAAAATCAGCACTTAGAGTAGTAACTTTTCCATACATCTAAACTTACTTTTGATACTTTCACATCACGCCTGTATTTCGAAGAGGTTATGCAGAGGTGTGCATAGTACACCAACTCTTTGCCAGTTACGTTTAAGTCCCAAGTAAAAGGGGATGAGCCGATACTTTCCTTTCTTATAAATAAGCCTGTTATTTTTTAACATAAAAATATCCACATGAACATGAACATGTCAGCCATTAAATCCTGTGATAAAAATCGAAATAACAACTTAAGTACAATCTCGGTAATATTTTAAGCTAGCTCTTAAAGAACCGCGTATATCGTATTATATTTTATTCCCATCCTTGCTTTCAAACTTTTATGATCGAGTTTATTACGAACAAGACTTAAATCTCCTTGTTGTCTTAAATTTAGGTCACACTGCGTATTAAGTTTTACAGCGAGTGCTTTGACTTAAATGTAGCAGTTTTAATGCTAAATTATGAGATTGTTAGATGTGTTTTTTATTGATAAACATATCTAAAAATTTTGTAATTAAGTATAACATAACAATATTCCTCCAGACCGTAGGGTAACCTGGTCTAGGAGTACGCATCCGATAAGAGTACGCAACGCCAGAAGCCGTGAAGTTGTTTACGATGCGCGGCTAACTTCAGTCGTATTTTGATGTCAACTGTGATAAAAACTGCTGTGCGAAAAAAAAATCAAATCCGGAAGAAAACAAAGAAAGTACGTAAGTTTAAAGTTTTTTGCTCAAAATCTTAAATGTTTTTACCATTTTGAAAGTATTTTTGAGACTAGAATGCAATTATTTTGTAAAAACGAAGTAAACTGTGGAGTTTTCAAAGACGATGCCTAACGAATGCAGCGAGCGTAATTCCGGTCAACGCCAAGAGATGGCGTTGAACTCCGCTCGTTTACGATTTGGCTAGAGTGTGTACGAGTACGCAGTTATACGAGTACGCAGTTATGTGCCTTATAAGAGTACGCGCGTACTCTTACATGCAATTATTTTTAAGTTCGTTTCGTTGGTGTTTTTTGTTCTTATTCGTTGCAAATATATAAATGAAAATATAATATGTAAATGAGGGTCAAGGAAATTTTATTTGCCACCACTGCAAGTAAAAAAAAAGTAATGCACGACCCGCGTACTCTTATCGTCGTAGCCGCGTACTCTTATACAATAGTACTTGTAAGAGTACGCAATTCCCATTTGTGATTATTTTTGTTATTTTGAGAGATAAAACGTAATTTTGTTTTTTTTTATGTTACTTTATGAAAGATGTTTAAATTGTAGATGTAATAAACGCCTAGTTGATTTCCTAGACTTCATTTTTATTTTTTTAGAATATTTTGAACCTTAAGTGCGTACTCCTAGACCAGGTTACCCTATTTATACAGGCCATAGCGACCAATCTCAATGGATTGCTCAGAGCTTAAGGAACTCAACGACTTGATGAACAATACCAAAAATAAAAAACGTTTGGCTAGGCCGCAAAAAGTACTCAAACTGATAGAACATCATTGAAAAAAAAACTCCGTTGTTATTGACAACTATGACCGAAATTCGGCCAGGACTAGAATTTCTGCGGTATAACAATATTGTAAGACAATATTTTCCGCCTTAATCTCTGGGATGACAAAGAATCTTCGACGTCTCTGGTATCATGACATCAAGCAAGGTATCTATGGGCGCCGGTCACCATTTTATCATCAAGTGGCCGCTCGTATGTATATTTTGAAGCAACTTGATTTAAAGGTAATTTTTGATAAAAAATGGAAATAAATTTTACCAAAAACATTGACGAAAGAAATTGTGCAATCTATAGAAGCGGAAAAATCATACATCGGTCGTGCGCCCCACCAGTTCACACGTTGCAAATTGATCTGACGACATCAAAGACCACCTACTCCCATTTCTCAGCCAACCGTTTTAAATCGAACAAACCGATAAAAATCTCAGAATTATGACGAATCATTAACTTACCGGAGACGCGGGTAAACTGTAGACGTACATAATAGTAAATTCTTTTAGTAGTCTCCAAGTATGAACGTCAGCGGTAATAAATCCAGTAGAAACTAAAGCATGTCCCCGTCACTTTGTGCGATTCAGCTGTTCTTTGAAATAACGAACCCGTTTGTCCAGATCAAGTGCATTAAACGGTATCTCCATGAAGAGTTTTATGTTTTTTTTTAGTTGTAGCCATTTGAATATTGATCACGGTGAATTTTGGCACCGTTTTTGGGATATTCTGAATTAAATTTTTGATAGTCACCTAAGCTATAAAGGATGATGCACTTTTCTTCTTACAAGTGGTTACTATTTTGCCTGTAATAGTTCCCATACTTGCGCAATTTTAGACTTGCACCAGTATGCACACACACATGTCATTAGATAGGTATTTTATTATTAGGCTCATTTCAAATCGCGGTGTGAAAAAAGTACATATCTTTTTTCACCGAAATGAACCGCTATAGTACGTATTGCTCTATGTTAAAATGCCTATCTAAGTTGTTATTGGTCGTGGGCACCAATTTGTCCGGTCTTCCTTTGCGCAAAAATCTTCCAACCCACAACGTAACGTAACAACAACAACGTGACGTGTATGGCTACCACAACACGCTCTGCTACTTTAGTAAGCCCAACAAATGTCATATACTTAGATGGAGACATCATCAGTCCCAGGTTAGATTTTGATGTACCTACACTGCGTTCGCGATTTAATTTCCAAACATGTAAACAAATATGCGTTTTTGTAAAAACAACTTTGAAGCCTACACATAAATTTCAGTTTGTACTAAAATTACAAACATTTTTATGACTTTTTAAATAGTACTAGTCAACCTGAAATCTACTTAATTTATACTGACTTACAGTTGATATTAATACTAGTGGAAATAACTGGCAAAAGGGACTTGAATAGACTTTACGCTTCCTCTTTCGTGTTTCCACAAACTATATACATAAGTACAAGAAAGAATAACTAAGTTTCGCATGCCTTTCTAAATAATTGAAGTAATCAGCATGTCAGAATAGATTAATTATCTAATCTTCTTGCGTATTCTATCTCCCGTCGAGAGAGCAAGATTTATTCAAAACCTCACTGTAATACCGCCAGTTAACGACAAAACTTTTCGGATATATTTTTTTTTAAATTGCCAACTTGACTATAAAATAACCGACCTCATCGGAAAGCAATCACTTTAATTTCACATTCGCCGATTAAGCCCGCATAACTTGAACCAACTCCAATAATTGTCAGTTCCCTTTTACGCAGTAAATATTATTAAATCCGCAGAGGCTCGATAATTTTGTTCTGAAACCGAAAATTAGGAAATTAGCTGACCGACATGTATTTTTCATTTTACGTGATGGTGATGATGTTATTATTCTGTTCCCAACTCATAAATCTAGAGTTTAATTAATCTAGAGTTTGATATCTAGAAAAGCTTACACGTAGGTACATATTGAAATTCTTAGAAGAGAGTTCCTAGAATATTCTTAATGAGCATCTATTTTTGTACCAAGAATATTATAGTCTTGTTACTCGTGGGTAACGAATTTGTTATATACTTCAGTGGGTGTCATAAGAGGTGGCTTAGAAGTATATTTTTATTGTTTTGCAGCAGCATCGATTATTGTTTGTAATGAATTGAAGTGGACACTGGACTACCAAAATAAAATAACATCTCTCAAGAATAACTCTTTTAGAAAGTCTTACAGAAGAAACTCAAAATGCCACAATGATGAGATCTATTAACATCACAATCATAAAAAACACACGCTTAAACTAAACAAGGTAGACCCACGACTGAGTGAAGGGCACAAGAACCTGGATGCGAGAAGCACAAAACCGATTGAAGTGAAGGTGCTTGGGGGAGGGCTATGTCCATCTAAGGACGTCTTTCGGCTGAAATGATGATGAAACTAAAAAATTGTACAAGTTAGTAACAAGCTAGATCGTTATCAAAAATGTTGTATTTTCCTGCACTGGGCGATGTGGTCGCTAAGGCAAGTCCTTTAGGTGAATGTGAATGTCCAGAGTATGGGATGAGTAAATAAATTGCAGGCCATGATAATAATGTTTTTTTATTATTTATTTTTAAGGCTACCTGACAGGTGGCTTGATTAGCAACTTTTTTTTTTTTTTTTTCGGGGTAACCTTCAAAAGGCGCCTTGTCTTTGGGGATAAAACCAAGGGAGTGTGGGATTTTTACCTCACCAAAACCACCCCGGTGGTCACCATCTGCACATGGAAGGGGTGGCTTGCTTAGCACCTAGAGCCTAGTGAGTCACCTTGCGAGTAGCGTAGTGAAACGAACGGTCTACAATTTTCGCAAGCAGGCGCACTGCGAACCTAGCGTGTATGCGCCTAGGGATGTTATGTCACTATACTCTAGGCGCTAAGCAAGTCACGTGTCAATGCGTCGTCATCATAATCAGCCTATAATGTTCCCACTGCAGCTGGGACACGGGCCACCTCTCTTCGAGAGGGAGTGGGCTATGATTTAACACGCGGGCCCAGTGCAGGTTGGTAGATGTCACATGTCTTCGAATTTTTGGTTTCAGGACATGCCGGTTTCCTCACGATGTTTTCCTTCGTTTTGAGAGCAATGGTGATGAAATAAATTACACAAAGTAAAGCGCCTGTCTAGGTTCGAACCCACGTCCTACAGCACGTAAGTTGGGGCCGATACCACTTGGCCACCACTGCTCTCAGTGCGTATGAAGCCAAATAAAATAAAAAACATCATGTGATCCATAATTTATTTACTGATCCAAAACTCTGGACATACACAACCACCCAATGCTATTCCACCCTAATAGATCAATAATACGAAAAGATAATAATCCAAAAAGACCATTAATCATCCCCAAATGTAAGTAAGACTCATATTACCCCTCGTTCATAATAGAGCCGTTAGTGACCCAGACACAAACTGACTGACTCTTAATTAATTATGTCTGCTTATATTTGTCGTGCAATTTCTACATTTATTTAGCTAAATGTTCGTCTGCCAAGTGGCTGAAAGGACCAGCTCAGATGATTTTTTTTTATTATAACGTGAAATTGTTCTTAAGATTAAGGAATTAAGGATCTTTAATCTGCCTAGGGCTTTCCCAACTATGTTGGGGTTGGCTTCCAGTCTAACCAGATGCAACCGAATTTTAACCAGTATTTTACATGGGGCGACTGCCTATCTGACCTCCACAACCAAGTTACAGGGCCACACGAGACCCCCTAAGGCTGGTTGTCAGACTTTTACGCTTCTGACTCCCCGTAATGACTGTCAAGGATCTACGCATGAAAGCCTGGAGCGGCTTAACATGCTTTTCGAGGCACTAGTTTCATCAGCTTAACATTCCACACTCCAATTACACAGCAATCCCTTTTCTAAATCCCAGCATTTACACAAGAAGAATCCAATCAAAAACTCAGCAAACACAATCGAATATTAATCACAAAAGGGTTACGATCTCTTCGGTGACCATAACCGAGCCAGCGCAGATAGTATTAACAGCAATTAAGCAAACAGGGCTTTAAATCAAAATTTCAAATTATGCTACTCCCGCCGAGGGTGAAATGGGGTTGTATCCGTGAAATCGCATTCATCAAAACTTGGGAATTAGCCTCGTTCCCTAATTAAACCTGTCGGTTGTTAAGTTCACCCCGATCTCCCCAGGGATCTCGAATCTTACGTAAATATTAGGTTTGAATAGAACTTTTATTATTATAGCTTTATTGGTACTTAATGTCCGTGATCCTTTGTGTAAAGCGAAAGTTGATTTGAACGAATTCTAATTTGGGGAGAGGACGGTGGGGTGGAAGGTCAAACGTTTAGTATTCATTGCGTTCGCGAATTGTCTTTAAAAACTGTATAGGTACATTGATTGAATAGGTTTTCTGAGAGAGGTTCTTTAAATCAACATTAAAAACCTTTGATTCCTTTCAAAGTATTCGGGACACGTGCCGTAAAATGTGAAGATTGAAAGTTGATTTTGAAATGATATTGATTGATTGCTTACTTATTTCGTACGTGCTACATTATTTCTTACTTACATAAGACCGTAATAATAGAAGTAAAAAAAGTAAAAGTTTTTTATTTGGATCAAGAACAAAAATTCAATAGAAATGACGGTAGCTACAAAAGTTGACTGTGTCGCAGTTGCCAACATCCGTCTAAACATTAAGGATACATTGTTCAGATTTAACCATGAAACGTACCCGTTTCAGGGTTAAATCTGCAACAATGTTTAAACAGGTACATTGAAGAAGCTAATGAGCAGTGGTGATCCAGTGGTATCGTATCGGCTCCGACTTAGGTGTCGTATAGGCCGGGGGGGGTTCGACCACAGGCACGTAGTTTGTGTAATTTATTTCATTACTACTGCTCCCACAACGGCGAAGGAAATCCATCGTGAGGAAACCGGCATGTCCTAGAATCAATAGTTCAAAGACATGTGACATCCACCAACCCGCACTGGGACTACGTGGTGGATTATGGCCCACTCCCTCTCACAGAGAGGAGGCCTGTGTCCCAGCAGTGAGAATGCTATAACCTCATTATTCAATAGAAACTATGATAACTACAAAAGTTAACTGTATCTCAGTTATCAACGCTCGTTCCAGAATTAACCATAAAATAGGTACAATTTAGCCAACATTGAAGAAGGTAATAGAGTTTACTTAGTCAGTCAAGCTCAAAAACACGCTGCATTTCTCCGCAATAAACCCCTTGTGTTTCAGTAATTTCGTAACAAATGTCCCGTTCATCCAGATCGTATCTCTAATTCACAAAGCCAACCAAACTAAACCTGGTCGTCTTCCACAGATTCCTGTTCCACGAGCAATTTATCATCAAAAACAAATCTGTTTCAAACATCACTGAGTCAAACCGAGTTTCAGACAGTTATATTTCATTGGCTAAATAATTCAGGCGTCCAGCTTTGAATGTGTACTAATATTTACGAATTGCACCTCCAGAGACGGGACCTGACTCTGCAATAATAATGACAAGTTAATTGGGCTGTACTGTCAGCAGCGAAGGTCGCCTGTGCTACAGTTTTAAGCAACTAAAATATAATAAAATACCAACTAACATCATCTTTTTGACTGACCAACTCCTTGACAATAGGGTAGTTTCCTGGGTAAAAAAATAATTATTATATTTAGTTGGTCAGTTAGATTATCGAAAAATAATGGATACGTATTTTTTCTATAGTGCCTGTGCATATTCAAAAGTGCCTCTTTTTGAATTAATTCAAATAAATGTTTTGAGTTTGAGTTTGTTTTAAAGGTCCACAAAGTCGAAACCTCTCTAAAATGACACAAACTTTGAAGTAATAGGTATATGAAATGCTGAATAACAGTAGGTGTACAGAGTGGCGATTAGGTTATCACATTAAATAATACAGCGGTAATAACAAGTTGTTAAAAGTCTGTTATAATAATAAAATTTAAATTTTACTAAAAATAGAAAAAAAAAACAAATAAAATAATTAGCGTAAAAATTGTCATGAAATAAACCATCCTTGATAATAAGTCACTAGACACGCGTGAGGCAATGGTATCCAGAATTCAACACAAACTTTATGTTATTGTTACGTAAACACAAATGTACAGTGTAAGTAAACACAAATTAAGTTTAATTTTGTTAGGTAAATACTGAAACGAAAAAAAGGTCCCACGAATAAAATGTTAATTGTTGTTAATTCTTTTAATTGTTAATGTTTAATATACGTTATGTAGAACACGTGGTTTCAATTCATGTGATAACCTAATCGCCACACTGTATAGAATATCATCAGCCTATATTAACGTTCCTCCTGGTAGAACACAGCCCTCCTCTCTCTGAAAGGCAGCCATAAAACTTTGGTGGTGGATTACGGCCTACTCCCTCACTCAGAGAGGAAGCCTGTGTCCCAGTAGTGGGAACATTGTAAGCTGATTATGCTTATATGACACAAGTAGTATGCCCGATGGGATTTTCTTTAGGAAAAATGAGGAACTTCCAAAAAAGATCCTTCTGATGAACTTTCAAAGATCCTTCCTTAGAGCTCACCTTCTCCTTCTTCTTTCTTCTTCTAGGAACTCTTGTGCAATATTTCAAGTGTCTGTACCCAGCAGTTCATACTGAGCATTGTCTGTCAGAGAATCATTATCATTCTCCTGCGTTATCCAGTCAAAGAATGAATGAATGAATTTAAGATTTTAATTAAATGACACGTGAAAGTAAAATTGTTAATCATCTTTAACTGCTGACCGTATCGTTCAGTTCTAACTTTTTAATAAACTGAATTATGCATTTCAAAGAGACCCTTGTTCAAGTCCCCGTGTTGGGAATTCTTTGGTCTGTTAAGAATTTGGGTAATTAACAGACAATAAGAAGTTCGTGTCAAAAAGTTTGGGATGGGACATTTTGCTTTATTTAGTGAAGCAGTAAATAACGGCTTTTGACGCGCTTTGAGGGTAAAAGGGTGATGGTAGGGATAATTTAATTTTGTAATAATATTTTGATGGTAAAATGTCAAAGGTTGCCATTGCGGGCAAAACCTGGATGAGACTGGCAGGAACGTGGCACGTGGAAAAGAGAGACCCAGCGGTGGGTGAAGTCGGGCTGTAAATGATGTTGAAAATGCTTACTGCTTCTGGCTGGTCTGTCTCTTGGCCAAAGAATTAGCATTGCCATACAACGTCTTAAAATGACAATACTATTTAATTAACAATGTTCATAATATATATTAAGTAATTAAATAGCTTTAAGTAAATAGAATAATAAATTGTAGTATAAGTTAGTCAAATTTTTGCATGCGATGAGGCAGAATGTATGAGGATTCAAAAATATTATACCTATATTCTATGCAAATAAATAAGTCTATATATCTAACGTGGCAATGCTGCCAGCCTGTTGGGCACTGTTCCTGTTGACAGGGATGCGGACGAATTCTTTGATACCCTACGATCCGTGTCAGGCCCCGCATAGAATAAGGTTTCGTAGTCACCCATAATGGCACTTTACAAGTTAGGCCTCTATAACTCCTTACCTAACAAAGTTATCTAAACCGTTATAGTTTTCCTTCAAAGTTCATCACATGGACTACCATCATGAATTTTTTCAGATTTTTCTAGCCATCCGTTTAGCTTTTAGAGGGGGGGACGCCCTATTTTAACAAAAAAATGCGCTTTAAATTTGAATATCTCGCAAACGCCCAAACGGATACCTAAATCAAAAATCGTCTGAGCAACCTCTCATTTTTTTTTAAATACCTATCTAATAATATACCACACTACGGGGGAGACGCGAGTAAAAAAATCATCCCCTCTTTACGTGTAGGGGAGGTACCCCAAAAAAAAATTTTTTTCGTGATTTTATTTTAGCACTTTGTCTGTGTGGTAAATAAAATACCCATGCAAAGTTTAATTTTTCTAGCACTAACCGTTCGGAAGGTAAGCTGAGGATAAACGGAGGGACGGACGGACATGACAAAACTATAAGGGTTTCGAGACGTCAACTACGGAACCCTAAAAAGGAACCCTTATGGTGCGACTCAGTCTGTCGGTCCCCCTGTCACAGCTGGATATCTCTAGAACTATTAATGCTATCAACTTGAAATTTAGAATAGTTTTAGATGACGTTTGCCCAAATATGTATTTTGCAAATAAGAAAGAAATACATTGTTTTTTTGCCACAGGGACTGAAAGGGGTTTTAAAATTGGATGTGGGGCTACTAGGGCATTTCCATACATTTTTCTTTTTTCTAGACCGCATAGTTTTTGACCTTTGATGAAAAATGTAAAAAAAATACCACCCTCCCACCCCCAATTATCTCCGAAGTTTGCATTAAGAAAAATCTTAAATTATCCCATGTGATACAAATTTATGTAAAGATTACAGGAAAGATAAACCGATGTATCTAAATAACACACTTTTTTAAAAATCATCAGAATACGGAACACTCGATGTGCGAATCCGACTCGCTCTTGTTTCATATACATGTACTTACATAATATTATTATTATTTAAAATGTTAGCTTATATTATAGCAACTACATAAGTTTATTTCAATTACAGCGCAGTAATACCCATGGAAGAGAAACTCCCTCCCAAAGGGAAACAGGTATAATTAATATTCGCAGAACTGTTACTGTAGCAATAGATAGTGTAGCACAAGTTGTAACAGACCGACATCTTGCCAAATGTTGTGTTTGTTCGTATCAATGGATGCTGTGCATAAACTGTGATGTTGCTTGCAGTTAATTATGTTTGCTGAACGGTGTTGGGATGTTACAGGGATAAATATAGAGTAATAAATTGTTTATGACTGGATTCAGTTCTTAGGTTCTCAGGCTTATTTTCTTTATTGCATCCTTTTTGGCAGTAATAAAGAGAGGGGCTTGTAGCTAAGTAATAACAGCCACACGGGTCGATCGATCAGGTTAAGCTACGCTTGCCGAGGTTGGTCCGTGGATGGGTGACCATCTTTACATATCTGCCAAGACTCCTCCGTGCCTCAGAAAGCACGTTAAGCCGTTGGTCCCGGCTGTCATTCGTGGATTTTTAACAGTCGTTACGGGCTGTCAGAAGCCCGAAAGTCTGACAACCAGTCGGACTCAGTCGGTTTCGTATTACCCAGTATCTGGGTTGTGGAGATCAGATAGGCAGTCGCTCCATGTAAAATACTTGTATTCAGCTGCATCCGATTAGACTGGAAGCCGACCCCAATGTAGTTTGGAAAAGGCCATAGGCAGATGATATTTTGGAAGTAATAAAGAAAATAAGCATCGTTGGTCTAGTGATCGCTAGCGCTACTGCTTAGTGTGATGTCCCTGGGTTCGATTTCCAGGTTGAGCAAAGTGTTATTGGTTTTTTCCATAAAGAATTTCTCGGTAGAGTTTATTTGTGCCCGTTTGATGGCTATAGGCTAACCCTATACTAAATGAGACTTAAACTTGAGACGTTAATAAAAGGCGGTGTTTAGCGACATACTTTTAGAGGTATGAGGAACAAGGTGTAAAGTTCACTCATACTCTATAGAAAAGGGAGGATCCTCTGACCAGACGGGTGTTGTGTCTGGCGGGCAACTGCCCAACGACTTATGTCGGGAAGTTTGTATATATACTAATTGAGCGGTAAACTCTGCTTGCGAGATGCAGGATTTGCGTGACGTCAGTATGACGCGTTGTTCGCATGTGGCGTTGTAGATACCGCTACATACTGTTTATTCGGGTCACAGGCTGTACCCGACGCTGTATATACTATCTACTTAAATAAAAATCCCTATTTCCCTTGTTCACGCCATAACTTGAGAACGACTTTACCGATTTCATACAATATTTTTTTAAGTTTTCTAATACTTTGTACGAGGTTCTTACGGAATAGAAAATAAGAAGAGAAAAAAAGAAAGTTCCTTTAAGCGGATAAAATCGAAGGCGGAAACTAGTTCCAGTGCGGCTTGTTCGTGTGTCTTGTTGACAGTGGTGCGTGTTAATTGTGTTAGTGTCATCGTATTGTGCATACATACATACAGACACATAACTACCTATGTACTAACTATGTGCCTGTGTCATGTATGTACGTACGAGACGCGCATGATACACGTGCTTCGAACAAACTACGACAAACGGCTGGACGTGCACCGCGGGATGGCAGAAGCGAACTAATATAAGCACACTTCAATCGTCACAAAACGTAAATGGCGAAATGTGCGTGCACCTCTACCTACTCCTTCGGGGATTACAGACGTGATGTTTTGTTATTTTATAAAAATTAAGTAATGCTAAATGTGATCTAGCATTAGGTACTTATTATTTGAAGAAAGTAGTAAAGTTCTTTTGCAGCCATGGGGAAGTGAATTGAAGGATTTACAGTATTTTGTGCGGCCTTTTAATTAAAATGATATCTACCTTTTGTTACTGTATAAACGAGGTAATTTTGGAAAACTGAACCTAACCAATCTACCCACCTGCACTGGCCTCGCGTGGTAGATTACAGCCTACTCCCTCGCGAAGAGAGGAGGCCTGTGTCCCAGCAGTGGGAACATTACAGGCTGCTTATGAATCTAACAATCAACACTATTAATCACATAATTCTAATCCGAAGTGGTGCATGAATTTTTTAAATGTTTGCATGAGGTTTTTCTAAACTCTGAAATCGATGACTAACAACTTACCTAAGAACAATTTTTTCTACCCCAAATAGTTTTCGATTAGTCCATACTGACCCATGTCAACGGACCATTCAAAAGCTTGCAAAAATAAATCTTCTTCAAATGTCCTTTATTTTCATACTAGCATTCGGCCATCACCATCAACATACCAGGGTATATATGTAGCTCTCTTAACGTAGGTACCTACGTTTCAGCGATATCTTTTACTTTCTCAGAGTATCTTTTAGTATTCCACTCGCGATCCGATCTATCCTTCAAAGAACAAAGTGCTTGCCCAGAATGAAGTGAAAATTGGATAAGGTAGCTCTGTTATTGGTTTTGCGACAATGGAACCTTTTCACAATAAGTTTTCAAAGCTCAATTAATATAAGTCGTTTTCCAGTTCTTGTTTTATTAGTACGATACGGTTCTAGCGCAATTGTTTAGGAAGCTAATATTTGATTTTTGTGACAATGGGCGGGCTAACAGGGAAGCATGGCACAGAAGGAGGAAACCTTTACTCAGCAGTGGGTGGATCGAGAACCAGGTGAACAATGGTGATGATGATGATGGGGTAAGTCAAAGTTAAATCATAGGTATCACGAAAGCTGGCTTCAGAGGTCACGATCTCTCATTTCCTATGCAGAGACCGTCTTGTAAGGTTTATGCAAATAGCAGTATGCGAGGTAAGCTGAAGACAATCATATGTGTGGAAAGGTTGGACTGACATGGGTGAGATTAACAAACCGTCAAACGTATCATCTTGAAACGCCTTTGTATAAACGGATATTATTAAAAACTAGTGTAACTTTGTACCTAGCAAGTTACAAATTAAAAGAGTTTAGTCTAAGTATCCTTAATAATAACTAACCTATGTACACATAAAACTATACTATTTACACATAAACTTTATAAAAATAACCTAGTATAATATTTATAAGTAAACCTAACACTTAAATACAACATTAAAATTAAATAATATTATACGGAACCTTCGAGCGGTTATTAACTTAAAGGGTCTTCATTCTATGCGCCCGCGCATCTCTAGAGCGATCATTACCGAGCGTCGTCGAGGAGTGGCGATTCGGTTGGGCTCGGTAAGGATAATGACTTAGTCAAATTGAGAGCGCTTAAAGTGAAGGCTGTGTCGTGCGCTCCGAACGTACTTAAATAATTTTACTGAATACGTCGCGAAATCCCTCTAGCGTAAGTTCCATGTATTTTATTAAATGTGCTAACTGTAAGGTGTCTCTGGAACTTCTTAAAAGTAGTTTTCTGCTGTATTTCTTCCTACCTTCCTATCTGGGACACTGTGACCTTAGGACCTACGAAACATGGTTCCGACAGTTTGCTTACGCTTCCGTTCTGTCTGGATTTCCAGGATTCTAGTCTACCCTTCAACCCTTCCGCCACGTCGTGGTTCCGGCGTCGAGGAAGACGCTTGGGAAGATCCTCTGTTGCAGAGTGATTCACGTCCTCCCTTCATTGAACACATTATACAGAACCTGAAACTGGAGCCGTCAGTTGCGGGCAAAGTTGAGACTGGACCATCATCACCTGGAGATGGTTCAAGCCAGTGTTCCCTACCCCATTACTACCCTCTGCAATCAGGACTTGAGATGGCCATGGAAGTTTTAGGCAATAAATAATAAGTGTACTTAATCTTTGAGCTCTTATTATTTACGAACCTCCTAAATATCTACCTGCTGGCAACCCCCTTAAGGGTAGTGTCACACTAGCTGACTCAGTGATCTTCGGACCGCCTCAGAATCAATAAATGTTGTTTTAATTTATTCATCAAAAACGGCGTTCTATACAAAATATATTGGAAAATTATTTATTAATGCCTGAGAATTTTCATATATTTTCATGTTTTTTTTACATTATTACTATACCTACTAATAATAAAGCTGAAGAGTTTGTTTGTTTGTTTGAACGCGTTAATCTCTAAAACTACCAGTCGGATTTGAAAAATTATTTTGCCTCCTTCCTTCCTCAAAAAATAGGCTATCAAATGATAGCCTATTTTTTGAGGAAGGCTATAGGCTACTCAACATCACGCTAGAACCCTTAGGAGCAGAGCAAAAAGGAAAATATAGTCTGAAAAAACGCTTAGCGAAAACGAATTATTAGCACGGGCAGTCGATGCGAGGCGACGGGGTTGGTCGAAATTTCACGCAGACAAAGACGCGGGCTGAAGCTAGTTGAGTTATAAATGGTGTAAATTACTTGACTTTGTTTTATTTACACCGATATAACCAAGTATAATTTTAATTACATCCCGTTTACGAGTTACCGCTTCAAAAATTAATTAAATACGACCACATCTGATATTTTACCTGTTATTCCAAATTGAAAACCAAATTAACTGTCGAGTGCATCACTACACATCGAAATCAGTACTCTGACAAATTAAAAACCATTTTAAACGGTTCACGACAGTCATACTATAATTGGTGGATAACCAATTTTATGTTGTTAAAGGGAGAGAACGGGAAACGTTTTCCCTTCATGTTTATTAAATCGACAGTCGTTTACAGGCGAAATCGTCATCATTATATCTGGATAATAGGCCTCTGGGCTCTGTTTGATCAGCTTTTAAAAGTTGATATTCCCCATAATTGTTCAGATGGACCGAATTCCGTTTTAAAATTGTATTTTGTTCTGCGTTCATCTCATTACATTTTGGAGTGAAGTGGATAGCTGAAATGTTTTTACAGAAAATTTAATAGCCGTTTTTGATATCGGGATGGAAGGACAACTGTTTTTTTGCTGAAGAGCTGTACACGGATTTTGTATTTATTCAGCTCGGCGCTTTTGTTGAATTACGACAACGCAATAACAACGGAACTTTTAAAACATTTAAAACTACGGAACTGTATATAGGTAATACCTACTGGGCGCAATTTAATGCATGACACAACAGTAAATTTTGCGCAGAGGGGCAATTCTTGTAATTTTAAGAACGTCCACAGTCTGATCTCAGTCTCAATCTGTCAAAAATACCTCTAATTTCTCTACATTTTGAACGTTTTAAATTACGAGAATTGGCCTTCAGGTCGCAGATCAGATTTCATATTCAAGGTTCGGTATATTAATTTCTTTCCTCCTTTTCTTTTTTTAAAAAAAACGTTGCTTCACACCAGGAATTTCTCCTGTGTCGTGGGTGCGTTTACAGACATATAAACTCACATAAACAGCCAGGCCCGGAACAACTAATTGTTGGAACAAATATTTGTTCCGTGCGGGAATCGAACCCGCGACACGCATCGCAGCAGTCAATCGCTTAACCACTGCGCCAACCGTGCCGTCAATCAAACTTGTTTTTAAGAACTCCATAAAAATTGTTTTTAGGATTGAATGTTAATTAGTGAGTTCACTTTCAGAAAGCCCCGTTGGTGTGTGCTCGCAAGCGTGACTACAGAGCGTGGGGTCCTGGGTTCGATTCCCGGGTCGGGCACAAAAGTGTTATTGTTTTTTCTATTGGGAATTTCTTAGTAACCGCCCGGAGTTTGGAAGTTGGCGGTGTGATACCCCCGTGCCTCGGAAGGTCCTGCGCCTGATGTCTCTTCGGTCATGTCGAATTGCCGTCCCATCGGACAATGAGAGTGAGGGAAGAGAGAGTGCACCTATGTCTCAACACACGCTTGTGTACTTTATTATGTGCCTCCCCAAAAGGAGGTCTCGAAATTCGGTCTAGAGGACTTCTAAAAAAAAATATTTTAGACGCGTCCTGGGCAACTGCCCACTTAAGGTCTAAGGATGGGTGGTTGCACAGCAGGTCAGCCCCGCAAACCCCAACCGACCTAATAAAGTTATCACCATAACACGTAAATAATAATTATCACTTCTTTATTTTTCTTTTACATTTATTACTTCAAAACAAAAATGCATTCGTATTTTCCATTATCTTCTACATACGACCCACTTACAGTTAACGGCTAACAGGCTTATTCGCGGGCATTTTGCTTTTTTTATTTTTTGCGCTGTCCGCACAGAATCCTTTTTAATCCACACAGCGTTGGAACGATTCAGCGACGATTGCCATCTAATTAAAACCTCATTAAGTTTAAACTCTGTAATTAACTGTGAAGTGGCCGTTTTTGGTGGGTTCGTGGAATCGTTGGTTTTGTGGTTTCGTGAAGGTCATTTTTATTTCAATAGGGCTGTTTCAATATCACATTTAGGAGGTATCACAGTACTTATTTCGATAACCACTATATACCTACCATAACAAATAAAAAAACGAAACATAAATAAAATCAAAGACTCTGTAGTAGGTATGATTACAGAATATCTCTCACTAACAGATTAAAGTAGTCAGTATTATCTTGGCAGACACATAATATTTTTAAATAAAACTTAATACTTGGTAGTATTAAGTAATTATTGAAGATAAACTTTTCAGGCGGCAATTCGATTGAGAGTGAAACAGGAATGCGTGAAATTTGAAGGCACCTTTCGTTACATGAGAGAGAAGAATTAAGATAATTATAACTCTATGTCTGTCACACTATAATCATCTGCCTCGGATTTTTCCAACTATGTTGGGATCGGGTTCCAGTCTAACCAGATGCAGCTGAATACCCGTATTTACCCGTATAGGACTTTCGGTTTCATTTTTCCTTTTGTTACTTTTTTATATAATTTGTTTTTTTTTTTTTAACTGTGTTTAGTTTATGATCCTGTACGAGTCGCAATACATACTTTTTCTTTCTATCTATTTTACATGGAGCGACTTGTTTATTTCAATTGAGTTTTGGAGGTCATATAGGCAGTAATTACTGGGTAATACGATACCCATTGGTAAGACTGGTTGCCAGACATTCGGGTTTCTGACGACCCGTAACGACTATCAAAGATCCACGAATGACAGCCGGCTTTATGTACTTTTCGAGGCACATACCAAGACCCTTCGTCTTGGTATGTAAAGATGGTCACCCATCCACGGACCAACCTCAGCAAGCGTAGTCTGATCAATTAGCCCGTGCGGCTGTTGTTAGTTAGCTTCACACAAGTCTCTCTCGCTAACTCTCTCTTAGTTTTTATTTTTTTTAAAGTTTCACTTCTATCATTTTTTTATTAATAAAAGTATGTGCAGGACAGACACGTAGGACGGACACGACGCGTGAATGCACCCGGGGAGATGGGCAAAGGTAGTGCAAGTAAAAGTGCTTATTGTGTGTAAAGCATTGTTACACACAATAAGCATTCAGAATTACACTGGATCACTACATTTATTTCAGAAATTTTTACAACCACAAAGACATGAATGGAACATTTCCTGTACACGGGAAATACATTTTAAAATTCAACCGATTCAGACGAATTTCATGTAATTAAAACCTCATTACATTTAAACTCAACGTAATTAACAATGCATTACTTACTTCTGGTGTTTTTTACAATTTTATTTTTATCTGTTTCAGTACTGAGGTGCTATTCTTTAAATATCTAAACGTAAAAACTTAGGTGACGTGAGCTGTCAAGCTTCAGATTCCCTAGCATCAGAGGGGCAATTATCGTAATTTTAAGAACGTTCATAGACTGATCTAAGTCTCAATCTGTCAAAAATACCTCAAATTTCCCTCCATTTTTGACAAGTTTTTTGACATTGATTGTCGCTGAGATGAGATTGCGACTAGATTTTGAACGTTTTTAATTACGGGAATTGGCCTTCAGGTAAGATGACAGTTCACTTCTCCTACATTTTCACGGTAAGATTTTTATAGAATAGATCGGGTGATATTCAACTGCATTCAGTTGGACTGGAAGCCGACCTCAACATTTTTAGGAAAGACTTAGGCAGATGACGAGAGGAAGAACTGTATGTGTGTGTGTTTTTCGGTTTAGTTAAAAAATGTGTGGCTAAACATTAACTGCCAGACACAATAGAAAATCTATTCTAATCATAGATTTTCTAAACTTAACTTGAACCAACGTTTATAAATAAGCCCCAACCCCATAAATTGCTTCGCATACTGAAAGATTACTGTTACGTAAGAGGACTATTGTATGTTATTAGGTAGCAAACAAGCCGGTGATCACCTGTACGTTATGTAAGTGGTCCCCACAGCCTAAACCTCGGCATTATCATAAACATAGTCGTAATCTTTGGATTTGACGGCACGGTTGGCGCAGTGGTTAAGTGATTGTCTGCTGCGCTGCGTGTTGCGGGTTCGATTCCCGCACGGAAATTTGTTCCGTGCGGGAATCGAACCCGTTTGTATGAAATACAATTAGTTGTTCCGGGTCTGGCTGTTTGTGTATGTGAGTTTATATGTCTGTAAACGCACCCACGAAACAGGAGAAATTCCTAGTGTGGGGCAACGATTCAAACGAAAAAAAATGTGTTTTACCTATTTGTGCAGAATAAACAATGTTCTTTCTTTTCCTTACAAGTTAGAAAAAACGAATGATATAATATATAGTTTTCACACTAAATCATTCAGCTACCCATCTGCTTGCATTAATCCCTCTTGAATTAATTTCCAGCGTTTTAGTACATTCTCAAAATGAATTAGTTTCTTGTTCAAAACATATTACTACGTACATACATTACTACATTATACTACGGTCGTGGTATGGAATAATTGAATAGAAACAGAATATTCTGAGGAAACCTAAATCTGCCTAAATGCCTGCAGCTATACCTAATTGGCATAAACAACGCTGTGGGCGCTACAGGAAATTCGAATACTTCATCATGTTTAAACCCATATTTAAGCTTATTAAATAATATACTCTTTGGTTCTCCTGCGGATCTCTTCATTTCTGATTCGATCACGCAGGGAATACCGAATGACCGACACAGCCCGAAAAATTGACAAACTTAAGTGGCAGTGGGCAGGGCGCATTTGTCGCAGAAAAGGTGGCCGATGGGACCGAAAGATTCTGGAGTGGCGACCGCATACCGGAAGACGTAGCGTTGGAAGCTCTTCCAGAAGGTGGACCGATGACCTTGTTAAACCAGCAGGAACCCATTGTATGCGAGGAACACGGAACCGGTCGAAGTGGAGGTGCTTGGGGGAGAACTTTTTTTTTTGGGATGGGAAATCATCAAATGACCCCTCCCGCTCTGGGTGGAGCGGAAGGGAGTGTCAGACTCTTACTGACTAAAACCCACCCGTGTTCCTTCCTTAGCCCTTTCTGTTCCAGTCCCATTCGGACGATCCCGCCGCCTTGGGGGAGGCCTAATGTCAAGAAGTGGACGTCTTTCGGCTGAAATAATGAATGATGATGATGAAAGAGCTAGTTACACATTACATTGAACTTTTCACTAATTTACAACAATGTTCTTTTAGCCGACAAAAAAGGAGGACGTTCTCAAATTGATCTTTTATTGGTAGTTACAGGCCGGCCGTCGAGAGAATGCGTTCCTGACACCTGTCAGTTTCATACAAACTTATTTTAGCTACTAGAATAGTCGCACTGACAGGTGTCAGGGACGCACTGTCTGGACGGCCGGGCTGTAGTTAGTTAGTTGAGCCTATAAATAAACAGGCTAAAAAAATATGCGTGTATTAAAAGTTATGCGTGACTTTTTACAGAGTAGTCTAATGTTGACGATTCTTTGTTTATTGGATAGGGTATACTTCGAAGTTGCCATTTTTCTATTTCCAAATTAAAAACTCTTTGTTTTTGTACTCTTCAGTCCTATATTATCTCATTAGGTACTTACTTTGTTATTGTACAGCCTAAGTTCAAAGGGTACCTACTTGAAAAGAACTTAATTTAGCTGGAAGAGGTCTAAGTAAATCGAAAGGCGCGTTCAGAAAATTTTCCGCCATTGTTACTATGTCGGCGTTGCTACCTCACTGTATGAAGTGGTTGGAGGTGGCAATGATATTATTTTTGGCTGTCTGTCTTTTGTAGTCAGTATTTACTTGGGAATTAGGAAATGAGGAAGGAAATTATGAATGAAATACATACTTAACATCACGCCTGTAATTCTTGAAGGGTTAAGCAGCGGTGTAGTACTAATAGTACACCCACATTTCGCCAGTTATGTGTATGTCCAATTTAATGGGGCGAGCCTGTTGCCATCTACCGACTCCGGGCTGTTATTGCCACTGACAAATCCTTGATGGGTAACCCGCACCCGGTTGATGGGTAATTTCGCACGACATGGGAATCGAACCCGGGACCTCATGGTCAGCAGTAGCGCCTGACCAACGAGACAGCGAGGCAATCAAAATATTTGATGTGAAAAACATAGAGGCAAATATATGACAAACTGTCATTGGTGCTGTGGTGTACATAAGAAATACTATTCTATTCTATTCTATAGTATACTTAATCTATGGAGACGACGCTCTACTTGACAAAGACGAACTTTTTACTCCTAAACTCAATTTGTCATAACAGCCACGTACTTTATAAGAGTTAATAAAAAGGCAAGTATACAATTCATATTCTTGTATACCTATCTGGTTTTCTTATGAATATCATTGCCAGTATATCCTTGAATAAGATGACAGCAATCATGGTGGCCCAGAGGTAACGGCCCCGACTTGGGGTCAGGGGTTTGAATCCAGGTAGGCGCTTTACTTTCTATAAATAATTTCATCACTGTTGCTCTCAAAACGGTGAAGGAAAACATCGTGAGGAAACCGGCATGTCCTAGAACCAAAAAATCGAAGACATGTGACATCTAGCAACCCGCACTAGGCCAGTGTGGTAGATTACAGCCCATTCCCTCCCGAAAAGACATTTAGACTTATTATGCATACCCTTAAATATTATACAGTAACAGCTACACATCATTTCCTTTCAAATTAAACTCCTCTCCCGATTACGATTCAAAAAATCCTAATTCCAATTTCCAATTTCAACTTTACCTCACTCAAAACTAAGGACATTTCCACATCCGCGTTTGTTTGGCCGCAGCTTGACCGCAAGTAATCCTATCGCAGGCACCTGCGCAAAATAAACGACGATCGTAAATCCCCGCAGCGTCCAGAGCGGCTGCGACACTGTTATTGTTATTAGCTGACAGACGCCTGATTTGGCTCATGCCTTAGATTTAGTAGCGACTGGGTGAGCGTCTTTTGTATACAGTACCGCGATAGCCAACATATTAATGGTAGTGTCACCAGAAATGTTTGCTGAAAACTGGAATTATTTTTTGTTCAAAACTTTGTTTATGTTTGTCAGAATTCTTTGGCACTTTTTTATCCTGTTTTATAGTTGTTTGTACAGCTTTCGTTGACCTTTACTGGAATAGGGTTTGGCACGTTTTAGTAATATTTTAGTGTTAACTTTGACCTTGTGTCCACTGCAATATTATATGGGTTTATTTTTGGGCTCCCCCGAATAATGTCTCTGTTTTGTTACTACTGCCAAAGCTTCAGGACATGTGTCAACATAAGTTAGCACTATGAACGAGAATATACCCGCATATACTTTCGTCATTTTTTTTTAATCAGCCTATTCTTTTCCCACTGCTGGGATATGGGCCTCCTCTATGTGAGAGTGAGTGGGCCATAATCCACCACGCGGGCCCAGTGCGGGTTGGTTCGTTACAATACACAATCCAAAAAAGTAGGTATGGACATATAAAAAGTAGCCCAAATAAACTTGATTTAAATTTAAGTTTAAAGGGACAATATTTTGTCTAATAAAATATGAAAACATTTATGTCTGAGTAAAATAAACATGAAAATATAAGTAGTTGGTAGGAAGCAGGCGCCCGGAGTTCATTCCAGTCTTACGCGATCAAGCTGGACCGTTGTAGCCTGAATAGTTGGGGGGCTGTTACACCGATGCGTATCAACATCGATATTAACTTACTGAAGCAATAACGTTCATACTCAACACTGAAAACCTGTTCTGCACCCTAATTGCGCAACACACTATCAATCTCAATCAGAATAATTTTGAAGGATATTGCTAATCCATTGCTCCACATGCTAGAAAAATGTGTCTTCTCAACAAAGTAAATAACGCAATGAATGTTGTTGAACTGTCAAAATTAAACCCATTGCAACTGATAGTTTGTTATGCAATTACCCCGCTAATTACGGTCTTAAGAGGAAATGCGGGCGGAAATACTTTTGAAAATTAGGTATTTGAAGAAACTATCGCTGTCGCTCTGCAAGCACTCGGCGTCCGGCCGCCCAATAAGCGTGCGATAAGGACAACTGCAGATCCGACTGAATAGCCTAAGTAAAAAGTCACATTTTCGAGGTTTGGCTCTTGCCTATTTTCTCCACCAATATTGAACCAATTTAAAATTTATTTCATAAACTGGATAAGAAGGATATATACTGTGTCGCCATGTTTTCCTTTTTTCATTAATAGTTGTCAAATTTGTACCCTAGGCCTCTGTTAACAGCAGTCTACATAGGCAATTTTGAGCATTTTTTGAGGGTTCTAGTGCTTATAAAAATAATGTATTATCAAAAAGGAAAACATAGGGACATACAAGTAACTAACATTTATTATTCTGTAAAAAATCATAGCCATATGGTCATTAACAAGAAAGAAAACAGGCGAGAGCGTCTGTATAGAAAAAACACCACCCGCATTTCCTCTTAATTAAGGCGAGAATGGCGTGAACTCTTGCGATCAATAGTTTTCAGAAGTCAACTTTTTCTCAATTCATAACCCACACCCTTGAATCACGCCTGTCTGCGGGAGAATTTAATCTGCACAACCGGGCGATAACATTGAATATAGACGTAGTAATTGCTTCGGGATGGCTTAGTTGTTCAACAAATAATGCTGAATATAATGTGACGTATCGAACAAGCCTGTAGCATATTATTATGATTAAGAAAAACAAAACAACTCTGGATTTAGACGATTTAGTGCTGTGTGTGAACTGTTTTTAATCAACGTTTTGACGACGGTTTTACATGAAAGATTATTTACCATAAGATTTTTGGTTATGAGCACAGAACCAATGGTTTTTATTCATAGCACAAACCTACTAAACAGATTCTAGAATAAAGAAGAAAATAACCAAGGTTGTCTTTAAAAGATCGCGTATCGTCTTTTAGCGATAAGACCGGCCATTGTGTCACCTAGCCTTTTAACTAAACGGCGGCCTTTCAACTAACGGCCTGAATTATATTAATTAAATGATAGTTTAGGTTGGAACTGTAACCAATTACGTGCGAGCCGAATTGGTCGCAGTAACTAAGCCAGGGCACCCCGACCCGTGACCAACCGCGTGCGAGCCGAGAGAGCGAAGCTAAGCGAGCACTACTTCCAAAGGTCAGGCGGTTGACTAAATGGCTAATTTAACCAGTATGCTGTGACATAATTAAGGATATTCTGTTCTATAACATTAATTTTCTGAAAAAAGCACATGCCTTTTTCCTTGACGGTGTAACATACAGCCTCTAAAGGAACTGTTCTAAAGAAGGTTACTACACTAAAGAAGCCTGCAAAACTCTTTTATTTGAATTCCAAAACTGTTTATATTCAAAGTAGTTCCTGGGCGAAACTTTTGACTTTCCTTTATGATATATTGCGGTAATTACTCAGTTGTTCGAAAAGAATGGTAATGTTGTTAAGTTTTAGTGAAGTTTTAGTTTAGTTGAGCTTTCGTGAAGAATTTCTGTTCATGCACTCTGAGCCGCGAGTTGATTCTGGCGAGGTATTTTGTTTAGATAGCAGAATGCCAATTATCGTAACTTAAAATGTTCAAAATCTAGTCGCAGTCTCATCTCGGCGACAAACAGCTTCCGAATTGCATCCTGCGTCACACACTATAAATCCTAATCAGAAAATTTTTGAATGATATTGCTAATCCATTGCCTCATATTATGTTCGAAAAAAATTGTCTGCTCAACAACGTAAATAACGCAATGAATGATGTTGAACTGTCAAAATGAATGCCATTCCTACCGATAGTGTGTTTCGCCATTACCCAGCAGATGTCAAAAATTACTCAGCAGATGTCAAAAATTACCCAGCAGATGTCAAAAATTACCCAGCAGATGTCAAAAATTACACAGCAGAGGTCAAAAATTACCCAGTAGATGTCAAAAACTTGTCAAAAATGTTAGGAAATTTAAGGTATTTTTGATTGATTGATCAGACTAAACCAAACATAACCATGAGTAATTAAAGAACTCTCGGCTTAGAACCCCTTATTCAAGTAACATTGTATAATATTTCGATTTAAGCGTAAAATGAACACAACTACAAAGCACCACAAAATAGTTCCACTAAAAGATCTTTTTAGGGTTAGTTTTTCAATCGGCAGATAATTTTCATTCGTGGAATAAAATTGACGTCTGACAGATTTTGTATGGGAGAACTGTCCAAAATTCAAAATTATTCCTCGGATAAAATTATCTGGCGATGGAAAAGTCAGCTCTTATTTATTATATTCATATTATATAAATTATATTATATTTATTATATTTTATTTTTATTGACGCTCTAAACTTCAATTTATGCTAACATATTCTCGTAAAGATTCCACCCAATAGAGGTAAGACGTGTAAATGGCCTGAAAACCATCAATTTCTTACACAATCACAAACTTATTTCACTTAAACCAACACAGACATAAATCACAACAAACAGAGCTTATATACCCGAATAACTAAACTTGTTTCGATAAAGTAGGTTCGATGAATAATGCAGAAACAGATAAGCGCTCACAGCTCAAAATGTTCACGCACATAATTAACTCGCAAATATTGTAATCAAAACAAAGCTTATTCGCTAAACTAACGCCATACGAGTAAAGTCACAGAGTAACTCATCTGAACTCGATCGGCAGTATAACCATTACCTTTATAGTTATTGAGGTTTAAGCTTTAGAAATACCATTGTTGTTTAGCTCTGGTAATAACAGCCGCACGGGTCGATTGATCGGGTTAAGCTACGCTTGCCGCGGTTGGTCTTTGGATGGGTGACATATCAAGATCTCTCCGTGCCTCGGAAAGCACGTTAAACCGTTGGTCCCCGCCACACTCCACAACCAGTTACTGGGTAATACGATATTCTTTGGTAAGACTGGTTGTCAGAATTTCGGGCTTCTGACGACCCGTAACGACTGTCAAAGATCCATGAATGACAGCCGGGTAATACGATACCCCTTTGTAACATAATATTATTAATTGAATACTCAAGTAGAATTGACACGTTGTCTGAATACTTCAAATAGGTCAAATATAACCACAATTAGGTTTAAAATAATTACTGTTAAGCTGATAAACGTAAACCAGGTTAGGTTTATGCAGAAACATTAGAACGCCCGCAGCCTCAACTGGCCGCTATATAATGAACTTCGACATTATCAAAACAAAGTTAATTCTAACCATAACATTAACTATGTTCCACGCGTATATATTTACTTCGTTATACAGGGTGTTTGTGTATTAGCGACGTATTAGAACTGAGTGGTACGGACTGTCTCGTTAGTGTAATGGTCACAAGTACTTTGGGGAAACTAAGCGTGATGTTATGTGGTACGGTAATTTTTTTTTATTGGGTAGCAAACAAGCAGCGGGGTAATGGCTTCCATTTTTGACAGTTCAACAACATTCATTGCGTTATTTACGTTGTTAGCGGACAAATTTCTCGAACATATGAAGCAATGGATACCAATATCCTTCAACATGATTCAGATTGTGATTGAAAGTGTGTCACGCAATAAGGGTGCTGGTGCGACTGACTTGTTGGTAAGGACACGACTGCCAAAAAAATTCGAAAATTGTTATCTACCAGAGCGACAACCAAATCCTTTAAACCAACCGCAAACACAACAAATTCAAATCAAAGCATTTATTTCAAATAAACCAATTACAAGCACTTTTTAATTGTCAAGGGGTCGGTCAGTCAGAAAGATGAAGCTGAATGAGAAGAACAGGAACTTCACATGCACTCTTTTAAATCATTAAATTGTTACAAAGTATTGGTTACATCATTCAATTGAAATTATCCATGTGAGAACGATGTAGAAAGACGTACATGTTAAAAGTATTTTTTTATTACGGTCTAATAAAACATAATATTATACTTAATAACCAAACAAAAAACCATTCAGAAATTATAGTAAGCCATGGCAGCTAAGAGATGACCAGTCCTTACTGATGGCACCCATTCACGAGCATGACATATGGCTCAGCACCATTCAGCTCACACACATACTCTCATCCGCCAGGGCACATTCAAGTCAATGAAAGGCGTACTCAGTAAATGGTAACTTTATAATAATGAAACATAACATGACTTCTAAATACACAATAAGTAAATTATAAAATGTGACCTACTGAATCTAAAATTGTGATACACGTAAAACTGATCTCTTTTATTTGTAATCTTAAAATATGAACTCCTAATAAATAAGTGTTTGTGTTACCTATTATATTATATTAACTACCTAAGTAGATATTTATCTAAATGTAAAAATAGTATTTTAAGAAAATAGCTACCTACTTACACTTTTATTAGATTTATTTATGTTACTGTTATTAACTTTTTTATGTGAGCGTAATTTTTTAGTTTTCATGTAGAATTTTATTTTGATTTTTGTTTCTACGATTTAGATTTTTATTAAATATGTATATGTAACTATAATTTTGCTGTGCCCTGACAGGGTATACAACGGCTCTTAGCTATAAGCCTTTTGTGAACATCTAGTGTATACCTTGTGGAATGCAAATAAACGAATACGAACACGTGCGCTATGCAATTATACAATACTAAGCGATTGAATACATGAAATGCATGTGTCTGCCACCTCATCCATTATCATCTGGAATTTCTCATTAACAGCTTGGAGTCTAAATTTGTGCCCGTTTGGTTCCAATAGTATAGCATTATAGGTGGCAAAATGTGGCGAATAGGGGGTAGTACTTCCCCTGAAGAGCCCAATCACAAAGAGCTTCTACTAAATAGGTAATGAAATTCCTCGTTCATATCAATATAAACCTCGTTCTAGTCACCCTGTATTGTAAACAAAGTTTAACGTAATATTAATTCGCACAACTTCACATGCGGCGCAAATGCTGCGTCGGGCGTTTTATCTCAACTATAATGCTGCATCGGGTATGAACGTGTATTTACATGGATATTTATATCGATTTAACTCCACTCGTGTAGTTTAATCGTTAAAAGTTAGCGTTATCGTAAACTATTTTCTGATGATTTTAAAATGATTGATGATAGTTTTTCGGTTATCTACCTCATCATCATCATCATCATTGGCGCCGACCGACAGCTGAGTATAGACCTTCTCCCTTTTGGGTACCCTAATTGTTAATCCATTGCTTCATATGTTCGAAAAACTTGTCTTCTCAACAACATAAATAACGCAATGAATGTTTTTGAACTGTCACAACGACCGCCATTGCTATTGATAGTATGGTACGCAATTTCCTTGCTGGTCTGGGTACCTACTTACTCAAATTCAGTAGTCTCCTAAGATTTTCTTTGTTCGGCGGTTCAGACTAAAAAGTAAAGACAAATCAGTTAATTCTTGGTGAAAGAAATAAGAACTATCGGTTAAAGAACTACACAAAAATATAAACATTGTATGAATGAGTTTTTAGAATTGGCAACAATTATGTGTGTAGGTATGAGAACACAAACGTAAAAAATATCTGAAGGACTAACTAACCATAAATAAATAAATAAAAAAACAAAAGGATATTTAGTCGAAATACTCGTCTGCATCGCTGTCATCCGGAAACGTGCCCAGAAGACTGGCAGCATTGCTACGTTGAATGGCAATGCTAATTCATTGGCCAAAAACGACCAAGCCGCCGCCGCCGTTACGTGAAGTGTCGATCAGCCGTCGAGATATGATTTAAGAATTATCTTGTGTCTCTCAAATAGAAAACACTGACAAATGCGTCCACTGCCTGGAGGTCCACTCAAGCTGTGTGGTTCTTTCCTCAAAAGACTATTTCTGACATCAATCTACATGGTCTTCACGTGATCTGACCAAGATTGTGTCTGAACTTTACAGAGACTATTTGGCCTTTCTTCTCAGAGTACTCAGATTATCTACTTTTGAAAATATGATTGACATGTAAAAGTTTTTGTACAAAATTACTCAAAAATAAAATCATCTAGCATTATTTTATCAAAATATACGATATTTTCTTCCATCTTTGAATTTCCTCTTCTCATAAAGGTACACATACATATGTACATAAAGGAAGGTACATTTCTGACACTAAAGGATGAGCGAGCTCAGGAAATAAAGTGCATCTCAGAAAGGTCAAGCTGTGTAGCTTAGTCAACGCCAGACATTTGTACTTAGGTTATGCCTTATGCATGTATGACTAGAGTTTGATATATTATGTATAGGATTACTTGTGCCGTAAGCGATTTTGATACTTGAAGCAGTGAGTAATGGCATTCTATTCTGTGAATCGGTGATGATAATTTTACTCAAAAAACAAATGAGTATTGGGAGTGGTCTCTTAAATAAAGTTGGCTGGTTGTGGTGGTTTGGTGCGATGGTGTTGCGGCGATTCGGCGCTTCGCGGCGATTTCGTGGTAGCCCTAACAGTATTTTAGCTACACTGGCGGACAAGGTTGGACCTTTTATTAGACTCTGGGCTGGCAGACATGTGCGTGCACATGTTCATATTGTAGCCAATTAGTGTATTTATTGTGATTTGTTATTTAATAACATAGGATAAGGACATACTAGCACTGGTCTGATATAAAAAGGTTGAATTTGAATATAAAATCATTATAATTTATAGTACTGCCACGTTGATCTAGTATAATGATAACATTCGCTGTTTTAATGATAGCATTCTTACTGTCCGTTTAATGTATCTGTACCTATAGGCTCACCCCCTGTTACAATATGGGAATTAAACATAACTTGCGAAATGTGAGTATATAGTGTGTATGTATGTGTCATGTTTGCCGCAAACAAATGTATTTTCATTCTTTCTTTCTATAGGTGCACCTCTGCCTAATCCTTCGGGTATACAGGCGTGATGGTATGTTTTGTAAATTACAAATTAATGTTTTCTTAATATAAGTTTCTTCGTTTAGTTTTTTATTGCAAGTAAAAAAAGATCTGGTCCAGACGTTGCATGAAATTGTACAAACAACTTTAGTTTTTTGCTTGGACTGAAAAAAGAACGTTGACCCCTGATTTTGTTGTTGAATTGCTTCTAAGACGAACTCTTTCTTAAAGTAATATGTGAAAGAATAAAAAGATCTATTTACAGTCTAAACTGTAGCATTTCATTTGGAAGCAAGACATGATAAAAAGCACGAAAGCAAAATATATGCACTAGAAATTCTGGCGTTCAGTGAAATGTGAAGAATCTACGACTCCAAGATCGTATGCGGAATGAAAAGATGGCGCAGATAAGTCTGAAAGAGAAAGTCCATGTAGAAATGAGAAAAGACATGCTTCGATGCTTTGAACATGAGGAATTATGCCGTATTTATTAATGTACGGTCAGGAGTAAAAGTGATTTTTGTGAAGACTATTTTTTAAACTTCATTCCATTTTTTTATGGATAGACCATTGCACTCAAGATGAATAGTTGTCACAGTAAGTTGTTCCCGGGTTATATACGAGAAATATATGATTGGAGACGAGTTTAATAGGTACTTATAACAAATTAACATCACGACTGTATTCCCCGAAGGGTTAGTCAGAGGTGTTCCGATAGTTCACCCAGCTTTCGCCTGTTATGTTTAGGTCCCATGTAACTGGGAGCAAGCCCCTTGCCATCATCCGGGTACAAATCCGGACTCCAGCCAACTGATGAGAAATTCCAGATTGAAAACCCCACTAACAATTTCCCCGACCCGGGAATAGAAACCAGGACCAGAGGTACGTCTGACGACATAATATCAAGCAATACATTTCCAGTATAAGCTGACTTCTCATTGTACGAAAAGTCAATACAATGCAAGGTCAGTTAAAACTGGAAATGTATAACTTGATATGTCATCGTGTGTACCCAGGTACTATAATTCTGAAACCAACTCGAGGTGGAAATGGAATAAGTGAATGCAAAAGACATAAAGATTTTTTTTTGTGATGTCAATAAACCCGGATGGACTTTACGAATAACAGGCAGAATAACTAAATGCTTGTGATATTTTTTACACTCAGAAATACTGGCAAACATTCTACCTCATTCTAACAGACGTTTGAATTTTTTGTTGATCGTCGATTTTATGAACACGACAGACAGTCTCGATGCTCTTTTTTTATTCAGGCTGCAATATCTCAAATAAAAAAATGAAAAGATTGTACAAAATTCGACTCTAATACCATAACAGACAAATTCCAATTGATTGCATGTTACTACAACATTCTTTATTTAATTACAGCAAATGTTTCATCGATTTCCGCTTGCCCAGTCAATGGAACGCACACGCTCACTTTCGACAGCCAATCAGAAGACGAGGCCTGAATCGCGATATTAAAGTTTTCACTGCAGTTTGTATATAAGCATTGACTCGGTTGATACGCTCGGGGAGTCCGTTGTTACTGAGAAGACCGGCAGTGGCGAGGGCCGGACTCAATTCTCGCTAGTCCACGCAATTTGAATAATTCATGTTTGGTAGAGCGGCCCTGTTTCTAGAGTTGTAAGATTTGAAAAAATGCGAATGACTGAACGCTAACAGAAACCTCTCTTCTTCATCAAGTAGCAAGTTTGACTTCCTTTTGCATTTTTTTGTAGAACTTTTTGTAAATACACAGCTAGAGCCAAAACACATACACACGATACGAGTCGCATCGTGACACGTTGTTACTGACATGTTTAGGTGACGTTTTTATAGATAACTAGCAGTGCCACGCGGTTTCACCCGCATAAGTTTCGATCCCGTGGGAATATCGGGATAAAAATCCTAGGTATTAAACGTGGTTATAAACTATCTGTGTGCAAAATTTCATCCAAATCCTGTCAGTAGTTTTTGCGTGAAAGCGTAACAAACATCCATCCATCCATCCTCACTAACTTTCACGTTTATAATATTAGTAGGATTATCTATTATTTTCGTTGTTAAGACATGTTTTTTTTTTATTTTTATTGGTACGGTTTACCAATAGAAATAAAAAAAAAACATGTCTGTGTTACGATGCGACGTCAAGGTCGTACCGTGTGTATTTTGGTCCTAAGAGTTAGACAAATTTTGTAGACAGCAGCAATGACCTTGAACTAAGTGAGGAACAGAAAGTAAAAGTAATCTATTGTACCGACATACAGTTCAAAATGCCAGCGTTTATTTTTTCAGTAATTACTTTATTTATTTCGATATCTTTCCTTTACTGTCTCGTTGGTATATTGGTTGCAAGCGCTACTGCTGTGCATGAGGACGGAGGATGGTGTACTGTTGTTCGACTCTCGGATCAGCTAAAGTGTAATTGGGTTTTCGATCTGAAATTTCTCAGTTGTAGCCCGGAGTCAAAAAAATCAAAATCAAAAGTCATTTATTCAAATTTGGCTGAGAATCAGCACTTTTTGAACGGCAAAATTACAAAAGACAGTCCCCCAAAAACGCCCGCCCTTCACCACTTCCTAGTGCTATCGCTGGGAAGAAGAAGTGGCGCAGCAAACTCCCCAACAGCACAGCTGTCTGTTCAGTTAGAAAATACTTGATTGTATACAATACTAGGTACCTATGTTGGGTAATTAACATTACAAGACCAGAACATAAAATTAAATTATTTGCCATATGTCCGCTAGCCACGCCAATATACCATCAAATATAATAAAAACTATACTCAAGCTAAAAAATAATTAATAAAAATAAAAATTTAAATAAAAAAAAATTACTACCCAAATAAAACCCTCCAGGCTTATAGGGCGTGACAGCTTACATGTTTATGCATTTAGAGTGTTTGTCCATTTAGTCTGGTTTTGTAAACGGTTGATGGCAATTAGCTCGCCCATTATTATATAAAACTTAAAAAACACAACTGGTGAAATGTGAATGTACTATAGGTGCATTCTCCTGCGGGGAATACATGCGTGATGTTATGTAAATTTATTAATAAGTATTCATTTATTCACTCAAGTTGCATGACTCATTACACAGTATTAAATTTTATTAAACACACAACAGCCAATACATTAACATAATACAATAGAAAAAGAAACAACGACACTATCAACACTTACATTAGTGATCGACGTCTATAAGTGACGTGCGAGAAGGGCAATTCTTGTAATTTTAAGAACGTTCACAGTCAGAAAACCAATTCTCGTAATTTAAAACGTTCAAAATCTAGTCGCAGTGTCATCTCGGCGACAAAGAAATGTCAAAAACTTGTCAAAATGTAGGGAAATTTGAAGTATTTTTGACAGATTGAGACTGAGATCAGACTGTGAATGTGAAAACAGACTGATCTGTCTCAATCTGTCAAAAATACCTGTAATTTCCCTACATTTTTGACAAATTTTTCACAACGACTGTAGCTGAGATGAGATTGCGGCTAGATTTTGAACGTTATTAATTACGGGAATTTCCCTTCTGGTTTCTGCAGCGTCGTAATGTATGGACCGTCGAGGCTGTCCGCTATCATCATCAGCAAGCTGTTACGCTATCTTTGTTAAGTGCAGACCCACTGCAGATCAAAACGCCTCCATACCAAGTCTTACCTTACACTTTTCTGAAATATTTACTTCAAGCAGATGATGAGAAAGATACGTCCGGCAATAGATAAGGTCTTAAAACGACATTATCCGTACATGAATTAACAGTTACTACTGAAGAAAAACGACCAATTTCACTTCATTATCACGGATGAAGGGAGTTATGACTCGCTCATTAGAAATCGACCGTTCAGAAAACTGTTTGAAGAAGAATATTTTCAATAAAATTCCTAAGTGTTTTCCTAACGCCTCGCAATAAAAAGTTAATTGAGCTAACAGGACCATTTGCTTTATGCCAGATTTGTCTTGTGATTCATCTTCATTTTGTTAGACTAAGCGAGGTCATAGGAATTTTGTCTTGATTCGTTCATCTTCTGTTTAAATGTTGAATAGGGCGTAAAAATTTCATAAACTGTTTGATTTTTTCTTGGTGATGTTGCCACGCCTGCTTAAGACGGATTAGCGATTTCTGACTTGTATAAACTGCTAGCTGTGCCCCGTGGTTTCACGCGCATATGTTTTGATCCCGTGGGAATATCGTGATAAAAAGTATTTTATGTGTTAATCCTGGTTATAAACTAAATGTGTGCCAAATTTCATCCAAATCCGTTGAGTGGCTTTTGCGTGAAATAAGAACAAACATTCAACCATCCATCCTGACAAACTTTCGCGTTTATAATACATATGTATATATTAGTAGGATAGGATAAGTCCCCAGGTTGGTTCCCGCATTGTCGAGGCGGGGGGGCTCAGTAGCCGTGGCTTGGTCACCAACGGTGAAGCCAAGAGGAACCCGAGGAGGGGCCGCTCGTCAGGGCTTTGCTAGTAAGCCGACGTCGTAGCGGCCAACAAGAAGGTTGCGGTGCCGCTTGGGCGACATCGGCAGGCATCACATCTGAGGGTTGGAGGCTGCGGCGGTTTTCTTTCACCGATGTCAGTAATGTCCAAGATAAATTTAGATGGTACATATGAATTCAAAAAGTTATATTGGTACTTGCATCAGAGGCGAGGCCATAACCACTGGGCCATCACGACCATTGAGTTGCAAAATATTATTAATAAAGCCTTTGAATGTGAAAACACACTCCGATCCCAGCTTAATAGCTCTTACATGACGATAATTTATTTCTCAGAAGCAGCTTGGTGTCAGGATTTGTGCCCAGTTACTGGCAATCTCTTCTACTTCTTCGTGTGATGACACGACTGTAATTTAGATATTATTTTCCCAAAACTTTGCCACATCCACGGCGTTGTCGGTGGCAGCGCAGAGGTCACATTGACTGCATGTTTTGGGACACAGAGGTAAGCGACACAGAGCCAATTACAGGTTCTCACGAGTAGACATAGAGAAGGTAGTAGAAATCTTAGGATCACTAAAAACTAAGTAGCAAACACGATAAAAATACAAATAAAATGAATTAAATAAGCAAAGCATGTTTAATATGATATGCTATTTTTAGACACTCAAGAAGTTCTACAATTATGTTCTATGTTTGAGGGTTTGGTTGCCACACTTAGTTTTTTAGGTGGACCATTGTGCGGGGGCCATGGCGGCCGTCGGTGTTTATTCCAACTAGCCCACCTCCCTACAGAAGTTGATTACTTCTCTTGGTCTGTTAAGAGCATCTGTGTAAGATCTGGATTCCTCGAAGGTTTCTGTTCTAAACTGTGTGTCATTTAAAGAGTACATGCGACGGTTTCCTCAGCCGGACACATATAATAGGCATAACGGACAGTCTCGACAGATGTCCAGACTACCCATTATGCCTATTTGTGTAGAAGTCTTTGTCTAGCGAGCAGTGTCCTGTGATGGTCCCCGTCACCAGGCGCAGGCCGTTCCTGCCCAAGCAACAAAATGCTTATTTCCATTCCAGTTTTCGGAACAACAAAAGTAATCAAAACCCAATATTATTCCATCATGGACTCAGACCACAAAATGATTTGAAGAACAGCCGTCAAATATTCAATTTCGTTTATTAGTATTCCTACCTATTAACCGAACACTAATAAACGAAATCGAATTCTCCACTGCCTTTTGACGGCTAACTACTAGAAAATAAAAATCCTTAACACGAAAAACATGTACTATTTAACGCGTCCTTTTATTTCGAAGGTGACCTTTGACATACAAGCCTGCCCAGTAACAAAGGAATTCTTAGTAAAGCTACTCACTAACATCAAGCCTCCATTACAGTCGAGAAACCTTGGCATTCATAAAAGTATCAATAAAAATAATCACAACAACAACCCTGTTAATTGTGCCCCGCAGTGTAACCGAGGACTTTCCACAGGGTAGCGACACACCTGCCGGAATAATGCGTCGATAGTTCGGCGAGAGCCGGGACTTACCAGTTGTAGTTCGTAGGGTTGAACCCAGTCAAGCGCTTTACTTTGTGTAAATTATTTCAACATCACTGGTCTCGATACGGTGAAGGAAAATATCGTGAGCATGTCGCGTATGTGTGCGTCGTCGGCATGTCTTAGAACTAAAAATTTGAAGACATGTGACATCTACCAACCCGCACTGAACCCGCGTGGTAGATTACGGCCCACAGATTACTAACTGAGAGGAGGCCTGCGTCCCAGCAGTGGGAACATTATAGGCTGATTATGTTTGTACGGCGTGCTCTATGCCTTGCAAAATTACCTATGAGACATCAGGCAGAACATAATTATGTGAGTTACCGTCACAGGCAACTCAAGGAACACGGGTGGGTTTTAGTCAGTAAAAGTCTGACATGCCCTGAACTCAGCCCAGAGCGGGAAAACTGATTTGATGAAAGCCCACCCAAAAAAAAAATGGCCGAACTTTATGTCGATTATTGTCTTAGAAAATATCAACAAGCGCAATTCCCGTCGCGTCCTTTTTGTCATCGGCGTTTGTCGTTACGCTAAAAATCAGTCGGAGCGAAAAAATCGCTCGAGCAGAATTTCGGCTTCTGTCCTTCACTACTAAGTATAGTTTCGGTAGGGCGTCGAAGCGTACATTTCTACACCGAACTACGTATCGTAATTTTCAGCACGTGTGTCACCACACTAAGGTATAGTACCTACTACACATAACGTGGTAAACGCATCGTAAAATTCTACTTTTACGAGTACGGCAAAAAGATTTACCTTACCACCGTAGGTTTATTAGAACCCCAGGGTAATACCGGTTTAGTGGCGTTGAGAAACAGCAAACCTGTCTTTACGTTCATAAAGGAATGGTATATGAGCTCAACCTTTGAGTTGGAATGCGTTTGCGAGTATCGAAGTGCATTTTCTTTAGGAAATTCGGTTTCCAATGAATTTCTTGGAATCGAATTTCGCAGACTTTTTGGAATTATGAGAAAATGTATCTCAGCTTTATATTTTCATGGTATGTTTTGATATTTTGATGGTTTTCAGAGTATCTTTAAGTAACATAGGAACACAGTGCAGCGCTCCAAAACACAGATCGCGGACGTCACTCAAAAACCAGCCAACCTTAAGTGGGACTGGGCCGGACACGTTTGCCGCATGTCGAACGAGTCATGGGCCAAATCTACCACTGCGTGGGCCCCAGACAACGTCCGTCGACATCGGGGCCGACACAGGAAAAGATGGCGGGACGAGCTTGACGCCTACAGACAGGTTTGGCCTACACTAACTCAAGACAAAGAGAAAAGGAAAAGGGAAAGGAGAAATGAAGCCTTTGCCTTGCTGTGGAATAACATAAGCTAAAAATAAAACAGAATAATTGACTTCCAGGATTTGTATCCTCAAAACGAAGACTTAACCCATAATTGCCGAGCTGGACGCAATCATTAGCCCAATGTAAACAATTACCTACCAACAATTAATTATTATTGACTTGTTGCAGCAAACATCAACCTCGCCTGCACGCTGTATACACTGATAACAGACCGCAGTTTCACGCCTCGATGATCGGTGGAAGTTGGTATTGCCACACATTTACTGCAAAGGCTGATTGGCTCTGGTGCCCAATTTTGATGAAAAAGCCCAGGGGAAAGCCCCTGAAAATTTGGTTAATGGTTAACTGTATGGCGACTGATGCACTCTCTCATATTATAATTATACTAAGATTTGTTTTTGCCCCGTCAAAATGGGCGGTTTACCGAAAGGCGAACATGAAAGTCTGAGGAAAATTTCCCATATTTTTAAGAATGATCGCATTATTTTTATTAGCTCATACTGTCACACTGCTATGCAAAGGCCTCCCTAAATCCTTCCAGGAACTCTTTTCAGGCGCCACATCGAACCAGCCCTCGCGGTACGCGTTCAGATTGTCTCGCCATATCTTTCTGGGCCGGCCTCGGCGGCTGCACCGTCCATCTTCATGCACCCATTGGTGCAGGCTTTTGCCCAGCGGTCATCGTGCATACGGCTGATGTGACCCACCCAATCCTATTTGAGCCTGGCAGCCTTCTTTCCTATATCGGATCGCATTCTATATCGACAATATCTATAAATTTCATATTGATTGTCGCTTTGATAAGACAGCGACTATAATATGTTGAACGTTACGTCATGTGACGTTAGTGTCATGTGTCTCTACATATGACACTTTTATTACTTACTTACGGCACAAATGATTCTGCCTATGTAAGTATGACGCTTCATACTTTTCAAGCAGTGCATACAGCTCTCTTACCTACCATAAAGCATGTTGGGTACCAATGTTGGCAGACTGGCAAAATGTTAGTAATATATTACAAAAGTACTGTTACAAATGTTGGCCACCAACATCGGCCCAATACAAAAGCTACAAAATAAGACAATGAAGATTAAAACAGCCCAATCAAAAGTAATACAATTCAGTAGGACCAATTAAAAATTTATCGACGCACCGGCTGTTCTAGTACTTAGATTTTTTTATTGTTATCTATTTAATCATCGAATGTCGTAACCGTTTTATGTGAACGTTTGGAGTTAATTGTGTCTTCCTTTTTTAGTATTATGTCCCTTTTACCTGTAAGGGATAAGTAGAGATGGTTTTTTGTGATTTATAAATAATATTTTATAGACTTAAGGTATAAAAGAGACACGATATTATTTATTCTCGTCTTATATAGCATCTTGGAGTAACCTGTACTTAAAGAACTGTAGCACATGGGTCATTTGCCGGGGTCACGGATCATAACATCGCATCAATGAAATTGAAACGAATAACGTGCAAAGAGTTGGCGGCAGATTGAAGGAGAGAGAGAGCCCTATGTCGGCGGACATACAGTAGTTTTCAAATTACGAATTACTTTATGTTGTTAGTTATTTTTTATGATTACTGGCCACTTGCCCTATCCACGTGTTAAATTAATGTCGCCATTGTAGGGGCACGTTGTATAAATGAGAGAACAAGTACTAAAGTCAACTCCATACCTTTCGGACGAATGAGCAAAAATAATGGCCCAACCACTTCATCATAATATTCCTCTAGAAACTGCGATAGCAACAATAACTACTATTTACTGCCAGGCAAGGTGGACCGACGACCTTGTGAAGGCCGCAGGAACCCGTTGGATGCGAGAAGCACAGAACCGGTCGAAGTGGAGGTGCTTGGGGGAGGCCTATGTCCAGCAATGGACGTGTTTCGGCTGAAATGATGAAGATGATGACTGCCAGGCGACTGGAAACTTAATATGTACAGACGCCAGCAGGTCAAGCTACCCGAAACTGTCAAATTTTCCCAATCAACCTTGAACCTTATTGCTTTATCGATAAAGTTGAAAATCTATTAAAGAATTTTGACAGATCGTAGTAGCTTGATGTGCTGGCGTCTGTACATAGGTATTGATAACATTTGATATTTTCAAACAGCAATCGATCCAAAGAAAAGGAAAAATATAAAAAAAACAAAAGAAAAATATTGATAAAAACTAAAGAAATACTTAATATTAAACACTCCACCAAAAATACAACTGTATTCCATCAGTAGCAGCCATTTTATACAATTTACAAATTTTCGCACCGCACCGGGTCGCCAGTTACGACCGCTAACATGGAACTGAATTTATAAGAAAAAATGCTAAAACCACCCCGTCCCGCCCCAAAAGGTCTGCCGACCAATATGTTCTATCGAAAGTCACTTAGTGGAGCAACGTGTGGCGTAAATGTACAATCACTGGAAGTACTGGGAGGGATGTCGCGAAAACGAAGAAAAATTGTTGAGAAATATTAATGGGAGGTCATTTTTAGGAGTCTTTTGGGTACAGACGCCAGCAGGTCAAGCTACCCGAAACTGTCAAATTTTCCCAATCCACCTTGAACCTTAATGCTTTAGTGATAAAGTTGAAAATCTATTAAAGAAATTTGACAGATTGTAGTAGCTTGATGTGCTGGCGTCTGTACATTTACTAATTTTTGACTATGACTATGTCGAAATCATTGGTTTGACTATCCGGAACGCCAGGACTCCCGGCGCTCAACAGAGTCTAGCCTGAGTTAGTGGGGGGGGGGAGTCGAGGAGAGCGAACAGCGAGGTAGAGCGGCTCTCTTGACCCTTGGACATCGTACAGACAACATGTGCTCAGAAACTGTCTCGCGTTCCGTATCTAGTTGTCGTGTACCTACAGTGTGTGAATAATTTGGTCGTAAATTATAATCTGATTTGAACTGCAAACGGTTTTTCTATTGCGTAATAACCAACACTACCCATAGTACGCCCACAGTAATTAAAACATGGCTCATGATACCGAGAGACATACCTTCCCCTACAATACACAAATACATAGGTGAGCAATTTGAACGTTTGCCATTGATTTCCGTACCTACACTACGAATCACGAATTCGTAATACTGACATCAATATTCACAACCATTCGATTCTCTTCCGAGCCGAATGGAATCAATCAACGTTATCGAAGGAGTGGTCACTGTCAAAAGTTATACATTGCTTCTTCTTCTTTAGTATCGACTGTATGTTGATTGAATATTATTATATAGTTTGAGCCCAGTAGGAGGGACTTGTGGCTAACTAATAATAGCCGCACGGGTGGATCGATCAGATTAAACTACGCTTGCCGCGGTTGGTCCGTGGATGGGTGACCATCTTTACATACCAAGACCCCTACGTGCCTCGGAAAGCACGTTAAGCCGTTGGTCCCGGCTGGCATTCGTAGATCTTTGATAATCGTTACGGGTCGTCAGAAGCCCGAAAGTTTGACAACCAGTCTTACCAAGGGGTTTCGTATTACCCAGTAACTGGGTTGAGGAGGTCAGACACTCCATGTAAAATACTGGTACTTAGCTGCATCTGGTTAGATTGGAAGCTGACCCCAACATAGTTGGGAAAAGGCTAGGCAGATGATGAGTTTAAGACCAGTGGGCCGCAATCAACGAGACCAACGTAATCAACGTTGGTCTCTTAGCTGACTAGCCTAGAAATGAGGATATTTCTGTATACACGCGGCGAGAGAAGCTAGCTTACTAACACTTTCTTGCTATCCTAGCCTGAAAAACTAGCCTCGTGTAACCGGCATAGCCTGCATGCAATGTGCAGCTACGATCCAACGTGCTTGTCTGTGTTCCCTTCCACATCCTCGTCAGCTCTTGAAAGCAAGAGTGAATAGGCATCTTCTAGGCTTGCTCGTTCCATCATAGAACTCATCCATCGCTTTCCGCCAGGCAACATCGGGGTGGCCCATTTCGCAATAAAGAAAATAAAAAAAAACTAGTCAGTTACAAGCCTTACATAACATAGTACGGACAGCAACAAAAGTCGTTTAACACTTCAGTTGTTTAAATCTTAATCTATAATATAAAAATGAATCGTTGAATGTGTTGCTAACCGCAAATCTCGAGAAAAGCTGAACCGATTTCGCTAATTAATTGTTCCATCGCCAGATAACTTCTATTCGAGGAATAAAATTGACGTTTGACCACTTTAGTATAAAATAACTGTCATAATTTCAAAATCACTCATCGAATAATGAATGAACTAACGTTTTATTCACAAAAAAAATTCTTAACGCTAGATACATTGCCCCACAAAACTGCTTACGCAGTTTAACTGTGAGATCGTTGAAAGTTATCAGATGATTGCAAAATCAGCCCTAAGTCATGACATTTTTTTATAAAGAAAATGTTACGTGAAATTCAGGTAGCTTCGTACTTTTAATAATTACTTTTACATACATCTTTTGTTCATAAAATAAAATTCGTGACGGAAAATCTGCCTACATATTTTTAAAAATATCTAGACTAATATACCTACGTAGAATTGCGTGAGTTACTCCAGTTTTTCATATTTATAATGAAACGGAGAAAAGCCAGTGGTTAAAAATGGTTTAATTGCCATAAAAAGCATTAAACCCACATACATAAACGTGTAGTTATGTTAATAAGTCATTAACCAACGATATGGGGGTCCGTCGAGACGATTTAAGTTATAATGGATGTTATTATTTTATAGTCAGGAAATAGTATTAACTTACAACTATCCTATTTAGGGTTGATTTTACCAAAGTCGGATAAAATTGACGTCTGACAACTAGAACTGTCAGACGTCAATTGTGTATGGAAAAACTGTCAAAAAATCTTTCTCAGGATAAGTCCTATTCTAGGTATAAAAGTTTGGTGGAATTCGCCTTTAATGATAAATTAACAAAATGAAAGATGGGATGCAAGAAGCACAGAACCAGTCGAAGTGGCGATGCTTGGAGGAGGCTTATGTTCAGCAGTGGGCGTCTTTCCACTGAAATGATGATGATGATGATATGACAAAATTATAGTTGACTAGTTCGAGTTGACTTGGTGAAGAGGCAGTGGTGGCCCAGCCTACTTACGAGCTCTTACGAGCTCAAGGTCGTGGGTTCGAACCCAGACAGGCGGTTTAATTTATGTAAATAAATTCATCACCACTGCTCTCAAAACGGTGAAGAAAAACCTCGTGAGGAAACCGGCATGTCCTAAAACCGAAAATTCGAAGACCTGCGACGTCTACCAACCCGCACTGGGCCCGCGTGGTAGATTAAAGCCCACTTCCTCTGAAAGAGATTAGGTCTGTGTCCCAGCAGTGGGAACATTATAGGCTGTATTATAGTTCGAGTTCGAGATGAAGTTATTGAAATAAATAAATTGTAATTTTGTACGTCTTGATGGCTTATTAGTCGATTTGCACGAATTCCCTCGCTCGAAACGTGCGAATCATCACTTTTAAATAATATTATTGTTTTTTATAGGTATAGAAAAACGATGTTCGTTCGTTTCGGGCGAGTAACTTTGTGCGAATCGTCTGATAAGCCGCCTTGGGGCATCGTATAGTATATCTTGAAACAAACATAATTATTTGGCTGCCAAATAGATAAACAAACGTGTTTGCTAACGATGATCAATGTAATTAATTAAGTATTAACTTGTATTGATTTATCCTAATTAGATTTCAGGACAAAGACTTATCCATACATAAAAACACTTCTTTCTTTACATAACATCACGCCTATATCCCTCAAAGGGTTCGACAGAGGGTAGCGGGATCATCCGAAAGGGTTACCGCTGCCCTGGAACATAAAGGGCTAAGGAAGGAACACGGGTGGGTTTTAGTCAGTAATAGTCTGACACTCCCTTCCGCTCCACCCAGAGCGGGAGGGGTCATTTGATGATTTCCCATCCGCAAAAAAAAGGGGGTTCGACAGAGGTGTACTTATATAGTACAGACTGAGCACATCAAACTACCCCAAACTGTCTAATTTTACCAATCAACCTTGAACCTAATGCTTTAGCGATTAAGTTGAAAATCTATTAAAGAAATTTGACAGATTGTAGTAGCTTGATGTGCTGGCGTCTGTACTCTGTACACGCACATTTCACCAGTTACTGTTTAAGTCTCATGTAATAGAAGACGAGCCTATTGCCATTAACTGGCAACAAATTCAGACTCCGAGCTACTATTAAAAAATTCCAGATGGAAAAAACTAATATCACCTTGCCTGAACCGGGAATCGAACCCGGGAAGTCACGCTCAGCGGTAACGCCTGCGACCACTAAGACCAACGAGGCTGCTTCTTGCTTTATTTCTGGTTAAATACGGGCGCAATGTAACCTAATCAGCCTATAATGTTCCCACTGCTGGGACACAGGCCTCCTCTCTTCGAGAGGGAGTGGGCCACCACGCGAACCCAGTACTGGTTGGTAGATGTCATGTCTACGATTTTTTTGGTTCTAGGACATGCCGGTTTCCTCACGATGTTTTCCTTCACCGTTTTGAGATCAGTGGTGTTGGAATTATTTATACAAAGTAAAGCACCTGTCTGGGTTCGAACCCACGACCACCACTACTCTCTATGCGCAATGTAACGTGATTATAAAAATCCTATTGTAAAACAAACTACAATTTTTCGACAAAAAATATTTCACATCAAAAATTATTTCAGCCATATTTATAAACTTCCATTCCGTTTGAGAATATATTTTATCTAAACGCTGTACATCAGATCGTTAGTGCGCAGACCGTATCAATTAAAATGTCGATTCAACTCCCTGAATGGTGGTGGCCGTCGCGTCGTAAGGGCGTTGGTGCTATGAGCTGTGTGTTGCGTTGAAATGATCTCTTACTTAAGAAATTTATTTAAATGAAATGAAGACGAAATTAATACAGGGTTAAATTGAATTAGTTAGCGAAACTCCGCAGACGTGATGGGTTTCGATATCTAAACACGATCATTAAAAAATGAATTAATTTGATGAGTTTTTTTTTTTTAGGTTATCAACCTCAGGTAGTATTGGTACTTGAAATACCAGTATAAAAATACATCCGAATTGAGCACCTCCTCCTTTTTTTAAAGTCGGTTAAAAAGTCAGTTTTCTTTATGTGCAAACTTCACAGACATGACTATTGATATCTAAACACGATAAAAAAAAAAACAGATTTTCTCAACTCAATCTTCAAGTAACAACACCACAAGTCGTTGACCCGTTGATTTGAGAGCAGTGGTGATGAAATTATTTAAACAAAGTAAAGCGCGCCTGACTGGGTTCGAACCCACGAGCTACAATCTCGTAAGTCGGCGTCGTTACTATTGGGCCACCTCTGCTCCTATTTTTGTGTGGTATAAGTTAAATTACATAAGTGAAAATCATATTTTCTCATTATTAATTTAATTTTTGAGTGCTTATCAGCAATTAAGCGAGGGCGATCCTTCAACCACCCTGTCACCGGTAGAAAATTAAAATCTTCCCTAAAAATTTCACTGCACAAACAGCCCAGAAAAAATATTCATAAAGTAATTACCAAATTACTTTTAATGTTCACTAAAAGCTTTATCCTGGACATTCGAGAATAATTCCCGGTAAAACGCAGGTGTCCCGGCTATTCGAGAAAATGATACCTACTTGGAATTGTGATGGAGTCCAGATATTTTAGGCTAACGGGATAAATGACTACGTTTTAGGGTTTTTAAACAATTTAATAACTAACCAACCAACCATGCTTTGACTACTAAATAACTATTTACTACCTTTTCTTTTGATATACGGGACGTAGCAGGTGGCGCTGTATAGTTTTTGCCTATCCCCATGTGAGTTTATTTATCAGCGTGTTAATAACTAGCTGTTACCTGCGTCTTTATTTGCACTCAAACTTTGGGCTAAGTTTAAAAAAATCTTTTGTAAAAGGTCAGGTTAAATTAACTAGTGAAAATTGACAACCGGTATCTGAGGGTCAATTCTCGTAATTTTAAGATCTGAGCTCAGTCCGAATCTGTCAAATATACATCTAATTACTCTACATTTTTGTCGAGTATTTGACATCGATTGTCGCCGAGATGAGTTTGCGACTATATTTTGATTGTTTATAATTACGGGAATTGGCCTCCTGATAACATTTGATGAAGATGTAAAGATGTGTCTTTCAAGCAACTACCTACATTGCTACAATGATCTTTTGACGTTCGAATGACGTTGCCAGGGCGTCGCTGTTGGTCAACGTTTGTGCGATTGTTTTGTAAAATGTATTGAAGAAACAAGATGGCGGCGTCAGTTCTAATTTTGGCCACGCGCAAAAAAGAACTTAGAACAGTATATGAAAAGACAAGCAGGATAAACTACGCTCAAATAACCTATATCACATTATTATACCTTTGTAAGTTATTTCTAAGACTTTATGTTAATATTTTACCAATTGAATACTGAATAAAATATTATTATTATTATTATTATCACAAAGATTACATAACAAAAAAGCCCAACCCTCAATTAAAATAATGTGAATAGCCCCGGTGTACCACAGGTGTACCGTTAGCCGCCGCGGATAGTACTCGTAACTCATTTCAGCCGTGAATGGATCCAGCGATTTTTATACCGACCGTACCAAGGATTAGTGTGGATGAGTTTCCGTTAGTTTGATAGACTTACTAATAACTGTTATGGGCTTAGAGATAGGGTGGTATGTGCGGCGTGACCTTGTTAGTGATAATGTGGTTTATAGGTTTAGTTACTTAAATAGACTTAGAAGATGGCTGTGAATATTTGTTAGTCCTGTGTTAATAAAGTACTGGTATAAAAGATTATCTTTGATAGCACCAAGGAATCTATTTCGTGGATGGTTGATGGGTGATCATTGACATAGTTTGTCAATCTTGGTGATATCTTAATTACTTATCTACAAATACTGGTATTTTGGTGCATCTGGTTATACAGCCGACGCTAACAAGGCTGAGAAAAGGCTAGTCAGATTGGTGATCATCTAATTGAAAGACATCATTATGATATTCCTATAATCAGCTAATAATGTTCCCACTGCTGGAACACAGGCCTCTCAGTGAGAGGGAGTGTGCTGTAATCCACCACGCGGGCCCAGTGCGGGTTGGTAGATGTCACTTGCCTTCGAATTTTTGGCTTTAGGACACGCCGGTTTCCTCACGATGTTTTCCTTCACCGATTTGAGAGCAGTGGTGAAGAATAATTTACACAAAGTAAAGCGCTTGTCTGTGATCGAACCTACGACCCACAACTCATAAATCGTGGTTGTTACCACTGGGTCACCACTCTTACAGGGCTGATTATAATGTGTAGGTAAGGTGAAGTTTAACGATAGTAATTTATCACTAATCATCACGCGTGGTTTCTGGTCAAAACTGACTGTTATATAATAATTATCTTGACAAGCGTCTGTTATAGGTTACATTTGCCTACATGAGTCGATGCAGCTAATTGAGTTTATAGCATGTGTTGTATGTAATGTGTCATGTCGCCGGGACTAAATAGATGTCGGAGGCTAAATCTATGGTTTCCTATATGAGCGGTGACCGCGACATGTTACTCTATGCTACTGTATCGTATGCTGTGGGTAAAACTATTGGTCTGTCAGCAAGGTGACTGCATCAAATGATTTTCGATCTTCCTTTCTCTGTGTCGACTGCTCAGAGCTCCATGGGCTTTTCTGTCGATTATAAACTGCCCAAGTTAATAGTTTTAATCGTTCTCGTGCCTTCAAAAAACGAAGACATATTATACAAACTTTAAAAAAAATAACTAAAGAAAATAAATTATTTCTTTGAGCTCCGGGATTTAAAATATGAGTATTCTTCAAGTGAATGATTTATCACAATTCGACAACTCTATAGTGAGTTATGAAATTCACACTTATAATCCATATAGGTAGCAATAGTTTTAATGAAAATAATGAAATACGTATAAATCAGCAAGATTTGTACGTATTACCTTCAGCCAGCTACATTTACGTTTAAGGCCGAGCTACTACGGTTTCGAAAGATGGAGCAGGAAAAATATGTAAAGCCGATGGGCTTGCGCCTGATCTCTCCCCGGTCGTGTCGGAATGCCGTCCCATCAGACTATGAGAGTAAAGGAACAGAGAGTGCACCTGTGTTTGCGCACACACTTGTGCACTATAATATCCGCGAACCTGGCTAATCCCCGTTCAGATTGGCCACCGTGACCGAAATCGGTCGGGAGGCTATAATCTTATCAAAACTAGATTCCTAGCTTCCAACAACTACTCAATCGGAATGGAGAGATAACTCAAGTCAGAAATTAAACCGAACGAATCCATTGTACCAACGTAATTGGTAAAGCTAACTGGGTGTGAACTTTCTTGGTTGGAGTATTTCGAACGTTCAGAGCGAGCCGAAGCGAAAGTGTCAATCATTGAGACCGAATTACGCCTATTGGAGGGCGTCTGGCCTACGACACAAAATATATGGGTACAGAAGGCTGGCTTTATACACCGTGTTCTTCAAGTTATCCATAAACTTTGGCAAACGCTTCTATAGCTTTTACAAATAAAATCTATCAAACGAAATAGTACTTAAAAAGGCTTCTTTACAAAGATATTTGTAATTTCAATTAATTTTTTTTTTGTTTTTTTTTTCCAATTTAACGTTTTTTTTTTTATTATATCTAACTTAAATATTCATTTACATTTCATCGAACTAGCACTAATATATACAATTATACTGGCAGCATTGCCATCCAACGTGGTAATGCTGCCAGCCTTTTGGGCACCTATCCCATTGACAGCGATGCGGACGAATTTTTTGATGCCCAATGAGCTCCTGCCTTTTACTATATTTTTTCGTATTATATACTTGTATATAATTTCATTTAATGAAATTGAGTTGAGCTATGCAGTAAGACAGGGTCTTAATTTGGCCTATGTTGCCGCTCAGTGCAATTAAAATTATAAATCTATCAAATGCTATTTGTATTTCATTTGCACGTACGAGAGGAACCTGATAGTTATCGAAGAAGGACGATCATTTTTAGTTTGTATAAAAATTAACAAAAACTAAAAAATAAGAATTTATGAATGTGTCCATAATGAAAAATGTTTATTTCCATGATCAGAAAATCTGGTCAAAGTTTATGTATATCGTATGGAACATGCTGTCTATCGTGTGCAAATAGAACCACACATAGACGAGTACGTGCGGCAATCTCAAACAACCGAGTGTACTTGCACTAACTTTGATCCATCCTTGCAGTTCCCCCAGCGAACTATAACTATATGATAATCATAAATGATTTTAATTCTGTTAGTAAGTTTATTGTCATATTATAAAAAATATATGAGGTCGGCGTTTTTATCTGACCACTCTAAGAGGCCGAAACAATCTCAGAGGACACAGTCTCTTTCTTAAAGTGCAGGCACTATCTTGGTCAGATCATGGGAAGACCGTGTAGATTGATGTCTAAGATGGTCTTTTGAGGAAAGAACCACACAGATTGAGAGGAGCTGTTCAGTCAGTGCACGCATTTTTCAGTAATCGTGCAGCTCAACCCAAAACTTAAGGAGCTCATCGATTCGACGAAAAATACCAAAGAAATATAAGTTGAATACCCTGGCTGGAGACTTTAATTAATATGGTATCCACGGAATAGCCCTGTTAAGCAGCCGACAACCTCATAGGTCGCCTTGGATGACGTCATTACAAAAAAATACTTGCACCAACGGTACGCAGTTTCGTGTCTATGTGTGCGTGCGTTTTTGATCGTTGTATCAAGCCGGCCTTCTGTAGCTAACTATCTATTCTGTTATGGTGGTCCTTTGGCGCCTACCGAACGGTTAAGTGGCGAATTTTGTTTACGCCTCGCGTTTGATCGACGGTTTTATTCGGCCGTGAAAAAGTTAATGCTGTTTAATACTTCATTGGTTTATTTAAATTATTTATTTATTTTACCATTTATGAACACACATACATATATAAACAGACAATAAAAAAACAGAACGAGAGAGAGAGTCCACCTTTGTAACTTTTTGTGCGAAAAGTTTAAATAAATTTTAGAGGTATGAGGAACAGGGTGTAAAGTTCACTCATCCTCCATTGAAAAGGGAGGATCCTCCGACCAGACGGGTGTTCTGTCTGGCGGGCAATTGCCCAATGATTGATATTGGGAATTTGTATCTATGCTAATTGCACGGTAAACTCTGCTTGCGAGATGCAGGATTTGCGTGACGTCAGTATGACGCGTTGTTCGCATGTGGCGTTGTAGATACCGCTACAAAATAAATAATAAATAAACAGAAAAAATAGGAAGAGCAATGTACGCGAAGAGTGATTTTTATTTTTAGACCATTATGTTGGAATTGTATCAGACTTTTAGATTTACTGACAGTGTCGTAAGAATTTAAATCCGTTCCTCAGAAAGCATGGTCGTTGGTCCCAGCAGTTATTCATGGATCTTTAACGGTCATTACGGGTTAGAAGCCCAAAATTCTGACAACCAGTCTTATCAAATGATATTGTTTTGCCCAGTAACTGGGTTGTGGAGGTCAGACAGACAGTCGGTCCATGTAATATATTGGTATGCAGCTGCATCCCATTAAACGGGGACTCGACCCCAAGGTAGTTGGAAAAATGCTGGGCAGATGAACAAAGTCTGTTTGATGTTATCTGATCTAATAGATAATTTATTAGAACGTGGTGAAACTGGCCTCTAGTGTAAGTTTCAAGTGTCACAATAATAATAATAATAATATCCCTGGACATTTCACACAGCACCATTTGTCCCAAGCTAAGCAACCTAATGCTTGTGTTATGGTAACAAGATGGCTGATAAACTACTTATATACAATTTTTTTTTATAAATACATACATATTATAGATAGAAAAACACCCAGACTCGGAACAAATACAATATCTCTTTAAAAGCATATACCTTTTATTAAGTCAGTCTATTTTATTTGTGTTTGTTTTTCCCGTGTTTCGGACACAATAAAACAAGAAAATTGAAAATCCGATCTTTTAATCCACCGCTAAGCCCACTACCAGCTTAATCGACGGGCTTAATTTTAACACCGAGTATGACAACAAGAGAGAAAATATTTTCACGACGAAAACATGACTAATTACATTCATAAATACTCCACTTTACCATGTCACACACCTTTAAGTACTCGTACACTATAAATTAAATTCTCATCACGTTATTCAACATACATTTCACAAAAAGCTGATTATTTTACCTGAATAACGTTGATTATAACAAATGGCGTACCATTTGGACGAATGAAAAGCAATACAGAACTGAATTCTGATGAGGATCTAAAGACTCGTTCATATTGCGGTAGGTATTTCTCTACTTCATTACGAATATCACAGTTTTTTTTCTTTGTAGGAGATCATAGCTTACTATTATATCTTCTAATGATAATGGGTTTGAAAAACACAATGATGAGGTCCAGCACCTTGTTCTTCTTCATGTCGCTAGCACGAAAGTACTTCAAATCTATTTGGCCTAAAAATTCTCCACTTCCGCGGCGACGTTGGTTCGCTGCAACCAACGTCGCCGCGGAAGTAGAGGAACACTTTGAAAACATGTTTTAGGAGATACATAGATGCAGCATGGTTTGTGAGACAGCTCCACTTCCACATCCTACGACCTTTCCGTCGAGGTAGCCCCACTTTACCTGGTTATGTATATCACCTAAAATTTGTTTATGTAATTCCGGAATAAATTCAGCCAAATGATGGTGATAACAGCATCAAAATCCGTTGCGGAGTTTTGAAGAACAACGCGGTCACACATTGAGATATCTAGGTAAGTACCGGTCGGTCTATTCTGTAAAAATCTTACCTTGAAAACTGAGGTGAAGTGAGCTTGAAGTGAGATGTCATTCCACCTGATTGACAGCTCACTGCAAGATCACTTCACTTGAGATTTCCCAGTGAGATTTTTACAGAATATTTTTATATTTTGGTGTTAGCTTGTAAAAATAGTAATTAAAAAAATTCCAATGATAAAATACTATTCAAATGTCAAAATACTATTATAATAAGCGAAAACAGTGAATGATTTAACAGATTAGATCGGCTGAAGTAGAACCCAACAATGTGCACTAGAAAAAAAATTGACACAATACAAACCCTCTTCAGTCAAAACAAATTCCAAACGCGGCCACAAAAACGGCACGACTCAAAACACATCCTTACGAAAAAAATACCTAAATATAAATAAAAAATAAGTCATCAGTATTCAAGTGTTGTGCGAAAGCATCTTTGGGGCCGTCTTGTACAAATGCTTACAGATTATGATGGACAGATTCGTTTCATCGTGTCTCAAAGAACGAAGGATTTCATCATGTACTCTCTGAGTGTTGCTGAGTTCGGAACGTGATATGTCAGGGGCTACTTTTTGAAGGTAAGTATGAACCTGTCGAAGGTCAATGTGGGGGTTTTTATTTTTGGCATGTTGTGTAAATGCAAAAGAAAGAACTTAAAGTCTGATTTACACGATGCGATTTATTTGGCGGTGGCATAACATATTAAGTTGCCGTAACAATAAAGGTTGCACCATCTTAACCGTGTTTAGAGTCTAAACACTGTTTAGCTGGTGTAACCAGCGTGCGTTTTTCATGAACTGTAGACAAATAAATGTTTATCTTAAGCCCCATTTACACGATTGTATCGTCTAAACTTTAGACGATGCAAATCATTTTATTTGTTAACAGGCATTAAATTTGCATCGTGTAAATGACAAACGCACGGTAAACCAAAATAAAAATAAAATAATTGCTAATACAAAAAAGTGTAAACTTTAAAAAAAAAATATACCTATAAGAAAACATGTAATTCCAGAAGAACTTAGGTATGGTTTCGCAAAGACCATTAGTAACCAATTTTCAAGCGTGTATATGTATATATAATAAGTAAAAATCTAAGAAAACCCTCCAGTAGTAAATACAAATGACCCATACGTCACCTATGCTATGAAACAGAAACGTGTGTGTATGATCTGAGGGGCAATTCTCGTAATTTTAAGAACGTTCACAGTCTGATCTCAGTCTCAATCTGTCACAAATACCTCCAATTTCCCTACATTTTGACAAACTTTTGACATTTTTTTGTCGCCGAGATGAGACTGCGACTAGATTTTCACCTTTTTAAATTACGAGAATTGGCCTTCTGATGTGTGAACGTAAACATAGCAAAAGCAGTGTGTAAGGATCGTTACAGGTGGCGATCTGTAGTGTCTGCCTGCTCCCATAGGAAGAAGGCGTGAGCTTGTGTATGTGTATAATAATAATAATAATAATATCCCTGGACATTTCACACAGCACCATTTGTCCCAAGCTAAGAAACCTAATGCTTGTGTTATGGTAACAAGATGGCTGATAAACTACTTATATACATTTTTTTTTTTTTGTAAATATATACATAATTATTATACATAGAAAAACACCCAGACTCGGAACAAATACATGTAGGTCATACAAATATTAGTGAAGTTATTAGTATATGTGTGTTTATGGACTATCCATCAATCAGTCAAGTCATAATATTATTATCACAGTCCACTCCTAAACATTATTCCCTTAACTTCAACCAATTTCAACGAAATATCCTCCACATACTCGTATAATCCAAAGTAAGTATAGCCATTACTAGCTATAATCTAATCATGAATTCCGGAGGATTACACAAATACGAGGCTAACATGAGTTCAATTAAACTATAGTTGGTTTGGAAACAGATTGGTCGATGCGTTAGAAATTACGTAAAGCTCTGTGTAAGTATGTAGGTACTAATCGTAAAATTGGGTTACCGATGGAGGTATTAATGTTGGCAACTGGATATATAGTTATTTTCACATAATATTTTATTTGTAGCAAGAGGGATCCACACGGATCGATCGACCACGTTAAGCTGCGCTTGCCACGGTTGGTCCGTGGATGGGTGACCATCTTTACATATCAAGACTATTCAAGACCCCTCCGTGCCTTGGAAAGCACGTTAAGCTGTTGGTTATGGCTGTCTTTCTGGATCTTTCGCAGTCGTTACGGGTCGTCAGATGCTCAAAGTCTGACAACCAGTCTTACCAAGGGATATCGTATCACCTAGTAACAAGGTTGTGGAAGTAAAAGCAATCGCTTCATGTAAAATACTGGTATTCAGCTGCATCCGGTGACACTGGAAGCCGACCCCAACATAGTTGGGAAAATGCTTGGCAGATTGATGAATTTAGTTTATAACAAAGAGTGGGTTATGATTTGAGGATCATCTATGTATGGATCGTTAGAGAAGATATCAGCTTAAAAAATATTTATTTATTTAATATTATAAGCATACAAATGTACAGAGGACTAAATGCCACAGGCATTTTCTACCAGTCAACCTGTGGGTGATACAGAGACAAAACAGTGAGTGTGTAATAGCGAAAATTGAGGATATATGTATAAATATTTATTGAAATAATTATAAACAAGTACCTACAAAAAAAAAAACCACCCGGGTCACCACTTTGTACAGGGGCTGGTGATCAGGTATTTATTATACGAGTAACAGAAAAATAGGGAAAGCTGCAACACTCGTAATAATCCCTTGGTCGCCTATAAAGACACCCAAGGATAGCAACTAGTCATAGTATTTAATACAATTTTGCTCGGAGTTTTTCACGTCATCAACATGGAAGGATTTCCACCTTTCCCACCCAATTTTAGAATCAGAATACAATAAAACTCCAGCCAACATAAAACCTGCTTAACAAAACAATACTGTTGAACATTCAAAGTCTAATAAAAATTAATCAAAATGCAGCAACGATACGACCATTTAAAAAAGGCGGTATCGTACCGATTACCCGACTCATTTAAAATGATACAAGGCTCTCAACGAGCTTGCCAAATACTCAGGCTTCCTGCACCGAACGGTAGCAGCCGTATTCTGAACGTTACGCGTAACGGGTCAGTCACACGAGGTGAGTTTTTACCTCGATTATCGAAAGGGAAAAAAATAGAGGTGTCGTGGGACCCCTGTAGCAACGAAGGTCCTTTCACTGTATATTATGTATCTATCTATACCAATAATTTTTTTTTTTTTTTTGTGGATGGGAAATCATCAAATGACCCCTCCCGCTCTGGGTGGAGCGGAAGGGAGTGTCAGACTTTTACTGACTAAAACCCACCCGTGTTCCGTCCTTAGCCCTTTCTGTTCCAGGGCAGCGGTTAACCTTTCGGAAAATCCCGCCGCCCCGGCAGGCTTCGGCCCTGTGGGGCCCCGTCCTCTGCTGACATCTCTTTGAGGCGCGCGTGGAACACAACGCGCCGTCCGGCATCTATACCAATAATAAAGATGAATTGTTTGTTCGTTTGAACGCGCTAATCTCTGGAACTACAAGTCGGATTTAAAAAAATCTTATTGCATATGATTGCCCTATTCTTGTGAAAGGCTTTAGGCCATTGAATAGGCTTAAAGAACGTGTCAAAAAGCGAACACGACGTAACAGCGCGGGCGATGCGATGCGATGGGGTGGGCCGGGGGAACAAGACAATTCACGCAGACGAGACGTGGCAAGCAGAAGCTAGTATATTAAATAACAGTCACAATATAATTGACAACGTTTGAGAGTAACTACATGAAAAAGAAAGAAATACACACGCTATATAGCAAAAATGTCGTACTTGTGGCGGTCAAAATGTTACACTTTTTTCGGTCTAGCTGCCATACTTTAAATGTACAGAGAACTGAGGGGCAATTCTCGTAATTTTAAGAATGCTCACAGTCAGAGGGGCAATTCTCGTAATTTTATGAACGTTCACAGTCTGATCTCAGTCTCAATCTGTCAAAAATACATCTCGACGCTCCCAAGCAATAACCCGGTAATCGAAAAATCAAAATTTTACAGGAGAAAAGATTTACTGATTTTATCAAATATCTTTTCAACAAGTGGGACTATTGAAGTCATTGACGTAATAAATTTCCCTATATTTTTGTCAAGTTTTTGACATTTGTTTGTCGCCGAGATGAGACTGCGACTAGATTTTTAACGTTTTGAATTACAAGAATTCGCCTTCAGATAACGTGCTATAAGGAACTTTCGTCCAAAAACAGGTAACTCGTGTCTACGGTACGTAAGATACTCGCATGTCAAAAGTATTGGTTGATTTTCAAAATACTTAATTGACAGCGACCGTGCCGTGTGTAAACAAAAATTCCTACATTTTGAGTTGTCAAATCACAGTTTCAGAAAATCGAGTTTCGTATGACATATTGTGAATAATTCTCAATCTGAATAATTTTGAAGGATGTAGCTAATCCATTGCTTTATATATTCTAAAAATATGTCTGCTCAACTACGTAAATAACGCAATGAATGTATTTACCTGTCAAAATGAAAGTCATTGCTACTAGTATGTTACGCGTTTACCCCGAAGGCTAGTCATGTCTACATTTTGCATCGGCATTCTCGCCTCGAGAAACTTCCCCCGTGTAAATAAACCTTAATGATTGGTAGGATCTTCTGTAACCGATTTTCGGCGGAATTGTAGGGCCAGATAAGTGTTAATGGATTGTGAAGGGTTCGGGAAGATTTCATAAATTCAATCAACGGGCCTTCAGTAGTATTCGCGTCGATAGCAGTTCTAGTGCTGATCTAATCAAGCTTTCGATTTTTTTCAATTAAATTAAATGAGACCTTCTTCCAGTTTTGGAAGGAGGACGCGTGAGCTCGCAAAAGATGGAAGGAGTGGAGAAAGGCCTATGTCCAGGAGTGGGACAACGTAGGCCAGTAAAATAAAAAATACCTACATTAAAAATATGGCATGACTCGGCTGAAAGACGTCCACTGCTGAACATAGGCATCCCCCAAGCACCTCCACTTCGACCGGTTCTGTGCTACTCGCATCCAACGGGTTCCTGCGGCCTTCACAAGGTTGTCGGTCCACCTGGTGTGAGGCCTTCCAACGCTACGTCCTCCGGTACGCGGTCGCCACTCCAGAACCTTTCAGCCCCATCGCTCATCTGTTCTGCGAGCAATGTGGCATGATTATTCCTTTAATATTATTGGAAAACTCAGGAAACAGGTAGATTGCACAGAAAACAATTACGTTAAGCATTTACTTCGTTTAAAGTCACATATTCTTTCGAAAGCTTTTATATTTTAATGGGAAAAACTGTTCAACCCAAAAAATACAGATTTTGTATGATTCAGTGACTTTTAACATTACATAGAAGATAAAAGAGAATGCCACGCTCCGCGCGAGTATTTGTGTTAACTTTTAGGCAACAGTAACATAAGCTCAACTTATTCACCGGTCTATCAGTACTTTTAGTGTACGTTATATTTTTGTTCAGATCAGCGAAGAGTTTTCTTGCTACTAAAAGTTTATCAATTCGCAACAACAATTAATTTACCTGACTGTACCTAATATCAAAATCGTTTATTTGCAGAAAATGTGGTAAGTACAAAAGGTGTTACATAAAATTTCAGTGCAAACACATATTCCGCCATGTAATGACGGCATGCAAATAATTAATAGATACAGGAGGTATGTTGTAACGCACAGTTATATACAAGTTAATAACAATTTTAAAGTAATAATTAATTTAATTATTTAGCCCGAAAGTCTGACAACCAGTCTTACCAAGGGGTGTCGTGTTACCCAGTAACTGGGTTGTGGAGGTCAGATTAGCAGTCGCTCCATGTAAAATACTGGTATTCACCTGAATCCAGTTAGACTGGAAGCTGACCTCAACATAGTTGGGAAAAGGCTAGGCCGATTGAATTAATTTAATTATTTATTTTATTATCTAAGTACACACAGTTAAATACAAAGAGATACGACACAATTATTACGATAGTAATAATTAATGTGGACTCAGCGATCATTGTGCCGATAGTCGTGAAAGCCAATGGCTTAATAGCTAAGAGCCTCGACCAACACCTGAGGAGGCTCTCGTTGGGCAGCTGGATCAAGATCTTGATTCAGAAAGCAGTACTTCTGGACACGGCTCGCATTGTCAGGAGGTTTCTCTCTCTGGAGCCCTGACCACCGGTAGCTTGAACTCTGTTCCCGATACCGTTGGGCTACTATTTTTTATATTTTTAAATGTTTTTATACTTTTTATATTCTAATATTTAAAAATATAATTTATATGTTTACATTGAAAGAAATGAGATAATAATGTAATTATGTGTGTGGCAGTCTCCTTTCTTTCTGTGATGTGTCATGTTTACACCCAGGTACTTAATAAGTACGCAGTGTACGTGTCTCGTTCGTCAAATCCAGAATACAGCTGCCGCGGGCTTGCTAAATTTAACCGAATGCATAAATAACGAGCTTAATTGGGGGTGAAATCATGCTGCAGTTTTGATGAACAACTCGAAATTTTAAACGGCACCCCAGTTTGTGCAGTTTCATCTGTTAACGGTATTTTTTTTTGCTGCTGTTAATTTTATTTACAACGTCAAAGTACATCATGTACTATGCATAGAGAGTGAATACTTGAAACTAATATTTTTTTTTTATAAACTCGTGTTGGTGTAGCAGTAGTGGCCCAGTGGTGACGACAGTGACTTACGAGTTATAGGTCCTAGGTTCGAACCCTGACAGGCGTTTTAATGCGCTCAAAACGGTGAAAGAAAACATCGTGCGGAAACCAGCACGTCCTAGAATTGAATTTAGAATTTTTAGAATTGGATTTTTAATTTTTGGTTCTCACCCCTCCCCTCACCGAGTGGAGGCCTGTGTCCCAGCAGTGGGAACATTATAGGTTGATTATATATGATATGTGTTGGTATGGATGGATGGAGGATAGTTGATTTTTAAGCAGTTACGGTAACATGTTTTTTTAAAATCAAAATACATAATTATTTTATTACCTCGACATGATTATCATATTTAGAATGTAAGAGTCCATTTCAACACATAACAGTAAGGGCACGCAAAGGAAATACAAACAATTTAAAAAAAAAATATTAGTCCAACAAAATCATGAAAATAATAAAAAATAAAAAAGTACATTAAATCTTTTAAGTTTATCTTATAAATTATCAAATTTTTCAATCAATCAATCAATCAATCATTTTATTTGCATAATATGGGTTTACAGAAGATGTTGCACAGGTACAGTTTCACCATATTCAGCTATGTTAGCATGCAAATTTTATTAACAATACAATTGTTATACTAAAGTCAAAACAATTAAGTTATTAAATAAAAGAAATCATTAATAGTCAATCCATTACAAAAGTCAAAGTCATAATGGTAAAAAAATAAATAAATGTCAAGAGTAAGATTTAAATTAATTAAATTAAAGTAAATTAAAATATATGCTGTGTAATTAATGTATGGATAATAAAAATTTGGATTGCTATTGATTAATTAATTCGTTATCAACTTAATTGCATTACAATTTTTCATCAAAGAACTCCTTAACTGAATAGTAAGCCTTATCTGTAAGGAGAGACTGGAGTTTCTTTTTAAATAGATTTACGCTATTGGAACTGCGAATAACTGAGGGTAGTTTGTTGTAAATCTTTGGCCCCATGCAAACAAAACTTTTGGAAAGGAGAGCGGTTTTACTTTGTGGAACGCATAATTTATCTGCATGGCGCTTTCTTGTGCGATACTCAAACAGTTCCAGATTGGAATGTATAAATAGAGCTGTTTCATAAATGTAGATGCTGGGTAGTGTTAGTATTTTTAATCTCGTGAAGTAAGGCTTACATGAGTCCGTTTGAGTTAAGTTACACATGGCTCTTATACACCTTTTTTGTGCCCTGAACGCACTTTCCAAATCAGTGGAGTTGCCCCAAAAAATAACACCGTATCGAAGAGTAGATGCTACATATCCATGGTATGCAATTTTTGTGGTTGCAATATCGACAACTTTACTGAGACCACGTAAAGCAAAGGAATAACTGTTTAATTTTTTACTTATGTGCTCTATTTGTTTCTTCCATGTCATTTTATTATCTATGTGTAGTCCTAAAAACTTTGTTGACTCTTCTACTTCTATAGTGTGGTCATTATAATTAATGTTTAAATTCTCCGTCGCTTGCCTTTGTTTAAAGTTAATAGCTTTTGTTTTACTGATATTAATTTTTAAATTGTTACTTATTAGCCAATTAATTGTATTTTTTAATGTCAAATTTATATTATTGATAATGTCATGATTGTCATACGAGTCAAAAAGAATGGTACTATCGTCAGCAAAAAGAGTCATAGGATTTTTGGTTACAGCCGGAATGTCATTAATGTATACTAAGAAAAGCAATGGTCCTAGCACGCTACCTTGTGGCACGCCGTATTTGACTTGTCTCTGGCTAGATTTATATACAGATATATTTTTTGTTTTTAGGCAAATTTTTGATATTACAGTTTGTTGCTGTCTACCCGTCAGATATGTTTTTATTAATTTATGAGCATTACCTCTAATGCCGATAGCATAAAGTTTGTCCAATAGTATGTCAGTATCAACGCGGTCAAAGGCTTTTGTCATATCCATAAATAAGGCAACAGTTGGACGTCGCTTATCCATATTACTTAAAACTCGCTTGCAGAATCTATATATCGCTAGGTTAATTGATTTGTCCTTTCTGAATCCCATTTGTTCTTTGGCAAGTAGATGATTGTTTTCAAGGTAATTGCATAGGCTATTATAAATTACTTTTTCAAAGATCTTAGAAAAAATAGAAAGTAAAGCAATTGGGCGATAGTTGTCCATAATGTCCTTGTCACCTTTCTTGTGTATGGGCTTTATTATTGACATTTTAAGCTTATTGGGAAATGTACCTGTTTCTATAGACAAGTTTACTATATGTGATAGTATAGGCGAGATTATAGGAGCTACTCTTTTTGCAATATTTGTCTTAATTTCATCGTACCCCACGCTAGAAGTGTTTTTTAACGAAACTATGATTTTGTGGATTTCAACCGGATCAGTAGGAGGCATAAATATTGATTTGCAGTGAGATGGGGGGCATTTGAATGGTGGGGGATTAGGATCCGGTATTATTTGATCAATAAAATAATTATTAAAGTGGGTAACTATTTTGCTTGGATCATAAATTGGCGTATTATTAATTTTAATATTATTTATATGTTCTTGAGGTTGGTTGTGCTTGTTTTTATTGATTATTTTCCAAGTTGTCCTTGACTTATTGTTTGAATTGTTTATTGCGTATGTGTTTTGGGCTTTTTGTGTGAGTTTTATAATTCGCTTTACTCTTTTCGCGTAGTGCTGAAATATTAATTTATTTTTGTGTGTCCGGTTTTTCCTATAATTCCAAAGGAGAGATCGTTTACGTCTACAACATGTTTTTATGCCCTTTGAAATTCATTTCGGCCTCTTAGTTTTAGAATTTTTTATTTTTATATATGGAAAGTGTAAGTTGTAGAATAAAGTAAAAACTTCATGGAATTCGTTGTATGCTTCGTTAACGTCATTAGAGTTAAATACTTCCTTAAAACTTAATTGGCTTAAATTTTCAATAAATTTCTTTATGTTTTCCTCCGAGTAATCACGTTTATATTCATACCAGTGATCAATACCATATACTCTTTCCACAGGATATTGCAGGATTTGGGCTGTGTGATCAGACAACGCTAGTTCCACTACACTTGCTTTGCACCCTTGAACATTATGTAGAATGTTGTCTATACATGATTGACTAGCAAGTCTAGTGGGTTGTTGGATTGCAATTGTGATATTATTGCTTAAACAAATTTCTTTAAACATAGAGGATTGACTAGTTTTCTTGAGCAAGTCTATATTAAAGTCTCCACATACTACAAGTTTCTTGTTTTTTGAGTTTTGTATAATCTTACATAAACGATCAAAAAATATACCATAGTGTTTACATGTTGGCACTCTATACATACATACAATAATTGTTTTATACTTGACAAGTTCAACCGCACAACATTCTAAGACATGACTTATGGATAGGTTGAGAATGTCAGGAACTACCTTCCATTCATGATTATTTTTTACCAGTATACATGATCCACCCCGTTTGGAGTCATTTCTGCAAAAACTAGTAGCTAATGTGTAGTTTGGGATTGACAAATATGTTTCATAACCTAACATCATAAAATGTTCTGACACGCAAATAACATCGATATTAAAATTGTTTTTTGATAATTCCTCTAACGAGACTATGAGTGTATCAGATTTGGTAAGGAGACCTGCAATATTCTGATGTAAAATATTTATATACGAGTAATTATACAAGAAAAAGCTCGTTATTAGTTAAATTATCATGCACAGAGTTATTAATATTATTCATATTCATTAGGATGTCATTCTGGATGTCAAATTTTATAATGTCATTAATGTAATTAATAATGTCCGTAAATACAATACTCATGCCGTAGTTATTGAGTCTACCAGTCAATTTGTCAAACATTTTGAAGTCACATGATAGGTTTTTGTTACTATCGAGAAAGTAGGCATGTTCATGGGCTAAAATATCTAGATAAAGTAGATTGTTAAAATTTTCTATCCTACTGTTATAAATATTAGTGCTTCTTCCATATTTAAATGTTGGCGCGCATATTATTACATTTGTCTGTTTTATTTCGCTTAATGTACTTCTTATATAAGATATTAAGTCAAAGTAAGCAGTAGTGGTCCTGAAGTCATTTTCCCCTATTAGAATAATACAAAAGTCATTGATTGTAAAGTCTTTCAGCTTTGTGTTGATGTTACACAGCATGTGTTCTGTGTTTGTGTTCGGCAGCAAGTAGTGACATAGGTCATAGGCGGCTTCAAATGTATTTTCAGCTGTTTGCGTTATATTGTTCCTGTTATTGCTGCTTATTATACATATTTTGTTTTTCGTTTTTGGTTTTTTATCATTGGTACATGTTTGTTGTTTATTTATTTCCTTACTGGTTTGTTCTGCAGTGGAAAGATTTGGTAAGTTTGTAGAACAGGTTTCAGTTTGTGTATGTTTGTTACTTGGTTTTTTCTTTTTATTCGGCGTTGTAGTCTTTGTAGATTTAACAGGGCTATAAGTTACTGTTTTATATAAATCATTTTTTTTTGTTAATTCTAGGTTATGTTTCCTTAATTTTGTGTTTTCTAAGGAAAGACATTCAATTTCCTGATGTGCACTGCATAATTCGTTTTCGAGTTTTTTCAGTTGTAATTTCAGCATAGTTAATTCTTCCTGTTGGTGTTCTTTTGACAGATCGGGTAGGCTAGACAAACTTTCATTGTTGTCCGAGTCATCATTAATAGTGTCTGTCAATAGCTCGTCGGTTTTATTTAAAATTGAGTCAGAATGTGTGCGCGTACGTCGGAACGTTATGTTTTGTAAGAAATCCATTTTATTAAGTAGTCAGCTATCAAGTTTGTCCAGTACAGTCAATTTCTACCAATTAAATGGTCTTTTTATAGGTTGGCAGGACTGCTTTAGCGGAGAGCTAAAAGACTCGTATCCAAGTCTCACGGTATTTTTTTTAAATTGATTTCTGAACGAAATTTTTTAAATCAGATTTTTCCCAGTCGTTTGTGATTGGTCAATGTCACAAGTATTGAGTCATCAGTACTTTGTTTACATTACTCGTTGAAGATTTTTCAAATTCACAACCGATTTTAGATAGTATAATTGTTTAGATAACTTATTTGGAAATGTTATTTTTAATTGCAAGACACTATTTAGTGATTTTTACCTTTACGCACACTATTTCACTGCATATTAATAAGCTTTTATATGAATAACAGGTCATTTGGTCAGAACACTGTGATCATCACATTTAACACATATACAGAGTCTAAAATCTTGAGATAACACTGTCACTAACGTATTATGGTGTACTGAGTATTTAAAACAGTATTATAGGTACTTTTAACTATAGAAAAAAATTAAAATCAAATATAAATTTGCAGACCGATGTTGACATTGGCTAGTGTTCAATTTCAATCATCTAATAACGTTTTCCGAGCAATAATTTGGATATTTTGACAGTTATTTCATACAAAAACTGTCAAAAGTCAATTTATACCTAGAATAAAAGTTATCTGGCGATGGAAAAATCAGCCCTTAAGCTAACAAAATTGTGAAAACAACAAAAACAAAATAAAGACACGTCTTTTACAATTTCGGGGCATGATGCTGCGATATTCGAACAAATACAACCATAAAAAGAGACGTTTAAACGTCAAAAATGTATGATTAGACGATTATTTAACTCACATTGTTCACTCTTACGTAAACATTGCTCAAAGTTAAGTAGAGATTGTTATTAACTTTAAACAACGTCTATAAATAAAGGGGTCAAAATCCATCTCACTTCTTAATTTAACTTCAATCGACAAAATGGCATTCAAAATATCCAAGCCTCGATTAAAAATTAAGACTAACCCCTATAACAGAATGCAATCAATCTAAGTGGTCCATTTTTAAGCTTCCTCGCACCAGGCGTCCGTTACCAAAAGATCCCCAGTCAATTTGATCGAGTTTATGACTTTCGACTCTTGTCATTAAGTGGGAATTCGCTAACTGAATTTTATTCTACAACGGGTTGGTAGCTTTGAAATTAGGGGTCAGGTGATACGGTGGAGAGAGTTGGAAAAACGTTTAATGGATAAAAAGAAAAGCTACCCTTTTCCTAAGCTCATCTGGCGTCGATTGACGTTGCATAGATCGCCTCACGCTTGCTTTTTAAAAACGTCGATTAAATTAATTAATTAAGTAAATTTAACGTCGCGTTGATATAGCGTTAAGTCACACGTTTTTCTTGCCCTAAAAATACTTTATTTCTTAAAACTCTATCCAAACTATAATAATAATAATAAGTAATTTATTTCAGACTTTGTCCATAAGTTTGTTAGTAACAATGTTCTTAGCCTAGTATTAGTAAAAGTAGAAATTGACAGAAAGATAAATCAAGCGCTTGCCCTCGCGTGAAGGCCTGTCCAGTGCGCCATCAGTAAAGAGTCCCATCGATCGGCGCACGCGGCCAGGATGGCACTGGGGCTGCCGCACACCCGCGCCAACCTTACAACATTTTTTATAACCAACTCGCTCCCGCCTATTCCAAACTCCGGCCTTATCGGGCCCCTAGGAATCACTCAACTCGCCGCCGGCCCGTTGACAAGTCCTCGTTAAAGTCGGCCGATTACCGTGGCCTTTTAGCCTTCGTTTTTTTTTCACAAGATCCATTGCCCCCAAGCTAATGAAGTGTGGAAGGGTTGGGTAATATTTTTTTCTAGAGATTATTGATGTTTAACATTTGGTGGGATCAGGATTCGGAGAAGACGGTAGGGCGGAATGGAATTTGCATAACTTTAATTCTGGAAAATAATACCATGACATAACATCACGCTGAATTCCCCGTTTCGCCAGTTATGGTTAGACCCATGGGTCTAAATGACCATATATGGGTCATGGGTGGCTGGCTGGGGTGGCTGGCAGGGGTGGATGGCAATAGGCTCGCCCCTACTACATGTAGTTTTCGTTTTCGTTTTTTTTTCGTTTTTTTTTTTAAACGTTGCCCCACACTAGGAATTTCTTCTGTGTTGTGGGTGCGTTAACAGACATTATATAAACTCACATACACAAACAACCAGACCCGGAACAAATAATTGTAGGTCATACAAATATTTGTTCCGTGCGGAAAGGTGTGTAAGGCGGAGGACAGGGTATTGTGGCGCAGCCTGGGTGTGTAAGGCGGAGGACAGGGTATTGTGGCGCAGCCTGGGTGTGTAAGGCGGAGGAGAGGGTATTGTGGCGCAGCCTGGGTGTGTAAGGCGGAGGACAGGGTATTGTGGCGCAGCCTGGGTGTGTAAGGCGGAGGACAGGGTATTGTGGCGCAGCCTGGGTGTGTAAGGCGGAGGACAGGGTATTCTGGCGCAGCCTGGGTGTGTAAGGCGGAGGACAGGGTATTGTGGCGCAGCCTGGGTGTGTAAGGCGGAGGACAGGGTATTGTGGCGCAGCCTGGGTGAGGACTATGTTCAGCAGAGGACTGCGAGAGGCTGAGTTGATAGTCACCTATGTATCTGTTCTTCTTTTTTCTTGTCTGTTTATATAATTATGTGTGTACATAAAAGGTAAAAAAAATAAATGGAAGAAAACTATGAGCAATGATGTATGAGATATTTACATGAAAGGATACTTTATAAATACGAAATTGCAGTAAAAAACCCCTTTGTTCAGCATCTAAAACTGGGATCATTGACGTATTAAAGTTTTCTTCAATCGATATTTTTGTTTTAATATCTCATTGATCGAATTAACGTTATTTGATAAGAATCTAATCAGTCTAGTTCTAGATAGGTATTTGTTTGCGTTTTTACTTGAAAATAGTTTATCGAAATACATTTGGGTACCTATATTCAAATATTATTTATGTTTCAAAATGACGTTATTTCAAGTTAAACAAATATTAACTTTATTTTAAAGGTTATTAAGTTGATTTCAGAGTGACTAGCAATATTGAAAAAGTTATAAAATTGTTTGAAGTTGTCGCGTAAAATGAACTTTATTGTGTAGGAAATAATGTTATTTCTCCATAACCTCATATTTGTTTAAATTTTTGGCGAATATGTCGCGATTGAAATTTAAGTAATAAACAATCTTTGACACGGTATGCATCGAGTGGATTCTCCGAACTTTGGTAAAGAAATACAGATTTAGAAATAAAGAAAGAAAGAAAGAAAATACATTTATTTGCAGCAAACATGACGCATAAAAATCAAACACGAATAAAAAAAATAACAAGTTGGGGGTAAGCATGTGTCACATCAGTTTTGCGTGTATACACACAAAACTGAAGGATTAGAAGAAAATTTAGAAATTATTCATTCATCACCATCCACAGTCCAACTTCACGCACTGCTGAGCATACATAGGCCTCTCTTTTCAATGTACCGATCACCATGCTCCTGTGTCAGCCTCAACCAGGTTCTACCTGCGATGGTAACAATGGCGTCCACCCATTTCACCGCCAGACGACCGGAACTTTTCTTCGTAGGGTTAATTTATCCCTCACTCATAAGCATAACACATACATTCTTCTCGATGTTACTTTTCAATTTTAACGTTCAGACACACATGACATTCATGAAAATAAAATAACGAATTTCCCAGAACTTCGAATTTTTTAATCGTTTTGACGTAGTGGAATTTCAATCAATTTCATAAAAATATGGAACGCGCTGAATTCGATTTATCGGTAGATATCGTCAGTTTTTTGTTTTTTTTTATTTTTGAAACGTGTGCACGTCCAACATGCTGTGGAGGGGCGTGAAGTTTTAAATTAGACGATTTCCCCAAAATTTTTCGATTCTATACAATGATTAAAATTTCAAATTCGATATTTACCTTATTTAATATTCTCATAAACATGGATAAACTTTGTATATTGTGTGTAATATTCTGGTTTGTTCTTGGTACTAATTTAAACAATAACATGTGTTTGTGTTAGGAGTTAGGTATCCACAATTCAAATACTAACGACCTTTGGGCTATTTGCATGCTTGTTATTTTAATGCGTTGGTTTAGAGTGGTACCTATCCATTTCAACATTTCTAATAAAATAGTCCATTTTTGCTAGACTTGAGACCTTCTTGTGAACTCTCTTTTTCTTCTTTAGGAGATACCTTATTATGATTACCTGCCTTGACTTTAAACGGCAAAGCAAAACATTATGAGGAAACCGGCATGTCCCAGGAACGAAAATTGGAAGACATGTGACATCTACCAACCAGGCCGGCGTGGTGGATTAAGGCCCACTCTCGCTCACAAAGAGGAGGCCTGTGTCCCAGCAGTGGGGATATTATAGGCTGATTATGTATTTTATGTGTTCCTTGACTTTTGTGCCCAATATGAAGTATCCGTAGGTCTGCTTAATGCGATCATCATGAGTATGTCGCGACATCTAGATCGCCACATGCGAAGTACGCATCATACTGACGTCACGCAAAGTCCTACATCGCGTAAGCAAAGTTTTCCGCACAAGTAGCATATATACAACGTCCCGATATCAATCGTCCGGCAGTTTCCCACTAGACTCGACACCCTGTCTGGTCGGCGGATCCTTCCTTGTCAATGCAGGATGAGTGAACTATACACCCTGTTCTTCAGGCCTCTATGAGTATGTTGCTTCAGTATGTAGTGCAAAAGTCTTGTCGTCAACCGTTTATACATCAGATGTCGCATCCAACTAAAACTGTCTACCGAACAAGTCTAGAAAACAAGTTTTACATTGCCAATTCCTACAATTTCCGCCCCTCCATCTGCAACTAATTTCATCACCAACAAGAAAAATAACAGAAATACGTAAAAACTTAGCGCACACAAATGTAGCAACGGAAAAATTGAGGCTCGCATAGCACAGATGTGTGAAACGGTGCCGGCGACAAATTGTTTTATCGAAAATTACTTTCTGGAACGGGAATAGCGGATAAATTTCCATTTTTCTAATGGAACTGAATGGAGCCAGTCCCTTGGAGACGGTGACTGGGATTCGTTACAATTACTAGATCTGATAAACTGTTGGATTATATTAAAAACTGAACTTGATGACGCGTTGGTTGAGTGCTGTATTGCGCTGTTGAATGTGAATATTGTGACATGTTTATTTATGTAAATAGATCTGTTAAGACATAGTTAGGAAAACACTAGGCATATGAGATGAAATCTGTTAAGACAGAATACGAGTAGCTTGTGGCTAAATAATAACAGCCGCGCGTGCCAATCGATCAGGTTAAGCTACGCTTGCCATGGGTGGTCCGTGGATGGGTGACCATCTTTACATACTAAGACCCCTCCGTGCCTCGAAAAGCACGTTATAAGCCGTTGGTCCTCGCTGTCTTTCGTGGATCTTTGACAGTCACGGGTCAGAAGCCCGAAAGTCGATCAACCAGTCTTACCAAGGGGTATCGTACTACCCTGTAACTGGCTTATGGAGGTCAGACAGGCAGTCGCTTCAAGTAAAATACTGGTATTCAGCTGCATCCGGTTAGACTGGAAGCCGACCCCAACATATTTGGGAAAAGGCTAGGCAGATGATGATGATCTCTCAAGACTCTTTTACGCGTCAATATTTAAAATGCAGATGACGCCTATCCGACTGATGCCTGAGAAGAAATACCGACACAAACTCAGAGGTCTCTTGGTCTCTTTCTTGTGAGTATTGTGAATATCGGGATGTTTGACTTGGAATGAATGTTGAATGTTTCGTTTTTATATACCTATGACATATGGGAGCCAAGAGGGTTTTTGAGCAAGCATATTTAGGGCGAAAAGTTGAGGTCTGAGTAGGTGTGGCATGAGGAGAGAACAGCGATAGGAGCACCTTGGTCAGGAGACCCCTTTCAGATTTCAAAAAGGGCCAAAAATAAAGTGATCTTCAAAGCCGTTGATTTTCATATGATCGTGTGCGGCCTAACCCATAATGACTTAAATAGGCAAATCGAAGAAATTGTGGGCTTTCCCCAAATCTGATGACTTTGAAAATTTTAATTTGGACCATTTTTAAAAGGATATCGAGGGCGAATGAAAGTAATTCTGTGCAATAGTGTTACAGGGTTTAATAAGATTCTTAGTGCTAATTTTTCCATCGCCAGATAACTTTTAATCGAGTAATAAAATTGACGTTTGACAGTTTTTATAAGAAATAACTGTCAAAATTTCAAAATTATTCCTCGAATAAAGTTGTCAGATGATTGAAAAATCGACCCTTTATACGTCAAAATATGGATTGTAATTTTTATGAGTTTTTAAATAGAATTAAGGTATAAAGAATGCGTCATTAATGAAAGAAAGTTTATTGCAACAAAGAAAATGTTTTTAAAGGGGAAGGCAAAATGGAAATAGGCCGTAGTAATGACCAATTAATTATTTTATCGGACTCACAAAATTAGTCAAAGTTCTTATACCTACGATTTTCCTTTTTTTATTGTTCAAAAACTATATCGCAGAGTTTAGAATTTTTATATATTAAAAACCACAGAAGCCTTTGATGGCTTATATAATGGCTAGTGATTTCGGAAAATACACTTATCTAATATAGGTAGCTACTACAAAGAAACTTTAGACGCTAAGTTTGTAAGTTTTACATTCAAATAATATTTTAAATATTTACTTATTATATAATATATTAATTAAAAATGGTAGTACCTACATGTATCAAACTAACTAATTCTGTTGTTGTAAAGACGCCAGCCTGCAGGTCAAGCTACCTGAAACTGTCAAATATTTCCGTAATGCTTTAGCGATAAAGTTGAAAATCTATTAAAAAAATTTGACAGATTGTAGTAGCTTGATGTGCTGGCGTCTGTACAAATATTTTGTAGCAAGCTAAAATGCCTAAAGGTAAAAAGGCATTAAAATACTGATCGCTACCTCCTGAGCCCCTTGGTTCTAAGTTTAATTTAAGTTTCCTAACCTTCGCTTGGAGTCACGAAAATAAATTAATCTCCAATATTGAAATCAGGTCAAAAAGATATAAAATATAAAAACTTTTATCAAAGCCGATATCCTCAAGAATACAAATTATTATAATTTTACGCTCATTTAGCAATTTCGGATGAGGAAAATATCAATGAACCAATTTCTTGACTAAAGAAGTACTTTCTTGACTACAAAGGCAGGCAAAAGCTATTGATTCTACCATGTAATCACTGCATGGTCTCGTGGTCGCAAGTGTGACTGCTGAGCGTGGGGTCCTGGGTTCGATTCCCGGAAGTGGAATTGAGTTTTTCTATTAGGAATTTCTTAGATAAAACAGCCCGGAGCTTAGAAGTTGGCGGTGTGATGCCCCTGTGCCTCGGAAAGCACGTTAAAGAGTAGCCCCTGCGCCTGATCTCTCTCCGTTCGTGTCGGATTGCCGTCCCATCGGACTATGAGAATGAGGGAAAAGAGTGTGAAAAATTCTTTATTAACATAAAACATTTACACACACATTCATGAGTTTAGACCCCATAGCGTCGAAAGTTTTCGTCGGTTATTAAAAAAAATACTGCTGTTCCACACGTTTTGACCGCGTAGGTATTGCACTTTTCTATGAAACAGAAGATTTTTTTTTATAACCGACGAATCCCCGGAATGTCTGTCTCCCGGTTCCGTTGGCACCCCCGGAACCCTTTAGAATTTATTAATGTTCATTGTTTCGAGAAGTTTGTTATTAGGAGCTGAAATATCAATATCCACATCATCAGGCGGGAGGAGACGCCCGGGTGTCATCACTGCCAGGATCGCCCAGAGGACACGGTGGAGCATACGGTGGAGGTCTGCTCTGCTTGGGCGGAGCCCCGCCGTGTTCTCGCAGAGGCGATCGGCAACGGCGGCGACCTCTCGCGTCCGGCCCTGGTTCAAGCCATGGTCCGGGGCGAGAGGGAGTGGGAGGCAGTCACCAGCTCCTTCTGCGAAGCAGTCATGCTAGCGAAGGAGGTGGCGGGAAGGCTGAGGGAGAACACTTCACGCCTCAGCCGCCGCGGGAGACGCCTCGGGCGTCGGGAGCCACGTGACGACTCCCGGCCACCGTAGGCGCGGGCCTGCGGGCGGAGAGTAATGGGTAGCTCACCGCCCGATCAGGCCCGTGCCGGACGGCGCGTTGTGTTCCACGCGCGCCTCAAAGAGATCTCAGCAGATGACGGGGCCCGATAGGGCCGAAGCCCGCCAGGGCAGCGGGATCGTCCGAAAGGGTTACCGCTGCCCTGGAACAGAAAGGGCTAAGGAAGGAACACGGGTGGGTTTTAATCAGTAAGAGTCTGACACTCCCTTCCGCTCCACCCAGAGCGGGGGGGTCATTTGATGATTTCCCATCCTCAAAAAAAAAAAAAAAACAATATTGCCTTTACTTTAACTAAAACAGTTGGTCGGCTTTTGAAATACCTGCATTAACTTGTTTTAATAATTACTTAAATAATTCAAATTTATTTAAGTAATTAATAGTTGCTCAAATAATTCAAGCAGAAAATAACTCTACCTACCAGAGAGTACAAAATCAATACTAGTACACCCGCAATACCAGGAAAACTGAAACCATATGTTGCCAAAATCAACAGAGCGACGTTTCAACCATAACGTATGAGTATAAGCATAACGATAACGTATGAGTAATTAATATGAGCAGTATTCATAAAGGAAAATAACTCACCACCAATTCAAATTCGCCTCCGTGCGAATCGCTCCGCTGAAAGATTAGCTCGTTCCCCTAATGAAACGTCGAAATCCAACCACGTTTTACTTATGTGACATAGAGTAAAAGAGACCAGTTAGACAAAATGTTGAGCTGTACATAAGCCAGCCCATCAAGCTACCCGAAATTGTCAAATTTTCAATCAACTTTGAAACTTATGCTTTAGCGATAAAGTTGAAAATCTACTAAAGAAATTTGACAGATTGTAGTAGCAACTTGATGTGCTTGGCGTCTGTAGGTACATTTCTGGCGATGTAAGTGAGATGGATGGTTGTAATTTGTGGTAATTGTTTTAAATTGTCTGATGGGCTTGTAGGTTCGCACGACGACGTATCAAGATATACATTTCCAGTATAAGCTGACTTCTCATTGTACGAATATCTTATACATACTAGGTCAGCTAAAACTGGAAATGTATAGCTTGATATGTCGTTGTACCAGGTAGAATTTTGTCACATATTAGAGAATTTTAATGAGTAATTATAACCGTTTACATAAGATTGCATGAAAACTAAGAACAAAATGTTTGTACAATATATTGTCTCAAGTTAATGGAGGTTTAAACGAGGAAATAAGTCAACAAGAACTATTTCTGAAATAGACTTCAATGTTATCCTCAAGAAAAGGCAGAACTTTTTCTTGATAATCATTTTTAAATTACAGTTGATTATGTATTATTCTTGTTATGTAGCTACTCAATATTCTACTGCAGTCATTAGGGTCATGCGCTGGGTATATTTAAAAAAAAATAATTTGGGAATGTTATGCATAAGTTATTAGATATACTGGAAGAGATTTCTTTAGTAATACGAGTAAGCATCGCCTTTGTACTTATTTTACTGTTCTTTTATTTTCCTTGGCTGTTTATATATGTGTGTACATAAATGATTAAATAAACAAATACAGTTGTTTGTTATGATGAGTACAATCATGTGGTTAAGTATAGGTTACTAATTACCAGTAACCGACATACGAGTGTGTGTGCGTGTGAGTATCACGTTCATAAATAACACATTTTTTTAGGACTACATTCGAATCAATTTCAAACTAGCTGCGCGCGGTTTCACCCGCATAAGTTTCGATCTCGTGGGAATATCGGGATACAAAGTATCCTATCTTTTTTTCTTTTAATTTTCTTCCATACAAACCTTTTCCTAACACACACAATAACAAACATAAAAAAAAGAATTATCCAATTTGATGCAGTCAATCGGAAGTTATGCGCGTACATACATTTCGGTGATTCATTTTTATTTATATAGATTCGATAAGGCAGGCTTACATTGTCAACTTAATCGATTATACGCCGCCACGTATGAATCGATTTCAAACCGATGAATCATTCAGATAGATATGCCTTTAAGCCATTGTATTTGATCAATGAAAACCTATACCTCATTGAAGAGTTGAGGCAAAGGCGTAGGGTTATCGATGACAGTTTAATTGATAGTCTAGAAATGTTTTTGTAATCGAGAATGTTATTGTAATTGATAACTCTTAGTTAATTGGATTGAAAAACAAAGTCAGTATTCCAGTTATTTACAAAATAGATTCTGACCGCGACTTCGTCTGCAGCTAGGCTGATGATAGTAGCTGCACGGAAAATTGCTACATCAGACTCAGTTCAGCATCTGCCAAGCCTTTTCCCAACTATGTTGAGGTCGGCTTCTAGTCTAACCTGATGCAGCTGAATACCAGTATTTTACATGGAGCGACTGCCTATTTAACCTCCACAACCCAGTTACTGGGTAATACGATACCCCTTGTTAAGACTGGTTGTCGGACTTTCGGGCTGCTCCCGTAAAGGCTGTCGAAGATCCACGAATGCCAGCCGGGACCAACAGGTAAACTTGCTTTTCCAGGCACGGAGGTGTCTCGGTATGTAAAGATGGTCACCCATCCACAGACGTAGCTTAACTTGGTTGATCGACCTGTGCGGCTGTTATTATTTAGCCACAGCGCCCTCTTTATCGTTTCTCAATCAAAAGTTTCTTCGAATTTTAATTTCTGTGCCAAAACTTTATGTTGCTACTATTATTATTTCACATACACTTGCCATTCATTACGATGCACCTAATCTACGTTCGCGATTAATTCGCCAAACATGTAAACAAATATGAGAAATAAAGTTACCACTGAAATAAAGTTAATATTTGTTTAACTTGAAATAACATCAATTTGAAACGCAAATTTGAATAGACCTTTTATTGCATACAATTGTGTACCATATTATATAACTTTAACGCACTAGTAAAATTTATCACACATGGAAACTGAGTCTAGCGACACATCTACGGAAACTACGAGACGGAAGGCACCGCGTGCACATCTTCAATGCTTATCTAGTACATTACCTATGACACATCGAGCTGAAATTACGTCGCGTAATTTGCATAAAAATCTATATTTACTATTTATTATACCGGTACTAAAATACTAAACAAATCAACCAAACACTACAGTACAGAAAATCTCCACACTTTAGGTACCACATCTGCAACATCAAAACACACACTGATATTGTGACGTCATTAGACGGTGCTAGTGAAGCGGAGACGAAACTCGGGCGCCATGTTTTCCGAGCAACTTGACGGACCATCAACTCCCTCGTATGAATACCGGGTAACCGCTGTTTTATGGGCGACCAACTTTTTGACGCCAGGCGACGTCTTCGCGGGGAGATATGGAAAGTCTTTTTTGATGGGTCGACGTAGTTTGCGATGCCTATTCTACCTTCATCGTTCATTTAGTGTTTTTTTCTGATAGTGTCATCAGTGTGGTCTAGTTTTTTTCTGATACTGTAATCAGTGTGATCGAGTTTTTTTTCTGAGTGTCCTTGTTGCAGAGTCTACTATAGCAGTGTTCATAATCTCAGATAATTTACATTCCAGTGCCACTTAATCAGTTATCTACTTTAGAGAAATGTATTCTAAGTTGATTTTGGAGCGACCATTACTGACAGGAAGGTCCTAATAAGATTTTAGCTGCAATGGAATTTGAACTTTGTGAAGTATGGCATTTAGTTTGTTGTTCCATAACTTAGTTCTATACTTAGGTTTAACCGTGTCTTGTTTTCAATTGATAGAAACTAGAGGTATCAATTTACAACTGGGTGGCAATAATCAAACTAACGATAACTAATCCTGTTTCGCTAGTACCTACTAAGAAGTAATGCACAGTTGCGAAAGATTTTTAGGAGAATATTCGTAGGTAGATTCTATATTTACGACAAAATCTAATACACCTAAATGAACTTGATTGGCTGATAACGTTAATATCTCGGCAAAATTAACTATAGGAAAATTATAGGAGACGATTAAACGGAAAAGAAATAAATGGCAATCGAAAAAGCCACTTTAGTAGCACACGTAATCTACAACCCGATTGACACCTCTAAACAAGAAACTCGCCACAAACGATATTTTTCCCGAACGAGAGCCACTCGACTATCGGTACTATCGATTATCGATACGCGCTGTTGACACTCGATAGCGGTCTTTTCATTAGTTCTTTGTTATTTTGACAAGTTCGAAACTTGCGAACAAGTTGTGAACTCGATTCGAATCGATCTCGATTATTATTTCTGGTTGGTGTTTTTATCTAAAATTTAGGAGGAAAATCATCAAGTTAATTTTGTAAGGGATAAGATTTACAAGTTGATAACTTTACTTTTAGTTTGAGACTGAGATGAACAGTTCGTTTTAAAAGTGAACTTTATCAGAGGAGATTTTATTACAATTTTAGTATGGCCATAAAATTAATTTTGTTACCACGGGTATTGGTACGTATTTTCCGCTCATAATTTTAAGAAAATAGCTGACTAACCAGTAATATAGTTTGTTTTCTCATCACTAACTTCAATTTTATCTACGGGGTCAATTTAACCCTTTACTACTCGCACGAAGAAAATCACTTGACTGCTCGCACGGGGTCCGTGGTGACCCCAATTTGTATGGATGAAATTTGATGATTTCTTATTTTTAATGAAACACGCGAATAGTAATTATGAAAGTACTTTATTTAAACTATAAAACATAAAAACCACAACTAAAAATAAAATCTTCTTAGACATCAAAATAACTAAAATATAAACTTCTACAATAGGGAACATTTTTGGCACAATATGAGATCATGTATTCATGAATTCTTAGGAACTAAGGGAATCGTCGTTATTGCAGGTTAGGCAGTAGACAATGAAGTGCTCATTACATAAAAACTTTTTGCATTTACTTACTGCGTTTTGTTGACACTTTTCGGTTTTTTCTTTTTCGCGAAACTCGACAGATGTGCTAAATATGATTTTAAAAAAATGATGAAAGGACAATGCTCATGGATGTAAGGAATCCCGTACCATGCTGCATCTAAGTCAAACTTTGTTTTTTATAGACTACTCTTAGCATATTACATACCTAGTGTGTACTAGTACTGTGTAGGTACAAATCGTACCTTAAATACCTATAAAAGTTCTTTTTGTAACAAAACCCAGGTACCGAAGATTTAAAAAAAAATCGAAATAACCTGAAAACTAGATACTTTATTTTGTTTGACATGTCATACACTAACGGCCATTACTGTTCTAAAAAAAATGATAATCGCTTAAATAAAAATTCTATTCTATTTTATTCTAGTTATTTTTAATGAATTTAGAATCGGCAAAGTATATTTTTTTTACCATGTTTTTTGAAAGACGCGATCATGACGCTTTCAAAATTTAAGGTTATATTAATCATATCATTTGAAACGGAACGTCATGTAAAGGGATTTCGATATAATCAACACTTTTTACTTTAAATTAAATTCCCTGTTCAAACAGCAAATCCCCGACGTGTAATTTCGTAAAAAAATATGAAAATAATTACTATAATAGGAGTATTGTGATCTTGATGCATGATACTTTTTGGTAAACGACCGTAGGTAGTGTGGTTACTTGAAATATCTTAATGTAAACTTGGCTGACGTGATTAGAAGGTATTGATACCAAACCACGATAAAACAAAAAAAAAACGATTTTCTCAATTCATTCTTCAAGTAACTAACAAGAGGTCGCTGACGCCAATTTATTATCTTTTAATAATTTTGTTTTTGTTTTCCATCCATTACGTCTGCGGAGTTTAGCTAATTAATTTAATTTAACCATGTATACCTAAAACATGTTACATCACGTATAAATTCACCAATTTGTACGTCATCCCTCACATCTCTCAACAAATATTTTGATGTCAAAACAGCACACAACATTCACGGTCAAAGTCTAAACACAAAAAAAAATCTTTTACGGGTCACTACTGAGTAATATAAAACTTTTATGACTCAATTTCGCGTACACTTCATTATCGGGCCCGTCACGAAGCAGTGTGGCTTTTCCATCACGTCATTACACACACTTCCTGTTTATTACAAAACGAAGTCGAATTTACCTCATTCGTTAGTACTTTTTTTTATACTGTACCATTTTCTGTTTTTATGACGCAATTTAATGTTGTATTAACGACTCGCATTCCGGATTGAATGGGAAACTGAAAATAGTGTTTGTTGTTCCAGTTGTTACGGCACTTCTCTTTTCAATTTAATGGTGTAATTACTATGTTACTATGTTTTATCGAGTAATAAGAGTGTTTTTATTTTAATTTTATTCACTGTTTTTTCCAAATAAGACGTGTTTTTTTAACGGTTTTTTTCTTACATAGGTTTTTATTTCTATTTGAATCGATTCAAGGTGAGCTGATGGGTCCTCCTACTAAATCCATACGTTCTGTTTGTCGCAAATTCTCAGTGTACTTTCGAGGGTTAATACAATATACTTTTTTAGTTGACTGCATAATTTTCTTTAAAACAAAACGTCGATTATTGAAAGCAGGGGTGGTCCAGTGGTATCTGTCTACGAGTTGTAGGCTTGTAGGTCGAGAGTTGGAACCAGGCAGGCACTTTGTGTATTTAATTTCATCACCACTGCTCTCCAAACGCTGAAGGAACACATCGTGAGGAAACCGGCATGTCCTAGAACTAAAAATTCGAAGACATTTTGACCTCCACCCCCACCAACCCGCACTGGGTCCGCGAGGTAGATTAGGGCCCACTCCCTCTCGCATAGAAAAGGTCTGTGTCCCAGCAGTGGGAACATTATAGGCTGATTATGTAATTATTGTATTCATATCGAAGCGAAAATGAAAGTGGGAACGTTACCAGTAGGTACCTAATGTTATTCTGTAAAAATTTCGCCGTGAAAGCTTAGGTGAAGTGAGCTTAAATTGAGCTGTCAATGCCTAGCATCAGATGGAATGACAGCTCACTTTGAGCTCACTTCACCTAAGTTATCACGGTGATGTTTTTACAGAACAGCACCGCAGCATCGTTGCTCCTTTGTTCGGAGCGATAACGTGTCGCATTGCATGCATTTTTATAGTTGTTGATAAATTCAACTTCACCTGTGCTAACTGATTACATCGCCCTGTTTTGACCTATTTTCCCTTACAACACTGGCGAGGAATGTTTGCATACAACAGGTCGTGGTTTTTTTGTAACGCCTTTACATAAAAGGCAAATTTGAGTGGACTGGAAACGCCGGGACACCCTAAAAGGACATATTACCTTATTGGTGATGTTCTTCAGAAAGGTTAAATGTGTAGTACTCGCAACTAGCCTGCGTGTATCAGTAGATGTATGAACTTAAACGTGGCAAAAGGAGTATGTAAGGATCGTACCAGATACATTCTGTAGTTTTTGTCTTACCCCGTGGGAAGAAGGAGTAACTTTATGTTTGTATATTACTGTGCCTTTATATACATACATGGAAAATAACCAAATATCTAATCATAAACATAAACATCACGCCTGTGTAATCAAAAGGAATACTGTTTTTACACCACCTATGTTTTACAAATAAAAAAAACTTTGACTTTGACTTTGACTTTGAATAGGTGTACTTACAGTAGCACCCACATTTCGCCAGTTATGTTTAAGTCCCAAGTAACAACGGGCGAGACTATTACCATTAACTGGACACGAATCCAGTCTCCAGGCTGCTATTGAGACATTATTAATGGAAAAAAACAAATACCCACTCTGCCCAACCTTAGAACTGAACCCTGGACCCCATGCTCAGTAGTAGCGCTTGCGTCCACAGACCAACGTGGCAGTCAGTAATAGCTAATCAGCTGTGTTTCATGTTGATAGTGTTGATAGCTAATAATTTTAACACTGTGTTCACAAATTTGGATTTGTTTACATTGTCTTCTAATAAGCTTAGAAGCTCATTGATAAAATTTTATTAATTAGTGACTTAGATTTTTTGTTGTTTTGATTTGTTCTTTCTCTATTATTGTAAAATTGTGTTTATCTTTTCTTTTCATTTAAAAATAATCTTAAGATTTTGCCTTTTTAGTTTCACTCGTGTGCAAATGGTTCCATAAAAAAATTGTAGTATTTAAGATGTGGATAACGTCGTGAGCTACACATATGTAATGTCTTTTTTTCCTACTAAATGTTTATTACGTGTGTGTTTGTGTAACTGTTTGTTTTCCCGAATTAAATAAATAAATAGTGATTACAGCTGGCTTTTTATGCACCTCAACATAAAGGGGTTTGTTCATAAACGATGACTAAAGTTAAGTAACGTTTAAACGTCAAAAATGTATGGTTAAACAGTCGCTAATCACTGCTTAACTTTAAGCAACGTTTATGAATAAAGGGGAATATGTTTTGACGCTCAATCTGCCGAGCCTTTTCCCAACTATGTTGCGGTAGGCTTTTAGTCAAATCGGATGCAGCTGAATACCAGCTGTATTTTACATGGAGCAACTGCCTATCTGCCATCCACAACCCCGTTACTGGATAACATGATACCCCTTGGTAAGAATAGTTGTCAGATTCTTGGGCTTCTAATTACCAGTAACGACTGTCACAGATCTACGAATGACAGCCGGGACCAACAGCTTAACGTGCTTTCCGAGGCACGGAGGGGTCACGATATGTAATGGATGGTCACCCATCCACGAACCGTCCGCGGCAAGCGAAGCTTAACCTTCGGTTGAACTGCTGTTATCATTTAGCCACGAGCCCTTCATAATTTTTTTTCACGCTGTATGTAAATAAAAATAAAAAACTGCAAAAAGTCACTTACAAAATGCCAGATTACTCAGCTTCGGTGCAAAAGTTGAAGCTTTTTCCAATATTACTTATTTGATTCACCTAGCTAACTTTGAAGCATTTCTCACCCTTTCCTCCCCTTGGAAGTCCATTGCTCAAGGGTTGTTACATAACTTCGTTCCCCTAGGGTTTGCACTTACCTACGTGAGACGTCAAATATAATAAGTTGGTATGACTGACTGTGTGAGTTTAATAATTTGTATTGAATTGAAAGTAAAAGATGGGAAATATATTATTGTATACGTGTTACCTATTACTTCGAACTACGTGTGGCTTCCCTCTTCTTCCTTCCACCGCGGTCACACGGTGTCCGCCATCAATAGATTTTAAATTGTGTCTGTTGTCTACTTGTCTGGCAGTCAAGGTGAATGGTCGAGGATTGCGAACACACGACACGTCTCCAAGTTATACGGTCTCCTGCTGTGTGGAGAGGCGCTCGGTAGATGCTGCCTCCAACAGCCTCCTTGATCTCGTCTGACGATCTAGCTGGTGCTCTGCGTTGAACGCGTTTTCCTTCCACTGCACTGGCCCACATTATTAGGTGCACGTCGGTTGTGAGTACCACGCACCTGCCCTTTCTGAAGAACATCACCAATAGGGTCACATCTGCCATGTTAGTCCTACCTTTTGTTAGTCCCCTTTCATTCATCCTCTCAACATGGAAGGATGTAGAAATAATAAATAGGAATGGCGTTTTGATACAGGTACCTCATCAAATATTCCTATTTATCTATAAGAGTAATTCAATGTATTTATTCTGTCGCCATTTCCACTGTGACTCTTGTAAAACTAATATTAAAATGCAAAATGTCGTCCCGGAGTGTTCTCTTGAAAGTTAAACTGTGTTCCAACTGCAGCAAACTTAATCATAAGAAAAAGTAGCAGGAGTTGAAAAAGCTGTTTATATTTGTAATCAGAGCAATGTTTATGAAATAGTGAAGGAAAATAAGTTATATGACTCTTACCATACTTGTGCGGGCTTTACACAGGTGACAATAGCCGCACAATTTTTGCCGCATGACAAAAATTTGGTGTCCAAATGGCAATTCGGCTAGCCCGCTTTTGGTATGCAGTTTACGTGACATACTTTCGGCTCAATTGTCAAAGGTTTATTTCATCAACTCGTGTAAATAAGATTGTTAAGTTTGGAGTCACCTTTTAAGCAAAGATTTGCTTGTATTAGGTATTTCCGCTCCAGTAGTTTACATTAACTATACATAGGTGTGAGAAAATAAACAAAAAAAAAGGGTCGACATAAAAATTGAAATTCGAAGAAACATTCCAAATTTCAACTGTTCCACGAAGTGTATTCGTGGAACATTGTTATTGTCGGACGAGACTTTAGGCAATTTAGTGATCTTGTTTACGTTATACCTTACTGAAGTAATAATGGCTATTTTGCCTTAATAATCTCATCGCCTTTGGGTACAGTTTTAGACAAGTCTAGCTGCTTTGCCCGCAAAGTAGATTGATCAAAAAAACTTTATTTGAAAGTGGTAACCCATTGGTTGGTTGGCGCTGAAAACCAGCGCTGGGGCTCTGTCTCGTATAGGGTCTTAGCATTATGCTGAGTGATGGCCGTTTTGCGTGAATGTAAAATAAAAAATAAAAAATAAATAAAATTTATTCAAGTATAAAGTAAAACTATGATTTACATTAATTGCAACCGAGGAAACTTAAATTCTAACTATAATATAGACCTGCCTGATCTAGGTTTATGAAAAACCTGTGTTTCAGGCAGGTAATGTGACGCATGTTTACCTCCCACTTTTATTTTTTTGTGTTTGTTCTTTTTTTTTATGCGTCATGTTTGCCGCAAATAAATGTATTTTCTTTCTTCTTCTTTCTGGTAATAGACCCGACTGACGTATGGAAAGTCGTGGCTTCGAACCCTGTTATTTATTTCACCTCCACTGCTCTCAAAACGCTGTAGGATAATATTGTGTGAGTCTAGAGATCTAGCAAACCCACACTGGGCCCGCGTGGATTACGTCCCACTCCCTCTTGCTGAATGGATTATAACAAAACAAAAAAAAAACTATTATAGCTGTTCCTCCATTCTACGCAATTTCTAAATCTAGATATTTTATTTTATGATTTTAAAACTTTACTCATTACGCGTGTATGTAGGTAATAAGACTTGTCACATTCTCACTCAGAAGGCATGTGCCTCAGCAATATAACGTTATAAGCTGATTAAGATTATGCTTTTAAGGTTGAATAAAAGAAGATTATTATAGGAGTACCATATTCAACAAATTGTAGTCACAAACTTGTGTGGAATGCAACTTGATTGAAGAAGTTTATCATATCATCATGGAGTGTGTCCGGAACGAGTCGGAAAGACGAGATTTATATATTATAGTATTTAATAGTTATATGTGTCAGTGTGTGTGGTATGTGTGGCCCCTCCGGGCCTCGGAAAGCACGCTACGCCGTTGGTCCCGGCTGTCATTTGTGGATCTTTGACAGTCGTCAAAAGCCCGAAAGTCTGACAACCAGTCTTACCAGGTACCAGTCAGTCTTACCCAGTAACTGGGTTGTGGAGGTCCGAGAGGCAGTCGCTTCATGTAAAATACAGGGGGTCTACTCCGAAGTGCAAAGCGCGAATGTTCGGATCGGACCGACACATGGCCGAACCGAATATTATTGAAAAATGCGAAAAAAGTTCGGATCGGCTCAGTTGGGTCGGGACCATAGTCAATATTCGAAAGAGTGTAGGAGTGTAGGATCGGGACCGACCGAACCAAATAGTTCTAACTTCGTAGCAGGACACGGCCGAACATTCAGTCGATACTACTTCGGAATAAACGCCCTGGTCCAGCTGCATCCGGTTAGACTGGAAGCCGACCCCAATATAGTTGGGAAAAGGTTAGGCAGATGATGAATAATTTAATAGTAAGTATGTGCGAGACTGGGATATGTAACAGGGTCCTTGCTGCTCCTGCTTCTGAAGCAGCCAGGATGCTGTACAGGCTCGTAAATATTGGTATTCACCGCAGAGGTAGTGTAAAATAATTTTAAGTTTTGTAGCAGTACATAAAGTCGATTTGTCTGTCTACACTAAAACCCTCTTTAAATAAATAAAGAAAAAAAAACAGTTTGTCTATGCCAATATTTACACTGCTACAGAAAACATAAATTCTCCTAATTACATATACTTACATGATTTAAATCATCATTAACATCAACCCCACTTAAGTATAAAGAAAATAATTGGCAAACTTTACCAATATACATTCATTTCTCGATCGATTTCAACGAATATTATTCGTTTATTTGTTTGCCAAAGGATAATGGTTGGAGTTCGACCATTCCGAATCAACTATTCACATTTAGGGGCAGTTGAAAACAAGCCTATACAGAATGATGGATAGTAATCGTGTTTATGTTAAAGTTTTACGAAAATAATGATGTTTTTGATTTTGTGGGGTGGTTGGGAAATAATGATATATCTGTTTGATTTAGCGGCGACGGGTCATGGATAAGTGTTATGCTTTTTTGAAGAGAATGGCCATTTTTAGGGTTCCGTACCTCAAAAGGAAAAACGGAACCCTTAAACGATTACTTCGTTATCCGACTGTGTGTCCGTCAGTCAAGAATCTTTTTCTCAGGAAAATATCAAAATTCTACTCAAGGCAATCAAAAGATACCAGCTACATGCATGCAGGTGCACGTCGCGCCGTGACTGTGACAAGAAGGCTTCTACTCAGCACGGTGCTGTGCTGTGAGGGATCCACAGCACAGCGCTGATTCTCAGCCGGTTACCCGAAAATGACATACGGAAACCAAGTCGGGTTTAATGATTGGTACTATTAGGTAAGAAAATAAAACAAACAGTACTTAGAACATAAAGCAACTACTTAAATAAAAACCAATTATATGGATACATAATTATTATTATCAATTAAGTAACGTAAAAAATAATTTATTCGCAAGCAGTTCACCGTGCCATCCACCATCATCTGCCTAGCCTTTTCCCAACTATATTGGGTTCGGCTTCCAGTCTAACGGGATGCAGCTGAATACCAGTACTTTACACGGAACGACTGCCTATCTGACCTCTACAACCCAGTTACTGGGTAATACGATACCCCTAGGTAAGACTGGTTGTCATACTTTCGGGCTTCTGACGACCCGTAACGCCTGTCAAAGATCTACGAATGACAGCCAGGAACAACAGCTTAACGTGATGTCCGAGGCACGGAGGGATCTTGGTATGTAAAGATGGTCACCCATCCACGGTACAACCGCGACAAGCGTAGCTTAACCTGATCGATCGACCCGTGCGGCTGTTATTTAATACTCCAAGCACATAAATGTACAGAGACCAACTTAATACCATAGGCATTTTATATCAGTCAACCTTTAGGTGGTGCTGTTATTACTTAGCCAGAAGCCCCTCCAGTTCACCGTGATGGCAGCTATTATGCCTTATTTTTTTAAGCTATAATACATAATCATATCTTCTTTCGTTCGGAAGATATGACATGAGCAACTGGGGTGCCGTCACTCCAGCTTACACATATTTATCGGTTTAATAACTCATACAGTATTTTGACTCATACAGGACTTGTTACTGAGTATCAAAACAAAAAATAAATAATATTTACATGGGATATGTTAAATGTATACTTGCATATAAAAGCCATTTCATACACTTATAATAACAAACCACACATCATTAACCTATAACAAAATAATCAAACATATAAATGCTGAACACATTAATGAAATTCAATTTGAGGAGTAAACAAATAAAGTTGAAACTAAAATAAAAGCAAATTAACGCGTTAATCGGATTTCTGAGCTAGTAATTAATGTGACTGCGACATTATTAATTAAGACCCCGGTTTAGTTTGGGTATATACGTGTGGGTTTTGAAATGGCAATTAAGGGTCAGCTTATATTAAATTAGGGATAGGACGACGTGATGCGACCTTAAATAGAAATAGGATGTTTTCTTTCCTGAGTAAATCTTTATTAAATCCTGACTTTACTTTTACGATAGTTTTTATTGGTTACTATAGACCACTGTTGCTTTAATAAAGATTGGTCCTTGGCAGCTCTGGACAAAGAGAGGTGGAAAGAGAATAGAGTGAGGCCTTTGCCCAGCTGTGGGACATTATTGCTAATAAAATATGATAGCATAGCCGCTGAAAACCAGCGCTGGGGCTCTGTCTCGTATAGGGTCTTAGCATTATGCTGAGCGATGGCCGTTTTGCGATAATGTGACGCATGTTTACCCCCAACTTGTTATTTTTTTTGTGTTTGTTCTTTTTTTATGCGTCATGTTTGCCGCAAATAAATGTATTTTCTATCTTTTTTTTCTTTCTTTCTAATAAAAATAAAAAAAGCTGATGGCCGCGACTTCGTGTGCCTTCTAGAATGAAAAGTAGCCTATGTCCTTCTGTAGGTCAACTCAACTAGGTCTACTTATGTGCCAAATTTCATCCAAAGCCGTTTGAGCGTGAAAGCGTAACAAACAAACTACCTCCGTTTCGCATTTATTATACTAAGCATACTTAATATGTGTAAAAATAAATGCAAAATACATGGTCAAAATCAAAATACATTCATTCAACGTCAGAATTACAAAAGACGGTCCTCCTACTTTCGCTCGCTATTTTGAAGTTAGGATGTTTGACCCCAAGGCCAAAACCATACCCAGGTCGTCCTTAATCGGGTTTAGAAATACGAAATGCTAGCAGCTGGAACCTATCAGTCCCAACTGACTAGAATAGGGTAAAGGAATACATTTGAAACTTTCCCGAGAAACCAAAATACCCTTGGAAACCCTGGAGATCTTGCATGCTACCTGGTGCAATGAGCTAGCCATTGTGCTGTTTTATAACTGCTAACGGGATGATATTCACGTTAGCATGGAAGTCAATTTAGCCAGTTCCAGCTAGCCAGTTTCCATGGTAGTCCATTTACGGAAGTGGACGTGTACGTTCACGGTTATATAACCGTAAACATCCACGTCCACTTCCATAACATGTATACGTGCACGTTATAACGTTAACGTAGACGGAAAATTAAATGCGACTTAATAATATATTTCCACACATTTTACTTCCATAAGTTATCGTGATAACGGGACATGAGCGCGGACGTCCATGATAATATTGTTGGGAATCGAACTTAACACATTACATTGCGCGCGGCCAGCACGCGCATGCTGTATGATCAGCACGTCATCGGCAAGTTTAGGCACGACACGGGTCGGCCCGATGACCACTCGCTTCTACGGACTCCACCGCTACGCACGATACTCCTCAAGTCCTAACTTAATTTATTGTTTGTCCGGGAAGCTTATAATGTTAATAAGAACAACAATAAACCATTATCTCTAAAATACAGTCCACTCTTTCATTGCTTCCTGCGCTAACAATATCGTCACATAAGAAATTATAAGAACGCGCAATGAAACAGTCTCGGTTTAATTCTATAATATTATATTCCTAGCGGTTTGTACAAAGTATGGCCAATACCGTCTCAAAGCGAAAAATAACACAACACAAAATGCAACACTATCCACTCATTTTATAGCTGGACACACGTCACAACAGGCCACAACAACTTGAACCAAACACTGTCCGTACTCCGAAGCCTTCAATAAATAAGTTTTATTTGCCGCCCACAGGGAACGCCACATCATACGGATTGCAGCCGGGAACAGTATGGCGGCAACTTCTCAATAAGTATTGATTGAGCGTGATAACTTAGTAGCAACTTGCACAGTGACTGGACACTGCTTTCCGTCATAATTTTTCGAGAAAATATTGAAGAAGTCACTTTGCAGTTTGTCGTGGACTATGGACGACGGAATTTTATAGAACTTTTTGCTGGGTTTAATTCATAGCAATTTTCAGGGTTCCTTTAAGTAATTTATTTTCTATACGAGTACCTTATAGTAAGTTAGCAGTTTTAGTTCGTTTAGAGTTGGTTATATTGTTAACGTTATTGACATCAATTGGTCTGATTTACTGGTTATTTATGGAAACAATACATTTCGATAATATGAACCATCTGCATTCGCGATTTATTTGCCAAAAATGTAAACAAATATGAGTTTATGGAAAAATTACTTTAATTCCTACACAATAAAGTTCAGTTTACGCTACAACTTCTACTAACATTTTTACAACTTTTTCAATAGTGCTAGTCACTCTGAAATCAACTTAATTTCCATTAAAGTGAAGTTGATATTTGTTTAACTTGTAATAACATCAATTTGAAACATTAGTTTGAATAGACTTTACAGTCCGGCCGTCAAGAGAATGCGTTTCTGACACCTGTCAGTGCGACAATTCTAGGAGTACGAGTAGCTATACTCGTATTTCTTAATGTTTTATTTTCTTTATTTGTTCATAAGTTCTTTTGTGCGTCATGTTTACCGCAAATAAACGTATTTTCTTTCTTTTCTTCTTCTTTCTAATAAAGATCAAATTCGCAAAACACGTATTCGTTAGTATGTAACTAGCAGGTTTCAAGAACGCATTCTCTCGTCAGCCGCAATATATTTCTTAATATTATAGAAAGCACACAGTTTTATATTATTCAAATATATTTTTACAGTCCTGATACCTAACCAACATTAGTTGTAATTCTACGAGACTTAACGATACACTAAAACACATCCTACTAATAGTAATATTATAAATGGGAAAGTTTGTATGGATGGATGGGTGGATGTATCTTTGTTACTCTTTCACGCAAAAACTACTGAAAGGATTTGGATGAAACTTCAAACCAGGTGCCAGGTGCTTGGTTTATAACCAGGATTAACATATATGATACTTTTTATCCCGATATTTTCACGGGATCAAAACTTATGCGGGTGAAACCGCGGGGCGCAGCTAGTAATAAATAAACTGGTGCATGATGTTCTGAACGAGATACAGAAGCACATTCAAAGCAAACCAATCAAAATTCCACAGAAAATCCCAAAATGCTAGCTACACCGCCAACAAATCAAGTATAGTTGAAGATTTACAACCGCAATCTGTAAACCAATAAACTTCTCAAACTACACCGGCCTAGAAAGATATTAAACTGAAATCTAGCAAACTAATCTAATACACAGAACGCAGATATTTCAGCTGAAACTCTTACCCTTTACCAAGTTGTTCAAGACCAGGAATTCTCATATAAACACAGAGATTAAGTGGATTAAACTTACCGATTGCGAGCACTCGAAGTGAAATGCTATTGTTATCGAATGTTTCGAAATCTAATATCGATACACACAGTAATGGAAGCTGCTGGGAATTTAAAAAGGAGTTCGAATTTTGTTAAAATGTTGTTTAAAAAATTGATGACTGGATTTTGGTGTTGACAATGACTTTACGTTACCTATTATGATACAGTAATGTTATTCTACCTGCATCGTCTTCACATATTAGCTAATTTATACAAAGTATTATAAAACACTTTTCTTGCCCATTCTTCTCCATAATAAACTACTTCTAAGAAGCGGCAACAAGAATCAATTCTATTTTTTTGTAATTTTTGACGTTCAAAAGTGCCTTCTAAGTGCTTATTTGAAATAAATGATTTGACTTTGACTTGACTTTGACACACTAATTTTGTGTTTTTATCAATTTTGTAGGCTTTCTTTAGTGATAACTGATAGTTCAAAAAATGTGTGTTTTCAACCTATGCACATTTTTTGTGTCGTACACGTACTTCGATTGCGAGTACTACGCGCCCAGTGCGATTGGGTAACCATTTCACCGTGAAAACTTAGGTGAAGTGAGCGTGGAGTGAGCTGTCGTTCCAACTAATGCTAGGGATTGACACTATTGACAGCTCACTCCAAGCTCACTTCACCCAAATTTTCACGGTGAGATTTTTAATGAATCGATCAGCTGGTATTTCTGAAGAACATAACCAATAACTCACATCTACCTTTTAAATACCTTTGTTAGTCGTATTTAGCTCATCCTATCACCATGACCAAAATCATTTCATCATACTCTTCTCACTTGTATCAACGTAACCGAAGCAAAGGGAATATGCAGGAGTCATAGCAGGTCACGTTCTATAGTTTCTGCCTACCCCCATGGAAGGATAGCGTGAGCTTATGTTATGTATTTTTGTGTCATGTCCCAGCTCTGGCCAACTCGAAGTAAACCCTGTCTTCACAATACCACGAACAATAACTCACGAACTAGGTGTCATAACTATTACGAACACAACACAAACTTGTAGTTTTATTGGTTATTGCTACTTATCACACAATCAATTACGTGAATGTTTTGAAAATTCCGATTTTACCAAAAACTTTCACTTTCAAATAGCATCATTGTTTTAGACGGAATAGAATAGAACAGTCTTTATTATGGACACAACAAATATTACAGATATAAATGTAGAAATTTTACAAGGGGTGACACAATGGGCGGTCTTATCGCTAGAAGCGAAACAACACACAACTACAACCATTTTTTGATTGACAGCACAGACAGTCTTTGTACCAGCCTATAATTGTACCACTGGAGGGCAAAGGCCTCTTCTCATACAGAGAAGGCAGGAGTATTGATTGGTTTCAGACGTATATTAACTACTAGCTTTTGCCCGCGACTTCGTCCGTGTGAGGCAACTTTCTAACATTTTTTTACCATCACTTCATTATCATTTCTAACATTTTTTGAACCATCCTCGTACTTCAAGGAATATTCTAAAAAAAGAATTAGCGAAATCGGTTCAACTGTTCTCGAGATTTGCGCTTAGCGACACATTCGGCGATTCATTTTTATATTATAGAAGATAAGAGTAAGAGTTCGAACCCAGCCAGGCGCTTTACTTTGTGTAAATTATTTCATCACCACTACTATCAAAAAACGGTGAAGGAAATCGTGAGGAAACCGGCGTGTTCTATAAGAATTAAAAATTCGATGATTGTGGCATCAACCAACCCGCACTAGGCCCGCGTGGTGGATCATAGCCCACTCCCTCTTGAAGAGAGGAGGCCTGTGTCCCAGCAGTGGGAACAATATAGGCTGATTATGATGCTAATGATTAACTATAAGTCCAGCTCTTGGACCTGGAAATCTGGACTTATTCCAGGTTTTCTCACGATGTTTTTCCTTCACCGCTATCAGTAATGTCCCAAATAAACTCAGAAAGTTTACAACCAGTCACGTGTACCTTATTATTTCATGTTTTTTTTTTTGTGATCACTCCCGACATGGAATAATGCAATGTTTTGCTGTCCCCATAGATAGCGCTATGATGAATTTTATCTAAAAAACTGGTATAGAATGAGAATTTTCCATTGAATCTACAATTTTTTATAAACATTTGTATTCAGCTGCTTCCAAACAATGGCGTCGGATAAGGAGCCTAATTCAAAGAGATTTTAACACTTCAATGCTACTGTGATTAATGTTCATGTAAGGTTCGTAAATGTTGACCGAATTTAATTATCAGCTTCAATTTTATTTTTCTATAGGATAGATAAAATAATATAGAATTACCCTGTAGAAAGTAACTAAACATTTTTTACACGAAAAACAAAAACAGAAAAACTAAAATGGCCAGAGCGGTCAGCTTCGCTACTATTTGTGGACAGGCTATTTTTATTTTATCAAAGCCTAAGCTCACTTTAACTTGTGCCGATAAGAAGTGAATGTTTGTGAGATGATCCTAAATTCTTGACAAAGCAAGTTAGTATAAAACCACAGAACTCTGCCACGATTAAAAACAGGCTCATTACATAACATGACACCTGTATTACCCCGAAGGGTTAGGCAGAAGTGCACCTAAAGTACGCCTACATTTCACCAGTTATATTGAAGTAAAACCATAGCCTTAAAAATCGAAGCAAGGTTACCCTATCATTATTGAAAAGAGGCCACACACCTAATTAACGGCTATAATAGCCGTTTGCTTGAGATGGTAATTATATTGACCAATTTGTAATTCATGATACGGGTCCAGTACGGTATAACTACGCGACTAATTTCATTTGCAAAGCCATTGATTTGCTTCGAGTTATGAGGTACCGTTCTAAACATGGTTTATAGGGCATTGATTGCTGTTTTATGGTTGATTTTGCGTCCATGGACGGTTTACGTGGTTGTGAATTGGATGTAGTGGAATTTACTACATAAGTGTACTCAACGCAAATCAAGCCACATTTAATGATATTTTGAGGTTACTATTTAATTTAAACTGAAGTTGTCAAAACCGTTGAACCGTCGAACTGTTGTTGTGTTGGTTGTCTGTTGTTGTGTTGTGTGTTGTCTTGCTCAGTCAAAAAGTTTTTCAACCAATTTCCCTCAAACAATTTCTAACAAAACTTTCTCTCATATAAACAAACTCTATATACTTACTTGTTAACTTGCAACATTGATAATTATACTGAACTCAACTCCAGGTTCCCAAGTTGTTAGTAGACTGCAATTAGTATCCTGTATTTATACTTTGAAGGTATATGTATATCACTATGTGATGGTAACGCTTCTGAATGTATACTTATATAGGTACATAGAATATATATAAAATTGATGCATCCGTTTGAAATGTCAAAATAACAGCTTTTTACTAAATGCATATGTCGCATATGGATTGTAGAATCTGCTGTTTTACAAAACTGCTAGTTGTTTTACAAAACAGTTCCGATATTTATTTATTCATTTATCACAAACACTACTAACATTACAGGGAATATGGGGATATGTAAAACAACTGAATAACTTATGTTACTATTTGATTGTATTTTATAGTACCTTTTAATTTTAAATTATGGTCTAAATTGGATTGTTAATTGCTATATTTGATGTGTGCAATAGACGAATTTAAAATCACTTGATGCTGTGTAGCGTCCTAAGTCTTATATTTGTACGCCGTTCAGGCAAAACATGACTGTCAGATAACTTGAAGTAACATCTTGCATGACATGTGTGTGCATACTCATGTGTTGGACAAATAAAAATTATCATAACTTACCGTTCAGCTGGATTGTCATAGAATTACGTTTTACAAAACTGCTACTAACGCCGATTTCCTTGTTAACAAACTAAACTAAATTTAAGAGAAAAGGACAGAAGATAAATATTAATTTAGTCTTGTCAAATTAATAATAAAAAAAAAACAACAACATTGTGAACAAGGGAATCGGCGCCATTGATGTTTAGGTGTAATGCAGAATGGCTTATCTGAAGTCACAATGAGCGTCTTTCATAAAACTCTGTTAACTTTTAATTAATCCTTAAAATCACTGTGTTCACTTGAGCTAAGGTAATTTTTACAAGTATTACTCGTTTTATTTATTTCTGATTTGAACGCCATTATTGTTGCTACGACACAGAGAGAAAATTTAAAACTAAAATCTGACATTTCATTGCACGCTGTTTTACAAAACCGTTAATCGTTGACCCGCTGCATTGATAAATGCAAAACATTTATGCAATTCTGCGTGTTCAAGTTCAGTAATTATGGCAAACTGCTGAACGTTGTTCAGTGGTTTTACTTAACGGAGCTGAAAAACCGCTAGCGGTTTTGTAAAACAGCGCAAGCTACAATCCATCTGCGACACATATGTGAAACTATACATATACCGCACCAAACCAACCACCAAATAAAAAAAATATTTATAAAAAGAATTGTCTGTCTATGTCTGTTTGTTACGGCTAATCTCCAAAACGGCAGGACCGATTTTGACGATACTGTCACTGGCGAGTAGTGGATATTATAAAGGGTAATTTACTTTTATTTTAGAATCAGGATTCCGCGCAAAACAAATTAAAACCCATGAAATCCAATATAATACCTTTTCACGCCTAAACCAATGAACGGATTTCGATAAAATTTGGAAAAGAGATAGATGTAATTCTGGGGAAGGACTTAGTTACTATTTGTCCCGGAAGCACGTTCCCGTGGGATAGTTTTCCACATCCACGCGGCCAAAGCCGCGGGCAGGAGCAAGTATCATAATATAGATTCAGAGTCGGTACCATGTAGCTTCAGGGTTCTAGGAAGGATGCCAACTTCATGTTTGTAGCTTATAGCTACATTCTAAAACTTGATGTCAGAGTTCAGTGACTTATGAAATAGTGCGAAGTTTTCTAAGATAGGTAATTAATTTTCTTCGTCAAAACGTAAGTAGGAACAAAATAAGAGTTTCTTGTAAGAAGTTGTTATTTTTTGTTAATGGCCTCCTTTTATAGCAAAAAAAATGTTTTTATAGAGTAAATAAATAAAGTACCTACCAAACCCAACTAATAGAACTGTAAATGAATAGGTTAAATGACTAAAATCAATACTTTTAATTTAAGGTTTTTGGAAGACTTCATCAACATCATCATAATTTCAGCCGAAAGATGTCCAATGCTGGACATCCCCCAAGCATCTTCATGAAGTAAACATACAGGGTGGTAGGGACATCGACGCGCAAACTGACAATGAATTCATTACATGGTATCAAGAAAAAAAAATTGCAGTTCCATACATTTTGACCGCCTATGTCATCATCTCATCTGCCTAGCTTTTTCCCAACTATGTTGGGGTCGGCTTCCAGTCTAACCGGATGCAGCTGAATACCAATATTTTACATGAAGCGACTGCCTATTTGACCTCCTCAACCCAGTTAATGAGTAATACGATACGCCTTGGTAAGACTGGTTGTCAGACTTTCGGGCTACTGACGACCCGTAACGACTGTCAAAGATCCACGAATGCCGGGACCAACGGCTTAACGTGCTTTCCGAGGCACGGAGGGGTCTTGGTATGTGAAAATGGTCACCCATCCACGGACCAACCGCGGCAAGCGTAACTTACTTGATCGATGGACTCCTGCGGCTGTTATTACTTAGCCACAAGCCCCTCGAATTTATTATTATAAAATTTTGTAAAATTTCCGAATTAATTATTCCAAAAATAAAAACTTGATCTGTTCAAACACCTGGCTTCAAAAAACACGTCAGCGTAAGCAGGGTTAACAGGCTTAGCGCCGCGACAAGTGTGAATGTTTGCGGATTTTTTACTACTTTTTGTTAAAAAATTCTCTCTAGATATAAGCCATCTGTGCCGTCATTCTTTAGTCTGTCCTTCACCGAGTTTCACACAAGATGGCGCGTAGTACCAAAATAAAATTAGTAGTTCTCATTCTATCTCTAAGTTGGATTAACGCACAGGAATATATTGAAAGTAAGTGGTTGTGTATGTTTATTAAATTTTTGACATTACATAAGTAGCTTGCTCGAAGGAGGTAAGCAAATCATGTTCTAAACAACAGTACAGAACTTAGACAAAATCTGCAAGATTACTATGTTAAAAACAACGTGTTTTTTTTTTTGATCTCCCATAATCTAGGAGGTCATTGTACTCATCATTATGAACAACTTTTACTATGGGACCAAACCTGAAAGCGCGAAAAATAAATCAGCTGTTCCCTACATTTATGTTCGTATAGGTTTAACTCGTCAAAATGTAGGGAACACCAGATTTTTCTTTCGCGATTTCGGGTTTGGTCCCATAGTAAAAGTTGTTCATAATGATGAGTACAGTCACGAGCACCAATATGTCAACACTTGGCAACTTTCAACTGCGATTTTTTCGTGAAATAAACCATTACATAAACCTTTGGGTTCGAAAATGCTATGTTCGTAACAACATAAAATTTAATTAAAAAATAAAGGAGTAAATCTCTTTTGAATAAAGTGGAGTGTGTACATACTTTTGCTCGTGACTGTACAATAACCCCCCCTTATAGTTATGGGATATCAAAAAAAACACGTTATATAATGGCCAACATACTTAGTTCGCAAAGATTAACATCATCACCATCAGCCTATAGCAGTCCACTTCTGGACATAGGCATCTCCTATTGCACGCCATTCAACTCGATTTTCGGCAACTCGCATCCAGCTGCTACCAGCCATTCTTCGTAGATCGTCGCTCCACCTAGCCTGAGGGCGTCCTACCTTGCGTTTACCGATTCGCGGTCTCCACTTAAGGACACGTCTACTCCAACAAAGAGTAACATTTGCCTGTAATTACAAATATTGATGTGGTGATTGGTGATGGTGACAACGTGAATAATACATTGAAACTTTTCGGAATTGCTAGATGGCCTATATAATCTGTGATTAGGCGGCGGACAAGTCTTAAAAAGACTAATGAATGAAAAACAAATATTAAAATGGTCCCTAACTGCGTAACATACTATCAATCACAATCTGAATCATTTTGAGGGATATTACTAACCCATTGCTTCACATGTTCGAAAAATTTGTCTGCCCAACAACGTAAATAACGCAATGAATATTGTTGAACTGTCAAAATTAAAGCCATTCCTACTGATGTGTTTGAGTGTGTTACGAAGTTACCCCGCAGGTCGTTTGTAGGCTTCGGTAAACTCAATAGTACCTAAATAATTTTCGTGATTTAATGATTTTACGGGGATAAAATACGGTAGAAAAAAATAGAAGGTATGCGTAACGATGAGAAAATAACTGCTGTGTTCTAAATGATTCAGGGCTGATTTTTCATCAGTCTGATATTTTATTATCTGAAGAATAAATATGACACTGATATATTTTCCAAACAAAAGCTGTTGAACCGCAACATTTAATTCTCTGTTAAAAGTTATCTGACTATTGAAAAATCCGCCCTAAGGTTACAGATTTGAATTACATCATTTTTATTTTTACAACTTTTTTCCAGATCTCCATGACTCAAAAGTCGGAACACATTTCAAAGAAATACCAAAATCTTTCGAAGTGCAAGGTTATGATGCAAAGACAGAATTCCAGAAATACTTCGATCGGATCCAAGGAGTCGCAATGCAAGAAAACCTCAATATCTTATACAAAATTAAAGTAGAGATAATAAAACCGAATGCGATACACCATACGAAAAAAAAGATGCATATAGAAAAAAAAGGGAAATCGAAGAAATATAACATACCTCTAAAGAAAACAAGTATGAAACTATCAAACTTCGAAGTGTGGCTAAGGAAGATGGCAGAACAATCAGGTTTGAACAAGAAAGGTCATGCGCAGAACTACGAGAATATGATCTTGGCTACTACAGAAAGAGAAAAGGTGATAGCAACGACAAAACAAATACAGTTTAAATATAAACCGATTATATCAAGAACTAAAACGAATTATACGAAGTTCGTGAAGCCTGTTAGGAGTCGAATTATTACTCTAGGTTAGTAGATTATGTTTTGTTTTACGTTGAACAATTATTATGCTGTAGGTATTGTAAATAAATGTTTTTTACGTCTATCAAATGGTTTAATTTATCAATTTTATGTTCTGGGGGATTTCGGGATGTAGATGTTGATGATCTTGCTACTCGTTTCATTGTCTCCCAATAAAAAATACGGTAACTTTACAGTCACGAGCACCAATATGTCAACACTTGGCAACTTTCAATTGCGATTTTTTCGTAAAATAACGAATGCAACGTTTAAATATGACTCATTACATAAACCTATGGGTTTGAAAATGCTATGTTCGTAATAACATAAAATTTCATAAAAAATAAAGGAGTAAATCGCTTTTGAATAAAGCCGAGTGTATTCATACTTTTGCTCGTGACTGTACATGACTTCACGCCTTTTTCCTGGCTTGCGCAGAAACTACAGAACGAGACTTAAACTACGATCGTAACATACTCCTTCTGCCTTCTTGACGTTCACACAGTAACAAATCACACTTTTATTACGAGTACCTAAGTTATAGTCAACTCAGCCGAAGCAGAAGGCGGAGGACAGGCTGTTGTGGTGCAGCCCGGGAGAGGCCTATGTCCAGCAGTGGACTGCGACAGGCTAAGTTGAAGTTATAGTAATGATTATAAATAGTATGAGTAGTATTATTATAAATGATGAGCATGATGTGCTGACCTGTAAGAAATTGGTTCACACTGTTCTATAAGTCTAGTGGATGTAATATCTTTGTACAGTGTATTCAATTGTTGGTTAGCCAAATAAATAAATAAATAATACTGATATTCAGGGCTTCTGGTCTAACTGGATGCAGCTGCTGCATCCAGTTAGACCAGAAGCCGACCCCAACAAAGTTGGGAAAAGGTATTTTACATGGAGCGACTGCCTATCTGACCTCCACAACCCAGTTAAGTAAGACTGGTTGTCAGACTTTCGGGCTTCTGACGACCCGTAACGACTGTCAAAGATCCACGAATAAAGCCGGAACCAAACGTAACAAAAAAGCACGTTAAACGTAAGTTACCCATCCACAGACCAACCGCGGTAAGCGTAGCTTAACCTCATCGACCCATGTGTCTATTATTACTTAGCCACAAGCCACAATATCCAAATAATTATAATGTATGCTATCATATTTACAAACTCTGCAAAACCAAAATAACGAATTGAATAAATTCCATTCTACATTCCCAAAGTTATCCTTTCCATTGCCGCTTTACTCGCCACAATTTGCGGTGCGGCTGTGGTCGAGCCATACATTGCAATATGCAGTTCTATAACAAATTCTTCTCACGGCCAGTAATAAAAAAACGGTCTATCAGTTTTGTTTCTCTCACCAGGGGCTACGCTTATGAAACATATTTCAGCCAAATTGCCGTACATGAAACCCGGAAAATATTTGGAGATGATAGATTTTATTTATTACTGTGTCGTTGTCGTATTTTTCTTTTTAAAGGATGTATTTTTTTGGGATGTTGGCGCAGTTTTTAGTAGATAATATGATGTTTAGTTTACAGTTGATGGTGGTATCATTAGGCTTCACTGTATGGTTTGGTACTGGTTTACATTCATCCTAGAATCAAGGGAAGTAGAATAATTTGGCTTCTATTTAATTTTTAGTTTTCTCATCTCCACTCACAAAGCAATGCACAACAGCAAGCAATGGCACAATCCACAATCTGCAATGAACAGCTTATCCCACACCTAAAATTACAACAAAACATTAACCATATTTAAACCCATCAATATTAGCGCGTATAGAATCCGTAAATTCCAATCCTTTCTCTAAATCCTGAATAAAAATTTGCCGAGGGAGAAATCCCTTTATACCTTCGGGTTCACAGCCTCTTTCTATTCTGCTCACACGTTTGTTTCACATTCCGTGGTGTCGTGCTACCGAAAGCTACATAAAGCCTCGGGGGCCTACATAACCGCTGCACAAAATTAAATATCGTTCTAGTTGTATGTCGAGAGTGTTTTGTTTGTTTTTATAATGTTTGCTACACGAGTGGTTTGGAGGAAAATGTTAATAAAAGTTGGGCCTGTGATTTTATCAAAAAGAGATCGCTTTTCCTGAATGTACCTACAACAAATAAAGACTAAAATTATTAAGAATGACTTCAAGGATCAATATAATACGGGCTGGTGTCCGAAACTTCACTTCAAAGTGCGTATGTTGTGTACAGGTGGAAAAATCGATTATTCGATCCACCCCAGCTCCTCGAGGAAGGCCAGCATCGCCTTGGTACTACTGAAAATCTCAAGGAACTACCTGGGTTATCGAAGTACTTTGCCGAAATATCTTACCCTGTATGTGGCGTCCACCGGGCAGTTTACCAGCACATGAGCTGCTGTCTTCTCGTCCTCCATGCAGGCCCAGCACAGGGGACTGTATGTGACACTTATGACAAAGAGGACCCGGGGCCAGTTAACGCTGCTGTAACTGTACGCAGCTATTGTATAATTTGTCGGAGAACCTGTTTCGTGAAGTGTCCATCAATTAAAAAAAGTGTTTTCATACCACTTGCTCAAAAAAGTGACATTCTGTGCCACAAAAAGCGAACATAACAATAGTCATTTTTAATCTGTTAAAAACAGGGAAAGAAAATTGTACTGAATTTCATTCATCCTCTAGGGGGAGAATGTGATTTAAATTTGGAATACTTACCGAAATTTATACTGAACTACATCTGTGTTTACACCATTGAGTTTGTATATAAAGCATCATACATCTTTTTGAAAAAGGAATACGCATTTATTATGCAGTTATGATTATTAAATAAAATTACGAAAACTGACTAGGCCGTATGAGCTTGATGCCATTGCTTTTCCGACAAAAAAATATTAGTCTAGGAATTCGCCGCGTTTTTGTTTTCTTCAAATACATAAACGTTAAGTTTATTTTTTCGCAAATGGTACGAAAAGTAGAGTATTTTCCTCGGTGATAAAGCTGTCTTAGTCTTGGGTGAACTTAAATCCCTCGCTACACTCAGGACTCGTCTTAAATCCCTCGCTTCGCTCGTGATTTAAGTTTTTAACAACCTCGCTACGCTCGGGAGTAAACCTCGAGTCCTGCGTTACGCTCGCGATTTAAATCGTCACCCGCGACAGAAGACACTGCTTTATACCCTTGGTTAATAATCTACTATTCCTGAGCCTGCCTGTACTCACCTTGGTCCCACCATAGCATTAAATTGAGATAATAATACAGCGCAAAATTAATTAATGCGATACTAAATATTTATTTTCGACCTCCAAAAATCCTTAAAGAAGATTTGTGTTTATCATGATAATGATATCATGGTAAACACAAGTTTAGGAGTCACACAAGGCTAAAGAAATAGTAAAACACACCTTACAGTATATAAATAAAAGGATAATAAACGTATTATTAAAATACTTAGAACAGCCTTTAACCCTAACAGTACATTCAGCTTCTAAAGCTAAGCATAAAGCTTCTAAAAGTATAATAATAACAATATTTTCTTTATTTCATTAACATATAAATTGTGTTTTTAAGTATTAGAATATAAAAAGTATAAAAACATTTAAAAATATAAAAAAACTAGCTTCTGCCCGCGGCTTCGCCCGCGTGGATGTCGGAAGTTATCCCACGGGAACGTGCTACCAGGATAAAAAGTATGTGCTTCCCCAGGATGCCATCTATCTCTTTGCCCAATCAGAAGTTCAGTGGTTTAGGCGTGAAAATGTTACATACAGTTTCAAGTTCAAATCCTCCCCTGAAAACCAAATTATCCCTTTTTGCCCCGTCAGGGGTCAATTTTCGACAACTTTACATACTTTTTATTAATTATTTTCTGTCGAAAGTATCAATACTGAGTTTCGAGTTATTCGGACCGCGCATTCAATTTCTTCCACACAAACTTGAACACCCCTATATCCCCCTTTAAGGGGTAGTTTGAAAAACTTATAATGATAAACTTTATTACTTACTTAGGCAAGTATTGTTGCCAAGTTTCAAGTTTATTAACTAAATTAATAAGATTTTTCATATAAACTGTATCCCCGCTTTTCACCCCCACGGAGGTGGAATTTAAAAAAAATCATAACTTGACTCAAAGATTATTTATACCAATTTTATAATTAACCCAAGCCACTTATTATAATCCTCCCCTGTAAAATTAACTACCCCTTTTCACCCCGTTAGGGGTAGATTTTCGAAAAACCCTCATAGTACGTGTTATTATTTATTTTTGTCTTAAGTACACACACAGTTTACTGAGTTTCGAGTTAATCGGACCGCGCGTTCAAATTCTTCCACACAAACTTTAACACCCCTATATCCCCTTTGGGGGGTAGTTTTGAAAAACTAATAATGATAAACTTTATTGCTTACTTAGGCGACTATTCATGCCAATTTTCAAGATTATTAACCTAACGAATAAGATTTTTCATATAAACTGTATCCCCGCTTTTCACCCCCACAGGGATGGAATTTTGAAAAATCATTTGGGATGTGTTCATAACTTGGCGCAAAGATTATTTATACCAATTCTCGAGTTAATCAAGCCACGCTGTAAAATCCTCCCCTGTAAAATTGACTACCCCTTTTCAGGCCGTCAGGGGTAGAATTTCGAAAAACCCTGATACACATTATTCTTTTCTTTCAATTTTAGGTATAAATACTGAGTTTCGAGTAAATCGGACCGCGCGCTAAAATTCTTCCATACAAACTTTGAAACCCCCCAATCCCCTTTTAGAGGGTAGTTTATAAAAACAAAAAATGCCCAACTTCATAATTTACTTAGATAAGTATTCGTGCCAAGTTTCAAGTTTATTAACTCAAGGAATAAGATTTTTCATACAAACAAAATCCCGCCATTTCACCCTCTTAGGGGTAGAATTTCGAAAAACCCTTTCTTAGTGGATACCTACTCTTCACGAAGAATACACCCTCCAAATTTCATGTCTCTAGGACCAGCGGTTTAGGCTGTGCGTTGATGTCTCAGTCAGTCAGTCAGTCAGTCAGTCAGTCAGTCAGTCAGTCAGGACTTTGAATTTTATATATATAGATATAACCCACCGGTATCGGAAACAGGGTCCAAGCTACCGGTGGTCATGGCTGGAGCCATGACCACCGGTAGCTCCATTTGAGATTCCTCTGGAGAGAGGAACCTCTTGACAATGCGAGCCGTGTCCAGAAGAACCACTTTCTGAATCAAGCCTTTGATCCAGCTGACCAACGAGAGCCTCCTCCGGTGTTGGTGGAGGCTCTTGGCTATTAAGCCATTGGCTGTCACGACTATCGGCACAATGATCGTTGAGTTCATATCCCACATGTCGACAACATCGTTAGCCAAGTCAAGATATTTGATTTACAATATTTAATTTTTATAATTCCCTTCAAGGGCAACTGAAAAAAAAATCTTAAAAATAATAATGCCAAAAAATAACTCTAGAAAAATGTTAACGACGAAAATTTCAGCATCAGCTTCTGAATTCCCAATTTGCGAATTGATCATTTAATTTTAAAAAGTGGGTTTTAATAATATTGAGTTGGGTTGTGAAAATTCGTGTTGACTTCTAAGAATTTAAGATTTCGAAAAGTTTTTCGGGTTCGAACCTTCGGCTCAGTGACGTTAATTGACTGATTACAGAGCAAATGGACGATAACATTGTCATTTCCTGATATTCTGATTACTTTATAGGTATGTTGTTGTTTGAGAGTTTTAGTTTTAATATAGAATTTTTATTTTTATACTTCTGTGATTCTTGCAAGCCTAGATATTAGGCAATGTCTTACGAATACACCCAAAAATAAACTCGACATTCCACTCTCTCCAATTGCCAAATTGCCACCCCAGATTAAGCCTCAGTCAGACTCAGACTTCCTCTGGGGTGGCAATTTGATGGGAACATTAAAAGCAAACTATCCTATGCTCATGCTAAGCTCAATAGGTAACAGGCAAGATAAACTTTTTCGGAACTCGATACACTAATATAATTCAATGCCCTGGGGGTCTACTCCGAAGTGCAAAGTGCGAATGTTCGGATCGGACCGACACATGGCCGAACCGAATATTATTGAAAAATGCGAAAAAACTTCAGATCGGCTCAGTTGGGTCGAGACCATAGTCAATATTCGAAAGAGTGTAGGAGCGTAGGATCGAGACCGACCGAACCAAACCTGCTACCTTCGTAGCAGGAAACGGCCGAACATTCGGCCGATACTACTTCGGAGTAGACCCCCTGTTTCTCTTCACTCCATGAAGTGGAAATCCTTTTATAAAATTACCTTACAAGTAATTAACTTTAATGTTAAAATGTTTTTACACGTTGCAAGAAACTTAAGCAAGTAAGAAGCGCAAGATACTTAGGCAGGGTACACAAAGAGGTGTGTTAGTTACTTGACCCGCACACTTGTTTACATAGTGAGTAATTTACACGATGTATTTACGATAGATTCTGGTTATTTTACATGCACCGTGTGAAACGTATTTATTAAATGATAAATGATTTTTTTCTGTAAGTAGGTTGGTACAAAACACACGTCAATCATATTTTAAAAACTAGATGAGGTCGGCGTTTCCTATCTAACTACTCTGAGAAGAAAGGCCGAAACGAACTCAGAGGACAAAGTCTTTTTTAAAGTCCAGCGATAATATTAGTCAGATCATGTAAAGACCATGTAGATTGGTATTTTAAATCGAGTATCAAACCTTTACTAGGATATTGTTACCAAATCTTTGCTTGGATTTGACTTCGAATTCAGAACTGTTATTTCAACATCTATATGAATAGAGTCGATGTGTGAATTCAAAATAAATACCTACTTTAAAGCAAGGGGTTTGGGTTTAAAATTGTGTACAACATGAGTGAAGATCGATGTGGTCTCACAGAATATCATCTGCCTAGCTTTTCCCAACTATTTTGGGGTCGGTTTCCAGTCTGACAGTATGCAGCTGAATACCAGTATTTTACATGAAGCGACTGCCTATGAGCTCAGTTACTGGGTAATACGATACCCCTTGATAAGACTGATTGTCATACTTTCAGGCTTCTGACGACCCGTAATGACTGTCAAAGTTCCACGGATCACAGCCGAGACCAAGAGTTTAACGTACTTTCCGAGGCACGGAAGGGTCTTGGTATGTAAAGATGGTCACATGTCTACGGACCAATCGTGGCAAGCGTAGCATAACCTAATCGATCGACCCACGTGGCTGCTATTACTTGGCCACAATTATACAGAAGTAAAATTCACACTTCACCTAAAAAACTCTCTTATTACAAAGACCTAATCTGGGAAAAACTTAAGATCCAATTTACAGCCTACACTAAACGAGATACACGATAAATAAAACATGACACCAAAATGAAATAAAAAAGAAAAGAATAAAGGTAAATGGATGGTCTGCTTCAAGTGTTCCTCTTTGTAATCAGATCTCTGACTGTTGTTCGGAGTAGAGCTTAGAGCGATCCGTCGCGATAGCCCCCGACACTTACCTTGAGCGTCTGCTAGTGCTGACCGTTTATCGATGAAATAAGAAGGAACATTTTCACTCGAAATGTAAAGTTAAAGTTTCTCACTTTAACTTGAATCAAGTTAGGTAACCATTTGACCATATAAGTTGGTTATTTGTGTGAGTTCTACCAACAGATAATAAACGAAAAATTGTGTTACGTTTGATAGATTCACGTCAAAGTGTTAAAACTTTCAGTAGAGTGGAGTAATTAACTATATACTCGTTTAAGCTTCTAATTTTATAAGCGTTTTAAATGGCCTTGTTACTTACCTTATATTTTGATGACAAGAGAAGAAAAATACAAATTTTAAAATCAAAATACGTTTTATCGACATCATCCCACCCCTAGAGTTGCATGTCGTGAGTGTTGATGGTATCGCCGTGTTACGTGAAGCGCGCGATGAGACCGGCTCGCGACTAATCTCAGACCCTTACTGCTAACATGAGAGCTCTGTGTATGCACGCAGCTCGCATTTTTAACATTCTCAGTGAGCTTCAGCGTTTTTTTGATAAGTTTCAGTGGTTGGTTTTAGAGCATTTAGTTTCGATGGCTTGTTCTGTTCCTCTCCAAGGACTGCCCTTCATTTTTTTGCAAGGATTTTTCGCCCCCGTTGCACTAATAACAAAATGAATCCATCAACTTTTTTTAAATTGATCATCGAAATAAACGTTATACCTATACTATAATGAAAAAATGATATGATTTATATTATGTAATTTGTAGTGAAGAAGGTTAAGAAGAAATCTAGGCAAGATACTCTTATTTATTTATTTATTTAAACTTTTCGCACAAAAAGGTACAAAGGCGGACTTAATGCCTTAGGCATTCTCTACCAGTCAACCAAGTGTGGTGAAGAGATTAGAGGGCAGGTGCTTTGGTTGAGAGGGACAATACTCTTTTAACCTAGAAGGGTATTTTGCCTAATTTCTTAGAGATTAATTACTTCCAACACTTAAAGCATCCGCCATTGTAATCTATCAAACAAAAAAACTAATTTAAAAAAAACCTTTCACTCGTAATCCCGCGCCCCAATGGCCCGTGAAGTTATTTATTACTGCAGCAAGAATGCATTTTAATTTGTTTTACACCATCAACGGTATTAACGTCTGGCGCTCCGTTGTACTCTGTCTTCATAGAAATATCTTTATGTGAATATTAAACGTTGCTTTTCATTTCAACTACTCGGAAATGTTTCATAATGTAGGTTTTGCACTCCTAAATGAAATCCTGTGTGAATAGGATGGTATTCTAGATGGACTAGAAACTACTAAAACCAGTAAAGCTGAGCCTGAACTAAGTGGTGAACATTGAATGAATAATGAAGCTTGTGGTACAGGAGTGCTGGATCTTGACGTTAAGAAGATAAGACTCACAACAAAATAGCGGTAGAACCAACGCTAAATGTACATACTGCAGAGGACACCTGGTGGACAGATGTCATTCCAGTTTAGGGAAACATACCATTTGGCTGAGGATATCTTCCGACTAAGATTACTCTAAAAAACCGTCCAAAAGAAAAGATGGAAATCGAAATAAATAAAGAACAACGGATAAAATAAAATATTAGGGACACAGAATCGTTGAAGCACAAACAATCTCTCATCCTCAGTCATATAACTTGTACCTTTCCTAGGATTACCGAGGGAAAACACAGACTTAGACTCTACCTTCCGATTGCCAACAAGAATACAGCCTAACCATGAAACTAGCAAAGCAGAAGGCCTAAACAAGATTAAATCAGAATATCTAAGCGCCAAGTTGGTAAGCGAAGTGAACTGTAATCTCAACAATTAGTTGGCAAAACCTAGTTGGGCAATTGTCGCTTGAAAATAAAGTTGCCAGTTGGATTCGCTCACATTTACTGCGAAACAACTTTAAATATACCGCCAATATCAACCTTATGGCTGTAGGCACAAGTATCAATTTCGTATCAGGAGATCTGCATAAACAAGATTGTAAATCGCTAACACGGCTTAAGGGATTTTGGATTTCCACTTTGATGCTAAACAGGAACGTTTGAGTTTGGTTAAAGGAAAGTTCCATCGAAAACTATTTAACGAATAGTTTGTCTAGTTCAACATTTACTGTTGTAGATGTTTTGAATAATATTCTAGGATTTGGTAATTAAATGACCATTGTGTGATTGTTAAGTTTCAATAGTCTGTGATTTCTAACTTCGGGATTCAGTCAACATTACATTCAGAGAGTTTTAATGTTTTCCAGGTTCTGGTGCTTTGATCTGTTTCCTCTGAAAGTTGTCTAGCCGCAACAATACATAAATACAATGAGTGTACGATGGGCCTCATTAGAAGGCTGTAAGTCACCCAAAGGCCATTGAGAGGGCTACGCTTGGAGTTTCCCTACGCGATCATTATCTAACCGAACCCGAATCAAGGTTTACATGGCCTGAAAAATGGCTAACCGTATGTGGCAGTGGGTAGGGCACATTGTTCGGAGAACAGGTGGCTGATGGGGCCGAAAGGTTCTGGAGTGGTGACCACGCACCGGAAGACGTAACGTTAGAAGGTCTACAACAAGGATGACCTGGTGAAGACCGCAGGAATACGCTGGATGCAAAAAGCACAGAACGGGTTGAAGTGGCGGTGCTAGGCCTATGACCAGGAGTCGACGTTTTTCGGCTGAAATGACCCACAATATTCACCGATAATAAGATGATTATTGTACTAACCTCATAAGGTTAAGTAAGTTACGGTCAGTGCTGTCAATGCACGTGGTCTTCAACATTCATTTGTTTCATCTAACACGGCACACATCCATAGCAGTCACATATATGAGCATCCTAATAGCATAATAGACTATCAATCAGAATCTGAATCATTTTGCTAATCCATTGCTTCATATATTTGAAAAATTGGTCTCCTCAACAATGTAAATAACGCAATGAGTGTTGTTGAACTGTCAAAATGAAAGTCATTCCTATTGTTAGTGTAGGAAAAGTTGGTTGGATTTTGAGTTTGAAGGGTTTATAGAGTTGGTGTAGGAAAAGCCCTTCAAACTCAAAATGAATATACTAATAAAACTCAACTGCTCAACAATATTCCCATAACTTCCACTCCAATGGTATCCTTACTACGAAATTCTCCCAGTATTGAAATATCGAATATCTAAAATACAGACCTATTCAAAACTTGATCATTCCGACTCCGAAACTTTTCCGTGTGAGATCTCACAATGGAGGCGGTAATTTCTCCTGATTCCTACAAACTTGGTCCCCGCACTCGATAAGAGTAAAACCAAACAAGTGTATAAATTAAATCGAGAAGTTTCTCTGTTGCGGAATCAGACGCCTCTTGTGTTCCCTAAATATGGATATCGTGGTGGAATGCTTTTGGGGACCCGTGGTCGGTGATGTGAAACTCTTATCAGTTAAATTGATTCGTGAATGATTCATTTTTCTTTTCATTTTCAAATATCTTTATTTAATCTTAAGAACACATTCCAAAATGCAGTTAACCTAAGCTGCATTAATAAGGGTATTTTTTTTCATATACTGTTTTACCTCAGAATTTGTTATGCCCCCATCAATATTTTTGATAGTAATTTCTTTTTGGGCAATTTTTTTTAAGTGAAATAAAATTTTGGGTACTTGAAATATTGGAAAAGCGGCGCCATTGCTCAGAGCGAATGTGACGTGAAAGTTCATGACAACAATTAAATAGTCAATGTGTTTTATAGGAGTGTTTGGAATTCAGTCCGTTGTCAATGTTATCAGACGTCACACCAAGCGCGTCAAAATGGAGGGCGTTTAAGGTATCCGTGTCGGTTGATTTTTTTTCAACACTTTTTTGAATATTTTTTTACTATTATATGACAATATAAACTATCGAATAAAAATATTAAAAATACATGAATATTTCCCATTGAGGCACTTTATGAAGCTAGCGATCGCCTTTCGAAGCGTTTAAGATATAGTTTTAACTGTTTACAACATAAACTCAACACACAATTATGGATACACGTTGATAATAACGCAAATTATTAAGTAATATATCAATTTACTGATTGCATGTACGTACATATATCAAAAATTTGTTCAGTAAATTGAGTGATAAATTGGATTTCCCCGAAATAGCTAGGAATTATTTCCGCAGTGTTGTTATAAAGCGCGGCGCTTATCCATAAATATTAGGATAAAGTACCAATCCGGTTGAAACCCATGTCGATTAATGGTTTACGTGCTATTTAAAGAAAGAGTTGAAATGTCAGCGTCATTTCATTATAAAGAGAAAAGATCAGATTTTTCGTGTTTCTTTGTTACGCTTTCACGCTAAAATAGCAAAACGAATATTATTATAAATGAAATTTAGTATATGGGTAGACCATAAACTGAGTTAGGACTTAGACAACTTTTTATCCCAATATACCAACGGGATCGAGATTTATGCGGGTGAAACCACGGGGTGCAGCTAGTCTTCAATAAACCGAATCTGTGATAATACCTATCCGACAAAATAAAGTATGTTGTTCAAAATATAAACAAATCCTTTTCTGTATTTTCGACAGTTATTTATAAACATTCCTCCCAATTTCGAACGGTTTTGAAAATGGAAGCACTCCGACACCTATGGGCAAGACAAACTTCCAATAAATCCTGTACGGAATCCCCGAACTACGAACCGCTATGGACCATAAGGCTGTATGCACAATCAACCTACATTCACAACTCATCGCCAAGGGGCAAGTGGAGTTACAAATTCACTTCTGTCAAATGCGAAGTCTCAAGTTTGGCTCCGAGTTAGCGCCAATTTGACACGCCCTAATCCAATAACATACAGTTACGTGTCCTAAAGTTATTACTAAGATTCCATTGGAATAAGTTAGTTTACATTGAGTGGTTTGCTAAATAAACTTGTATGGTGGTATGTGAATACTTGAAGTTACATGTAGGAGTATAATGTATTATTGATATGCTGCAATAATGTACTTACGTGTTCTCTTCTTTGAACTACCTGCTCAATATTAGTCTGCGTTTCTAAGTTGCAATTCTTTTTTCCACGGAGTATATTAATTAATTCTAATTCTTATCTTTATTGCATAACACATGTGTTCACAAGGTCAATAGTAGGTGGTGGTCGTGGTAGTGGTGGTAGTGGTGGTGGTGGTGGTAATATTAGTAAAGATAATAAATAGTTATAAAGTTGACATGGACCCTGTCGGGCACAATAATTTGATAAAATATGTGTAGTAGCTTGATTCATTATAAATAAGGTCAATTTGCACAATATATTACCTTAAGTAAATTGTAACAGTCACAATACCCCCTGTACTAACTGTATTACAATTATTATTAGTATTATTAGGGTATTGTTCCTTATTCCTGTGACCCGTAGAGTAACAATCGAGTGAGAACTTAAGATTATAAGTTATTATAGGCTCCTTCTAATAAACTTAAACAAATGAAAAACTTAAATAATTTTGCAGTGAATTTGCTACACTTAACTTAATACTATTTTGACTTCTCGTGAATGCGAGTGTGTGAGTATATTTGATATTATGTATGTGATTATGTATGGAGTTTGCTATTTCAGTATCTTAAATAAATAGAAATAAAAAGTGTTGTTATCATTAAAAAAATCGAATCAAACTACAATAAACAATATCACATTTATATATGTGATATGCGTCTTTTCAAATTATGTCTCTAGCAATCATTAGAAATAATCGATTTATTAGAATAAATAAGATCACACACAAATTATATATTATGTAAAAATTAAAAGCAATATCACAAAAAAACATTACTTAGTAATCATTCAAATTGATTGTAACTATAGGTACCAGATTGGTATTTAATGCATGTCAAAAGTTTTGACACGGAATTCTACCCTCATTTTATGAACTTTATTTAATTACATTTCCAAGACACAATCATTTACTTGTTAATGTTTCCATACCCCTAAAGCAGAGCACAAATCCTTGACACCCAACTCAAGGCTGGAATGCGAAACATTGCAACAGTTAATGTTAGGGTTCTGGCGACCTTTCCGCTTGGCGAACTATGTTAAAGGGCTGACAGAGGATATTGATATGCCCTCAAAACAAACGTACACAAACATTATTCAATGTGTTACGCCCACGTTTACATATATTAACTGAAGGACTTACTAAGGGAACTCGAATGAAAATTGTATGAATATATGTCTTTTTATTTATTTAAATAACAATTGCTTGCTGCACTTACAGTATTCACCAAAGCGTGTAGCAAGCTAGCAACATAATATTGAACTAGTATTAAACACTAGCAGCGCCCCGCGGTTTTACCCGCATAAGGTTTGATCCCGTGGGAATATCGGTATCAAAAGATCAGGGAAAAAAATTATATGAGTTAATCCTGGTTATAAACTATCGGTGTGCTAAATTTTATCCAAATCCGTTTAGTAGTTTTTGCGTGAAAGAGAAACAAATCCATCCATCCTCACAAACTTTCACGTTTATAATATTAGTAGGATAAAAAGTAGAATAGATTTACTGCTTTACATAAATATGTATGTTATGTACTCGTAAGCAATGGTTTAACAATCAGATTTGACGATAGAATGAAATTACCACTGCAAACAAGTAGTTTGGTGATCCGTTGCCAACCATTCAATGAATTAAATCAAAGAAAATTTATAAAATCATGAATGTATGCTTGTAATTTCACTGGTATCAAATACTCAATCATCAATTCAAAACAATCATAATCAACTGGTATTTATTCATTCAACTGGAATACTGAACATTTATTTGACAGCGGAAAGTAGGTATTCCTCAAACAACTGTATAATCTACCTATCTTCTATAATATAAAAATGAATCGCTGAATGTGTTGCTAAGCGCAAATCTCGAGAACAGCTGAACTGATTTCGCTGTAGGATACCTCGCGAACGAAGTAGCACCGGGCAGCTAGAAATAATTTATATGGCAAAACAACGTTTGCCGGGTCAGCTAGTATATGTATAAAAATTAATCACATTTAATTTGACACGTGGGTAGACCATGATCTGGAGAAGGACATAGGCTACTTTTCATCCTGGATCACAGACGAAGTCGCGGGCAACAGCTAGTCTATTATATAAATAGATATTCGAATACAATACAATTCCACAACAAATTCTGTTAAAATCATAATTGCAATTAGGGCGCTTTCATTACGAGTGTTATTGTTAATATATATACGTGGAAACTCACAATTTAGTACCTGCAATTTGCAAACGGTATTCCTAGTACTTTACCGTACCGTACTGTCAACGTCTGGGTGGTATGGTCACCCAAACGTTGAAGGCCGACGTTTGGCTAGTCAATCGTCATGGTGGTCAAACCAGCTTTTGACGAATAACTTATTATAGTTTGAAGTTACAACCCCTGCTTGAATTGAAATTCAATTTCAATATAGTCACACAGGGTTAAAACTATCATTGGAAACATTACTAGAGTTGTTCTAGTGTCATCTGGGTTAATTCAAATGCTGCATAACAAACAGTTATCGTACCTCCCACATCTCATTACAATAGACAATCACAATTTGCGTGGGATGACCGACCGCGATACGTTTAGTGTTCGATTTTAATTCATTTGGAACTCATTGGTGTGGCAACAAATAGTTTTATCTACCTTTATTGCATCTTTTATTTTTGTAGGTGTAGAAGTAGTCTCTTCTATTAGGAATGTGGGCTGTGCCTTTGATTGAAATATTGCGATCGCCAATCCAGTTGCCATTACTGTCCATGGAGTTTCTTGTCCGTTCTTCTCCATAGGTACCTACTACGCTTTGAAATGGGCCACTAGCTTCATCTTTTTGACTGACCGACCCTTGACAATTCAAAAGTGCCTGTAATTGGCTTAGCTGAAATAAATAGTTTGAGTTTGTCACTGTTAATGTTAGCTTGTATCATCCCACTGATGGGCATAGGCCTCTCACCATGACCTTCAGCTCTTTCAATTCAGGACTAAAGTGGACCACTGGTCGTTTATTTTCAACGGGGTCTGCCGCAACGCTTTCTGGCTGCCAGTTGCTATTAATTTCGGTTTTTGCCTTATTCGTATCATTAAACCTGACATAGCCCTCTCACAGGCTGCGCCACAACACCCTGTCCTCCGCCTTCCGCATCCGGTCTGTCCCAGCCACCTTTTTTAGGTCGTCCGTCCATCTAGGTTGCCGATACGTGGTCTCCACTCCAGGCCCGTTCAATTCAGCAGAGGACGGGGCCCGATAGGGCCGAAGCCTGCCAGGGCGGCGGGATCATCCGAAAGGTTAACCGCTGCCCTGGAACAGAAAGGGCTAAGGAAGGAACACGGGTGGGTTTTAGTCAGTAAGAGTCTGACACTCCCTTCCGCTCCACCCAGAGCGGGAGGGGTCATTTGATGATTTCCCATCCACAAAAAGAAAAAAAAGGCCTGTTCAATCATGGTTATCAAACAATAATTCATCTTCATTTTCCAGAAAGCTCTGTTAGTAGGGGCAAATGTAAACCTGCGAAAACTAAACATTCGATACATATTATTAAGATTCACTGATTGGATCGGCTGGAGCTCCCCTACTGAAATTTGCCCTCTCACAGTCTCTTTACATAAAATTTGCATTATCGATTCGCAGTATACATTCTGTAGGTAACTTTGCCAGAGATTATACGGGTCTACTTTAGTTCTGTATAGCTCAATAAATTTGCCCTCGTCATAGGAATATTTTCGTTGGAAGGTGTACTCCGAAGTTTATGTCTTTGGTTTACGATGTAATTTCTTTTTTGTTTTTGTATATTGGCGATTACTTTTCTTTGAAGGAAGTTATTTTTTTTTTTTGGTATGTGGAAGGGAGAAGGAAGTGTTTTTTTTAAATGAATTAATTAAGGTAGAAAGGTACTGAAATGATAGTTATTTTTACATAAATTACGAATTACGAACAAAATCGACGGCACGGTTGGCGCAGTGGTTAAGCGATTGACTGCTGCGCTGCGTGTCGCGGGTTCGATTCCCGCACGGAACAAATATTTGTATGACCTACATGTATTTGTTCCGAGTCTGGGTGTTTTTCTATCTATAATATGTATGTAATACAACAAAAAAAAAATTGTTTACCTATAAGTAGTTTATCAGCCATCTTGTTACCATAACACAAGCATTAGGTTGCTTAGCTTGGGACAAATGGTGCTGTGTGAAATGTCCAGGGATATTATTATTAAGTACATTCTTGTCCATTCTCCTCAAAAAATCAAAATCAAAGGTCATCAGAATCAGCAATTTTCGAACGTCAAAATAACAAAAGACAGTCCCCCGCCCTTCACCACTTCCTAGTGCTTCCTTTGCCTCGATTAAAACTTCTTTTTGGAAGGGACAGTTAGAATAAATTCCATTTTGCTGTTTTTGACATTGAAATGCGCTTAATTGAAATAAATTATTTGACTTTGTCCATTTTACTTCCACCAATACTAAATTGTCTGTAAGCGTCGATTATCAGTCGAAAGTAAATACTGTACATGACACAACTGACATGTACAGGGTCAAATTAAATTAGCTAGTGAAACTCTAGATGTGATGGGTAACAATATTTAAATTAAACACGAAAAAATTAAAAAAATATTTGGGTTTTTAGGGGTCAACAACCGCTGGTAGTTTTGTTACTTGAAGTTTGAGTTGAGGAAATCTTTTTTAATTATCTTATCTTGTTTATATATCGAAACCCATCACATCTGTTAAATTTACACCAAAAACTGATATCTCAACTGACTATAACAACTGCGGTCGATAGCCCCACAAAAAAAAAAACATAACATTATATATTTTTTTTTGTTTTATCATGTCTAAATATCTATTACCCATCAAGTCTGCGGAGTTTCGCTAGCTAATTTGATTTGACCCTGTACACATGCACTAGGCCCGAAATCAACTCTTCCGAAAACTAAGGCTCAACATCCTATTTCGTAAATCTAAAACCCACATCTAATTACAAAACGCCACCATTCAATTCTAAACTCTCAAAATTCCTAATTACTTTGCCACTTTTGTGGTATGACCGTTGACTACCGTTACTCACAGTAATCCCTGGCTAAAGGTTGTTCAGCACAGAACAAAGTTGCCGAGGGGTTAAGGGCATTACCAGACATGCTACGTGTAACAGCGGCGATTTTGCGACTTCTTAAATGTTGCTTCGCGTTAGGGCGAATCTCCGCGTTCGGATGCGATAGGATTTCAGTGATTACTTCGATACTGCATCAGTTTGAGCACGGTATTCAAATTTGAGCGTCCTCTATCTGTCGCATTTCAGTCAGTCGCCGTATCAAGCATCTGAAAAGCGCCAAAATTACTGATTATTATCAATGCTAAAAGTGTACGGCGGGGTAATTGCGTAACACACTAGCAATAGCAATGGCTTCCATTTTGACAGTTCAATAACATTCATTGCGTTATTTACGTTATTGAGTAGACAAATTCTTCGAATATATGAAGCAATGGATTAGCAATACCCTTCCAAATGATTCAAATTGTGATTGAAAATGTGTTACGCAATAGGAAGCAGGATTTAGAGCTAATTTGCCGTTTCAAAGCTTCCGATTTTTTTTATAAACCGCTGATCGCCGCTGCTGAAAGCAGCATGTCTGTTAACGCCCTTAGGTATCATAAATTTAGTGCTAATCCCACTCTCTGGCGTTTAGGTCATAAAGATTACGGCCACCAACATGAAATACAGCTGCTTAGTTTTTATAATGTTGGTGCAATAATGTAGTTGACATTGTGGACTTGTGGCCGTTTATTTTTAAAAAAGGCTATTAACGGTTTTTCTGTATTGTATGGTTAGACTTGAGAGCAGTGGTGGCTCAGTGGTAACGTCCGTGACTTACGAGGTTGAGGTCGTAGGTTCAAACCCAGACAGGCGCTTGACTTTGTGTACACAATTTCATCACAGCTGCTCTTCAAACGGTGAAGAAAAACATCGTGAGGAAACCGGCATCTCCTAGAACTAAACATTCTAAGACATGTGACATCTCCCAACCCACACCGGGCCCGCGTGGTGGATTACAGATGAACACTCCCTCTCGAAGAGAGGAGGCCTGTGTCCCAGCAGTGGGAATAAGCTGATAATTAGACTAAGGAGCAGACTAACGCTATCCTGTTATAACTGGGTTGTGGAGTTCAGATAGGCAGTTGCTCCATGTAATATACTGGTATTCAGCTGCACCCGGTTAGACTGAATGAATAGATATACTTGAATATATAATATTAATAAATTAAGTAAATGGAAATATAAATACTTAATAGGATATAAAATAATTCGAACTTAATAAAAAATTATAAAGCGCTCTTCCTCTCTCTACTTATTTAAAAATTTGCAGTGACCGACAGGGTCCATAATTGTGTCTATAGTTTTTTTATTTTACCACCTGTAAGTGTACATTATGGATTGCAATAAACGATTTGAGACTGGAAAGCGACCCCAACATAGTTGGGAAAAGGTTAGGCAGTTGATGAATGTGGCATTACAGCTGAAGTGGAAAATTGACAACTAACTTTTGGAGGGCACTGTACTACTGTCTACTGTCCAGTGAGATATTTTCCTACATCCACGCGGGCGAAGCTGCAGGCGAAACCTACTTGCATATAAAGAATTTATCTTATAAATTTCATAAAAAAAATAATAATAATAATATCCCTGGTTCCTGTTTCATTACTATATTTTTTTTTTTTATTAATTTATTATACCTACTCGATTCCCTGTCCCTCTCGCTGAGAGGAGGCCTGTGTCCCAGCAGTGGAAAACTATAGTCTTATTATGATACCTACTCGCACTCGAAAAACTTGACACAAAAATGTCAGAGAGTAAAAAAAAATCACGTAGACAACTCATTACTGTAAAAGTTCATTCATTACACACCGTCCATTTAGATTATAATTTCCGCGAATTCCAAAATTATAATACTACCTCACTTAGGTATATTAGTTGTAATAATTGCTCAAACAAACGGAAAACGGAAATTGCGACCATATTTTAAAGACGGTAGAGGCCTTAATTGTTTGAGGGAGGTGAAATTGGGCCCGATTCACAGAAACTGGAAGTAAATTAACAGGCTGTGACAGACCGTAATTGAGTGGTATACAAGTACATGCTAAGTCCGAGATCTATAAACATTACTTGTCACTTGTAGTTTGACAGTTGTGCGACAGTGTCAGGAATAATGCTTGGCCAAAGTACGTGCTAAGTTACGTTTATAACTCTTGGTCTATGACTTACACACTGCGTCAAAGTCAAAGCATGTATTTCAAATAGGCACATAAAAGGCTTTTGAACGTGAAACTTTACAATAAAATAGAATTGATTCTAGTTGCCCCTTCCAAAACGTAGTTTCGTATGTAGAAGAATGGGCAAGAAACTCCACCGTTACTCTTTTAAAATGTCTTACAATATTTTGTCTACTATAATTATCTAATTATATGTCAAGACGATGCACCTAGAATAAAATGACTATACCACAACAGGTTATATAATTAAAATTAAAACAATGACAGATAAATTTATTCATTATGAGATTGATACATGGTCCTTACATATTTATAAACATTGTAGAAGTAGACGATTTTCCTAAAAATAATAACAAACTAATAAGCCAGTGTGTGAGTTAAAGTAACATAGATAAAAACAACGGGCCAAGTGCGAGTCGGACTCGCGCACCGAGGGTTCCGTACAATTTAAAATTATTAAAAATATTTTTATTAGATGATGTAACTAAAAATCACAATTTTCACAATTGGTCAATTAGTTGGTTTTCGCAATTTTTCCTTTATCTGTGCTATAAGACGCTACTGCTTCGTACCAAATTTCAAGATTCTGAGTTCACGGGAAGTACCCCGTAGGTTTTGATTCCTTTGCGAGCGTCGAAAATTTGCGGAAATTTGCGGCATAAACGGCTGTATCTTTTGATTGTGTTGGCTTATAAGTTTGATTTTTTCACAGCTCCAAGGGTCAGTAGACTTGAGTATCCTACTAATATTATAAACGTGAAAGTTTGTATGGATGTATGGATGTTTGTTACTCTTTCACGCAAAAACTACTGAACGGATTTGGATGAAATTTGGCACACAGATGGTTTATAACCAGGATTAACATATAGGATACTTTTTATCCCGATATTCCCACGGGATCGAAACTTATGCGGGTGAAACCGCGGGGCGCAGCTAGTTTGATATAAATTCCAGCTTGATACCTCCACGCGTTCCTGAGAAAAAGGGTCTTGACAGACAGACGGACGGACGGACAACAAAGTGTTCCTATAAGAGTTCCGTTTTTTCCTTTCCAGGTACGGAACCCTAAAAATAGTTTATTTGCACCTTCAAGTAAAAACATATGGCTTACAATAAAAATAGGCCTAAGGCAAGTAGAGTTGCATGTTATAGTTGCAGCCAATACCTAACCTAAGATAACTTAATATATAGATATACAGAATGTAAATCTGTATGTTCTTTGTTGGTAAAATGAACTGTATGAAAATACATGTCTTTAAACCGAACCGAAATCAATGTCATAAAAATAATCGATTTTACAATTAAATAAGCAACCAGTGAGATTTTGTCTGTGTTAGATGCAATGATCTTTTGCCTATAGGACATGTCACGCCTGTGTTTCAAATAGAGTTTGACAGTGACTCACTGTCTAACCTGATAACCAAAGGAACACATTCTGCCAGTTAAGTCCCATATGTCAAAATGTCGTGTAGCGACAAGAAAAGCTTAACTTTAAAGACAAAGGTAGTTAAATCAAAGAGAAGTAGAGTAGAGAAGGGAAGTAGAAATCAATTAAAGATTTATTTACAAGATAAGGATGGAGATGGAATGGCAGTGGTGTGTATAATGTGTTGTATGGGTGACGATGCGCGATAGATGGGTTGAGGAGGCTGAGGTGGAGTTGCAGATGGAGCTGAAGAGGTAGACCGTAGTAGGAGGCGACCTAATATTCTTTCAATATAAATGTCTCGTGATCATAACCACGGTTGTATTTTCAAGGTTGGGGCAAGTCGTCATGGATATAATAATGCATAATCAGCCTATAATGTTCCCACTGCTGGGAAATAGGCCTCCTGTCTGTGAGAATGGTGGGCCGTAATCTACCACGCGGGCCCAGTGCGGGTTGGTAGATGTCACGTGTTTTCGAATTTTTGGTTCTAGGACATGGATATACTTGCTAAGTATTAGCAGTACAAGCTTCACTTTTGGGAACATACAAAGGAGATAATAAATGATGTGTATATACAGGTTTTAAACAAAATGCATATCTTTATTGTTCTTAATTTTCAAAAACACAATCTTCACAAGTAAAATGTTAAAGAATCTTATTGAATTAACTTCTACTCACAGTAATGACATCGGAACATGTAAGCAACCACCTCTCAAACACAGAAACATATCGGTTTCACACTATATAGAAGCAAATAATATAATAACGAAACAAGTGGAAGACTCGTAGCTAGACACAAATAACTTGAGAAAGAATAACACGTGAGCACAACTAAATTCTGAACAGCTGCTGACCTCTGCGCTTAGGTCAACGATGTAGGAGAGCTGGATGAGGTTACTGACGAACTTGAAATTGTAATATACAGAGAGAATGTTTGAAAAGAAATTACAGGCCCAAAACTATAGAAGGTGATTAAACAAGTTGATTTTAGAGAACACAATAGAACAATTTGCCAACGAGCAATGGAGCGCATTATTCTAGGTGTTAAATTGACAGATCATTTTCACAACACCACACTGCGCTCCAAATCACAGATTACTGACGTTACTCAAAACACCGCTAAGCTGAAGTGGGGCTGAGCTAGCCATATCTGCAATATGCTCAACGAGCTGTGCGCCAAAATAAACACTACGTAGAGCCCTGACACAGCTAGAGCGTCGCGGCAGCCCGCGTATAAGATGGCGGGACGAGCTGGAGAAAACAAACGACCAGTGCCTTAGCCTTGGATCGAATGAGATGGAAGTCATGGGAAGAGGCCTTTGCCCAGCAGTTGGATGATGCAGGTTGACAGTAACAGTCCGGAAAACTGAACGATACTATTGATTTAGCAGAAGTAGGTACCACCAGTGTTGTAATAATCTATAAAGTTGCTGATAACGATCAAAGGCTACATTGGCAATTAGGCATGTTACGAGGAAAATGTTCACCACTTTGTTGGTACAGCAAACATCTTGGTTTATGTAAATAAGATGCCAGTGGCTTTCGAAGTTAATTCAACAGTTTCCAAAATGAAAATCAATAAACGGAACAAACAGCAACAACCCACGTATCCCTCTTCCAGTTCCCACGGAATCTTTGACGAGGAGGTATTGAAACGCTATAAATTAGCTGCCTTATCTTGCTGGCCATTCGCAGCACATGCTCTTGGATTACTCTCTTGTAAGGGGAATCTTTTATTTCCTGGCGGTGCTCTCAAACTCGAAACGAGGTTAGCGATGCCGATAGAATTTGCGAAGCTGTAATTGTGTTACGCGATAAAGAATTGTTTGACGCAACTATGAGGCTTTCAAGGAAGTTTTTCGGAGTTCCGAGGAGGATGACGTCAGAGAACATGAGTTACGTTTCATTTGAACTGGGGTTTCAATATTCTTACGATTCACGATGGACCGGCTGAAAAATAGAGAATAGGTAGGTACTTGACATTTAATGCTAATTAAAGAAGAGCTGGAGCAGAATTTATTGAAAATGAAAATATTAATACGGGGTCAATTTAAATTAGCTAGCGAAACACTGCAGACGTGATGGGTATCGATAAACTACACACAATAAAATAAAAATAATAAAGCTTAGATGCTTTTTTTTTTGAGACAACGAGTGCTGGTAGTGTTCTTACTTTCACCGATCTCGTCTGTGAAGTTTACACAAATATAAAGCATGTACACTAACTGAAGTGACTTTCTACACCAACTCACTAAAGTCCCTTCAGTTGTGACTCTAGAAAAAAAGCATTTTTTTTTTTAATTTGTCATATTTGGATATAATTACTTAATTTAACCCTGAACAGACTTCATAAATCATAAATAATAAATTCTAATGGCAAGCAATGGCTTGAAATCTACTTCAATAACTACTTTAAAGATTACAAAAGACGTTCAAATTTTTATTTACTTTACGAGTGTGCACATAAAATTCCTTATTATTTTCTGTTACATTTTTCATTTAAACCAGCATTCTTAGCATTAACGTTTAAAACGCCCGGGCGACAGCTTAGGCACCCATTTTGTTTTGCCGCGCTTCCTGTTTTTGCTGTGCACCATTTCGCAAAGTTCGACGCCTTATCTCCCAGACTAAGTTCTCCTTAATTAGTTTATTTATAGATTCTGATATCTTGTGGAGTCTCCGAGATTTAGGGCGCGGGGTAAAAAGTGGGATTTGTTTCGGAAGTTGTTTTTGTAAGTCCTTGAATTGATAATATTTAAATAAGTAACCATTTTTTACTGCCTCGTCGGTATAATTGTAGTGGTCGTAAATGCGACTGCTGAGCAAGAGGGTCTGGGTGTCGAGCGAAGTGTTACTGGGTTTTTCCATCAGGAATTTAGCCCAGAGCATGGACTTGTGTCCGGCTGATTTAAACTGAGCTGATGAAAATTTGGGTGTACTACAGGCATAGCTGTGCCCAACCCTTTGGAGAAACTGGCGTGTTGTTATTGTTATGTAAATATTTTTAAATGAGGTCAAGATGCGACCTACTGGGCGAATACCTACAAAAATACTGCTATTAGTTGAATCTATATATATGATCAAATTCAATTAGCTAGCAAAACTATAAAATTAAAACAACAAAAATAATGTTTTTTTTTACTGTTATTAACCGACTTCTAAAAAAGGAGGAGGTTCTCAGTTCAGATGTTTGTATTTTTTTTTTTTTTTTTTTATGTTTGTTCACGCATAACTCCGTCGCTGGCCAACCGATTTGAAAAATTCTTTGTTGGATAGGGTATACTCTCCAAATGGTCCCATGAAAATTTTATCGAAATCGGACAAGCGGTTTTTGAAAAATCAACAAAAATAAAAAAAATGATCACCACAAAAAAGTGAAAAATAAAAACTTTTTTACAACAAAAAAAACAACCGACTTCCATAAAAACACTACAAAGTGAAAAATAACTTTAATTTCGGAAGTCGGTGGCGAAAAACAAAATAAAAAAACCAAAGACACCGACTTCCGAAATTAAAGTTATTTTTAACTGATATTCCAAGAGACTATACTAACAGAAGTCGGTGACCCCACAAAATTAATCATCACATCTTTTTTTTTTATCGTGTCACCCATCACGTCCTCGGAGTTCCGCTAGCTAATTTAATTTAACCCTGTATATTTGTCTATGCTAATAATAAAGCTGAAGAGGTTGTTTGTTTGTTTGAATGCGCTAATCTCTGGAAGTCGAGTCAGATTCAAACAGTTCTTTTTGCATTTAATCGCCCAATTTTTGAGGAAGGCCATTTAACATCAGGCTTGGACTCTTAGAAGCCGAGCAGAAGAATAAAAGTCAGGAGAGCAAGAAATTTCACAAAGACAAAGTCGCAGGCAGAAAGTACTACAAAATAAAGTATTACTGTAGCGTAAAACTTCAAACGCTTTTATAAAGTCTACATTTGAAGAAAAACATTTTTCATTTTCAATTTTCGTCCACTTTTCAATTTATATTATAATACCTACCACAAAATGATAAGTAAACGCTTTCAAATACTGTCGATGTCCTCGACCTTACTGTCCAATATTATTGCTGCTCTATTGTAGTGGCTAAAAGAAGTCTCAAGTAGTTAGGTACTTACCACTATTACAAAATACTACGTTATTACAGACAGGCATCAGTTTATTGCACTCTTTATGATATATTATATGACGAGTTAAATTTACATCAATAAGCATAATACAATCCTACTCGTCATCATCTGCCTAGCCTTTTTTCTCAACTATATTGGGGTCGGCTTCCAGTCTAACCAGCTATCTGACCTCCACAACCCAGTAACTGTACACAATAGTGTACTCATCATCTGATTAGCCTTTTCCCAACCATGTTGGGATCGGCTTCCAGTCTAACCGGATGCAGCTGAATACCAGTATTTTACATGGAGCGACTGCCTATCTTACCTCCACAACCCAGTACTGGGTAATACGATACCCCTTGTAAGACTGGTTGTCAAACTTTCAGGCTACTGACGACCCGTAACGACTGTCAAAGATTCACAAATAACAGCCAGGACCAACGGCTTAACGTGCTTTCCGAGGCACAGAGGGGTCTTGGTATGTGTAAATGATCACCCATCCACGGACCAACCGTGGCAGCAGCAGCTTAACCTGATCGATCGACCCGTGCGGCTGTTATTACTTAGCCACTAGCCCCTCTCCACAATACTGTACTGTACAGTAATAATACAATCCCGCTATCCTACTAATATAATATTATAAACGCGAAAGAGTGTGAGGATGGATGGATAGATGTTTGTTACTCTTTCACGCAAAAACTATTGAACTTTACAGTAATATAGCATATACATCAAAATAATACATAGGATACTTTTCATCCCGATATTCCCACGGGATCGACACTTATGCAGGGGGAAACTGTGGAGCGCTGCTAGTAATATTATAAACGCGAAAGTTTGTGAGGATGGATGTTTGTTAGTAATATAGCGTATATATGAAAATAAGACATAGGATACTTTTTATCCCGATATTCCCACGGGATCGACACTATGCGGGGGAAACCGCGAGGCGCTGCTAGTATTAAATATTTTCTGCAAGAACAATTTTCACGTGCCTACGTTAATATTGAATGTTTACAAACGGCATAATAAATGCTGCTTTAAAATCAGTGTTATTGGTTAGTCGAAAGGCTCTGTTATTCTTTCTTAAGTAAACTGGGTGAAAATCTTTCCACACTGTGGTACTGTGGAAAGTTTTTAGTAGGCTCGCTAGAATTTTCAAATGTAAAATTAAACAAATACAGGGCTATACAGATGTTTGGGTCTTGAAGTGAAAATAATGAAATGATTATATTATAATATAATAATATAATATAATCATTTCATTACTATATTATAGTAACATTTGCTGTAATTCATGCAGTCTACTATAAACCAACTACTTTCATTACGTACGTTTGTTATGTTACGCGTCTTAGAATACCTAATATACACGGCGTAGGGTATTCTTCTTTGGAAGGCGCTTCCTCTTGATATCAGGGCGGCCACCAGTCAGTATGCATTTAAGCGGAGAACTGTCAACGGGTATTTTTTTTTAATCTGCTGATCCATACAAAAGTGCGATGTGTACACCGTCAATTTTTTTATTAATATCTCACGAAAAATTTCAACTCTAGCGGGTCTAGAATCAGGTACTGAATTCATGGTATAATTTTGCGTCCCTTAACTTCTGTATTTTCAACAAACGCTGTCAATCAAGCCTCGCCAATAGAATCGATATTTTCGGAGGCCGAAAAGCTAAATATTGAAATTTTCGGATCGGCAAGGTGTTGGCAATGCAAATTGTGTTTACATTGGCAATGTTGTCAAGTCAGTCAACATTCCAGGGTAAATTCGGGCCGATGGTTAGATTCTGTTAAACATTTGGACAGAATTGGGAAATAAATGGAAAATTTTCAGTTATTTTTTCCTTAGATCGTTAATTGGAACGAGCTTTGTTCCTTTGTTGATGTTTTGTAAAATTGAATAAATAAGAAAATTTGATACGATATTGATTTTATAAAGGCGTTGTATTATTAATTTATACATTTTATAAACAGGGTGGCAGGGACATCGACGCGCAACCTGGTACCATCACGGATTCAGTACATGATTCTAAACCTGTGTTGAAATTTTTTGTCGGTTGTTACCAGCCGAGCTCCACAAATACATTTTGATCGCGTAGGTATATAAGGTGTATCTATTCGTAAACGAATTATTGCTAACAATACAAGGTACAGACGACAATAAATTAAAGTGTGTCATGTCTAATGTCGTGCTCAGTCTGCATACAAAAGTTCAACCAAATATATCCAACAGTTTAGTCACTATAGCTAGTCAAAGATTGGCAGAAACCATAGTCAGCCCATTACTAATGATTAGTTTGTTTAAAAAAAACACTTTTGATGCTGGTATTTATTTGATAGTTTCGAAATACTCCTACGCATAAGTATTGCCAGTGTTTTCATTCATTGTTGTACTGTCGTCTCCACATTGTATATTTTTCGTGAATTCATTCAGAGAACAATGGAACATGTCCGTGTCACTAGTTATGAGGTTGCTTGTTATGTTATCAATACCACGTGTAATCGATAAAGCCTGGTTTCAGTAGTGAAAATCGCAGCTGAAAAGCTCTTAATGACGCAATTACTTGCCAATTTGAAGATAACATTAATTACTTTAAATATAAAATGTTCGTACAACAACCGTGAACGAACGAGCCGTTAGGGTATTTATAATTGTTTTATAACATTAAAAACTTGTTTTAAAAAAAAAAGTCAGATAAAGTTGGAACTTTGACCTTCAATATCTCCGTAACCAGAGGGTTCCCAGGTACAAAATATAACAATGACGGGGAGTACAAGTGACTCTCGCCTTCATTGAGTGTCTTTTTAAACCCGTTTTATAACAATTCAAAATACAGAATGGATTATTGAGACGTGGCAGCACGGGTACCTTAACAGTTGTAGGCCACAGGAAAACGTTCAGTATTTTTTTACAAATACGTGAGTATAGTTTGCAATTATTCAAAATGTTAAAGACAGTCCTAAGAATGTTTTCCTGTAGCTACAACGATTAATGTAAATATTATCATACCAGTTCTTGCTGCCCCATCCCAAAAATCCACCCTTTTTATCGAATAAGTAAACAAATATTTCATATTCATCGTATTTCAACAAGTCGTCAATACATTTTCAGTCTATTTACCAAGTTACTATATAAGAAGAAAATAAACATAATCGTATAATGTATGAAAACATATTGAGTCTTGTTGCTTATTTGTATTTTCAAGTAGAATATTTACTTACGGAGTATGTCTTGTTGACTGTTCTTATTAAAATACTATTTGTCAATCTTTGTAAATATTGTTTTTTTCTTTACTAGATTAAACAACATCGCGGCAGGCCCCGACGGAGATGGCGGGATGAGCTGGACTCCTTTTATAAAGATTGGTACTTGGCAGCTCTGGACAGAGGTGGAAAGAAAGTAGGGAGGCCTTTGCCCAGCAGTTGGACATTAATGATTAAAAAATAAAGATTAAACGGGTTCACTAAAAAAAAATAAGGTATTTCTCAAAAAACTATTTTATTCAGAATCTTCTCGTATGTAAACTACGCTGCCTCGTTGGTCAAGTGTTCACAAGTGCTACTGCTGACCATGAGGTCCTGAGTTCGATTCCCGAGTCAGGCCAAGTGTTATTGGGTTTTCCATCTATAAAATCTCAGAAGCAGCCCGGTATCTAGTTTTGTGCCTGGTTGATGGCACCTATTGCCATCAACCAATCATCAACTAATTGTCTTTTTGTATGCACGTGTTTCTGTGACAAATAAACCTATTTCTCTTTCTTTCTTTCAAGGACAGTTACTCAATACTCAATACTCAATACTTTATTGCGTACCATAGTGTACATTAGGTCTTATAAATAAAAATATAGCAGAATAAATATGGACCCTGTCGGGCACAGCAGAGGTAGTAGGAGAGAGGGTATATCATTTCGGCAAATGGTCCATAAACAAGTATTTTTGTATAATTATAATTATATAACATAAGTATTCTATATATGTTTATATTATATTTTATTGTATTATTAATATTTTGTTTATTATTACAAATTATTATTTTATTTATTATTATTAACTCTGTTATATGTGTCGGTACTCAATAATTATATTATTATAGGTTTCGTTTGAGATAGATTTTAATGAGTGTATAATATAGTTTTGTCATGTACTGTCTTATTTTGTTAATTTTTAGTTAAGTTACACAGCAAAAGATTCCTTTGACGATAAACTATCGTCAAAGGAATCTTTTGCTGTGTAGGTAATAACATTTAGGTTCCAGAAAAATAATATTTTTGTATAATTATATTAATTAATTTATTATTTATTTATTTTTTATTAATTTATTTAGTGATTTAATTTATTATATTTGTATTATTAGTATTGTATATATTTTTATATTATATTTTATTGTTTTATTAATATTTTATATATTTTTATTTTATATATTAATAATTTATATATTATTATTAACTCTGTTGTATTATATTTTATTTTTATATTTATTTATAGTTAGTATTGTTATCTGTATACTTCTAAAAATATCTTGAACAACTCAAACACCGACCACAATATCCACACGAAACAAACCCAATATTGCCAAGTCAACTAAAACAAGGAGCCGCCAGAATATCAAAAGAACCTCAAAGAAGAATAACTATCACAAGAACCATATAAATAATTTGAAATTGCGTTATAAAAATGTATGAGATTTATAACTTTATTGTCATAGGGTATTGGTGACGAGGCTCGGAGTCCCCGAGCCCTCAAACATGACTCGAATCCAGATCACGAGATTTTCGTATTAAAAATAGACCCGAGGACGATCAGACTGATTATGCTGTCGTGATCGTTTGGAGATAGCCTTATTTGTGGAGCTCGGCTGGTAATGCCTATTTTGAGCCCCGGCTTTGCTTCAAAATCACGCGTGGAAAGTATGTAGTTTGTTTGAAAGGTGACTGATGGGTGAGCGTTTTATTGTCTATGTTTTGTTAATATGTTCTTTAAAATTAACATTTTGATTGATGCGTTTAGTGATTTACATCTTAAGTTAGACCATCGTGAGACTGGAACATATGAGGTATGATTTTTATGATTTTTAGGGGTTATAAACTAAATAGCAGTGAGAGTAACTTTATTTAAAAAAAAAGGAATCTTTTGACCCAGCTGGATGGGGTCATAGCTGGGTCAAAGGGGGGAGGATGCGTTTCTTACTTTGCTTAACCAAGCATGAGGTCATAGCCAGGTCAAAAGGGGGAGGATTTTTGAACCACTCCCGCCACAACCGCTCTTCTTCTAGAATGTTCTAGAAGCCGTGTGAGAAACAGACGACGTGCACCCTTCTTTTGACATGAGCCATTTGGCGTCCATCAACTGGGCTGTGCCTCAAAAAGGGATTCTCTGTTATAAAATTTACTAAACTTTGTCTTCGCCTCAAACCCTATTGTTTTGATATAATACATATTTATGTTACTGGAAATAAAGCACTTACAGTACATATGTGTGTATGTTAAAACCTCAATTATTGAATCAGACTTGAAATGTTTAACTACTAACATAATAATTCAAACCACTGTAACTAGTCCAATATTTAGCCCTTATTGGTTTGCCAGATGCCAACTTCAATTACTTATATAATTTAAACATAAACATAAAAACTAATTTATTTTGATTGATTGAAAAAATATCAAAACGTTGCATGCCAAAGGCAATGATTAATGGACACGCAGATGTTCGGAGAAACTTTATGAATTATAAATCTTGTTATATGAATGACTGTGACATTTTCTATTGGTAAGTTGAAACTCTAGATACAATTATAAACATTCTAATTCATATTAACTTTAAAAGTAATGGTTTCAGTTTAATTTCGTAAGCGTAAAAGTCTCACAACCAGTCTTAATGTTAACCTTAAGAGTAATGGACAAACCTAGTAATATAAATAACCTACCTGTTTATATTTGTACGCCATTAAGGCAAAATATGACTGTTCTATAATTTTATGTAACATCTTGCATGCCATGTGTGTGCATACTTATGTTTTGAACAAGTAAATGATCTATCTATCTATCTTACCAAGGGGTGTCGTGTTGCCCAGTAACTGGGTTGTGGAGGTCGGATAGGCAGTCGCACCATGTAAAATACTGGTATTCAGCTGCATTCGGTTAGACCGGAAGCCAACCGCAAAATAGTTGGGAAAAGCCTAGGCAGATAATGGTTTCAGTATAATTTCATAAGGAAAAAAGAAGAGAATAATAATATTAAAAAGTAAATCGTAATTACGCAGTCGTTGTTCTATACATAAAACTATACACTGATGGGACGTCTAGTATAAGCTTATATGTGGACATCAGAAGGCCAATTCCCGTAATTAAAAACGTTCAAAATCTAGTCGCAATCTCATCTCAGCGACAATCAATGTCAAAAACTTGTCAAAAATGTAGGGAAATTAGATGTATTTCTGACAGATTGAGACTGAGATCAGAGGGGCAATTCTCGTAATTTTAAGAACGTTCACAGTCTGATCAATCTGTCAAAAAAACCTCTAATTTCCCTATGAATGGCCCCTGAGAATGGCCCCTCTGACCGTAAATGTTCTTAAAATTAGTCTATACATACCCATGGAATCCTAATAAGCTAATAAAATGAGATATAGTAAAATGTGCGACTTTCTATGCGTAGTGGGTCTAAGAACCGGCTGGAAGACCTAAGCTAGGCCATGATTTTCGCTACGCCGTAGCAGCTAAATAGACACTGACGTTAGCTACGCCGTAGCAGCATCACAACCACTTATTTTGAAGGCTACGTAATAAAAAGTGAATATAATAAAGGAAACCTTCAACAACAAACTTCAAACAACAACAATTGGAAACAAAAACTTAACCATAACAGTTCTCCCTCATCTCCTAAAATACTGCGATAAAAAATAAAATGAACGAAAAAATCTCGGTTTTGCATTTCCAAAACAAACGGAGAATATTTACTTAGGCCTAGTTATAAATATTATGATAACACATGGAAATTATGCGTCGCTTCAGCAAAAACCTTTTATTCGTCGGTGTGTGTCCAATATATTATGTGCGTGGACTGTGGCCCTTAGACTACTGTGTTTAGGTAAGGACATACATATTTATTTTTTCTATTTTAGAGGAATTCATTGGATGTTACATGTTCTCGTTGATGCTGATTTTGGTGATAGTAAATGATAAATAAATAAAATCGTTCAATGCGAGAATGCATAAAACCGATCGAAGTGACGGTTCTTTAGGGAAGCTTATGTCCAGCAGTGGTGTTACGGCTGAAAATTTGTTGTTTTACTTGATGATTTTATATTTTACCTTTTATGTGTGTATACAAATTGTGTCTTTAATTCCTGTAATTTGGTTTTTAAAAAAATATAATAGTTATTTTATATTTTCAGAAAAACACATTTCAGGTTCACAAAAACAATTTTCTACCAAAAAAATAACATTACATAAATAAAAGGGGATCATTGGTGCCTGTAATAATGATAAGAAACGTTCAAGAAGGCTTTGCGTTGCTATTCAATATAAAAAAATATGAATGGCAATATTTTTTGCTCAACAAACAGAATGACAACCACCCAATGATAGTAAGTTGAGAAAATAAATATTTACGGTAAGCATTTTACAGCTTCGTAAACAATATGACGACTTTCCTGACGAAAAGTAGCTTACACCTCCTAAGGCTCAATTTACACTGCGGGACAGAAGGGAAGCGATTTTTTGTAACGAAATGTTACATAACCATAATGAACTTTATGTTAATGGTGTAACGTACAAATTAGATACGAACTGCTAGCTGCGGGAATTCTCGACAATGCATGAGAATTCTCCGGAAGATGCACTATCTGTTTTTTGGTTCATATCTAGTTTATACGTTACACAATTGACATAAAGTTCATTATGCTTTGTAGAATTTCGTAAAATTGAGCCATAAACTACTGTTAATCTACATAAAAAATGTTACGGGTAGTCGATACGTTGAACACCCGTAACCGAATTTAGCAAAGTTGCCTTGCAGAAGAAAGCTATAAGGACGCGATAAAAGTTTCTTACACGATTAATATCATAGAAAGTTCTTCTATTATTGCAATTTCCATACATACCTAACATTCACTGGCCAAAATTCCAACTCCTCAAAATAAGAAGGCGCCTTTAAAACCGTATCAATGTATACCAATTCACAAAACTGGGCACAAGGCTGTTAATCGTTAATTAACGAAGTTAACATTTTGAGTAATGGATTAACTGTTATCTTTAATAAAATTGTTAACGGCTTCATTAACTTCTGTTAACTTTCCATAAGTCCGTTAATCGTTAATTAAGTACCTACTATTTGCCAAAATATTACCACTCGGCAACGCGGCAAATGTGGGGCAACGTTTTAAAAAAAACCAAACAAAAACAAAACTTATTTAGTAACTTAGTAGCGATTAACGAACTTAACTATTTGATTGACGATGCCCATCTATGCCAATTTATAGCACAAGTACTAGCAGCAGGCGACGCGCCCAAACTCAATGAAACAGTCATAAATACAAGTAATCATCTAGCTTTTAGCTGCAGACTAAATTCACCGGTCGAGGCAGAACTTTATATGGAGGCGGTAACTTTGTTCCACTTCCTAACTGCAGATGGTCAGTAGCTGTTAAATTTGGCTGCCCAGCGTTATAGAGGGTTAGGCTCCAGCTAACCCGTGTGGCTTTAAATTATGATTTTAAGTGAGGAAGTATGAATTCTTTGTGGAAATGTTTCATAGGATTGAAATCTAGAATACGTACTGTGTAAGTGTGGCTAAAACTCGTCCCTTGTCTGTATAAAAAGAGGTCTTGTCCTGCAATGGGTAAAATTAAAGAAAACTAGCACTGTTATGTCGAAACGTAGCACTTTGACTGTGTGTCCACTGGTATGCCTCTGTGTTTTCTTTACGGGCCATTACCATTACCATTACCATACGGTATTTAAACCACACCATAGAAAAAACGTGTCCGTCAGCAAGTTCCCATAGTGATTCATACAACACTGACGAACCGTGCACACGACGATTAAACCGTAGTTTTCCACGGCAAGAAAAAGGTGTGTGTACAAAGGGCCTTCCTTCCTTAGCTAGAAAAAATTAGCTGACTAAACGTGATTTTTAAAACTCTTAGATTTTTTCTTTGGCTCGATTTTACTAGATACATAATTAGTCTTCGTTAGCCAGTTTAAATTATGTCATCATTATGACATAATAACTACAATTTTATTTTTATTTCAACTAATTTATTTTTAATGCAATGTTTTTAATGTGTAATGTTTTATGTACGTAATTTGTGTTGTGTTTGTTCTATGTAATTTGTAGTGCTTAATATGGGAAACTTCCTGAAATAAATGATTATTTAATTATTATTTTAACTGATTTCATCCAACTTTGAAAGGAGCTATGTCCAGCCACTTATATTTACTGACTGCAATTAGTCAAGTTAAAGTCTCTTAATAAAGTCCTTAACTTACAACAAACAAAACGAAAACTACTAATCCAAAGCAAAAGCTCTCACAAAAAGGTAAACTAAAATACATCATTCCTGAATTTAGTTTCTCAACTAGTCGGAGGAGCTACCTTGAAGCGGCATGTTCTATTAATTATTAGTTGGCTGAGCTTGTTGCGAACTTCACGATATCCCGCAATTAGCGCCCTCTGGAGGGATGTTGGTTTTTATCCTTACTTTACGAGATACGGATTAAAACTGAAAGTTTTTCCTGTGATTGAAACTTTGATAGTTTAGGGAGTTAAGGCATTTGTAACTAAAGAATAATGGAATTGTATGTGCACTACTCTTATGGTGTACAATTAAGCGTAATTCTATCTTTTATATTCAAAGCTAGACAAATTAATATTAATCTTTTTTAATAAAACCATTAATTGTTAGATGAAATAAATTGTTTTCGCAATGCTTTGAGAGATTTAAAATGAAACTGCGTTCGTCCATCTCTTCCTAAATAAAGGTATGGATGACACATAATTATTATAAACATGAAAGTTTGTATGGATGGATGGATGGATGTTTGTTACTCTTTCACGCAAAAACTACTAATCGGATTTGGATGAAATTTGGCACACAGGTGGTTTATAACCAGGATTAACATATAGGATACTTTATATCCCAATATTCCCACGGGTTCGAGCTTATGCCGGTGAAACCACACAGGCACAGCTAGTCAACCTATAATGTTGCCACTGCTGGGACACCGGCCTCCTCTCGGTGAGATGGAGTAGGCTCTAATCCACCACGTGGGCTGTCTCAGTCTTAATCTTAGTTTTTTTATTTTTTTTATTTGTTTCAGACAAGTGCTAGACACTTTGGGAAGAATAAAGAAACGATGGATGGAATGTGTGAATGATGAAATAGTTGCGAAGGGGGTGACCACTGAGACAACGACTACAGGAGAATGATGAAGTGGTAATCACTTTCAAAGCATTTCGTATTCCACAATGGCCTTAAACAGGGTTCACATATTTTATGCTTTTACGTAACGTATGTCAATCCAATATACTTTTGACTTTTACATCAACACTATCGCTGACATAAATGTCAGTTTGTCTACTTTGGCAGTTACTAATATGAAGACAGCCACAGGATCAAGTACCTACATGATACTCGTACATATTTAAGGGATCTCTGTGTTGTTAAGGGTGACTAAGGGACCCCTATTCACCTTGTATGACCCCCTAAACTTAGTTATATGAATAAGGACAACCACGGCCCGGGATTTTATAGCTACTTAGACTTTATAGCTATTTAGATTTGATCCAATGACTTCCTGTAGATAACAGTTAACTAGATTATTCCATACCGATCTATTATTAACTCAGAAAATACTAGGCTTTTCCCAACTAAGTTGGGGTCGGCTTCCAGTCCGACCGGATGCAGCTGAATACCAGTATTTTACATGGAGCGACTACCTATCTGACCTCCACAACCCAGTTGTTGGGTAAAACGATACCCCTTGGTAAGACTGGTTGTCAGATTTCCAGGCTTCTGACGACCCGTAACAACCCGTTACTCAGAAAATGAATATGAATTAAAAACTACATTGGTACTTGCCCGGAGTCGAACAAACAATACAACCTCGTGCATGAGAGACCAGTTAACGTAGGCCAGCACGACATATTATACAAACTAAATTTTCATAAAAAATACTCAAAACACTCACTACTTACATATCCATCACTTTAACTTCTACCCAATGAACGTAGTATGAGTGAGTAATACAGAATTTCTATTCAAAATTCTACAGTAAAATTAAATACAAGCGTCTAAAACGGTAACTAACTAACTTCGGCTTCGGCAACTAAGTTTCTGTGGCCATTACCGCAGTTTTAAAGATAACGATCCAGAGAGTGGTGGCGGAGCGAAGCGAGCGGAGCGGAGCGCGGATTTGTGAAGGTAAGGAAATAGTGGCGGTAAACGCTTTGTAGTTGTTACAAAAATGAGTTGCAAAGAGCAGTATATATTATATATATATTATTGTACCTAGTATTGTATACATTCAAGTATTTTTTTAAATTGAACAGACAGCTGTGCTGCTGGGGAGTTTGTTGCGCCACTTCTTCTTCCCAGCAATAGCACTAGGAAGTGGTGAAGGGCGGGCGTTTTTGGGGGACTGTCTTTTGTAATTTTGACGTTCAAAAAGTGCTGATTCTCAGCCTAATTTGAATAAATGACTTTTGATTTTGATTTTGATTTTGCACTTTCTAGTTGATTGTTGTATTACTTGTGGTGGCACGAATTTAGAGGTATTTAACGATCTTGCAGAGGATTAAAGTAGCATAATCAGGCTGGGACACAGGCCTCCCCTTTTCGAGAGGGGTTGGGCTATAATCTACCACGCGGGCCCAGTGCAGGTTGGTAGAAGTCACATGTCTTCGATTTTTTGGTTCTAAGACATTTTCTCACGACGACGTTTTACCGCTTTGATCTCACCAGTGCTCACTGGGGGTGTAATTATTTACACAATGTAAACTGCTTGCCTTAGTTCGGACCCATTACCTACAACTCGTAATTCGGAGTCATTACCACAAGGCCACCAATTTCTAGTGCTTTAGCTGGAGAGAAGAAGTGGCGCAACAAAGTCCCAATCAGCACAGCTGTCTGTTCAGTTAGAACAACTAAACAAAACATAAAACCTCAAAAACAAAGAACCAAAATGCCTACCTACAAAAAAGCTATTGCGTATCAAGCGACAAACTCTATCGGTACAGTAAAGCCTTTAGAATAGAGTTGGCCACTCGGCCATGAAATTTAGTTAGCCCAAACTGATGGTAGAGATGTAACCTTTAGGATTTTGTTGGGAGCCCTAACCTGGGGGCTTACCACGAGCTCTTATACCAGGGCAGAAGTTGAACTGCACTGCTTTTTTGTACTTAGTCATAGAACAAAACCGGCGAAGTGCGAGTTGGACTTGCGCACCGAGTGTTCCGTACAATTACAATTTACGAATTATGACGTATTAAAAAAAAACTACCTACTAGATCTCGTTCAAACCAATTTTCGGTGGAAGTTTACACGGTAATGTACGGTCACCAAAGGAGATAAGCAACCAGGGCCGTCGGATATAGTTGAAGTTTGGCAAGAAACTGATGGATGTTTTCGAATGAAATTTAATTTCATTAATAGAAAACAAATAGTTTATTTATCAAATTAAATTTTATTAAATAATATCCAACGGTTTCTTACTAAACTTCAACTATATCCGATGCCCTGGTTACTTATCTCTTTTGCCGACTGTACATCATACATTTTTTTTTAGTTTTATCATTCCCTTGTTTTAGAAGTTACAGGGGGCACATTTTACCACTTTGGAAGTGTCTCTCGCGCAAACTGTTCAGTTTAGAAAAAAAATTACATTAGAAACCTCAATATCATTTTTGAAGACCTATCCATCAATACCCCACACGTATGGGTTTGATGAAAAAAAAATTTTTGAGTTTCAGTTCTAAGTATGGGGAACCCCCAAAATTTATTGTTTTTGTTCTATTTTTGTGTTAAAATCATAATGCGGCTTACAGAAAACATCTACTTACCAAGTTTCAACGGTAGGTATACTCTTATAGTTTCAGAAAAAAGTGACTGTGACATACGGACGGACAGACAGACAGACATGACGAATCCATAAGGGTTCCGTTTTAGCCATTTGGCTACGGAACCCTAAAAAAGCAGTGCAGTTCATAAGTACAAAAAGACAATGCAGTTCAACTTGTGCCCTGCTATAAGAGCTGGTAATAAGCCCCCAGGAGTCACTTCGGAGTATTAAGATTAAAGTAGAGACAGACTGTCTGATAGTAGATACTGATGGTGATTAACATTAAAAATTTAGTTTACTTTTGATAAGTATATATTCATCTTCTTAATACACTTGTCTCAGTATAAACTACAAAAAGAGCTCATGTCAAACATTACGTGTATTGATACTTAAAACCATATTTACACAATGCAAGTTTTTTGCCTATACCGATTCGCACTGGGCCCACGTAGTGGATGATAGCCCACTCCCTCTCACAGAGAGGAGGCCTGTGTCTCACCAGTGGGAACATTATAGGCTGTTTATGGTGATAATGAAGTTATCTTGCCTGTGGCATACAATCAATTGAAGCAACAAATGACTTGTATCATCTAAACTCTGTTTGAGCTACTTTTATTGTTGCTTTAACTTATGGTTTGCCACAGGTAACTATTATATCGTACTATAAATAAATTATATATTATCGATCTGTGTAAATCAGGTTTTAATGTATGTGCTGCACATAGGTTAGACCGTCGACCACCTTTATTGTCTTTTTAGACCGGAATCAACCACTGACACGTATAGGCCATTAGGTTTATATTTTTACCAAGGCAAGCTTTTCATTGTTACATAGTCCGTGCTGATACAAAAAATAATACTAGCCACTAGAATAAATTCTATTTTATTGTAATTTGTGACGTTCAAAAGTGCCTTTTATGTGCCTATTTGAAATAAATGCTTTGACTTTGACTTTGAATAGTAAATAGATTGACTTACACAAATTATTTATTTATTAAACCATTTATGTACACACATATATAAACAGTTAAAGAAAAAACAGAACAGAAAAAATAGGTACAGAGGTGATGCTTATTTCATAAGAAATAATAAATTTCAGAAGTAATAATTATATTCAGAGAATAATTTTAAATGAGTAATAAAAATATATTAAAACAAAACAAAAATACAATTGTTAAAAACAGATATAAAGGACATATTATTATAATAAATATTTAATAATAAGGAAAACCATAAAAGCGCTCTTCCTCTCTCCTACTTATTTAAAATTTTGTTGTGCCTGACAGGGTCCATAATTGAGTCTATTGTTTTATACTTACCCCGATATGTGTACATTTTGGATGTAATAAACATTGAATTGAATTGGTACGAGTTATAAATATAATATAATAAATGTTTCTCTGTTTGTTATCCTCAAATAATACGTAGTGTTTGTCTTCGCGCTCGGTTGGTGAGGTTCTTACTTAACCTAGAGGTAAATTAAATATTTCCCGTTATACAACATGTATCAGGAAGGTATGGTATAGACCATCAAACTAAACAACTTCCTCTATCAGATTAACATCATAATCGCGAAAAAAATATCAACTGTCCCATACAACACTTAAACCTATTCGATCTAAATCTTTGGAACGGCTGATAATTTTTCCCAACTGAACAACTTTGTCCCATGGTGAAAGTTGTTCTGTTTGATGGTCTGTGCCACACCCTTAAATACCAAATCTTTCTGATACACGCTGTAAATACCACAGCAAACCCCTGTAAATACATTAAAACAAAAAAATAAATGTCTTCCAACAAAAAATATCATCACCTCAAAATCTCCGAACTGTGACGCAAAAATGTCGCCTAATCTTTTTGTCTTGCGTAATACGTCGCGAGCGTAATTCCCAATATCGGTATTGACAGACAGGCAGTAATAATTTTACGAGCTCCTGAGAATCTACGGTTTTACGGTTACGTGAGTAGACTGGTTACGGTTGAGGAGTTATCGGTTATTGTGTCGAAATATCGGTTTAATGTATTGAGGTTATTAAAATTTGTTTGATGTCTCGATGTTTCTGTGTCAGTAGTCAGGGTCGCGGAAAAAGACGTGAAAAACTACCTATATTGTTTTAGTTTAGTTTTTTTGTCAACAAATAATAAAAAGTTATTTATTATTCACACGTATTCATTTTAACATAAAACGCTCGAGGCCAATCACGTTAGTTGAAAACACAAACACATAAATTAAGTACAATAACGAAAAGTATAAAACTACTCGTCAGTCACACGCTCATCTCACAATACTCCAAACATACTGACAAAATCTTCTTCCATTCGTCCGCGAACGCATCACAGTCAGGCTTTACAAGTATCGAATAAAAACAACGCCAAACCATTGACAAATAACGCTTACATGTCGAAAACAAATATGTTATTAATAGAGCTCATCACTTTCATCGTTAATATAGATTAACGATGAAGATACGATTAAAATTAAATCAATTCATGCCGATGAGTTATTGGCAGGAATTGATTTTATTTTAATAGTGGCGGAAAGAGCTTGACTCCACCGAAAGGACTGGTCGGTACTCGTAAAAGACAGAATTTTGTGGAAGAGGCCCTCGCCCTCTTTGCCCAGAAATGGGACAATACTACCTTAATACATAGATAGTACTTACTTATTTTCAGAGCAATGGTGGCCCGTGGAAAACGGCCCCGACTTACAACTTCTAGGTTGTGGGTTCGAACTCAGACAGACGCTTTATTTTCTGTTAGCTATTTCATCAGCACTACTCTCAAGATGAATATGCTCGTATTCATCTTGAGAGTAGTGCTGTCGTGAGGAACCCAGCATGTCCTAGACAAACATTAGAAGACATGTGACATATTCCAACCCGCACCGTGTGGTAGATTACAACCCACTCCCTCTCACAGAGAGGCAGTAGGAACATTGTAGGCTAATTATACTAAACCTCTTCACATGAGCAAACTTTGTACATGCTAAATCATAACAGAAATAAAAAGGTGCTATTTGATAATTGTTTTTTTTTTTTCAATTATCAAACAGGAGTTGGGGCCTGGCCTAGGCCTGGACCTGTATTTTAGGGGACTAGCTGTATGCAGCTTGTCCCCTAAAATACAGGTCCATGCCTATTGTGGTGGGGGTTAGGATGTAGGATTTGCGTGACGTCAGTATGACGCGTTGTTCGCATGTGGCGTTGTAGATACCGCTACACATGTATTTTTAAGTGTCAAATAAATAATATTTATATTTTATTTTAGCTATGTACTGTCCAACTCGCTGAAACTTTGTACTCTAAATATAAAAGCTTAAGACGGTTATTACTATCTCATAATGAACAGAATAAAAACACAATGTTACCTCTAACAAACCCTACAAGGAGATAGGGTCAAAATTATCTATTTATATTGAAAAGTAAAGCCTATTAAATAAACTTTAAGTTCTAAGAAATAATTAACGACTCCTACAAAGTCTCAACTTTATTTCCACTAATTAATGTTATAACTAAAACTTTAACTTAACATTTTACTTGTAAATCCCAGTTATTCGCAAGTTTTGATGGAAATTGCCTGAAACTTATGCGCGCTAGGTACAAACTGCAAACATGTTACGAGTTACTTCAAGTTGACCATAGAATACGTAATGCCTCGAGGTTATGGTCGCGTATACAATGTGTGTTTGAATCTTATGAGCACTAAACGCTAGATGGCGCTGACGCTGCGTCGTTTATTGTAACCACGTATTCTATGATGTTTAGCCTGTATTTCCCAAAGGTTTCTTCTCTATTCTTTTCCCAAGGGAGATTGGTGTAATACCACCATTTGTGCATAAAAAAATCAGCAATGTTATTGGAGAGCTGTGGTGGTCATACGAGTTGTGGGACGTGGGCTTAAGCCGAGGAAGACGTTTTAGTATGTGTAAATAATTTCAACACCACTGCTCTCAAACCGGTGAAGGATAACTTCGTAAGGAAACTGGCATTTCCTATAACTAAAATTCGAAGTCATCTTCCATCCCGCACTGAGCTCACGTGATAGATTACAGCACCACTCCCTCACGAAGAGAGGAGGCTTGTGTCCCAGCAGTATAACATTGTAGACTGATTATGCTATTGAATTTTATTGATCAATTAAAATCTTTTTCGACTGTAGCTCTTGTTCAAACTCTATTTACATTGCTAACAGTGAAGACTCATATCCCGACAAACTACCAATTGTAATCGGATTTATGTTCAAAGTTTAACAATTCGAATTCAAACATAACTACATTGACAACATGTAAAACAATACAACACCATAGACAGTAATCAATGAAATTGAACTTTTTCAGCTTAACCCGTTGAACCGGAAATAATCTATTTCAAACAAACGGATCGCCGGTCCAGGGTTAATTGAAAACTGATGAATTTCATCAGCTTTTGTTCAAACCGGCAGGTATACCCTTTCTGTAAAATCCATTTTAATCTGTCGCATATAGAAAGACAATTGGTGTTGTGAAAAGGTTGTATTTATTGTGAAGTATTGGGAGAACATGACCGGTTGGGATAGAAACCCGAAAATACATCGCGTGGGCGATGAAATGTATTTATAAGAGAATGGGTTAATTACAAAGCATTCGTTTGAAAATGACCGTTTTAATTAAAACCGTACATTTAAAATTATACAGTCACAAAAGATCAATTAACGTTTCAAACCAAAAACTGTCGATTTGACGTGTAGTGCTACGGCGTAGCTTGCGTAGCGGTGACATTTCGGGTCGGCTACGGCGTAGCAACGATGCAGCCATTTGCTTTTTGAGCTTAGGACTTAGCTTGTTTTGCAGCGTTTTATTTTAGACTTCGCAGTCTTAAAACAATGTTTTATTTCCTGTAAAAGTATTTATTGGTAGGCATTGCTTATTATATCTTTTAATTTACCATTACAGGCCCTGCGTGACCTACTCCACTACATACCCATAATAATAAATATAACTTAATATCACACCTGTATTTCCCGAAGGGTAAGTTGTATCTATAGTAAGACAACATTTCGCCAGTTAAGTTTAAGTTACATGTGACAGGGGGCGAGCATATTACCATTAACCATAGGGCATAAATCCAGGTTCTGGGCTGTTACTGAGAAATTCCAGATAGAAAAACCCAGTAACCGTTTGCCCGATTCGGTTTTCGCACCCAGGACCTCATGCTTAGCAGTAGCGCTTGCGACCTCTCGCCTCACGAGAACTATCTATAAATTACACCGGCGAACGTTCACTGCTAACAGGATATAAACCCTTTTATTCATAAACGTTGCTTACAGTTAAGTAGTGATTAGCGACTGTTAAACCATACATTTTCGACGTTTAAACGTCGCTTAACTTTAATCATCGTTTATAATTAAACCCCATTGTCTTCATGATCTTCATATTCAATTTCATGAACTGAAGACATAACGTACAAAAAACAAGGGGAAACGCAATATTATTATAAATACGCAACAAGGATAGTTTTCGTGTTATTTTTATCGCGTACTGAGGAACAATCCCTTTCATCTCATATTGCGATGTCCACGGCTCACCGTGATCTAGGATGAGAGCCTATTTCAGAAACACACGAAAACTTATACGGGCGAACATAGAATATTTTTGGTTTAAGTATGGATATAATGGTGTCTATGTCAGATGGATTGTCGAAACCGCGGTTTTACATAACCGCCAGCCGTTTTACAAAACAGCTCCGTTATCTAAAAAAGTGGTACGACGTTTTGCGATTCTACTTAGTTTCTTATCTTTAACACGCAGAATCGCATAAACGTTTTCCATTTATCAATGAAGCGGGTCAACGATTAGAGATCATTGAAAACAGCGGGAAATAAAACGCCAGATTGTAGATTTTAGTGCAAAATTTTAACGCTCTGTGTGTCATTACAACTTCCGAACAGAAATAAATAAAACGAGTGATTTGAGTGAAAATGCTCTAATTCACGTGAACACTGTGATTTTAAGGACAATTTTAATATAATGTTTTCAGAGTTTTATGCAAGTCAGTCCTAAAAATACTAAATATCCAAGTAACTGCTACCAACTTGGAAATTGGAATTAGCGACCAGTTTAGAGCCTAGGGCCTAGAGCCTAACGAGTCACCTTGCGAGTAGCGAAAAAAAACGAACGCTCTAGAATTTTCGTAATGTGTATAGAAGGTTATACGCACTAAGCAAGCCACCTGTCAGTGCGTACGTAGCCTTATACTTTGGCATTGATGTCATGACATGCTTTTTGACAGTTTTTAGCAAAGTTCGTCAAGACTTCCTTCCGTATCTACCCCCACATAGAACATAAAGCAAAACGCTCTGTTAGGTACCTAATAGAAATTCCATACGCATGTCGGCTATGTGCGAGGGTCCTAATATCGTCTTTCAGAAGGATACACTTTTATTTTGCTTCCCTTCGGTATAATATGACCTTTCTCACGATATGATGTAAACTTTTATTGTAATCTATAGTATGTGGGTGTGTCTGTTTTAATAATTGTGTGGGTTTGTTTGTGGTTTTCGTTATGCAATGTTTTTTCCTTGAAATATATAAGGGTAGCAGAAAACATTGCAAACAAAAGTAATTTCTGCGGTTTTGAATGTACTATCGTGGCGGTAACACGACAGTATTGCGGTAGTAAGCAGAAGCATTCATTGGTAAGTGGCACTTGTTGGATACATCGTCTGTCAACCAGTCAAAGGCGATTTTTTCTTGAACAACTTTCCTATTTCTAACATAATATTTTTCGTATCTAGAGTGACCTTATTGGAGATGTTCTTCAGAACAGGTCAGGTCAGGGTCAGGTGCGCAGTACTCGCAACCGGCGTGCGTGTATGACCAGATGTTTGAGGGTACACGAGTCAAAATGAGTATGTAAGGAATAAAGCAGGTGCTTGGGTAGTGTCAAACTATTGTAGTACTACATCAACGTACTGTCGAATTACAGTACCTACTGTCACGAAATTTTTGTTTGTCGCACTACCGTAGTGTGGAACTACTGTCACAAAATCATTTGTCACACCAGCGTGATGTGGAGCTTTATGACGCACAAGCGTGCTTTTGAACTATGGTCAGTCGCAGTACAGTTTTGTCTCACAAGCTTTAATCGCACATCCATTTGTCGAGCTCACGTAGAACACTCGTGGCGTTCTATAGTCCATGGGAATAAGGCATGAGTTTATGTGTTATTTTTCGTACCTAATACAGCTTCTTATTCTTAACTACCACTAAAATTGAATTCAAATTACTCTTTCTGACGTTTTATTTAGTATTCAAGATATTAAAATCTACCCGCTATGAAAATAGACAGTGATTAACGGTAACCCCCTACCCTCTTCCACATAAACCTACAATTTGTCTGCTCATATAACCGTTAAAGGCTATATGCGTGTCCTTTGTCTAGTCCGTCATTTTAATCCTAGTGCTGTCTCGCTTGAGTTTATTAAGGTCTCCTTTGACGTCACAAATTGCAATCAAACGCTTGACCAGTTTTCATTGCAGGTGTGGTTCTTATCAAGCATGGTGACTATCTAGGAACCTCTAAGATAGGATCATCACAGGTTTATGTTATCGGGTAGGACGGTTCCACACTGGAGTTAAAACAGTTTTGTTTGGTGGCTAATAAGTTTTTTCACGACGAGTAGTGGTGGCTTGGCGGTAATGGTCGCAACTTATGGGTTATAGGTCGTGGGTTCAAACCCTAGCAGGCACTTTAGTTTATGTAAATTATTTCAACCAGTACTTTCAAAACGGTTAAGGTAAACATCGTGAGGTAACCGAACCAAAACTTCTAAGACATGTGACATCCACCAATCTGCATGGGCCCGCGTGGTGAATTACGAATCACACCCTCTCACAGAGGCCTGTGTCCCAGCAGTGGGAACATTATAGGCTGATTACGATATTTTGTCATCGACTTGATAAAAAAAATTCAGTGGGAGTGTTTTGTTTGTTCTTTAACAAAATGTCTCGTCATAGTCTGCAGATAGACTATCCTGAAATCGGTCATATGTTATCCGCAAACAAAAGGGCTGCTTACAAATTGTGTGTGGTCACTTGAGTGAGGTTCGAAGTGAACTTTGATGTGAATTGCAAATGATTCATACTTTTTTACCGAGCAAGTTTTTAGTTCAGTCTATATTTTTCAATCATAAAATTTCGCTGACTACAGCCTACTCATCAGAAAATGGAGGTATTCCACTTAGAGTATAGAAATCAGTGAATTCAACAGCACTTGCCCGAAGCGCACCTAATTTTTTGTACACCTGTCATTTGTCGTCGATTTTTTTTCTATTGATTTTTGTTCTCATATCTACACACCTTAAAATAACCAAGCAATACAACGTACATCTTAAGTCCAACACAATAGAAAAAAAAACAAAGATATATTTTCGCACTAGGCTTTTATTTGATCCTGGATCTAAGTCTTACCTTTGTAGCCTCAGCCTACATAATTATATTCTGCTTTGGAAGATTATTGGCTTTCAAGACATTACTTCTTGCCGACTTAATTTTACTAAGCAAACCTAGCCTATAACCATCGTGCGACCTCAACAAGTCGATAGATACGAGTACCTCGTGTACCTATTAAAATTCATACAGCTGTTTGGACGCTTCGAGGGTTTAGGGAAATCCACATATTATACTGATATAAAGATAGGCGTGAAAAACATAACACTGTCTTTGCTGTAGAGGAGTCAGGTAAAAACAATCAACATAAAAAAAAACACACTAGGCTTTTCTCTGATCCAGCGGGGTCATTGCGTAACACTTTATACCCTGTCCATTAGGTAAACCGTTTTTTGACAGATGAAACTAGGGTTTGCAGCAACAAACAGTACATTGATTGATACACTTACGGTATTATAATGTATGTAAGAAGCCATGCATAAGATTATTTAATAAGGTAAGGCAGTTTATATATTTATTTTACTACGCATTTTAACCTAGTGGACAGGGTATAGTAGTAGAAATGGCTTTCATTTTGACAGTTCCAACGACATTCATTGTAGCCTCGGCCTCGCCTTCATAGATTCTGCATCCGAAGGTTAAAGACATTACTTATTAACGACTAAAATATGCCATTTTGCGCGAATTAGACGAATTGATAGACACCTCCAGTATTCAAATCAATGCAGCCATTTCGATGCTTTGAGGGTACAAAGAATCCCACATATAAACGTACTAGGTTCTGCCCGCGGCTTCACCCGCGTGGATGTCGGAAATTATCCCACGGGAACGTGCTACCAGGATAAAAAGTATGTGCTTCCCCAGGAGGCCATCTATCTCTTTGCCAAATCAGAAGTTCAGTGGTGTAGACGTGAAAATGTAACATTCAGTTTCCAAGGGACCCACTTAAAAACCGGATTACCGGACCTTTTTGCCCCGTCAGTTTTCGACAACTTTACATACTTATTATTAATTATTTTCCGTCAAAAGTATCAATACTGAGTTTCGAGTTAATCGGACCGCGCATTCAATTTCTTCCACACAAACTTCAACACCCCTATATCCCCCTTTGAGGGGGAAAGGTAGTAGAGAATCTTATAATGATAAACTTTATTACTTACTTAAAGATATCAGCCTATAATGTCCCCACTGCTGCCACATGGGCCTTCTCTCGTTGAGGAGAAGTATCCCGTGATCCACCACGCGGGCCCAGTACGGGTTGGTAGATGTCACATGTCTTCGAATTTTTGGTTCTAGCACATACCGTTCCCAGACGATGTTTTCCTTCACCGTTTTGAGAGCTTTGTGAATAAATAATTTACACAAAGATAAGCTCCTGTCTGGATACAAATATACTCGCAAAAAAACATAACCCTGCCCTCGCGCAGTCGGGTAAAAACCATCACACATCAAAAAAAAAATATTTTCGCACTAGTCCTTTTCTTTGATCCTGGATCCAGGTCTTACCTTCGTAGCCCCGGCCTCGGCTCCATACATTCTGCATCCGATAGAAGATTATTGGCTTTGGATACACTGTAGCAAAATGGCGTCACTAAGTCGAGGCATACATACATAATATTCAGGGATTTGCATACAATTACGAATATGTTACCTTTCTGGTGTAAATCTGTTCGGGCTATGAATATGGAAGGAGTTAAATAATGCTTTAGAAGTAGGACGCAAGTCTTGTCCTGTCTTAAACAGCTGATGAATTAAAGCTCTTATCGTTAAATAAAAATACGTAACCAATATTAAGACCTGTTTTTCAAGACATACAGTTTCTTTTCCATTGGAATCTATACTTTGGAATCAGCTTCAACTTTCTGACCGACTCTTTGTATCAAAAATAACGTCAAAATTACATAAGATAGTCCCAAAACCGTCCTTCACCATATCCATAGCGTTTGAGCTGGGAGGAAGAAGTGGCGCAACGTACTCCCCAGCAGCACATCTATCTGTTAGGTTAAAAGATTATACAACATGTCTCGGAAAATCCTGGTCATATTTAAGGGTGTCCTACAGACCACCCAACTAACAACTTTCTCCATGGGACCAACATCGTTATCTCGAAAAATAAGCAGCCGTTCCATACATTTGGATCGAGTAGGTTTCCGATACATACTGCAGATAAGAACATAGATTTGCTTACTGTTCATCACCTGATACATGAGCACGTGTGACGATTCATTATAAATCATCAATTGAATTGCATATATTAATATGATGCGAACACAACATATCCACGACTCTATTGAACATAAATATTGACACCCGTTGGCCTTAACTTACGGCCCACACTATACTGTAGTGTTCGGCCACACATAAAAATATAATCCCGTTTATACCAATAAAGAATCCTACTATACTACTAATATTATAAACGTGAAAGTTTGTATGGACGGATGGATGGTTATATGGAGGGATGGCAAAAACTACTGAACGGATTGGGATGACATTTGGCACACAGATGGTTTATAATCAGGATTAACATACAATATACGTTTTATCCCGATATTTCCACGGGGTCGAAACTTATGCGGGTGAAACCGCGGAGCGCAGCTATTAATAATTTATATATTATTTATTACAACGTACCTAATAAAAGCTAGATAAGTAGGTACTCATATCACTAAAGTCTATTCAAGTCCATTTCTTCCAATTGAAGTTACATAATTCCAATAGTACGAATATCAACTTTATAACAGTATAAATTAAGTTGATTTTAGATTGACTAGTACTATTGAAAACATTATAATTTTTTTAAATGTTTTTACAAACTGAACTTTATGTGTGGATTTTAAAGTGGTTTTTACAAAAACGCATATTTGTTTTAATGTTTGGAAGTTAAATCGCGAACGCAGTGTAAATCTATCTGTACACAGGACAAGACTAGTTTTATTTGAAATCGATAGTAATTAGATAGAAAGCTTTCAAGTTAATAATAAAACTTTGTAAGCCAGATAACATTTTAAAAATTAAATGTTAAATAATTGAAAACGATTAAATTTTCTAAGAAGTTGAATCACTACGATGAAAGTTTATAAGTCTCTTGCGACTCGTGCACATCAAAGTTTGTTTTAGTTTTGAGCCACGTTAGATGTTTGATATTTTAGCCAGCTTAGGATTAGTTTTAATATAAAATCAACACCCTTGGGGCTGTGGAATGAAATCATCATTTTCTTATTTTACAAGCCGTGCGCCGCGCGCCGGAGGGTATTTCCCATCGGTAAAATTGATGAACTTCCATGCAAACTTTAGGGGAAACCACTTCAGGGGATGAATTTTTATAAATACTTCCTTCGTTATAGGAACTCTTGTTCTACATGTTTCATGCTTCTAGACCTGTGCGTTGTTTATCAGTGAATTTAAGAAGAAGACTTTTATTAAGTAGCCCTATACCCTGTCCATTAGGTTAACCGTATTTTGACAGCTGTCATAGAACTTACATAAATTCCAGATAGGTAACGTAAAAGTTAACTTTAAAATGCTAATAAAATAAATATATAAACTGCCTTATCTTATGGAATTATTTTATTTATGGCTTCCTACATACATTATAATACCGTACGTGTATCAAGCAATGTATTGTGTGTGTATCTGTCAAAAAACGGTTTATGTAATGGACAGGGTATAGGGGCTACTCCACTACAGTAAACATAATCCACAGGTCTTCAAAACATAAATAGCGAAATGTGGGTATACTCTATATTGTAATTATATAACTACTGTTGAGCTACAAAACAAAACCCGGAAACCTTAATAAAGTCAGGAAAATTAATTGTTTAGCAAGTTGACTAACAATTTTAAAATGTTCGTAGTCCGTATATTCAAATCACAACTGTCATTCTTTGACACTTACATGAAATGGCTATAATACGCAAATTGGCGCAGTGTGCAGTAGATTTGGCAAATAATTAATTTCCCTGACCTTTTAAAAACCCCTTCTTAACTTGTTTTTCAACTAAAAACTCTATGAAAAGAAAAACAATTCTCTTCCAAAAACCTTAGCCAATAAACAATGAGACAATAGGTACCAGAATTGATTCGTACCATCAGCCAGCCCGGTACCACGAGACTAATGCCGCCATTACCGAGACAAATCAGCGACGATTCGACGGCGACGAATCGTGTGTTTCGACATCGCGAGCGAATTAGTGGTAATGGGGATAGTTCTTCAATGACTGATCTGATGGCTATTTGGATGTTTGGTTTGGTGAAGATATGGTTTGAGGCCACCACAGGGCCTAGAAAAAGTGATATCAGTGATAACAATGATGGAAATGTCAATAATGTATGGAACTAACATAAGCTACTGAAAAACTTAGTCACCAAGTCGTTGTAGAAATACGAAAGGCTTTGTCATCATCTGCCTAGCCTTTTCCCAACTTTGTTGGGGTCAGCTTCCAGTCTAACCGGATGCAGCTGAGTACGAGTATTTTAGTAGTAGTATTTTATGTCGCTAAGACATTGTGCGGATTCAGAAACACTGATCATGGTGTACCTTGCGCTTTGCGAGTCTGTTATTGGTTACTGCATCCCGGTGTCGGTGTCACAACTGAACTGCTGGGTTTGGAGCGGGCACAGAGGGCTGTTCTTAAGGTAATGCTTGGCAAACCGTTTAGGTTCCCCATAACCCAATTATATACCTACGAACTGTAAAGTACTTACTTTACGACAGCTCTTTGTGCTTCGAGCCACCCTCTGGAAACACAGCCAACTGCCCCCTCCGGATCCTATCAAGCGATCACTAATCACATCATGCCCATCAATACCCCACAAAACGTCCTTCGCTAGTCGACAACTGAATGTTGTAAGTTCCCTTATGTACGAGTAGGTATAGAAATATCAGCAAAAAAGTTCAAATAAATAAGTTGAATAGTTAAGAAGCAAAAACCAAATTAAAAAATTGGCTGTATGACTTGGACTATTCTAAAACAGAAGAGCTACTCATCTTTTCTTGCTAGTCTCGCGGTTAAATGTACAATCACACTCCACTACGCTTGTACTCAAACATGCTTAAACCAAATTATATTTGTCTTGCTAAATTAAATGATCCCACTCAAACCTAATTGTTAATGTTAGTAGTTATTTAACAAACACACACAACACATACACACACACACATAAACACGCACACTGACTCTCACTTACACGCATACTTAGACACGCAGTCATTGTAACAAACTACATATTCATATTCCTCATTTAAATTTTCTTTTGTTCCCTCTTATTTTTTTATTATTATCATTAATATTATTTCTCTTATTACACCGTGCATGTATTTTTGAACAAGGTGCGATGAAAAGCACTATTTGTGCACGAAGTAACAGTAGCACACTGTCTCCTAAGGCACAGGTTTCCCCTAGTTTAGGAGGCAAGGTTTCCACCATTCCAGACACCTTTTTACAGCAAATTGTTTTTGTAACTTAGATTTCTTTACTACTTATTGTAACAAAAGGTATTTAGTATCAATATACTTATTATTATTATTATAGTATTTTACAGGGAGTGACTGCCTATCTGACCTCCACAACCCAGTTACTGGGAAATACAAAACCCCTTGGTAAGACTGGTTGTCAGACTCTCGGGCTACTGACGATCTGTAACGACTGTCAAAAATCCACAAATGACAGCCGGGACCAACGGCTTAACGTGCTTTTCGAGGCACGCAGGGGTCTTGGTATGTGAAGATGGTCACCCATCCACGGACCAACCGCGGCAAGCGTTGCTTAACTTCATCGATCGACCCGTGCGGCTGTTATTACTTAGCCACAAGCTCTTGTATATATGCATGCTCTTCTTATGTACATGGCAACTTGTGTAGGATGCTAAATCCCGCAGTGCTTATGTTGGTGGTGCCGCAACTTGCATCACCAAACTCATCGGTGACGTGCATTAAGATTTCGTATATCCGGCTTACCTATTAAAGAAAAACATTTCATGGTATTCGTTAAAATTGTAATTATTGTAAACTCTACTCCAATAGTTATCATAACTATCTTTATTACCGACTTCTACTCGAAGAATATTATGGATTACTCTATTTCCACCCCGTCTTAAGTAGCAATTAAAAGTGCGGCAAGCGTGGTGCTATTCTGATTATAGCATTTTCTGGTAATCCCATTTATAGTGGCCTTTTGAAAGGCCATTTTCAGCAACGATTTATGGGCTTACGTGCGAATATAATAAAATAAATTTCGGTTCATTTTGGCATAGTAACACCCAATAAAAAGAACATCCAATTATCCCCTAACATGACATCACTCATTTTTCTATAGAATCCTTGAAAAGAAATAGTGCGGCCAATAAATGCGTGACCCCTGAAACCTTATGCTTTCTCTGTTATCAATATCATTCGTATTTCATTGAAATAGTTGATCCGGTCAGGAAGAGTCCCATCCGAATTTACTGACCATACGTGTGATACGACATACGAAACCGGCATTCAATAACCAACTTTATTTCAACAACTGAAAGCTTAAAGTCTAATGCAAGCTGGCTCAAATCATTGCATCAAAGTATTTTCAATCTTCTTTCAAAGAAATAGAGATAAAAATTCAATTGGATTGCGGACGTGATCACATGAAATGAAACCTTATGGCCAGGTAATAAAGACAATGTTTGAAATGATAATAAAGTGTAACAAAGGCAATTTGTTAGGCCTACACGGTTCTGAATATGCTTTAAAAACATATTTCCTTTGAAATGGAAGCTTTATTGTTTTGTTTTCGAAATAAAGTTTTAAAACTTGTTTGTTTGTGTACTGTAGCGGCCATTTTATTTACACTGGCAAAAAATTATTTATTTTTACATAGCATGAGAGCTAAATAATATGTACGCTGTTGAGGGCCTATTCAATTTGTAATCTAAAAACTCACGAGAAACAAACGGTTAGGATTCTTATATTAGGCGTTTTTGTATTTTTTACCGTGACGATATTATTGTGGACATCCACGGGATCACGATAACACGAAAAATACGCACTTTGACGTGGTATTGTGGACACCAGCCCTTATTACTTATAAGGCTATTACCTAACATCATCGTCATCTGCCTAGCCTTTGGCCAACTATGTTGGGGTCGGCTTCTAGTCTAACGGGATACAGCTGAGTACCAGTACTTCACATAGAGTGACTGCCTATCTGACCTTCACAACTCAGTTACTGGGTAATACTATATCACTTGGTAGGAGTGATTGTCACATTTTCGGACTTCTGATGACCTGTAACGACTGTCGAAGATCCACGAATGACAGCCGGGTTCAATGGCTTAACTGCTTTCCGAGGCAGCAGAGGTATTGGTATGTCTTTACATACCAAGACCTCCTGCCTCGGAAAGCAGTTTTGCAGCACTTTTGTAGTCACCCATCCACGGACCAGCTGCGGCAAGCGTAGCTTAACCTCATTGATCGACCCGTGTGGCTGTTATTAACAAACCACAAGCCCCTCATTACCTATTACTATCAGAGGGAAGTAAAATGTATGGAAATATAATTAGGAAAACGCTTTTTTTACGTTCACGATAACGTTATAACGTGTACGTATTTCCATACATTTTATGGACGTGGGTGTAGACGTACAGACGCCAGCATATCAGTTACTACAATCTGTCAAATTTCTTTATTAGATTTTCAACTTTATCGCAAAAACATTAAAGTTCAAGGTTGATTGGGAAAATTTGACAGTTTCGGATAGCTCGACCTGCTGGCGTCTGTACATGATCATAATATCATGTTAGAACTTATACTACGAGTATATGCTTGTGTTGCCAATTCATGAGGCCTTCCAACCGAAATTTCTTCTCTATTCTTGCTCTTTAGGGTCAGATTAAATTAGCTAGGGAAACTCCGCAGACGTGATGTGTAACAAATTCAAATCTACATCATTTATCGATATATAAACTTTACCTATAAAACAAAAAATAAATTAATTTGATGTTTTTTTTTTTTTGTGGGGTCAGTCACTTGAAACAACAGTTTAAAAAATCTGTCTTTTTTTGGAAACGTTACAAACGTGATGGTATGATATCTAATCACGACAAAACAAAAGAAAGCCGATTTTCTCAAGTCATACTTCAAGTAAAAACAGAAACACTACCAGCGGTCGTTGACCCCAACAACAAAAACATTTAACCATTTTTATTTTTATTATTTTATCGTGTTTAGATAGCGATACCCATTACGGCTGTTTTTATTACAGAGTTTCGCTAGCTAATCTAATTTAAACTTTTATTTTGCTTGTGTTACCCATTCATGAGCCCTTCAGACTATAATGTTTCAACATTCTCGCTCTATAATAGTGACGTCAGTGAAAAGTTTGGTTTCCAGACACCCATTGAGAAGGTGTGACCTTTGGCAAATATCGGGCTCAAACATCAGGTTCACCAGATTTATAGTTAAATCAGTAACTCACAAATCACTAAATAGCTGAATGGTATAGACGCATTGACGACTCAAATTCAGCACACCGGAAAAACAAGATGGCCAAAAAGAAACCTAAATAAGGACAGTTAGGCATGGCTGATATATTCCCTAAAATGTGCCCCAAACACGACATTAGGGGCCGACTTCACTATATATATGGTTTCCGATGTGTCGATAATATATTGTGCTCTCGTCGCCTCCCACTTCCCGGCGGGGAGAATGTAAAATGCTGCAGAGCCAATAACATGTGCAACTGCCAACTATCTTGTACATCCTGATTGGGAATATAAAGATGGCTTTCTTGTGGAAGTACTTTGTTTAGAAGGTTACCAGTTTCTGTTTTATAGGGTGACGTCATCACTAGCAATGGTGCTTTCTATACTAATATTATAAAGAGGTTATTTGTTTGTAGGGCGTAATCTCCGGTTTTTGTATGAGATAGTCTAATTAAATTCTATTCAATAACACGCTCGACTTCTTGGTTCTAAGACATGCCGTTTCCTCACAGGTTAATAACCAACGCAAAATACAAAGAAAAATCTTGAATAACTTTAATGCCTCTTCACCCAAAATGATAATTCCCAGATAAATTTTATTCGAGGAATAAAATTGACATTCGACAGTTTTTCTTAGAAATAACTGTCAAAATTATCCCTCGAAAAAAGTTAACAGATGATTGAAAAATCATCCCGTAATTAATAAAAACTTCATCAGTCTCCAAGTATGTGTAGAAATAAAACACATAACTTTAGCAGTTACATTTGTTAATCTAGTATAAAACACAGATATACTCCACTCAAGGTTCTATGAAGCCATCAACTCCACCATAAAGACCAGCAGTAAAGCTTCTCCCATCGGCGCATTAGGCCAGGACACACAATAAATTGTGCAGGAAGCACCTCCCAACACACGAGCTTTACTTTTAATGAGTTCTGTACATAGCCTTATATTTATGACGTTGGCGCCGTAATAATTTTACTGAACATTGTGATTGCAAAAATGGATGCCTTTTCTCCGTTTTCTCGGGCATTTAAAAAGGGTGTGTTGTCTATAGTACTGTAGATCTTTAGGAAGTGTATGTTTCTACTTTACTTTTGGAAGTTATATTGGATGTATGAGTCGAATGGTAAGGTCGTGATACTTTTGTGTAAAAAAAAGTTAAAACTTACAAAAAACAAAACTGAAAGTTGTAACTAAAGTGATAACTTTTTTCATAATCATCTGAAATTATCTCAAAGGTAGGCTTGATTTTTCTTAGCGCACGTCAGGTATGACGATTTTTGGCGCTGTGAAACTGATTACATATATTATGTAGGTCATGCTTATAGCATAATTTAGTCAACCTTTAACGTTCCCACTGCTGGGACACAGGCTCTTCTCTGTGATAGGCCACGTATTGCAGCAATATTGTTAATTACCTTATACGCAGATTTATTTAACAACATCAGCCAGGAGATTTCTTCTAAGCGTGACGATGGTAATTTAAATTGAGTCGACCCAGATTTTGCTACGAATTCGGCACCTTCAATATCGTCTATCAGCTACTGTAAGGTGCAGACATTAGGCACGCAGAACAATAATATGATATTAAGCCCATATATGAACGTACAAATATCGCTGCGGACTTCTATCGCGCACTGGATTTTCAACTCTCAGTGTTGAGCCGAGCATTGAGAATCCAACGGAGCGCATCCCAGAAAAAATACACTATTGGATTTTCAACTCTCGGCGCTAAGCAGTGGGTTGAAAATCGAATGCGCGAAATAAAATCACCGCGGGTAAAACCCGCCCTTGCAAACCTGGACTTAGTGTCAAAGTGCCAGAAGACTAATAATGTAGAAGAAAAAACCACTGAACGCAACTTCTTGCTCTCGTTTGCACTTAAAATAAACCATTTTTTTTTTTATTGTTTTCGATGTAACTTTGTTAGTTTTAATTTCTCCTTTTTTACTATTTGTATTTCCTATGTGTGAAATAAAATATTTTTATTTTCTCTCTTTCTTTCACGAACCAAAATTTCTCTCTCAATCAAATAAACACGACTGTCATTCAAGTTAGGTCGCCAATAAACTTAGAGTAATTATCAACTAGTAATCAGGCCAAGTAATTGCCGCTGATAACATTTTATAGTAGACATAAAATATACATAAAACACTCGTTCGGTTCATAAGTGATTGCTAAGCGACATCTTACAAGGAACCTTCTAGCAATTGCGGATGAACTGTTTATCGGTCTGTTGAGACTTTATTTTGTCTGAAGGGTATCTTGTAGGTCAACTGAAGAGGTTGATGGTTGTTTAAACGGGCTATCTTGTGAATGCTTTGTAGATAAGACTCCAGTCAGGAAAAAAACTTATCAAATAAGCGATGAAAGAATTCCGTTTTTCAATCTTTAGCATTCATTGCGTTATTTACGTGTTGAGCAGACAAATTTTTAGAACTTATGAAGCAATGGATTAGCAATTTGCTTCAAAATGATTCAGATTCCGATTGATTGTGTGTTACGCAATTGGGGTGCGGATGCAGCTGAATGCCAGTATTTTACATGGAGTGACTGCCTATCTAACCTCCACAACCCAGTTATTGGGTAATACGATACGCCGCGCCGTTAGTAAGACTGGTTGTCATATTTTTGGGCATCTGTCTCGATATGTAACGATCACTAGGGTAGCGTGGATGATCACCCATCCAGGGAGCAACTGCATCAAGCGTAGCTTAACCTGATTGATTGACCCGTGCGGAAGTTATTACTTAGCCCCTAATATCACTATTTGTACAAAAAATATACAGTTCACATAGGAAAAAGAGAGAGTTAGTGATATTCTAAATATTTGCATAGTTCCATTAATACAGGATAGTATAAGAAAACTGATCCCAACAAACAAAACTAAAAATATGAAATCGTACAATTGACGGTTTCGAGGACCTTTTTCGTTCCGTCTGTATCTTTCAACCCTGAAACATTGTTTTCTTCAAAGATAATAAACATTCCTCTATTCATTTGTTTACAAACTAGCTTCGCCAAGACATCTTCAAGCCCATAAACGCAGCCTATCAGATACAATGCATCAGCATCTATGTTATGGGGTTTATTGCCATGGTAATGGCGGGAAACCCTCTCAACTATTATTGTGATACGAGGGACTGTTGTTTATTAGAGGCTCCCGTTTCAAAAGTGGGGAGATTTACTTGGAAGTGGTCTGCATTTCTAGGAAAAAAGAAAATTATATCTTCGCAATAGGCACCTAAATATTGACCTGCTTATAATACTTACGATGTAGAAATTATATCTGGTGTGGACATCATTTTAAAATAATGCTTACGAATTCACAAACAAAAATGTACCCTTCTGTAGTGTCAACAAAACAAACTGGCTTTTTCACAAAGAAAACCAATAAAAAATATGCATCAAACACATTTACACAAAAATATCCCGTTGGGGCTGGATGAATCCAGTTCAATCCGGTACACGAGCCGGTTACAAGCGGAACTTCAAACTATAATAATGCACAAACTTGGAAATAGAACATGTCTATCAAACTTACCGCGAACTTTCTTTGTTTTGTACCGTTGAACGTTACATCAGAAATAGCCAATTCTTTGACCTTTTCATTTGCATCCACTACAACCTAAATTCGACCTTGTTGTCATAAAATAGAGGTGTGTCAGCGTGTAAAGATATCGTGGTAGATTTACCCGAAGCACTAGCATTTGATTGTACATGACAGTTACAGAAGAGGGTCCAAGTTGATTGCTTTACTCCAACTGAATCTTCATCCGTTTCGTATTAATATTTAAAATGTCAGTTTTGTCTTTGACGTTAGTAAGTATTAATAAATGTTTGTCTGAGTTTGTGTTAGTTTTGTCTAGTTTCTGTTCTTGTTCTATTTTAAGAGACATCTCTTGGGGCTAAGTGGATTGAGAGGTTCTTTTGTTTTATATTTGTTGTTGATTTACCCTTTCTCTTTGTTTCAATGTGAAGAGGTTAATTTTGAAAGGGTTATTTAAAATTTCAAGGGTCGCTGAGATAAATAAGATGTGGCTGGAATTTTAATAGAAATATAGTCAAGTGGTCTAGTCGGTCATTCAGTTTCTTGCCTATATTATAACGGTTTAAAGATGTAAAGTGTTTAATGATAGTGTCCTCCAGGATACGTCTTTCATTGACCTGCATGTGCCTTGGCTGGTGAGAGTATGTCATACTCACTCTAATGTCTCGCTGATGGTGGCGCATGTGTTGGATCATTTGGCTCCCTCCAACGGGCGCCGTCAGTAGGGACTGGTCAACTATTTGCTGCTATAAAAAATAAAAAAAATCTCTGGACATTTCACACAGCACCATTTGTCCCA